>OX388341.1:19179146-20429146 GCA_947579665.1 Sympetrum striolatum
CAACAAGATGAAAATTATTATTATTACTTGGAAGTGGTTTTGTTGTTAGTTCTGTTTCTACTTGGTTTTTCCTTCCCTTTTCCCCTTAAAGAATACCTATTTGCTAAATTTTATTTTTAAAGATGTCCGAGTTTGACCTGACTTTAAATGCAACTATTTTGGAACGATTATTCATGGAATCAAGTATAATGCGTTTATTTATGCATGTATTTGATCGAAAAACTGTATACGTTGGTGAATTGAATGCAGCTGGAATAGTTAATTAGACAGCAGCAAATAGAAAACAACCGGAAAAAACCCTGAATTGGAAGGTAGTAAAATAAATGAAAATATATTTTATTATTACAATGTTTACCATTAATGCGTGATGCAGGTTCATTTTATTGGATCTTTTTCATTATTATTGTTGATTCATATGTTACGGATGGACTGATAGTGCTATGGCAACATTATTACAATGCTACTTTATATTTACACATCCATTCCATACATAGATACAATACTAATTACAATAATCCAAAGTTATTGACTACATTCAGTTTTCAGGACGTTCACCAGTTGTTCTATATTATACCAAGTAAACGGTGTCTGCAGGCGCGGTTGTGTTTTCACAAGGCTAAATCTTAGTTTTATAAGTGTAATTGATTCTTATCGTAGTATTGTTTCCGTAATTAACGCGCCTCGATTCTGTGCCCAAAGATAGGCATCACGAGAGCTGGCTTAAAGAGCACTGAATCGAAGGGAGAAAAGCGATCATTTTTTAATGGGCGTCTCATAACCGAATGGCACACACAGGTTTCTCTCGTGGCTCGAAGATAATGGCTATGCAAATGATAGACTCGCCGGAGCGTATGGGAGGGGAGTGCAAACCGTTCCTATCTGCTCAATGATCAAACTTCGCTGTATCCATTCATTGAATCGCGACCGCTCAAGGGGGCGATCGGAACATTTAAGAGCTTTCGTACCGTGTCGTGATAAATGTTTTAAATGAAAAGCCTGGTTACATGAATAGTGCGGTTGGGTGGAGAAAATTAGAGATCGATCCTGATATTTCCGTCTACAGATTGAAAAGGCCACGAGGGCTTAGGTAGGGCGTAGAAGAAAATTGGGGGAAGTTATTAGGTGTTAAGGAGGAGGATCGAAAGAAAGCATATAGAGATGGGTAAAGCAAAGGGGAAGGGATAGCGTTGTTGGGGAGAGCAAATATTTTGCGCTCCTTCGTGGCCAACACGTGGTGATACAATGGAACATCAAGGGTCGGGGTGGAGAAGGGGTAAAAGGGCGGTCTAATGATGTGACGGGAGAGATTTTTCGGTGAGATTGCGGGCATGAATCTCAGGAAAAGGCGGGAGGGTGTGAGGAAGGGTTCGGACGAATGAAAAAATAGAGGTTGGCCTCCCCTCTCACGTCCTAAGTCCTACGTGATCATCCTAGTACCCATATTTTATCTCTATCGATCTGACAAAGAGTTTGTATTTATGACCAACCTTTCCACCACCTATTGTTGCCAACCAGAAGGTGCACGGGCTTCATCTTCCTCCTCCATCCCAATAGATTCTTGTGCTAGGTTATAACTTCCTTATTCTTTTCGGAAGTCTCTGATCACACTTGTTTTTCGCTGGAATTCTTTATTTTAGATATTCACTTAGTGCTCTGAAAAACAATCTTATCGAAGACAGTCTCTTTAACCTTGTTTTTCATGTTGTCTTCTTTAATAGAGTTCGATATAGTTATATTTTGTCTGCAATCAAGAGTGTCTTAATATACATTTGTGAAGAAGACGTGTAAACGCAATTGACATGTTTATGCGTTATGTCATCTATTTATGTTTACCTTACTTTGGTGTCGAGGAGTGCCAATAAAGATTTTTTCACTGAGATATTTAATACTTCCATGAATTAGATGTCGTAGCTTTATGGATTGACTTGGCAACATCCAGGGCGTTTGATGCCCGAGCTCAAGATGTTTAATGATCAGGAGAAATTCGTTTCGAATTATATTGAGAGAGATACTATGGGAGGATGCACCCGTATCTTAGAATGGACGAACCTCACCACACGTGGTCAGGGTTTGGGTGATCATAGCCAACGCAGGTGATAGCATAGAGCTTCACCACGGTCTAAACAGTTCATTTTTGGATTTTCTTGGTGTTTTAGTTCCTTTCACTGTCTCATCTGGATGGCTATTTTGATGCGAATTTGCCATATCTAAGACCCTGGTTTTAATTACCACAATCCGCTCACTTCTCTACGTTTTCAGATCTAAATAACCTTAATCTTAATAATGATCTTACAATAATTATTATCTAGAGGTTGGCTAGGGCCTGGTAATAGAGTTCTTTCCTAGGCCTGGACCGCAAAATTGTAACAGTATTAGGACTTAAACAAGCTCAAGCTCAATTATAAACTAATAGGGCCGGTATTTTACCCCATGTAGACCTCTATTATGAACTCTTCTCATTTGCGATCCCTAATTAAATGTGAATTACTCAAAGAAAGAGAAAAATTATGAAGAAAACGAAGAATTATTGATCATCTATCAATATATGCATACTCATTTAACCTTGACGCAAATGGCTGACTCTTGATGCAATTTCTATCTAGTTATAATGAAACAGAAAAAGAAGAAGGCAGACCGTATTTTTGGCATGCTTAAATTCGTTAAGTGCATCAAATTTTTACCTATAATAGTCAGTACGCAGTCATTCCTGGAAGGAATAGTGTTACTGGTTGGAGTCGGGATCAAATAATCACCTAGTTGGCTTGCTGAGAATCACCAGAAAATTTAGTGAGTTTCCCAGGAAACGGAAATGTCATGTGTTAATGTAAAATGGAGGGGAAGATAACTGTGCATTCATAAATGCGGATTCCGAGCACCTTTAGGTGGAGGAAGTCCTCCTGCTGCTGTCATGTAGAAAAGAAGGATGGTCTGAGACCATCGAGGTGACGGGAAGATGAGTGACGGGGAATAATAGAGAATGACGCAGGAGTGGAAAAAGCGTGGGTTTTGCGACCGCACATATAAGACAGGCGAATCGTTATTGCTGTGTGAAGAAGCGAGTTGAAGGCAGTCATTTTTCTCGCATATCTCGAGAAATCCCTCTTGTGATTTTCAATCTAACGAAACTGTTGAGTTTTATTGCTATGAACAATTTTATGATGAAATCCGCTACGAGGATGAGCAACGCAAATTTTTCTAAAGTCATTACTTTAGAAGTTTTGTACGGTTGCCAATAGTCCTGTCTCTTCGGAAAGTAAAACTTGATCATTTGAAAATTTACTACCCTTTTTGCGGCTTAAATAAATTTAACTAAGAAGTTCATGTGCTATTTAAGAATGTGACCGACGTAATTTTATACCACTAGAGTTGTCATGAAAATATCATTTTATATTAAAGTATTCAATCAAAACCGATTGAAACGACTCGTAATAAACTGTGAAGTAATGATTATTTTTACGCGTGACTTTCCTTTCGAAATTTCCAGCCATTTCCTTGAATATCGTTAATAGCAAGCTGGAATTATTATTGGTCTTCTTTCCCATAAATTTATACCCTCGCGTGACTGCTTTCGCAAATCGCAGACCGCCGCGTGTACTGAATTCTTCTCATTGCCTCAACATCTTTTTCTCCCAATATACTGAATAGTTTCCTTACGAGGAGGTAGAAATGTGGCTTAAACGATATTATGATAGTAATGGAAAAATATCTTCAGGTATTTTCCATGTAAATAAATATGCATTTCTTAAGGTTTTTAATCAGTTAATAATACTTGAATAAATAGACACCTCGAAGCGGCTTTTTCACTATTTTTCATCTAATCGTAACATTTACTAAGTTATTTATTTTAGTATTAAAAATCTCAATTATAAATAAAGTTACATTTTATTTTTACAAATTACAATGATATAATGTTAGCAAACATTTTTTCGACTCTCCCTTCGCCATGATTAGTAAATCAATAGTAAAAATTGATCAGCAAATCTAAGAGGTACAAAAATAAAACTTGTTAAATTTCTCGAAATTAATTATTATGCTTAGTTTCCGTGAGAATACAGGAAAATTTATCTTACCTTATTTTAGGCAATTGAATCAATTACTCCTCGGTATAAAAAGATAAAGATTCGAAAAAACTTATCCTCGATAGACGGTAAATTCTATACTATCTTGTTAGTTCGTCCTCTTCTACATCTAAACCTTAAGTATTTATTCTTCTTTATCAAATTATTATTTCAGTCTGCTATTTATGCAAATAAGTGCACTCCTAATATAACTCGTTATCTTCTACGGTAATAGGATTTCCACCAGACTTGTATAATTAATTATATATTCGCACAAACTTCTCCGCCTGTTGAAGAAGTGATGTTTGAATCTAAAATCAGAATGCGGTTTAATGTTGTCCCAAATTTGTATTAAAATTTTCTTTGACGCTATGTTGTCAAGCAAATATCTGCGTATAGCTGTTGAATTAGCAAGTTTGGTGCAAATCGAAGCGAGAGTTTTGGTCCTGCGTCGCGAAGCTGCTGGAATTCGGCTTCCAAGTTATCTCACGGCTCTGGTCAACGAATATAGGTCAATTAACACCACCATAAAGCGGAATATTTCTCTTACAAAATCAACCGCACATTTTCCCGCCATTCCTCCGCTCTCCGACGACTCCGAAAGAAAATGCTTCGGCAGCCTTCGGTTTTCTTCGGCGGCGCTCGAGGTAGCGGGGAGGGGAGCAACTACGGAGAGTACGGCACGTCTTTGGACCAGTGAGGGATAGAAAAGCAAACGAGTCGGAAGGCCTGAAGAGGAGACCTGCGGGTCCGGAAAGAAGGGCGTGCACGGAATCTCAAGTCCGAATGTATTAATTATCGCAGAAACTGCCAACCAATCCAGCTACGTCAACTGCCGCAAAAACTCGTTAGCTTCATTGCCTAAGAAGTTCCGCTCACTTAATGAATTAATCTCCTTCCAGTACCGCTTACTGCCCACAAGGTGTTATCCGCTTCTATTGTTTACCTCGCTTTTTTAATTTTTTCGCTTTTTACGCTGGATTCAAGTGCATCTTATTAGTGAGTGAGTGTGTAGTGAAAGAGGGATTGGAGTTTGTTTTGGTTCCCTGAACCGCGCTTAGAATTCTGCGCGCGATTAGTTGTTGTAGGACATCCTTGCAGAATTGTTGAGGGAGGTGAGGACGGAAACCCCACGGGATATGGTGAACTTTGGATTGAAAGTGATCGTGTGTTAGTAGAGTGAATCGTGCCCGGTTGTGACACCCTTGCGAAGAATATTTCAGATATTACCCTAAACGGAAAAACACGGAACGAGTCCGAAAAGAACCCTTACCGGTGCTGGAGGGAGGAAAAATATATCTTGTGGACATCTCAGGAGATTTGCGGTGAATGAGTGACCTTGCCGGGAGATCGGTACGTCATCCCGCCCTCCGGATCCTCGTCGAAAGATAGAAGAAATTAATAAGGAAAAAGTTAAAAGGATCGAGAATCCTCGAATATCGACCGAAATAACTCGACCGGAGGGGGTTTTTATTCTCCTGCCCCCTCCGAGAGCGTTCTCCCCGCGATCCCTCGGGTACCGAAGGGCAGTGCCCCTCTTACCGGTCGTCGGAAGCAGACGGGAGGAAAATGGAGGAGTCGATGGATTCCTCTGATCACACTCCGCACCCTCGAATGTCCTTGTCCTCGACCTCGTCCGCCGGCGGAGCGGTCATGGTGTCGGATGGTGGCGGCGGCGGAGCCGTTGTCAACGGCCACGGGGACACGCCTCTCGGTTCGAAGAGCGCGCCAACCACCACCATTAGCACCATCGCAGTGCAGAGCGGGGAGACGAGGATCGTCATCGCCTTGCTACAAGTAGGTAGTGGTATTCTAGTCGATGGGTGAAAAAGTCGCGTCTCTTCGCCGTGAATACGCATGCCTCGTCTATTCGAATTGTTTTCCTCTGAGGCGGTGATATGCGTGGGAGAGTTGTCGCTCATGTGTCGCGCTACCTGCTTTGTTTTGACGGAATGATGTTTTGTTTACGTTGGTCCGCGAGATGACTCTAATGGAGAAAATCTGCGGGGCGATTGTAGGATGGGTTGTCATCTGTTGAAATCTAGAGTTGCATCACAGTTGCGAAAAACTGATGTTTGGGAGTTAGATTAGAAATCGCTCGTGGAATGAATTAACTCGTTCCATTCTAGAGTTTAACAGTGCCTCAATTTTTTCCATTCAAAATTTTCGAATCATAAAAAAGGTAAACTACAAGATCTGCTGCTAATTCGACATGCATTCCCCATGACCGATTCGAAATATTAACATAGGATATAGAGTTAGGGCTCAATTTTAAAGTTATATATGAGCATAATTTTGTGTCCTTCTGGGAACATTAGTTTCAGCTAAGAATCGATCTATTGAAAATGTTTATTTCTGTTATGGGTTTGACTTGATCGATCAGAATTCCAAGATCGTTCTTAAATTCTGCGGGAGTGCCTTCTTTATTGTGGCTAGAAATGGTAGTTTTATGATATTAACTCCTACGATAGATTAATTATTCTTTTTTTAGCCCAAAGTTGTGGTAGTTTGTCCTTCTCCTATCCAATTCATATGCAAACCTCTGGTGTAATTTCCTACTTCTGTCACGAACGTTTTCCTCCAAAAAGCCGGCCAACCTCGGATGAGATGCGATGTTTACCCGGAAACTTGACCGCGTTGGGCTTTAAAAGAAATTAACAACTTTTTTATGAAAGAGGGAGAAGAATTTTACGGTGCTGAAAAAGTTCTTTAAGGTTTCATTTAGCGATCACGCTAGTTTTCTCAGAAAGGTGTCGGAGAAGGACAGTTACTTTACCCACGAAGTTGACTCCTTATTTGCCTAATTGACGCAAACTGTTCTTACGATGAAAACCTTTATGTTGGCAGCACTGAATCGAGCACGCGCCTTCGCTCCTTTAGTGTGCCGCCCACGCTCTTTCCCAGCGTGCGAAACTTTGCATCCGTCTTGTGACACTCCATCTTTCTGCAGCGCGCGACCCCGCTGTCACGCCACACCCCATTTGTGAGGTTCCTAGCATCCTCGTCATTCTTACCTCGTTTAGCGCTTTATTCCGTAAGCCTGCGTCCCAATTACGGATGCTAAACGTCCTAAACACCCTGCATTTCTTCGAACATCGTATTGTGGTTCCTTCCCGAATGCCCGAAAATTTTCAGTAATATGCAAGCATCCTAAAGATTTTGAATGAACGTACGAGAAAAGATATATGGCACGCTTTCTCTGATTGGCTTAATTTTACGGAAATGGATAATCATTTATCGTTATCTATTTCATTATGAGCAGCGTTTAGGATAAGCTCATTTCCGTAATGAATAACGTCTGCAATATTTACAAAATTAGTGTGGAAACAGTTATTACATAAACCTCAAAAACTTAATAGACGTGAGAATTGTACTGGTATATTTTTGATCGAATTTTAGTTTTATCGAATTGAATTCTTGAACTTTTCTACTAAACTTAAATCTACCGCATATTAAACCTCTTGAATTTTCATGGTAAATATTAGAAGGTTTTGCACGATAAAAACATTGTTTATTGACTTATTTCTTTAAATCACAGCTCCAAAAAGGTTTCTTAATATTACCTTGGCAATTATCTAGGAATTATGATCATACCTACTCTACCGTAGATGGGAAAAATGCAAATAGATAACAAATTCGCTGGAAGTGATGTTTTGCAGGATGTAATAAATTATGCTGTAACTCCACATGACTTACAACGAAACTAATCGTCACACATCACACCGCGAAGGGTTCAGCAATAACCAGTTCCTCTCCAAGAGAAATTGTTATGCATCCTCACACATTTATATCACTCTCTTAGCAATTCCTAGCATATCCCACTCCTAAGTCGTCGTAAAGCAGCTGTTTTCAACTTTTCACGCGCATCCTATATATCTTGTGACCACACCTTAACTACCACAACGGAACTATTTAAATTGCGAATGCCTTTGGAGATGGTTCATTTGCTACCTGTTGGCTTTCTGTAGCCGGATATCGGAATTGTTGAGCTCCGCTTTGACCAAGTGATTGCCTCTTCAGGGTGCATTACCCGCTGAATTCAACCATCTTGGAGCTTGGTTATCCATTCAGATGCCTAACAATACCGCTCCGCGCTATTTAACAGCATCCCTTTTTGTCATTGGTTTCTTTCAGATACTCCCCCTTACTCATAATCGAGATTCCGGTCTTGAATGACTGATGCTTTTTGCCTTGTGATGCCTTCAGATTTCCCCGCTATACTCTGTTTACCCACATGTCTCCATTTCCGCACTATTTCTCGTTTATCCATGCCTATTTTCTGTAGAGGTATCCATAGCCACATCTGGCTCTCTCAACTTTTTCCTTGCCCCTCCATTCAGAGCCATAGGATAAAAGATCCCCACGAGAACCCTCTTATTCGTTAGGGAAAGGGAGCTGTGAAGGATGAAGGTGAAGATATATCTAATAAATTGTCTGTGGAGCTCGTGAGGACGGTGGGTTTCGGCCTGAAAAACGGTTTTTTTAAGGGTTCATGCCATTTTTTTCTCAAGCGTATACTTCTTCTATTACCTTTTCTACTGCAATTGGTTTTTAAAATTACGGAATATCTATTTACATAATTTTTTTAAATTACGGAATATCTTATTACTTAATTCTCTGTGCGTTAATTTTTATTTCTAAGTTAATTTCGAGGAAAAAATCAATCGAAGTACGATAAAACTGGTGCAGGTAATAAATACTATTTAAGGCCTTTAGTATACCAAGAATCCTTATCAGTTCCTGCTAAAGTCGTACGACTTCAGTTGCTGTAATAGATATTCCGCCTTTCTCAACACGGAATGATCGGTTTAACGAGTATTTTGTATTCTGGTTTTGTTATTTTGTATGTATAGCATATATGTATATTTCCGCATTGAAATCGGGTTTAAGTAGTACTCAAATTATAAATGGAACTATAATACGATTTTTTGCATATCATTTTAGATTTTTCTCTGATTTAAAGAAATATTGTCTCCAGATTCTTATGTTTTCTTTCTAATCTTAACTTCTCTTCGTCTTTTTTTCGTAATATCTTTGATATCAACACTGATTAATGTTATTTAATCATATTTGCGTCACTACTATATCGCCATCGCCTTCGCCTTTACTTTGTCGAAACGAGTCCATGGAAAATGGTCAATTAAGATACTTAAAGGAGGTGGAGGTGATATATCGTATGTAGCCAGTTACCCTCTATATGTAGACAAAACATTAATAAAGTAAACTTTAAACTTTAATAAACCTCGAGAAAGCATATTTTAGATGCTTTCGATAGCCTGTTGAGTTTCTTGTCAAGATCGACCTTTTTTCAAACGTCTCTGTAAGTTTGCTCAGTTGTGGTCTACGGGTGGTGATGAAGGTTTTTCCACGGTAGCGATCGGCGAATCTACATTTTTTCTCTGGGGTGCATCTCTCAAGCGTTGGCCCTTCCCATTCCTCTTTCCCCGAGGTGCGCAGTATTTTCGCTCTTTTTCACTCTCAAAAAAAAAAAAAGAGGTTCCGAACAGATGGTTAAATGTATGGGCGACAGTCGGTTTGAGTATTGTCCTCGATCTTCTCCCTAGGGGTCTTTTTTTCATTCCCTCGAATATCTCCGTTTCTCCATAGCGTGTGCCATAGTGAAAACATTCCCTCCTACCCGGGAATTGCATACTTGCCATCATAGCAATGTATCGTTTGTGCCTAAGCAGTGATGGGGAAATGAATCTCTTTTTAGTTTCCTCAAACCAAAAATTTCCTCTCCCTCCAATTGTCAACTATTGCGAAGGTTGGGGGAATCTGGTTTGCCTTGGTTCTTTTATCTAGTGGTGTTTGTTGTTGTAATAAAAAATAAAAGAACGTCAAGAATTCTTTGTTTAGTTTCTTTGTTTCGTTGTTTAGTATAGTATAGGTCAGGGGTGGCAAACCTATGGCACGAGTGCCACATTGGGCACGCGAAAGGATTTTTTGGCACGCAAAACTCTCTTGATACTATGTTTGTTAGTATTATTCGCTTATAAAGCAAAGCTTCACAATACATAAATGTGGATTCTATTTGTTAATAACGACAAAGATTATTTAAGTCAGATAAATTCTCTTAAACCAATCACAGACATTATATACTGAATAATATCTCCATCTTATAGTATAATTTGTCACCACATGGGCACGCATTTCCTTTATATTCATTAAATATGGCACAATTTCCGTAAGAGGTTCGCTATCTCTGGTATAGTTTGTTAATAATGGTCTTATCTACAAAAATGCTCTCCTAACATTCTTTTATGTTATCAAAACTGATGCTCATCCAGTTTCAATATAATTTTTTAAATAAATCCATTTTATTTTTAGTTAACATTGTTTTGCTACCAGAAGTGAAATAAGTAAGTTGTCTCTGAAAACGGAATATATCCTTGCATAACAAATGGTTCCTGACGCTGAAACTGAACCAACGTTTGAGTATTGGCGACAGTCTTCGCTATAAAATTTTATGATTCACATTATGTTCAAGTTCAGAGGTTAATCGAATATTTTATAAATAGGAGCGCAAACAGAGTTTGATCTTAATTTATGCATTTCCTCTTGGAGGTGAGGACTAATAATACGGAATCCTCTTATCTATGCATATTCCAGGTACCACGAATTAGTATAAATTCGAGTTCCGCAAAGTGCGATTTTATTAACTGAAAGATATTGTTGTGTCTTTACAAGATTTCGGAAAAGAAGTCCGCGCATCATCTATAAGTAATTCACATAATTTATACGTTCTATTCATCAGCATCTCCTACCGAATTCTTTAATTTACGTTCACCATCAAACGCTCTCTTTCCGACAGCGCACTCTAAAACTTATCTCGCCACATGAGTAAAACCCCTGTCCGGTCGAAATAACTGCGTCGAAAATAGCTTCTGGAATAGCTGCACGAGATTTTAAAACGTTCCTGGGAATAGCAACTTGACTGATCGCGTGGAAGAAAATCTTTTCTGTGCTCCTCTTAACATTTTGTCCAGGACTGCTCCCTCCAGTGTAATAGTTGGATTATACTAGCTCCGTCTACTAATAGATTCTGATACCCATCCACGCTAGAAAATTCAATCCTGTCAAGAGAGACCTTTTGAAATCTCTGGAGCAGCATTCTTTTCCGAATGTCCCCTGGCAATTACGTCTTCTATCTTACGTGACAGTCCAAAGGAAGAATTCTGAAGCTGTATCACTCGACAACCTTTTCATGTCTTTTCAGATTCACATCCACTCTGCCATAAAATGCCATAAATTTGATGTTAAAGGAGCGCCTATCTCCTTTAACATGTTATTCTGGCAGGCTTTTAGTCATCTTTATCACTCGTTAACAGTCAGTAATGCGGGGAAGTATTTTTGTCGAAACTTTTGTTGTTAGCTTGTGTAGGAAATTTGAATGAATTTGTTTAATTCTTCCTGGGTACCCACAATTTGGTTTTGGGAAGGTTGCTATATTTGGTTGGCTATTTCTTGAATTATTGAATCTCAACTTACAAATACCTCTGTGTCGATGAAGACTTGATTAGTTCGGTCATTGATTAGACTATATTAAAAACTCATTTGAAGGATTCATTGCCTTTGATATGAAAATAATAATAAGGATAGCATTTATATTTTCGTATACCTTATTTTTGTGCATATTTTTATAACATTGATCAATTTCTGAAGAAGGCTCAGTTTTAACCATAGTTTTTTATGCTTTCTTGAATATGCGGAGACTACGTATTTATACCTACTTATTTTATCCTCTTGCGTGTGTTTTTATCATCTTTTCGTAGTTTCCTCTAGATTTTGAAATAAAACAATAAATGCTCTTTAACGTGAGGAATCTTTGTGAGTTCATGAAATTGAAACTCCATTAACGAGTATTTTGTGTAGCATTATGTTTCTTCTCTGCTTAGTTAACGCCTTATCTTCTATCCTGAGTTGAATTCTTCTTGAAAGGGTGGAAGGACAGTCCTCTATTTTCGCTCTCCGAATCGTTTCGCGCCGTCTACCAACAATGGGCCGTCACCTGTCCAATCATTCGCTCGTTGTCGTTTTCGCAATCCCCATTTCGTCTTTTCGGCCCGGTTCGAGCGGGCGCCGTGGGTGGCGGCGCGGAGTACATCAGGAGACTTCTCGTTCATTCGTGTCGCGACGTCGTCTGCAGAGAGGTTGACAATGGGGATGTCGTCCGCGTGAATTTCAATGCGGATCCGCGACGGCTGCCAGAGGCGTGGATCGCTTTTGTGTCACGTGTTTTTGGGAGGAACGAGTTCTTTTGTGAATCGACACAATATCCTGTTTAAATGGAGTCCACTCCGGCTCCCAGCCACCGGAAGGAGGAGGACGGTGCCGGTCGACAAAGGAGGGACTTGATCTGGGGATTACATTATGGAGAGGATTTCTTTTGTATTGGGGGAGGATGGGAGGGAGCTAGATTGAATGACAAGTGTAACATACCATAAGAATCTTAAGCGTTTTAGACTCGAGAATTTATTGTTGCATCTACTGGTTGATTGACTGAGAAATAATGTGTCAAAAACTGGGATGAATTCTCCGGCGAATTCTCCATGCACTGAGGGTTGACTTAGAAATTTCCTTGGGATCCATTAAGGGATTTAGATCTACTGGTATCCCGAGATTATACTTTCCTGTGAAGTAGGAATATATGTCCGAGGATTAGCGATATATTTTCATAAAATGAATAAAAAATTAAGCTTCATTACCCAGCCAGTCGAGACACTTTCTGGTAACATAAGGATTGCGTCTCACAAACGTCTTTTCAAGGAAAGTTTAATTATTACGTCATTATACAGAAAATTTCCCTAGTATATCTTTCCCTAGGCTAACCGTCGTTATAAGAACATACGATGAATTTGCGAATCCCTCATTTGCCCTACGGTAAATTGATTGCCGATAACATTAGTGGTAAATTTGGTCGAAAATTTCTTATATGCTTTTAAATATTAGTTAATAAAATTCTCCCTTGTTTGAAAAAGAAATATTTGACTGTTACGAACGATCAACTTCGAATTAAAAACACAAAACGCAAATTTTGGGCTCAGTGACTCAGTATTGCAACTATTTATCGTTGCTTATCCGACCAGAATGAGGGATTATTAATGCGAATTCAGCCTCTTCGTTCCTACCTAAAAGTAATTGATCATTTGTGGCAGTTGAGATTTAGAAGGAAAGGAATAGCCATAAACAACGATGGAGTGATATGGAAAGAAACTTGAATATATAATCTTGAAATGTTGGAGGAATGGTTTTCAAACTTTTCGTTTTGGAGTGGTTTGGGAAAGAAACACTTGGCTGCGGTTATAAGGCACAAGTCCAGTAAACCTTCACATTCCATTTCTAGAAAAACCAGTTCTTGCTTTTCTAGGGATTCCGAGGTAAATAAAATTAAATTCAATCCTCTCCCCTCCCCTTTTAGTAAATGGACCTCGAAGATGATGCATACATTGCTGCATGGAGCCTCCTCATCGTGCAGTTTAGCCTCTCGACCTCTAGATTATCGCAGTATGTTTTTCTTAGAGAATGTTAAATAGCTCATATCAGACACCTCAAAATTCTGGGAATTTTCAACGAAATTTAGTTGCCGTGCATTCCTGCCGTTATGGTTAAAAAATAAAAGATCCCGGCATAGTCTTTATGTACCGGATTTAGATTTTAGGTATGTGGCGTTTATGATTCTGATAATTTATGATATATATTTCATTCTTCATCTATTTTTCCAAAAGCATCAAGAAATATAGTTCAAATCAATACCAGATATCCCGTTCTAATATGCATATCTTGGGATAGCTTATTTTACGTTTGAATCTTTTAATTATTTTCAGAACTTTTTCGAGATTATCTAAATATGTTATTGTGAATAAAATATTATTCCTCCCTATTTTACATCTTATAGAATGTAGAAGTCACTTAGAAATTTAAAATTCGGAAATGAGTGCCATTTTAATCTAAAGAAAGATACGTATTCCTATGTTTCAGTTAATTAAACAGTAACCTGCTTCAGAAAAAATGAATCCCAGCTGTTGTTTCTTAAGCCCTTTCGAGGTCATTTCCTTGGTCCTCTGTTGTCCGTAAAAAAAGGAAGATTGATTCAGATGTTTTAACTAACCTCGATTGCGAGTATCATCGTCAGATATCTCATTGCCTTTCGTGAAAACACGGTAGCTCTTTCAAAAAAAGCCAAATAGATTAACGTCTGAAAACCACCAAGTAGTTCTTTAACGCCTCAACGACTGCCTGGGTCTTATATCCGGCATTCAGAGTGATCATAAGACCGGTTTTATTCAAGTCGTTTTAGACAATCTCCCAAACACAGCGCATTTCCGAATGGAGTTTTTTGATGAAATATAAAATTCAAAGCCAAGATTGCGATCTGCTCTGTTTCTGCTTTGATGAACGTCTTCACATCCTTTTTCACGTTACGTTCCATCGGGTCGGGGAGAAAAAGAAGAGCACTTGGCGCTAATGAGATCGAGGCGCATTCTTCCTCCCTCACGTCGTTGTTCTCGAAGTCTGAATTCGCGGCCATAAAACCACGTGTCTGCCTCAGGAACTTGGATGCCTCGCCGGTACTGAGGCAAAACGAGGATAAGCCTTTCATTTTATTCAGGCTGTATATCTTCTTCCGTGGTTTTTTTCCTCCTGACCCCGATAACCCCTGAAAACATAGGCGTCCATTTTCGCGAAAAGTCGCATCCATGAATGAAATTTTTTTCGCTCCCATATCTTGAAAGCGTACAACTCGCTCGACTACATATAAATCCTCGAAACGCCGTGCGGATTACGTTTTGTTTTTATTTACCTTCTTTTATCTCGCCGAACATCCGAATCGTGGCTTTTTTCGACAAACTACGTCTTTATGGACCGTCACCGTTTCGCGAAGCGTATGGAAACTCAACGTATGTATTGCGCACTGCTTTCGCCGGTGTTATGTATAATCTTGACGTAATTCTACTGTTTTGGTTTAGATACGGAGGTTATTGAATCCGTGCCATTCCGTACTTCGTTCTGTTTGATAGTCAGCAAATCTCGGGTAATGGGAATGTTATCTAAGTAATTTCTTATTTTAGCTTACATCAAGATTTGCCTAATATGAAAATCAACTTATAATTTTTGTCAACGCCGTCCTCATTTATTAACTGGAACTTCCCAGTTTTATGGGCGATCTGGTATCGTTGTAGGTCTTTGCTTGATGGATTTTTAGATTCTTGATATATCCCACTTGCTAGTTTAGATTACTAGATGGTCGTACAGTTCAGGAAGATCTAAATTTACTTCAACCGTTTCAAGAAGAGTTCTTATTCATTCGTAGAGATGGTATGATGGATGGATAGGCTTAAATTTTATTAATTATGTAAAAAGTTGGAGCATATTTTTTCTTTCACCAAAGATTTTAGTTATTAATGTTTATCACTCTGCCGGCATTTACCGTACATTTTCGTTAGTTATTTGGATAGAATGATGTGATTGGTTTATGTATAAGGTGTGTTAAATATATTACGTATTCAAGTGGTTTATTCGTTAAGAAAACTACACTCTACTAATTAAAATACTCAGAAATATAATGCTGGACAAACATTCGTGTAAAATTTCCTTGCATAGCAATTCCTGAATAATGAACATCCTTGCATAGTGGGAAGATGTTCATCATCGGGATGATAGCAATCCCAGAAACTTATCCGAAGTCGTCCTATGTATGATATTGTGGCGATTGTAACTTTGTTAGTAACGGAATCACTGTTTCTAGAGTTAGCGACGAGGAAGTGTGCTCGGTCACAAAGCAGTCCATTGTTGAACTCGTTTCCTTAGAAACCTTCTCCCGTTTGTAGGTTGTCAACATACCTTACCTTTAAACGCCTACATTATCACCTTAGATGTGCATGTTTTTAATTTTCATGAACGAAATTATTTTCGTTCATTTTACCCACTTTCTTTGAGTACATAACGGTTTATTTTGCAGTTCCTAGTTCAAAGCACTTCGTATTGCCAATGATAATTTTGCCACTTGGGTACTATTTTGAAATCACAGATGTAAGTTTATTGCCTTACAAATACTTGATTTAGTATCGTGTATATTCGATTCTTCTTCTGTTAGAACTTCTTTTTTTTAGGAATTACAATTTTTTCTCCTAGTCGCTGCTTCCAGCATGCTTTCAATGACAAATTAACAACTTAATTAATTAATAACATTTATTTCTCGTTATGTAGAAGATAATGTTCGTTTAATTTTGTGCTCTTTTTCGGATGCGTCAATTTTTTGGGTACGGGCATAAATAAATTTGAAGGATGTCGTATATTGGGTTAACAGGGGTCCAAGTTAGAATTTTAATATCATTACGAAATCGACTTTCATTTTAAATGCTTCTCATGGCTTAAAAAAAACCCTCTGGAGAAACCGCTGACGAAAGCCTATCAGAGTGGGTTTCACGTAATTCTCTTTCTACGGAGCCGAGCTGCATTCTTCCTAGAGGTCGTCATGTAAATTTACGGCTTCATCTTCACGCGTGGAATTTTTTATCAGAATTTTTATCCGAACAAGTTCACCGTTTCGAAGCGGTTCGGCTGAGGAACTTGAGCGAAAAAGATACCTTTTGTATTCAAATGGCGATCAAGGCGAAGAGACTTAATATTCATGGAAGGGCTGGAGGGCAAATGGCAAAGCGCCGGAGAGGTGGCTGAAAAAAATTGTCTACTGTTGGAATAATGCGAATTGCAATTGAAGTTGGAATAGGATCGCGAAGAATCGGAAGACCCTTGGACATAATATGGTGATAGGTAATTGAAGTATAACTGTGTTCTGACATGTCACTTACACAGTTATAACTATATCAGAATACCTACTATGTACTATTTATTTCTATTGTTATAATCATACATGAGAACTAACCCATCTCTCTCCTGTAAACTCTCATCCCATTTTCCAGTGGGGCTTGCATTATCTTTTCAGTCTAGAATATTAACTGTTTCGTTGCTTTTCTGGGATTTCCCGTGACAATATCTATCACTTCTTCTATTATTGCTAGTCTTAAGATAGATAAAGATAAGTGGTGGTTACTTATTTAATTTCTTCTCGTGAAGGTTATTGCTGCGTCATTAAGGAGAATGTCGTGGTAGTATTTAAAAATATGGTTATTTTTTACCTCACTGACCTTCAATAATTTGATTTCTTTCCGAGCCAGAGTTCTTATTACTTTGAAGCTGAAACAGTTTCATATTTTTCATACGAACCCCGGTACTAATATAGGCATGGTAGGTTTTCATCACATTCACGGAGAATTCACAGTAAAATATTTGTTTTTTCCCACATTCAGCTTCTCTTTGTGCTGGTTGAGTCCTGAGTGGAAAGTTTTCTTAGGAACTAGCTGTACAATTCTTTAATTACTTCGTCATAAGAGAATAAATTCTAATAAGTTCGTCATTGCTTCATTGGTATATTTGTTCTGCGATTTGATTTCACGAATGTTTATTTTACATGTCGCGGTCTTAAAAATTGCGATCGATCTTGGTACCTTGTAATTGGAACAGACAGTGTGTTACGATTGCGTTAGAGAAGGTGAACGCACGGTTATATGGCCCTCCATTTCGCAAAGAAAGACCCGAAAATCGACGGTAACGAATTGGGAACGGGGACAGCACCGAAATGTCTTTTTCTATGTTCTGAAATCCCATTCGGGCATACTTTCTCTCTCACCCCGTGGAAAATTAATATTCTGTGACGTTAGCCCGTAGAAAAGGTCTATAAAACCCACTAGGAAAGAGGAAACTAGCTCTACGTGTCGTGTATCGGAGGAATAGACAATGAGTACTTCTCTCGAAATCGTGTTCATTTGTTCTATCAAAGAATACGCCGCCTCCTCGATTGGGATCATTTTGAAATTTCATCTTTACATTTGCAGGATTTTGAAAAGAGCCCTGTTTTGATGATAGTTTTTTCTGCGTTTTTTTATTTCCGTTATTTAGTTTTCCGTAGTTTAGTGGCCTACTTATTTTATACCGGAAATCGTGTTTTTTATCATCCTTCCCTTTACCCTGAAACTTTATAGGAGCCTTATCGCCGACGTTTCACGTAATTGGAATGTATTTTTGTCATATTTGGATAAATCTTTGTGATAAGTTCAGTAAAAATACAATAAATATCCAAAATATAATAAGCTGTTGCAAATACAACCAAATGTTGTCAAATTACATTGGCCTTTAGGTAGAATGAAAGGATAGTTTAAAAGTACGTCTTATCTAAGTAACGAATGCTGAAAGTGCTCAATTTGATTCCTATTTGTTAAAGCTAAAGGTTGCCTTTTATAATTAATTAGGAAGATTCGAGGAACTCGTCTTCCCATTTAAATTAGTTTAAATATTATCATTTTTTTATAATTTTATCTTATGCTAATTCGGAGTTATTTTTGCAATTTCATTATGATGCGTGATTTATGTATTCCGTTATAGTTTAATGCTTTCAATATGGGAGTATCTATCACCTCGTTGCCGTAAGAAATTCTTTAGTATCAAGTGGAATATCATTAAGGAAAAGTAATCAATTTGTTATTATCGTTGGACAGTTACAATTTGCAACACTAGCTATGTTTCTTTACAAACGCATCTTCCTTGCCTTTCAAGACAAAAAGAACCACCTTATCTAACCTTAGCTACCGAAAGTAATTTTGCCTCTCCTTGGACTCCAAAGGAGGCAAGGGTTCGTGGGTGTGCGAGGTTGGGTTGGGATTTCAGGTGTCATGCTGTGTGAATGTGTGTGGCCGCCTTGAAAGGCCGATGAGAAAGGACCTTCCCAAGAAAAGAACGATCGAGAGTGAAATTTCTTCTTCACTTCTCACCTACTCGAAGAATCCTCCGTGGCGTAAGAAGCTTTTGGCAGCTCGTATTCGAACAATTCGAAGCCCATTTCGAGTTGGCCCTCTTCCCACGCCGTTCTTTTGTTTCGGACGGATCTGGCACTAATCGGTTTATAGGCTGCGGATTTCGTATGCCAATCAACGGCTTAATTAATCTTGAAACATGATCTTCGGCAAAGATGCTAGCGTAATTGGAGCTACCGTTTGTGGTCAATGGACCGTCCGTCAGCTCCCACGTCGTATCGCTTTCGTTACATAATGAGGAGAGGTGGAGTAATTAAGTTGTCCTTCTTTCGAATATTTTTTCGCTTTGAATTTGTATCTGTGTTTTTTGTTTTCATTCGAGAACGAACGCGGAGTTAATTTGTGTCTTTCTTAATGTTATTTTTTTGAGTTTTCATTCGATTTTTTCTCTCTGGTTCTTCTTCTTCTTTGTTATACATGGTGAACATTTTATATCTCAAACCCGTTGAAAAGCCACTTAATCCAATGCTCCTCTATAAGGAAACTGCGAGAGAAGAGGATAAGGAGGCGACGAAATGTTTCCGCTCCGTAAACCCATTCTCGCCCCTAATCGCGCCCATTCCTCATTCGGCCACATTTTCCCCGAAGTCGTTGCGGAATAATCTTTACAAGGACCAGTTATTTTTTCACCACCAGCGACGATTTCCCCAATTTATCGCGACTTCGTCCTTGGAAGCACCCCTCGGTTCGAATGCTTCGCGTGCCCGCCAATCTGCAAGGAAAAGGGCAAAAAACTTGACTGCGAGAAGAGCGAATTTTTGCGGGACGAGGAATTTTCGGTCGCCCCCCTTCCAGACTAACAGGTTGGGAAAGTCTGGTGGGGCGCAGGTATTCCAGGATAATAAAACGGACCTCTTCACCCCCTCTCTCCCACCTCCGCCGCTACCCTGTTTCCCTGAAGGTCTTCTGGCACGACGACACCTCGCCCTGTCCCATGAAAACCACTCGCCCCGTCAACCCCTGGAGGCCTCAGCCGGTGTTTCTGCTCATACTCATTCCTCTCCAGTCGTCGCTGACCAATCGTACGCCTCGGACGAATGGGGCAATCCTCAGCCTATATAAATTGCGTCTTCGTTTGCGCTCGTAAGGTTCTGGGAAATGCCATTAGCATTGGAATGTTTGGTTTTCAAAATGAAATTATAACAGACTCATTTACGGATGCGCTAGAATGCTATTCGTGGTATCATTATAATTTTATGAATTATATGGTATTATTTTTCTCTTTAAAGAATATGTTGTGTATGGGTGAATTTCTGTATTCGGAGGTCCTAGAAGTATGGATCACTTACGAGCTCAATCAAATGCCATTTACGTCCATAAACGACTAAAGGTAGTTTATTTCGGGCGCCCTTAACGGCTATGCCCTCAACTGGCTCTTAGTATCTAATCCGTCCCTCTGTTGTGTACTATGATATTTTTAGGGATGTAGGATATTTAAATATGAGACGTAGGTGGAGAGGTAACCTCAAAGAAATGATAAATAATCTCACTAATTATGACTTCAATAAAAACATTCTGGTTATGGAATAATTGGTAAAGACTAAAATTTAGTTTTCATATTGATGCAATTGCTTTGGAATACTATCGATGAACATCAACAAGAAACTTTATTTTGGGAATGTTAAAGAGAGCACCCTTGGATGGGTATTACAGTATTGTCTGAGAGTATTGAGTAATGTTTGAAAGTATTGAGTATTGTCTGAGATGTCAAAATCTAAGAAAATGATGAACCCCACTATCTCTTGGTTCCCCTATTCACCCGAAGCAGAGTAATGTAATGGGGATCATGTTGACAGCAGCTCCTACGCATGTAGAACTATGCCCGCCTAGAATGAGGTTGATTTTTCGTCTATGTTTTGTTTGTCAGCTTTCGTTAGGCATACATTATTTCGGGGGTGCCTGCAAGGGATTTCCGTCCTCATTTACCTTTGAGTCCGTTGTTTGCTTTCTTGAGTCCCAGCGGTTCTTGAAAACACACCTTTGGGTAGCACTAACCACTCTCCAAACGAAAGGATTATTTACCTTTTCGGTTAAGACCTCCTCTGTTCGGAACCTGAAACTGACGCGCGAATTCCAAACTGAGGTAATTATAGGTTCAGCTTCTCATAGTGGGATTTCATCTACATACAAAATTCTAAATATATAACGAATAGAAAATATTTCATTTCGATTGAAATTTATGTTTTACTCGTCGAAGAAAGTTGAATTGGATATTGAAGACTGAATTAACATTAGGTAATATGAGTAAGGCTTAATATAGTTGCCATATATTGCGTTCGATTCTACGATTGGATTTTCACATTTTCTGTTGCTTTACATAAGCAGGTAGTCGAGTTTATATGCAAAATATAACTCTACCTTGGACCATTCTCATACCATCATTTTCCTTTAACCGCATGTACAGAGGTATAAAATTCTGAGCTTACTGATTTCCAAATCATTTTGTCTAATAAAAATGGAAGTAAAATGTAAAAGGTAATTGAAGTGACAAAAAAGTAGGACCTTAAATAGATAAGAGGTAAGTGATGTCGAGAAATTGACCAGTAAACATTGACACGGCTCCATCCAGTTCAAGAGATGCTTTTAACTCTTTCCTTTGGGCTCTCAAGAGGAGTTCTTTTCGCTTTTAAATTTCTCAAAAGGCAGGATACTACATTCATTAGAGAGGCAAATGCCATACATTTGAATATGTGTCATACCCATTTAGAGTGAAATATTTTTAATTTTCTGCAAAGAAACGCTGAAGGCGAAGCCAAATCGAAGAATTTCTTCCTCAGTTTTCTTTCAACTGATTGTGAGTGTTGCAGAGCTCTTCCTCAGACTTTTTCTCGGAGATGAGCTTAAGGACTACATTATCAGTCGCTGTTTTGATTATTGCTGGCGCGAGTGATCGTTCAGCTGATTTTTGCTTCTTCAGATACTAGAATTCTTGCGTGGGATGTAAGTGACCTTGTTGACATACGCCAGTAGTCACCCGTAACGCGTTGAGATTAGAACCGAAATGCTATCTTGGAATAAAGTCACCGAAATCCTTTACTATCCTCATTATACTCTTTAAATAATACTTAGAAGTCAGATGATACTTTAGGAATCTACGTTTGAAATGTATAATTTAGAGGAGAATTTTCATTATAACAGATTGCATCTACCCAAATAGAATATATCCTTGACATTTTCCTCGTGAAATAATGGATTCCGGTCCATCGAAATAAACTCTTGGGACGATTTTACCTTCAGCATGGCTTTGGATGTTTGTCGTAAAAGGATTTATTGGTAAAAAGAAAGAGTTTGAAGCTCTTTGGTTTTCAGCCGTTTCGAGGAATTTCACATCTGCAGAATCCTGCAATCGTATGTTTATTATGTGAACTTGGACTCTTTTGCATGAGAATGGGTTTTCTTGGCACTGCGAGAAGGTATGTCCCGTGGAGAAGCAGAGATACTGCGAGGTCTTCACGTTCAAGGGCGATGCAATTCTCCACGGAGGCACCTTTCATTTCCTTCGGCGAAGAATCTTTTCCCGCAGGAAAATTACGTGACGGTAGACAGTCCATTTTTTGTGGCATTGAGAGTTGATGGAATGATTGCTTCATTATAACTGCAAATTCCCGTTATAGATTCCAATGATTTAAATTATAACTCTTCCGTTAATTTGTATATTTGCCGATAACTGCCATTCGATACCGTGAATTTTGGCAACATTTTCTATGACCTCAAGTTTCTTCGATTTGCTGAAGAAAATTACTGAGTAAGAGTCAGTTTTGGTTATATGCCTTTCTGATTTTCTACGCTAAATCTATTTTACATTGTCATGGATACAGAGCCTCTAATTAGTACTTGCGTGGATTTTCAAATAGCCTGTAGAAATTTTCAAGTGGTGTCTACAAAGTAAAGGGAAATGCTGTTTTAGAATTTCTCAGGTCTATATTTGGACGTATCTTCCAAGCATCGTCCTATATTAATTCATTCTTTTGTTCTATTATTAGCGCCGGTTGGAATGATGGAGATTCTTTACGCTCTACATTTTGTCAGGTCCTCAACGAAAAAAAAATCTGTTTCGCCTTTGAACCCTTCAGTTATTCTGGAGACCGATACCAGAGCTAACCTATTAGAACCAAATACAAGAGGTGGATAGCGCAGTCGTAGTTTCCGAATATGATCTCCAAAAATGATTTATCGTAAAATCAGAATATAACTATTTGGGTGTGACCCCTTGCTTATTTTTAACACGCTTAAAGATAAACCTGTGTCTTTTGATAACTTCCAGATAATACACCTTATTTTTCCATGTTTGAAAATACATCACCATCCATGAGTACTCATTATTTAGAGGAAATGAGAAATAGGATAGGAGTTAGTCCCATCTTTAAGAATCAAGAGAGGGAATGTCTGCAGGAATCTCGTTGATCTTTCGTGTGGATACCTTTCTATCTCTTCTCCCTTCTTGTTTTATCTTTTCATATCTTCCGCAGGAAAAAGAGAGAGAGGCATAAACCGGTTCCCGCGCCGCTTAATTTGCGCCGAGCTATTGGATGTCGCGGCACCGTCTGCGCTCATTATGTCGTTGCTTCGGAATCGCCGTGGCGCTGGGAAGCCACGCGCCATCCTCGGCCCGTTGCGGTCGACCGAAGTCGCACGCGTTCAAAGGAACCCTTTCTTTTGTTCCTCACGCGCTTCGTTATGGATAATCACTTAATTTCAATGACGGGGTGTGACGCGCTTTCATCTCAGTACACATTCCGTAATTGGCAGTCAATACCGCCATCGGGACCGAAAGGATACCTGTCAGCTTTCAGTAGGTTAAAAATAAATCTAATACAGAGCGTTGCCCTCAGGGGCATCCCATAAGAGATAAGAGAAAAAGTGGCATATGTCTCCCTCTTAAAACTTTGTGGAGGAGATTTGGATTCGTTATTTTTTCCTAGATTGTCTCAAAGCATCTCGAGGGCAATACTGCCCAATTTTGGAACCTTCGATTTACATGATCCCATGATTTTCTCACATAAAATAGTCCCTGCATATCTTGGGCTTAACTTCAACAAAAGTTTAAAAGTGTAGTTTTCATCCCCCTCTGAAAGAAGATTTGGTTCACAACTTCTGCTTCCAATCCTTTCCTCGAGTGAAGCATTACCTCTACAATTGGGTATTTTCGAAACCTTGTGATGAAAAGTGATAAACGTACGATAACGGCTTGTGGCTTAGAATCGCGATTGAAGTTTCCTCATTTCATGTCTTTGTTGACTAGAGTCAATAGTGTCTATTTAAATAGATTTTCCTTATTCCTTTTTCTTCACCCAATCTTCCTGTTTACAGACATACATTTTCCTGAATTTCAAGATGCAGTATTTACTACGAATCCATCTTCGGAAAATCGTCCTGCCTCGTATACAGCCATTTCAGATTTGGTCTAAAGAAAACATGTCTGCCTCTCACCACCTTTGTAAAGATCATACGGAAATGAATTTTCGTTAAATCATGGACTAAAAATATAAAATATTTTTTATGTTAGCAACTTACAACATCTTCAATCTCGCCATAATTCCATATTTATTTTCGCCTTTCGGTGTAAAAAGTCGATTTCTTGGTTCACCGTGACCATTATCGGGAAGTAATTGAATTATTATTAGTAATGGACTATAGTCGAGTATAGTAACTCGCCAAAGATGAAATTTTTAACATGTTAGATATTAAAAGGATTTACGTTGGAAGGGAAAAATACGACACCACCTAAAAAGTTGCTTTATTCTGAATCTTGCTCCTCTTAAATCTTTCTCCCTATTCACATCCTTCGATGAGATTGGTCGATCAAGTTTGTCGCAATATGAACGCAAGGATGTAGGCATTCATTCTTTATGTTGACAGTTTTGAACGACGCCTTCGATTTAATCTCATCACCGCCACTAGCTCTTCAATTGCTAACATTTTTCTCTTTCGCAACGTCATTCATATTTGGGAAAAGGACATCACGAGTGAAACAGCGCGCTTCCGTCACCCCAAGGAGGACGGCAATTGACCGCTCTCTTCTCAAACTGACCTCCGGAGGTTAACAAAGCCTTTTTTACGCCATCATCAACGAGTGTGATGACCAGAGCAGGCGTGGGTGTGGGACACTACGCTCTCAATTGGCGTGTGTGTTTTGTTTGTCGCAGCCATTTCCTCTCTTTGTCACTCCACTATTTGCAGACCGCTATTGCACTCGCTGAGGCGATGATGAATCCTAAGAGGTCCTTGACTCTGTTTATAGACATACTCTCAAAGGTTTATGGAATAGTCCCTATTGCTTTGTTAGACTCTCTCCGTCGCAGAAATGATGGGGTAATAATGGTGAAGAGAACAGAGGAGTATAACATTTCGAACTTTGAAAAAATTTTTCCCGTTTTTTTTGGCATTCAAATTTCTTCGAGATGATTTTCGGGTTTATAAAAAATTATACACCTGATATATAGATGAAACACAATCCCGTTATTAAGCCAAACCTCTCTTCCGTATTTCTTAGGTTTTTCTAAATAATTGGAGATTCTCTACAGCTTTTCTGCCAGGAAAATGAATCTAACAACTGAATCTCCGAGATCGACATTCATTCAGTTTGACTGTTATTGTAAGATAGCATGTGATGCAGCGAGAGTTTGCCATATCACTGATATCCCAGAAAGTTTTGAAAATTTTTATTGTTCATTTTTTTCTACATAAATGTTAATCCAAGCCGGATTTCATGTAAGTATGATTCATTATGCCACATAGCTATAGTCTTAGAATTAGTTAGAGAAAAACCGATGGTCCTGAATGATTTTCCATTTGGCAATGTAGATAGATTACATTAAAACTCTTTCTAGTATAGACGACTTAATATTGACAATCTCCGAAATCTATTTTGATTGGCAATATCAGGAAATCCTTAGATTGTCCGATTTTCTTTAAATATCTTGACGAGGAAAGTTATTGTTTCGTAGTTCCTTTTTCTGCCTATTTTAATGGCTGTTTCATCAGTAATATCTTAAAAATGTTTAAGTTGACAGAGTGTCGACTCAGAACGGGAAATTAACTATATATTATTAGGCAAGGGATTAAATTTTACATAGATGATACTCTCCTCATGTTATCTTGTTCGACATTACGCAATTGAAGCGATGCCATTTTCTGAAAAAATTAAAAATCTCTTGTTTCGGTAGAGCAGAAAGAGCTTTTTCGTCGATTACCTTTCTTCAATCCTCACCCCTCTTTGCTCCCGATTCTTACTTCCCTCCACAAGCTTCTCATTAGCGATACTTTCACGGATACGCTCAGTTACAGTTAAATCCTTTCCGTCACCACCCTCCTAAGTGCGGTGATGGATTGCCCTTTGGCACTCCTCGAAGTCCCTGATGTATGAAGGGTTGTATTCCTCGGTGGAGAGAAGCGAACGCCTGTCTATTAATTTTCCGCTAGCTTGTTTTCACATGATTTTTCCAGCTCGTAGGCACTGCTTATAAGCTAGGGAGCGCTGCCCTCTCACGATTTCAGCGTTGCTGGAAAGCGCATCTCTTGTTTGCTTAGTTTACTCACCAGAGTAACTCACTCACCAGTTCGCAACGAGAATTAGCGCCCGCGCATGTACGCCGCTCTTCGAGCCGAAAATAAAAGTTGAATAAACAAAAAGGATTTCCCCGAGAAAACTTTTCCATCGACATGTGTTTTCAATGCATTAAGTACTATTTTCTTATTAAATTTTTCCTCTTAACGACATGGTAATACTTTCCATATGGGATGTAAGTTTTCCGTAGGATTGGAATCGGGTATTGAATATTATTCCCGCTTTTCTGATTTTTGCTCTATATTATAATAAAGTTATAACGCGGAAATCAAATTTAACAAGGATATTGATGGAACCAAGGCATATATTAAAATTATATATAAGAAATTTGAAAAATATTTATAATTGTTATAATTTTGTAAAAAATGTTAATTTTTATAATTAACCAAAGTTATACAGAGGTGAAAAATAGTGACTTGGCTGGGACTCGAACCCAGCTCTCCCACTTTCCGGGCAGGTATTCTAAACACTGCAGTCCCAGCTTAGTCACTATTTTTCACCTCTGTATAACTTTGGTGCAAGCAGCAGATTTTCATGTGCAAATTCAATTCTTCATTTTCATAATAAAGTATCCTGTGTCTCGAAATTTCTAAGGTGGAACATTTTTCTTCGTTCACTTTGTCCTTTCTCTTAGTTTGGGCTTGTGTCGTGCGAGTTCTTTGACACGACCACGAAAGTGAGCAAATACTGGAGTTGAGAATAAGGGAGAGACAGATGGGAGGAGGAATAAACCACGTCCAGTTTGCGAAAGAGCTTAATGACACACTTCCAAAAGACTCATCATTGAGGGAAATGGCAGACTTCGCACTCGGCCGGGATGTTTGGAAACTTGATTGAGTACATGTGTACCATCAGCTCTGCTGAAAAGAGAGAATTTCTTGTGTTTATTGCCTCAGAATTCAGCGCCGTCATTCCGCTCGAGCCGCTTACTCTCATCAAGTAATGATTCTACGAACTGTATGTACTTCGTAAGGTTTGCCGAGTTTGATATACACCTTTCAATGTTCGACTAAGTTCGTTTCTTTTCACGAATTGTCATTCATTGCGACTGAGTACCGAACTTTCTGAAATTGGTTATGTATTTTCAGAAGAAAGCTCTAATGCGAGGTATTTCTCGTGTCATTGTTGAGGTTGACATTTTGAGGCATAACTTTGTTAATTTTTTCACTTATCTCTGTAATTGGAAAGCTAAGCTCACATCTGGAGTGCAAGATTTGCACAACAGCGTTGTAACTCGAGAAACCATAACGATCTGCTCTTTAGTTTTAAACAGAAACTTAATACGTTCGGATATTTTAATTGCTAACTTTGATGCTTGTGAAAGTAACTTTTAGCCGAAAGACGATGAGACAATGCCGTAGCTGTATCGTCTTTAGGATTATAAACGTGAATTGAATGCATTCACCAAATTTTCTAAATGTATGCGAATGATCAGGAAGCTATTTATCTGCTAAACACGCAAGCGAATCCTATTGAAAACATGCATCAGAGAATCATCCTCTCTCCATGGCCTTCCTGTGCAGTCTTTCTTTGCTGCATTCCTCGAGAGGGCGTTAAGAATGTCAGTGCAGACCGGTCCAGAGATGACGCCTGCAAGGTCGATCGCCGGAAGAACTCAAAGGTTAAGGGTTAGGAAAGTACAGTGGCGTGCGGGAGTAGTATCGGAATATATAATATCATAAACAAAATATAAGGCATGGTTGCTAGGGTCCTCCTGGGCCTTGAAACCCGTGCGAGGACTTACGCCAACCCATTGTGAAGATCGTAAAGCGTTTCCGGCGTCTTCGCTTTCCCCTCAGGGACGAGGGACGCTATCTTTCATGTTTAAATCATGGATGATGTCACTAATCGAGATTGGCGTGGAAATAGACGAGGAATCAGTTATCCAATTTAAATAGATAAAACCGCGGCTCTCTAGTATCTTATCAGTTACAGACATTAGCTTCTGCTATTCGTCTCTGTGTCGCCTATGTAATGTTATTTTTTAGAGTTGAGATAGGTTTAATAAACAAGATAAGTCTCGTTTTTTGAGTTTCAAGACTGATAGCGGTAAACAACCTATAAGGTCTGCTAGCTTCTAGAGTTATTATCGAGTTTATCCTCAATGCATTTGCGATTTTATTATAATCGTAGCTTAGAAATAGCGAAATGGAATACTCAGGTAATTGGAAATTCAGTAGATAGTTTGAATGCCCATAATTGCTTAGGTGAGATATAATAGTAGGATGTAGGTTTTCTTGAATCTTTTCGTTGGGTTCATAGGAATACGTTGTATGGTTTATGCTTTTCTTGTGTGTCCTCATTTTTTGAGTTTTAGTGTAGGAATATACGTTTTAAATAATATAGATCGATGTATATTATGTTCTCGATAATCTCTGTTAGATATACATCTGTTGTAAAATATCTTACCTCCATCCTGTAGTTACTGATGAAGTTTCATAATATTATTTTATTAAATTTTAGTTAATACTATATTACATTCCTCTCCGTAGTTTTGAAAGAGATTCAGGAGTATATTTAAAATAATTAATAATAGCATTTATCAAATTATATACAAAAATCTTTTTTGTAAACTTATTATTAGTTCATCGATTCCTATTCTCGAATAATTAAAGATTTAGAAAATACAAAGGAAAAGGGACAATAATGCTACGTAAAGAATGCATTATTTGGCCGTGAATTTTAATCTCATTGTGTAATTAATTTTGATCATTTTATCTGAGAAGCACTCCTTCGCTCTGAATTATACCCCCATTTGTTATCCTGTTGAATGAGGGGGTGGGAAATACAGAAAGAACCCTTTCAACCTTTTTCACCTTTGGTAATACTCATAATTTGTGTAGCATCTCTCTTTTCCCCTCTTCGATATGCCTATAAGAACCAATACTTAACCACGCTCTCGTGCGAGAAATTTACTAGCGCAAGCGATCTCGACCATCCGCGATTTTATGCTGTCGGTTTGAGTTTAACGGCACCGCAGAGTTCGTGTCCGATGGCAGGCGTATCTCTCCCATTCCCCGTGTAGTAGGGAGTCGTGAATACGAGTAAGCGCATGTTTGCGCGTATTCCGAGTTAAATGTTGGAATTCTCTCCCCCAGGGGGAGCCCGGAGAATGGATCAAGCGGTATATCCATTGCTACGAATAACCTCCGATATAATGGCCTCTTTCCACTCCAGATGAGAGAGCCTTTCAGTGCCGATAACCTTTCAGTTCTCAAGGGTCAGACGATTCAGAGTGGGTTTGGACTGTTGATGGAAAGGGAGGGAAAGATATGAAAGGATTCGGAGAACGGTATACACCGCTCCGTCCTAGAGTTTCACCGGCAGCATCGTGGAATGAACTTAGGAGCGGTAAAGATGTCACTGAGGAGCAGATATCTTCCTTTCTCTCCTTTCGCGTTATTCCCGATTCATTTAATGGGATGAGGGGTTGAATCACGTCGAGATAAATCCCTTTTACTCCTTCTAGAGATTAAATTATCATCGATAAAGATTGTAAGATAAGTGGAGGGATGCTATAAATGTGTGTAACGTAATGTGTTTTTAACCCTGCGGGAAGTGTCAAGAGCAGGAAATGCATTGATATGATTCGCATTGATATGCTAACTTTGATATTGATGATGGTAGAAAGTTTCATTTTTCTACATGCACAACAATAAATTTATAACCTTTTAATTTAATTGATAAATATTAATTTAAATAATAACATTATTAGTTTGCGTTTCTAAAGGTTCCTTACTAACAATAGAAATATAATATTAATACTGTAAATCATTTTTAAGGGAATGAAAACTTTTTTCGCTAATGCAGTGATTCCTTTTTATACAGAAGTACTTTTTAAACAATGTCAGTGTAAGAAAGAAGTTAGAGATTGATATCGTCAAGTCAGGTCACGATGAAAGTATTTTAGTAGAAAGAAGATATTTTCTGCTGGAGAAAATAATAGGAAAGTGCTTATTCGCCGCCCTTTTATCTCAAAAGTAGGATGGAATTATGTAAATTGAAACATTTTCCCTTAAAATCTTGTCTGCAAACGGTTTTCCTCAAAGAAAATACAGTGAAGGAAGTGGCCACTGTCCTAAGTTGCATAATTTAATTAATTCTAAGAGAAGGTAACTTATTGCGGCTGGTAAACATGCAAGATTCTTACAGTGATACTCTTACTTCAGTTAAAAAGGTTCAACTCCATCTATAGCGAATTTGTTCAGCTACCGATAAGTAAGCACAATCAAATGTATTTAAATTTCTTGCTTCTAGCTCCGAAAGATAGGATCGCCTAAATCGCGTCCTCGAATCATCATAATTTTAATCATCGAAATTCCAACGTATTATCAAGGAACGATAAAGAATTTTATAATTTTTCATACAGTTTTTATCTATCAATTAGTATTTTCAACCTTTTCAGATAATAATGGCGAATCGCCTAAATTTTGCCGGTTAAGTTCTTTCCGCGAGAAATTAAAACTATGAACTCTCATCTGATTGATGCTAAGAAAAGAGTCTCCTCCTGTTCTTTTTTTGATCACTTGCTTAAGATGTCTCATTTTCGATGATACGGAAAGGAGTTTTATGCACCGGATATGACGTGGTCGATTCCCGAGACTGTGTTGCGAGAGGAAACGGCGAGACTGAGGCGGCATATCGTGTGCGCTTAATGAGAAAGTACTTGCTGCGAGCTGGCGTGGGTGCTCGAGGGGCGTGAAAGTCTCTCATTTACTCTCGCCGAAGGAATCCTTCGAATGTAGCACGTTTGATTCGGAATGTTGATTACAGAGCGGAACGAGGAAATTTATCCCATTATTTGTTGATGGGATCTTGAGTTCTATCTATCGTTGTTTGTTGGATTTAAGATGCGAGTATACGAGTATTATCGTACGATGTTTTTTAGAGAGACCGGTAATCGATAATTTATTTTAAGATGAAATCTATTGCGGAAGGCTTTACAGTGCAGAAATACACGACAGGAAAATGTAAGAATTAAGGTTACACTTTCTCCAATTTGAAATATATGAAATTTAACCTTTATTTGTACATTTTCCTCTTACTTAAAGATAAATTTAAAAGAAATAACAAATCACTAAGAGAATTTTTAATGATAAGGAACATTGTTTAATTCCTCGATCTTTTAAGTCACAATTCTGTATTTTCAGTCCAATTTCTCCATTGAATTGATGGTATTATTTTAATTTGTATGTCCATATTTTCATTGAAACATTAGCAATTTTTAAAATTATATTTTATATAAGAAACCCCTTTTCTTGGATGAAATGTAACCTGAAGAGCCATGAGCGTTTAGTAAGCTACTCTTATATTTGGTGGTATTCTAGTAAAGAGTTCGGAAATCATAAATCTTGCGTTTCTTATACTTAAAATTGGACCCATGTTGTTTGGTTTAGTTTAACTAATCATCAATTTATATAAGTTACTTATCTGTTGCGTTGATATTTATTACCCGATAAATCTCGATAAATTTTCCGCTGAATAATCAATTTTATCTCTAGATTCTTAAGCTCGGTTTTTGAACTTTTCTGATCGAGGAATTTCTATCTCTATTCTGGAGCTCTTACGAAATCGTCGTAATCTCGCCTCTTACTTTCTATTCCTTCGAATGATACGCTGCCATTCGGCGCATTTAATAATTTAAAGGGCGTATCGTATAAACTTAAGAGGGGAACAGGGATGTCCTTTTAACGAATGCGTGTCAGTTTTGATGATAGGGCTGTGAGGATGGTCACTTAAGAAGTTAATCGTCGCCGGACACTGCCTTTCGTCCTTGACTATCAATGTGTCTGTCCGCTGAGAATCGCCCTTCTCCCATTCACATAAATGTATCCTCCTCGCACTTTAGATTTGATAAATGAAACTTTTTTACTGCATCTTTGAGACCGGTTCCTATAAAATGTTGCTGCGCCAATGGGATTTCAGAGCCCCAATGTTGCCGAAGAAGCGGTCCCCTAAAAAGCTGATGAAAAAGATTCTCTATGTGTAGTCACTAAATCTACTAGGAAAAGCATGACGTTTTTTCCAACAAGATGTTCTTTCTTTTTCGCGGTTTTTGAGAGAAGGATCCGTCGGAAGCTGACGGGATTCATTTCTCGTATTTTTACGTAACTTTCATCTTTTTTTATTCCGAGAAAACCGAGGATTAATTAAAACCAAAGGATTGCGTCATAACCGCAAAGTAGAGGAAGTTTTGAGAAAAATCTCCTAATTACTTTGAATATTTTCAACTCCAGTGTTTCATAGATGTCAAACACGTCCGTGTCATGACACATGGCTTTCCTTTGTTACGAGTGTGCCTTTTCGCCTCCTTTGTCAATCCATCCGGTTTGTTTTCTTCACCCAACGATTGTAAAATATCCGCTGTCGAAATCGATTCCGCGATTGCAAATTATTCTTGATTTCATTTATAATTTTTGCACTAATTTTCCTCGAGCGGATTCCCTTCGTGTTCTAACGCGTTTGTTATGTCGTTTTCAGAAGTCATAGTATTGCTTTCTCAAATTTTAAGTCACAGTATCTTTCTTCATCTCGATTTTGTGATACGTTTCATATCTTTAGTTGGACTGCCAATATCAACTTCTCCTGCTTCTATTATAGGTATTCCTTCCTTTTTGCACCTTCATAGGTTCCTCCCACTTTTAATACTATTTTATTATCCTTATATCCCAATCCTTGATCCTTCTGCAGATATTTTACGAGTATTTCCTCAGTTTTTGTTTACGTTGCAATGTATCCATTACAATGTATCAATGGATACCCAAGCGATTCAAGGAAAACAAGTTAAAATCGTTGAGCGATTAAACTTCATCACTTATAATGTATGTACTGTAAGACGTTGAGTTGTCAAAATGCCTGTAAAGAAACCTAAAGAAACTTCCGATGGTTCTATTTTCATCAGTCTTTAAAGTAGTTAGTGCTATTATTTATGCCCTTAGTAAGCGCTATCGTTCTTATAAACTATTCTTAAATCGTCCTCTTTCTTCAACTTGCTTAACCTTCGTTTTCATTTGTATCCCTCTGACTCCCTATTTCTTCTTTTCATCCCAGCATCCCTCTTCTAGCTCCTTACCGGTCTTTATTCTAGCATGTCATTTTCCTTAAGCTTCTTCTATTTCCTCTCAAACTCTTCTTCCACGTCGCTTGTTTCTTTTGTCGCACCAACTCTTTTCATTCCTGCCCAGCTCGTTGTTAAGGGTGGCCAGATAGGACTTTTTCATCGGCCGTAGGCGTCTGCAGTCCGCGGAGGAAACCAAGAGGCCTTTGATACGCAGATAGGGATACACTTAAAAATCAAGCGCGATGCGTAACAACAGTGGGCAGAACAAAATGACCACTCGCATTCTGCCGAATCCATCTCGTGACATCACTCCCGCGATTACATAATGCTTGCATACGCCCGTCAAAGCCGCGGCGAATTCGTTAAATGCGCGGCGAACCGTGGGTTTCTTTTGATCCGCGTGTGTGCGTGGTGCCCGATCCCATTTCCGCATGAATATTTATCGCGGGACGCGAAAATTGGAGATCGAAGATGGATCTTGTTTGCCTTCGCTGTCTCGGATCCTCGACGTGGAAAATGTGTTTTCTCTTTCCTCCGATATCATACGAGAGTCGATCCTTCTCGGGATAATCGGTTAGGATGGGAAAATTGGATTGTATTAATGCAGCGCATACATCTCGGGGTCTGTTTTCTCAAGTGGTTGAAGATGGTTATCGCTGGATCGCCGAGTAATGAGGGATTTTATGACGCGCCACCGCGCTTCTGAGCATCCGCTTATCTTTCAGGTTCGCGAGAAATGTTCTTCTTATTTCTTTCGCTCGGTTGACTCACCGACGCATCCGAGTGGTTCCACTGCTGTAATCGTCTCGAGTAAGAGCACCGATTTCGTTGTAGGCTAAATTTAGTGCACTCGTAATGCTTAAAGCGTTTTCAAGTGTCTCCTTATGTAAATTCAAAACAACAACTCCTTATGTAAGTTTGGAGTAATCGAAATTTCTTTTTTAATTTTATTTGAAATGTATTTCTTCTGTAAATTATTGTTTTTGTTAGTTATGCTATGAGAACAATAATTTTTTTTATTCATTCAATCAATGATGGTATCTCCAAGCAAAATAATTATTTTTATGATTAGTTAATGGTTTCACTTTCAATGGTATGTGACGGTTCATTCAGCTTCTTTGGGATTTTAGTTTTAAAATATCATTTACATTTTCTTCAATCTCTGGAAATGTAATTACTTAGACTTTTCTTGAGTAGGTTGCTTTTAAGCTGCCTTCATATTTCGTCATTTTAATGAGGTTTTTTTATGTAAGAAAAGAATTTCTTACTCCTTGATGTGAATCACGGATATAGACAGAATCGCAAACTAGCAAGTGAAATTTTAACCACTCGAACTATTGATTAGAATTAATTAAAAAGACAGATTGATGAATCTAAAAAAAACTAAACGAAGTTAATTTGAGTTTTTATGGCATAGGAATCAACGAGCAGTACCTTAGGAGCTAAGGGACTGCACCTCGACGTCACCATACCAAAATTGCTGAATACAATTTTATAACGTTCGAACAAGGAACTAAATTGAGTTTTTTAGCAGCCAAGTGTTTGAGTATGTATGATGATCACGATTAGTTAGGTTCCATCTCTTCATTTCAGATTTTCTCGTTTATTTGATTTATTTTGTCAAGGGTTACAATATTTTTCTTTTCGATTTTGTTTGAATTTTTCAGAATTTTGTTGAATTGAATGGTTTTAAGTCCGGTGTCCGTCTTTGAGTCGGTGTTGTCGGTCGTGGATATATAAACTATTGTTCAGCGTATGCTCAACTTGGTGTCACTTTATTTAAGTACATCTAAATGCTTTGCCATTCTCAGAAATGCCATCAATTTGGTTCCTCTTTGACATTCGTTCGTCGATAATTCATTCGACTTGTGGAATTAAGAGATCGCATCTATCGACAAAAGCTTTCATATTTTCCGAATGGAAACATCAACTTGACGTTAACATCTGGTTTATGTCTTTTATAAGCCCCATAAATTGATTTCATGTCATTCCGAATCCGTTTTCCTCGTGTTCCCTTTTATTTGTCTTCCTTTTCAACGATTCGGTATCTCTTTCGTGGGTCTTCCACGGATCTGCCTACGGACCATCTTCAGAGAGGGCGGACGGATTCTGCTCCACCAGATTTACTCCTCTTTAATGGATTTTTACGACGGAAGTTGTGGGAAAGAGGAGGCTATTCTTGTTGGAGCAATGGGATGGTTTTGGGTTGGTCGTTGACTTCATCGGATGTGTGGGCCAAATGGGCCAGTAGTCCAGCAAGCGGACAGAGCCGGTATACTGGAATGGTTTGCTCCCGTGCCATGTTCATGTTGCCAAGACCGTTTCACCGTTTGCATCCCAGGCTTTGTTTCTCTTTTCCTTCCGTCTTTTGTTTTCTCTTCTTCCTTTTGCACGTCGAGGAGCGCCTTCCCGGTTCGCCTCTCTTTCGCTCCGAAAATAATTCTCTCCGATGCAGTGAATCATCCTTCTCAAAGGGCGGATTGAGGCACCCCAGAGCGCTCTTAAACGGGGGTCCTCGATGATAAAATTGATGAAAGGGTTGCGAATCAAGCTGCGGATGAATAATGGAGGCAGCCCGTTTGCGTAATGTTCTTCCGCGTTAAAACGTAACTCAAGTGTTGACGACTGTGTTTTACGACCAATTTTGACTCAAGACCCGTGTCGATAGGTTGAATCGTCCTCAGCCTTCTCTATTATTTTGGACTTGCGCTTAACATTTGAATATTTTTGTCGATGGACTGTAATGGTTATTATTTACTTCGATGCGGTGATATGATTTTTCGTTTTTATAGGGGAATTTTGCTGTGACGTAGTGGGGGGTCATGACTTCTCGAGGCACATACGAAAGATCGTATTTATATTTAAAATTTCTCAGAAACTATATGAGGAGCACCACGTCTGAGGAACGACTCAATAGACTAGCTCATTCTTGTCATTCCTGATAACATCAGTCCTCACTGATAAGCCAAGAAAATTAAATCAGGATATGAAATGTAAAGCACTTAAAAATTCTTGCAGTTATTTACTTAAAATTGTTTTTATTTAACCTTATTTGTATAACATATATTATAGTTCTTTTAAAACAAGATCTTTATGAAGCGATCTTAAATAGAAAATTAAAAACTGTTTTCAATTAATCCCCCTCAGAGTTATTTTCTGACGATGCCAATGGCTTTTCAATTATTCAGTAAAAGTATTGAAGCACAGCAATTATGAGTGGAGTGTGATCTAGGGACTCACATTTTGTTCCTTCTTGAGTTCCCTATAATAAATTTGTGCAACTGAATTATAAATATCAATTATTATGAAGGCCCTATTCAGTGATTCGGTATTTATGTACCCTGAACATATTACAACTTAATACTCATTTAAATTTAAAAAATTTTCTTGTTAGACTGGAAGGGGCTCGAAAGTTATCAGAATTGATGTTGTATTTAATCTGTTGCGCGTAATGTTACTCTTTAGCAACAATCCTTGTCTACTCCTTTTTCAAAGCCTCTCTTTTATTGTGCAAAAAACATACCTAAAGAAGTGAGCGTTAATATATAAGAACTATGCGCCGGAAAGCCTTGCCTGACGCTTCATACTTCTGCAGAATTATAAAGGAAAAGGAAGCGAAAGTAAAATACTAAGTCTGGTTTTTGCTAGCAAACCGCAATCCTTCTTTTGAGGTCTAGAGTGGAAGTAATAAGGCGGAAGTGCAAAGAGATAATGAATACATTTGGTTGAAGCCAAATTTAGTCACCGAGTTACATTACGTAGAAATCCGTTCTGTGAAGTGCTAAGATGAGTTATTAGGATGCAAATTTGACTCTCTTTTCGTTCATCCGCTTTATGATTCACTATGTCAGTAGCGTTATTTAAATACTATATGATATTATCATGCTTGATTCCTAGATTTTGACCTTTTTTGGTCGTGTACTAGTACGATAGCTGCCAGATTAAACACCCACATGATATAGCTTTCTATCGTTGAATCTATGTACGAAAACTTACCTCTCGTTTAGTAATGAATGGTTTTAGTCCAAATTCATTCGATGTATTCCCTGTCATTTGTCTCTGCAAGCGATTCTTCTTGTCTGTGATCCGGGGCATGGCCCCAGGAGTTCTGGGTAATGGTACTTGGCTTAGGCTCTTGATGCGTTTCCTTCATTTGTGAAAGAACTGGGAATAATTTCCTTGTTTTGACATCAAACTGCGGTCTCATATCAGCAACAATTAGTAAATTAGGAAATTTCCATGATTTACTATCTAACTAAATCCAACTTACTTAACGTTAGATGGAATGAAATCCGCAAGTGATATAACGCTTTTGGCAGGAAGGAGGAAGTAGAAATCTTGCAATACTGACTACTCCTTTAATGTCTAACGCATTATTAAAATTCTGTATCTACCGGATAATTATTTTCTTCGACTTCTGTTAATGGAAAGTGTATCTTGCTTGCAAAGTATACTCATTTATCTACTGTGATTGTTAAAATTATGTCGACTTCTAGTTAGAAAGGAAGTTCAATTTCTTCGGGTGGTAGAACTCGCCAAATGTTGTTGTCCTTCCAATGTTTCAGCCGCCTTTTTCACTTTATCGGTTAAAGCTGTCTTATATTCAAATCTTGGCGCGCGCGAAATAATACTACATTCACAATCAATTGTGAATGTAGTATTATTTCAGACGAATAGTAAAACGGTTACTTAGACTCATTTACAGGCTTGGGACCATCCGAATTCTAACGTAGAAACGTTGGTGGAAATATTTTGTGTGAAATTACAATGTAATTTTCGAACTCGATCATAAAAAAATTCTAGTAGCAATGTTACAATGGTAGACAGGGTCCGCGATGGTAGCAGAATATCAAAATAGGTCCGCGACGCCAAATTGGGAAACACCGCTCCTCATCTTATCTCATTGTCAGTGATAAATGTTTTTGAGGAAGATGCTTGCCCATCAAACCTCGCTCTTTCTACAGAAGCCGCATTCATTTGTTCCCATCATTTTCCTTTGTTAAAGGAAGCTTCACTGCCGTAGACTACGAAATGCGTTCCCCTCATGGTTTATATACCACAGAATTCCACGCATAGAAATCTCCAGATAACGAATGAGGGATATAAAAAGAGAGGAACGGAAAGATGTGGAAAGATATAGAGGTTATTTCTTTACCGTCCAGGGAGTGGCAGGGAGACTCCTCGAGTGTGTTGTAATTCCGGGAACACGCCGTGGTGTGAGTGAAGAGGGAGGAATAATCGAAAGAGGGGAGGAAAGGGAGTCTGCAGAGGTGTGCCAAGAGCTTTAAAAGAATTTCCGCTCCAAACAAAAATCGCTCATTAATCTTCTGCGGAGAGACTTACTCCCTCCCCACCCTCTGGGGAGGAATCCCTTCCGTGACGTCACGTAAGGGATGGCGTATCTGTGAAGGTACTGTTGTCACGATCCGGTCAGACTGGTGGGCGACCAAGTCGTGGGCGTGGAGGTACGTGCGGGAGATGTTTTTTTTTACATCGGAAAGGTTTTTCGGACTTGGGCAACGTGGAATGGACGGTCACACCCCTTGCCCTCACTCTTCTTCGTGACTACCTAATCCATTTCTTATGCGGGGAGTCAGCCTTTTGAGGCGCGGGGGGTATCGGGATGATGGACGGCGCTTTGAGGGACGTTCCCAGAGAGTTTGCCGCAAGCGGGGAGTTGTCGGTGTCCCCAGCAATTAGTGTCTTCGGAGTTGATTTTATGTCCCGTTAATGAAGGGAGGGGGCGCTGAATGTTTGGTGGAAAAGAGAGTGGGCGCAGAGGTAGAAGCGGAGAGTTTTGTGTACACTGCGCGTTCCTTTCGGATGAGGAGAGGTTGGAGAAGAATAGGGTCGAAGCTCTGTGAATGGGAAGGAATGTTTGTTTGGAGAAGCCTCAGGGATAATATTTCATTTTTTTCCTCAACCTCGCGATTTTTCTCGGTTTTATCGTTTTCCACCCCGCCCGTGTCTGTCAGCTATCAAAGTGTGATATAATCAAGAATTTTGGCAAGTTTTATTTGCTCAAGTTCCGAATCGAACCGCTGAAACAAAGAGTAATCAAACAAGCTTTAATTTATTCGCATTCTTGCTTTCCTGCCACCTAGGCGTGTTTCCTAATAATAAATCACGGATTATTAATTCATAACTTATTGAATAATTCAACACGTGATCAGCGTTATTTATGTTGCTAAACTATTATGATTGCTTTTGTCGGGATGTTTATTTTAGGTGGGATATATTGACTTGGAATATTTTTCTAGTCTTGATTATATCAATGAAAGATTGATAAATGGTATTTGATACAGCTTATCTTTGAATATATCTTGTGTTTTATATAATCAAAGATTTAGTGGGTATTTTAGTTAGAAATCCTCAATTTCTGGGTTATTGAGAATATTGTGGAAAGAGGCAACCGTAAATCACTTTTGGCAGTACTTTGGGACTTGTTAAAAAAATAGTGATAGAATGTAAAATATTTTGACTGCATTTTAGTGTTTCTCCATGTAAATTTATCGTCTTGAGTTTGCTCAATCAGAATCCTGCGTATTGCGGTATTTTCATTTTACGTCCCTCGGTGTATGGAGAAGGCATACAGTGGAGTGATTCTTCAAATCCATGAAAAGAGCAATGCATTTGGTTTTGAAGCTTGTGAATGTTTTCATATAATACCTGTTTTTTGTACTAATGTATATTTAGAATACCTATCTCTTTAGAAAATGATTAGTTCCGATTGATAAAAATGTTGGCCCTGGAGTAATACTAATTCTCTGCGTGTCCTACTTCTCCCTCCACCATAATAGTTTTTTAAATAACCACAAATGACTCATAAAATTAATACAATGAATGAATTGATCACTTTTTCTATTTCAATACGTACGTTTATATGGTACACGGGGTCACCGGAAATTCATTTTTATATTGATGTTCATCGTATGTATCGTTATATTGTGTTCGTCAACCTTAATTTAGAATTTAATAAAAAATTACTATATTGCTTAAATCTTTTGGAAAAAACCTCATCCTTGAAATATCTTTCCTTTTTTTTTTAATCCCGCAGCTCGACTTCGTGGAAATGATTAATGTTTTGTGAGAAGAGATAAAATGCGTTGTAAACCAAATCCGCACTTCCGGTCGTATTACCGCTGCTTATCTCGGTTTCACTTTCGTCCTAGTATTTATCTCTTCGAGACAGACGGCGCGCATACACGGAGCCGTAAAAAATCTCGAAACTGCCCTTGGCCAAATAATTCGGTTCCATTGAAAATAATCGCGCTGAAGTTCGAGGAAATTGCACAATTATAGCCGTATAAAATTTGGTTTTTTATTTCCCAAATTCCTTCTCCTGGTTCAAATCGTTCCCAAATAATTTCTTTTGCCTTTTTGTCTATCCGTTTACTAACATCGGTTAGATCCGGCTCTCTTCAGTTTTCCACGAGCCATATGGCTCTCGTCCCTTCAAAGTAAATCCACCCCGCCTTTCTCTCTTTCTTGGTTCAGCATCCTTTTCCCTCTCTGTCATCATCTAACTCAGCCGCGGTCCAACGACCCAAATTCCTCACCCCCGAACCTCCACCGTTCAGCGTGCGATAAAACATAACAGCCGTAACGGATATTAAAGATTAGAGGGAAGATTGTATCTCTGCGGGAGACTGTGACCGAACATCTGATAGAATTCGAAATTCGCATAGCGAGGAGCTAGAATTATCGTTCTGATTTTATCATCATGTTATTATTAAATCGAGCTAACTAGATTATAATGGATTACGAATGATTAATATGATAAAAAGTAATAAAATATTTATCGATATATAATAGAATCGATAATTATATGGTAAAACGTAGATAGTTGAAAGTAATGTCTCAATTTATAGAGTTTGATTCATTTTTTAAGAATTGAAAAACATAGTTTTGAAATCTACGATTCTTCGATCGTGGTATAAGTTGCACTTCTACAAGTTATCATTGTGAAACTTGTTTTGCTGTTATCCGATAGCAAAAAATGAGGAAATAAATTATGAAAATACTTTTATCATTAAAAAGAAATCTTCCCGGTGACTAAATAATTAAAATAGGCAGGATTTTTCTTTCTTTTAATGGTATCTATTTTCTTGGATGGTTAGAACTCAGGAAATTAAATGTGTTGGCCACAGCAATTTAAAAGCTAGATAATTTCCTTACTCGTTCTTTAAGCACAAACCCTCTAAATCACCCTTGCAAGTAATTCTTAGCAGTATTACCAGTAAAATTTCATATCCGTGCATTGATATCTCAGCTTAATACGCCATTTAAATACTGCCGTCGGGAATCGTACCGGAACAACTTTCACCAGCGGAAGTGCTCTCCACACGGAAATATCATGCCATAGTTCATCGATATGTTCTGCCTTTCATCTCTTTTGGAGTCATAATTTAAGTATAATTGCTTTATTTATGTGCTCCTCTGTCGCTTGAAACAACATTTAATTGGAAGCGATCGGTCCCTTTTGAGTCTCTCTTAAGAGCCACGCCCACTTATCAGTTTATGTGGATGTGATAAAAGACATCCTAAGGATTAAAACGACTGTTAACCGAGTGTCTCGGAGACTCATCTTCCTCCAACAACAGCGGAGATGCAACCTCTTTGGTCGCCGTGTTCCTCAGTGGGAGTCCGAAAGGGGCCATCGCCCGGAAAAGAGAAAAGAGATGTCCCTGGGCGTTGTGTAACGATCTAAAGATAGCGCGTTGAGTAATCTTATATAGTTGATTCTGAGGGATTTTTTTTGGTGGAACTTGCTGCCAAAATAAGAGCCCGTCTGATGTGTTGAGCTGTAGTTTGGCACCCTGTTCAGGATACCTCTCTTTTGACTGGAGGTTAGCATCCGGTACCACTGGCGAAACTGTTGTCTAACTATAAATTTTGTCCAAGTATCAGGCATTTATTCTTCGGAATTTTACAGCGAGAATTCGTATCCCTATGTCCCTTTCTTCACCCTGGAGAGTTTCGGAAGCTATTATAGATCAAAGATACTGACATTTAAAGATACTATTTTTAATTAATATTATGTTTTCCCGGTAATCATCAACGTTATAGTGATGGAAAAGGGAAGGTTAACTTCGAATGACAAGTATTGTCCTAAACCATAAAAATAAACGGAAGGGTTTAAGCATGGCCAGAGTTCGAGTCTAGATTGACGAGGATGTGGGTTCGGCTACCTGACTTTTTCACCTTGATCATATTACTGTTTGAAGTTACAATAAATAAATGAAATACCTGTATTATACAGTAATAATTAACCGTAGAATTGTTAATCATTCACTTCCTGATGTTTGGTAACGCATTATGTAGTGGCGATTGTAGTTATACATACATACATACACACTCATTTATTTGATGAATTTGGTATTAGAAAAATCACATCTTCCAATTAACCGGTTATGAGTGAGATTAATTGCACTTTGAATTCGGTGGTTTTGTAAGGGGTTGATTTATTTTGATCTTTATAGCCGGAAGGTGAATTAACATACCATACACTTTTATTACTTGACTTGTAGTTGAATAAGTCTTTATATTTTTAGTTGGGCTGTCTCTTGGCTGATGATCTATTTGTAGGTTCATGTTAATTTTCGTTATGTCTTAGAAGAGCTTGAATAGTTCTTGCTCTTGGATAAGACTTAAGTAAGAACGTATCGGTCAATCAACTCCATTTGTAATCTTGCTGATCTTTCTTCACTGTGTATACCCAGAAAGATACTTTTTTAGTGCTGTGAATTGTAATTCCTTGATCTGTATACATACGTTCAGTGCTTCTTGTTTCTCTATCATTTCTACTCTATGTTGGTAAAACATGAGACCGTTTTTTTCACTTTTGTATGCATGGAAGGAAAACAACACCCAGTTATCCGAATATCAGGTGAAGCATCGCAGATTTGGATTTTCGGGATCGTATTGATTGAGGAATTCGCTCACCATATGGCCGAGGAGTACAATGGATTAAGGCCATACAAATCGATTTTTTTTACATCATTTTAACGATGTCGAAAGTCTTCCCTCGCGACCTTGGAAATCAGCGCGAGAGAATTCGGTTGGATGCATTGCCTTTTATGGTTTAGCCTACTTGACGGATTTCCAATGGAAATATGAAGACCGCGGCGGGTTTAATTAACGGTAAACGTAACCTTTATGTGACTTAAATATTTACAACGTCTGTCGCGTTATTCTGATTTCGCCGTGTGTTATTTAGTAGCGATGAGATAAGAGCACAGTCGTTATTTTTTCATTCTCACTTTAGGATTGCGTAGCTAACTTATTAACAGGAAAATTTAGTCATTTCTTTAGTAACGAAGCACAACCTACAGTGTCAAATTCTTTTAATTTTATCATTCTTTCCTGCGATGAGCAATCTGAAGGATATCTTTGGATTTTTTTGAATTTTCATTTAAACTTATTTTAATAGCGTTATGCGTCTGAAAACATCAATGATAATATTTCCTTAGTGGACGATGAAGTAAGAGTATTTTTATGTCGTCTGAATTTTTAACAGTTGAAAGTTGCTTTTAATGTATGAGTGAGAGGTCAGTTGGTCGGCATTATCTTCATTGCTTTTTCTCGATTTGAATTGCCGGCATTCTGTCGATAAAGTCATCAAATCTGACTTTATCGAACGGTTCATTGAAAGAATGATTCGGCGGTTAAAATACAAGACTTTATGCGACAAAGACTGGTTTCACCCTATTCGTGCCGCGTTTCAACGAGAGTAATTAAAAATGCAAAAAGATATTTGCTTTAATAATGAAATATTTTGCGTGACATTGTCTTATTGATAAAACTATCCGGCACTGGATGATTTAATTTTCGTATTAGGTTAATATCTCTCTCAATTTATGTCTGGGGTATAAAGGTAACTTCCTAGCTTTGTTAACTTTGTGTTGAACCGATTTTTGGTATAGAATATCTCAGTCACGAATTTCTTGATTTCTCTTTTCTCGTAGAAAAAGTAAAGGTTAGCAAATCGATTGTTCGGAAGCAAAGTTTAAGATGGGGCCATAAAATCAGATGATTCACGCCGTCGATGTTTAAAATTCTATTCCGTTCGCCATCCCGTGCGACCTGACGTGTCATCGCGAGAAATAATCTTGTGATCTCAACGACCGACTTCGGGAGAGGATGAAAAATTGCCCGTGGTTTCGAGACCCGTGATAATTTGACCGGGTAGTTTTATAAAACACATAATGGCTTTCCGAGGGGTATGAGAGGCGTTTAGACTACCAATGAGGTCTGTCTTCAAGTTTGATCAACGGCGAGACCCTAGGGGCGAATATGCGGCGGGTACCATTCTCACGAAAGTGAAAGTCGGAGGGGCGTTGGAGATGTCGCCATTCGAGGACGGAGTTGTTATGAGGGAAAGGAAGGTGATGGATTAATTTGGGACGCCGTCTCCGGAACGCATGGTTCCCGAAGAAAAAAGTTAAACGTGCCTGATCGGCTTTTCTCATTCCATTCCATGAATGGATAAATTGTTAGCCTTAAAAGGTGGCGATGAGAAGAAAGTTATTTAGGTATGAAAAGAATGGTTGATATCTCGGTCAAGGTTCCCGAAGAGTTTGCTTTTTGCTCTTTAAGTAGCTCTTGGATTTTCTGCGAAGTACTTTTCTGGAGATTTTTGACTTTCTGCTGCAGATGTCACAATGAAAATACAACCTAAGGAACATTTTCTCCATTAAGATGGTCTCTGAAGCTAACTACGACCGACTTAGATGACTAAAACTTTATCTAAACGATGGAGCTGATTGTTACAGCATTTACTTTTTCATTTATCTTTTACGAAGTAGCTCCCTGTTTTATCAAATAATATACGAATATTTTTAAGTTAAACAGAAGCAGAAGTAGAAGAATAAATAGCGATTTATAGTTAGAAGTTTAGAAGTAGAAGAATAGTTTAGAAGTAGAAGAATAAATAGCGATTGTTTAGAATCATCACTCAGTATTATTGAGTTGTCAAGGAGGACCAAACGTTCTTCGGAGATCTATAAATCGATTGAGATCAACCTGTTGACCGTTTGACGGGGCGTTTAATCCAGCGAGAACCCAATTAGTGTATATTGAAGAATGTTTTCTGGAGATTATTGGAACATCTGAAATGCTTTTAGTTTTTTCCTTTTCGTTGCTCCCTCCGATTTTAGAAAATATCCTCTTGTTTTCTTGGTACTGTTGTTCATAGAAAAATCCATTGCTAAAATCTTTGCTCATGCGCGTTGCATCAAAGACTCGAGTTCGAGCTCTTGGACAGTATTTATGAATAGGGGAAAAATCTCTGGTTATTTCATGTTTGATTTGAAGGCGTGAAGAATTATAATTTATGGGAGTTGACCAGTAATTTTAATTAAACACACAGGTACTTTATATTTTCATTTAGATGAGGAAATTCACAGGATTGAATTTGAGAAACTTATTGTTGCCATTACGACGATCCCCTTTACCTTTCAACATATCCCTTTGTACTTTCCATCCTCAATGTTTAACTCATCAATCTTAAGTTATAAGATTCGACCAGTCCTCAAAGCAAATGAATTTTGGAAACTTTGTGACTTTTCCCTTATGAAAGTATAATTTATATGCGGAGTAATATCTAGAGAAAATAATTTGCAGAGATAGCAGTCCAAAGCAATCTAATTCTCCCTTTTATTCGTTCGTCGATATCTCCGCAAATATTTTAGTTCTGCCCGCAGCCCTGTATGGTCAACCGAGCAGATTTTCATCTCGAGGCTATCTTCTGGAAACTCATACCCCTTCGCCGGAGGAAAGTATGAACGCGATGGCTTATTAATACTAAAGCGTCCCGCGAAACACTAAGCGAGCGGTTGTGCAAGACGAAAAAGAGGTCGTTGCCGACCGCACCGTGTTACGGGTCAACACGCGGCAGAAACAAAACACTGCGCGAAGCCGCAGTCGGCAGTGCGACCGCACGGCTTCATGAAAGCGTGCGCTATTTTTTTCGTTTTTCATTCTTTCCGTCGGTGCCTTACTCCTCGAACATACGTAATTCGGACCTGTTGCTATCTCTCTCTCTTTTGGGACGGGGGTCCATCTCGGATTCGCATTCTTCAGCGGGGGCGGATTCCTGCCCAGTTGACTCTCAGCCTAACCATTCGACCCCGAGAAATTCCGATCCGTACTCCTCCATGTTGCCTTTACGAGGGTGGTTTATTTATCCCCTATTCTTTCGGTCTCGTCCACTGTTTTGTCTTGGCTACGAGTTGTTGTGAGGACGTTCACCACTACGGGTTTGGCGACCTTTGTTTTCTCCCTCGGAGAATTTTGATCGAAAGAGAAGACGGAAAACGAGTATCTCCTCCACCTCTGAAGCACGTGGTGGCGTTTTTTGCGCTCTTCTGATTGTTGGAATTTTGTGTATACTTGAGTTCTCATACTGTATGTTCACAACGCTTTCATTGTTGATGCTTAGGAATTAAGATGGAATTTTGTTTTAGACAAAGGATGCGGGGTAATAAATAACCATAAGGATAAACAGAGATGAAGCTTGACAAGGACTCGAACCCGGATTCTCCAATCTGCAGGCTAATGCTCATACCAATGAGTTATCCCGTAAAACAGATTGACTCCCTTTTTCGGAATACTAAGTCCAATCCTTTTTCGTTTCCTACCTCGAAGACGATTGGTTGTAATATCAGGGCCAAGCTGATCCTGGAATGAATGCGGCCCTATGCTACTTGGAGTTGGAATATATTTGCTTTGGCAAGCGCATAATAGTTTACTATTAGCGAAATTTTCAAAATCCTTATAGAGAAATCGAAGCAGTAGAAATGGATGTGTAAAAAATTGTCTAACCTAAGATAGGTATTATTATAAATATATGTATATCTCTTATAAATATATTATGTAAACATATTAGGATAGTGCATTTTATCATACCGACGACGTATGATTCACAACTTTCCATATAATAGCATATATTTTCGGAAGGGGAAATTTCCCATATTAATTATTGTGAGCAGTCAAGAGCAGTAAGAGCTGAAAAATGTTTCCCTATTAATAAGTGACAATCTTCAAGATCAATCGTTCCTGTTTTAGCTAGTTTACCCTCTTTCCATAATGTATCATCTTAAAACCACGCTTGTTAATTCTTTATCTATGCCTAGCCGAACGATTTGACAAGAGTGTATGACTCAGCAGAATCGGTTGTAAAGTTGCAACTCATGTGCTTTGATTTCTGATGGGAATGCCTAGAAAGAATAGTTGTTTCGTTCTTATGCGTGTAAACATTTCAGTTTTCAGTCTATCTCTTCAGTATTTCCTTCACCTTAAAAAAACATCCGAATTCAAAGCAAGTAAGAGTAGTGCATGGCTCTGCAAACGCCGATAATTAGCATCCTTTTTTCCTCATTGATAATACGTTCGCCTTCATTAATGCCTGTCTTGCCCTCGCGACCTTCGGGCAAGGTCATGCGAGCTCACAATCTCATGATCCATCTTTCTGACATCTCTCGTTCTGTAATCGGGCATAACCAGGCTTGTAAGGTCACTAGCCATTCGAGTACTCGGTAGAAGTTGTGTAGTCCTTTCTCTTAATTTATTTCATAACACACCTGTCTCTCTTAGCCGATTACTATGCAAATTTTCGATGCCAGTTCTATCTATTTCAAAAGGTTTCTCTATTATAAATAGGTTACATCACCTTTTCCAAAGTGTCTGATTGGTGACTTGTCAACTTCATCGAGAATCGAAAATCAATTATTTACTTAATGGAATTTCTATCTATCTTTTCATCATTCTGTTCGACTTAAAAGATTATTTTAAAGAACTTTTCAAACTCAATGAATTATTTTAATACCATATTCTGTTTTCATTTTAATTTTTTACAATTTATCTTGGATACAGTTTTTCATATTAGGATATATAAAGGTTACTTTGTTTTAGACATTTCTTTATGTTACTTCTTTGAATCTTCATGGGGCGATGTGTGTGGCATTTCAGTATCTCACTCTGTTGTTGTTGTTTTTCTTTGTTTCCATGTCACCGTCTTACGTAGATGGGATGGAACGAAATATCGATTGCATGCGTTTCGTAACGAATGTAAATGCCCGTCCCTCCGAGAAACATTTCACCTCAGACCATCTTAAGTTGGCGATGTAAGGTTGATTTGCCAATCAATTCGAAATGAGTCATCACCTCGCAGATGGCGTTTATTTTATGCTATCCGCGCTCCTTATAGGTGTGAGGGATCGACATGAGAGTAAGCATTTGACCATTTATGGCCCCATTCTATATCTCAGGAGGGTAGCGAGATAGAGGAAAACGATTAAAGGGAGTTGCAAACGTTAATCGTTGTGAACGAGACAGTTTACGTTGCAATACAAAATTTAAAATATATTCCCGAATCAAATTTTATTTATTTTTGCAGTTTTTCAATGGCTTCAGTCATGGCGAATATTCCAAGACTATTTGCCACCATATTTAAATAGATATTATAGATAAACCATAACTTGGGAATTATACAAATTCCTTCCGTTATATGACATATAGTCCTTCAGTACATTTTAGCAGTATTATAAGAGTAGGCCTGAGAAATACTCATATTTTTTTAAGTTACTTTTTTAATCTATAGAAATTGTCTTTTACTGAAAATTTATGTTTAGTTATTATACATACGCTGCGTGACATCGAGAAATTTTGAGTGTCGCTCGTATCTCTTGTTTTTTTTTTGTGGAATTATCAGCATTGAGATGAGATATTGATCATATTTTGTTTCTCTTTACAAGAGTAAACGAGTTAAAGGAAGTGTATTTTCCAAAAGACTCGGAATCAGATGCGGCGTTATAAAATATGTGTAGCGGTCAATATTGAAGTTAACTTAGAATTAAATCTGTTCAAGGAATACCAATTGAGTATTTTCATATTCCATCTGGCGCGAATAAATCTATCCAACCGACTTCCAAGTTAGATGTATTACTGTGGGATTTATCTTGATACTTTATATGTATAAACAATTATAATACAATCTAGATATTATTGCCTTTAATGTGTTCAAGAAGACCATCATATAATGCTCTCAGTCGCTCTGGCTCAAATTTAGCTGTTAAAATTTCCAAGAATTCTCATTTGGTGATGACTATGCTTTTCCTTTCGTCCGAGACAAGTTTTTTGGTGATACATCTCTCCGAGCCTCCAAGAGTGAATCGCATCAGAAAATTGCATTCCGCGTGACTCCTTGACGGCAGATTGGAGCCATATGCCCAAAGGGACAACCATTTTTTGCTCCTGGAAAGTGATGGCAATTTTTTATCGGATAAGAATGGAGACTGAATGGATGACGCTCTTAGTTTCTCCTGCAGAGTTCTTGGATGTCACTTTTCACTTCGCTTTGTGATTATGTTTTGAGAGAAGCCTTGAGTATTTTTTTATTTAAACTTTTCATTTCATATATAGATTTGCGAAAAGATCGACGTATTCGATTTAATTCTTTTAGTGTCCCTTGCGATCTTAATCTACCAATATCGATACGTTTCGCCGTTTCCTTTTTATTTCGGTAGAAGCCGTACTTAAAATTGTTTCACGTAGCAGCTTCACTCTTTTAGTGACACTAATCTTTCTAAGGTCATCGCGTTTATTATAATCACTTACTGATTTACATTTCTAGATAAGAAATAGATCAAGCTGTTAAAAAATGGCTCTCCTCTCGACCAAACGACTTATAAACCTCACATCATTCTCAAGAAACACTGTAACTAATTTAGAGAATGAATCTGATGAAAATTAGAACACTCTTTGCAACTTCCACTATTTAGTACTAAATAGAGGAAGTTACAATGTTTTTAATTTTCATCATGTCCTCATTCCATACCTTTAGCATTTGATTATAATGAATCTGACCCTTGTTGGATTTCCAGCTATAAGATGGAGCACTACTGCGATTACTGCCCCACCTATTACAACAATAATGTAGGCGTTTGATCTTGTTAATAAACATAATTAAGAGGACGAATATCGTGGCAATAAATAATCGTTTCAGTTATGACTTACTTATGCGACCCGACAAAAGTTAATAAAGCACCGAATAGGACGCGGTCTTTTATCAAACGATAACTTCCTCCTCTCATAAGTGATTTATCGCCTATAGGCATTTAAAGACGACCGAAGCCTTTTTTTTTTCGGAGCGTTCATCCACATCATCTGTCTTTGTCTGCGGCTTCAACCACGTCGTCTTTTCACGGACGAGAAACCAACGCAGGACGCAGAGACTAAATGAAAGCGAATCGCGGGCAATTATTTTTCGCCGCTCTTTTTACTTTTTCGAATACACTCAGAAGTAGATTCTCCCTTTCATTTGATGTCGCCGTCTTGTATCTCCGAAGGGGTCGTCCCATCCGCCCACGCGAGCCCACCCACTAACCCCTTAACCTCGTCCGACCTCCGAAGGAACTCATCTGGCCGCACCCTTTTAAGCTTTTTTCTTGATTAGACTCTCCCTATGAAAGAGAACGTTCTTTCGCTCTCCCGGATGGAATACGCTCCAATCAGTTTGAAACATCAGAGAAAGGAATTGATTCCATTTTCTGTTTTACTACCATAGTAATGCGGTGCTCTGGTTGTTGAATGGAGGCGCTGAATTTCTCCCGAGGTCGCGGAAAGGAGAGGCTCGTTCGCCGATGGAATTAGGGCGGGTCGGAGTCTAACGTTGCCCCTTCTTTTTTTTAAGGTGGAGGTTATTGCTGGGAGGGGCCGTGTTTTGTCTCGTTCGCGATTTATGGTCAGCTCCATCCTTCGATTAGGAATGTATTTCAATGTAGAAGAGTTTTCCAAATGTATTGCCAAGCTCGAATGAGGAAGGCTTCAATTTAATCGCGAATATGTAAAGAAATGTCGACAGATTATAAATTGTTAGTAGTTTATAACTATGAACTATGCATACGAACAAAATTTTTGACTCAATAGTTTGGATTACTCAGCCATCAAATACTGTACTATCTCTTGAATCTTTCCGTAAGACGGTATGAGGATGATTTTTTCGCCTCAAGCGTATATAGTTTGGTTTCATCAATCATATGGCATTAATAATTCAAGCTGATGTAGAAGTTACATTTGTTCACATACCTAATGAAATATATGTTATGGCAGTAATGTATTGGTAGAAGTAAATATGAAGAGGATAAATATATACTCGAATATCCAATTACAGTTTTGAAGAAATCGAATGCAATATGACCTCATATTATTTTTGATAAAGCCTTACTGGGCTTGTAACAACTTCATCCACCCAATAAGTCACCTACATCTCAATCCTGTTTTGCCAACATTACCTAACAATTAATTTATGGAATTTTCTATAAAATATTTGTGAAAGGAAGCCGTGGTCAGATTTATGTGCTACTCAACGATTAAAATCAGTTGAATTGCATGTGAATCACTCGACATCATTTATTCCCTTTTAGGATTGCCCTACATATAGTTTTAATGGGCAGAAAAGTTGTTGAATTAACCTTCTTTGTCCTGTCAATTTAAATAGTAGCACTCGTTAGTCAGCTGCGTCCATACATCGTCATCATCACCATCTCACTTCTCTCACTCGATTGATGCGCGCATTGAATAGAGAATAGTTACAACAGTACTGAACGCTCCCGGATCGCTTGAATAGCGGAGAAATCACTTTCATGTTCAATTTTCCATCCTTGGCTACGACCTGCATTTCGCTACGCTGTGTTATCCCTCAGGCGATTTCTGTTTTCCCTTTTGGCAAACTTCAGCCTCTCCCTCACCTGCCTTCCATCCATCTCTTTCTCGGATCATTCCAATTTCCAAGGAAGTTTCATGGCTGTAATGAGCGTTCGCCATTCTCATCTGATTAATTCGGTTGCCATTCGATCTCGTATCTGCTTTCCCTTTCAGCCGATGCTCGCTTCGGATCTGTTATAGAATCGTGTATGAAATTTCACGCTCGCCGATCTCCTCGGAGGCCGTGGTGTGGGAGATGCGACGACGGGGGTTTTGCACCCGATATCTCCCCATTATTCCTACCGCGGTTACTCCTCCCGCGGTGTTCCTCCCACGCCGGCCGACCTAACATTCGCCTCCCCTTCCATTTCCCTGCCTTTTTTCAGGTAATGGGTACGGAATGGGGTAATTTTCCCCTATCTATCCGCGCATCTCGTGTTCGTTCCCGATAGTCTTCGCTTTTACGGACGGCGATGCTGCCGCTGACACGCCCACCCCGTTTCTGCATCTCTACCCCTCATCCCCCGCTCCTCTCAGTCCCGCGGTTTTCATCTTTACGATTTTCATTTCCGCGGCTTTTACAGCTGGAATGTTTCCCACGTTCTGTCTGAGTCGTCTGCGAAACAGTACGTTTTCCTCTTGATTTCTCGTCTGCCTTTCGTCTGCTGATTGGTCTTTTCTGTTTTTGGGCTTACTTTCTGCATCTAAGTTTTAAGCAAGTTCGCAGTTTCTTTTATTGAGAAATTTTAGATATTCCACTCTTCGTATTGAAATATTAATATCTAACGAGGTATATTAGTTGGATTATCACAGGACTTCAGGACAGTATACCTCCGTCGTTATATTCACTTTTTCCATATATTTATAAAGTTATTAGTGTGAATTTTTTCTAAGTAACTCCGCATATTTAGATGCGCATAGTTATATCATAGTAATTTTTCCAGCTATTAATTACGAAGAAAGAAATATTAATTTTCGAGAACGTTATTTACAAAATGATATCGTTTTATATCAGTTGGATAGAGAAGCAATAAATATTGATGAAGACTCTTACGAGGCAGTATCAAATCATGAATGATTCATATTTTGAAGTATATGGACTATCTTTTACACGTTTTACGAACTATAGAAACTCTTAATCATATTTAATTTAGCTTATTGTGTTATCGAGCGATTGAAGAGAATAAGATTCACGTAAATCTTACGCTTTTTACAACTATTGAAAACTTAATTAAAGTTGCCATTTTAAATCTATAAATTTCATTGTTTTACGTTGGATTTATGATCGTCAAATCAAAATATATTATTTTATAAAGAATGTGATTATTTATCATTGCGTCTTATGACTTATTTGACGGAAAAGTTTGAAATTGTTTTCATAATCTAAAATGTTTGGTGGAATTTAATTCTACTGCGTCGCTGTGCTTTTGTTTTTCTTTTTCCAAGGATCGTCCCCTTCCAAAGCTTTCTTCTTCGTTTCTTCTCTCACATTATCTCGCATCATCAATCTCCGTTGACTCTTTTATAATTAACACCGCGTCAGTTATTCCGTCCATGATTCAAGTGACTTAACACGTGTTTACATTTAAAAATTTGTTTGCGTGACCGCACGGATACATTTGCGAGGTATCAGCCCGTCCGGCATAGAGATCATTATCACTCTCTCCTTTCCTCTCTTTCATTCCTCTCTCGCCTATTCTGATATCATCCCTACCTCTCTTTCCCTTCCTTCGGTCCCTCGCATGTTTTATTTCCGGTCAAGCATCCGATGCGGCTTCCGAGATATCGCTAGTTCGAACTCCGTCCGTTGAAAGCGATGTATTTTCGAGAGCACGTCTAGCTCGTCGTGCTCATTATGTCCAGCTCCGGATGGGAGCCGTGACGTGCCTCTCGTTACGCAGTGAGCAATGCGCTTGCCTACTTGGATTTTCGTTCACGGAACGGCGAACTTCATTAACACACCGCGTGCGACTCTTCAAAGCTTTCATACTCATCGCAGAGTCGTGTTTTTTACCGCGAAGTTTTCGTCTCGACTCTCGTCACATATATCCCCGGAGGTATGAATGTTTTTCTCGCATCGAGAAGTGCAGTTATATTAATCACGGCCGCGAATGTATAAATCGGGAATAATGCACTTCGGGAGCGAAAGAAACGTATTTATGTGTTCTGATAGGAATTCAGCTCCATCTCTCTCTCTCATAGAATTCCGCTCGTGTGAAGTCATTGCCGTAGCGTGAGTTGCATTCGAAATAGCTGTTTTATAATGCAGTTTTAACGCCACAATCATTATCGCTCCTTCTTACTTTTATTATCCGTACCTTTATTGCTTTTCTTCGGAAGCGTTAGCGAGATTGGTTGCTTAATCGAGGCGACCCTTAATAGCGCATTTCCTCTCCCATCGACGAATCGATTATGGTTTGACGAATAAGATCCACGAAGGTAAATGTTACCTCCGCCGTTGATTGTAATTCAGCATCCCGTCATATTTCCTGCCGGTATCAAAGCTGAAGAACCAATAAAAATGAATGCTGGCGGTATCTCCGTGTGAAATAGGAACATAGAACTTTATATTCATTCATTCTTATTTATATATATATTATTTATGTAAGGTATCGTTCTTTATCTGAAAATTCAATTTTCTTTGAAGGCGACGGTACTTTTATTGTTTCCATATCAAATAAAATGTATCAATCGAGTGGAAAAAATGTAACCTCATATATTTGCTGGTGAATTGATCGAAAGAGTAAATTTACTTTAAGTTCAACTATTGCCTCTTATAAATCCGTTTTCAATCTTTTATCTTCTCCATACATATAGTTAATTTTGTTTTTGAACTTTTTTCGGTCTAATTAATGTTATCCACTAATAATGCCATAATCGTGATGATGTATTAAAATTAAATTGTATATATGAGAAACGCGTACTTCTGAAGGCAAATTATTTTCTAAAATATATTATTTATCTTAAGTAAATTTTATTATTTTATTTATTTAATCTGTATTTATTTGCTAGTAAGAACTTACGGCTATGTTTAGATAGCGCTAACTCAATTGAACAAGGTTGTGGAAACATCAGCGTCAAGTAGCGTGTTTTTAAGGGTACAGTAAGCGTTAAATTGCTCTAAATTTCAAAGGTTGTGTGAGGAATCGTTGTTTCGTCGTGGTTATTCATCTATCTTAGGCGCTTACTTCAAAGCATTCAGATTCAAATGAATCGAAAGTGAATAATCACTGTGTCAATTTCCGCCGGAGAAATGAATTGCCTTTCCGTTTGGAGCTGAAACATTTTTTTAGTTTTACTCTCGCATTATGCAGCTGAATAATGAAAAGTAGGCGTACACATTTACAAGTTCAATCTGGCTTCATTTGCTTGAATAGCCTAAGCCTTTCTTTCAATCGTGGATAAGTCTTACTAACGACATAGCTCTTTGATTATTTGCGACTGCGAAAATTACTTTTTATCAGTGAAATTACAATTTAATTTATGGAGTTTGCGAAAGGCTTGGTTGCGTATTCAAATCGTTAACTGTTCAAGCGAGAAAAGGTCATCTACATTCACCGGATGTGATTTGAATGAAATTCGAATTTTATAGTGTGGTGGTGCTAATTGTATCGTATTTTAACCTCAAACAAACATACTGTTGAACGGTGGGATATTTACTTTCGCTTGGGCGGTTTGACATTTCTAAACATTTACGGGCTCTTTTATGCCTGTGTTTCCCTATGAAACGGGTACTCGCAAGGAAAAGACCTTGGAGTCGAGGAAAGGATATGAAGACTTGTAAACTATTTACACTGTCTATTCATTCTTCGAAAGATCTGACCTCCTTTCATCCGTTATATAACGTCTATATTTATGTTTATTCCATGTTGATTTCTCCGAAGAGATTTGACTCTCTTTTTCTATTTATATACTATCTCTATATTTCTTGATATTATCATACAATTTTTCATTATGTTTTTGGCCACATTCATTTAAAGCTTGAATTTTCTTGCTATAATATCTCTGATTTCAACGAAATTTTCCAAAGAGCATCTTTTAGTTATTTATATATTAAATCGCTTTCAAGAAGACATTTGGAGATAGGCAGTTCTTTTCGACTTCATGTTTATCGTACTCAAATGTTTCTTTGCTTTCACTTACTGGATATAACTACTGATATTTTTATACTTGGGTTTTCTCATTTGAAGTATAAACTTGAAAACTTTTCCAAAGCATTTCTCCTCTGTGTTATACGGGTAAAATCGGAATTCCCCGCTGCAAAATATGAAGAGGCTCTATGGATTATAGTCGGGCCTTCAAATCTTCGGCACCCTCCCAAATAAAAGTCAAAGGAGTGAAGGGATACTTTTATTAAATTTCATAAATGTGAAATGAATTTACACGTATCCGAATATGAGTACAGTGTCAATATAATCTCGAATCTATGTTTTTTTGTTTCTATTTCGACTTATATAAACTCAGCGTCGTCGGTAATCTTTGATCTGGAAGGCCAACGACGATTGCCTCTCACCCCCGCTGCATCAGAATCGGATTCAGTTTTGTTACTCCTCGGAACGAACGGAATTCTTCGGAAGTCTATCGTCCTGATGAAATTTTCCGAAATTCGGTGATGGAGAGGGGATTTTATCTAATGGTATGCTGGGATTCATTAAAAGTTTCCCAGAGGCAAGAACGAGGGAGGAAGGGGGGATAGGAGGAGTGCTTTGCACTGCGAGTGGGTGTAGATATAATCTCATTCCATTCCAGAAGAGGTCTGTTGCTAGACATCCTTTCTTCCTTGGGATGCGAGTGAATTGCATTCTCTGTAGCCGGGTGACCGTGGTCCCGCGAATTCTTTATCCTCCATCTTGCCCTAGTCCTGGCAGCAGGACGTACAAGAAGAGAGATAGGGCGGAGAGATAATCGAGCCCTTAAAGTGGACGTAAAGAAAGGGATTAAGTACAAGGGACAATGCGGAGAGGGCAGCGGGTCATGACGGCCTCGGCTCCTGAAAAACGAGGTCTCTCCCGCGAGAGTATTTTAATGCGTCCGTTAAGATAAGGGAAACCTCGTCTTACGTTCCCCCTTAACAATGGAAGAGTGCTGTTTTAACGAGCGGGGGCGCTAATAGCGTCGGTATTCCGTAGGTTTTTTTCTAAGATTCGAGACGGTCTCGGAACGTCTCTGGGGCTGGATTTACTGCCATTTTTAGGGACGTTAATCTTTCTCGTTAATTCAGGGTGTGGGGAAGAGATAAAGGAATGAAGATATATATTTAATTTTGATCTCAAGGTTAAATCCTTCGTTTTCACTCGAGCTAGATTTGGTAGGATACAATGGCTATTCCTTTTAATAAATAAAACCACGATCCAGATCGCGTGCTTTGATTGGCTACGTGTTTCCGTGAACTGAATTCGAATACATAAAACTTGAAGTATGAATGATAAAATGTAGAATTTTATATTCGTTAACGCTAACATAAAACAGCATGGCTTGATTTACGTAAATATATCATGGTTTCCTCCATCACCTTAATATGAAGTTAAGAATTGAAACAAAATTGCTACTATCCATAATAAGTAGCTGCAATTGAATGTGCCTAAGAAGACGTAAATCTTAAACTGTGGTAGTGGATTGAGTTTGACCACTCGAATTATAGGTTAAGAAACATAGATCAAGACTTAAGAAATAAAACCGTTGCTGGTCCTTTGAAATAATTTTAATAACATTTTAGCACTTTTGATGTGTATGCCTGCCAAGGCTTGTCCTTTGTGTAAAACGCAAGCAAATATAAGGAGGCTTACTTTTCCGTGTGATTGTCCTGCCTCTCGTTGCTCACTCAAGAAATTTTACGACTCATCAGCATAATTCAGAGCAAGTCGGAAGTCCCACGCCGTGAGAGCTTCAACCTTATAGCTAATGCTGTTGAAATAGTCTCAGAGGGATAAGAAGTGAATGGAATAGCTTCTCGGCCGACCTCGCGTTTCAGTTTGACTTCTACCCTTTCCTTTACCTGCATTAAGTCGACGTGGACGTTATCTGTCAGAAGCTTGACGTCCATTTGGCTCTTCCCTTTTGAGGCTTTCATTCACCGGCTTAAAATGCTTTCTCTCGCAGCATTTTCCACGGAGTGGTAATTCCCTTCCTATCTCGACGATTTATTGTACGGAGAATTCACTCCTTACTGGTCTTTACGATGATTCCTCGACGATGTGGCACTCGTCCAAATGAGTATGAGGGAGACAGTCTGTATTCATCCATTATGTCATTTTTCCTGGAAATTTCGCATGATGAGAAAACATACATTGTGATTCCTCCTTTCGCTCCATAATTTTGCCATTTCCTCGGACCGGATACGAGTATAAATTTTCCAGGTATAAATTTGGATCGCTGACTAGAATAGTTATTAGAATTTATGACTAAGCTTGAATGTACGTTAGTTGTTAGCTCAATTTTCTATTGCTTTTTTAATCCAAGATTAGTCTTTTAAATATTTATCACTTTTCTTCTCAAATTATTTCACTGAGAAGTTTTTTACCTAAACTACGCAAAGCGTTTTTTTCTGTTACAATAATCGTATGACGTGAAGATAACATAGAAAATTTTCTACTTTAGTTTATCTAGCGATTGGATTACGATGAAGAAGATGCTTTATAAACACATCTAAGAAGTACAAATATTCTGTTAAAAATTTCCCCTGCCTCATGGTTTGTTTATTAATTTTCGGTATAAAAGGAAACGGAACACTATTTAAATCCCCTAAATAATGAAACTTAACTTAAATTTCAGTGCGCATACATTTAACGTCATCAAAATTCATTGCTATTGAAAATTATAGGACGAAGCAAGACGTTTCGTTTGGTTTATCAGGAGAAGGGTTTATGTGAAGAATCTCTGGTTTATCCAATGAAAAGATTAAATACGCCAACAATTGATAGTCTAGATGCAAGCAGCTTTCATTTGCCATTAAAATCGTAAGAAATTTGACAATCAATATTCAAAAACATAAAATCCCTCTGAAAAATTCATTATAAATTAAATGTGCGGATAGGAATACTGCTTTATCCACGATCTCGTAAATGGAGTGAAGCGACGTGGAACGAATTGGAAGTTTGGTCAACCCATCCATTAATGAATGGTGAATAATACGAGTATTAAATATCAGTTATGGCAAGATTTTCCTGGTTTGATCTTTGTTGTTAGCGCACGATGCTAAACTTGGGTGGAAACTATTTTCGCTCTGTCGAAATTAGGTACTGTTTCACCATAATTCGATTGACAGTTCTGGCAGATTGGCGGTTTGAAGCGCGTTTGCTCGCGCTTGCAAATAAACCCCGCTTTTGACCCCATCCTTTCCGCGTAATTAACTCCCACTCCCGTCCCATTTACACATTAATCATCCGCCTCTCCCGAGCTCGCATAAATCACCCATCTTTCGAAAGACGGCCTTTTAATACAAACCGTCACAGTTTCTAGAAGCAGAATTTGGCGGCCAGGGTTTTCTAACGCTAGACGTCGTTGGATTTACCTTTCTCTTTTGCGGTCGATTAAAATAGAAAAAACCCACGTCTGCAGTTGAAATGTAAGTCGCAGAACGGTATCTCCGTGGTGCTGGAGAGTGACTTGGATGGAAATCACGAGGATGACGTAAGTCCGCCCTTGGAGTCACTCGGTCGAATTCTCCCACGCGATATCCCGTCTTCTCCTATACCTCTTATTTACCTGCTCCTCCTGTGTTGCAACGCCTCCGAATGCGGTCATCGTTATTCTTCTTATGGGCGTTCGCCACCGTTTGTTTTCCTCCTCTCGGTCTCCTTGGATGCGGTCCACTTAAGCATCGAGAGCTATCTTTTATGAGTATCCCTATTATGGAATGCCATTAATTAGAGGAGATAATAGGTCTCCGAAGTGTTAGCAAATGTTTTCGCGGCCTGGAGGCTCGTTCATGCGGCATGATTCTGATCGTTTGGGTTTTTCATTGCTCGTGTTAATTATTTCTTTCGGCTGTAAGTTTCGCGCATTTTGGAGATACGACGTTTTGCTCTTCAAGTCGAATCCCAATATTTATCTGATTTTATAGTTGTTTGTGAGTTTCAAAATATTAAATTAATGCTCGGGTTGAAACCGTTCAATCCGATGGATTCTGATGAACATTAATGAGGCAACTTTAATGGGGATTCTTCTTTTTCCTCTGCGGATATGAACTGCCAGAGATTAATCTACATACGTTTCTTAGGTTTCAATCATATTACTACTTTGTATTGATGAATTTTTTACAAATTAAAGGACACATAAACAAAAATTTCACTGTTAAATATTTAAGTTTGGAATCACTTCAATATTGAAATATTTGTGTTTCAGCATTTAAATAATTCCTAGTTTAAATATTGAAATATTAAAATTTCAACATTTAAGTAATTCTAAATCAAAACTTTTATTACTCACGCAAATATATGATTTAATAGGTATAATGTGAGTAAAACTAGACTTTTGTAGTACTAGTATTGTTAAAAGTGCTTCGACAGCTTAGTTCATTTCGCACATTGGCTCCCACCGGGATTCGAACCCGGGACCGCTTTCACCAAAGGCAAACGCGCTGTCCACATGACTATCCGGGAGCCGATAATTAATTTTTTTCGTTCATATTAATTCTTTTGAGTCATTCAAATTAAGGACATATCCTCTGGATAAGAGAAAGTTATTTATAGGAATGGAAGCGCGATATAAGATTGCTGAGGTAAGGTAGAACTGTCCCCTCATAACTTAAGTTATTTTCTTCCGAGTTAAATCCCGATCGGAATGGAGAGGCTAGTTTATTTTCAGAGTCTTTTTATAAGATTGAAGACCTTCTGTAAATTCGAGAGCTTTGGTTAATTACAGTCTTAATTTGTTTTCCTGATTAAACAGTGCTGGAAAAGCTTCCCATAAAAGGACTTCATTTAAAAGGTGGAATGCGAGCTAAGTTTGCCCTCTCTTGGCACGAAAATAGCTCGCTTAACTCACTCGTATATTAACGGCTTCTGTTCGGTCTCTTAATTAATTACGTTCGCCGCAACATCGAACGCCCATCTGCGGGCGAGTGATGGACCCTGTTTCTCTTGTTTTTCTCTTCCTTTCCTTAACAGGATTATATTTTTATCGTAATCGGTGCGTGATTGATCGCTAAATTTCCCAACACCGCCTCTTCTAATCTTTTACTCCATGCTTCAGTTTTAATGCTTTGCCATCCTCTACCTCAGGAATTCCTTCTCAAGGGTTGTCTTTATTTACTTCCAGTTTCCTCTCACTGTTAGTGCATTCTATAAAAAACTCATATTTGATCTTCGTTCGTATCTTTTATTTTAATTTCATTATACTTAATGGAAGTCAATTTTCTCCCATCAGTTTAAGTCACCACTTCATCTCAATCTAAAAAAATATTATTTTATGCATACTTTAACTCCTATACTTTCTGCAAGGTTTTCCAATGATAGATATCTCAGCGAGATAGATTTGAAATCCAAAATATATCTCCATGGTTTTTATTACTCCTAACCATTTTCATTCCCTCTGAATGTCAGTCCGTTTTTAGGTACATGTAGGAGAGACATTTTGCTTCTTATAACTGATCTACGTTCCTGCATTAATGATGTAAACCATTGATGTTAAAAAACCTTTATATCTCTTCTAACATAAATCAGAATTATTGTAAAAATAAAAAAATAATGTTCAATTCCTTATGTTAGCCCTTTCTCTAATCTTGTAAAAAAATTTTCATTGTAATAAAGACTATTGAATGGATATATATTTTTACCAAGGGTGCCTTTCGTAAGTTACGAATACAATTACAAACAAACTTAATTTCCTGTCGTCACAGACATAGATAAAGAAACGAATTTCTTTTTGATGATTGAAATGTCTTCACTAAAACCCTTTGTCTGAAGGAGTTTATTGTATTTATAAGTACATTTTGATTTTACTCCTGACAACCTCAATGCTACTGTCTTAAAAAAACTCTTTATAAATCAATTAAGAGTTGCCGGAATGATTTGCATTCTTTTAGCTAGCCGTTTACACAGACGTGTTCTTTATTAGAGAAAATGGAGTGACAAGGAGAAAAATATTAAAATGAGAGACTCTCTTCATGGCCCAACTTTAGTATTGAAATCAAAATGTAATGAGTATTTTAGGTGATTTTGAATTCCGAGAAATATTTTCTCGAAAGAGGCTCAAAGCTATAAACCAGAGATCAGCCTCAAGCATTCTCTTAAACTTCCCTACATTTTTTTGTCATCTCGAAGAGCTGGAATCTTTTAGAGGTTGTGACAGCACGAGTTGCTGAATTAATTTGAATTATAGAGTCACCTCGCCTTCGCCAACCTGTTTTAAGAACCCCCGTAGAATTCAGACTCCAGCTGAGGTATCCAATTTATTGCCCCACGGCCTCGTGGTTCCTCACTAAAATATTTATAGGAACGCAATAAAATGTGTTAATGTTGTGAAAACCAATTATTTCACACATTTTATTGTCGGGGATATATTTAGGGAAAGGTATTAATCCAGATATCTCTCGTCAGAGAAAGTCCTCTTATGAATGCATGTAAGTGGTTTTTAAACGCAAATCACTACGCCTATAATTGTGACACACACATAGTAGGAATACCTGCGACTTTTTTCACAACCTAATCAGTCTTCAGATTATTTTTATTTCAACTCCAGCACTGACAAGGAAATGATGGATCAATTATTTCTCTCGTTCCCCAAGACGAAGGTGGATTTGAATTTCTCACCGATCCAAGTCAGACGTATAACATCACCAACGAGTTAACTGATTAAATAATCAATTCGCGCGAGGAAAAGCGAACGTTTATAGACCAAACAAACTCAGGTTTTTCAGCGGTTTGGAAAAATACTGCGTTAATCTTTGAACTTTTCCTAGCGAAGGTTTGTTGACAGCAGTTCGCTGACAACAGCCGTAAGAATTGAGTGAAGACTGCTCTGCGATAATTGGAAGGAGAATCATGATTTTTTCCTCTTTTCTGCATTATTTCATTTCAACAGTACGTGTTGATTGAGGAACAATTTCAATTGATAGAAATTATCGCCATTCAGTTTCCATTTATAGTGACTGATTTTCAGATGCCTAATTTGGAGTATCATAAACATCCAAGGCTAACCTCCCTCTCTCTCTAGCGAATAAATTCTCGGTGAATTACGTCATTTTGTAATGCATAACGCCCGGTAAAGAGGATGAGAAACATAACGAATGAATTTGCGAAGGACATTGATTAACAAGCGTACCTTCGCCTCGAAAGAGGCACTTACGAACAGAAAGCGACATTACGCGGACACTATTCTTGCCTTTGCCGGGGAGTGTTGATCTTTTGTTGCCATGCGTAGGTAATGCGTTATATCTGTCTGTACGGAGTCATGCCTTCGTTCGGTGTAACCGGCTCTCCTCTCGCATTTCTTTTTGCGGCGCTTACTTTTTTCTCGGCTCAGCATGAATTCTTGCGATGACATGGGTTTCGTGTTTTCATCTCGGACGCATACCGTTCTCTTGCTGTTTTCTTACCTTGCATTAAATTTTCGGGTGATTTACCCCGGTCGTGTAGTGTTTTGTTCTCAGGTTGCTGAGAGCGCGTGTCGTGGTTAGTTTTTTTGCTTATGAAAAGAAATAGACTCTGATTCGTCATCAAGTTCGTTCTATGAATGGCCTCTTATTATTTAAGTTAGCTGTTGAGGTTTTATTTCTTGTAACAACCCTATGCAAAAAACCTAAAAATCGTGTAATAATGTGATAGGAACGTACAAGTTCAAGATCAAATGATGTCGACATTTTGTGATGACTCAAGTAAGTAAGTTTTCCAAGTAAGTGACCTGGATATAAGTTTATTTGAATTGCTTCGTTGATAATTTATAAAGTGCTGATTATCATAGTTGCAAATATATTACTTTTCGCAGCAAATACTTTGATTCCCGAAAAAGAAAAAACAACATCCCAAATACGGATACATTTATTGACAGCAATCGAATTTCTCACGTAGAAATAATGAATTTCACTAATATATTTTTATCCATATTTTTTAGCTCTTAAACCTTATTTACGTAATGCTCAAGTCTAATATTTCAGTTTTTTAGAATTTTTCACTTCTATCCTCGTTATTTGAAAAGAAAAATTGGGATGGTATCAGCCATGCATACCGATTACTCTTTATTAGAGATCAATAGCCAAGTTTTGGTAGATAATGCTTGCATTTTTTTACCTCACTAATTTCCCTGTAATTTCCAATTTTTCCAAGTATACGCAATTCTTGCGAACATACTCGTACACAGTCACATCACGCTCATAATAGAGACCTATGGGTTCTCCATATTTCCATCCATTTCCATTTTTTTCAAGATTGGAGTTAACTAAATTGAAAAACAATGAAGAGTGACGATAATTTTTTATTTAGAATAACTGCTTGAACATTTTTATATTATTAACTCTTTGAATGATATCACGAAGAAAATTTTACCCCGGAAAGTGATTGCTCTCAATTCGTAGTCGTCCTTACACGATGATGCCATACTTTATGACCCAATGTTAGGAATGAACTAATTCGTAAAGCGAATAGTACGAGGGTATACGTTGGTATTATCTTTCTTATGTAAGTAGTAAGTCAAAGCTACATCCAAGATTCGAAAGTAGCTCGGATCCATCGAGCGGCTCCAGTCTCCCCATCCCATCCGTTTTCGCGTCCCGTCATCACAAATCCGCAATCATCCTTCAACATCGAAGTCCTTTTTTTAAATCATCATTCTCTCTTCCATACAATTTGCCTTTCCTCGGAAGGGATGCCATTTCCCATTCCTTTCTTTTCTCACTCGCCTCTTATGAGATGTCCCCTCTCCAACCTCTTTTGCCCGTTTCAAGGCACCGCCTATCCGAGCCCATTCCAAGGTTCGTGCATCAATGTGAGGGAGAGAGAGAGAGATGTTGCTTCTCTACCAATCCCCACATCCTCCCAGAGTGCTTGTCTCTCTTTTGCCTCTCTCCCAAGAGATGGAACGGGTTCTTGCCCCGCGGCCCTCCCATTTTAAGATGAAAAAAAACTACCCAAAGAAACTTGTTTCGCTCTGTACGTTCATCCGTAGGAAATCCGCCTCTTTCCTCCAATCCTCACGGATTGGAACCTTCCGCAACTCTGCGCACCTTCACACTGTGTACCTTAAGCCCTCGCAATTACAGGCTCTCGATAGGAATTCCGCATCGTCTCGCGATTGCAGAGGGCAACATAGTCGCGCATCACGATCCTCTTTCCCCCCTCTAATCTGCTTATTTCATCGGAAACGGATGGGCTCGCAGGTAGGTTTTGCAAGCGAAGGCGAATACTTTCGGTTGTTATACGTCTGTCGTATCAGCGTAGCCGTTTTGTGCGGTGGTAGATCTCCATCGTTGATATTTCTGAGAACTGTACGGTAAGACTGCCCCCGAGCATGTACTGCTACACACATACTATTTCTTTTAGAAAACAAATAGGCAAAGGCGCCGTTATGGCAGGAATAATAGGTGTCTCAAACTCAAGCGAAAATTCTATTTGCTGCTGATATTGCGGCGGCATCTTCGGAAATAAATTTTCCCCTATTTTATAACGTCCCGCATGACTTAGTTTTTTGAGTAACCTTCTGGTCAAATAAAATTTTTTCCGAAATCTTCTGGGAGGTTCACAATCATCGAAACTCATAATCATCATTAATTAATATCATTATAAATAGTAATTCTCTTAAATACTCGAAGCGAAAAATATCTCGTGTATCTTCCTGTCAATAAAACATATATCTAGTATATAAAACAATCGTTATGAAAATAGGTTGATGCAAGTGGTAAAATCACTCCTAGTATGTAGTTATTTTTTATTTCTTCGTAGCGAATTTTTTTTAAAGCAGTCTCATTTACAGTAATTTCCTAACAATTTCTCAATTGAAATAAACGTAACTGAAATTGTTTTGCTAATTTTTGGGGAATATATTTTTGTTAGAAAATTATTTTGGCCTCGATAAAAATATAATATTAATAAATTTAATAAACTAATCCTTTCTATACTCGTTTTAGTCTCCTCAATAGCATTGTATACCTATATTTTACCGAATTTCATGTATATTACCAACTTCGTTATCCTGTTCGTATATGTTTGATATTTGCCTTTATAACTTTAGGGCGTCCTGATGTTTAAGTGCTCCGTAATGTCTCTGACGCATTTGCGATCTAAATATCTGCGTGACTCCGGTCACCTTGCCAGTTGTCATTGCTCTTCCTTCGACCATTTCTCTTTCAGTAATAAAAAACGGTGCCTGCCGACCGAAATAAAATCGGTGAAAGAGAAATGTTGCGATTAGAGCTACAACTTATAGTGATGAGCAAATGCTGTTCTTTTCTGATATCGTCGAGCTTCCCCGCCGTGACTCGTGAGTATTGGTAGAGATTGCGTTCGCCCCCACTTTGTTTGGTACGTGCCTCACCTCTGAGAGGAGAGAGTAATCTCTCCTTCCCTAACCATCACTCGTCGCCATCGTTAACCCCCTCTTCCTCTTATTCCGAGTACCATTCTCAGCTCTTTCCTCCCCTACTTCCTTTCCCAGCATCCGCCCCCCGCCTCTCCCATCACCTGAAGATCGCCCCTGCCCAGCGCTCGGCCCATCTCCGGAGGAACCGAGGGCGGCGACCCTGAGATGCCCTCTTATCCCCACGCTGTCTGCGGGAAGGATCCTGCCCTTTTCCCCTCCTCACCCTACCCTTTCGCTTCCAGAAAACGGCGTCGTCCGCCGGGTCGGCCGAGAGAAAGGAAGTTCAACGGGACCGGAGCTTCTTAAGAGAGAGAAACTGCTCCTATGTTTCGATTCTTTGAACTGGAGGATAGAGGAAGTTTGTTTGAGGAAAATAGTTTATGGTGGATGTCGGACATTACCACTAGATAGATGAAAATATCCAAAGATTTACGGAATACCTTTGCACTATTTAGTCATTACATTCGTCATTTTCCTCAGCTAATTGTATAAAGTTTGGGGAAATTCTTCAGGATCTACCAAAGAAACTTTATATAAAGATGTCGTGAAATTTTTGTCGCCATGTTCTGCTTATTGAATGGTATTCGCGGCAACCACACAAAGCAGGGTTTTTATATCTGCTGCCCGTTACGGCTTCCAAAGTTATTAAATCGAATGTTACGGAAAGTGATCTTCGAAGACGCAACCCAGTCTTCAACACTGTAAAATAGGGCCCATTTACAACTCTGTAAACCTCCCCCTGGCTTATAAAGTGGTCACCACAATTACTTTGCATTTTCATTTTTTCGTTGGAAAGGACGTCAGGTTACTATTTTCTCGTTTTTCATTGAGTGCTTTGAAATTCGTTCTTCAAATAAATGCAATAAAATTCCTCAAATTTAAGCCACGCCACGCTTTCTTACTTTCGCTGAACTTATTACGTTTCCGTGTGATTTTGGTCAATTCTGTTGTAAGTTTAGGAAAGAGCTGCTGTACCTTTGGAGAGCATTCTTTACTTTTCACGCGTTTAAATCTGGCTATGGCTATATCTTCCATTTGGAAACTCAATTCCTGTTTTCTTAGCCGATGAAGTCTACCTTTCTCCATCCTATCTTCACTTTGAAGCTTTTCCGAGTTGCTTTTACAGCGTTTCTTGCGTCATATCGTATATCTAGACGTGATTCATTTCCTTTGGTCATGTTAAAGATCTTAACAGTAGTGTTTTCCCTCGATCGAATCTTTTAGAAGTTATACTTTTTAGGGAACATCTCACAAGCTAAGGGTTTTGAATTATATTTTTGTTTCATTTTTTCTCGCTGTTTATTTTTAATTATATTTGAATGCATCGTGAAACAGAATTGCGTATTTAATTCTCATTATCTCTCATGTCGAGTGTTTCGAAATATGTTTTGGGCATCATCGTGATATTTCTGGTTGTTTGGAATTCATAATTAGATACTCTCCTGCGGTGAAATTCTTTTACGCCTACCATGCGAACGTGTGTCAGAAAGATGAAGTCGGAAGGCTTTCTTTATTTTTTTCTTTTCGAAATTCAACTGCATCTGCCTCTTAGAATTTATTCGCCTTCTATAATTTCAAACGGCGAGACAGTTCTTCACAAACCACCCCTCGATCTCTCATCGGTAATGGAAAAAACCAACGATATGTGGTTTCGTCGAGAAGTTCCATCATATCATTCTTACTTAAAACCCCTGCCTTAGCTCTCAAAGCCGAGTAATCGGCTTCCATCCCCGGATCAGCTTGTCACATCAGGAGCTTAGTTTCTTGTGCGAAAATATTTTCCACTTCGCTCTTTATAATGTTTGCAAACCCTAATCTGTATCATGCGAAATATGAATTGGCTACGTAAATAACGTTGCCTATCTAGATTATAGGTTGTTATAGAAAAATAAAGGCAGTTAATAAATAAGCCTGATTAAAGGTTTCAACTGCCCCATAAGATATTATAATAATAACTTAAGTGATACAGAAGTTGGCCAATGTCATTGATTCTGCTGGCAAAGTATTAAATCGAACCAATTTAAGTTGAGTATGAGTTTATGAACGCTTTCTCAGTTTCTTATACATTTTCTAGCTGCGTTCTCCATGGCGGAAGGTTTATCTCAGTTGATTTTGTTCATTGGCAATGGTTACATTGATATCAATCGAGCATATTATCTCTTCTTTTCCAATTAAATCCAATCATTTCCTTTGATTGCGCGGCTAACGTCATAGTGCTCTCCGTAAATTACGTATGCAAAAAACTGGTTATGAAGAAGAAATATAGTCTTGATATTCACCGATCCCTGTAGGTAAAATCCAATTTCACGTTTAAACTATCCTGTTAATTGCAATCTCTATATGAGAGTATTTACTTTCTTTCAGAGGGTAGGGATGCAATGTTGATCATTCCTGCTAAGTACTAAATTGGCCCCTAGATACTTTGCGAGTCGCAGTTAATACACTTCCCTACTTAGTTACCCACATTATGGAAGGAAGCTATACCAAGATGCTAGAATATGAAAGGGAATTTTGTTTTTTATTATATGAATAAGCTGATAGTAAGCAGATCTTGGTTATAGCAATTATAATAACGTTGTCTAATTGATCTCGTGTTTACCAGGGAAAATTGGTTCTTTGCTTCAGAGGCTCTGTTACAGTTATGCAGGAAATGCACGTTAGTGCATTGGAGCATTACGATTGCAATGCGCTTCAGATGAGAATGCCTATCGATTTTAATTTATGAAACCAAGCAAATCGACCTTAAATTAAAAGTTTAGATGTTAATTTGTTAACTTTAGCTTATGCTGTCTTTCGTCTTCTCAGAACTACCATACATCTGAAATGCTTTCTTCGCGTATTCCTTTCAACAAATTTTAATGTATACTGATTCATACTTCGGAAGTTCTAAAGGAATAACCTCCAAGGAAACAAAAACGCAAAGATCAATTTCAAATTTCGTCTCTAGTGTGGTGTGAAATATACCAGCATTAAACTCGAAAATACGATAATTGGAGTTACATTGGCGAATTCAATGAAGTCCGACTATGCAGCTAATTTTGTTTTAGGTTAACAAGAGAGGTAGAAGTGTTCGGGACTAAAAGGAGGGATAAGAATCAGGGTGTGCGTGCCTCCGATGGAATTGACAGATGATTCGAGGGATATGGGTGAGAGGACCGCACGCGTGCGGTGTCGGATGCTACAGCAGGAGCGGCGATGTCTGGGGACAACCCATGAGGCAGGGAAAGATATAGGAGGAGGAAAAGCAGCTCTTTCCAACACTCGCTTGCTGCCTCTCCTCTTACACTCGCTTAGATTACCCATAACTCCCCACACCATCCTCGCAGCTCGCACACCCCTTTCCTTATCGTCCACACGCCCAACATTCTTTGCCATCCAGCTCTCTGCTCACTCATCCTGCCCACACATTCGTTTATTTAACATTTTTTCTGCTTGTCTGTATCCTACCCATTTCCCCTTTTAAAGAGTTAAATTTAAAGTGAGACCTCGGTCTACGTTTCTCCCCAGAATGTCTATTTGTCGTTCCCTGTGTTACGCTCTGTATACTTGGATACAATTTGAATTAGCGAAAATATGAAAAGGTCAACGAAAGACGGGGGAAACATTTATGCTCCAATCTGGAGTCGAACCGGATATATCAGCGTTATTGACTGTACTTACCGATTACTTCTTCACTATAGCCATTATTAGAATATTTTGAACAAATTACATTTTTCTGATTTAGCTTAAAATTATGATATATGTACCAAGTTTTTCCTTCCAATATTTATATTTTATGATTATTTCATTTTTGATTTAAAAATGATCAACTAAATAAAAGGTTATGCGCAGGTTACACAAAGAAGATGAATGAAGATATACAAACGCAACCGGTTTCGGCAGAAATTTTAGCTCATTGCTTTCCTTGTCTTTTTTTTTAATACATGTTTTTTTCTATTATGAAAAATATACTAACCGGGTTTTATCGAATATCCGACGGAGATGTTCATTAGTAGGAGAAAAACAAATTTATTTCAGACTTGTTCTTCCAGTTACACTTTACCAATTTTTTTTACAATTAACAAGGTGTAACAAATTGGGGTAATTTATTTCCATCCCGCCCAACGGGGATTTCTATGAAGCTGTATTCTATTTATGTTTAAGAAGGTAGACAAAGAAAAGGGTGAAGGACATAATCTCTTTATTTTAAGTTCTTTTTACTTTTCACTATACTCTTAATTGTTGTTTACAAAGCGTTGCTATTTCAATTCTCTATTTCCTGCCAAAGTAAACAATATGGATCCGAGTAGTTTTCCGCACGCTCTCGAACGCCCCATCAATTTTCTCCGCGTGTCCACATCTCTATATTTCCGTTCCGTTTCTGTATCCCCCATTTGGTTTATTATCCATCTCTTTCGTTCTCCCCCAACGTCATTCCATCTCCCCTTCTTTTTGTCTATTTTACATTTATCAAACGTCTTCGCGCGAAAACATCTGGTTGTCGTTTTCCGCTCCCTTCGTCCTCTGGCATCAGAACTCCGCCGCATCGGGGACTACGGTCACTTGTGAAAATAATGTTTGCGTAAACAGAGAGGGCGTCTAAGGTACACGGGTAAAGAGCGACCTAAGTGCCGACGGTGCAATGCAGCTTAATCGAAATTTCCTCTGTACCACGGTTAGTATGCTTTCCCTGAAATGCGCCACCAGCGAAGAGTAGATGTTCCGCTGGTTGTAATAAAGTGAGGTATTGTAGATACTTATAATTGGTGACAAGCTTTCAGCTCGCTCGCTTATAGAAAGTTTTAGTAATTAGATGCGTTTCACATGTTCTTAATTAGTATGTCTGCACAGTCTACTATTACTCATAATCACTCATACCTCAACAAATTTCATATCATCATATCCATGAAAAAGACAAATACATTAATGATACATTTTTCTATAAGTGTGTTCTGTTTTTTTAGTGTTATCGATCTCCAGATGCTCTCATCTTTTTTATAAACATAAAAATTCTTCACTTACTCAGATATTATGCAACTTCTCCTTGTCTGCGAAATCTGAAATCAATTCTCTATGTATATTTACTACTACTCAATCCCGCTGTAGCTTTGTTGAAGTTCCAAGGGTTCAATAACTATATAATCCTTCCTATGCTACCGAAAATGGGTAATTTTCCTGGGGAGATATCGTACATTACCTACTACTTTGAAATGACAACGTTGAAATAGTCTTTCCTATTGTGATAATGCTTCTCACTAACAGAAATTCATATGCGCTTCGGATATATTTAGATATTTTGGTAGGAAATGCGATGAGAACCCCTACAGTGCTCTCTTTAGGGGCGCAGAAGAGATTGTGCAGGGACCTTTTATGGTTTAACTACACCTCTGCTAGAATGGAGCAAGGTTTATAAAGATATACTAGCCAAAAAGAGGTTCGAGTCTTCCTTGTAGTGACCAAATGACAAAATTTCAGATTCTATACTAAAAAAAAAATCACTGTAAACATTTCTGCACAAATGGTAGTAGAATGGATTTGTTAAACGGTACCTTAAGAAACATTGAAAGAACAGAAGCATCCTTGAATTTTCTCTTAAAAGTTCATTTGAGTTGATAAATAAAAATGCGTAAGGAATTGTACACTCACTGATATAAGAGAGCTGAATTTGATATGGGCATACATTTTACTTACGGAATATGGTAAAAAGGGGTGAAAGTATATAGAAATTGGTATAGGATTATGAGAGTACAGAGGATGCTGAGAAAAAATGTAGAAAATTCTTTTTAGTTTAGAAATATTAAATTGGAATTGCGAGAAAGACTTTGATGATGTAAAATGAAAAAATGATACATCAAACTAAATCTTACTTGATACATATATACAAATAATGTATATTACCTAGTGTCGTTTTTGGTAGGAAGAAAATTATTCTTGTTTTGAGTTATTACATGCGACGCACATCATAGAGTTCCCAATGTGAAACGGTTGTTTCTGCAATTGTTCTTCTCGATATCCTATTTCACGTGGGTAGAATGGCACGCTCCACTGAGCGCGAGCCAAAAATGTTTTGTTGCCGCTTCAATTGGTCGACACACTCGATGATATTCAACTGACAGCATAATCTGTTTTTCTTTTAAATATGGGTCTAATTTCTAGTTCGCATGGCTGTATATATGAGAAATTGAAGAAAATTTAAAAAAAGAAGTCGCATTTTTACTTTTATAAATCATTGCGACAGACGCAGGATTATTTTCACTGAACACCATTTTTGTAATTTCTTACATTGATAGCTTAATATTTTGTCTGCGACGTTGAAGTTGAGACTCTCCCTTTTAATCTTCTGGACAAAGGTCTTACTTATGGCCGGTTGCAAGAAACTCCGCCTTAACCTCTGATCAGCTAACCAGAGATAAAATATTAATCTCTGGTTAAGTTTTACCCGTTGCTTCAAAGTCTGGGCAGTAAATTAACCTCTGGTTAATTAACCTCTGATTAAGCAACTTCCACGAAGTACGATTTTCAGCCATGGCGCTGTCGTACAACTTTTGAATTGAAAGGAGGGAACTGACAACGGGGGCTCGAAAAGGAAATGCCAGCGGAAAAACCCATTACGCTCTCAGGAAGTATTGAAACCTGTAAGAAATCGTGGTTAATTTGTTTACAGTTTTTTTGTATTGCATTGGTGTCTTGTTAAAGGGACTATCGTTGTAAATCTACCTGTTCGCTGAGAATTTCCAACCTGTGTAGACGTGTGTGCTCTTCAACCCTAACTTCTTTAGGCTAATTTATTAGGCGATTATCATAATTATTAGTACTACTCGTATTAACGTTGTGAGTATTAATTACTTGAAAGAACAGCCCCGAGTTCAAACATACGAGTGAAGAAAAGAAGTTTGAACGAAGATTGTAATGAGAGATCTAGTAAGTTTTTTATAGCTTCTTCCTTACTACGCTTGTATAGAATGATAACATATCTACATTACTTCATAGTTATAAATAACGTGCTTTGATGTGAATTCATTCGTATATACCCTCCGCTGAGCTCCGCTTTGACTTTCGTTACCCTTCTTACCATGCGGGATGCAGTACTTTTATGCATTAGCATATCATCGCTTAGGAGGATAAGGAAACTACCAGTTGCTTTAAATCTTAAAGTTAACAGCAGCTGATTCGTTGCCGAAATTGGTGATGACCGATTGCACATCGGCGCTATCTTCTTCTTAATTCTCTCATGTAACCAACAACTTTTCGAGAGAGACGGTAACGTTCTATGAATTGTTCTACCGAATTAAATTCAAACGGATTTTTTCTGAAATCGAACCGAAAAAGTATGAAACAGTGTGTAGTATTTAACATGTAAAGGAAACGAAATTGAGGTTTTGGACACAAAAGGAAAACTCATTTTTTTACCTTTCTCGAAATATTCTTGGTCGTTTTACAATTTCCAAAACTTCTTCGTCAGATGAATCGCTGGAATAATCCACGAAATCCATCGCTGAGAGCTGTTATACTTATGATTCCACGATGCAAAACAAAGAAGAGAGCTAAGGTTTTTATTTGCTGCTGGAAGGTTAATTATTAAGCGTTAATGATGAAACTTCAGGAAGCATTTTGACGACGATATGAATGAAAATAAATGCTTTGAATCATATATATATAAATAAATATTTTGAATCATGACTTCTTGAAATCCATATATGAAAAGATAAAACTTTACAGTGAACTTCGAAGGACATCCTTTTCATCTTCACTGTTAACCTATCGAAAACATACACCATTTTAGAGTTTAAACCTGATGCTAACTTGTGTATTATGGAGTCAAAAGAGCAGATTATATAACGGGAAGAATATTTTTCGTTATTCAGTAGTTATCACAATTTAGTTACGATAAAACACCCAAGTGAGACTGCTTCAGTCTGTGAGTCTATTGCGCACGACGACATCTTGCCATTTTAACCTCTGAGTAAGGATTTAACAGCTGCCCAGGGAGAGGTTAACTTAACCGCCCAATAACAGTCGGTTAGTTTACCCAAACTTTCTTGCAACCCGTTTTCGCTGGTTAGCTACTTTAACCTGAGGTTAATTTTTAACCAGCGTTGCAGAAACCGGCCATTAGTGGCTCTATTTTTCTTTATGTGGCAACTGTTGCCAGGGAAATAAAGGGTGCTCGCAAACGACATCGTTGCTACTATGTCCGTTTCTTTTTTCCCCGACTTCTGTTGTTGTTATTACTCGACACCCACTGGCTGGCGCCTCCTTCGTACCCAATCTTTCCGTCTGAAGACTCCCTTTATCTTCAGACATGGAGTCACCCACTCATTCGCCTTCCGTCGCCCCGTGAATCAGTCTTTCCTCGGAACAAGTTCGCTCGTTTCTGCCAAAGGCTATGATCTACTTGAGGCTCAAGTGATGAGCTGACACATGGGTTGAAACATTAGGAGCTGCACATATTAGCAGCGATCCTTAAGCAGGACATTGTGCTACAAAAAAGTTTTCGTTGATCTCAGTCAGCCTTGAAAAAACGGTCTGACTCATGTTTCTTAGGTTTAACTCATTTCCATTTCATTCTTAGGTTGAAATTTTCATCTAGTTTTGTCGGTGTTAATTATTATTTATTAACCTTATTCGCAGCTCTTAACGAAATAATTAATTATTTTTCCACGTTGACTCCACCTTTTCAAACATTTATTTATTTATTTAAATGATTCAGATACATGTATGCCAGCATTTTAGAGTGAATACATTAACAAAAAAACATAAATTTATTATCAATATCAACATAAACATAATTAAAAACATATTCACAATAGATACAAAATACTATGCAGGAAAATTTATTCATGTATTCTTTTAAGAATGAGTTAAGTGTCAAACTGAAAGGGCTTATGGAATTAAATAATACCCCTTCCAGAAAAATCAGTTTATCCTGCAATTCCCAATAAATATTAATTTCTCTTGCATTTCTTAGGAAATCAACATAATAGTGATGAAAAACAAGAACAAAACGATTAACATGTGAATAAATGCTGTTAGCACTCATTATTGCACATAAAATTACAAAAAACGTGGAATTCATATAATTTCTTGAAAGACTTCATGGTATATGATATATCCAAATTTCAATGCTGTAATGTTACAATCGTATTAGACTACAGTATTTAGAGGTTCCTTAGATTGTATTGATGTCTCCGACGATACCTGCGGATATAATTCGTCCTCATAACGAGAGTTGACGTTGTTCCAACGGTTGGATTCCCTGAATTTCCTCTCATTGTTTAATCTTTCTTCTTCCCTCTGGTCTTAACCCTTCTTGAAGGTTATATTTGAGAACCGTAGCGGCTTATCTGCACTTGACTTTCAGAGGGTAGCAATTAATCTAAAAATAATCCTTTAAGCTCGTTCGCTGGCGTGCTTAATTTTCCCCTGCAAGCGTTTCTCTAGGAGTACTGGTTGTGTAAATCGCTGTCTTGTTCAGGAAGTGCTTTGAATTAAGAAGCATTTTTTAGAATTGGCGGAACATTTAACGAGTTTCTCTCCGTGCTCCAACGTAGGCTTATCCTTTTATGAGATTTTTATCTCTAACCTTGGATGCATTGTACTGTAGTATTACTTGGAAGTTTTAATGATATTAAAGGTCTTAATTAAGAAAATACCACCGTAAGGTCTTAACTTAGGCGTGATTATGACTGAAAGGAATCTTCCGTCTATTTTATCATCAGCTCCTTTGGTTATTAACATAATTAATATAAGAGGAAATAGAGATGAGATAATTTCAGAGGATGGCATGGTCATAAGAAACTTAGAGTTTAACAGAAGGAAAATCTTCATTAGGAAATCTCCCATAAGGAAGTGGTGCAAATAATCTGCAGAAACTCACAGACGGTCATAGCCAAATGAAATAGAGTTACAAGGATGCACGATTTTTTCTTAGTTCTTAGTTGCGTTCGTATTCCTAAAGAATAAATAATATAAGACGAAGTATATGCTTATCCCGCCAAAGAAAACTAGTAAACTTAAATAGAGCTTTCAAAATTTATGCTCATTTACAACTAAAAATATAAAAAATTAATTGCATATGCAATTATAAATTATTCCTTTTGATTTCCTTTCGGAAAATCTTTGGAAAATCATTTTTCTCATCCTTTGGCTGCCATTTTTTTTATTGCGGCACACCTAAAAAGGAGAATCAGTTTTGTTGTTCACCAAATGTAAATATATTTATTTTTTTAAATTAATATAAATCGTATTATTTTTTGTTATAATCTCGTTGTTCGTACAATTTGGAGTTTCCCGTCATCGCTGTTGGCATTTTTTTAGTGTGACAAGTCCAACAATATATCATTATTTCTCGACTGAAAGAATTCTAGGTTGACCGAATTATTATCGTTATTTAGTATCTTAGGGGTATACTATCCCTTTTACTTGCTCATTAACCTACCCCCTGATCAACTCTTGACCTCATCCGTTGATGAAATCTTCTTTCTTTTGGAAGACCCTCATTCACCCTCCAAATTCCCGTCGGCAATTAAATGCGTGTAATTCGATTTTTATTGACCCGATGCCCTCCCACAGATATCTCTTTCGGCCCAAAGCCTTTCGGCCTCTTTGAAACGGACCGGAATGCCTCCCTCTTTTATTTCACGTGATCGCATCGCGTGGAAGGTTTTCGATTGCTCGGATTTCCGAGAATTCCACTCCGCGCCGCAGTGTACGTGGTCTCGAGCCAACCTCTCCCCATCCCACGCTTTTAAATCTCTCCGTCAACCCTCTCCTGGCCAGAAGACCCCTTTGCATCCGCCTCCCTCCCCCTCTGCACCCCTTCCACACCCTTTTAAACGCCCACTCGCCGTGTATCGAGAGAGGGGATGGATGGTTTTTGGTGGAACTATTTTCGGTCGGTCGTGGGACGGTGAGAGGCCGCCACTCGTTTTAGACCTCGCGTCACCGAGCGCCTCTCTGCCGGCGAGGGAGCAGGGCTTACGGCGCCCCGTTTACCCATTTGGATCCACCCTAAGAGCCGGCCCTGCCCCGGGACGGTCCTAATGCAGCTCTCTTCCTGCACGGCTCATCTACGTCGAATGCAGGATCTTCCCGAATAAAGAGAAATCTGCGGATGAGGTCAACCCTAAGTCTGCGCTAGACTTAGCCATACGTTGGTTAACTTCAGTGGTGATACGAAACGAGATTGCACTCAGTGTAAAATAGAATGTACTGACACTAACCCAACAAAATCCTAATGGATGATAAAATTATTCGGAAAATATAGCGAATAGGCGATGTAAAATTGGAGGTTTACTGTTCTCTTTCAATGTCATGCGCCGCATCAGTAGCTCCAACTCCGAACGGTGTGCTGCGACGCAACCAGTGCGGGTCGCGGATTGGTATGGAGGTATTAGAAAAGGCGCATTTTACATGACAAAGAATCCCTCGGAATGTAATTATACGTATAACCTATTTCGTAAAGTTATATCAAATTTTGAATCAAGAAACGTTTAGAAATCACATCCTAGGAAAAAGCAGAGCTGTGATCCTCTAATATTTGGTCGTTTACCTGGAGTTTGAACATTTTCTCTTCCTGCACTGTTAGCAGTAAATTCAGAAATTTGGATGCATTTCTACCTGAACAACATTTATGTTTGAGTAAAACTAAGTTCATGCTACCTACACGTGTACTTAAGCTTTATGTTAGCGGGATAGTGTGCTTTATCCTATTTTTATTATAATTTGTAAATCTCTCCTATGGACTGTACCTTTAAGTACGTAAACGAAAACACCTTCCTTTTGCTTTTAATGAGATATCAGACTAATCTTGAGTAAAATATTCCATTCACAATCACATGTTCTGCTTTGGACGAAAAAGAAATTATTGCCGGTCTCAGCGAATCTAAATTTTTTTATTCTATAGAGTATTCATTACGACTGATAAAATGATACTATCTAGCTTAATTAATATCTCTCTCCAAATTTTCCAAGTTAAACTAATTATGAGGATGGAGAATGCGTAAATGCGATGATTTTCGAGAATGACGAATCTGGAGATGCGACCTTTTTCTCCTCTGTCGTCCCTTTCTGCTCTCGCACCTCTCGCGGTTTTCCCCTTGGATTTTCTTTCATTTTGATCCGTTTCCAGTTGACCCACGTCTTAGCATTTCGAATTTCAGACGAAGCCCTCCGACGATTTGTTCCAGTATGCGCTCATCTTACCTCGAATTCTTTTCCGTTGTCGTCGAAGGAAATATTAGTTTATTCGTCATTCTTTTCTTTTGCAAGCACATAAGTAGATCGAACTTCTATTAGGTATCGTTTATAGTTATAGTCTATGGTTTACTTTGGTTATAACGTGTTAAGTCCTAGAGAATATCACGAGACGCTCTCGGTCGTGGATACTTATATGATAACGAAAAGAACTTGGGAAAGATAATTGTGGCGTAATCGGCGAGATGAACATCGTACACAAGTGTTAGATGTATTCGCATTTGGTTATTACTCGATATTAAAATTTTCTTTTTATTAATAAGTTTTTTCTAAGCTGAATTTATATTTCCTATGTAAGTTTTATACCCCAATAAAATTACAATTTCTATTCAGGAGTTTTCAGTCCTTGTTGTTTTTTGGGAAGTATTTTACAGATAATTTGTTAATATAATAGTATAGAAGGCAACGAGTGTCTCATTAATTCTTATTTAGTTTTCATGCAAATGAAAAAAGCATTTTTATAATGACTCAATCATTATATAACTATTTAAGAGTAATAAATGCGTTCTTTTAATGTATTTTCATTCCTTCCAATGTATTTATTTCTGTTTCCACATTCGTTGCTGCCCCCAGTTGGTTGCCTCGTTAACAGTTTAGAGCCGGCCTTTGGTATTGAATTGAATTATTCGATGCTTAGGAAAACAACAGGGTTTGGAATTGCCATCAACGTCACGAGTAATCCCAGCAATTATCTCAAGTAATAGTAACTGTTTCCACTTCATCATATCAATACCGTGATTCATTCTCTTTTTATCGTTTCAAAGCGAGGCCAAACATGACGCAACCTCTTTTCATCTTCTTTCGATACGCGGATACTAAAATTTTTATTTCCTTCTGAAGATGAATGCGTTTATACCCACAAAAAGTGTTCCGGATGTGTACGTACTAGAAGTAAACTACAAAACTCTCAATCCATCGAACGAAATATGGACGGCGAGGAGTTCTGGAGGAGATTCAAGGGCGTATTTCTAAAAGATGCAGTTTACGGAGGGAAGTTTACGCATAAGTAAAGATTCCTTGCGCCATACCTCCTAGACTCTTCCTTTCATAAGAGCACGTACTAAATTTCGTTAAGATCCTGTTTCCTCGTTTTTTACTAATATATAATCTTATATCAGTAATTACTTGATAATAATATGAGTAGTATCAATTATAATCTTGCGTTGTAATCTCTTCCATATTTTTTTCACTCATCAACAGCAATTAATATTATGTATCGTAAAATATCTAATAATACCCGTTCGAGCTAATAGACGTTACTGCTCTTTGATAAGCTTCAGTTACTTCGAAGCAATTAGCTGATAAATAAAAAAATGGGTGTGGAACATTTGAATATGGCGTAAGAAAGTTAGTTGACTGGGAAGCAGAGAGCTCTCGGGATATAAAAATTTTCTGGGCGTTTTTTTTCGCTTTGAAATTTATCATTTCTTTGAAATAGGCAAATTTGTATCGTCTATTGGAAAATTATTACTGTGATGATCGTTCTCTCCTGATATATATTTATTTTATTCTTGCGAGATCACGGACCGCTTTGGATAGGCATTTAGAGTGGGCGTGGTTTTTCCGGTCCACGCCATATAACATCCGACTGTCGGAAAAAAATCCAGTCTAGGCAGGCTTTCGCGTGAGGACACGTCTCGTGCGGTTGCTTTTAACGCTGTTTTCCCTCTGCTCAAGGGCTCGAATTCACGCTGGAAACCTAATTGACCTAAACCATGGGTTGGCATTATCATTTCCTCCGAAATCGTTAGAAAGTGTTTTGTGGACTAATTCATCGTTACGTGGTTTGAATCAGTTGGAAAAAGCTCGTGGAAATATATTCCAAAAAGTTTTATCGCTTTCTGTAGTTATTTATTTTGCGGTTTTAGATGTCGACCACCGTCAATAAATTACTCCCTTGAGATTTTCATTTGATTCCGCAAAATGGTTGCTTCTGCTATGAAGTGGTTTTATTTGAGATTGGATCTCAAAAGCTACTTATTTCTTGAAGAAGTAAACCTCTATCGAACTATAATTGTGTTTAACATGCGATGGGATGTAAATAAGGTAATAGAGATAAAAATATGAAATGTCACGTTTACAGAGGTTTATGTAGAGACTAATAATTAAATAACGGATGTAGTAAAATCAGTATATGTAATTCATTTTACTATCAGTGAAATTGAAGTTCGTACTCTTTATTGTTTGTAGTCTTTATTTGAAGTCAGTAATCAAAGGTGAATTTTACTGCATTGTTAGAACGTTTGATATTAAATTATTTACTACCACCCTGATTTCTTTTCGTAATGCTAAAGGTAATACATCAGATAACAATCAAAAATATTGATGGAAATCTTCTGTCAGAGACACAACCTCTTATGACCTCACCCTTGATTCGCTTCATCCAGATAAAGAGAAAAGTAAAAAATAAAATCTTAAAATTTTATTCTTGAATATTCCTGAACTTTACTTGGCTTGAATCTTTACAGTGCTGTTTATTTATGAAATTTATCGTACTTGAATACGGATATCACAATTCTTTTATGCCACAGACATCAGATTCTTCTCATTTATTGGCTAAGCTTTTCGTACAATATGATATTACTTCGCTAGAGAGAGTTAACCTTTCGGAAATTCATAATAATAATAATAAGTAATTTATTCCATCTAAAAGAGAATACAAAAAAAATATTCAACATTGTGATGGAATTAGGTACCCCATAGGTAAAACCTGTTTCGGGGTTACCATCAAACTAAAATACACGGATGGCTGGTGCTGATACATACAAAAAACATAAAAAAATGTAAGTGGTTTAACAAAAAAAAGAGAATATGTTTGTGTGTTCTTTACACTTGTTCTTAAAGAAAAAAGTAATACCTGTAAATTTTACAAAAAAGAGAGAAAAAACTAGATACATGTATATAACAATTATAAGAATAATAATACCATTTCTATCAAAATAATATAATTATAATAGCCAAAAAATTATCATATTAAAAAAATCTATCAACATTTTCATTTGATAATAACCACGACTTGACTAACTGAAGAAACTTATAACAACGTTTCTCATTTTTCATTTCTTTAGGCAAAAAATTAAAAATTTTTGGTCCCATATAAACAAAAGACCTTTTAAAAATAGTCAATTTCGGTTTACTTAAATGTAAAATGTATCATCTTTGCTCAATCTCGGGAATGTCCTTGAGTTGTAATAAGCAAATTCAGGGGCAATTTGAGTGCGATCCCAAACAATCGAAAGAAGGAAAAAGAAGCGTATGAGTTGAACAGTAATTTCTCTGTTGGCTTTTCCATTATAGCCCTGAGATCGAATGCGTACCCCGAAAGGAAATTATGGGAAGTGCGGAGGAAGGGGCAAAACAGTGCCCCATTCCGATCACGTCGCTGCACCGGCTTTAAATGGCAAAAGCTCTCCAAACGGAGCTGTCGTAGGTTGCGAAAGGGAGCAAATGAAGACCGAGTCTTTCTCGGGTTGCCGGAAGACGACACTTACTCTCTCATCCCCGCAGCAAATGCAGAAACTCCGTTCCATAATGCTTTCCGAATAAGACCTATCTCCCGTCAGGGGTCGACGTCTTTCCCTGCTCCTCCCTCTTCCTTCCAGCATCCTTTTTTTGCGACTGACTTCTTCTAGATATCTTCGCTCGAGGCGCTATCCCAGCCATTTTTTCCTGTGATAGTGCTCCCGTCCCTTCTCGCTGAAGATCTCAATGTTTAGCTTTTGCGTTAGGCTAGAGCAGAGTTGCTCATTATTCTAAGCACATCGACCCCTTAAGATAGCATTTGTGAATCACCATCATGTTATAGTTTATTAATTAGTGAAAAGTGTTCGCGAACTTTCTGTTTCCCCTAAAAAAATACAATATACCGTGAAATTATACAGCCTTAAATACTGAATGATTTTTAGGAATTCTTTTTAACGCAAAATTTTTTACATTGTAGTAAATATGTTTCATAAGTTACCGATAAAAAAAGATTAATTGTATGAAAAATGTTCTAATATTATGAAAATACCGTGAAAAATATGGAGGGTGGACATTGAGCTTCAATGTTAGGATTTCCAAGGATGAATTAATTATCTATAGAATAATGGAGTGTTCCTACATTTGTGTTTAATTATCGAGATGGAAATTTCATGTAGTTGTGTTTACAAAAAAGAACTTAAGCGTTGTTTATCGACATTTTCCGTTCATAAATGTAGATTCGATATTTAGTTTAAAGCTACAACGTTCGAAGCTTCTAGTAATTATTTGTTGATGACACCACAGATTTTTCTAAGTACAATTTCCTTGTCAATCTTTATTTGAATTCTCTGTCTTTGACTTTGTCTTTGACCGAAAGGAAGAAAACGATGGTTACAATTTTCATGCGTGGAATTTCAGCAGTATCAGCTGTCGATCATGTCATGCGTCCATCTAAATAAAACAGTTGCAAATTTATCTCTGTCAATCGAGTGATTCCTGACCGAAACCCTGAATATTTGGATCGATTCTTATCTGTCTTAGTAGACGACTTAGAATACCACTACGCTTAAGCCCTTTGGTTTTTAAATGGCACTGTGCTGCTCATTTTGTTCTACTGTCTTCCGTTAATCGCATCTACCGTTTTCTCTCGCTCTCGTTCCTTCACTTTTCTCCCGACAGTTGTCTTAGCATCCCCTCTATTCGACCTCTCCATCTCCGAGGTCTCGGGCGGAAGTGACGGATGCCTCGTTGGAATTCCAGAAACGAGTAAACCGAAACTTTTAAACGTTTTAAAAGACGTTGACGCTTTCGTTTACTTAACGGAGTGGATGGGGCTTCCTGAATTTGTTTCTCTTCCGCAGTCTTTGTTACGTATACCATTCTGCTTTCAACTGCTGTAATTTTGGTTGAATGGTCCAGGAGAAATATAGCTGCTTTGTTCTTTACGAGTAACTTAAGATCCAGATGAATAATAAGTAGGATCACTTGAATATTCAAACTAGAAAATTGAATGGAAGAGGCGGAACAAACCAGACCTTCATTCCCAATCGCTGTTAGGTGCTAATCTGCCTTTTGGCTCTTGTTCAACTATGAAGACTGAATGTAGCTCATTTCACGATGTAGGTGCGGTAGGTCGAACGTTCAAACTCTTATTCAGTCTAACTACGTAGATTATGCGGTTCTGTATCTTGCTATATGCTGTTGCAGAATTTCACTCATCGGTAATTCGAATTAAAATTCACCAACTCTTGTCTCACACACATTCTCTTAAAAAAAATACTTTTTTATAAACTAGGCTGAAGTGTTACGGTGATAAACTATATTTCAATGGTATTTTAATGTTATAACTTATTTCCCTCAACTTTTGTTTACATTTATCTATCTCTAAGAATATGGACTAGATCAAATACTTAGATTAAGTTAATATACTTAATGAAATATAGACATTAGTAGGTTTAGGTGTTATAAGAGGAATAAGTAAAATGCATCTTAGGTCTTAATGTAGTGTAATTGAAAGCAAATAGTGTCCTCCACGAATAATACCTATTTTACCAAAAATGTGGATAGAGAATTAGGGTAATGACACACAGCTTAAGGATGTAGATCGTAATGCCATGCTTCCGTTATCTTACGCGAAAATGAGGGATTTCGAGCTTTTTTCTGCAACACCTGTGTATTGGAAGTATGTTTTTCCTTACCATAATTTTCATGTTTATTTTTCGCCATTTATTTCGACGTAAATCGTATTGATTGGAATCAAACCGTTTACAGGCCCTAAAACGTGTTCGTGCATCCAAAATATTTTTGGTACGTTCGAAGTTTGGCTGTAAGTGATAGCGTTGCAGCGCAAAATCCTATTTATTTTGATTGAACCGTTTTTATCCCTCAGCATAAAGCGTAAATTTTCCGGCGGTTGTTGCTTCCCATTTATATCCGTTCCAAAAACATCCGAAGAGAAGCGCAAAGGATCACGGATGTCGTGCCTTGATTCTGTGCTTGTTTTTTACGACAGTAGAATGATAAATTGCTATTGGACGTGTTTTATTCCCTTTAACATAAAAAATTTAACGCTTCATTCGATATAATGTTCGAACTAAAAATGTCGTACGGTTGAACTTAAAAGATGACCCATTTACGTGTGTGAGTCACCAGTCGTTTGGCGCCATAAACTTGAATTTATGCCTTTTCTAAATATGCCGGTACGCAAATCGTCCTTCTTCTGTTCCCGTGCCTAGATCAGGTAAATAAAGGAATCTGTCTTTCATTTCTCTTGTCTTTCCACCCCGAATTTGTTTAGGTTGAGATGAATCGCGAATTTACGAACTGGCTTTCAACTTCTATTCTTCCCTAACGATCCTTTTCTTCTGCCTCTCCTTTCTACTTTATTGTATGGCATGTGATGTTGGTGTTGGTGGTATTTTAAAATGGTTTTCGGGACAGCATTTCTTCTTGGGGTGGAAGTGAAAATACGGCAGCGGCTGTCAGATGTATTATTTCAGGCGCCGATGAACCCATCTATAGGATCACCTCTTGCGAAAACCTCTCTCATCTTACTTTCTGTTTTTCCTACTCTTATTCATCATTTTACCGCGTCTCATTTAAATCCTCAACTGGAAACCATATTTTTCCTTCATAACTCCTCCTTCGATGCACCCCTATCCCGACCTAACTCCTGCCTTTCCTCTTCAATTTTTCCTCTTTCTCATAGTTCTCAAGATTCCGTACGAGAAACTGAATTTATTCCATTGTAAAACTGTTTCAAACTGCCGTTTAATGAATATCAGTCCATTTGATTAGCTAATCAAGTTTAATTTGTTTCAAATTGTTTTTTCCAGTACCACTAAATGCAATTGATAAGAATACTTTGGTATGAGATGGTCGAACTCGGGTTGATTTGCGTCAAATAAAGTACAAATTATGACCGGTTAAGCAATCGGTTTTGCGAAAAATGTGACACTTTCTAAGTCAATACGATGAATCATTTATTGATCACCATAAGTGTAAAAAATTCAAAGTCTATTACTTATTACATCTCTATATGATTTAAATATTTGAGAACGATCGAATTTCAGCAGTTCATCGCTTCCATTCGGCCGTCTTTTATAATTAAAAAAAAATGGCTGGTTTGATGGGATCGGATCGTTTTTATAAACAAAACAGAATTCTAATGACTTACTTTCGTAATTTACGAATGGTGGCCTTGGTAGTACCGTGAAGATTCTTCTGTTCTAAACCATTCAACGCTCAATTTCCCTCTCTCTTGTTTATATTTGCTCTTTCTTGTTACCCTGCAGTTCATTCCCGCAACACCCCAGCCCTATAATTCAAGCGTCATGGAAAAATAAACTCACGAATGCTACTGTTATTACGTTAACCTTCCATCGCTTCCCTGTATTTACCTTCACCACCCTTTCCAATCGTCTTTTTCTCTCCCTTTCCACCATCATCCCACCAACTACCGCCTCGCGTCTCGCCTTCACACCCCGCTATCATCCCCCGCACTTCATTTCACGCGTCCATCCCTCAGGCAAAACTTAACGAGGCGGCAGTGCGAGAGTGGAAGGTGGGAGCGGTGTGGATTATTAGCCGGAGATTCTTGCGGCATCCCCGCAGTCCTTCCTTTCTCTCCCTCGCCTCCCTGAACTCCAATCGTCTCGTATGTTAATTCCTGAGGTCGATATCCTATCCTATTCTCGGTACGCCTATTGGGTCTTCACCTCAACTTATGGTGTAACAGAGGTGCTGGACATGGGATGCATGCACTCCCTTAGTGGACACTGTGGTCTGGGCGGTCGGTCGCTCGGCTGGGTTTTGGGTTTGGTGATGGTGGTATTGACAGTGGTGGTAGATGTACACGTCTCTTCAAATCTCCCTTTCCTTTCTAATGTAGTTGACAACAGTCACCTGCACGTCCTTTCGAATTTCCTTTCCTCTAAAAGGCGGGTTTTTCTCCGCCCTCGCTGACTTTACCCAAAGGCGTGCAGGACTATGGGCTCGCCCGTTTAAATCCCCGCGGTCGCCTGGTGACGCTCCTGTTTCTTTCCATTATTTGGCTGTTGTCCATCGACCAGTCCTTCTATCCAAACCTTTCCGTGTGTCCCTTCTCAGTTACGCCATCTTCTCCGGCTTACGGTCTGCGGGTGATCCATCCCCTTCTCTATGGTTTGGCCTCGCACTTCTGCGGTGAGTGAGTGTGTGTGGAGTGGATGGAGGTGGTTCTTTGGGGTTGTTTTTTCGGGAGTCGGGCGGTCGTCGCTGGGTGCGACTGCAAAGAGATCCACCACAATCTCCATGCACACCACCAGGGAACCGCTAGCAGAGAAAGTGCCGCTACCAGAGGTCCATCGGCGGCCGCGGAAAGGTCCAGCTCCCCGGATGCGGAAGAGGTGGAGGGAGGAGAAGGTTACGGAGGAGCTACTGGTGCCGTGGCGTCGGGGAGGGCGGATTGGAGGCGGTTGTGCCAAGGGGCAGCGGCCGCTAGACTTCAGCAAGAGCACGGCCGAACCTGAAGGGTGCCACTCCACCTGATACGCGGGAAATGACTCCAGCTGGCCGATTCTCAAGATGGTTTCAGCGGAATAGTACTTTGCGAACCCGATTGTCTCGAATATGCATTCCTGAGTGAATTTTGGGTATCTCTTGTGTCTTCCAATGTAATATTTCGATTCGATCTCATTTTTGTTAGATCTGATAGATATTTTTGATACCTTCTGTTGACAGTTTGTGTCTGAAAGATGTTAATGTCAATCATCTCGGTTGAATAACTGATCATTTAGAGTTATTCTAGTTTTATCAATTAAGAAGACTAGGGTGACGTGTTTGCTCAATTAATTGTGAGACCGTACATCATTATCTACGTCAAACTTTTATATCCAATCCTTTATGAACTCACTTCCTTCGCAAGTCACAATTTTCAAAGTTTATGTACAATCGTAATTTTTCACTTGAGAATTAATCCCGTTTCGATTTAAAATCAATATTCCAAGGGGAACAATTTTTATTTCATCGAGGAAAAAAAGAGTTATTTACGATTACTTATTTTTCAGTTAACCTGGTAAGCGTGCAACATCAAATGCGACAGTTTCAATTACGGTATTGAATTCCACATCACACCCGAGGTGTACTTCTTTATCCAGATCACAAGCGTGCATTAATTACGAGCTCGTGGTATCTTTCACTTCGGATCTCGCGTATAATTTGTACGTAAATCCTCCTTCCCGCCGGACACGGTGAAAAGTAAACGGTTATAAATCACTTTCTCCTCTCTTATTTGTCGGCCTCATCCCAGTGTGGCTTCTGAAAGAGATGAGAACGCCTTCTTTTCGTGATCACTTGTCAGAACAGCAAGAATAGACGAGTCTTGGAACTAGTTTTTCCGGAGGCAGCGGCAGACCACCCAAAGACGGTCATTAATATTACTGTGGAAAAAATTCAAGGGGTGTACCATCATATTCCTTCGACTTAGACTTCCCTTGGGCATGATCGCGTGTGCATAGGGAAATCGGGCTTTCGTTGCTCTGTATCATAAATCCCGTTATCGTAGATGTTCATCATACTTACAGGCGAAAAATGCATCAAAAGACAAGAGGCAGGTGGTCAAATTAACGTGTTGGGACACGTGAGCTGTATACCATTTCAATTTATAAAACTTTATTTTAATACCTGGCACAGATTCGATATCATTGTTCATCATTATGGAATCAGGTAGCAAAAATACTTCGTTCCTGGCTTTTTCGTCTTATTTCTTGAGGTAAAAAAGTCGAACGAATAAAACAAGCTCTATCTATCGCGATTTTATCGAGTTTCATTTTTTAAACATGACCATGAAAATGACACTAATCATGCCATAAGTGATCGACTCCTCTCTCCAATTCTTTCTTTCCGATTTCAACTTCCTATACTTCCTCATGATCTTGATGTGGTCATTCTTTTTGTTGAAAGATTTCTCATATGATCATGTGTTCCCTTATAAGAGCTCGTGTTACCATAACCCAGAAGCTTGTGTTATTTCATTGGTGAAATAAGCAGCTCCCTCCGCATTCCCTCGCCGTTATTCCATCATTTTCCCTCAATTCGTCATTTAGATACGCCGAATACTATTTAGAGAGAAATAGCGATAGCGTTACAGATTCCTTCGTGGAAGTTCTTCTATCGTCATATTTAGTAAACGTACCTCTGACGTTCTGTGATTTAACTGGTCTTTTGTATCTCTGCCGTGTTTTTGCCTTGACATGAAGAATACTTGCCACTCTAAAAAGCTTTCCGATCAAATAGTTTGCATTAATGACAATGCTCAAGGAATGAAGAAAGTAGTCAGCGGCGAATGTGTTCAACAAAAATAAAATATTTCCAGTCGGTGAAATTCTCTCCCATTGAAGAAATGCTCTGTGGAATTATGACCGGTCTTTCTGATGGTATGGAAGTTTTGGACGAAGGATGTATTTTGCCCTCACACACTTTAAAGGAGAGGATTTTTTATTAATTTTATAATTCCATCATTTATCTTTGCTTATTTTTGTGATGTTTTTTGTCTCTTTGTTTGAATGAACGGTGATTTTTATTAAATATTCCGGTGCCATAAATTATGTATCCATATTTACCCTAGGAAAAGGATTATAGATATTAGTATACATTTGGGAACAGTTAGCATTTGTAATTTTTTGTGGTTTTGTGATATTTTTCTTTATTTTTATTTTACATTGGCTCTCATAAATAACACATAATTACGCCTGTTCATTGTTTGTTCGTTTTTTTTTAATTCTATACCATACCATGTCACTGCCTCTAACGATATCATTGTGTGTATTGTATTGTAGTTTTAAGTAGTCATGCTATCAATATAAATTAGATTAAAATTCTTTTGGTGATAGAGTTGACTGATTCGATTAGGATTACGTGTTGTATTTTATATTACTTAACTTTTGTTTTATATTGATATTCTAACATCTGTGATGCCATCACTTTCCTCGTAGTTTATGTGCTTCGGGTGTCTTTTTATAACCCCACAGAGAGGTTACATTTATGGACGTCCAGAGTGTGCGAGTGAATGTTACTTGTTATGATAAGTCAGCACAATTGGACAGCTCCGGGTTGTTTTAATGCCTCGGCATGTTGGGCCCATTATTATGTTTGTATCTTGTTGAGAGAACAATAAAAGAGAAAAAGAAAGAACCTTCTGCGAAAGTTGAATTTCTGTTCCCCTTTCCATTTCAGTCCTTCGCATGATTCATTTCTATAATTTATATTAACATCATGAATTGAAAGACAATCGGATTCAATTCCTAGTCCATAATTCATGATGTTCTCCTCTGAATGGCAATCTGCCATTGGCGTCTTGTGAATCCTACCTGGAGAATGACGTTTGGATTTCCATTGATTCATTCATCCATTCATTGCTGCATGTTATTGTTACGCACATGTAGTACCGTATGTTTTTCTTCATCACCTATAAATAAAGTGCACTGAATTCAATGTATTTTAGTAGTGCTTTAGTAGTTTAAGATTAGTCTTTAAAATATGAAATGGCAATAGTATCTGGTTACATATCACCACCACATTGATGGAAGTTAAATTATATAATTCGCTACTTCAAAATATTCTAAGCATTAATATTGCTGGATGTTTTAGATTTATGCTTTACAATGCTAATGAGAGCATTTACGCTATCTTGGAATGAAAGAAATAATTTGCGATTATCATATTTTATTTCATATGTACATTTTAATATTTCATATCTTAATATTTTTAATAAGACATTAACCTTTAAAATAATAACAGTACCTGTTTTGCCTGGCTGTTATTTCCTTAACGTGATTCTAAAGTTGATTAATTCTACTGATAAAAAAGGTAAGTATTCTTTCAGAGATCTTAAAATTTATGAACATCGATGAACAGAAATGGATGTTTTGTACAAAATATATTATCCGTATAGGTGTAATACAGTACATTCAAACTAGTTAAGTTCAATAAGTTAAATATTCACTAAAATTGAAATTTTTAAATGTTACTGTTGAAAATTTAACTTCGCTTTTATTCGTTATTGGAAAGGTATGCAAATTTTTTTTTATCCGTACGTTTACTAAATTGATTTTGTAGCAACATTTGTTTGTTATAACTTTTTTAACTTAAAACGTGAAATAATTTCTATTCAATGCCAAAAACATTCGATATTTTCGTCTGCCTATACACGATTCAACCTGGATTTTACTCAAGGAGTAGCTACCAAATTAATGCCTAAAAAAATCATCATCATTCCCCAAAATTTTTCATATTATTAACATGGTTGACTGAAGAAAAAGTAAATTTCAATAACGTTTCAATCTCTTTATCTTAAAGTATGACAAATAGTAGTACGACAAATGAAAAATGTTCTCTTTGCATTTGTGTATAAGATTGTTCAGAAAAGATTAATCCATAATCTTTCCTCAACTACGTGCACACAAACAAATGTTACATAAACTGTATAAAATACGTAGAGGTTAGAAATTTTACCGAACTCCCAGATAGCCAAGAGGGCAGCGCATTCGGCTTCGGCGAAACCGGTTCGATTCTCGGTGGGAGCCCACGCGTGAAATAAGCTGTCAAAGCACTTTTCACCATTCTAATACTACTAGAAAATTCCACACCCTGAAAATTGAACCATTTCATGTATTTACCATTTAAATTAATGGTACATCTTCTTCCTCTTTCCGTATTAATCTCTTCATCACTTTTCCCGTTTATTGCAGATTCAAGTCTTCTTCATCATTTTCTTTTTCTTTTCGTCTTTGTCTTGTCGAACCTACCTACTAATACTCCAGGAATTTTCAGGGAATAATGGTCATTCTGTTTACCGCCATTTTAATGTATAATATTCTAATATCACAAAGCTAAAATGTTTGTTTGGGAACTCGCCTCACTAATACGTCAAGTTTATTTACTTGTATAAAAATATATTCTCACTACAATTTGTCTAAAAAAACCTCAAACGTCCAATTAAGTCAATTAGTAACTTTAATTAATCCGTAAGTGTGAAGCCGGAATAAAAAGATTTAAATGATATACCCTTTGCAGTAGATAGAAAATAAACGCGCCTGAAGAGTATACTTCCTAGCCATACTCTGCCAGAGTGAAAAGTGTTGGTACGTGCATACTTGGATTGACTAACTGCTATGGACTCTTCCGCACAAAATTTTTCGCCACATTTCGGTCTCTACGTTGAATCCTGAACTCAAGATATGAAGTTAGACGTTGAGAGATATTTGCCGGTATTAATAAAATTACGGCGTTACCAATTTCAACTTTTTTGCACTTTTTTAAGCTTCTCGATGCTCAAATTCAGGTTATATCGGTACTTAATGCTGTGCTTTCTGATTAAAAAATACTAGTTGATAAACAGGAAACGGCTCAGAAATAGTAACGCTATAATTAGTTGCAACGTTAAGATAGTGATGCATCAGTTTCCTTGCCTTCATATTGCTACTTACTACTGCTATTTTTGAACAAAAATACCGATAAATGTATAACCATTAAAATTTGATATTATAGTAGTAATATATTTGCCACAATTACTTATGTTAATAAAAAATAAGGAAATCTAAATCTTCTTACTGCAGAATTATTTAGCGGGTGTTAGAGCGATTTTAAGGCACTAAACCATCCTTACTTACTGCTTTAGAAACTTGTGTCACTATCGAAGAACTAAATTCGGTTATTACCGAGTAAATTTTGAGGAATAATTCGAGAATGAGATTTCGCTTTAAGTGAATCGAAACCAGAATACAGGACAATAGGATCTGAAAGAGAGAGATTATTAAGCACTATGACAAGCCTACATGAGGATCAAGTAATAGTTATAGATAATGCATTTTTAAAATGAAGTAATTTAACAGCAGCTTAACGTTGCAGTTTGTGATTTCCAAAATTGATTATTTATTCATCTCTGAATGTTGTTTGAAAAATATCATGAGGTATATATATTAGTAGTAGTATATATTATCGTACATGAAATATCTATTTCTTGAGATAGAGATGATATGATTGGGTGATTATTTCTAAAAATAATCAAAGTCTTGCAAAATACAGGGTAAAACACAACGAAGGGGTCCAATTTTTGCTTATATAAAGTAGAAATTGGTGTAGTTACGCTGGATTTCTATTCTAAATATTACCTCACAATGATAAAAAAGAGTTAAATGGGAGATTGTGATATCCGTTGACAATATTTAATTTTAGAACCTGCAACTCAATTAGCACTCCTTTGTTTCTTCTCACTCGAACGCGAATGCCAATAGAAACGGATTTCTGGATTCTTAAGAAGTGATAAGTGGGTAAGGATGGTGTGTAAGTATTATTTGATCATTCACACTCTTCAACCGACTTAAGTTTCTCTCGAGCCTAACAGGTTTCTTTGAAGAGTTTGCGTACGACATGGATGTGAGCCCTGTAGTAAACTTCCCTTGACGACATTTCAATTATGTATTGACTCCGTGTGAAATGAATGACAACGAAGATCGTTAAAGATTTTCTTCGTCCAGAATGTGATAGTCATCGTTATTTATTTTTATTCGTGACAAATCCTTCGAAGTTTCTCATGAGAAAGTAAAACAATGTTTATCTCGCGGTATCTTAAAATATTGTGGACATTTACTTAGGCTTTGTGTAGATTTTGAAAGGATTGCTAATTAAATAAGATAACAATTTTTTTATGGATTAATAAAAATAATTTCGATGTATTTTTGTATCCTAAATTTTCTGGGATATTTTTAATTAGCAATTTCTTAAAGTCTTGAAGTTATTTAAGGGAGTATAGACTAATAATATCATAGTGTCTTAAAACTTTTCAAAATCATGCTGATCTTAGGATCAGCATGATATTGACTGATATATCGCTAGTTCTGAATTTTTGTGTTCTAAAGGCAGCATATATTTTCAGCATCTCATTATTTGGAGCTTCTTTTAATATACTCAGCAAATATTGCCGTTTAATTTCCGTAAAAAAGTTCTGAAAATTGATTCATCCTTCAAAAATATTTTTATCCAGTTGGTTATGAATATATATTTTTACGATTGAAACTTCTTGGAGGAAGACGCTTCCTAGAGACGCGACGTAATACTTTTATAAGACGTCAGTTACTATTAAGATATTGTTCCATCTATGCGAGGCTTATAGGTGAGTTCTAAACATATTGTTACAAATAAAGGAGTATGGAGTTAAGAGTATTAATTAAACCCTTTAGTATCCTTTAACATTGGTAAAAGTCATTCACGTTAATTGAAACCATTTACTAGATTGTTCTCATCATATATTTGCATTATTATTATTTTGGAATGGATTTAATAGTGAAAATTTTTAATATCTTCTGTGATCCTTCAGAAGTTAAAAACATTTTTTGTTGATGAAAAACATACATTTCTGGCAGTCTTTATGACCAACGAATTTTTATGGTATTTGCAATCTTTCTGGCCTCTTCTTAAGCCACTTTTCCATGGACACTTACGCTGCTGAAAGGGAGATTGTCAAAGGGGATATTAAGAATCGCTGGAGAGACCCATTGATTCAAGAATAGGCGTACTATTCAATTATGAGAGCTTGTATTGAAAATTCTCTTGGTTATGTCGCAGTAGATAGGCGTAAGAGAATCATGTGATCGTGTCAGCTGCACCCCATGGTCATTTTCTCTTACTATGCGATTTCTCTCGATGTTTATTATTCCATCTGTTCTCCATGTGTGTTAGCTCATACCATTCTCCAGTTACACTTATCCTTATATGGTACATTAGCTTCACGCAGCTTTGTTCTTATCGTGGTTATAATTACGTTTGTTCTAAAAGGCAGTTCTAAGATTCAATGAGGTAAAACTGTTTGTCATGGTGGCCACTTTCAGGAAAAAGCTTTCAGATAAACTATTAGCAAAATGTAAACGAGAAGCAGTATACATACTAGATTATGTATCATTCCTTGTAATGATTATGGAATTATCTCTAAAGAGATTAAATTGAAATATACTTAAGGTAATGTTCCTATCGCCTATTTCGTATCAGTGATTTCCATTTGCACACCAAGAAAGATATATTTTAAGCTAATTGTTAAAACACTATTCTGCAATCAAAATATATGAGAATAACATTCTAGAGAAGAATCAAATGTGAGATTACATACGCGTATAAACGCTTGATGACATTTTTTAAGTATGTGGTTTTAAGAATAAAAAAACGTGGGAACGAGTATGAATTCTGTATGTGATGCTGAAATATGCATTCAGACCAGAGTGGGGCTACCAATTCAGCCCTAATGAACTCCTTTTGTTGTCATGATTTGCATTACTTTCTTGAATGCATCCTATCCCTCGAAGTCAAGCGGAAAGCAACACGCCACTAATTGCGCAATCATACCTCAGTCAATTTTCAAGGCATTGCGAACGTTTGAATGAAGTCTAATGGCGAGGTATTTCTAGACGGTGACTCCTAAAGAGTCGAGACTGGCTGAAGAGTATTCAATTCAGCATTCAGAAAAAGATAGTTCTGCTCATTTTCTTACACGCCCGAGTATGCTCTGTTTCATGTAGGACGCCTTAAAAAAAGAACAACTTCAGCTACCTATTTTCCTATCCAACCACCTGTTCACAAAGGAGCAGCCGGAAGTAGACGACAAAAACGCGGCGACCTGAATGCTGATAATCGTATCGTACGTGTCCCAAAGCATTTTTTACATTTTGGTCACATTCCGGAATCCGCTCACTGCGCATGAAATTATTTAATCTGAATATGAGATAACGATTGAGCAAGAAAAAGAATTATCAATTATTGCGCGATAGCGGAGGAAACTCCCTGCAATCCTTAATGTTCGGAATAATGTATAAAACTGACGCAACTGAAAGTTAAACTATATCAAAAACATATATTAAGGTATTATTAAGTTGTATTAAGATATATTATCATATCGTTTTTTTGGAAATCGTTGCTATTTTATCGTCAGAAATCTTTTGACCTTTCGCCCGCTTGTGTTTACCAAAGATCTTTGCGTGCACCTTTCAATTACCTTTACTGGCGTTATTTTTTACCCATCTGCGATCTGGTTTATTCGGAAATTCAGTGATTCATTTACTTGAAAGGTGTACATTTGTTATAAATATTGATAGCGATTGCTGTTAAAAACTATATTTTGACGAGTGATTAATTATAAGATAATTTTAAACAGATGTTGCTGTAAACTATCAAATTAGATCAAGGTTTTAAAAGATAACCATGCATCAATTATGATTAATCCATACGTAATTATCGCTACTTGATTTTAAAATCAATTATCGGAAAAATTCTGAGTGGGCTACAATTCCTGGAAGGTCATAAGAGAGATGGTAAAAAGAGCAATTGATATGTTCCACAAGGAATTAAAAACCTTTGTGCCATTAACGAATTCTTGTATTGTTTGATCGGGAACAACGTTCGATTGCTTTAACGCTGTAAGTTGCTCCATACCTTCTAACTACCGCTTCCCGTAACTTCTCTTGGTGAAGTATTTACATTCGTCCGGCCATTCAACTCGCAGTAAAAATAGTTTCTAGCCAAGATGCAGCTCCACATTCCTCTCAGAGGAGGAAGTGACTATGATATTTTACGGAAGAATGAATAGTATTATATATTGTCATTCTGCTGCTTCATCAAATAATGCTCCGAGCTCGGATAATTAGCGGAGATTTATGCTTTGTTTTACTTATGTGAATGATTTTAACAGAATGTTATCGCTGAGGGATGACTAGACGCATTATCTTTCAAAAATGATCATGTGCAGTTAGCTTGGTTGAATGTGAAAATTGTTCCTTTTTTCATATTTAAGTTTCTCGACCTTAATATTTCATAACCAAATATTTTATCTTATTCCATGGAACATTACTTAGTGAATATGTCCTACTGGAAGGAAAACCAAAAAACTTAGCTCTAATATGATTGTAAAATATCATTAGCGGAATAAAATTCATGAATAAAAATAGATTTATACTTAATTAATGAGGAATATTAGTAGTAAGTATTATTATATATTAATAAGTGGGTATTAACATAATAATTGAATTAATTCAAATGCTTTTAGATTTAATATTTCTACAAATATAAAATCTAAAAGTATGTGAATTTATTTAAGTATTATGACGTAAGGATATCCACGCTTTGAGTCAATTCAATATTATTTTGAATGAGAAGTGTGATTTAAGTCTTTAATAACATATAATATTCTTTATCTCGTTACGTGTAGCACGTAAAAAATTATGTTTCTAGGGCATTATACCTACTATTTTCCTCAAATTCAGGCTTCTCTGGGATACACTTCCAAACAGTCACTACTGAAGTCAATTCTTATTAGTATTACGATTTTTTTAAATCTACCGAGTCTTGTTTCTTTGTGTCTTGTATTTAAATTTTAATTATAAAATTTTATCCTTAATTGATATATACGATGAACATTTTGTCCTTTAATCAACGGAAATGTTTAAAATATAATATTCTTGAAATCATCCATTTCATCGTTATCTGTCACAATAACTCGTAATTACTCTCTTAATCGAGCATAAGCTAAGCTCCACTTCATTAAAAATGAATTTATTTGCATCGAATTATCAAAATCGCTGTTTTCCGCGAGCTTCATCTAGTTTCCCATTTATAGATGCGGAGACATCTTTGATTTTCGTTGTGTAATTGATGACCGAAAAATCGTATGTGCTACTTGAAATTCAAATAATTTCAAATTTGAACAAGAAGTTTGAAAGTCTTGTAAGTATTAGTTTGTTTGGGAATTCTACAAAGAACTGTACTCAGCGAATTACATTCTATAGCAAGTACGATAATTTGTGGGAACTTCCGCTTTGTTTTGACAGTCATTTTTTTAAATTGAGTGAATTGTCTTGAAACTACTGTTTTTGTATCTAATTGTCCTGTACATTTCCCTTTGATCTACACCACATGTGAGCACCCCACATGACCATGAAAAAGAGCTTTGCTACCTTCACTTTCGGAAAAAAATCAGCCTTTCTTCCTCTTAGCCATTCGACTCAAGGCCAGATCATTGCTCTGCCCCCAAGCGAAAAGGAAAAATAAAAAGAAAACAGGAAAAAACACGCTATTAATTAAAGCGCTCTTTTTTATAACGATGGATTTCTGAATCGAACGCTATCAAGAGCGAGCACTGATCAGTTCGCTTTCGTGAACGATATTTTTTGTCATTTTCAGACTTTTTTCGTCTTTTGAATCTATTATAATTATACTCCTTTCTTTTTTTCAGAGTCGGGATTGGTTGCAGTTGAAGATAGTCGAAGCTGTGCCTGAACCATCACGATTGGGGTCCTCACTAGTGGAGGCAATTGCTCTACAACGAGCCCACGACAACGTTCTTACTCAGTTGCAGGTAAAAATAAATATATGACGCACGCTATTATGATAAGGCGGACTTGAAGTGGATTCACCTATCAAAATTGTTCTTCGTCCACACAGTGCATAGCATCCAAAATCGATGTGTCATTCCTGTTAGATTCCATCACATTTATCAAGCTCGTTTGGGAGTAAGTTCTACGCACTTTTCTTTGTCAGCTTCGCTTCAGACACTTTATTAAACATCTTGGTGCATACTCTTACTTAAGATGGTTCGCTCGTAGTTAGATAATAGTAAGATCTTAGTTCCCAGTAAATTACCTTAGCCGTTGGAACAATGAATGACTCGGTGGTACTTCTAGCTTCGGACGTTCAACGTACTGTTCTAAATCAGAAAGACTCGCTGTAGAGGACTGAAAAGGGATCTCTATAGACTTAGAATTCAAAACACGGATAACTTGCATTAGTTTTCATTCCGCAATCATCACGGACAAATCGCCGATGATAATTTATGTTGGAGAATCCGTGATTTATTACTTTTAAACTCTCATTGGATGTAAAAACAGTTCCACGTCGATATTAAGCTTGCATTTTGAAATTCCTTCATGTTCTTCTTTTCTCCCAAGCAGACTTCACCGTTACTTTCAGAACATTTATAGAGATCGCAGGGAATACAAAAAAATCCTCATAGGAATCTTCAGTAGCTAAGTATCTACGAGCATCAAAATGAAGATCTAATTTTTTAACTTTATGGTGAATTATATTTTTCGTAGTTCAATTAACTTCAGAAAAGATTTATCCTCTACGTATTTTTTCTAGTTTTTTTTAACGGTTTAATTTTAAGTTTAATTTCCTACCTGTTTGTGAAACGTTATTTATATTGCCTTCCATGCAAGGCTTCTCAATCAGCCAAATGTTTACGATTACATTATATTACCTGTATATTGATGAGTTCCGGAAAATGTATCGCATTCAAAGAATGTTTTAAGTTCTCTTATGCAGCCTCCGATGAATTTTACCGTAATTCATTCAATGATTGTTTCAATACAATTTAAATTTGTAGAAGAACAATATGTTTGACTAACACAAAGTCGAGTGGTGATAGATATCAGTACTCCAATCTTGTATTTATGCTGTACATGTCGTTGCTAAGCCTCATGATTCTAAGCTGACTTGAAAATCCCAATTTCGCTCAATGAAGACGTTTGTATGTATAAGTGTAGGATTCGGAGATTTTTCTTACAAGGGAATGCATAAAATAAATATAAAATGGGGAACACCAGGCTTGTGAGAAACGAAAACTTGACCAAATTTTGCGAAAAATGCTGGTCTTAGATTTTTTGCAAAATACGAAAGTTTGACCCCCTGTATAATTTTAACGCTCAAAAATCAATTTAAATTACTTGCATGGTCGTATGCATACTACGTTTTCTTACTAATTGTAAGTTTCAAAGTCCGCACTCAAAAATATCACTGTTGTATTGTTGTCCAGTTTTTCTCGATTCTAGCACAGTGGACGACGTTATTTATAGTAGAATAAATACTAAATACAAGTTAAAGAATGTTTGGAAGGTAAGAAGATGAAATTTAAAGGCAAAGATAAGTTATCAGTAAAAAATGGTAGAAAATAAGTTCTATGTGGAAAATCGGGAGATCTACGATGCAACGCACGTGTACGGAGTGGTTGCACAACTCCGAGTTTCTGTTGCTTTTTTTCCTAAAGAAAGGCCCATTAAGTTGAACGTTGAACACATGTCCACTATTTTTGAGGAAAGAACGAACCCTGAAATTTTTGTGCAAATCCGTTTACCACACACCTGGTGTTTTCTTTAGGTTATATTTCAAGTTAGAAGGTAACAATACTTTTTTACAATGGGGGAGACCAATGTAAGCCAATGAAAAACAAGCGTATGGTGCTAAGGAGCCAGGATCAAATGGATCTCCTAAGATTTAAAGATTTGGGTATATCTGAAAGGATTGGATGAAGAAATTTCATAAAAGCGAATAAATTAGTAAAAGATCTTATAAATGTAAGATCATAAATGCTGTACAATTGAGAATTGAATAAAGGGGTAGATTGATAGGGGTAGACAAATTTGTGTGTGATGCATGCCTCCCTCTTCCCTCTCAGTTAAATCCCTGATTCAATTGATTTCACAAGTTCATTTTACATAGATGAGGAATATTTAGTATTTATAATATGATAGTAAATGCAATATTTTTTTTGATCATTTATCATACCAGGATGTTTTCCCACAGAGAATTGAAATTGATGCAAAAGGTTATCATGAAGTGAAACACATAATGAATTAGCCAATATTTATCTTAAGAGTTACTTTATATTTTTTATAGTAAATAAAAAGAAAAACTTATTTAAAATCATTTTCATAAATTTTTACTCTAAGAAAAGGGTTAAATGTGACTTTGCTCTTAAAGAATTGTATCTAAGAAAAATCTTCCATACACCCTTGCACATAAGAAATCCCAAATGAATAGTTGAGCAATTGTTACTCTAAGAAGAAGATTGCATGTAGGTATGTTTACTTTCATGCAATGTATGTTAATGATGGGATTTGAGCAACATTTTTTTGCAAGTTAGTTAAGTATCATTTAATGTAGCAACTTAAACTTTAATGTTTAAATATCACATCATATCCAAAATTCTTGAGGAATTAAATAACTTTGTTTCCTGATCATATCATTTTCAAGCTGTCATTAGCTTATCTAAGTCATAGTTTTCTGTAATGAATTACACTGGGGAACAATTTTCAACTTTATTTCTGTTGAGTTCGATTTTTGAGCTGTCTAAGGGTAAATGAGACATGCTGATTTCAAATCTGTATTTAGTTTTCTTCTATCACGTCAAGTTTTTTCTCTACGCTTTATGTGAATGTGACCATTCTGTCGGAGATACTCCGGTACCGTCAAACAAAGATACAATTTCGGCTGAATTATATTCCATTGGTGTATTCGTTTGTTAACTACAGTTACATCTTAATTACAATATAGTACAATGTGCTTACATTTAATCCTTTTGTCCCGCAAAAATGGTGAAATTGACCATTGTGCACCTTTGGAAACCAGGGACAGGTTCATATTGCCCATACTTGTTCAGTTACACTTGAGATATTGCAGTGAGACGTTGCGAGTTGCTCTTATATAGTGAAGCATTTTCCAGCATTTTAATCTGAGTTCTTGTTTGTTTAGATTGTGAGAAAAACTTGCTTGAAAAAGGAGCTAAGGTATCCTACTTTCGATCAAGAGAAAGTGCGTTTCTGCTATACTTCCCAAGTGATAATGAATTTGTATGTTATCATAACATGCATGGTCTAATGGAAGAGTTGGGTGTTTTAGCCTATAATGCAACTGAATGGCGATTGTTCATCGATAGTTCAAAGCGGAGCATGAATTGAATCCATAATGGAAATTTATTTGGTGCATTCCCAATAGGCCATTCAATTTTTCTGCGTGTAGAATATGAAGATATAAGAGAGCCATTGATTTGTTGCAATATAACATGCACCAATGGATCATCTGCATTAATCATAAAATGGTCTACTTCCTCCTTGGCCAGCAACGCGGTTACACCAAGTACCCTAGTTTTTTGTGTATGTGGAACAGCAGAGCTCGCGAGAAGCATTGGGTGCAGTCGAATTGGCCACCACGATCTGATCTGAAACTTGGTGATCCAAATATTCTACATCAGCCACTTGTTGACAGAAAGAATATTATATTTCCACCTCTACGTATAAAATTGGGTCTCATGAAGCAATTTATTTAAGCTTTGTCAACTGAAGGGGACTATTTCAAGTATCTCATTTCTGCATTTCCCAGATTGTCATTTGAAAAGATCAAGGCTGGTGTGTTTGATGGTCCACAGATTCAGCGGCTCATTAAAGATGAACATTTCATCAATACAATGAGAGTACTTGAAAATAATACTTGGTTAGCATTCATAAATGTTGACAAAGGCTTTCTTGGAAATACACGAGCACAGAATTACATGGAAATTGTCCAGCAACTCTTGGAAAGCTATAAAATGCTTGTTTGCAATATGAGCATCAAATTACATTTTTTACATAGCCATCTTGCTGACTTCCCGAAAAATCTTGGTGCAGGGTCAGCGATCAATTATGAGCAGGGTCAGCGATTCCACCAAGATTTGAAGGTCAAGGAGACAGGGTATCAAGGTAGATGGGATGCACACATGATGGCTGACTACTGTTGGAGCATCAGATTAAACACTCCAAAAAAAGCTATAAGCAAAAATATTTACCTTGATTTGCTTTTTTAAAGTTTATATGAGTTAATGAATGCCTTTATATGACTATAAATATTCTTTGCGAAGTATACTTGGTAAGTTTTCTCTTTATTCTCCTTTATATGGACATTTTGTAAGACTTTTGAGATATATAGAGGGGTATCCTGTAGCTTAAAAACTTGATGTGATAGACAAAAACTGAGGTTCATTCTGAATTCAGATGTCAATCATTAGTCAAAAACAAGTCACAGATCTAAGACAACAAAATCACTGTTCCCCAGTGTTATCTTTGATCTAAATTAGCAAAATGCTTGTTGATGGTCTTTCTAATTTATGAAATTCAATATATTTGATCAAAAGTCCATTTCAGTTGCAAATTATTTGTATGAAATAATCTTGGTTCCTGTCAATAGAATATAAATAATTTAATTGAAATATTACTAGCTTAAAAATATAGATAAGATGTCTAAAGAAGCGTAGATAGAGATATATATTCACATAAAAAGTGAACGCATGTATATCTTGTATTTTAGTATACTTTGAGATTGGGATAAGCATATGAGTAAGAATTTAAACCCCAATTTGGGATTGTTTGGATTTCAGAACTTTTCTAAGAAAATGCCAGAGCCATGAATTTGACTATAAATGAAAATCTAACCTATTTTCAACTATTTCAGCTATTTTCAAAAGTTTGTTTATATTGAAATAATAGAAAAAATATTTGAGGTAAATCTATAAAATCTGTGTAGTAGAATGCATTTTATTTGTAATATTAATTTTTATTTGGCCTGTAGAGTTTTCAAATATTATAGAACTTTTAATTTCAATGTTTGTAATTTTTTCTGAATATCTGTGGTTAATCTAACATGTTTTTATGATTTATTCTTTACTTACAGAGCAAGCAAAGTCCTGTGGAGGAATTACTTCGACAAGCTGATCAACTTATTTCCACTCAAAGGCCACGAGCTGAAGTATATGCAGCTATGGCAGAATCTCTAGGTTTGGCTTGGAAAGATGTAAATAATCTCTTGGAGCTGAGGAAGACAGTTCTTGATCTCAATGTAGCATATCACAAGTAAGCATTACTTTCATTGTTTATATATTTTATTTTCTACTACTTTAGTGCTGGTTTAGTTAATATTGTTATTATGCTGAGATTTCTGGTCTGTGTTATCTTTCCAATTAAATTTTAAAAGACTAATTTATTTTCATCCTATCTTGAATGTTAATGTTCCAGCATACTTCCAGCACAACTATTAAATTACTTTAGTATTAATACTATGAATTTACTTTAACTATAGTAATTGTGCATAATCTCACTGGCATTTTATTATTTCCATTTCAGTTATTAACCTTTTTTCATCTTTATGTCTTACACTTGCATATTATTTTTTTGTTTAATTCTCCTCTTTAGTTTAGAAAAATCATTCCCTAATTTGTTTTATCAGTATGTTTATTTGGCATGACCAACCTGGCATTTTAAAATTTATATCTCTTTGACTTCTTCACCTTCTATGTTTATTGTTTAACCATTTCCTATAGTAGATTATCCTTAGAGAATTTACTCTAATCTTTTAGTCATAATAATAAGATTGGTATGAAATATTTTCTTTCTTTCTGAGGTATTTTTTTGGAGCTTCTTGTTTTTTCTTCTGTCTTGGGTCATGTGTGGATGGAGAGACAGGGTCACGTATCTTGGGCAAAAGTTCATCGAGAGTTGAAAAATTGAACGTTTTATTTACCTAAACTCATACACCAAAAAATAACCTTATCATGGGAATTCTCATTGGTATTCAATTTCAATTTTAAAGTTACATATTATGTCTTATTTTTCATAAAAAAGAAAATTATTTCTCCTGCTCATAGTCTTGCTGTTATGTATAAAATGATGTAAATGAATGACCGTCAATCAAAGGCATTCATTATTTGCACCTTCTCCCATCCTTGTTAAAGAATGAAAGTATATTTAGAAGGAAAGTGTAAAATTTAGTCTGAATTAATTCATTTTTACTTTTTAAGATATCTTTAAGATAATATTTTTATTAAAATTTGTCGTGTTAAATTACTTAGGGGTGACAAGGCATAGAGGTGACATCAAGGCATAGAGGTCATCAATATAGCTCTGATTATTTTCAAATTTTCCATTTTTCATATTTAGTAATTTTATTTATAAACCTTGATTAAAATTTTTATTCCCTTATGGCTTTAGGATTTCACTTATCATTACTTTTTATATTCTTATAGCTGATTTTCATAACATCCATTGCCGTTTTTTATCTTTGGTTTTTTTTTCTCTCAATATCCCCAAATCCAAATGTTTTGAGCCATTTTCTTCTTCAAGGAAAATAAGAAAACTGCCATTCCATGAATCCAAAAGGAATTTAAATGAGGAATCAATTTTTCTTTTCCATCCCTTGCCATTAACATACAAGACTTGTTAGGGATGACAGGGAAGTTAATGTTCATCTGCCCTTTTGTGACCAATTGCACATCATAGAAAGTGATTCTTTCATAGCAGTGGATACTTGATGCTTGCTTTCTTTAGTTGCTTTAGATATGAACATAACCATGTCTTTAGCACAATAAAGTTAAGCTCAAGCCGTAACCTTTATTCAATACAGGGCCTATCAACATTTTCTGAACTCTCCAGTACTTTTAGAGAGGATGCTTTCAGTTTTTTAAGTCTTAATAAAGTGATATTTTCTTGACTTGCTAAATTATCTTTTTTAGTCAGGATATTAAAATTTATGTTTTAATCCAATTAGTCGTGCAGAAGAATGCTTGGAAAGAATGAACCAGCTGGAAGCAGAATGCCATCGGGAAGATGTGGAATTTAACGAAGAGGATCCTGATTCAGTCAAAGCAGCATTAACAAGACTTCATGATATGAGGAAAGGAATGCTCGAATCACTTGCAGGAGCATTGCAAGAAGGAAAGGCCCTGCTTGGAAAGACAAGAGAAATAGCAGCCATTGGAACTCTTGACTCAAGACCAGATAAAATTCGTTCAAATGCAGAATACGGTTAGTGAATATATTTCTTCATAGGAGCTAGTTAGAGTTTACCTGTGAATTTTCTGCTATTATAAATCATCACATATTTAAAAATGGTGATATTTAATGTAAATAAATCCATGAATTAAAGTTTTCACAGTTTCAAATGTACCTCTGAAATGTTGACTAAATAAAGAGTTATTATTATTGTATTACACCTCCATCTCAGAGAAGAAACATGGTACAAAAGTCATCTATTTAGAGTAAATTTTTTCTGTTGTAAAAATAGTTGATTTTGGACTTTTTATTGCATATATTATGCTTTTGAGAGTACTTTATTTACTTCCAATATAGATCTCTACTTTAGAAATTTTTACATTGCATAGTGGAGGTATTACTACAAAAAGTCTTGCCTGCTTTTAAGTGGTCAGAAATTATCTCTATTGGTTAAATTTATCAATTAAACTGTATTATAGCAATGTAATTGTTATAACAATATGTAAGATTTGATGATATTTGAAGCATTTGTTTTTAATTCATTTCATCATGTCATAATTTATACCATTAGTTTTCATAAAAGTCTTCTTTCCAAACAATGATTTACATGCTTTTAATTAAATACATCTATTCCTATCTTTAAAAAATATCTTGTATTCAAACTGTAAGGTATTTTTTGGCATTTTAATATCTATGAAATATATTTACAGCTGTATCCCAGGTAGAACACTGGCTGGAATCACTGCATGATCAAAGGCAAACTTTGGAAGGACCATGGAAAGATTATCGATCAATTTTGGAAAGACGACTTGCACTTTCTTTATTGGCAGCAGATCTAACTGCTTTGGAAAAGGCATTGTATCAATCTAAGGAAATCAATTTTCTGCAAAGAGAGGAACACATTTTTGATTTGGATATGGGAGACTCCTCTTCTTCAGCTGAGCTTTTACTCCATGAGCATAAGAAAATGGAGAATATTTCTCTGGTGAGATTTCTCTTCTTCTTTCTCTCTCTCTTGTGACCTGAAGCTCATTTCTAAATAAAATTTGTTGTTCTACTATAGGAATTAAGGGACAGGGCTCTGAAGATCACCAAAGCAACAGAGCATCTTGTTAGTAGTGGTCCTGCTCCAGGTGGACAATCTCCTGCAGAGCGACGTGCATCTTCCAGGGCCTATGCAGTCCTTGCTGGATGTACTGATTTTAGTGAACTAGTGGAACAAAGAGCTGTTCTTTTAGCAAGGGCAATAGCTTTCTTCCGTTCTGCTCAAGCTGTGAGTGAAAATCTTATTAATGATAATATTATCTTCTTAGACATTGTATGAACAAAAATTATAGCTGTATTTTGATATAATATTTTCTGAAAGTATAAGTAATTGAATCATCCATTAACTTTTTCATTTAAATCTTGATTTATAAATGAACTTTATCTATGTCAATCATAGGGTAGGGGAGTCCAATCTATGGTAAAATTAATTTAATGTACACTTGCATTAAATGAGGTTGTAATTAATATGAGAAGAAGATTATGTAGTGTATATCAGAGATATCAGTTCAATTTAATGTCTTTGAATGGCCACAGAAAAACTCAATGTTTACATATTCATGTATGATGCATAGTTTGTTTGCTAAGTCTGCATTGCTGTTTGTGGAATTGCAGGCGCAAACAAAACTGGATCAATTGGAAGTTCAACTCTGTACAATGCCCAAAGGATATGGAATCGACAACTCCCAGATTGTATCACTTCATTCTCAAGCTGCAAAAGCTATAGAAGATACAGTTGAAGCACCTTTACAGGAAGGATATGGTATACTTAAGGACACAGGAAATAATAGATCCAAGGGAAATCAGGTAAGCTTAAAAATCATAAGAACCTTGTGCTCCTTTCTTGGCAAACATACCAAAATATTCCAAAAGAAACATTAAAAAAATTCCAAAAGAATAATGGTTTTACTTTTGATTTGCTGGTCAATGTGGTCTTGATTAAGTGAAAGTAACTAGTCTTTCAGAGGGAATATGTGAAATATCTTTCTCATTTTAGGATTTCACTTTCCATGTAATGTTTATAAGCATTTAAAGAGCAACAATATCAAACAATATGTACCTTAAAATTCCAACTATTTTACCTTAAATTTTTATACAGGGTATCCTCAATACTTATGATAGAATTATGGAAGATATTAATTTTGAAATATTGTGATTGTTACTCATATAATCATCATCTTTATTTTCTACTCTCAATTTTAAGGGCATACAAAATGTAATTGATGAGTTAGAGAAAAGGAAAGTACGTCTGGAAGAAATGTGCACTGCTCACAAAGAAGAAAATGTCCGTCTCTCACAAGCTGTTACTACATTTATGGAGAAACAAAATGATGTACGTTTATCCTCTCTATTCATTCCTGCAAAATTATTTGCTGTCGTTATTCTGTAAATATTTTATGACTTCTAGGAAATTTTTTTAAATGTAATTCTTTGATTTTCTAGTTATACTCATGGCTTGTAAGCATAGCTGAGGCTTTCTTACAAGGGCATCAAGATATGGGAAGTGTGTATCCTATGGCAAAAGATTTTCTTGAATTACATCAGAAATTATTGAATGATCTAAATGTAAGTATACTATGCAAATTGTTTGCTATTACTTGAAACTTCAGTGCTGTTCTAACAGTATAATGTTTCTTTTGAGTATAAGTTTGCATGACTCAGTTTTTACTCTTTCTCTCTATTAGCTCAAAGGTACAGAAATTGAAGCCCTACTATCTACTCTCCCTCCAATTTTGGAGTGGTTAGAAGGAGAGCAAAGAACAGATGTTTCCTGCAAGGCATCAGCCCTTCGCTTACAGTGGATTGATCTCCGAGCTATGCTTGAGGCTCGGATTGATTTGTGCAGGCCTTATGTTGCTTTCCATTCTCTAGCATCACGCTTGATTAAGGAAATTGATGCTGCTGAAGATGGATTCAGAGAAAAACATGTGAAATCTGAGGGAAGAAATGGAGACGATATGGAAGCAGAACAGAGGTGGCTTTCTATTCAACAGTTGTTCCTGCAACTCACAAATACAGGAAAGAATTTCCTTCAAGATGCTGAAAAGGTATCTAAAGCTATTTTAACTTCATTTATATTCATCTAAGGAAGGAATTAAATTATTTAAATAATGATTCAGACAATTATATTCTGATACAAACTCTTGAAATGTGCCTGGGACTCAAGGATTGAATATAATGCCTTTATAGTAAGCCTTGATAGTACTATTAATGTACATCTTCAATCTAGGAAAGCCTGTGAAGTTTCATTAATTGTGTGAGACAAAATAAATCATATTATCCTGAAAATATTTCCACCATAATGATAATGCAACTCTTAGTGTTCAAAAGAGAAACTCATAGATAAGAAAACTTTATTTGATTTTATTTTTAAGGATTATAACTCTGTAAATTCTTCAATCGTGGATGCAAAAAATATTCAAACCTTTTTACTGATCATAATACTTTACAAAAAAGATTTAATGCTATTAATTAAATGTACCTACATTTTATGGCCAACTAATAGTAACCATCTTTGTGCTTTTTATCACACATGGCTACTTTGTTAATTACCTGTGTTTAAAAATATTACTGCCATTATACTTATGCCAAGCTTGGTTTCTCATTCAAAATAGGGCTCAATATGAAAATCGTAACAAGTCCTTGGTATTTTATTATCATAGTTTAAAAAGTTTAACATTAATTATTATTTTGTTTTTCAAGTCTGAATTGATTATCCTTTATTTTGGGCTGAAATTTTTACACCAAACAGTTGTTTTAAAAACATGAACTACATTAATTTTTGTGAGATTGTGTATTACATAACTATCTCCTATCAAAGTACACAAGGCATTTTGTTCTATATTTAAAGAATATTTTATCATAAACTAAATATTTCTTTATAATTAAGTATTCCAAAGGATTTTTATATATTTCTCTGTATTTAATCAATTATTGCTATTTTATTAACATTTCTCATATAAATAAAAAAATAACATTTTGCAGAATGTATAAAAATATATTTTTACATCGAATTGGTGACTATAGGGAACATTAGGCTTATTTCACAAGGTGGTAAAATCAAGTAAATGTACACATTTGAGAAGCAGATTTTAATAGAGAGTTCATTCAACTTGGAACTCTTCATTTTATATATTAGTCTTCCTGACCTACTTATTTCAACATCATTCTGTCAACAACTTGGCAGAAATCCCTATTTTTTCTTCTTGTTTTTTTCATCTTTCATCCCTCTCTCCCTTCCAAAATCAACCCACACTTCCTTTCATCCATAAGCTTTGCAATATCTTGTTCTATATATTTCTTTCTTTCTATCCCTGTGCCAACTAATCCTGATTATGTCCCATTCCAACTGTCCTATATTCCTTCCTCTCCCAACTTCCAGCACTTTCCTCCATCTCATATTTTCTCCACATTTTCCTTCACTCTGAAACTTTCCAAACCCATCATTGGAATCTTGCCAATTTCTATTTCCAGGCAACGGATCCCTATCTGGATATCAAACGTGCTTGTCTGTGCGTTCAAACTCTGCTGGAGCATCTTGGCTCTCGACAACTCACAGTCAATGAAGCTTGGGAAGAGTGGCAACAGCGGATAACAATTCGGAGGGAGTTTCAGGTTCTGTGGGAGAGAAGTATGACAGAAAGCAGCAAGGTACAGTGTCTGATTATTTTGTAATATGATAATGATTAGGCTTTCAGGTGATTGAAATTTTTTGCTCAGACGTTGTTTTGTTAATATTGATGGTGATTTTTGCCTTTTGTTGAATCCAGCCAATTATCAATATCAATCAGTATCAAATACATCATTATTCTGAGGGTATCAGTTTATTAAAAGTTATTTCTAGTTAAGTATTTCTATAAAGATTTCTTTGTAATTCAGGACTATTATGTGAGGATATTATAAAGGCTTTCTCATATTGCATCAAAATATTTTGACAAAGAAATTTATGGTAGGAGAATACTCTAGTCAAACAATGGATAAATATTTCATTAAAAAGTTGAATGTAAATTTTAGGAATGAATCTTAATAATAAAGAATTAGCCGATAAAAATGTTTTTAATGCAATTTTATGGAAAGTATCTTATTAAGGGAACCTTAGTCATTGCTGTGTGATAAAATTTCTAAATTGATTAATGAGAATACTGTATGGAAATAGGATGTAACTATGAATATGATACACTCATGACAATAATACGAAATCATTATACTATCATCCAGACTATAGAATGGGTGTCAAAACTGGAGGCTCAGTTCTATCCTGTGATTCGAGGACAAAGTTCATCATCAAGAATTATCGCACGTGAACTGGAAGATCATTTACAATCTTTTATACCAGATGTGAAACGTGCCCAATCTGAAATTGAACTACGTGTAAAGACCCTTGAAGCTTTATCTTCAAAAGGTGAGTGTTTATGGATAATCAATCTTTTTTAACTTTAGTAATGATCATGTTTTAGTGTCAACAGAGTAGAGGTCTGCATGGGCTGGGCTTGGGCTCATGGAAAATTCAGGAAGGAGAGATTTATCCATTTTTAAAGAGCGTTAATTTTTTTTCATAGTGGCAAAAGCCTCTTAAAGTTGTAACGCAATGCTTAAACAAAATGCTCGGTCTTCGTGATGGGTTGAAAAAATGTATTTGTTCACAATTCACAGCAATTATGGAAAGTTCAGGCTCCGGTCGGGCTAGAGAAAGAAAATTAGTATCAATGTTTGGGCTGGGTTGGGCTCGGGCTCAACGACGAACGGGCAGGGCCAGGCTTGGGCTGACATTTTTGGCCCATGCAGACCTTTACAACAGAGTGATGTTAGAGTAAATATGACCATGTGCAGAAATAAAATTCTTGTTTATTTTTTAACTATTATTCTATATATCTTATTTTAAGGAGATACACAGGGCCAGAAGGATGCTATCATCAAAAGCCTTTCAGATCTGTATCAGAAGTTTCAGTTGATCAGCACAGAGTACCAAATATTAGTTCAAATGCTGATTGCCTTTTTCAAGAATATGTCAGAGGTAATTTTTCCAACGTCTCTTTTAAGTTCTTTAGTTAGGAAATAATTTGAAAATCCATCTAAAACATTAAATTTTATTTTTAATAGCTTGACAGAAAAATAGAAACTCTACAGTCACAGTATCGTACCAGCCTATTGCCACGAGAACTTGTAGAAGCTGAGCAACTTCTAAAGGAGCATGAAGCATCTAGACGAGCTGTTTTAGAGCTGTTTAAGTTTGCTCAAACTGAAAGTGAACAGATAATATCAAGGATACATCAACAGGTATGGTTTTATATAAAATCAAGAGTATTAAAAAAGTTTATTATTGTTTATAGTCACTGATTATATTTTCCTTTCATATAAGATATAGGCGATAATAATATTTAAGATGGCTTATTTTACACAAAATAAAAAAATACTGAGCATCATACAATGTAAAAGTTCACTTAATAGCTTTTTGTTACAAATTCAAATTAATTGTTGCTGCTGCTCATTGAGAAAATGCTTTGGTGCTACTATGAAATGATTCACTTTTATAAGGGCATTGTTGGTGCCTGTCAACTTCATAGCCAAGGATATATTGTTTGGTTCCTGTGATTAATGATAGTTGCTCTTAAATTTTTACTTTTTTGAAAATACCACTATTACAATTTTAACTTCTAAATGGATGCTTGAAGAAAATATTTTGATAGATTTGTTTTGTGATCTGTTCTGTTTGTACATATTACCTTTGACAAACATCATTGATGAATTTGTTTGTGATAGGTGAAAAAATACTAAGAATTTTTCAGTTTGTAGTGTCTATGAATACAGGAAATATGTGTTTTATGCTTTATTTTCAGGAACCTTATGAGGCAGGAAAACAAGATGCTGAGAAAGTCATGCAACTCCTGGAAGGAAAACGGGCTGCTTGGGAGGCAGCCTGGGCTGAAAGGAGGGCTCAGCTAGAACAATGCCTTCAACGTTGTCAGTTTGATTGTGACCTTAAGCTGATAAATTCTCAGTTGAGTGACTTAGGAAAACAGCTGGCTGCAATACGTGGGCAGTATGGAGAATCTCTAGCAACAGCACAAGCTACATCCCTTGCCTTTGTTTATTTTGAGAAGACAATAGAGGTAAATTTATTTACATCTTAATAGTACATACATATATATATATTGTGTAAATAAGAAGACCAGAAAAAATGTCTTCTTTTATTTTATTTTAAATGTTAAGCACTGAAGCATGTGCACTCTTACGGCTACTTTTGCAAAAGGGCAGCTTTGAAAATTGAGGTTCTCAGAATAAAGAAGTGTGTGGTTTAAGGTTGAATTTTGAAACTCACATTTAAGGAAAAACATTTGCATGGTAATCATATATGTTTACTTGAATCACCCTGTTTCGGGAGCATTTAATCTAATCTGTAGTCTGTACTTTGAAATGGTTGTAGTGGCATAACCCATCTAATTTTCATCTGTTAAGTTTTGCTAGTTTCTCCTTTGGTCATGGTTAGGATTATGACTGGTTCTTACTTCAGAGTATTATTGATTAAATATCATGGTTGACGTACTTTCAGCAAATTTTTTCAATGACATTATTTTCTGTGGAAGAAAATCTGTATGTTTTGTAAGCCAGAGGAGGCACTAAGAATCAACAAAATATCCATTTTTAGCCTTTTTAATGGTAAAGACTTCAGCTGGCACCAAACCATAAGTAGTACGTAACCATACTTATTTCACTGACTTTCTCTCACAAGTGATTGTATTACTTTAACTTCTGTTTTTTGTTAGTGCATATTTGTAATGAGTAATAGGAAAGAGAAAAATGTTCAACAGATGTATAAAAGAACTTTTCACAAGTTTCAAATCACTAGGAAGGGTTCAATACTTTATAAGTGAAAAATAAATAACCCTCTCTTCATATTTGAACATGTCATGATGCCATTGGAATCATAAACTTTTGTGATATATATAAATTTCCTAGGTTATTTTTATAACATCAAAATAAATATTATGGTTGAATATATATTATAACAAAATTATTTGATATTCCTGGTCTCTCATGCCTTTTCAAATATCTCTAACAGATTTTCATTTTGAGGGATTATATCCTGGTTGTTTAAAATTTTTGCGATATTTTCCCAACTGAAAAGATTATTTTCGATTATTGCTTGGCCTGATTCTTTGAAACTAATAATAAGAGGATTGACACTCAATCTTTTTTGTGTTTATTTAAATACATATCTCTAAATATACTTTTGTCAAATTTAAAACTTCTCTGCTTTATTTTCAGATTCTTGAACTGAGGATAAAAACATTTGTGAGCACTGCAGAGCAAGCTGGTACTGGAACTAGACATGGAAACCTAGATGACATAGATGATTCCTTCACTGAAGGCCATATTCACCGAGAGCTAACACAACTACAAGCTCGCTGGTCTGCCTTCCACTCTCAAGTAGTTGAAAGTAGGAGATTGATCAATCTGAGTATTGAGTACTTCACTCTGGTGGAAGAGGTAAATAAGTTTTGTCTAACTAGAGTAATTTTTTTTATTAATGTTCACTCACAGCTAATAAAACTTTATTGTATAAGCATTGATGATATTATTTTCGAGTAGCTCATGTATATTGATTAAATATTATATTCCATGCTTCATTTAACTTTTTGGAATTAATTGTGGTAAGTATTAGGCATTTATATGTAAAACATAGTTCATCTAAATATTGTCTACAAGCTTTAAGCATTTTTTATTTATTATCATTACTTTATTCTTATATTTAAGGCTGAAAAATGGTTCAAAGAAGGCAGTAAACTATTAGTAACCATTGCAAGAAAGTCAACTGCCGTCAGGACTCCAGAAGAAGCCACAAAACTGTTGGATGAAGTTGAAATGTTTTTGAAGCCTGGAGAAAGACAGCAAGATGAAAGAATCAAAAAGATATCTGCTCTTGCAGTTGAACTTTATGGTGAGAAGCTCTGTAGACAATGTGAAACCTAAATTGAATTTTAGTAATTAGTCTAGTGGACGTAGCTACATATTTACTTGCTTTTTTTGCCTAGGTGAGGAAAAGTCCAAACAAGTCAAACTTGTTTTGTTAGAAAACAAAGAAATGCTAGATTCATTTACCATCATAAATGAGGAATTAAATTCCTTAGCTAAAAACCTAAAGGATGCAGAAATGCAAAGGCTACTACAAAAGAAGGTAAAATTTTAGTAATTTTTTATGAGTTATTCTTTTGCTAAAATTTCAGGTTAATTTATACTTTTCCCCTTGATGATAAAGACTGAAAGAATATTTTCTTGCAATTAAGGAACAAGAAGAAGTAGATGCATCTCTTTCTGCTGCAAGGGCTGAAGCTGCTGCAGCAAGTGCAGCAGCAGCTGCTGCTGAAGAAGCTAGAAAGGCTGCTGAAGCTGCAGCCAAGGCTTTGAGTGAAGCTGCAGCCAAAGTAGTTGAGGAAGCTACCATTGCTCAGAGAAGACTAATTGAGGAAGTAAGTTTAAAATAAATATAATTTTTCATCGCTACCTTTTATTCTGATAGTAATCTATGTCAAATTATTTGATATAAACTCTTGACTATAATAAAAGATGCTTTTTTATTATTTTAATTATGAGTTTGCAATAACCCTTTTGAAATGTAATGCCTAGTTCCTGTTAAGTGTCAATCAAGTTGCATACAAGGTGGTTTGCTTAATCAAATAGCCATAACTGTAAGTAAAGTAGGTATTTTTGAAAAGTAAGTATGATCATTGTAGATTACCCTCCTTTTCATTTATACTTTCCTTCCTAAGATTGTTGTAGTATAACCTTGTATTTTGGAATGAGTGATAAGGAAAAATCATTTCATTGGCTTCAGAAATGGAAACCTTTCAATGTGAAATATGAATATGCCAATGTGTGTCCAATAGCTTCTCTATTTATGTGGATTTAAATTTAGTTTGGAGGTTGCTGGTGATCTGTGAATAGCTCAGCTATTTTTTGTGAATTAGCTCATTAAATTCTTTTAATCAATGTATACATTTCCGTTATAATTACATGATATTTCTTTTCTAAGAAAGCTGAATCAGTGTCATATCATTAAAACATATCTTATTCTACATCAAATCTCAGACTATTGTACTATATTAATTTTATTGAATTATTATCTTGAATTTCTAAATATTTGCTTTTTCAGGTTGAAATACGCAAGATTGAAACTGTCACATCTTCTCATGAAATTCTTGAGAGACGAAAGAAATCACCTAGTCCTGTACAGAAACCTATGATAGAAAGTGTTCCTTTACTGATTGCACCAAGTTTCACACTTCCTCTGCATGACTGCACCGTACAAGAGGGTGAACGACTTACTTTGGAGTGCAAGTGAGTAGTTTTCTGTGGTTTATATTTTTAGAATATTATGTTAATCCATGTTTTTGATTATTGAGATGTTCTTTGGAATGTCAAATGTTTACTCAGTTTATCCAGTTATATTAGGAATTTATAAACTGTATAGACATTTTAAATTTTAAAGTCAGTTTTTGCCCAAAAATTCAGCTATTTCATGAATTCATATTTTTGAAGGAGTACTATGCAATTGATTGCAAAATAAATTGGTCATTTTGTACAATTGAGGCAATTGCATTTATTTCTCATAAGTTAAAAATGAGATAGCTGTTCAAAGGATATTTTTAATTTTATGGTGCAGTATTTTCAATTATATACTATGTGTATGCTGATAAGATGAAACTCAGCCATTCAGTTAGTTCTATGTTTAATAATTTTAGAAATAAGCTTATGCATGATGAATTAAAAACATTTCCTCCAGGAATGTAAAAACTTATACCACTACAATCGATAAAATACAATTGTTTTACATGATAATTAAGAAAGAAATTTATTTATTATGTTTATTTATGCTACATTTTTACATTCAACATTAGATGATAACTGTAACATTCTTTTCATATTATAGATTGTTCTCTCACAAGTATGTCTTGCATTCAATCATTTGTCATTGCTTTTTGTTGCTTGGCAACATTTCATAAACATTTTTAAATATTTTCTTTTATAATAAACTTTTGCTGTCAAATATTCATAACTGTATTTCACTTACCTTGTAAAATTTATAAGATATAATTTTATGTTGCAGAGTCATTGGTGATCCAACTCCAGATATTGTATGGTTTAAGGACAGCATGTCTATTGAGAGCAATCCTGATTATCATACCTCATATAATCAAGGGGTTTGTGCCCTCTCAATCGAGGAAACATTTGCTGAAGACTCTGCAAGATTCACTTGTAAAGCAACTAACTCAGCAGGCACAGCTGAAACTAGTGCAATGCTGTCTGTTAAGGGTAAATATATTTCCCTCATGCTTTGTTTATACTTTTGTGTTGCCTGTTTTCTTTTGGAACTCTATCCTATTAAGTGACTAAGAATTTATTTAACTTCTATGGTAGTGATGCTTCTTTTGTATAACATTTTAAGGATAGTTTCAAAAATATTTAAATAATTTTATTATGCATATAAATGTAATAAATAAGTGAACATAATCAAATTAACTTTGAAATCAAGTAAAAGCTTCTGCATTATAGAGAATTATTAGGCATTGTAAAACTCTTTTAAGCAGCTGAGTGACAGTAGCAATGAATGCAAATTAATTATGAATGTGTTGGTGAATGTTCAAAACACTGTAACATATAATAAAAGCCAATTACTATTGGCTATGATGGCAGATTTGTAGGAATAACAGTACTAGATCTCACAAACAGCCATAGAGACATAATATTATTCTAAAAGTAACTTTGGATCTTGGTCAACAATTGTATTCACTATGATATGGTGAATATCATAGTGAACATGATGATTTTATTTATTTTAAAATTAATTGTTTGGCTATAAAAGTTCTACTAAAATTATTTATGTCATATACCAAGAGTAAGGATCATTGCACTATTTATATTTTTTTGATACATTTCCTATGGTCAATATTAACAATATTTTAGTCAATTTTTTACTAGATAGAGGGAAAATTAATTTTAATCTTGCTTTTTAAAGAAGCGGAACTGCAGGATCAACTTACACCACCTCTTTTTACCCGCAACTTGGTGCCTTCAACAGCAAAGGAAGGAACTTCCTATCAGCTTGAATGCTGTGTCTCAGGAAATCCATTGCCTACTGTACAGTGGTTTAAAAATGATGTCTGCATTGATGCTAGCCCAGATTACGTGATCACATACAACAATGGAGAAGCAATTCTTCGATTTGAAGAAGTTTTCTTGGATGACCAGGCAGAATATAAATGCTGCGCTTCCAATTGTGTTGGATCTGAGGAAACAAAGGCTAAATTAACTGTTGAAGGTAATTGTTATGAGATATGCCCAGGAATAACAGTATACATTTATTAATTTTACAATAACTTAAATGCTATTTATATATAATATTATTTTCATCAAATTTATTAAGATATGTACTGTATGTTATAGCAGTTATGACTAAATGAAAGCAAGAAACTCATGACATTTTCAGTATTAATGAATATGTATAATATGATTTTGGGGTTAGACTAATGAAGAATCAATTAAGTACTATATTTCAACCAAGTTTAAACATTTTTATGATCTTTAAATTACTAATTTTGAAAACTCCTGCTGAATAATTAATTTTTATTGATAGCCATTGAACCATCTGAAGCTCCAACATTTGTAATCCCATTATCGAATGTAATGGCTCGAGCTGGACTGAAATTGAAACTGGAGTGTGAGGTGACTGGTCTTCCTACACCTAAATTAACTTGGACTCATAATGGAAAACTTATCAAAGAAACAAGAGACACCAGGGTAAGTTGTAACCAATAAAATTATTTATTAAACATGACATTATGGTTGGAAATAATCTTTGTTTCTAATCGCACACTATCTATTGCTCCTTACCATTATTGTACAGTTATTTTGAATAATATTTTAATTATTTGAATGATTTTATCTTAATTTGGACCTATTTTTGCATATCCTTCTTAGAAAATTTTCTGTACAAAAAGGCATTCGTTTTCATGGCTCTTATCAACCCATATCTGTCTGTAACCCTTCATTTGATTAATAACATCATTAAAAAGGCCAAAAATAGTTGCAGTTTATCATTATATAAAAATGTAGTTGTGGTCATATTACATGGTTAGTTGTGCTAAATCATAGTATTAATATATGTATGTTTTCATTCATTTAAAATAAAATTTTCACAGATAATATCTGATGGGAAGAAGGAAACACTTATCATATCGGAAGCTTTCCCTAAAGATGCTGGGGTATATGTTGTCAGTGCCAAAAACAAATGTGGAGAAGCTTCCAGTTCTTGTAATGTGTCTGTGAAAGTAAGTATGCATAAAACTAGCAGAACTGATCATTGAGTATTAAAGGGAAAGATCAGAGTAAAATATTAAAATAGTCCTGTTTGATCAGAAAGTTCCTAACATCTCTCATCTTAACTTCCTCTTTTAAACTAATTTGAAATGTAGTTTTCTCTGACAACCTTAAGTCATTATGATATTGTTAATATGCATGGCTGTATAATTACATAAATGTGAAAGATATTTCTATCTAGTTGCTAATTTCTTATGAGAAAATATAATGTATTTATTTTAAAGTTGAAAATGGATCTAATTCTTTTTGCATAATTATCTATTTTAAAATGAAAAATGTAATGTACACATATAACATGCAAAAAGAATGTAAGACCTAAATTTTCAGAATAATAGTGTTTCATACTTCAATAAACATGGTAATTCCCTGAGTGAGAACATTTTGAGTTCTAGGTGAACTTACACACTGACAAAACACAAAATTCCTATCATATTTAAATGATTAATCATTTTTCTTTTTAATGTGCTTCTAAAATTCACTTGTTTAGATATAAATTACTAAGTATATACACATAATATGGTAACCATTCCTATTCATCTCTATAAAATATTTTTGGAAGTTTTTAGTAGAAAGAAATAAACTTTGAAAAATGTTTAGGAGGAAATAGGTTTTAATAATGTAACTGAAAAATTACATCTCTCGTGTCATACTGTCATGAAATGGCCTTGTTTATTTTTACAGGGCCGTTTGCCAACTGAGACATCAGATTCAGAACTTGCTAGTGATATGGAGCCTGTTAAACCATCAATCCAAGTTCCTCTTCATGATTTCACTTCAAAGGAAGGAGAAAAAGTGAGATTGGACTGCGTCATTGTTGGTCAGCCAGAGCCTGAAGTAAGTATCACATATGATATTAACACATTGGAGATAGATTTGAAGGAATAACTTATACTCAAGTGCCATTCTTGGAGGTATTCCTTGCAGTTAATTATTTCCTGATTATTTTCTAGGTTTATATTTAGATAGTTGTTTATTCAAAAACATTTATCTATAATATTATTTATAAATTGATTACCTTATCTTCTATGTAGTGGTTGTTTCTTATATAGTTATTTAATTTCAGGAAGACATTTTTTAAAATTGAAATATTTTTCAGGTTATATGGTATCATGATGAGAGGCCAGTAAAGGAATCACATGACTTCCAGCTGCTGTTTCAGGGAGATCGCTGCTCTCTTATCATCAAAGAAGCTTTCCCAGAAGATGCTGGTGAATATAAAGTTGTTGCAATTAATTCAGCTGGAGAGGCCTCAAGCAAATGTCAACTGAAAGTCAAAAGTGAGTAAATTCAATGGATTTGTTTATTGAATTTGCTCATACTTTTTGAAAAAGATATTGATAGTTTATTTGAGATTTTTTGTACATAAAAAAACCCAGGGAATTAATTGTTTCTCAAGGATGCCAATTTCCATATTGTTTATTCAATTAAAATAACTAAATTTTATAATATCAACTCTTAAATTTTCATGTTATTTGTAATTAATTATACATTTTTAGCTATGAATATTATTTAAATATTTTTATAATAACTTATTAATAAATAGTAAGCCTTTATAAGCCACCAATGCAATAAGGATTATTTTAAATGTTCAGTATTATCAGTCGTTTTGTCTTTTCCTAACAGCTTCAGTAGAGGCTCCTCCTCCAGTAGCTAAACCTCCATCTCCTCCTGCTGAAATTCTGTCTGTTGGAGTTGCTCCTCAATTCAGCAAGTTGCTATCAGATGTGCTTGTTCCTGAAGGTGATGAGGTTGTGCTTGAATGCTCTGTGCATGGAGAACCAGAACCAAGCATCAAATGGCTTCTCAATAACCAGGAAATGAAACCCAGTCCCAAAATTAAGGTAACATCGTCAAATAATTCTTATCGGGGGTATATTGATTTGTGGGGTAGAAGATTAAGCAATTTATTACATCTATAATTATAAACTTTCCTTTAAACCGACCTTGGTGGCAGAGTGGATAGCATTCCATCTATGCTATCACCCCAAACCCAAAGGTCCCGGGTTTGAATACCAGCTGATTGGATTTTTCTGATCAGGGAATGGTTGTGTGTTTTCATTGTTGCTGTTGCCTTGGTGAGGCACCCCCTGAAAAGCTCAAGAGATCTTAGGGGGACTTCACCAATAAAGGGCCACAGTGGCTAAGTGGATAAGCGTGAAAAAAACAAATAGAAAGCAACTTTCATTGTCCTATTGTAAATTTATATTTTTATTTGGGTTTATGTACCAATTTAGGCAGAAGGATAAATCAAAAATAAAACTTTAACAATTATGATGGAAACTGATGTCAATCTTCTTGTTCATGTGTATCAAATTTAAAAATAATATTATTTTTGGGGTTTAAAACTCTAGCATTAAGCTTTATTCAAAATAAATTTTCATCTCTTAGAAATATAATATTGATTATTTTTTTGTAGTTTGATCAAGATTCCAATGGAACAGTGACTTTGACAATTAAGGAAGCATGTCCAGAAGATAGAGGTGTATATACAGTTAAGGCCATCAATCCTAGTGGTGAGGCCAAATGCTTTGCCAATTTGATAGTGAAAGCTAGTCAGTCTCCAGAAGCTCACCAGCAAAAGATTCCTGTGCTAGAAATGCTAGAGAAATACACTGTTCCTACATTTAAGGAAACATTCTCTGATAAAACAGTTCTTCAAGGAGATGCTGTCAAGTTTGAGTGCATTGTCACTGGAAAACCTACTCCTAAGGTAATAGACAAATGCTGAAAGATTTATTTCCCATAAGTTTCCTTTATTTTTACCTTTGATTATTAATGCCTTTTTTGGTTTATGATGCACACTTCCTCGTGCAAAATTCAATTTAATTTTGAAGCATTTTTTACTTCGAATTATTTTCCAAAATAGATCCGCTGGTGTTTTGATGATCAACCTGTTTCTGGCCAAGGATTTTGGGTGTCAACTAGTGGAGAGAGGCAAGTGCTTAGCATTCCAGATGCTATACCAAATCTCTCTGGTAAAATATCCTGTATAGCTGAAAATGAAGAGGGTAAAGCAACTTGCTCTGCAAATTTGATTGTTGAGGGTAAGTATCAAGAAAATAAGATATTGAAGTTAATTTTGCTCTCAATGTACAAGCTCAAGTAAAATGTAAATTTTATCTTTGATTACTTATTAAACTGATAATTATGTCTGTGTGTAAGTTGTGTTAACCTATTTAAGTAAGCTCTTTATCTTGTTCAGTTACTTTTGAGCCACTACTTTATCTGAAAACTAAACTGAAGTATTTAAATTATATTTTCTTACTACAGCTACTTTATTCTGGTTTCAGCAGTTTCAAAATCAGAAAAAATCTCAAAAGAAAAACTCCTAATATTAGTAAAGATGGAAAAGTATGCTAATTAGATTGAAATATGATCTAGATCATAACCAAATTCAAAATGTACTAAGTAAACCATCACTGTTTTGCATTTAATTTAATTAATGTTGAAACATCCATTTCTACTGTTTCTTTTAATGTAAATGCCAGCTGCAAATGAAATTGTCAATGGTGTGACTACAGTTGACCTTCAAAACCTTGATGAAGATGATGGCAATCTATCTTCTCCATCATTCTCAATGAAGAGAGCTGTATTTATGCAATCCAGCACTCAGGTGATCAAAACATCATCAAGCAGCTTTTCGTCATCTATGAATACAATATCTGGGGAGCCAACAATACACTCTCAGTCACAGTCTATAACCTCACAAAGTGAGAAAGCCATGAAACAAATTGGGGATCAGCCTCCACTGCAGGTCAATATTTTTTTTTTAATTCTTGCAAAATTATTACCTCTATTATTTACAATTCTTTCATAACTTATTGTACAACTTAATGTATTCATTTGCAATTTTTGTTTGTAGGTGGAGGCAAAGAAGGTTGAGGTGGTGCAGCAGGTGAATGGCAATGCTCCAATTGTCAAACAGCAGGCATCTTTGATTATATCTAAGGGAGATGAAAAGAAAATTCATGAAGAGAGTTTCACTTCAGGAACAATGGAACCAACTCTTATTCCTATTTCTTCTCCTCCAAAACCTCAGAGAAAGACAATTGCACCACGTTTCATTTCACCTTTGATGGGATGCATTGTGGATCAGGGAGCAGATGTCACTCTTGAAGCTATTATTGATGGTAAGCTTTGAAAATAAATTTTTTATACATTTATCTTGGTACTATTCTTCTGCATCTCTTCATTGATTTTAATTTACTTCAGGTTATCCCGAGCCAACAGTGACTTGGCTTAAAAATGGCGTTGAGGAGATAGATGCATCAAAACCCAATTCAACGGTGACAACTACTTTTGATCACGGGCGAGCAAAATTACAGCTGAAAAGTGTCTCCACAAAGGATGCTGGACGATACACTTGTAAAATTGAAAATAAAGCAGGATCAGCTTCTAGCACTGCTGATCTTGTTGTGAAAAGTAGGGAATCTTTAAATCAATAACAAAATAAATTTTTTACTCTAAAATTTGGTTAGTTTTTGTATACTAAATAATTCAATATTATTATATTTTAGAAACAGTTTTTCCACCTGTATTTGGAAGAAGACTTCAAGCACAAGTAGCTAAGAAAGGGCAGAGAGTAGTGATGGAAGTGGAAGTTACTGGCACTCCAGATCCGACTATTACGTGGTCCAAGGATGGCAAACATATTATATACAACACTTTACCTTACAGAATTAAAAACCAGGGATGTTGTCACTCAATAATCATTGATGAAGGTATGAAATGATAACAATAATTTAATCCAGAATATAGTTAAAGACAAAAAAATATACTTGAAGAAATTTGAAATTTTCAGTATTTGAATTCCAAAATTCTAATATTTCAAGTGAAACAGTATATAGTATTTAATCATTTGATCTATCTAACAATCTATACTATTTATGGCCTCAGAAAATATTTTGACTGATTCTGAAAAATGAAATATCTCCATGGAATCATTCATATTAAAAATAAATTGATTCACTATATTAAGACACTCTTAAATTGGAGTATATTCTAATTCATAATTGTGATATCGAAAATACTAATGGTATTTGCTTGCTCTCTGTCTGTTTCTGTCTTACATCCTCATTTCTTTTTCAATTGAACAAATATTTTAATTGTCTATCAGTTAATATTCCTTTGTGAGAAATGGACTGCAAAGAAGTTATTAAGGATAATGGCTTTGAAACTTAGTTTCATGAACATGATTAAGTACTTCTAAAACTAAGAAGAAACAGAGTATTGATAAAAAGACAGTTTACCAAAACCGTTCTATATTTAGTACCATCAAAGTTCAAGCCTTTGCTCATTGATCAACGAATGAGTTTCAGATATATCCATTAACTAGATTTCTTTATTCGGCTACGCTTGTGTACTCACCAGCTATGAATGGCTAATGACTGTGCAGCATGCTAAATTTGGGATAGGGGTAGGTTGACCATAAAGAAGAAAAGGAGGAGGGGTTTAGGAGGGGTAAGAGGGACATGAGAGGAGGAAATTTTGGCAGTGTTACAGATTTTATGGTGGATATTCTGGCATAAGTCCTATTTTATTCATCAGTCTGTTTCTAGTTATTCACTGATCTTGTTAGCAAAGCTATCTAGATCTTAATGAGGGAGAAGTGAAGGTACTTTCCATCTATTTTGAAATTTTCTTAATTTTTCAGTAGAATAATGCATGCCTTCCTAGTCTAACCAAACATGTACCATGTCCTTCATACAATATTAAAAGAACCACGCAACAAATTCAGGATAAAACGCAGATTTTAAAATATATTTAAATTAAAATTTTTATTCACCATATAAAGTTATTCTGTTAATTTGGCTATGTATAATATATGTATAATTTGGGATATGTTTCTTCATCACTTTGAATAATTTGATAGTATAAGTTTAAGTTGAAAACATCATTCAGGATGTGTTGGCGTGCGAATTTTATTCTTTCATTTAAGTGTATCAAAATGTTTAGATCACAGCAGCGTTTTGGAAATGATTTTTATCTTAAGTCAGACAAAGAGAATATTAGCATGTTTTTGTGCATTTACTTATCTCATTTTATTGAAAGAAAAAACATTTCTGTATTATCAAGGTCTTTTACCCCTCAATAGAGGTTATTTCAACCCAAAATATTCTTTTAGAGAGAATTAGGAAAACTATTGCAGGTTGAAGTTTTTATTCCCGAGTCTTTTATAATGGTCGTATGTGGAGTATCTCTTCATGGTCCCAATTTCATAGAACTATTTTAGAGATCTCTGGATAAGTTTTTAAGTCTACTCATTGCACAGATGTTTACTAATTAGTGAAAGTGACGGTATGTTCTTGTTGAATTTTTGCATTGAAATTTGGTACATGCTTTTCATTTTAATGTATGTTAAATTTACTCAAGTATCTTGATTTATGTATGACTCATCTGTAATATCTTCAAATGGCTATGCTTACTTTATGTTTGGAAGAAAGATACTGTGCTACATTTATCTTGCTTTTATGGGCTCACACTTAGGAGTCATACTTGACTTCAGTATACTGACTCAAATAATAACAGGAAATGAACTTGAAGATTAATATTTATTCACATTTGAAGGAATTAAAATCCATTTAAGATTATAACCATTCAGTAATCATGATGATTACTTTTAGTTAATAGATTTCAAAAACTCATGTTTTTAATTTAATGCAATATTCACCTATGAATATATTTGTGTTTTAGCTCTTCCTGAACACTCAGGAAGGTTTACAGTGAGGGCAGTGAATGCTGGCGGTGAAGCTCAGAGTTCAGCTGACTTTGTTGTTATTGAAGAGCCACCTGAAGGATCAACTGAGCATGTTACGACTTATGTAATTCAAGATATTCAAGAGACAAGTCGTGAGGTATGTTGAAATTGTTATTTATCAATAATTTTAATGCTGTTCATTAAGGATGGATTAAGGATAAGGATTAAATTAAATTAAGGATAAATATCATTCATCATGTTTTTCAAACTGCAAATTTTATATATCATTTATCATATTCTATAGTATTAAGATAAAATAATGTTATGATAGCATTGGTTTAAATTTAGTTTTAAAACACTGAATAGTACTGAAGTGAAAATATATGTGAAAAACAAGGTTTTGGTATTCTACAGAACGAAAAGAAGCAACCATCTGAGAGGGTTGTTGTAGTTCCTCATCCTGCAGTTGCTACTGAAGTTAAGAGAACAATAATAGAGCCATCAATGCCAAAGGAAGTCCCAAAGAAAGAGGATGTTGAACCTAAACCTAAAGATTCAGTTACCTCCACAGTTACAGAGATTGTGTTAGAAACAACACAGCATACTGAGAAACATGTATCCATGAGAATGCAGCATTCTCCTGTAGATGATATAATCTCTCCAGCTAAAAAATCTGTAGCATCTATAGGAACCCAGTCTGATGAACAGGTTAAGGATGAGCTTCCAAAGGATGCTCCACCTGATGAAAGTACAAAACAGGAAAATGACAGAGAGAAGATTGATAAAGAATTAGTTGAAATCAAGCAGCAAGGCAGTGTTCAGGGGGCTTTATCAAAGTTTAAGCAGCTTGAAGCCCAAGTAGAGAGTTCTCCTCCCCTCAGAAGTCATGCAGAGGAATTCAAGGAAGAGCTTTCAAGTTCAGATACATTGATTATTAAAAAATTATCATTAGGTAGCCCAGTTTTAAAAGTTGACGAATTAGCCTCTACTGGTATAATAATCCCCATTGAGATTGAGAGAAAAGATGAAAAAAATATTCTCATAGAAAAGCCATTAGATATTATTGAATCAGTCACCTATGTGCCAAAGCCTAAAGAAGAACCATCCTTTGCTGAAAAAATAATTTTAGACAGTGGTGAGGAAATAGAGCCTGGTCCTCCTCCAGAGATGGGTTTTATTCCTAAGAGTGAAGCTCCTACCAAAGTTCAAAAAGAGGAGGTTGCATGTAAAGTAAAGAAACTTCAAGAAGAATCACAGAAGGTGCTATCTCCTGTTGATATCCCTTCAGGAGGAGTTAGACTTTTCCCTGTTTCAACTGCTCCACCAGTCCAATCAGTTACTTCAATTGGAACTTCAAGCTCTGCATTTAGTCATTGGATTGGAAAAGAAATTGAAATAACAAAACCAATTTTAAGCACAACTGTGGTATCTGAAAGTAAAGTTGATGTTACTCCATTACCATTGCCGCCAGTTCCCACATATTTTGAGGAAAGTCCAAAGCCAATTGAAATTAAGACAACCTCTCTTATGGAGCATAAGGAAATTAAAATTAAGGAAGAGTTTGAAAGTGAGCTTGTAGTCAAAACTCACGAAATTCCTCATGAAGGTTTTATCAGACCAAGAAGTCCAGTACCAAGATCTCTCACTCCTGGAACTCTAGCTCCATCTGCTGAAGGAGTGGCAATGGAAAAACTTTGGGCATCCAGAAAAACACCAGAACCAGAGACAGAACTTTTGATTCAACCTACTCCACCTTCATCCTATCAGCAACACTCAAGAGAAAGAACAAGTTCTCCAAGACCATCAGCAGAAGGTGTAGCTATGGATCGTATTTGGGCTCACAAGCATCCTGAGAGGTCACTGAAAATGTCCTGGCCCCCTCAACAGTCAAATGTCGAAGAAGAAAGAACTGGTCCAGTATGGATTAGCAGAGGTGGTTCTGAGCCATTCAGACCCCCTGCTAGCCCATCTCCAGCACCAAAGCAAACATGTACTACAGAAGTTTCCTTAGTAAAGGAATACGCTACCATGGATTCTACTTTGAAGCATGAACAAATAGTAAAACCTGCCCCATCACCAACTTTTAAGCCTACTCCCACTCCAGAGACAACTGTTAAGCCTTTCCAACCTTTGGAAACTACTTTTAAACCTAGCGTTTCTTCGGTGTCTGCTTTTAAACCAGTTTCCCCTCCAGCCTCAACATTTAAACCAGAGATAGCACCTGAGCCACCATTGAAGCCTATTCCTCCTCCTGAACAGATAATTAAACCTGTTCCTGCACCACAAACAATCTTCAAACCTACTCCCTCAAAGGGGCCTAGTGTTCAGCCTCCATTGAGTACTGAAGCAGCTGTACCATCAGATGCCGATGTTCTTCATTACGTAGCACATGTGACACACTTGAGTTCTGCTGCTGAGAAGGAAGATGCTGTCATGTCAACCACCATCTCATCTACTAGTAAAACTGAAGTAAGTACATCTCATATGGAGAGGAGGATTGAGATCAATTCTCTTAGTGATTCTATCAAACCATTGGAATCAAATGCAATGGTTGTTGAAGAAAAGGTTTTGAAACCCTCTGAGGCTAAGAAAGTATGGCCTCCTGGTCCTCACATTGAGTTTGAACCTATGCATCCACCTTCTGTCAAGACTGGTTTACAGCCTCAGCGTCATATAGAACCTATAATTCCTCCACCTCCTCTAGAAGAAGATTTACCTATTCAACTTGAACCAGGCCCTCCTCCTGAAATTGGTTTCATGCAGCCAACTTTGGAGAGAAGGGTATCAAAAGTAGAGTCAATTGAATTAGATCTTGAAAAAGAACCATCAAAACATATTGTTGGTGCTGTTAGGACCATTCCTCCACCTCCCAAAGAAAAATCAAAAGAGGAGTCTGTAACTTCAATCGTAAGACATGTTGTAAGTCAAGTGCCTAAAAAACCAGCTGTAACAGAGAAAAGACCGAAATTAATGGAAAGGCCAGTGTCAACTCCACCTATTTCTTTGAGTGCTTTTAAACCGTTCCCTGAATTGGAACCATTTCCTTTCAAACCTGACCCAGGAAGATATACCCCCACCAAATTACCTCCTCCTCCTAAGCCATCAAAATTTGTTAAAAAAGAATTCACAGAAAGCGATTATGAAAGTGATGTAGATTCTGTCAGAATTCCTGCCAAATGGAGACCCTATGGTAGCGATACAGAAGGCTGTGAACCAGTCTTTCGACGTGTTAGACCACCAGGTACAACACCTGTTAAAAAAAGGGCAACATCTGTAGATCAGACTCCATTGCCACCAAGTGCTTTTGAAACAGAGCCACCAAAACTGATGGGTCCCTCACAGTCAGAGATATTGAAAGGAAGCTTGGAGAAAGTTGAGAAGGTTCAGAAGATTCCAAAAATGTTAGCAACAAAGGTAGGTAAGGTTACCCAGGAAAGTCAAAGGACTGAGCGAGATGAAATTACAGAAGTAACATCAGTAAAAGTTATCAAGAAGCAGGTGACTCAGTCTTCAAAACAGGCAAGTAGTTCAGAAATACCAAAAAGGAAACGCTCTCCCCCTGGCAAAGCAACCACTGCCTATGCCGAAACTTTGCCTGATAAAGAAGTTGAACAGTCAAATGCCCCCAAATCACCAATTAAACCAAAACCTGGTTCACCAAAAATGAAGTTGAAGAAAGAAATGGCAGAAAGTGGATACATGGCTGATACTGACGAGCCTAGATTGCTGCAAAAACTTGAAACTAAAGAAATGAAATCATCTACAACAACATCCTCTGTATCTTCAACTTCTTTGATGGCATCCAAATTTGAAGAGAAAATTTCAGAGTCCTCTAATGAGAGTTTGAAAAAAGTCCCTCAGAAAATTCATCATCACCACCAAGCATCCTCTAAGTTTCTTCAGCAACAACAGATTGCAGCTGCAGCTGAACGAATGGTTGAAGGAGTGCCGAAGACAGGAGAACAAGGTGTAGTGAGGAAACCACTGAAGGTGCGGGCCTTTAAGGTGTTAATGTGGATATCCTGTTGTGGGTTTTTAGTGTTGCTTCCCTCACTGACTTCTGTATCAAGATAATCTTCACCTGCATGCATTTTTAATATTTTGTGTTTCTTTTTATAATGCTAGTTTATATTTTAGACATTTTCACTTATTTTGTGTATTTAAGTTGTGTATTATGGCCTATAAATCTGAAGTGCGCTTTTATTTTTTTGTCATAACTTGATAGCTTTAGTGCTAAAACTTCACCTTAAGTATTTTAGAATTCCTGGCTAGATACCAAAACTCCAAGTAAAGCATGTACTGCCTGTTTGTTGAAATTTTTGAAATTATTTATTTTTTACACCAGTATTTTATATAGAACATTCCATTTCTTGGCTTCATAGTATAAATTTTATGTTTGCTTGTTATTTCAGTTGCAGAAAATATTTGTTGGCTACTATAGAAATTTTAGAGCATTTTTATTTTTTTATCTAAAAGCTTCAGCTTGCTTCTGGACTTTTTATTTACATCTTATATATTCAGTTAGATTTCATAAAATTATCCTATTACAGGAGGTGATTGCTCCAGCAATAGTTAAAGAAATTCCACTTTCATCAAGGGATCCTCTTTCTAGAAAAGATAAACCACAGGTGGTTCCAAGCCCCTCAAAGTAAGTATATTCAGCCTGCATGTATTTGTAACATTTTATATATTCTTCATTGTGTAAATCCATAACATTACAGCTAACTGTTTTGATGTTAATATTTTTATAACTAAGTTTGATATTTGAACTGTGTAACATAATTATTATTCATGGTTAATTAAGAAAATTGCATTATGATGTTACAATTGTCATTACCTTATAGACAACAGGTTTGCATATGAGCTGCAAATGAATGCTGTTCTGAATTTAATTTTGATAATGTCTCTTGTCTTGAATATTTTTTATTTAATGACAAATTAAAAAACTGCAGTTTTAGATGAATATCACCAATGATATTCTTTTTCTCAAATTCTTTTCTAATTTTATATCAAGTACATGTACTTGATTTTTCGTTGAGTTCTAATTACAGTAGAACCTCAATTTTACGAAGTTGAAGGGACCAAAAAATTTGCACTTCGTAAAATTTGGGCTTTGTAAATTTGAGGTTTTCTTTCAAGCATTCGAAATCTCTACAATACCAATCCAGGTTCAGTAACACAGTGCATAAAGTCAAATGGGATTGAAAGGAAGGTAATATTTCAATAAAATGAATTATACATCCAGTTTAATGTTTAATACAACAGAAAAAATTCAAACTTTTTTACTTTTAAAAATAATCATAAATTAATTTTTGTTTTCTGGAAGTTTCAATGAAAGATGGGGTGATTTTCTCAATACCTGAAAGGTAATAATTGAATAAATCAGGTACACCATCAGTAAACATTTGAAAATTGTGAAGCACTTTTATGGAGTGTCTTAATTCATCCCTTGTAAGGGGGGGAAGGTGCTTCTGGGTCATCTTCATAGCTTGTAGAAGAGATATCTAACTTCACTTCATCCTCATCTGCTTCGTCTTCACTAAATTCACTGCAGTTATGCGTCATCACATGAGAGTCACACTTCACGTATGACTCAGCATGAGAGGATGTATCTGGGATGTTTTGATTTAGTTGTGCCATTTCTTTACTAAGGAGGTCCTGTAGTGTGTGAACCTCCCTTAACTCCTCTGTCTCTATAATTGATGTGTCACCAAAACCAGCTGATCTCCAACAGTTGGAAATAGTGTTTGCAGTGACACTGTCCCATGCTCTGGCAATTCGTCGCACAGCATGGAGCAATGTCCATGGAGGCACATCTTAAATGTATGCGTACCAAAGCTGTGTTTACAGAAAGCTAAACTATGCAGGTCTAAACTTGACAAATAATTATGAGGAAGAAATCAAACTAATTTCTGTTATAAATAAGAGTCACAAGCTCATTCAGGAAGAAAACAATAGATATCACATGCAATTCTCTGAGTGCACTATAGTAGTAGTTCGTTAAAAGCACTTTGACTGCTTAGGTAATTTTGCCCATGTGCTCCCACCAGGATTTGAAATCAGAACTGATTCCTCATTAGCCCCGTTACCCACATGGCTCTCCAGGAGCCAATGTGCAGTATATTTGCTTCAAATTGAAAGGATTTAAAAATTAGACTACGATTATACTGATTCCCTTTATAGCATAGACCTTATTTCAAAGCCTAGGAGACTCACTTAAGTCAAAGTGAATGAAACTCACAGCCATGAATCCCAAAAAAACTAGCTCGTAAATATTTTAAGTCATTTAAGAACTCTACTTAAGTTGATTTGAAACTCCCTCTTTTTTATAATCGTTCTACTACGCTGACGTTTAGCGGTGATTTTCGAGAATTGCTTACTCGCGGGTACTTTAAACGATCTTGTCGCATGACAAATCACAAGTCGCGATCGCAAATTCTTACCTAACGACGTGAAATGCTTTTAATTGATAAATTACGTATTGAAAATGCATCAAAACTTAAGTAATAGTGACGTATTACTACAAATTTAGTATTCTTTAATTAAACTGATTTCCATGTGTGCTGCAACAAAGAACTTCCACAGGAATTCTACTTTCAAGTGAAAGTAGTAGTAGTAGTATTGTTAAAAGTGCTTCGACAGCTTAGGTCATTTCGCACATTGGCTCCCACTGGGAAACGAAATCGGGACCGCTTTCACCAAAGGCAAACGCGCTGTTCACATGACTATCCGGGAGCCTTCAAGTAAAGGGTTTACCAAAGTTCTGCGATGGGGAATTTACCAAGCGTCCAAAGATAGTGCTGGACAAGAAATCTTCGGTAGTGGACTTTAAAGCTGTTAATTATTCCCATGTCCAGCGGTTGCATCTTACTGGTGCTATTTGGACTCAGAAAAAGTACTTCCTGCAAGAAGATAATTTGCTTCTGAAAAATGTCCGTCGTCATCCATGCTTTTTTATTACTTTCATACAACACAGGCAAATTTTTCACGTTCTTGAAGCAACGTGAAGCTCTTGATTTTGCAATCACAACTGGTTTCAACTTTTCGAATCCATCTTGGTTACATATCAGCATTACTGTAACCCTATCCTTAGATTTTTTTACCTCCGCTACATTTTTCACCATGGGTCCCGAGGGTGGAGTCAGGTAAGCCTTGGAAAACAAACCTGTTTTATCCAGGTTGTATATATCTCGAGGGGAATATTTAGACACAATATCATCGTTTATTTCATGCCACTGCGTTGTTTACCTTCTTCTCCACAGATTTTCATTGAAGCGATTCTGTATCTTTTCTTGAATTTATCAAGCCACCCAAAGTTGTCGCACTTCAGTTTAAGAGCCAAAACCTGAGCCTTCTTCAGAATTGGTCCACATATAGGCAATTTGCACGCACCACACTTAAAAAAAAATTATGCAGCTGACTATCAAGTTGATCAAATTGCGACGATGAGACGTACTTTGTTTTTAATGATGTTGCTGTGTGACTCAAAATTTTTTCACTTGAATTGACGATTGCTGCCAATGTAGGTAAAGAAATGCCATACTTCCGAGCAATTTCTGTTTTTGTCTGCCCGCGATCACGTACTTCCTTGATAATTGACATTTTGGTGACCAAACTCAGGGACTTCCTCTTTTTCTTGGTCAGCGATGTTTTATCCATTATTTAACTAATAGGCACACGGGATATCACAACTGATCACAACACAGGCCACCTCGCGCAGAGAGTGATTTTGACTGTACGCGCGCAACTTTACCTCGCTTGGAGACCAACATTTTTCAGGGTGTCCACCATCCAACTATTATTTTTCAATCTTTTACTAACCAATTAAAAATCGGAAATCCCTGCAGCAGCCTTAAGCATTTTAATTTGTCGCACTCCAATTTAGCAGCCAAGTCCTGAGCCCAAAACTCCCCAAGTCGAAAACAAATTCTTATCATGCTCTATTCTCTCAATCTCTCGTCCAAATAGAAACCATATACTCCTGGAAATTGCTGATCTATACGATCTCAGGTCGCGGATTCGCGATATTACCAGAAAGCTTGATGAAGAAAGAAAGAGCACGGCCACGTCTTATTAGCTATAATTTTTCGCGAAAACTGTAATCAAAATGTTTGTATTCCACGAAATTTTCACATTTTCCCATCTAAAATACATAGGATGTGAGGGTCCTCCCAATATAGACAATCTGGATTAAGCTGCTCCTGTTTACGGCGATCGTCATCCCATTATATTGAGCTCAGTGCGACAAAACCATTTCAAATACTTCGTAAAACCGGGGTTCATTCACTCCTAGGGACCGGCTTCTCACTTCGTAAAACATGAAATCGAGGTTTTACGTAAAACCGAGGTCATTTTACATGTACAAAGATCGGGACCGGCGGAATGGTTCGTAAAACTGTGTCACTTCGTAAAATCGAGGTTCGTAAAAACGGGGTTCTACTGTATATCTTTCCCTTAAATTTTTTGACACTTTCATCGTACATGTCAGATCTCATAAGCAGCTCATGTGTAAATATGTTTTGCATTTTACATTTAACGTTTGATGAGACATACATGTGAAGATTTATATATTTAGATGTTGCATTAATATTTAATGACTCATGCCAGTGGTGTTTTTGATGCAGTAAAACTCTTGCTATTTGCTTTGATAATTTTGATGTTAAGACTCTGCTTTCACTAATGATGATTATAATGTCTGAGCTTGTATTATAAGCTTAACCAAAAATTTTGTATCTTTTATCATATATATAAATGGGGCTGGATAATGATCCTCATAATCGCTACGTTTTTATCTGATTTTAATTTAAATATGCATGAAAAGATTAAGATGAAAGCTTGGGCTTGTAATACCTAACTGAGCTGAAGCATTTACTTGCTGACAATCTTCAATAAAAATAACATTCAGGAATAAAAAAATATCAATGTTTTTATTTTAACTTTGTTGTAAATTTCTCTCTTTTTAAAATCATATTAATTCATAATCAGATTTTCCAAAATACACATTAATACAAGTTCGTAATTAAATTTTCTTCTGGAGAAGAAAGAAATAAATAAATTTTATTATTGTGTGCATCTAATCCTGAAGAAATCTTTAAATTGTATAATAAAGCATATTTTCTCACTCTTAAATCTATTTACATATTTGGAACATTTGCTATATAATAGTATAACTGATGCACCATCAAATTCTGAATTTGTCCTCAATATTCTGAAATAATTTTTGAAATTTCATGTTATTCGTTTTAATTTCTTGAAACTTATTTGAAAGATCTGTAGCAAAAATCTTACAATTTTGGAATAGAATTTCCTGTGACATTCATCTTAATTTCTGAAAAATGATTTCATCAGTATTTATTTGCTCTGGAAATAAATTTTTTTCCTCTTTACTGTAAATTATAATCTTTCCTGATTTTTAGAGCATCATGAGAAAAACACCATGCCTGTGCAATCATAATAGATGTAAATCCTTAATGAATGTTTTAAACATAAAATACATACTTCAAAAATTTCACAAAGCATGTCTCTATTTCGAAAATGTCCCATCTGGCCCTGGACAATAATCTGGTTAAGTAATGCCTTTCTCATCATATAACTCAGTGATAAGAAATAACTGCCCATATTCATCATTTATAATTGGTAATTGCATTTTAATGAATATACTGATGTTAGGTTTCTCAGGATTTTTAAATTCTTTGATCCAGCGATTATATCAGCAATCCAGCGATTTGATCAGCAATTCAAACTATTATATACCAGGATTCCTTTACTTTTGTAAAAAATATTCTATCATAATCCAAGAAAATGCAGAAAATTCACTGAAAATTTGCATTTTAGCATTTATCTAATGAAACATTTCTACCTGGGAAACATTTTTAAATACCAACAGAATTGTTTAGCCTATGATCTTCAAAGTTGCTTTAAATAGACATATTGGTCATATTAGAGAAGTACATATACTGCATGAGTATTAATGAGTCTTAGACATCTGGAAATGATCTCAGAGACCTCTTCTGTTACATTATCCACTCTTTGAGATACGCTATTCTAAGCCATCACTTGAGAGAGTGAGAGAAGTTAATGGTGAAGCTGAAAATTATTGTGAAGTAGAAAATGCAGATGACCATAGATGATTTTAAAGTTATAATATCTTAAAGATAATTTTACCTTGAAATGTTAATGGAATTTCGAAATGCAAATATATTCTTATTACATCAACAAATGTTCAACCTCATTTATTTATGCTCAGTAGATTCAAGAATTTTAATTTCCAGGCTAGGTTCCTATTGAGCCAGTTTTGCTGCATCCTTCTGAAATACCATTGGAACTTAGAGATAGAGCAATATTTAGATTCCTTATATCACATATTATAGTGCATGCTTCAACTCTTGCATCAATCAAATTTAAATCATCGTTCTCAGGAGACAAAATGCATGCTAGATAATGATAGGCTGTCTTGCATCTGAATGCTATAGAATTTTTCCTTAATGGGAGGAATAAATAAAGCCACATGAGATGGAAAATGCTTTCTTTTATAGGTTTGTGAAAGGGCAGTTTCGTGAAAGTGACTATGAGAGTGATTATGACACTCGGATTCCTCCCTTGTGGCGTCCTCATGATTCAGATACGGATGAACCCTCATATCGCCCAGTCCGCCCCATTCTGACATTCACCAGAAAGGCAGCAAGTGTGGATAAGGGATTACTATCACCCATTCCCCCCAATAAGTTTGAAGTACCTCCCCGTTCTGAAGGTCAACTACATCCAAACTTTGAGCCTCTTGAAAGAGCCACAGTTCCAGTTGCAAAAATTACCAAATTGGACTCCCAATCCGTTGATCATACTGATTCTGTTTCTTATCAAATCAGGTCATCATTTTCAGCACAACCTGCAGTCACACTGCCAGTTGTGCTTCCTGAACCAGGCCCTCCACCGGAGGAGAGATATGCTCCACCACCTCAAGGAAGACATGACAAGAAGGCAGTAGTTGACCCTCTACAAGCTGTAGAGACGTCAAAGAAGATGCATTTCACTGAATCATCTGAGACTTGCCATCGGGTGGTCAGTATGGAGCATACGACAAGGGTCATCCAGTTTGGTGAAAAGGAGAGGCAGATGGTGCATCCCATTAGAAGTCAGCCTCGTGCCTCATCTGAAACCCCTCGTCTGGTAGAAATTACAGAACCAGCACTCGAGCCATTCCCATTTAAACCAGATCCTCTGAAACCCAAGAAAGCTGCTGTTCCCCCTCCTCCGAAGCCTAAAAAGTTTACTAAAGGAGAATTTAGAGAAAGTGATTATGAAAGTGATGTTGAAAGTGTTCGCATCAAACCAATCTGGCAACCTAATGAGAGTGATACTGAGGAGCCTCATTATCGAAAGGTAAAAGATAATTCAAGTCCTTGGTTTTGAACCTCTTTTGTTTTAAGAAATGAGTACTCAATAAATCATGTGAATTATTCATGTGTTTCCATGAAGACCTATGGTAAAGGTGGAATAATTTGGAGTAATGATTAAAATTAACCATCAGTTCATCAAATACATGTATTGTTTTTGATTAAAGATTGAATATAATATTGCATTTTTGAAATTTACATTATTATGTGTAATTTTTATTCATAGACTGATTTAAAATCTTTGATTAAAGATATCTAGGAGAAAAAACAATTGAGATAGCAATTCCTAAATTTAAAAAAACCCTCATTATTCTTAATCTGCTCACACATTGTCTCATTATGACTTTGTTTATCATTGAAAAGTATATTTTATATAACTAAATAGCTGTAATTTATTAAGTAATTGTCCATACATTCAATGATGGTGACATAATAGCGGTTCTTTTTTAGATGTATCAATTATTGTTTACTGGAGTAATAATTTTAATTTTACCTTTTTTCTCAAAGGTGAGGCCACCTTCAGCACCACCTAAAATGCATGACTCATGGGACAGGGGAGCACCTTCTCCAGCACCACCATCAGAGTTTGAGAGGCCTCCAGAATTGAGTGGACCTCAGAAAATATCCCTTCAATCTTTGGGTAAAGTTGAGAAAACTAAAGTTGCGAGTACTGTCGTAAAGACAGAGGCTGAGGAGAAAAGACTGATGAGGGTGGAACAAATGAAGAGGCGCTTCAGTGAAGGAGCAGACACACAGAGGCACTTCCAGCCAGTTGCTAGACATTCAGATTATCCAGATAGCATAACTCTAGAGCCTGGGGAAGCGCCAGAATATGGATTTGTTGGTATACCAGCTTCTGCTACACGTAAGATGATCTTGCTACACATGATGATAAAATGTTTCTGTTAAATTTTAGTTTTATTTGTAATTATGCCTTATTTGAATTATTGCAGTTGTTTTTCAATCAATTGGATGAGTTTCTTTCAAAAAATCTTAAAATGGTTTTATCAATTCGCTTGAATTACCTATTATGTTTGTGTGTAAGATGATCTTTAAATTTGAAAATGATATCAACCTACATACGAGATAGAAAATTAATCAGCATTACTATAAATATATACTTGGTGTAACATGTGAATTAGTGTTCTATTGTTTGTGGAGATGAAACATGCTACTTATCTCTAGGAAAATATCTCCAACATAGTGTACTTCCCAGTCTTGGAAGTTTGGAATGTCATTATTTCATGTATATCATGACTTACATGTAAGCATTTAACTTAATTCTAAGTTCCATGTAAAAATGTAAAATCACTCAATAACAAATACTTCTTTTGGATCTTATTTCTCTAGTCCAGAAAAGTTCAATGATAACAATTTATTTTAACCTGCCAAAATTGCCTTACTAGAGAGTAATTATTATGGTGAGACCTTGTGTTGACTTGAAATATGTAAAAATTTGAAAATTCAATTGAAAATTTGGAGAATCAACCCCTATGATATATTGAGTTTCCTTAGAAATTAAGAGTCTACATTTGGTTCAAATAGATCATTTTATCTAAAAAACCATGTAATGTAATTGTTCTTGTTGGTTTGCTTATCCATTGATACTATACACTTCCTTCTAATTTATATATCTCTGTCTGGTAAGTTTTACTAATAGATAAGTAAAATAAGTTAAAAATAATAAGTAAACTTTTAAAGTGTTTCCTTTTTAATTTTGTTTAATATTATTTTCTTAGTCATGATGTTACCATACTTCTTTCATTGTAGAAGTTGCCAGTCACCATATGAGTGAAATGTCCCATACATTCAAATCAAAAGCTCAGCAATTTGTGAATGAAATCATGCATATGCCAACTGAAACTAACACAGAGCCAAAGCCAAATGGTATTCAACAAATAAAGAAAGTTGAGAGTGAAGATGCAAAGGATACAGAACCTCAAGCTTACAGAGAGGAGTCCAGGATGTCACAATTTGGTTAGTATTCTGAGTGAACAAAGGAAGGGTTTCCCTAATTTTTTCTTATTTTAGGTATTTTATGTCCATTTTTCTTCAAAAGAATCATGGATATAGAATAATTGGAATCAGAGTGTAATTTCAAATTATATTTCTTAAATGAATCTTTAATAAGCATTAGAGGTAAGATTTGAAAATAGAAATTTTATTTTTTAAGCATCTTTGTTGATTGATTATTAAGTAATATTTTATATGATATATCACTGAGGGGAAGATTGCTATTTTTAAAGTCTTACCTTTTAATCCAAACTATAATTTTAGTATCAGCCGTATTTTATTTTTATCATAAGTGAAAATTTTCAATCATTTATCTTTGTTTAAATATGTATATCTTGTGCTGTAATATTCTTGGAAATATTTTCCTCAGTTTACAATGGGTTGTGGCTTGTGTTTTAATGATGATTTCAGGAAAGGATTGATAAATACTTCTGTAAACATTTTATTTCATAGATGATCTAACGAACTGCCCTGGTCAAGTGAGTGATATTATTTACTCAAACACTTAAATCTCTTGTAAAACCTCCTGTACCCAGGCTATTAGTTGACCAATCTTCTACATTTTGATTTATCTCAAGCCATTAAAAAATTAAGAGTTCCCAATAATCAACAGCAAGTACACATTTTAGCTAATTAAGCTTCGAACTCTACTGAAAACAATCCTTCACTCCAGGTACAAAATGTATAGACCCTGACACGGGCCTCATTTACTTCAAATATGATTTTGGATACGAGTTTGGTGTGCTCCTTCCTGGTGAGGGAGCTGGGATGGGGTCCAATAAAGCAGTATCAGGAGGTGATGGAATCTCTTCATCAAAATCAAGAGATGATGATATTGCTGTACCAGTGATCCATGAAAAATCTGGTACACCCGATGCTAAGGCAACGCGAGAGAAACCCATTTCTAAGTTAGGAGGGCAGAGTGGCCCTAAAGAAAAACCTGCTGTTCCTCAATTTCGCCCCAAAAAGTTCACCCATCTGAAATCTGTCAAGTGGGAGCCCACTTCCGAGAGTGAACTGTCTGATGCTGAAGGGACCCTTCCTAGAGGGGGAGGGCCCCGTCGGCTACCCCAGCCAACTGGAGGAGTGAGTCAGCCGAGAATCATCATTCCCACCTCTCCCTCAATACCACCACCTCTCTCATCGTCTCCTTCATCTTGGAAGTGGGTTAGCGGAGGAGAAGCTGGCACCATGAGTCCTCTGTCTCTCTCCCCACAAAGTCTTCCCTCATTTTCACCCCACCCCCAGCAACAAGGTGGGAGCGTCGTTGCACCTCTCAGAGTTACTCCACGGGCTGATTCAACAGGTACCTCTGCAGAAGGTCGATTGCATCATTGCCTGTGGATCACTAACAGCCATGACTGTTAATCTCCCAAAATATGTACTGAATGAAGTCAATATGCACCTAGCTCTAGAAAATTTCAGTAGCTTCAATGCATTAGTTATAAGTTTGGTTATCAGATGTGTATGCTTTATGTGTTTGGGTTAGGTTGAATTCAATAATTTTGTTCGCTCTCTGTCCGTCACACTGTGGTATTAATAATGGTATGCATGAATGTATAAGTATTAGCTTGTATGTATGTATAAACATTAGCTTATTTCTTATAGTGTATGCACTGCTCATTTTTTGAGCTAAGAGTTTCAGGAAGCATTTTTATTCCTTAATCATTTTTTTTTCTCTAAGAGGTACAGTCAGAAGTACTTGGGTCAAAGATACTTTCTGAATTTGAGCATGGTGGCATAATGTATTTTGTGAAATAAGTAGAGGTAGCTTCTGCTTTTGCTCATATTCCTTCTTACGAGATAACATTTGATAATGTAATCACATTTTTATAAGATGATCTATTCATAATCTATGATCATAATTGTAGACAATTAATGCATCATGATCTTTAAGGTGAAAGCAAAACTGTGCATTGTAGCATTCTTGATTTTACAGTAAACAGAAAACATTTGAGAGTATATGCTTAAATATTACTGTAATATGGCATTGCATGAGCATTAGTCATAATTCTTGGTAATGATGCAGTAGGTATCAAAAACCTTAAAATGCAGTAACTTTAATTAACTCTAGTAATGTGTGATAAAATTTTAATCCAAATTAATAAATAATTTTTAATTTAAATAACATTTTTATATCATAAAATAAACTATAGCATTTTGTAAATGAGTAGAATGAAATAGGAGAGTTAAATCATCATTTTAATTATTTGGTATACCAATTCTAGTACATTGAATCCAATAAGCATTTGTACAACCCAGTATAAAAGTTAACTTTAATATATTTTGTACAATCTATGAATTGTATAATGAAGATAATAACCAAACTTTAAATATTTTTCAGCAAAATTCTTCCAATTGTCATTAACTAATATTTTTACTCAAATAAGGTTATTTTTCATGTATAGTAATCAATACTTTGTCATATGTTATAATTTGTTTCAATTTTTTATGGCACCTTAAGTATAAATTATTCATTAGTGGTATATTTATCAGATCATAAATAGCAATAAATTGTACTCTTACATCTATAACAACTTGAGGGTGACAATATCATTTCCCCTTATTAGCATCTCTGTCTATGACATCTTCATGGACCGAGTCTGGTATGAGCCCTTCAAGTGCTCGCATGGGAGGAGTGCATGGACAAGGCTCACTTAAACCTGGCCAAGGTAGAGGAAATACCCCAACACCTCCCAGTACTCCTAGCACCCCAAGCAGTGCTCATGGTGTTTATACCATGTCACAGTCTCAGCCTCCTCAATCCAAGAAGCCTCCAACGTTCATAACAGTAAGTTCTGAAAGTTGCTCTTTTAACAGTGAATGAAAGAATTTCATAAGAAATTGAGAAAATATGTATTTAATTATAAATAAGATTTAGAGAATGTTAATTTCAGCTGGATTAAAAGGTAATATGAATCATCATGGTAATGTATGTTAGATGATGGAACTTTGTTGCAAAATATTAATTTTTCTTGAGTTATAATATGATTTTATGAATGGAAATAGTACAGAATTTTACTAGGTTATTTCAGTAAATGCAACCCTCATTGATCTCATTCATAATTCATGCCCATTAAAATATTCATATAATGAATTATCATTTCATTGAGCTGACAGCTTAATCAGCTTATAAATAACTTATTGTTATCAGGTTATCATAATTTGAACTCATTTAGCCAATGGGATATCTTTTAAAAGTTCCTTGGACAGCAAAAGGTAGTGAGCATCATTTATGTCCTTATCACCATATCATTTAAGTCTGTAGGTGTTACTGAGATTTTCTATTATAAAACTCAAATGTTCATGACTTATATTCTTTTTATGTGTTTACATTTTATGAATTAGTTTCCCAATTCAAAATAAAATAAATTGGTGAATGAAAAGAATAAGATTAATGATGTATTGGATGAATTATGGAAATTAATTCATTTTTTCAATTATATGCATTTATTCAAATCCTTTTTCTTTGTTTCTTGGTGAACATGGCATGGGTTATGGGCTAAAATTAGAGGATTTACATGGGAAAGTAAAAAATGAAATGGTGATTTACTGTGATGGACAGGTGTCATGCTAATAAGAGTAATTAATTTTTCCTTGCTTTAATGTATTTCAGCCAAAAATGAGATTGATCTATTATTTTTATCTATTTTTATTGAAACCCTTCATAGGCTTTGTATAATGTGATAGTTGAATTTTATTTCATTATTTCTTAGTTATAGTTAGGAAGGCAACTTTGAGTAGTTCTATCTTGTGTATTTGATGATATGCTCTCTATTTATAATTTTTAAAGTAATCCCATTGTTTAGATATTCTTTGTAGGCATGTTTTAATTAGATTAGTAATCAATTCAAATTGTTGCTCAAATATTATCTTCTAATTTTACTTCCTGAATATGTTCATCAAACCTCATTTTTACTCACCTGATTATCTTTTCCAGCCATTAAGGGACATAGCAGTGAAGAGTGGAGGCACAGCCCGTTTTGAATGCATAGTTCAAGCAGAGCCACCACCTAATATATTGTGGTCTAAGAATGGACGAATCCTTGAGAACTCCCGAGATCATGAAATTTACTACAAAAATGGAGTGTGCCGCCTGACAATTCCTGAAGCCTATCCTGGTATGCTGCTATGTTACTATTAAATGAAGCAGGATGTATAGAATTTCAAAGATCTTCCTGCAATTCCAGCTCTTGAGATTTGAATTAAAAAACCTATGATTTCTAAGAATTTCTTTCTGCATGTATGACACACTAATTTATTATTTCAGAGGATGCTGGGACATACACCTGTACAGCCACAAACATGCTAGGAACAATTGGTACAACTGGATCTCTTCAGGTCCCAGGTGAGAAACGTAAACCTCACAAGGTCTGAGCAGAATGGTCATTTGAAGAAAACTTCAAGATATTTATTGAATCATTTTGTGTGTCTTAAGTTTTGGCATTCAGTTCATTTTCAATGGTGGTTTAAAGTTACCCAAATTGGACCATTGTTTAAAGAAGCCTAAAAATTAATATAAAATGATAAATACAAAAATATGTAACATTTATTGCTTAACAAGCTGCTGCCAATTAAACTTGAGACACAATTAATGTGGTAGATCAAGTATTAAAAATCACAAATGTACTTAAAGGCCAAATAGCTTTTGATTATTCTTTGCTTATGTGGAGATTTCAAATATATTATTACAATATTAGAAGAAGTGCAGATAAGATCTTTAAAACTAACAAAATAATTTTATATATTACCCCTTGGTGCTATGGTGAACTCAGAGGTTGTTGGAGGTTTTCACTCTATTTGTTCTGTGGTTATGTTTAAATTATGTGTATGTTAAAGATATTTGCTTAAACATGGATATGTGAACCTGCATTTTGCTTATGAGGTGGTGGATTGGTTGTATGAACTGTAAGCTTTACCTTTGTAGCTAAGTTGGCATTCACCTTGTAGCAGTCTTCTTTGTAAATAAAAAGGCAGTACTTTCTACGTTCTGTCTGGTGTTGGGTTCTTCTTCTTTTTTCTATTCCTTTCCTTCTATCTTAAGGATTAGATATTAAGTTTTGAAGTGTATTGAACAATAATTAAACAAATAGAAATTATTGTTATATTTGAAGTTACAATCTGCATGTTTCAGGTTGGAGTTTAATTCTTCAATTTCATGTAAAATTAATAGAATGGTATGAATAAAATCAATAGATATAAAATATTTACCTTGATATGGTGGGAAGATATTTTATGAAACAGAACTTTCATTCTTAGTTTTAAAATAATCTCTCTAGTTTCTGGGATTTATTACCTCCAGTTTTCTTTCCAAACATCATATTCCTTTGCAGATTTTTGGCATAATTTGTATCACTGTCTTTTCTTACAATGGTAAAATTTAATCATTCAATCAGTAAAACAATATTTCATTAAATCATTATCAAATTCGTATAAGTTTTGAATTTTAATATTTATAATAAATTAGATTTGTCATATATGTAATTAGAATTGAAAAATTGTTTAGAATTCAATTTACTTAAGAAATTTCATGTGGAATGTGATATTGCTAATCATATTGGTGAATTTAACTCTAGGTGATAGAGTAAATATTATTTATGGAGATACTTGTGATAAATACTTATTGTAAACTCTGTTTATTTTTAAAACTTACTGTTGGAATGGTTCAATTGCCAATGAGAACACACTGGTTTTCTGTTCATGTTTAATTGGGGTAATTATTGCATAACTAATAGCTTTCATTAAGAGCTTGATCAATTTATTATGGAGGCATATTTCCAGGTTTGCTTTTGGTTCTTGGTAAGATTTGAATTTATTTCTTCTTTATCCATCTCTACAAAATTAGAGCATGACAGATATGCATGGGAAATTGCTTATGCCGATGGTAAATTAGAATCATACCCAAAGGTATTGGCATGCAAAGTTAATTGTAAGCAGTCCCCTGGTCATAAGTTAATATTTATCTCTTATGATCTTTTTACTCAAAACATTTGCTGCATAACTGTGAAGAAGGTGAACATCTCCAGTTGAGTTATTGCATTTTGTATCTTCCACTCTTACCATTTCATCAGATAAACAATCTGTATTCTGACAACTGGAAGCAATAGTTTTTGTAACTGGAATACCTATGATTAGTTGTGACAGTATTATATAAAGCACCATTACTTCTAAACAACGTAATACTAAAAGCATCTTTCAAAGAGGATTTTTAAATAACATTTTAATTGGGCATAGAAATGGAATGAACAAAAAATATAGTTTTTGGTTTATTTCTCATTAAGACATTAAAAAGAAAATGATAATGAGAACTGGATTACAAGGATAGAATTTTAGAAATGTATATATGAAGTAAATCTGAAAAATTTCTTTTGAAAATAATTTAGATATGAAATCTATTTAGGAGAAATCAAGTAAATGGTTTAGGAAAGCTTGTTTTGCCATATGTAAGTACATTTTAAATAAGATAGAGATAATTAATATCAGTGATGTTTAATGGAATCATATGGTTTTTATTTCTGAAATCAGTACAAATGTTTTCAATAAAATGTGTTTCAACGTTGAATTTGATTGCTGGAGTAGGGAAATTGGATGCACAGGTAATTTACATTGATAAAAGAACGAGGCTATTGCCTAAATCATAATTTCTATTAGTAAGCATTGCATTGGTTACTTTATTATAAAAGATATGATCTTGATGGCTCTAGGTGGTAAATGTGATAAGCTAACTGTCAGGTCACTCTTGAGTTTAGGATATCTGTATGCTATTTTTCTTCATCATTTGTAGAGAAAAATGAAAAAGGGAGGCCTTTGTAAAATGTTGTGTTTGGGGGCCTCAGTACATACATTGAGCTCTCTGCGAATATCTTGTTATTAATATTTTTGGTATACAGTTCTTCAGTTCTACAGTTCTGATTTCTAGTATAAGTTCTTTGAAATGTTTCTTCAAATTTTAATAAGTCAGATTGTTCTAAGAGTTAAAGGAAAGCTTCTCTCATCATATTGAGAATTTAAGCTATTTAAACTACAAAATATTTACCTAGCGGTGGAGTATAATGCATAGTAATATATATGTTTGGGTTTAAATCTGAAATCATAGTTTTTTTAGTGCCTGAGATGCCTTTAAGTGTTAGTAGCTGAAACTTAGGAGATGCTGCCCCATTTGCAACAGTTACCCTTCGCCAACTCTTTGCCTTAAATTTACTTAATGCAAGGCATCCTAGATGGCTCACTGCACCTGCATGATCATGATTAGACCGTTTCCCCATCTTTCTTCCACCGAATCACCTCCAAATCCTCGTAAGTCATTCCGCACCCTTTCCACTGCTTGCGTTCCCCGCGAACAGAAGAAGAGAGGGGTGGTGGGGCAAAAGATATGGGTTAACCTATGTGGTAAGGTGAGCGAGGTTATGAGCTTCGAAGTTGGGGAGGGAGGAGATCCTCGGTGACGAATGGTTTGGGGAGGCCCTTCCAGAGGATGAAAAGCTCTTGGAGAAGGGGAATAGAGTCGGTGGAAGGCGTGCTTGGTCCATGCGTCGTCTCTTTACTTCTGGAAAACGGGAGCGAATGCCAGAATGAGTCACAAAACAGGAGATGCCAAAGCGTGGGGAGGATTTGGTGAGAAGGTGAGATGGGAAGGCTAAAATACGCGGTTCTGTAATGAGAGTGGTGGTCTATTCTGGAACGTGTTCATTCTTCATCTCTTCTCTATGTGTGAGAACGAGTTTTCGAACACGTAAGGAGAGTGTTCCTTCGTTTGCTCGAGGAATTCGTGTTGGAGAGGATTAGATCATTTGTGATTAAATTCTTGAAACTCTTTACATGATATGCATCTTGCGAGTGTCTGCAAGTTATCCGTTCCGTTATTTCGTCATCATATTGGGTTATCGAAACTGCAATATTTTTTGAAGAACTTTTATTATGCCACCTATATTTTCCTTAGAATGTGAATCACGTGTTGTGGAATAATTTATGCAGACGAAAGACATGTAGTTCAGAGAGGTACCTTAAATTATTAAACATTTATTTGATGATAGTAACTTAACAGGGCGGAAGCACGCTTAACGTTTTCCGATATCTCTGATTAAAAAAAATAATTTCGATTTCTTATTTTTTATTAACGTAAATGGAAAGTGATCAGAAATCGAGATGAATATCAGTGTAAATCAACTTTCAGCCGTGAATAATTTGCTGAAATTCTCATCACTTTTTATCTAAGGATTTATAAAGTAAAATGGAGAAAACATATTATCAAACTGCATTAATCAATGAAATTTTTCAAATACCTCGATTTGGGTAAAGCGTGTAAAATACTTTACATTGCGTAATGAAGAAGTAAATGAAAGACTTATAGCAGTAGTTACCAAGGATACCACTCAGGTCGTAATTCCAAAGTACTGAAGAACTATTTGCAAATAGGTATTTTATCTAAAGCACGTTTATAATTGGCTTCGTTAACTTCAGTATATTTCTTTTTGCGTATTTCGAATTTTATTTACCGTTGAAATCGTGAAAACGATACAGGCATAATAATATAAGAGTAATATTTTGATGATTAAAGGAAAGCTCAGCTGTGTGAAGAGTGGAAATTAATTGAGAATAAAATATCTTTCTTCATTTTTAGAATGTATTAGATTATATTTTGGTTTGATCTTAATATTTAGAGATGAATCGAAATATAGCCTGAGTTTGCGTCAAGGTGTTCAATTTAGTTCTCAGCTGCGAAATTGCTCCCAAGTGGCCAAAGTCAACACAGAAGGTAACTAATAATGGCGACACGTGTTATATGACGCAATTTTTATCTCATTTAGTTAGTGTATCTAAATTTCACTGCACGTAACGCTAATCCTGCAAATATTTCGGACCGGAATGATAAAGACATTTACTATTATTATTATTAATCTCTTAATGGTTTCTTTTTTCTAATGATGAGAGCATCTAATAGTCTGCATCAGATAAGTTCGTTTTTCAGATTAAATTTGGAACCGGAATTTTTACCCCCAAAAATGCGCGATTTGTAGGGAAGGGGTGTCTGGATAAGTTTGAACGGGGAAGAACTGTATGTTAGATCGACTCGAGATCAAGCGGGTCCAGAAGTGGGGGGAATTTTTTTAATAGGAGTGGAGGGGAGGTGCGGAAGGAGAGGGAACAGGGCGGCGCCCAGAAGCTCCCCAAAATTAGCCGCCAGCGAGAGAGAGAGCCCCCCTTACCGTCGCTATTTCTGCCGGCGAAACGCTTGCTTGACGAATAGAGGAGGTATTCGCTTCCATGGAGGCTTCCCACGATGCGTGACCCCACCCGCCGCTCTCACTACCTTTCCCTACCGAGAGCTCGTTATCGCCACCACATCCATTTAAACCTTCTAATCTCATCCCTTACTCTTGAGGAGTAATTCTGGTCGCGGCCGCAGCATTAACAGAGAAGGTATTGACGGGATATGAGGGTGGCAAGAATCCCCGATTAGTGGCCCATTGCTATGTGAAAGAACGAATGAATCAAGTCTCGGGATTTGAAAAAGCTTATTCTAAGAATAGGAACTTACCGCAGTGCCGTTTCGGAAGCGGCATTATTTGCGAAGAGATATGCTGAGTTCAAAATATTATTGTTTATGCTAGCAAGAAGACGCCGTTTAAGATATTATTTTACGGCTTGGTAGATGTTTTGGATAAAAAATTTTAGTTCTTGGATTTCTAAGAAAATCACCTAACAAAAGCGAATTTCTAAGAAAATCACCTAACAAAAGCGGTGAATTTTCAGTCAATAACCTCTTTAATCATACAAAATTACTACTACTAATATTAGCAATATTGGTAGCCCACAATTTGATACATTTTAGCGGTAAATTTTTAATTATCCTATTGATTCGAAAAAGCCAATAATAATATAAAGTAAATGTAATGAGCCAAAATCTGGGGTCTGATTTTTGACTCAGACAGTTTATAGTCTTGTTAAAATATCAAAATTTAAGTCTTTCATAATTGTTTTCTTTGTTGTGATGGATATTGAGTGCTACCCATAAGATATTCGGGAGGAATGATTTATCAAATTAAAGTAACGTTAAAATTTCATGGATAGGAATAAATATATTAGAATGGAAAACTATACCATTATTTTTCTGTAAGAACCTTTTTGGACAAATATCATGAATACCTGCGTCCTTTACCCGCAGTGAAGCGCGAATGCATATTCCTTTGTTTGAAACTGCCCTAAAATGAGTTGCAATGGGTCTCTTTTAAAGATTCTTTGATTTCGGATGCGTAACGTAGCAAATGAAAAGTTTGACTCTAAACGCTAGCCATACATTAGGGTGGCTGAGTGCCAATCATAGGGTCACCTTGAATGTCGGGCAGTGAAACGACGGCGAAGCGAGGAGATGCGAATCTTCCGACTTTGTGATGGAAATGCGTTAGCCATCTCTTTCATCTCAGCGATGCGTGTTGATCGATCCTGTTGTTAAAGCAAAACGAGACTTTTCCGAGCCGCGTTTCGTTTACTATGCTTGCCGATTGCTTTTCTAACTTCTGCTATATCAGCGAATCAAACTAACGGTATCTAGGAAGTTTTTCGGAGAGAACGTCAAGATAGTAATCTTTTATGTATGTCGTGTTTCGTTTCATGCCCTCCGATGCTTAAGAAATGTTTAAAAAGCGTTGTGAATTCAGTGCTTTGCTCGTTCGCATGTCCTAATTTAGCGATTGTCATTAGATAGAAATGATCCCGATTTTATAGGAATAAAATACTTAGGATCATGTTGAAATTACTATACGAAATTCCACGAAAACATTTTTACTGTACTACCGGATTCGAGCTTAACCGCTCATCTTCAGGTGGAGCCACATGTCTGCATCGACATTCTCCATTAAGATTAACTCAAACGGGAATATTTTCCCTTCTCAGTCTCGAGGAAGTTGGCAGGAAGGAGAGGAAGAGAAGTTATTTTCTTCTATTGCCTTGAATTAGCAGAGATAGCATCTTTACAGGAATCTCTGAGATCTCCATATGTGGAAACATGAATGGAATTCCTCCACATTCACGCTAAAACAGATAACGTTTCCATTGTTTACTCCATCATAAAATTAAGCCAAAATTACCGTTATTTCATTAATGCGATCTTTGAGAGGATTAAAAATGGTTTCTTTGGGTAATTTGATGAACGTTTCTCTTGATGGTTTTGTTTTGTAGCATAATTCAGCTTTATTATTTACCGCTTAAAATCACACCTCTATCGATCAAAATCTTTGAGTTTTTCTTTCTTGCCCTAAATTTTCATATACGACCTATATTTTCTCCATTTTCTTAATTTTGTTTCCAGCGTTCTTCAATTTATCTACACTTGCCACTAAAAATACGTCTATCCTTTTGTTTCTTTGACTTTAGCTTGCACTTGCTGAGAGAGCGATGTCCCGTAAGACCTTTAGTATGTGCAGGCTTCATTGGAGAATTCTCATAAATTTTATTCTTTGCAGTCTCGCCAGCAATCTTGGGCTCGCGCATTGACTGCACTAAATATCTCGCTTGGCTCTGGAGTTACTCGGTGGATTGCAGTAATATCTAATCTTATAATCGCCTCCCTTACTTTGTCCAGATTACTAACGATTATCTGGCAATATGGAGGTTAGGTATGCACTCATTATCTCTCATTACTTATATGGATGAAACAAATGCTAGTTCTTCAAAGTTGTTTTTCCAACACCTATGATGAGCCATCGTAAATAAAACACTAAGTAACTTCCACAAATATTGTAGAAGTTACTTAGTGTTTATTTTTGATGGTTTGTACTGCATTCCACGAAGTGAGGATAGAACACATTAATTTTATTTTACCTATTATGAGATTTGATTACTGCGATTGGTTAGTAGAATATCAAATAGAAAAATTTCGAGCAAGGTGAAGCTTTCTCTAACGGAAGAATTTATATGGTAAAAAAGTTGACCATGATATTATGCCCGAGATTAAGTTTGTTCCATTAACTTTATCTCGGATTCCACTCTAGATTGTAGCAATATTGTGATTTTATTTTCTCTCCGCGATGATAACACAGCTATTTTTCGCGTGAATTATCGAAGGAAATTTTAGGAAACATAAGTTTTCAATTATTCAAATCATGGAGAGGACGTGAAGATCTATTTTTTAGTATTCCTGCGAATTTCATTGATTTTATCTGCTAAAATCAGCTCGGTTATCACTTAGAGTATTCCCCTAAAAATTCCTTATACGATCGATATCGATGATAATGGTGGCAGTAGATCACACCCAAATTGAAAAAAATGTATTAGATAAATCAGTGTGTTTTACTTATCTTCGTCAAAGATAGAGACAAATTCTCAGAAATGTTTTCTTTTCTGCTCTTAAGAAATTAGCGATTACCCACTTACATCTTCTTTATCCCCAACTTTTCTCCCTCTTGATCTCGACATGACCATTTTCACCTTATCTTTGCTCTTCTTCCGTTCCAATCGGACGCCTCACTCATAAGCGCGTAATTCCGTTCGCTTAAAAGCCACGAGCGCCTGCAGATCGTCTAGGATCATTTAAAACTCACGGTTCCAGTTTTACTTTCAAAAGCCTGTCTCCTTGCCAACTTCGCACTTATCCGTGTACCGACTCGGAAACCCCGCCTTTTATCTCTCTTTGGCGTTTTCCTATCTTTCTTCTGGCTACTCTCCGCCATCCTTTCATTTTATATTCAAGTTCAACTCGACGGACGTCCACACGTTGCAAATGGAAGGAAATAACTTTTTCAATTTTCTTCGCTCGGTTTAAAATCTCCGTCTGTGATGGGTAGGCTCTGAAAAGATATTTCCGGAAACGTTAGGGTAGGGAATCGAAGATGAAATAAGGAAAAACTGTATGGATTTCACCACTGAATTCAATTGAAAACAGTTTTGAATTAATATTCATAGTTTTGAAACTATGAGGAAACTTCTATTTGTTCAAATTCATATCCAAGTCTTCTGTTTTGGTATTTACTTTCAATGATACTTTAACATCGATTTAATAGAAAACTAACTTTGAAAAAACCATCATTTTCTGAAAGTTAGGTCGGTGTTGTTATTTATTTTGATCTTAGTTTCGCTTTGTGTTCATACAATTCTGATAAATACATGGATTGTATTCCATTGATATTTTCCATCTATATTTCCATTGCGAAATATATTTTACTAACTGGACATTTTTGAGACATATTTTCCAAATATTTGGTCAGTAAGCTTAGGCTAATAGATTTTATCTTTGATTCATAGTGAAATTTTGATGAAGAATCCATTAATTAATATCGAAATAATTTTCATGGGCTCTCATATGAGTCGCATTAATAGTTAATTTAAAATCCACGCGGCCCATCAATTTAATGACACTTCATACTTATTTTATTTGTGCTTGTATTTTTTAGTGTAGTTTAAACTAGGAAAATTCGAATTACACAGCCGTCATTCTTTTTAAATTTCAGAGAAAATTTTCGTAATGATTTCCATTGCTGCTATGTTGCGAATATTAATAAAAAATATCTTGAAGAATATAATTTGTTGGTTTATGTTGAATATGATTTATGGTTATATTTTTGAAGTACGCCTTTTATAATATTGCCTATTTAATAGGGTATAAATCAGAAGCTTGGAATTATTATATTTGGACATTCCCGTAGATTTATAATTCAGATTCTGACCGACTTAATCTATTCATGAATTCAAAAATCCCAGCTTAAATTTTTCTCAATACGATATCAACGTTATATAGGAATACAAATTTTTAATCTGTACTTTAAAATGTATAACTTTTAAGTTCTCTATTGTCCAGTTATAGTAGGAAGTCCCTGACGAAAAATGACGCGTGCTATTTGTTTCACGGGAAATTCCTCTGAGACCTATGTTTATTTCAAAATCATTTTTCGTCCTCTACACAGGCCGGATGTTTTGGAAGGCGTATCGTGTAAGCATGTCGCTTAGCACTTCACTCTTGTTCTACCCATAGAGGCGCGTTGGCGGCTCTCTTTCAGTAAAGTTGATTTCGACACATTGGAAAACTTTTTCTATGTCACCCGGGAAGAAAGGTCATTCCAAAAATTGGCCAAGTTAGTCGCAGTTTGTATTGTTCGTCAGTTATTCCTCGTTTGGCACATTAACCGGCTTGACGCGTCCGTTATGGAATTTCCCAAGCTATTCGGACCGTGCAAACATTTTGTGTGCTCTTTCTTCCGCTGTTTGGCATTCACTTTTTAATTACTCCAGATCGGGGCTGATAAATGAGCTCATTTGCTTCGTCTGACAACCGGAAGAAAATTTGCTTTAGTGACATTGCATAAAAATTTGGGCATTTGAAGATTCCCAAACTTGAATATTAATTTATGATTAAATATTCATGTGCCGTACGCTCCACCTGCTCGCAGGTGGAACTTCATAATAAAAATGCGTAATGCTGTTGAGTAATACATATTGTTCTTAAGCATGGAAAGATCTGATGAGAGTAATTTATTTATTTCATATGCTTCAGCATTGTGGTTCCTATCTCTCGTTTCAATTCCATTGGCTCACATTTACAATTACTTCCTACGGAAATTTTTAACTTCTACCATGTAAAATTTTTAATGGGTTAGCTGTGTTATTCTCTTCATTATAATGCTTATTTCCTTTCTCTTTGTTTCCATTTAAATGAAAACTTGGGAAGATAAATTCACATTCTCGAGTCATCATAATGTTTCACTTAAATTACTTTATCTTGCGTATTGAAGTACAGTTAAAGATTCAGATTGTACCAACGCAATTTATTTTGTCATTCGTAACGAAGTCTACCTTTTACACAAGCCTTTTCTTATTTTTGAAATATCTGTAAAATTGTCTTTTATTCAGTTGCTTTACCTACCTTAACTGTACATGTGAAATTTTGTTGCCGTTCGTTGTAATGAATACCTTTTATAGTAGCCGTTTTATTTCTGAAATCCATGTTAAATTGTGTTTCTTGTTCAGTTCTTGAAAGTTATCTTCGCGTCTGCGAAGATAACTTTCAAAGAAACTCGCATTTATTTCATTTTTTGCAGATATCGGAATTTATCTTCATTTAGCATTGCTTGTTATTAGATACAGTTTTCACATACAAAACCTGATTAGAGACTAACTTATGACAGGATACTAGAGGAAGGTTTCGGTTTTGTCGTTTGCATAATTTCTCTCGAGTTTCAATACTCAAGAACGTCTAATGACCTACTGTCGTCCATGCCATTGGAAAATTCAGCAAAACTTAATTAAACTGAGCGATGTTACTTCATGACGAATGGCAGCAAGAAATTGAAATGATAGCTATAAATTGTATAGAAGGACATGTGTCTAATATAAACACTCGTCATGTCTCCTAACACTTTCAATGGCGTAGAAATGAGGAATTCTTGATCGCATGCGGACCAAACTGTTTCAGGAGGTCCGAGGTCCGGGCAGAGATTTCTAACCGGCTCATCGCCAAACATATCGCTTGGGTCCAGATGTCCGCTACACATAAAATAGAACCAGCCCATGCTTGATGTATTTTTGCTCGAAATTTCGGAAGCAAATCTATCGGGAGAGGCTCAAAACAAGGCTATCGAGGAATTTACGAAGTTGATTAGGGCTTCTGGATTTTTTTTAATATTAGCCTTATAAAATTAGATCGAAATTGAGAATCTCTATCCTCAAAATTAATGAAAATTTAAAAGCAAATTCCATCATAGGATATTTAAAACCGGCTGACGGTGCTTGAGTCTTTTCAACGTTTAACTTTGAGTTTTTAGGTAAACTTGATGGACAAGTATTTATCGAAGTGAGTGTTACATTATCTCATGCTTAAATTACTGCAAATGCAAGTGATCTTTTTCCTTTAAGAAACAAAGTAAAGTTGCTAAACTTTCGGTGTTACTGACAAGTTTTACGAGATTTATGGATAGTTTATGGAAATTAAAAAATGGTAATGGAATAAGCGAATAACGTACCCGAGAAATATGCGCTCGCCGTTTATAAATTGGGCATTATACTCCACATATTAGCAATGCATCAATACGAAAGCATTCGCAAGCGTTGCTCCATTACATAAACATCGACCTGTTTTCCTCCTTGAGTTTTATACGGTTGAAATCGACTATCTCTGAAGCATCGCCCGTGAAAGATAGCAGTAATCAATCAGATGGTTACTCAGAGAACCATTGTGCACTTACATTAAGCTTCCACTCAATTTTTTAATCGGAAAGGTCGCATCCTAAATGCGTCTCCCTCCATTTCCATCGGCCGTTCAGCTCCAGTTCTCCGATGGCCTTCTAACGACCTCAAAGGCCGCCAAAAAATTCACTCCCTCGCCCGAAGGTCTCTCTTTGAGAGGACGCTACGTGTTCCTCCCCCACTCTTCTTCCATCGCATCCCGTCCATCCCTGGGAGACAACAGGAGGCGCCACTTTCGATCCCCACTGCGCTGGCAATGGTACCGAGAGGTGGACGACATGGACGGAATCTGCAGAGCGAACGTCCCTTCCTACTCTTTCCTTCTTCCGTCCCTCTCAAACAGGCGGATCTTATTTAAAGTCTTCCGCATGCTCTTGGTTGTCTTCATACATTTTCAAGCTGCGCAATCCATCGGGTGCTTCTACATTCGTCTCGTGTTTCGGGTTTGGTTATCCTGGGTTGGAAGGAAGATGTTCTGTATCGAATCCAGCCTCGTTCGAAAAAAAGCGTTGAACGGAATTTCTTGTTGGAAACTGTTTTACTTCTCAAGTGAAGAAGAAAAAAATTCCTTTTTATGCTGTTAATTACTGATAAAAATTAGCAAAGAATTCATTTTTTGCTGTTAATCTTCAATTAAAAATTCACCTAGTAATTCTGTGCCCGTCTAATTCTTTTAACTTCACCCATCAGCTATATCGCGGAATAAATAAGGACAATTTAATGAGAACCTTTTACCTATGATGAGTGAATACCGCTCATCATTCAAAGATAGGGTCATGTCTTGTGATTTGTAAGGTATTGACGAAGGCGAGATTGAGATAGCAAAGTCTCTTCTTCCATCTAATCTGATATCCACCAAGGAGAGGAGAAATAGTTTGTCTTGATTCAAATAAAAATTTGTCATCACAAGGCTTGATGATGATAAAATAATTGAGTTAAGGAGCCAAAGTCGCTATTGCTTATTTCCCAAATTGATGTCGTTTCTATTTATCGATGATTATAATCTTATTTATGTAGAGTTTTTGGAAATCCGCCTATATCCGAATCCGCTATAGGGAATTAAGTTGTATTTGCTTGTAAGCTTGTTTTAATTACGATAAAATTAATTCAGGATAATTCTTTCTCAGCTGTGGATATTTTTTCGTCTCAGAATTGGCTGGTATTAAGATTGGCTCAAATCTCCCCCATTTATTCTCTTAGCTAATGTCTACGACCTAACTCTAAATATTTCCTGTTTACGCGATTCTTCCCTGTCTTTTTTTGCATTATAGTCTTTGCCTTGAGCTCGTTATATCCATGCGCGACTTTTAGGATCGCCGCCAATACTCAATAGTGGTTGCAGTCTTCTTCTATCGTAATTCTCGTGTCTCTTCGTCACTGCGTTTTCTGGCCTTGCAGGTGAAAGATGTGGCGGTTAAGTCCTTGTTACATTAAGATATTTTAGTCGCCTAAAAGCTGTTCCAAGACGGTGAAATTATAAACTGTGACTTGCACGTGTCATTTTTTGTTCCCTATCGTTCTAATGAGAGACCTCTTTGTTTAGATGATGCCCAAGGTAGACGTATTTTTTTCATGTTTTTCTCTGTTGCTACCGAACCGAACCAGGTCACTTAGAGAAATTATTATTCCAAGTCTGGGCTTGATTTATCTGTGGGAAGGATTTTAATGTTCCTTTTTGATTTACGGGTTTCTTGTCCTCTTGCTAAAAGCGTCCAGAAAAATTTCTGCGTTTAGCATGAAATATCTGGTTAATAGTGCAATTCATAATTGGGAGCCAAAAATAATAATTTAGTTTTGATTATTTTTATATGTATTGGAAAACTCTGTTGGAGCTTTTCGCCGAAGGTTTTTTTCCACAAAAGAGGGGTCCCAAGACAGAATGGATATGAAAAGAGTCTAATAGAACCTGGACTCGAACCCTTATATTCCAATTGCCAGTCGGTTACTCTAAAACTCCGAGATCGAGTCCCGGCCCTGCCAGATTTTTTAATAACCTATCTTCCTTGGAATTTTTCCTAGGTGTACGTCCTTACTTGCGAAATCACCGTTCACCCTTTACGTAAATACAGTTTTTGCCTTACTTTTTCCCAACCAGGGTTAGGTTCAGTTATCACGAAATATGAAGCCTGATGTATTTTTTAAAAAGAGGGTTACTAGAATTATCAATATAACCTTAATTTTCAAAATTGTTTACAATCAATCTACAAAGTATTAAATAAATTTGCATTTCCTATATTTTCTCCCAAGCCAAATGATGAAAAGGATATTTAATAATAAACTCAATGTGAGTAGGCGTTACTTAGTGGAAGGCCATTACAAGGAATGAAAGAAACTTTAGTACACTTCCACAGACTTTATATAGTGCGACATGTTTCACTAGTAAATTAGCATCATCAGGTTCACTAGGGAAACATGTCGCACTAAACGAAGTCTGTGGAAGTGTACTATAGTTTCTTGAATTCCTTGTATTTAGTAATGTTATAATACTTTTTCTACTTGTTAGTGAGTGCTTAGATATCGTCTTTAGTCACTCGTAATCATAATTCTAGTATGTATTGGAAATATAAATACATTTAAGTCGTAATATTATTCAAGTAGTCAGAATTCGACTCGTTGAGCCACTATCAATAGGGAGTCAATTGAATGTGTGATAAACTTGCCTTAAAACGGGACATTGAATAAGCAGTTTAGGAAGTATTTCCTTTCAAGCCACTCCATTATACATTTTGAAATATGAGCCACTTGTCAAAGTCTCCACTAACTGGAGGAATTTGTGGTTCTTGCGCGGCGGTATTTATATCTGAGGCAAAATCCGCCCTCACTTAATTTTCTTCTGGCGCCGTCTCTTTGCCCTTTTTTAGCAAATACAGTTTTTTTCTCGTTACTCATACAAACTGTACTATTTTTGATGTAGTATCAACCAATGAAGTCGTAAAATGACTCTTTGGAGGAATAAAAAAAAACGAAAGAGAAGATATTATTTCTGTCTATTTGTTGATGAAATTCTGTTCAGTTCTGTTCATATTCCACGCAAAATTATGGAAAGGAAATTTCAATGGTTACAATTATACTTTATTAAATCTTATATAAAGGCTTGACAATGTTGAAGTTTTGCATTGCTCGAAAATTTTCTAACTGCAATGGTCTTTCCTACAATTTTGTTGCGGAAGTATGCATCTAAGTCAGGTTCATTAATGTCAAACAATAAAGTAAACCACTGATACGGTTCTCGATTTGTGACGAATTATGTTTTCCTCTCAAACCATTTTCTTCTCCGTAAGGTTCCACAAGATTCTAAGCGAAGAATTTCCACCATTTTGTAACTGAAGGTAAAACTCTTTAGAATATGAAAACTTCGACAGTTATGAGCAGTTGAGGAAATAACAACTGCTTCATTGTTTGATTGTTATGCGTCTCTTAGTTAAGTACGGTAAAGCCGTATTGATCGAATGCTTTTTACGGCCTTTTATGAAAAGTTACTCAGTCTTCTTTCTTTCTTTTCATACTTGCTAATACACTAAAATGTTGTATACCTACTCTAAAAACATGGAGGTGTGCTAAGTAATTCGCTTGCTTGTTGACGTTTAAATTCAGATTCATTTAACCTAGAGTAGTAGTGTTAGCGCAGTTACAATACCAGTCACGTCAGGTCATATTGACCTAAAATTTAAAATGATTTTTGACGTGATTATGCTTATGAACACCATGAAAATATCACGATTAAATGATTTTTTGAAGTCTAGGAAATGCAAATAACAAAATTAAAGCAAAATTTCTGTTTAACAACAAATGGTTTAAGATTGACTCGTTGCGGTACAGACGCAACAGTAATGTTTATAGAAATATGATACCACGGCGCGTTTAATCTTTCATTGATTTGATAAGTATTTTAAAAGTTATCAAATCAACTGTAAAGAATAATGAACCGTGGAAAAAGGGGAACTTGGAGTATAAAATGTTTACTAACTTTAAGTTCACGAAATTTAATTCGGGCCAGATCGACCCGACGCAACTTCTTAAGTAGAAAAATCTGAATGAGTGTCTATGATGAAGCCATTACAAACTATTGTTTCACAATATAGTAAAGTAAAAATAAGCCCACGTATAAGTCATGGATGAAAGCATTGAAACTCGCGGAAATAATGCGGTTCATCTGGAGCCTCCTCGAGTTTTCAGAGATTCTCAACCTATGTATCATGTAGATATTTAGATTGCGCAAATACTGATGGAGGTCTTACTTCTCTACTTTGTTTAACTCCTACAAGGATCATCTCCAAGGACGAAAAGAAAATTAATGCTTGTGCTAAAACTTCAAAGCAGACCTTTGGTTATTGGAGCATAGCTAATATCCTCATCACTTGTGCTTGCGCTTCTCCTCTTGAAGAAAGGAGCCGGAGGAGATTAAATAATAGTAAGACCTTGACTTTAAGGAGATCTCATAAATATTCTCCGTACGTTTTCCTCGTGTCTGTTCAGAGAAATTTTAATGGTTTTACTAAGTATTGCTAGAGGTATTGTTCCAAGTATTGCCCGAAGGAGTAATAAACGTTCAGTCATGCTTTTCGCTGCATGTTTAAAGTCGTCGATGGTGGCCCGCTCTGCAGATCACGCGATCTTGAGTCAGACTGCGTTAGTGAGGGTGGAAAATAACAGTCCGAGCCATGAAAATATCTTTGGAACTTTTCCTTGTCTTCTCTTCGCAGTACGCACTTTCTCAGACCACTGATCATCTCCCAGCCAGCGTACTTATTATTTTGCTAAATTTAAAATTAATATTTTTGATATTTCTCATTTTTTTCCATTTTACAAATGTTTGCCGATAAAATTCAATTCATGTTGTATTAAGACGTTCATTTAATGTCATCCGATTTATTCTTAGATCCACGATATAATCCCGTATTGACTTACTATTTTGAAGTCAATGCATTTTTTCGATTTGTTTTTGACATTCTCATCAGATTCTTAATCCATACATGTTATAATTACATAAGACACATTATAAACGGCTTCATTCGGCTAAATAGAGACTGAGAATTCCCAAGTTATAGATTTATTATACCATGTACCTGGACATATGTTTAACATGGGATTTATTGTGAGCATATACATATTTAATATATTCTACTCAATTTCGAGAATTAATACTGGTGAAAAAACTAAAGAGGCGTGAAAAACATTTTAGAATCAAAAGCTTTCTAGATTCATAATACACTATTAACATACTTTATTGAAGGTACTACTATAGGAAACGTTGGCTACTATAAAAAGGATAGGTGATTTAAAAACGGAAAGATGGAGCGGAAAGCGATTCCAAATATCTTTACGACTTACAATATAGGATTTCACTTAATGAAATTTCATTAATTAATTTCATAGAGTGAATAATATATTAGTTCAATTGATACGCATTTGGATGATGAATGTTCTTTCTTAAGAGTCCGCTCGACGAAAAGTGGTTCATGGCGTATTTCAGCAGCAATTTACATCTTTTAACAAGGGATAGTAGCCAAGTCATCACGACCGTCGATTTCCTTATAGTGCACTTCCAATGGAATACTGCTTGCTAGCGTTAAAACCCGGGTGCTGTAAACTAAGAATTCGAAATGGAATCGTAATTGCTGTATTTTCACAATCGTTCTGAATACCAATGTATCTCACTCGCACTTGCTTTGCTAAGATTAGAAACCAACCCGAAGCCATTTGGGGTCATCCGGAAACGCTCGGAATCGTTTCGCCTACGAGTCCCATCCCAACGCTGAGCAGACTTATCTTATACGGCCGAAAGTGTGCGAAAAAAATTACATCGCGCTAATTAACTCGTAATATTTACTTTGAATAGTTTTATAAATTTACAGGGCATCACAAAAGTTATTTACAACTGCGAGTAAATATTATTGTTTTGATATATATTTATCTCATTTTGACTTATTTATAAAATCTGGCAGGAATATAAAATTTTAACTAAACTGAAAAGTTGCAACATAGAACTTATATGCAAATATATAAGTATAATATTGAAAGCACTTGTAGAATATAAAAACACATCGCCAATAAAATAATGTAAGATGCCTGAGTTATCTGGTATTATAAGCAGAAATAAATTCATTACATCTTTCCATGTAACTTATCTAATCTTCCTGAAATAGAACGGTAATATTTTGGCGAGAGATTTTTGCCGTCCCTTGTTTCGTCCGCCGATTTACCATGATCAACTTGCACACCCTGTCAAGGCGCCTCTGCTTCGCAATACCATCCTCTTGCCCTGTACGTTTGCTCTTTTTAACAGCATACTTTTTAAATCTCGTTCATACGTCATTCTCAGCTCGCGGAAACAAACTTTCCCACCGTAAATCTTCTGTTTTGCTCCGAATACTCGTGGCTTAATGCCATTGGTTTAGCTAGAATAGCTGGCTGGCTTAATGATACATGGTGGAGTTTCTTCATGTAGGATACTATGTATTGTTTTTCGTTCAATATTTTCCTTTTAGAGGTGTCTATTTCTATATGATTGGTGGGCCGCCTAAAGATTTTAATTTTGAAATTTTATGTAGAGATAGCTAAAACTTAATTCTTGAAAGGCTGACTTTTACGAGAGGTTAGGTCTTCGGATTGTATTCGCTTAGATTGAAATACCGTTATAAATATGTTGTACTCTGTTACTATGCTTTTTATGTTCAACGTCTTCCTAATTTGCAAAAGGAAATGGTTAAGATTATAAATATTTCATCATAGCTATCGTAAGCGTTAATAAAGATGGAATAACTCCAACTCATCTTCCGATTGGCCGAATTACTTCTATTTTCGACTGCAAGTAACTGACGTTATTTTAAAGGATTATTTCTAATGCCAAGTATTAAAGTGCATGTAAATGTCCACAAAGAAACTCGATGGGTGGTGAATTGCGAAGGCAACGTAGCTTAAACATTTTATACGATAAATTTACTTTATGAGAAGATTGTGATTTATGTCGAAAGTAAAAAATAGGCACTCTGAATTGTTTAGATTATCATTTGGAAAGTACGCTCATTGAGGAAATTTTGCGCGTTATCGCGCTAAATTTTGTTTATTAGCAAACCTATTGTTTGTTTAGCTATGCATCGTTTCAACCCTTGTTAAGCGCGAAATTGTATACTCGTTAGTGAAAACCGCCTATCGGAACCTGGATGGATCGTTCTGGCAACGGTTCTAAATCAACACTGTAACGAATCGATCGAAGAAACATAGCAATTTTAGATGTATTGCGAAGATTGCAGTTACGGAAAATGTAGATGCCTCTCGCTTGTGAAACGTTCTAAATATGAAACGACTCTATCCATCTTGAGAAATAAGAATAGTTCGTGGTTGAAACGATTGGCGCAGCAGTTTTGTCTGTACTCGGAAAGTTTTATTTCCAAGTGTTTTAATTTTGCGAACTTGCTAAACATACTTGCATAATGGTTTACTAAATTTGTATTTTTAGAGAAATTCTTTGATTTAGATGACATGATTCCCAATCCCTTTCTATCCTAGCTAAATCCTCTTCTGAACTCAAGATGCTTGATAACATTACGATCATAATTGTAAATATTTATCTAACTTTATAATAATAAAATCTAATATTTTAATCTAAATTTTAACAAATCTCGGATAAATGAAATAAAGGTTGAGAAATTTTATAAAGTCAATCGATCGGAAATAATAACTTTTTATATTTATTAAGAAGCATAATTTCTGCATTGATATCCACTGATACCTCAATGCGTGGAAGTTTTAGTATACTGGTTAAGATTTTTGCATTTAAATTAAAGACGCGGGCGCTCTGCGTTCCGTCGAGTCATTGGAATTTACTTATCACCGAGCTGAGCAAGAAGGAAATTGCACGTTATTTATTCATAACGGAACGGAATCATCACGTATTACATCTCTTAATTGGTTCCGGCATGCATGCATAATAAGATTCTATTCACTGAATATCATATAAAAGCTTCTCATGGATGTCAATGCACGCCACTTTGAGAAACAACCAGATGCAAAACTTACTATGCTAATGAAGGAAATTTCCGAATTGCTCCTTGTTCGTCTTTAAAATTTATGACGAAAGCTCAGGTAGCAATAATCATTAATAAACCCGTTTAGGTTTGCATAAATTTAAAAGATATTTAATCAAAATTTATTTCAACAAGTGGAATAGTCATTTTGCAATTTAAACCAGAAGACGGCAGTATGTTTTTCATTTTATACGAATGAGAAAAATATATTTTTGGCCTGGCGAGGAATTATTTCGAACGATTTACAGAATAGTTAACTTTTCGGTTAACTTATCTAACTGCTCCACTGCATGATTTTGAATTGTGTTTTCATTTACCGCAAAATTATATTTGATCAGGTCATATAGTAAACATCAGACCTTCAGGTCTTCACGTGAGATCGTCAAAGATGATTTATTTGATTATATTTCGACGTTTTGGTTAGTATGAAGTTAAGCAGTAGCTAAAAGCTCATTCCATTTAAAAAATTTGAAAAATGTTAAACCTTACCAAGTTTTCCTTAACAAATTTCCTCAGTCATTACATATATTCTCACTCATGCCCTTTGGCTCTGGCTTTTGCTGATCTCGATCGCTTGCTTTTTTCTTCTATACTTTCCTTATGGTTGATTGGTACATTCTGTGATTTTATCACTAACTCTACATTGATACCTTTTCGGGAAACGCTTCCTTTTTGATTGCACAATCATTATTTTCTCATTTAACTCGCACACATAACATTCTCCACACGTGGTGTTTTCCTCCCGCAGTCAACTCACCTATCATGTCAACTCCCGCCCTGTCGCTCTTCGCTTTACCACCTTTCTTTATAAATCACTCTAAGAGATCATAATAGTTTTTGCGCCCTATATAATGCGCTGGAAAAGATAATTGCTTTTCTAGTCAACCCATACCCCACAACTTAACACGCCCTTACTATAATTCGTTCCAAAAATCAGGGGTGCCATCCCACAAGTACGGGACCTACCGACAGCTCTTCACCGGTGCCTCATCTTACAGCGGGGGAATCTCCTACCTGACCTCCGATCCCTCATACCCTTTGGCCCTGGCATTGCCCCTTTCTCCCCCGTCCACCCCAGCCACCAACGTCGCCAAGCACGAGTGGCCACGGGGGACCCAACCAAAGATCGCGACGAACTCCGATGAAACGGACGACGGCGGTGCCTCCCTGCTGATGGGTGAGTAGAGCGGGGAGTATACCTTCGGAGTGGAGCTCTACACCAGGGGCCTTCTGGATCTTCCCGCCCAACAGAGGGAGAACTCTTTCTCTGTTTTGCATCCTTTAAGTGCCCTCTTGCCATCCACCTTCATCTCCACCACCGCTATGCGGACATAAACATTTCGATCCTCGAAGTTTAAATATGATGGATCCACGAAAAGAATGAATAAATGATTGCCTTTGTGACCAGATTTTTTTGAGAGTTTTTATTGCCGGTTCCACAGGACTCATTCTCCCTCACCTTAGCATTTCATAGTCATCAAACAAGCTGACGTTCAATGGAACAAGATACTATAAAAATAATTCAGTGCATTTGCAAAGTCATGATCCATATCTTCTGTTAGATTTATGGTGGTTTGTAATAAAGTTAGAGCAAGTACTTAGAATAAATGCACGAATTTGGGAAACGAAACACTCTTCATCGCCTGATCCTCCAGTTATGATTCTTTTGTCTAGATTTACATTTCAAAAAACTAACATGTTGCGTTAGTTCAATTGAACTGTCATTTTCATATGTCATACCCCAAGACACACTGATCCCACTTTTACCAAAATTTCCTGTGAAAATTATCTGAAAATGGTAATTTATCGTAAACTATCGTTCGATTTGGAGCGAATTCATTGCCGGACCTGTTAGCTGTTTTGACCCGATGACCGCGACAACTCTCTTTTCTGCATGGCATGAATCTTACCGTAAACTGATATCCCGGAAACAAGTAATATTTATTCGTTTATGGCATAAAATTGCATGTAGAGTCATTTGTATCTCCCTATCGTAGCAAGATATATTCGCGGAATGTGAAGGTTTTAATAGGTGCATGATGAATGCTTGACCATAAGTCTGCATGCCGACTGTTTCTCGGTAGTTATTTTGAGAATTTCGGTAACTCTGCCAAGAGATTTTCATCTGAAGGCTCTGGAAGCGCAATCACTAAATGGTGAATCAGCCATTCGCATGTGATTTTGGAAGACTAATCATTCCCTCGGATCAATGTTTCATGCATTTTAAGGTCCATTTCCATTTTCAGATTTTGATCCCTATTCTTTGACTTCATATTTATCTATTTCTATATTTTTTCCTTATTTTAGAATTTTCCCAAAAAAAGGAGTAAAAGACATTTTTAGTATATTCTATATCTATTTAGTAAGATACACTATGAAACGATTCAAGAGAACGAAGAAATGGAATGTTCATAGCAACAAGACGACTAATGATTGACCCGTGGTATAAACGGAGCAACGGTAGCGGATCTGCATCGTTGTTTGAGATCTGGCGCACGTAACGGGTCTTGGACATGGCGATAAAAAACATTTCTTCTGCGCGATGTCTGGTCGAGGGTTCATACACCCATTTACTTACACTTCTCCTGCACATGATATTGAGTGTCATCCATTAATCTAAGGCTGAGCAGGTTTGATGTTCTAATAATATCGGGAATTATTAGCGAAGTACTAAACATAGATGACTTCTGAACCTGAACTTATTTTGCCCTTATCATATAATCATAGAAAATCATATAATGATACATTCTGTCAAGAAAACCTCTTTGTTTGAGTGGAATTATTTAAGAGAAAAGATGGACGACTTAATTGAATCGTTCTGAAATTTCTCAATAACTTTATTTCGCTTTTTCATTTGGAATGCCGTGTTTAATTAAATTAGTCCTCCTTTAACATAATTTTTGTTCCTTAATCGCCTTCATCGTGTATTGACCACTTGAGTAATTCATTTGCGATAGGGGATGGAATTTATAGTTTTTTTTAAAGAATTTAGCGAAGATTAATCTAGAATAATCTGATTTCCCAGTTCTTTGAGTCGCACCCAAGGGCAATTTCACAAATCCAGACTGCAAATATATTTTCCCCTTTGCTTTGGGGTTGTTTGCATTCACCAAGAATAATATTTTTTTAACGATGCGGGTCATGATAACATTCAATCGCCCGATCCAACAGATTTTCGCTATTGGAAACAAACGAATAACACGGCAAGAGCACAAATAGCTCGGCAAATAAACGCACTCGGAAAGAAATCGACTGAAAGAGACGTTCGCACGCGAGGCCTCGATGGTTATTCCTGCCTTATTGCACCGAGCAGCAGCTGTTTTTTCAGAACATCCGTCTCCTTTCGCCGAAAAGTTAATTTTTCATCATCACTCCATATTTCCCGTCTTCTCTCCTCTGGGTTTCCCGGATCTCGAGCGATTTCGTCATTACCAGATGCAGATGAAACCAGGATGGAATGTTAGAGGGCACTCAAGGTTTTATCTAGTCGAGTAATTTCTTAGAAGTCAAGCTGTAATCATACATGCATAAAAATACTCGTAAAGTGAGAAAATGTCAAAATCTAAAATTCCATATAGTAAGGCTAACTGAAAACATCTCGACGACTCAAGTTAAAGACATTCAAGAGCGTCTGAAACATTTTTGGTCGAGAAATCTTAACTACCCTCTGTGTCAAATCCTTCCAATATGTATCGGGTTTCCAACTATCGGCTGTAATTCTGTAAGCTTTGGTTTTCTGAGCTCTAAGGTTTGTGCGTTACTCTCAGCTATGGTTTTGTTATTCGTAAAATATTATATTTTAAACCAGTGATGAAATAGGACCTCATTGTATTGTTAAAATTCTGCTTTCAATTTTGCAGGTTTTACAAACAAAATAATTGGTGTACAAGTAACGCAGCTAAAATTTGAACAAGGTAGTTAATTAGAAACATTTTTATGAAATATTGAATGTGAAGTCTCTCACTTATATTTATGCATACATTTTTTAAGTGCGTAAAAAATAGAAAAGCTTACATAATAGTATCATTAGGGAACTAAGACGATTAGGTTTGGGAAATATTGGAGGTTATGCAGAGTACCATGAAATGATATATGTGAATTATATCTTGAAATTCATCCCAACCAAGGGTTCCACAGTCAACATATTTCGCAACTATAGCCAAGGTAAACCTGAAAGGCGATAAATAATTTTCGGATTATCTATTAGCCTTGTGATTGTTTGCTGGGGAAGTGTGGAAAAACAAACCATTAACTTGTATATCACGATAAATATTGAAGCACCTTTCGTCTTGTCATCCTAGGGGATCTGTATAACTTTATATCTATGACTTCTATAACTTCTATGGCAAAGAAAAGGGTATGCTTTTTAATTTAAAGTTGAATCTTTTCTCCCATAATTGAACTTTTCAATGTGAACAAAACAATTTTATGCTGCTAATGTTTTCAACACGTTTACAATTTATGTTATTTTGATAATGTCTTCAATACGTTATAATGAAATTAGTTAATTTATTTTGAATACGAATGAAAATAAAATTAACCCTTATCTGTTCACAATTGGAAGTCGTTAAATTATAGAAGCCTTATGCATGATGAAATATGTCAAAATTTCACCTCCACCTCATAGATCCAGAAAAATGTAGATGTTTCAGCATTAGCTTGAGAAGTGAGGAAATTAAGGGATTGTGGGGATAAAGTCGGAGATAATTTGTTAATTACCCGATGCAGATAAAGAATAATGAGGGTAGAAAAGATATGGAGTTGAATGATAGTGTCGGAGACAAAAACGATTTAGAGAGAAGGAGGTTTAGTGGAAGGATTTTAAAATGGGAAAGAAAAACTTATCCCCTCCCACTCCGAGCGGTGAAAGAAAATTGCGCTCTTTCCAAAATAGAACTTGCGGAGGAGTAAACTGACGTAGGACGGAATTATCTGGTTCAGATTTTTCTCGTCAGGGGGCGCTCAGTCTCCTTCGCTTATTTCGAGAAGGGCGCGGAGACGCCACTGGAAGTTTCGGTGGAGGGGAGGAATGGAAGAATGTGTTACATAAACATTTCTGTCCATGGAAGATGTTTAAATGGTTGCGGTGGCAGGTCATATGTGTACTATTTGTTTTTCCTCTCGTTAAGATAATGTTGCAAGCACGGTAAACTCTTGCACCAGCCCTTTCATATATATAGTTTGTTAAGAATGCACTTCTTCAAAAGCTGGTTCATATCGTATGAATGAGAATTTAGTCAAGAAACACTTTATTTCCAATAATCTATACATTTTTAACATTAAATAGGTGGATTTTTTACCGATACCTCGTGACCGCACATTTAGTCATCCTTTGCAGCAGTGTTTGCTTTTAGTTACCTTAACCTGGCAAATCCTCAAAACTCGGTTATTTTTGAGGTATTTGCGTTTAATTTAATTTTCCGGAGGACTTCATGCAGATGAAAATATGTTTTTCCTGCCACGAGTGTTGGGGTGATTAAAAATTAATTCTTCCCTTACACTTGGGCGAGGCTCCAGAAATTTGGTCCATGATTTTCATCGGATGACGACAGGGGAACATGAAAAAAGGACGTCCTTTAGTCTGGACCAAATTTATTGTTTTATCTGCGAGTAAAAATAGACTCTAAGGACGGAAATTCTATTTTTAATTGGAAATTATTTTCCGTCTATCTACTCCGCCTCCTTTCTAGATGTTTGTACCCATGTCGTTAACTTTCCTGCTGAAAAGCTTAATATTCCAAGTAAGTGTAAAAAAATATACCTGGGGTCAAGTTAGCTTTCCGAAGATGATTCTTTTTATTTTTGGTAAATATTATGTAAGAGAGAGGGTTAAATATATACCTAACCACTACAAGAAGGCGAGATAGAATGTTCTATTTTGGTAATGTTTTCTTTACTTCAAATTTTGGTGTTCAAGAAGGTGGAGGAAACCAATTGGAAAACTGCTAACTTAGATACAACTACTAGTTTTTCCTTAAGAGTAAGATATTTACGTGAATTCTGCTTCAATTCAATGTTTTATAAAGTTGCCGTTTATTTTTTAACATTTACTTGTACTAGTCTCATCTTACTTTTCGTGTGCGTTACTTCTTAAGTGCTTCACTTTTGAGACCTCACAACTCGGAAGCTCATTTTCAGACATTGAATCAATTAACTATTAGAAATTAACTACCGCATAAATTTAAGGAGTAATTCAATATATCAGGAAACATGGCTCTAGTCAGAGATAGTAAAACCATTTTACTTGTTTAAAAAGAAATTATTCGCTTATCAATTTGTAAATAGAGATTTACCATAGTTACAGGGCTAAACTCCACTTGCAAAAAGCTCCTTTAATTGAGTTCTATGAAGCTTACCAGACTTTAAGTGCGTTAAAATTTTGGTGAAATTAATGTAAAGCATTTTGATATATGAACAGCGTGTTGTATAAAGCCAGAGTTGAATCATTCGTACAAAAGCCTCCAATCATAAAATCTGTGCCGGATTTTAATTTTCGAAAATGGACTTATGAATCTTCCACCGCTATGACTCCCTCCATTGCGCAAACTAATTTAAATAAAGCGACGTTCTAACAGCCCAAAGTTCCGACTGTTCTGGAAAATTTTCGAGGTGCAATTTTTTCAGAAGTGGACCCGCGCCAAGAGACACTGCTGAATCACTATCGCTCATCCCGAGAACAGAATTACCTCAGGTGTCATCCTTGGCTTTCGCCTTGTTTACCCCATCCGTAGAATCTTCTTGTTACGCGCTGCATGCCTTTTCGCGCGACGAGTCACTTTTGCCGAAATTGTTGCTAGTCAATCTTCCCGGAATCTCGCGGAGGAATTCGTAATTAAAATACGCTATTTCTGTATGGTTTCGGTCTAACCCATGATGTTTTTGGAACTATCTATTGCAGAATCAGCCTCCTTGTCATCCTTTACATATTGTTAGTTCCCTTTTCTTGGATCGCTAACTAAAAGTAGCCCCGTGGCGAGACTTAACTTTTTCTCAAGGTGCCCAAGATTTCTGCCGGCGCTGCCATTCCAAATCCTCCCACGCATAATCCGACTAATCCCGCAGGGACTAAAATTAGAATCCCTTCTTCTCGATAGATGGAACCGCTTACGAAATTATACTCGGTCTCCCAAATCCTCATCGGATGCTTCTCTCAAGCTCTTGACTGTGCTTTCAACGAAATTTAGGATGTTAACGGAATAACTGCTTTGTATCGACTCATAATATTCGATTATCATAAAGTAAAATCGACGATTTTACATTATGATAATTAGAATAAGGATTAGATTTTGTTATGTTCTTAGTTTAACACGATGCTTAATCGAGAACAGTCAGATTAAGCGTTGCCCCTGATTGTACTGGCTACACACACAATTCCCATGCGCCCTGTGTTGCATAAGCTCAAAGGAGTACATGAACCTGCTCATCTATTTCAAGCCTTATAATCAATTGTTCTATTTATAAGATACACAATCAATGATTTTAAGTTCTAATCTTTTTTGAGCCTATAGTGAGTCCAGCATTGAAGTATCCCTAGCTGCCTTACTATTGTAGACAAGACTTAGGAGAGGAATTGGTTTGAACTACTTCGTATTTTAGTTGTTCATCACATGTTTTTCGTCTAAAACTTCTGGTATTAATTTTGGAACAGATAAGGACCATGACCACAAATTAAAAAGTTATTTTAACTTCATAAAATATAGGCTTATGCATGTGAATGCTACTGATATAATTACTAGCTTCTATTCATTCAAAGAGTTTCTATCCATTTGAGACATTTTCTAAATTATTTTGTTTGATATGAAATTAATTATACATAGATATACAAATTTGAAATAGCTTTTTTTAAACAAAATTATTAAATCAAGGCGTTATGTATGACCAAATGTTAGTTTCATTAACTAAAAGAGTAGTAAACTTTATGCGTTTAATACCACTTTCTGAATATATTTGCGAAAGTTCGACGTAGAAAACACGCTAATATTAAACAGCTTGAGCCTAAACAAAGCAGAGCTTGTAAATTTGAGATATTTATATCTTTTGCTGGTCTACTGTATCTTGGACTATCGGAAGAGTCTGAATTGTGGACTATCCGAAAACATACCCAAATATTTATTGTTTGTATATTTTGGCCGAAATCTCAAGTCTCCCGAGGAGCTTCGGAATCTTCTAAAAGAGTCCGAGAAGTAGAGAAGATGGAGTGGAAAAGAAATAAATCGCGATGGAATGGGGTTAAGGTGATAACTTTGTCGCCAAATTCTCGAACATAAACGTTTTCCCTCTTTTACCACAGAGAAAGTTCCGGCTAGAAATATATAACCAGTAGTCGCTATCTTTCAGGGTTTACAATTAGCCAAATTTTAAGATAATTGGTTTCATGTTGTGCTTTTTAATTATTCGTGAGTTGTTACATGAAGATCAGTCACTTTGGAGTTAGACCATGATCAATTTGGTAACTCAAACTCGTCAAAATTTATTTAGCGAAACCTATAATCTGCTTGATAATTACTGCACATTTTTGATTATAGATGAAAAGATTGCGTAAAAAATTATTTTCATCACTTTTCTAGTTCTGTAAGTCGCGAAATTGGTGCATTACTCCCAATAGGATCAGGGTGACTCATTTATCTACATCAGCTTTCGTTGAATACTTATAGAACATGCCTTATGTAACAAAATGAGAAAATAAATGGGTGGAAATAACTTTGCAAAAATCCCACTTAAAATTTTTAAAGTGGGATTTTTGCAAAGTTATTTACACCCATTTATTAGGATGGAGTTCCACACAGTTAAAGCTACCTCGATTGCTTTCATTAAAATGATAAAATATATTCGTTTTTTCTTAATTTCAATAGTGACTTAATATTTTATCAAGACAAATAGAAGCGCAGTGAAGACGTATTAGAAAATAATTCTCCTTACAAATTCTAATATGAAAATAATAGATCTCAATAATAATTTATTAATTATAAATGATTAATTACTGCGGAGATTCATCAAGTACTGAACCCTCTACTTCTAGCTTTTCTCCATTATATTCTCGATGAAAATTCCCTCGGACATTTTAGGTTACATAATAACGGTTACGTAATATTCTGATGTCTTCCTTATTATAACAGAGGTAAAGTGAGTTGTTTAAGAATGATTAACTCTCCGATGACGAGAATGTACAGGAGAGCATAATTTAGTAAGTCTTCGTATGCGTCCCTTTACGGGATGACTCATATCCGAGACCGTGAATCTAGATTTATTTTCGAAGTGCGCTCCTCTTTGAACGTTGACTCATTAGTTAGTCTGCATCGCGTTTGTCACCCTCTGTACTCTCTCCTTTTGAATATCTGTCGTATGGAAATGAATGGCATTCTAGAACTGGGTTGCACGTGGCATTCATCGGAAAGCAGCCCTCTCAGTTCCTCCTCCGATTCCTTTCGGGCGTTTACCCCGAAAATTATATTTTTGCCTCTCGACCTCGTTTTTCCATCCCGAAAATCAACGTGGGTAGCGCAAGACACCTAAAATCGTAAATTCTCTAGGGATAAGAGTTCTTGGGAATCCATTTGGAGACGGTAATCTTGTTGTTTAATGCGAAAACTAATTTATGACACCTTGTTCTATACTCTGAAATGCGAAATAAGTACGGATTGCTTGCATTTCGTCAAGGGGATTATGTCGAAACTGTGGTGACGGTGTCCTAAGTTGGCTGTGTACCCACGTTAATAATGAGATTGCCGCAACTATTAAGATGAAAACGAAATTTAATCGTCCATTAATTAGTTAAACGTAAGCTTATTAAGCATGCTTAGTTGTAACCGATTGCTTGACTAAATAAGCTATTTATAGATATTTGCGAATTATCTTCACCCACATATATCATTATAAAAGATCAAATAGAAAATTTTTCAAAATCCAATAAAATCAATGGAGTGTCAAGAAAAAATTTCTGTCACTCATTTTGACACTATTAAAAAATAAGCCAATTAATACCCGAAGTATATCACGTAGATTTAGTTTCTGTTTAATATACTACATTCGTTATTTATCTGTTCTTTTTATTTTTAAGTAGAGAGAACCTATGGTTTGAGGTTAATTAGTATTCAAAATAAATCATGTGGATTTAGTTTCTGTTTGTCCATACTTCATTCGTTACTTTGCCTTTCTTCTTATATTAAACAACGAACTAGTACTGGAGAATTTGTGCCTTAAACATTTCCTATTTCTAATTCAGCAAATCGAATAGATTTTACTCTTTCACATACACTATTCCACTATATTCTTTACCACATTTGAAATACTATTTTTTACTTCTGTGAAAAATCAATTTACCCTCTGTTCCCTGATATTTTTCAATCCCTTACGCATTACGGTAAATGGCATCAGTCTGGTGAAGCATGAAAATTTCGGAATAGATTGCTTATCTTACGTAGGTTTTAACGCGTTACCAACGTATATTACATTAGCAGAAACTAGTTTATTTTGGTCTGCCTTATTGATGAGGAGCTGTTGATTAAAGTTTAATGCCCTGAATGAAAAAAACCCTCATTCATCGTCTTCCCAGTTTTTCAATATTTGAGCGGAAATGCATGTTTTTATTTTTCAACAACTTCCCTTTCCCCTGCCCTAACGGAAGGGCGTGGACTGAGGAATTTTCTCCATCTTCTATATCAGGTACGGGGAGGGCGCATGCGCGATGCAAAACATCATTTACCCCCTCTTTCCTTGATACCAGTCGCGCAAGCTCCATTTTTTGTCCCTCTGCCCCCACACCCTCGGAAGGGCTGTGTTGTTCGGACGTCTCGTAACTGGAGAAGTTGCAGGTCAGGATTCGCGAAGGGGGGGAACAAGATCCGGATGGAATCGAATCTGCGCAGGCGCGGAATTGCTGTTTCTACAACGAAGAGCATGTAGCGCAACGGAGAACGTTTCTGCTTTCTTTCAGGGAACTTTGGAATCATTAAGGTTGTCCTCGATCCGAATGCTACATTTTGTTACTCTATATTTCAAAATGAATCACGAACACGCATTATTTACACAACATTCCTCGTCATACCATAACGTTTTAGGCAAATTAAGGCCTATTCTTATGTAAATTTAATTACCATGTACTATTATTGTTCGATAGATTTGTAAATTTGAGTTCAAAGTATTCTGTTAGGTCACGTAATTAGAGATAGGCCGCTACTGTTTGGAAAGGAGCAAAGCTCTCTGCAGTCATTGGGTTTTGGTTTCATGTAAAATCGTTCTCCAATTGCTCGTAATTGATTTTCGTCTTCCAAAGGAGTACTTCCTGAAAAAACTCACTTAAATGATCCTCATTAATTATCATTATTAACATTGCCCATACCTTCCGTATCTTATTAAATAGAACCTATTTCAATAGCAAAGGAGGTTTCAAGTATAATTTAACAAGTTTTCTATGTGAAATTTATGAGGATGTGAATTTCTCAAACCGGACTTATTAAAAACTTATGATTGAAGATCTCGTTCTTTCCTGGCGTATGCTGCTGATGAAGTCTTCTCGGATCCTCTTAAGGAAAATTTATACTTTTTTATAATTATATATATATATTTATAATTTCCAACAATGCGTAATTATTGAATAAAAGTTATACAGTTTATAAATCCCACCGAAGAACGGAGTTGGAAAAAGTCTGACAGAACCGAGACTCGAACCCCGATCTCCCGATGAGACATTTTTCGTTTCCCTTCTTCTTTGGAATTTTTCCAAAGTGCCTTTACGCTAGAAAACACTCATCCTTAACCATGAAGGTGATAATTTGTTTGCTGTTTTTTTTAAGTTTAGGAGCAAATGAGAACCGCTTTGTGGTTGATCAAAATGATTTCGTTCGCTCAGCTTCAATATTCAGCAATAAAATATGATAAATGGACAGTAATATTTCAAAAGTCTTAAGCACTTCCAATAATCATGCCATTCAGAGACGCGGTAAAATATAAAATGATATTGTCAGGCCAGTTTCTTTGTCGACGAAAAATTTGGCAGCCGGAGAAAGGAAACGAGTCAAGTCAAAGTTCGTTATAAGCGGAAAGACGAATGCGAAAATTTCCTAATGTAGCGCTCAGAATGCTAAATCGGCAACGCTTAACGGACTCTCCTCATTCGAGCGAGCGATCGTTTAATGAGAATGACTGCCGAAGAGCGATCGGAGGCATCAAACCATCTCAATCAAGTCGGGCATAGGAGGTGCGGAATAAGGGCCCGAAATAGGCGAAGGCTATGTCTCCTTCGAAAGCCCCTCCGATAAGTTCTTTGACTTTCGTCCGGGTCATTTATTTACGTCTGCTCAAGCTCTCGATCAATATCATCCGAAGAACACTTTCGGTATTGGAAGAATGGCGTAGTTTTTTCTCTGTTGAATTTCGAGGCGTCTCGGGCGCGTAAGGCATTACCCGTTTGGGACCGCTTCCAGGGGAAGATTTTTGTGTCGTAACCCGCTCGCCGCGAGCGCACTTAAGTATTTCCAGCGGTTGTTAAAGCGAGCGCATTTCAACAGGGAAACATTTAACGGAATGCGCGTGTCTCTTGATTTATTTCTCTTGCGTTGACGAGCTTATTGGTGTACGGTTGAATTTTTAACCCCGTCTTTTTTAGAGCGGGGTTTACTTGGTTTCTGTCGTTATTTATTAGGTGACGATTTTGTTTTACGGTTAGATGGTACGAAGAATTATTGGAAGAATATGGTTGAGTTTGTGAGATATTGCTAAAATTAATCTTCTAAAGTGACATCGGGTGGAACTCCCTGTTCCCAGTAAAATTAGTAAAGATGATCTGTACTTCCCACAAAAAATCGTAGAAATGGTTTTTGCATAGAAGTACGGATGATTTTATTTATTTTACTGTGAGTCATTTCTGTCAGAGCCGTTCAATTTTTGTGAAATTCAGCCGAGTTAACCATATGAACCTTAAGAGTGAATGCGAAGACGAAAAAATTTAATTTTTTTCAATGATAATTTCAATGATAATTCATGATTCAATTCGGTTGTACCCTTCCAACTAAATATATTAATGAAAAAGTACCTATTAATTAAAAAGGAAATTCCCCACGTAAACAAAAAAATCCATGAGTATTGAATATTTGTACATGAATTTTCAACCCACGAATGGATTTATGATTTTTTTACTTAAAATATAAGTTTTGTCGAGTGACATTTATATGAATTGATTAATGTGATTGACTGGAATAGTATTGAACGAGTATCAGAGTTCATATGAGCTGTTTTTAGATATTTTTACAATTTTTATAAACTATAAGGAATTAGGAATTGATTCCATTAGGAATGGTAGAGGACGTATGGAAATGATTATACTAAACTCGATATGGCCAATCTCTTTGCTTCACTAATGTGCCTATCCGTAAACACCTAAGGTGCTTTCATGCTTTCCAGTTGTTCTAATACTAGTTTTCCTTTGAGAAAGAATTAGAATGAGAAAATGCATCGTAATTATTGAAAAACTCCGAATTTATATTTTTTTAGAGAGATTTGAAATTCACTTAGAAAAATGTTTTTCGAGAATTGATTTTTCCAGCTTTGAAAAATACAGTTTTAATACTGGCCTTTACGGGCGGTGCTATCTTGTTTGGCATGGCGGTTGAAGAAACGAAAATATATTGAATTATTAGCTCCCTCACCTGATAACAGTTAAACAGTGTTGAAGCCGGTCGTGTTCGTATCGCATTTTTTGTGGAACACCGTTAAACTCCAATTCGGCATTTCAATTTCAGAACGCTATGGAAACACACGCTTTTTTATCACCGCCCATTTAAAGTTTATGAGGACATTTGCAACGTTCAATCTCTCCTTCAGCTAAGTGGGTAAGTACGAACGAATATCCTTCGTTGTAGAATCCTCTAAGTGTCCCGTGCGCAGCGGAGGGGATAAATTGGCTTTATTGCACGAATAACTCACTTTGCACATCATTCTTCACGACCGCTCACGGTTTTCATGGAAAGCAGCTTAATGTGGGTCAGTTTTTAGCGTCATGAGTACACGGACCCATTCGTGATTAACCCGTCAGCGATCTCACGGCTGGAGGAAAGCCGGTACAGAATTGGAAGTGACCGATCTCTTTGATTGAACGGGAGTAACTTTCGTTTTCATTCTCTCGCGCGCGGCCTATTTTAAATTGCGGATCGGAATTTTTCCGCGATCCCTTCGCTTTCAAGGACTGCATTATCTCAGCCTTTGAAAATTGGTTGTAAAACTGGGTCATACATGTCTCCTGCAAGTCGCTCGACCTGCGATTATTTTCGAGCGCTATTAGAACGAGTACGCACAGTCATGTAACTCGCAATTAACCGGAGTCTTAATACGTTTTCTCCTGATCATTGAGCTCTATTCATCTCAGTTGAGTGAATTTTACTCACGATTAGCTCTTCGAGATGTTTCTAAAGATTTCTTCTGAAATCTTCTTAAATATTAAATGGTCTCCTTTTCTCTCGGTATCTTTTTTCTATTTTTTGTATTAATTTATAAATAACTCTGAATTAAGACGTCTGTCAGGTGACAGCCTTAAATCCTTTATATCAAATTTTTAGCATTAAAATATGTTTATATAAGTTTGCATAATATTTATATACATATCTCACATATTTATCCAATATATTCACTGCTTATTATAAATATGAATTTACCACATTTATTCACGTCTGCCAAACATAACTATTTACTATGACATATTTGCGGATAGTTCCCGCGTCAAAAAATGACCAGATGAAGGACGTAAATGAGCACTAATAAATTCTTCTATGATTTGATTGTCCAATTGTAGGAAGCTTCTTTATTGTTTTGATGCTCTGACTATTTATAATCAAAGGAAGCCACTACTAATTGAGAATCTATTCAACAATTTAAAAGAAAATAATATTTACAACACAAAGGCGTTGAGAACACCCACACAGTCCATGTGAGTCTGGGAGGGGAGGTAAAGCAATTCTTCGTCGGGGGTTAGCGAAGACGATTAGGGAGGGGGCCTTGAGATTTTGTTGACATGGTAAAATAGGTTAGGTTAATCAGATTAATGCTTAATGCATCTAATCAAAAATTAATTCAGTAGTTTCGATATTTCAAAATTTCGTGCAGTAAAAGGCTTATAAATATTCGATATTACCTGCCCCAAATCCTTCTACTCTATTTATTGATTAAAATGCAGATACACTTCGTGATGATGTTATATTATTATAATAATCTTCTTCTTTGTTGATGAATTATACTTGATGACTCAAGAGATATACCTTTTGGTAAATAGCTGATTTTCAGGAAATGGGGGAAGAAGCTGAATAGGTTTTCGAAACATTTTCATAAAAAAACATCGAAAGATTAATGTTTAAGTATTAAGGGGAAAATTTGCATTGATGTAAATGAAATTAAGGATCTGTTTCTATAAACCAGATTTTGTATTCTGTAATCATAAATTTAAGAACATTCTATTCCTTTGGAGATAATTTCCGATAGTCTTTTGCTAAAGTTTATCGTCAGACATTTCTGTTTTACAATCCGTAAATTTGGATTCCATGTCATCTGAATCCTAATTTCTATAATTGATTATGTATAAGTGGTAGAGTGTCATGGATATTCTTCATTGCTCTCTATATCATGTTATTTCTCAATCCAATCCAAACAAAAGCTTACGGAATTCCATGCCTGGTGTATCTAAACTGTGCCTTTTCACTTTGATGGGTGGGGTCGCCATTCGTCAAAAGGGGTGCGGGGGTGTTTGATACTCGGATGCAACCCTGCGTACCGGTTAAGTTTAAAATTGGCGAGGGAGACCACCCAACAAATGCTTGACCGGGCCTCTTGTGCACTGATTGGTTGTACTACGAGAGCTATCAAGTCGGCTATTTCTGACCTCCATTCTCTCGGGATTTCCCAAGCAATTCATTTTGCGTAAATTTTAACTTGCAATAACACGTCCCTCGAAAAAATAAGCGAATTTCGATCTGCAGGAGCAGATTTCCCGCGCTATTAATGGCATCTTTTAAATCTCTTATAGGAATTTCTTTCTTCGAGTTCCATCGGTTCTTCCAAATTCGAATGCGACGAAACAGTTTAAACTACCTTTTGTAACGTAAACCAATTTCTGAACGTGCGATCAAAATATCCATCGCTAATATGATTCTTCTTCCTCTTCAATAGCAGCCTGTAAACATCTCATAATTTCAGTTATTTATGCATTGACATTAGAAGGGTGATCATCTGCAATCTCTAACTGCTTCTTTTGAAAGCGTGTGTTGAAACGAAGGAGGAGGAAAAGGATAAGCCTTTGGAAATGGTGCGGTTGAGACGTTTGAAGGAATGGTAAAGATTGAATACTAGACTATGTGATGAAACATGGGAGGTTGAGGAGTCAGAAAGCTAGACAAACTGATTTAGAATCTAAAAAGGAAGCTTTTTTAATCGAGATGAATGAGTTTATGGAATTTTCACTGAAAAAAGGCGACAATAAATATTTTATAGTTTTTATATTATTGAAAATTGTCATTTTACAGGGTTGTAAACTATTAATGGCTTAAAATCAGTTATACATTTTTTGAGGCTGAAGCAAGTGAAATTGACATTGTCACATATCGTATGAAATCGTGTTTATTCCAAAATATTAAGTTTCTAATTAAAACTCGAATGAAGTTAGGATTGGAATATATGGATTCAAGAAAGTTTTTTTTAACAAACATACCATATTTACCAATTGTGTGGTTTAAACAATAAATGAAGACGACTGCTGGAATTCGGTCGAAACGTCGTCCGACAAAAACATAATACGTGGAAGAGAACCCAAAAACCATGAATATTTCACTTGAACACCCCGGAAATCTACGAAGTTATATTGGTTAGATGTGTTGGTATTGGTTTTAGGTGCTCACTTTGTTATGAGAAAGATCTTAGAAGTTTTAAATTTGATTCGACATTGATGCAATCCTCATCTACAAATCGAGCAAATCCTCTAATAAAGTAAACAGTCTTCATTTACGAAACTCATGTATATTGTTCTTTATGAATATAAAGAACTTCCAAATGGAGCAAATAAATTCTTAGTCACTACAGAATGCATATTTTCTAATGTTTTGAAGAAGTAACAACGTCAGGTAACCGAAAAGAATAAAACAACCATCATATTTCTTTATTAAGTTTTAATGTAATAGGCTTTTGTTTTGCTGTTGAGTAATTATGGGATAACTATAGATTAATTGTGGTGATGCAAGTGGTCAAGCCAAGTTTTTGTACGCGTATATGTTATCGCATTTTTTTAAATCTATTACAACTGTCATGCATGGGTTTAGCATTAACTGAATAGTAAAATCGTAGGTCATCAAGTACGAAGGGGACGCCAGCTTGCGAAATGTTAGTAAACGAACCGGGATTAGAATAATACTTCCTCGGTTGACTGTCGATTTACATTAGAAAACAGATACCTATCCTGTTATTTTAACTGTTGTTAATAACGCCACTCGATATCCCTGTGGCATGCATCTATTTCCTCCTCTTCCATGCCATTCCTAGCGTGCACAACGAAATACAAATGAAGTTATCTCTCCAGCAGTTGCTTTTCATTAGTCCAAGACGGGTCATGCATCTACGCTTTCCTCTGTCTCAATCGAAGCGGAAGTTAATTGATTTTTTCCTTTCGTTTCACTTTCTCTCGTCTAGATTACACCAGCAGCATTCGTTCGGCTCTTTGATATACTCCTAAGTTTACTCTCGCGGTCGAAGATATCAAAAAGAAAATAAATATATCCATTTCTAGGAGTTATGCTTGATAATTTTTTGCTGCTGTTGCATAGCGTTTCTCGTGGTTAAAGTTACGAAGGCTTTATAAAGTGAGTTTGCAACGCGCATGGCAACACCTCCGACTTTGCGTTGAGGTTGCCCAGTAGCTACTTCTCCGATGATCACAGAAACCGTTTAAGATCACGCAAATCCTTGGCTATTTCTGATGTTAAGGAAGTGCTGCTTAAGCAAATACTTGAAAATCACGTTTGCTTCGTAATTCTATTCCAATTTGCATTTTAAATATAATTCACAGTCTCAGGCGTTGCGTTGCATTTTAAAGTTTCGCTGAAAATTCATTAATATTTACTTAGTGAATTTAAAGTTCCTGAGTATGCTATCAATATCGTTTTTATAATTGCAATATCACAGAGAAATACTAGTGATAAAAATGCGATTTGCAATAGAACTACCAAGCAAACGGTATTCTCTATTTTCCAGAGCAGTACTTCCTTAACATATGCAACAACCGAGTTTCAAAGTTTCAGGGAAAATTCATAAATATTTACTTACTGCCTTTATAATTTAAGAGCTCGCTGTCAATATTTCTTTGATTTTGCATTGTCACGGAATATTACTAGTGTATGTAAATAATGAGCTAAGGAATAAATCGTTAGATATTTACTTTATCTGGTTTCGTTTGATTTTGGATAAACTAAATTGAACTATGTATAACGTTTCTTCACGTCTTATGTTTAATATTTAAGTCTCAGCCATGCAAATATTACCTTCAATTACCGTATAATACGTTTTCATGCGTTTTAAGACACTTTTTTTTGCTTTTTTTCAGAGGCCTATATTTCTAAGAAAATGCCATATTTTAAACGGAATTTTAAATAATGTCCTCATTGTGATGCAGAAAACATGTAGGTGTAAATATTGATCATTGGAGATTATCTCGTCCCCGATTTAAATTCTTTGTATGAAGTCATTTCTATGCCCTTAGTTTCGATGCTAAGTGGTACTACATTTTGAATAGAAACTTTTTTCTTTAGCATAAGTTAAGCACCATTTTCATATTCAGAGCATTCTAACTTTCGTCCGCATGAAGTTTTGATATATTTCTTGTTATTATTGTAAACTTCTCCTTTATTAAAATTTTAATTCTGTTCTTATCAATTTTTGCACGATCAATTCAAAGCCAAAGGGATGTTGCGTATCGATGATATTATTGATATCAGTGTTAGTTTCAGATGAAATAGATTATCAAGCTCATAGTTCAGTATTTCTCTCCAAGAAACTTTAGCTAATATGGTGATGAAGCTCTAAGCTCAGTAAAATATTTAGACGATGTCTTCCAATGAAATTGCCAGGCTATCAAATTGATAAAATGAAGATAGCATAGGAATTGTTTATTCCAGTCAGATATGTGCCATCACGAAACTTACTCAGCTTTAATTTAGGCGTCAGCATTTTGGCGTGTGTATATCTCTACCGAACAATACCAAAGGTGTTTACATTCTGCAGTGATTCACCAAAGGAAATCACCGGCACCCACGCTGGTGTAAGACGTCTTTGACGGTCTCTATCTCTCGGTCTTTTAGGGCCCATTATCAATGCTCTCCCGTGTATCCAACGAAGCGAGACGGAAAGTGCATTGCTGAGAACGCGGTATTGATAGGCAGTAAAAATAGAGCGTTACTCATGGAAAAGGAGTCAGAGCCAACTTTCGCCAGCCCTGTCATCCGCGGCGGTCTTAACGATAAGAGAAACCATATGATGTAGAGAGAAGGGGGCGTGCCCCGGACCGCGCTATCACCCAGAGGAGCGATCTGCAGAGGAGAGCGGGAGGACCAGAAGAGGGGAGGGTCATGAGCGACGCTTCTGACAATGAAAGAAAAGAAAGAGGCCGCGAGGTATACCCTGGACCAAACTAACGAACGTATGCAGACGATGGGCGAGGTAGGGGAAGAAGTTCTGAGATTCCGATGAGGAGGCTGAGAGAGAGATGAGAGGAGTTTGGGGGCAGCAAAAGAGATACGGTGTTGCCAAACTTGCACGCTTTTCCACACCTCCCCCCATTCGGCTCCCTTCGACCGATCGACCTCTCCTCTCGTCATTTCCTACGTTCCTTTCTTCTACTTACGTTCGGGACATCCGTTGAGTGTTACCCCCTTTTCTCCCCCGGATTTGATTGGCCCTCATCGCCCTACTCCGAGACTATTCCTACGGATGAATGCTCGAAATGCCTTCGCTGCGCTTTAATCCGGGGATGCCGCTAAGCTCCCATTTCTCCGTAGTATTTTTTCCTCATTCGACGCAACCGGGTTCCGATTCATCTGTTACAGTAAAACCAGCCTCTTCTGGGGTGAATGATGACCACTCTTATCTGCAGCAACATTCACTGCGTGCATTCCGCCTATTGGAGTGTATCTGGGAATGAGAATCAAGCGTTTGATATTTATTTTGTTTATTACTTCCGTGTGCAGCTCGTGGGTTGTCATAACTTAATGTTTTCGCACTTACCTCTCTGTTTCCAGTTAGTAGTCATCGATTGATGTAGAATTAATATGAGGGTCTTTAAAATCAATTTTAAATTTAGGTGACGTAAAGCATTATAAATAAATAGACACAGTATTTTTTTCTAGAATAAAATTTAAATCCATTTGGAAAATTACTGTCTTAAGTCTATGGCTCTTTATTTCGAATGTCTTTCAACAAATTCACGCCTTCAAATGTCGATTTCATTAAATCAGTTGATTTATTCATTCAAATTCCTACCCTGAAACTTAGATTTGAATTTCTTCTAACTATTTTAAGATAATATTTTATATTATTTTATTATTAATTAATAATAAAATATATTACTTGATAATAATAACTATTGATTATTATTTAATATAGCTTATAATGAAATTATGCTGGGTTCGATTCCCAGTTATTTCTCAATTTTTTCAATACTCGTTCAACTTCTTACATAATATCCTTATCAAATAAAAGGATTTCCTCCTTCTGAATGTAGAGCGCCTTAAATGTATTCATTCTATCATCAAACACGAAGTAGGTATTAAGCGTTCAGTCACCCTGCTATATACGCCAGTCACATTTGAGAAAAATGAGAGAACAGTTGATTCAAAAATTCCTTTTCACCACTATGCGTGACAGTTTAGGGAAGGATAATACACTTAGTTATGCTTCTCTGCCTTGTGTATCATCCAAAGACATCTATGAGGATAAATAAGTATGTGGATGTAAATGTAGACCGTCAGCAGACGGAAAAACCATAAGTCGTGTCAAAAATTCTACAGAGGGATGAACCGTTGAAAGAATAACCAGTTTATGTAGGTTCCTTGTAAATAAGATGTACAACTTCCTTAAATTTATTTTAATTCGATTAAAATAATTTATCATTTATTTAAGTCATATCGAGAATGGATATCAAATAGAAGCTAAATTAGTGATCCGCAGGTCCATATTATGAACCAGATTTTTACAGTTAGTTACCTACCCTTTCTATTTATTTATAATACTGTACCGCCGGGGTTAGACGCTAGGTCAGGTGGCGACTCTTAAGTCAGGTGGCGGCTTTTCTTAAGATCCTTGCTTCATGAAGTTTACGATCAATGTAAGGAAAAGTTTGAAGATCCTTCTTTTTGTCAATGGGTACTTTTGTCGTTCTGAGGTTAATTCTATGCCATCGTAAATATTTCCGGTTTGTAAATGCGTGGATTTGCTTACAGCGCGTTTAGAAGGTGCTCTTAGTTCATTTCCTCGAAGTGGAGATGAAAGAGGTGTTTAATACCCGTCTCTAATGGGCGTATGTTACAGTGAGTATTTTCTTCGGGTGTTATTTTTGTCATGCAGCAATTTCATTTTTATTGCAGGGTTGTTAGAAGATCGTTCTGGGATGAACCGAACATCTGGGTGAAGATACAAAGCAAACGAATCATGTGGTTGCCAAAGTTAACATAACGGAGGCCAATTTCAATAAAATTTATTTGCGAAAATATTGTGGACTAAATTGAGATTGATTGAGTGCGTCACGAGCGTTACATCCTCAATAACTGCGATCGGAATTGTAATTAGGTTAGTCAGAATTAATGGACCAATTGTGATGGCATGACGCGGTTAGCTATGATTGAAATCGAATCGGATTTAGCTTCACTTAATTTGGGTACACTTGAAGCTCTCTCAATGAACGTCTACAGATATATTTAGTATAGACTTGATTCCCAAATTTCAGCACTCAACTGTAAAAATAATGTTTTCCATTTCTTTTCCATGCATACCAACGCGTTATCAAAAGAAATCGCAATGCGTTTTTTTTACACATAAGTTATTGCCATTACAAGGAAAGTGATACTTTCAAACTACATATTATAACTAAACAGTAGACTTCCTGTTGCAGTGGAGTTCCTCTTTATGTTTGGAACTTACATAAATAGAATGTCGTAAATAGATGCAGGTTGGAATAACGCGTGGACACAAAAATAGACTGTAAATCGTATTTTATTCGATAAGGGGGTATTTTAATTTAAAATTGTAATATTTTCGTTCATTAAAGTTGAACCAAGTACATTATTAGATTTTTAAGTATAATATAAAATAATGGTGCCAAATTTTGAACTGGATTCATTGATAATAATTTAGACTATTAAACTACTAAATATTTATACAAAGATTTGAATTGCTCCAATCGCATAGCAATAAGTGAAATCACTTTTTTCGAAATAATTTAATAAGTGTCTGCAGTGTCGTAAAAGACGATAGATCATTCCCTTTCTATTGCCTTAAATTCGATTTTTTTCTTTTATATTTCATCAGTTATTTATTTGCATGTTGTATGATTGTATTATAACACAGTTATTTTTTAGCAGACAGAATTAATTTCTTAATAGAAATTTATTACATGGCAGTATGTTCATCGTGCAAGAGCATCATACATGAACATCTACCGGAATCTACCTCCCGGATTTCAATTAGAGATATTTTTAGATTCGCTAACGTATGGAAATCGTTTCTATTGTAGTCATGCGGAAAAGTATTTATTCCTTCGATTAATTACTTTCGTCGGATAAGATGATGTCTTACTCTCTTGTATGCACGACTGGCCTAGGAATTAGCAGCAGTCGGATGTTTATCGTCTCCTCTTTTTGTGAAATTTGCGTTTCCAGAGGGAAGTTTGCATCCTTCGGCGGAATATATGGTGCCCCAAATAGCATAGGTAGCTTGCGAAACGCGGAAATGGAATCACGCGGCTCAAACGATTTTCGGAGTGGAAATCATCGAACGAACGCTTTCCGCTGATAAATCGCGCCCCCGTTCCCCTCTGCATTATCAGCGCCACCTAACCGAGTTACGCATGTTTAAAAAACAATCCCAGATCCCGCGGAGGAAGAATCCAAGTGCCCCTCTACTTAGGTATCCCAGCTGTACCCTTTCCCCCTCACTACCCCTACCGACGCCCCTTTAAACCTCCCATGGACACCTCACCCTACGTCTTCCGCCGATCTCCGACATCTCCCCTCCCACGGCTCCTTGCGGGTGGGGATGTCTTAGCATGGGGGAGAGAGCCATCAGCTCGTTGCTAAAACTGGCTCGCGGGTATTTCGGTCTCTCTTCTCATCCCGCCGATGCTTTGCCCTCCTCTTTCCGTCTCCTTCTTCCTCTTCCCACCTCATTGGGACACCGATTCCTCCTCTATCAGGGGGCCTCCCGCAAGGGCCTCGCACATTGTACTGTTGACGGGACGTCAGGTGTCCTCGAACTGTGGTTCGTTTACAGTTCTCCCCGCTTGTCCCATACGGGCGAATTCGTTCGATTTTTTTGGACGGCCGCGATGTAAATGGTTTCGAGGAAGGGGCGAAAGGGGGCGCTCGTTTCAAGCTTCCGTTACTTGGACGAGATTCGAACCTGCGATCCCGTTCTTTCGAGGAAGAATCGCGGCATAACCCTGTTCGGCCGATGCTCGCCCACTCAAAAGAGTACAACGATCTGGAGGATTTTGAAGTGCAGCGAGTTCCATTTGTAACCATAGGTTCCGATGAGCATTTAGGCTTGAACATTTTATTCCAACCGGAGAGGGCAATTACTTTCCTCTCTGAATTTTGTTTTATCTCCTCACGTGTACCAAGATTAACCTCCTTTTATCCAAAGGTGGCTTCTGCAATGAAAAAGATGTTTATCATAGGGATAATTATAGTAATGAGAGTTTTAACCTCCTTTCGCAATTATCTTTGGGAATTTCCATTGTGAAACGGAAGAATAGCCAAGAGATCCATCCTGTTAACCTCAGTCGGCTTCGATAAAATATAAAACAATAAGCCCATTAGTTTGTTTTATCGCGATCGTTGCACTTATTCGGAAGTAGATACGGCTTGTAGGATATACGTTTCAGTCAATGTCGCATGAGATAATGAGGTGTATGATGAACTATAACTTCCGATGTGAACTGATGAAGGAATCCACTTGGATCTGGCATCGCTATAATTTCGTTAAAAATAGGAATGTAGGAAGTAGTCTACCGCATGGTGTCTTTCTCTGGAAAACTAATACGATTTCAGACCCACGAGGAGCATAAGAAGGATAGTGTGATGATAATAAAAAGAAGTGCAACATCAATATAATAAAATTGGTGCCTCAAATATTATACCTTATTCTAATCGTTCTTTAATCGTCCATTATTTTTAGAAGTTAATTAATTGATGTTTTCATCATCTTCATAATTATAATTACATGTTCGTCGACTCTGTTTTTAAACCATCATCGTCCATTTACGACTTGAATACGAAAAATTCATTTTTTCCCGAAAAACCTTATCGAATAATATTTTTACCGAAATGAAAGATACTGACGTGAGGTTTTACGTCAACCTGTTACATAACCCCCTTGTAAGACTCATCCGCTCGCGTTTTGGGCCTCCTTGCCTCTCGACGATGTTCCTCCCGTGCTAAACTCGGGAGGTGAATCAATCCACCTCGAGCGATTCTATTCGAATCCGAAAACTAAATCGCCCTCGCGCGGACTGATGCATCCTTACCGTTGACATAAAAATTATTAATACCATCCGCCTCACTCGCTTTGCTAGAACTGCTCAATCGACTCCCACCCAAGCTTCTCACGGCAGCGGAGTCATTCTACGCCTTCTCTTTGCCTCGCCCCTTCTTCCATATACGCTCATCGAGGAAACAAGAAGTCATCCTATCTCTCCTAATTGACGTCCCGCTCCATTGTATGGAAAGAGGCGGTAGCGGGTGAAAAACAATCTTATTTTCCTCCCTTTACTTTTTCATATCCCACTGCTTAATCGCTCCATTTTTCCAACGCATGAGAGGGTAGGACCTTCATATTCCGCTTTTTTCTTGAAGGGACAATACTGCCCCTTCCCGTGGCACCTTTGAGGGGTCGGTAGCCGATTCGTGGCATGAAACTCCGCATCCCCGTCTTCCATTCATTTTCCCACTCCCTCAGTCCGAGGAAGAGTTCCCTTCCCACGCCTCGCTTTCCTTCTTCCCTTTCTCCTCCCCCTTCCCATCTCCCTTTTCCTCCTCTCTCCACACGCATCTCTCTATCCGACGTATCCCTACACACTTTGACACAAGACATCCCGTACTATAACATCCTCTCAAATGAAAACTCACCCGCTCTAAAATACCGGGGCAAAATTCCGGGAATCCAGGTTTCATTCCGTGTCTTTCCCATGGGTAATTTTAATGTCATGCGATGAGTCTCCAACCATTAAAATGGTCATGTCCTCTCACGCCACAGATGATGCCGATGTTAATTCCGACTGATAACTCAGTCGCTTATAGAATTGCTGTTTCCGATGTACCCGAGTACCGTACGTTATAATAATGATGCATTATTAAGCAGTTACGATAATGATTCACAATAAAAATTGATGACGGGATGGATCCGCATGTTACGTCATCCGAGGCGAATCATGGCGATTGGATACTTCAATTGGCTCCCAATGTTGATCATCACTCGCGTCGGAGTTTCTCAATCAGTGAGCTGCGGTGAATAAATTGCATTAATTCAATCACTACGGCCTTCACTTGGAGCAATTTCATCTAAAACACATATTATAAATTAATATTATTTATCTCATATGTTTAAAATGGCATTAAACTAAGCACATGATGCATCTCGTAATTTTCCCCCGCAGAAAACTTTAGCTTGTTAAGTTTTACAAAGAGCGGAAACTTGCGAAATATTTCCTTTTATTATTTTATTGCACCTACTGATATTCTTTTGGAATTTTTAATCAGGAATAAATAAGTTTACTATTGAAATTCATCGTTAACTTTACCTATGAATGAAAACATAAATCAAATGAAAGGAAGATCCCAAATCTCTGAAACATGCTACACTTTCAGCGTCAGTGATATCGTGTATATATTAAGCTTTATTATCAACTATGAGGATGAAGATTGAAATGGTAGGTCTAGTTTAAAATATCTGGTAATTCAAAAGAATAATTCCAGTAACATAGCGATTCAATGCACAACATTTTCTGGAGAGCACAAAATCGACCGTACTATATTCGTCAAATATTTCACTTTTTGAGCTATAACTTGTGACTTTAAGCAATACTCGATCATTGAATGAAAAAGTAGATAAGTAATTTCCTTTCCTTGGAGCGTGTATGCAATGTAAATCCCAGACGGTCCCTGGACCATTTCTCACCCTCACAACCATGTTAAATCAAGTGAACATCTGAGGAAAATAATACCAAGTTGCCATAACCAGAAGATGATGTGACTCAGTCCATCCGAACATTTCCTGTAAACCTATTGTGGCCAACTCTCTACACATATAGCTTGTCATCTAGAGGTTAACAGCATACCGCAAGCCTCAAGCGTTTTCTCTGGGTTGGTGCTTCTTGTAAATTTATTTTTAATTTCGATGTCTTTAGACCCCCACTATTTCTGTTTTAATTCAATAGTTAGAAGTCATGTCCGTTTAGATTTCCGAACGTCTAAAAGAGTGCTTATGACTTTAATCGCATACTCTTTTTCCAATTCAATACTTGGTAAATTAAATTTCGGAAAAAAATCTTCCTTTTTAGAATAATTCTCGTTGTACTTTATACAGCATCACGGAAAACTTAAATTTAGCCTTCCTAGTTTTTACACTTCTTGTGATTGTGAATACTGGATAAAAAATTTAATATTGTCAAATAAGTCGGTAATTTTGTTGCATTACACTAATTCATTTCTTTTACCGAAATTATTTATGATTTAGAAATTTGAGATGAGTTACTTTCAAATACTTGATAATAATTTTGGCCAGTTTTCACCTTTAATTTCTACATTTTTGAAAATAAAGTAGTTGATGAAACTTCTGTAATATTCTAAGAAACAAATTATCTTTTCCATTTTTTTATTTCGTTGAATACGTTTCGCTACTGAAGTATATTTATGCTGGGTATATGCTGTTAGCAAAGTTATAGAAAGTAGCAAAGGATATAAGAGGTTGGAGGGCGAAGGAAAGAGGGGAAACTCTTGTTGGTATGTTCACTTGTTGATTATTGGTTATAACTTGTTTTTCTTATATATTTACTTGTCGCTCTCTACTTGTTTGTCAATAATACCCTTATATAATTGATCATTTCTGGGCGGACTTCGTGGAAGATATAATTCAAACGATTGGTTTTAGTACAAAACCATCATCACGTTAGACTTATTTATTGTGGAAATTACAAAGTTTTTCTTCCCTTATTTCAGTAACATCCTTGTTGCCAACGCACAGTGGGCTAGAATCGAAAAAACCTGGACAAGGGGCTAAAAATGCTTTTTTGAGTGCGGTTATTGAAACTAGGCATAGTTATTGCAAAACGATTGAATTGTATGTTCCCGCTCGTCATATTGTAAAATATTCAGGGATCAAATAGATACAGGGCGTCAAACTTGAGAAATGTTCACGAAAACGAGAAGTTTCGGATTTTTCGGAATAACGTTCAAGTTCGTTGATATATAGTTGCTTTTGAGAGAAACTGTTGGAAAAACCAACACAACAGTAATCTAGCATTACTCTTTGTCTTTCAATTCGTTGAATGTTTCATGCTCTAAGATGATATTTTGGTTATTTAAAGCAACAAAATAGCGGACACCTTTTTAGGACAAATTTCGAGATAAAGTAAGGAAATCAACTAGGTAAACAGCGATGGACTATCAAGTCTCTTATACCACGTCAATCTACAAGGCTTCTAGATATGGAATCTGAAGAGACTGTTTCATTTCACCTGCTACCCTGTGATTTGCGGTGGTCTTTTCCTAAGCGCTGCGCGGTCCGGCTGGGCGCCGTAGAATCCTCAAATACGGTTTCGGTGTCTTTTTGGTTATGTTGAGTCGAAAATTTGGCTTTCTTTTATGTTAAATTCTGGCAAATCATATTAAAAATTTATTTTAATACACTTTAAGATATGAATTTGAGACTATTACTTTAGATAATATATGCGGAATTGAGAAATTTTGGCACATTAGGGAAATTGTTTGTTAGTTAGTTTAATACGTATAAATACCCTTACAATTGTAAATATTAATTGTAATTAATGTATTTCATTACATTATTAAGTACCTCCCACTCTGTCGTCAGAAAATTCTTCATCTGAATCCTCGGATTCAAATAACTCACTCTCTCGGTCGTCGATGATGAGGAGATTTCTTAACTCTGTTGTTAGGATCCTTTTCTTCTTGGATTTCAATGTGCCTTACATGATAAACCTGGCATCTGACGTTGGCAGCAGCCTTTTTATTAAATCCCCATTAGTGGCTATTCTCGAGTGTCTCCTCGTGAATCTTTCCCGAAACCTCCTGATATCCTTGTTTCTAGCTTCCATGACTTCTTCTGATAGCTCTCCCAACGGAAGAATCGCATCTTTGTATATTTCTGTTCCGTGAATAATTACTTTATGTACTGTTGGAGGCATATAGTACCAATGATACAAATGTACGTAGAGACAGGCAATATCCCAGCAGTAGCTTGAAAAAATGGAAATTTTTTCCATCTTCGCAATGATCTTCGTCTCCTTCTTCCATTGAAGGCGAATTGGCTGACAAAACATGTTGAGGATGGCCGCGGATTTGACCATATTATTTCACCTTAATGTAATATAATAGCCAAAATTATTGAAATTACTAGATGAAAATTGTCTTTCTTTTAAGCTTAAGTTTTGAATAAAACGCTGAATTAGTGCTAGTCACCTGTATTATCGTTGACTAAACGGAGAGGAACGAGAGATTTCACGAATAAGAACTCGTAAGATTTTCCCTCCTGTTGCCATCCTTGCTTATAAAGTACAGTGCCAGAGCTTCCATCGAAACCATATTTGCAGGTTAGAGAGTATTTGATTTTGCGCTTTGAGGCTTGTGCAGTTGATACTGAAGCTACAATTCTTGACGCTGTATGTGCTAGCAGAGATTACAAATTCACTTCGCTAGTCTCTTCCGAAACGGAAATCCCTTCTGGATATGGAGCAATACAGTAAGTACCTAAGAGAATCATTCACATCAGAGTTTAATCTTCTGCGAATCAAAAAATTCAGCAGATGATTCTTTCGATCCAAGACTGATTTGGTTTCCTTCACTTTTATAATTACTTGATGAATCACCAATCGAGTAATTTCGGAAAAATGCATTTCACAAAAGACAATCCTATGTTTCAATAAACTTCAAGTAAAAGACTATTTAAAAAACGGAAATAAATAAGAATTTGTTGCTTAATTCTCCATGTTGAATGATGAAAAGTACCCAATTCTCTACTTAGATACGCAATTTTCGGCATAAAAACATTTAAGATTCCTATCACTCCTGGTAAAAAAATATCAAATTTTCTAAAAATCTTATTTAGACGCCATTTATCCATATTTTTCTTATTTTAATAAATTGCTCATACTTTATATGATGGATTAGCTCGAAATATCCAAATAACAGCCCTAGGGCAAACGGATCGTCGTTGTATCTTGTGGAGTCTCTTGAAGCCAAAATACTGTGGCAGGATATCCGAAAACCAAAAGCACAAGAAACCAACTTTTTGCCTTCAAAGAAAGACTAAAACTGAAACTTCCAAAATGTTTTCTCTTTCCTAACAACTCCGAAGGCACGTGCCCAATAGCCCTAGCAAAGGGGCGGATGCGTACGGATGTTGTCATTGCACTAGAGTGTCGTAATCCGTACTTAACTCAGGGCCCATAAAATAAGGGCCGGATAAAATTGGCAGATGAGAAGATTTCTCAATTCTGTTAACAGTATTTTCGACCAGCATAGAAAATATAAAGTTCGCCAGAGTAATTCTTACTGGTAAAAATATAATATAGACCAGTTTCTCTAATGTGCCGAAATTTCTCAATTCCGCATTTATTATCTAAAGTAAAGATCTCAAATTCATATCTTAAAGTGTATTAAAATAAGTTTTTAATATGATTTGCCAGAATTTAACATAAAAGAAAGCCAAATTTTCGACTCAACATAACCAAAAAGACACCGAAACCGTATTTGAGGATTCTACGGCGCCCAGCCGGACCGCGCAGCGCTTAGGAAAAGTCCACCGCAATCACAGGGTAGCAGGTGAAATGAAACAGTCTCTTCAGATTCCGTATCTAGAAGCCTTGTAGATTGACGTGGTATAAGAGACTTGATAGTCCATCGCTGTTTACCTAGTTGATTTCCTTACTTTATCTCGAAATTTGTCCTAAAAAGGTGTCCGCCATTTTGCTGCTTTAAATAACCAAAACATCATCTTACAGCATGAATCAATCAGCGAATTGAAAGACAAAGAGTAATGCTAGATTACTGTTGTGTTGGTTTTTCCAACAGTTTCTCTCAAAAGCAACTATATATCAACGAACTTGAACGTTATTCCGAAATATCCGAAACTTCTCGTTTTCGTGAACATTTCTCAAGTTTGACGCCCTGTATCTATTTGATCCCTGAATATTTTACAATACAACGAGCGGGAACATACAATTCAATCATTTTGCAATAACTATGCCAAGTTTCAATAACCGCACTCAAAAAAAGCATTTTTAGCCCCTTGTCCAGGTTTTTTCGATTCTAGCCCACTGTGCAACGGTTCAAACCTCCTCCATTCAGCCATACTCACTATCCCTCACTCTCTTCCAATTACTATCCTAGGACAAATCTTTTTCTGCCATATTAGTTATTCGATCTGCCTCTGATATTCTTTGATCTTCGTCTGATGATGAATTTCCCAATTGATACTAGTTATGCACAATTAATGCTTCTCATGAAAATAGGCAAAATTATTTTTACTTTGGTTTAAACTAGAGCTAGTTCGAAATCGGAGAGTAACTTGCCGTTGCCTTTTCGTTTCATAATATGGAAATTTATCTACAATATTTATGCTATTATCTTATACTAATTAATAACAGTTTAGTAATCTGTTGTGATTAAGGCTAGTTAGCAACTTATGGATGTCCATTATTAAACAAGCGATCGTTTTTGTGACCGAAAATAAATTGAGTGGCAGGATAGACTGGCTTCATCATAGAATTGATTTGATTCCTCAGGACTGGACTGAGTTCAACCCAGTGGAGGATGGTTTTCTGTGGTACTTCCTTATACTCACTGTTTATATATTCGAAGCATAAACTGATTAGTCAATTTTGCACCTTAACTTAGGAATGGAAAATTTGTTTGAACATGTAATATTTTAAGGAAGTTCTTTGACCGATCGTCGTTACTCTTCTCCAAGTACGTGGGCGCAGAATTTAATCATAAGTCATGTTAATAGATAAAGAAGGAATGGTGAGTGTTGTAGTTGGTTTCAAAGTGGACTGAGACCAAGCTGATTAATCAATTGGGAGTCGATACTTGAGGAAAAAGCAGACATTCCCAGACCGAATAACGCTCTCCGTTCCTTATCTCTAATTTACCCCCTTCTTCTGAGCCGAGCGCATTCCTTCCCGGTGCAGCGATGCCCGGTCAACGGTATCTGGATTTTTCGAGTGCAGCCTCTTTACGTACATCGGTATTAGTCTTCGTGATGGACGAGGCGGACTGGAAGACGCTCCTTTCCGTAGTTCTTTGACATCTAAGAAGCGGCCGCTGAGGAAGGCTGAGGACGAGAATTTTATTTTCTGTTCGAGTTTTGTAAAGCCACTATCTTACCCCGAAGCGAGGGTGCAAACAGGTTTGCGTAACGGTTTCAGGTGTTGTTGTATTTTACCACTGAACCTCCCCATTCTGCGTGTTTTGCACCGAGGACTTAAATCCCTAAAGCTAAGATGTTTGTTTTCACCGAGGGCCACGGATTAAATTCTCATCTATCTTTCGCCCATATTCCATTCTGTTGGATATTTTTAAGAGGAAATTAATTATTCTCTCCAATCGAAAAGGAGCCTATGTTTTGTTGAGCGAACATAACCAAAGTTTAGCAAGAATAAGTGAGATTAAAATACGGGCGTCGGGTTTACAATTGGATCGTCCATATTTTGAATTTTGCTGTGAATCTCGATATAAAAATTAGAAGATTGGTGTTTAGCCAAAATCAACTTCTTAAGAAATAGAAAGGGGGTTTTCTTAGAATATACCATCAAGGTCCAGCAAAACTTAAGGAAACCCCTTCTGCGTCGCAGAAATATGCTTAGCTACCAGACAAAGAACTCATCTCTTTGAATGGCTTAATCCGAAAATACTGCCGTCGATTGATAAGGATGCATAAAGTATTTCCGCCTGTGATAAATATCCCATACGATTAGGAATGGCAACTATTATGGAAAGTTGAATATCTAAAATTTATTCATAGTATATTGTCTTCGGCTTGGAGATTTACTCAAAGGAAATCTATGAAAGCAATTTATTTATTAAATTTTATTGGCACTATTTGTTGATACTGATTTGTATAATGTCTATACAACATCTGTGACAGTACGGTAAAAATAAGCCATTGCATCAGCAGTAATCTGAACCCATAGAACGATGTCCTAAAATTTTAGGTTTTCATTCTAAAAGTTAAACTAAGTTTCTATTGAATTGTACAATTTTATTCTGACAATGGAAAATTTGGGTTTTTATATGGAAAACGCCATGGTCGGAATCAGTTTCAAGAGGCGGATATTACTTTTTTTCATATCTTTTGGGCAGTTATCCCCTAACCAATTCGAAAAGAATGTTTTAAAATAATCTTTCGAATATTAGACTATTAAATATCTTCTTTCATTTTATCTGGCTTCTACAGGCATTGTTTCGGTTAATATTAGAGATTATTCAGAATCTACCCGGTTTTTATAAGAGATGATTCATTTCAAGCATCATTTCCCATTTTATATTTCCATGAATTATACGTCGCAGTTAAACGACCGAAAATTCATAGCTTGATTCTTGGCGCTTTGAACTTCCTGAATCATCTATATTTTTATAATTTTACGTCGTCATTTTAACTGTCGAAGTAGTTACCAAGGTATCTTTATTCATGCACATACTTGTATCTAGGAAGAATTAAAGGTAATCAATCCATTATTTTGTCTAGATGACTAATGTTCACATTAGCCAAAAGAATTCATCTCAATATTCTAAGGCAGAAAATTAAGCTTCAGGGGGGTAAAGTGAACTGGTTTTACATATTTTATGACTATAAAATTTGTATAATTATTACAATAACATAATTTAGACAAAAATGCCCATCTTCAAATCTTAAAATGATTTGTCATCCTTTGTCTCGAACAAAAAAAATAACCTCTCAAAGAAAATTTTCATTATATCCATAAATTATATATACTCATTAGATAAGTAACGCTTAGATTTTTGAAACCGTTAAGTACAAGTTCATTCTAATTTCAGCGAATTTACCCGTTTTGAGCAAACTATTCGTGTAGGCCATCGATAAGGAAGAATTCGTGAATTGATTGATTGATTGAGAACTTTATCTTCAGAATGACCCCGATTCGTTGATGAGGTTCGACGTGTAGACATTTTTGTATGAATCGTTACGAACCAGTGATAATAGTAATGGTTTAATAGCGTCGTTCAGCCCATTTTTGGTTTGCATCCTAGTACTAGTACTTTGGCGGATTCCGAAGTTAAGCTTTTGTTATATCTCTCCATTGCCCAAGTAATGAGAAAAAATCGGTTGAATCTTAATCAGCGCCTAAATTTTGGGAATAATTTCCCAAATTCATCCGATTTCTGTTCATGTTACGGCACACAAATATTGCACCGTTCATGAGTGACTCTATCATTTGGGACTTATTCTTGAGTATTGTTGGATTGCTTTTCAAATAGCATTTATTAGAATCAAGTGATGCTATAGAACGCAATTGTAGCGAACTAAGGGAAACTTCATCTTTCGTCAGCTTCATTTACGCGATTTGTTTTAACGTCTCATTGTATTGCTATTAGCGCAATGGATATGCATCGCTGATATAAGTTAATTTCGTTACATTCTGATGCATCATTTGTGGAATGCGTGACTATTCACGGAATAACAGTTGAAGATAGGTGTGGTCCATGTAGCATGATGGATAGCCAATCCATCCTTTGACTCAGGCGAACCCGGGTTCGATTCTTACTGAAACACAGAAGTGTATTATGAGATCATCATACGGCGCACGCAGAATACTTTCATGATTTGAGTTTCCTTTTAAGTCGAGAGTAGGAATCTCTTGTACCTCACCGATAAGTTTCGGTTCGATTCCTCGAATACAAGCGGAACTTCGCGAACCGAGTCTCGCGAGGAACCATCATCCGCTTGCGAGAGGAGAAAAACCGCGGAGTCAACCGATTCCCTTTGCCCTACCTCTGCAGAGACCGTAGACCGCAGCACCATCTATCTTCCACCTACGTCTTCGGTCGGAGGCTCCTTCCCCTCCCACCTACCTTCTCTCGCCTACTCTTCTCCCCCCTCTCTCCCCCCCCAGTCCCCCCATGCCCACTCGGCGGACTCTCACACTCAGCACTCTTCACCCGACCCTCGCTCACGACCGACGCTCCGACTATGTCTCGGGGATGATATTCCTGCTGCTGCATACGCCCCTCTGCTCATCGTATCCTTCGTCTTGTAGCGCCCGCGCCGTCGTCGTCTGAGGAGCAGTTAGCAAGACGAACCTCGCGCCCGGCCGCGCGCGCAACGGCGAGCCCAGTTTTTCGTTGAAAGATTTCAGAGTTGTGGACCGTGGATTGAAGATTGGTCTATTCTAGTCACACGCACAAACTCATTTTTATATATTCTCATATCTATATATATACGACAGACAGACATATCCTGCTTCTGGGAAGGAATTAGTTCCGGAAGAGGATTGTAACGAAGAAACTCTAGGCTCCACATATTTATATATTCTGATTAACACACACACACACATATCCCATAGATTCTGTGGTGAATAGGAAGAGTTGTAGTTGACTCCCTCCTTCCTTTGAATCCTTTGTCCCCGCGAACGAATTGCCCTTCCGTAGATAAACCCCCGGAGGAAGTTCTTGGCTCGTTTATTTTGGTGTGTGTCCGTGAAGGATTTCTCACTCGTGTGTGTGTGTTTTCGGAGAAGAAGAAGTGGTAGCTCCCACATTTTTGAAGAGGGAAGCTAAGAGACTGTGATCGCATTCGCGAAAGTAACCTGGTGCTGAAACGACACTGCGTGGAACTCTCGGCAGACGTTCTTTTAGACTCTCTGACTTCGTCTCTGGATTGAGAATTTTTCTACCGTTTTTGACCGGTGCGCCGGAATCCAAGCCGACAAGATGCAGCGACAACAGCAGACAACCCAGCAGAAGTTCGTGTCACAGCAACAGTCGCAAGTGACCCAACAGACCCAGCAGGTCGTGCAGAGAATGGAGCAGCACGTATCCACGCGACAGGTCACGAGCAGTCAGCAAGGTACATGTGCCATCTTTTCTCACGCCAATGAAAGCAGCTCGATTCGCTTCACGTCCTCACAATGTATTTTGTTATTCACTCTGCCCATCCTCGCTTGTCTGTGAGAGGCCGGCAGGTCGCCCACACACGCTAAAATATTCCCGCTGTTAATTTTCCTCACAGAATCGGACGCTCGCATATTTTTGAAAAACCACACACATTCACCTGCCGCAGCCAATGGAATGCGCATCCTTTCCAGTTTAATCCCTTTCCTCTTAGTTTCGTTCCTTTTTCTCCTAGCGAACTCGTTCTCCAGGCTTTTTCCTTCTCCCATCTTCCCAACCCAGATCATCCTCTTCCGTAGAAAATAGCTCGTAAAAATTTCCGCCCGTTGTTGCTAATCTTGGAACCGCCTACCGATTGAAAATTCCCCCGAGGGACTTTTTTAATCGACCGAAATCGCTTCCCTGCTTTTTTGCTTGGCTTCGAAGACGTGTTGGATTATAAAATGCGATGTGTTGGAAAGTGGGGGCTGAGTTCGGCGATTTGTTTATGATCATGATCAAGCTTGGTTCTGGCTGTGCATGAATATATTGTGCTTCCATTTTGTGCATCAAATACTAGTGAATATTTGTCGCTTTTACTCACCGATTACCTTTGGATTACGAAGTAAACCTTCGACTACAGTTGAGTAAAAAGTTGCAATTCCCTGCAGTAATTTCGTCGAGCTATTCGTTGCCTTTGCTGCGTATTCGTTGTATTCTTAGCTGAATAACATTAAAATATGTTTCATCATTAAAGTTTCACTGTCATATGAACTTTATCTATCCTGTCAGTGTTAGATTCACGTGAGATGTTCCGGGAAATCTTCGCAATACTTCAATTTAAATTCATGAAATTAGCTGATTTCCAGTGGAATTCCATCGTCTATATCCTAATTTGTAGACAGATTCATGTCAGATTCTCTTGTTTCATTTCGTACTGTTCAGTTTAATCATGGATTGCCTCACTGATGGAATTAACAGATACTTTCATTGCCTTTCGCTACTTTTGTTTTGTTTTCGTGAAGCTTTATTACGCGAAAACTTGCATCAATCGCCCGTTCATGTCTCCTTCGATGCTTGTCTCACGGCTCTTTAAATCGAGCGACATTTTAAACTCAAGCGCCACCTTTTTCTCGAAACCCCGAATCCCAGAAAGGAAGCGAAAATTACTTCAGCATCGCAAACATTTCGCGTGTTTACCGTTCATCCTCGAATTCCCTTTCCTTTCTGGAGACCGGAAATCGCAGATAAAGCCGCGAGTTTACCTCTTCTCTCTCTAGCGCATTTCACCTGCTCGCACCGGCTCACCTGAGCATGAACTGAGAGCCTACTTTAGTAACGTGCGAAAACCGGTAATAGCCGAGATAAGACGCTTTTATTCTCCGCCATAACCAAGTCCTGTATGTAGAGGGATTTGCGCAGGGAATAGCTGCATTCCTTGCATGTAAAAACTGTCTGTCGTTCCTCTCGAGGGAAAAATAGATGGTAATGATTTAATTGGTTGAGCGTGCGACCCAGCCGTCTCATATCTCTCCGTCGGACCCTTTCCTCTTTTCCGCCGGTTATTTCGTGCGTGGTGCTGTTTATGCTCGAGCGAGAAACGGCTTACTCATGGCCCGAAACTTGAGTCCGGGATGTGTGGAAGGAGAGATGAGGGAGAGAAAGAGGGAGAGAGAGAAAGGTGGGCGGTGGCTCAAAGGGACGCTTCTGATAAATGGAGACACCCACCGAAAACTGTTGAGATCGGAGGAGATGAGATGTTAATTAAAACCTGTGGGGCGAATAGTTTAATGAACGCGGTTTTTGTTGTGATTTGGCATTTTCAATGTTTCTTCGCAGTATACTGCGTTTGTTTAAGTTTCTCATATGGCAGTGAAAAATTGATTTCTTATTACTGTCTTGGAAGAAGAATAACTTTGTAAGATCCACAATTATTTTGTCGAGTCAATATTTATTTACTGAGTAAATAAACAAGTTCTACAATCAATTGATCGAGTCAGTAAAATACATGTGGAACTTACAAAATTGTTCTTCTTCTAAGAAGTAAAGCTTGAGAATATTAACATTATCTAACTAATGTGTCAAAGGAACTTGTCCACTTACTAGTTACAATTACTTTCAATTCTTCTCTTTACAATTAACAATGCACAAGTTTTCTTCGCGAGGCTATTTCTTAAACCAATGCCGAACCTGACAATTTAAAAAGGTCAATTTTTCTTTATGCAAAATTTTCCTCCGCTATTTTCCATACCAGGTTGAAAATGTTAATTCCAAACCCCGATGTCAGCTAATAATTTGTGATTCCGTTTTAAACGAAGCAAACGCTTGAATTTCAATTTCCCAACGCATTTATCTAAACGAATTGGCTTCCATTGGCTTGCATTTTTAATGCCTCCTTTGCATTCCGCTCGAGTGTGACTAAGCCAATCCGTGAGCGACTGCTGCTGGTGTAAGCAAAATAGTAATTAATACTTTCTGGTGTGTGCCGTCGGCTACCGTAAGTGCAGAATTACCTCACGTTTTTTTCGAGTTCGCCAGCAATGAAACTCACACAGCTCTCCGTACCTCTCATCAATCAAAGTCACCCTCGTTATGTACAGAATAATCGTGTAAAATTACTCTTTATTATTTTGGACGGTGAATGATCGCCAAATGTTTCGTTGAACTGTTTAGATATCAGAAAATTCATCTTGCTCTCCGCAGCGCACTGTTTCTTTCGCGAGCACAATTCACATGCATTTGTTAAGATGATAAATGGAAATAATCTAAGTTGTGATCATTATTATGACAACATAAGAATTTTATAACTCCAATAATTACCTTATTGCCTTCCATTTCATAATTAACGCTTCAGAAAGGCAAAGTGGCTATTTGCATGAGCATGAATATATTAGAAAGGATTGATGGATTGATTTGTTATTGACATCGTTCCCTAATCTACTTTCATCCCTAACATTTCCTTCTCCATCTCAAACACAGTTCACACCGCGACGTGCAGTATTTAACAGTTGCTCCAGGTCGTTAAAATCTCATTCACGCCTCGCTGTCATCTTTTCTCACCGGATTCGCAATCCTTGAATTTTAACGCGACCTTCTCTCTGTACGTATTGAGGCGAACCTTGGGCAAACAGCAAAAAAATGACCGTTATCGACTCTGTCCCGCTAACCCTTTTGATCTTCCAATCCTGCGGCGCCTTCGAGCTGTTAGCGGCGCCACGGGATGGCGGGGGGCGGCACACTTTAATCCTTTTCTCTCAAAATAAGCGAATCCTTCCCGCTGGGAGATTGCTGACTTGGCGGTGATGAATGATTCCTATCGCACAAGACTGGAATCGAACAAGTGAAACGCGAATTTAAGCGCATTATTTACTCTCGTGAGAAGCTCCTCTGGATGCTCTTGAGGGCGGATAGGGGAAACTTTAATTAATATCGATGTGGGTTTGCGGCCGAAGGAGAATTGAGGTCTCATCGCTCCGGGCATGAGAAAATAGAAAAATTGGAATCACAATAAGAACAAGGCTGGGGTCCGCAACCGGTCTCCGTAGGCAGCCGTGTACGTCGCTGATGGATGCCACCAAAAAGTGTTTTGACGATTCTTACGAGCGTTTCAAGTGTCTGGGTACAGCCGGAGATTGCATTTGTTTGAACTTTTCCTACCTCCTGGTTGAACTTACGTAAACTTCTCAGGGGAGACCGCAGCTATGCGGAGGTTTATTGTAATGGATAGTTGACAAACACATGTCAAATAAACTAATACCAGTCTGCTGTTATGTATCCCGCAATTCTAAAGTTCACCCTCAGGAAATGTGCAAGCGAGTGAATCGCTTGTTTGAACATGTGTTACCAACATTTTTACTACTTTAAGTATGTTAATGATTATGATGGTGTTCATAAAAAGGGAAGCCGACATACTTTGAAAGTCGTTTTTGGGTTCTGACTTTGTTCCTCCGAAAAAATCTTCTTCGAAGAGTAATTTACTCGGAAATCACAGAGGACGTCCTCGATCGTATATCTTATAATCACCTCACGATTATTTCGAGTAGTCTTCCGTAACGCTGAACACAGACGAAACGAACTCTTCTCCACAAGTTACCTCATTTATGTCTTGATAAACAACTACTGATGATTTTTCATGATGAAAAACAACTTGTAAGCTCAATATTGGTCATTTTAAATTATCAGAATGGTATAAATTGGAATTCAAACTTAAATAATTGTGCTGAATGTCTTTCCTAGTGAATAAATAAATGAATTTCGTAAGACTTGACTACCTTGTCTTGGGATCTAGTAGTAAAAACATTGGAAAGGAATGATGAAACCATATTTGGGTCCTAAAAAGCATAAAGTTTTCAAACTTTTATAGTTTCCATTAAATAAGACGGCTTTTTGTAAGACAATATGGTTCTCATTTTCACTTTATTTGTGAATTTTTATCTTCTCTATATCTCAATGTTATCAGACGGGTTTTGGTGAAAGTAGAAGCATCTTTAGATGTCAAGAGTTAGTATCATACCGCACCTAAATTCCCGTCTCTTCTATGCTTCTATTCTAATTCAATCGATTCACGGCATCTTATTGGAGAGCTGCCGGTCGAATCTCTATCGTAATAGAAAAGTCCAAAACCTGGTCTTCTAGTATGCCAGGAAGCCCATTAGATTGCGTAGTCAGGCTTTTGTTATGGACTCCCATTCATCATCACGTTTCCCAAAACTCGTTTTTTCATTATTTCGCTATTCATCTCCCAAAAAACTTTCTCCCGCTTCCCTCTCACGTATTATCTAACCCATCTCCTCTCTGTCCAACCCATTCTCTCTCTCACTTTCCCGTTCCCACCGAAATCTCTCTCCCTTCCTCTTCTTCGGGTCGTTGGCTCCGTGGCCGAAGCTACATTTACAGCGAGTTCGCGTGTATTTGTGTGCGCGTATTTCCCCTCTGCCCATCCTTCAGTGAGATCGCGGCTAGCAGATACCATCCATGGACAAAACCACGCACCGTATGCCACTCTTCCCCTGCGGTTTCGATTTGTCAACCATCTGATGGCTGGAATCCTAGAAAAGGAAGAATTCCGGAAACGATGGAGAAATTTATACTCCTCGTGACGCTCCGTGGCGGAGTTTAAATGGCGAGAAATTGTGGTGTATTCTGTTCGTTCTTCTCGATCCCATCTCTTTCCCTATTGTTCAATGTCGTTCTCCTCTCCTTAGCTTTCCAAGCTTGGAAGTTGGCACGAGGAAGATCTCGCCAATCATATTTTTTTATCTAGTTTCCCAAAGGTAAATGGCCTTTCGCGAAGGTTAAGCTTTCGCAGCTCATTTTGCTCGCTTCTTACTTAATGTCGGTGAATGATCTCGTTAATGGAAGTCAGCATTTCTCGAAATAGTTTTCGTTTAGTTCGCTGTTAATCATGACAAAATACCCAGGGCCTTTATCAGTTTGCGATTTTGAAATAAAACGAAACAGTCGTCCTGAAGGTTTTATGTATCCCTCGTTGGATTTGGAAAAGACAAAAAAAATTACGTTTAATATTGCCTGAGAGGTGGTATTGATCATAACAGCCTGTTATATTATCAGGAACTTGCATACATGGAAATGCATTCTAGAATAATTAAGTGGAGCTTAATTTCATGCACTAGTAATATTGGCTGTTGACAAATTAAATCGTAAATGATAGAATGAGCTCTTTAATATTGTGTCTGTAATACACACTCATGTGTTTTATTTTTCATCTATCGACTCTATTTTAATATGTAATTGTTGAACTCGTATGGTCTACATTTATTTCATATCATTCGTTTCTCTGGTCACAAAGTAAAAGTTTTATAATCTTTGAGGTTTTTCCGTTCTATGTATTTCTTATCCAATAACTTCAATCGCCAATTACTTGCTTTGAGTGAAGAAAATCATAAAAAATCAGTATTGGTTGGGGTTGTAGAGGCTGTCATCAATCTAATCCTATCGCATGTGCTACGTTATTGGTATGGTTGTATCGTTGCCCCCTGCCATCAACATTTCTATGGAATTCACTTCTACAGCTGTTCTCTGAATTCATCATATAATGATTCATCCATTTGAATAAGAAAACATGCCGAAGTTAACCTAGGCTGACAACACGTGCCAAAATTCATGTTCATATCCCTCACTCTGCTTTTCCATCTCGTATTTCAATCGCGTCGACATCTCCTCCCGTTCCTCGTCTGTCATCGCTGGCACCTTGAGGCATCTCTGCAGCTTCCTCCCCTCCACATTTACAAGTATTTGAGATCGAGGAAGGAGCCACAGAGACTGCATTCTTCTTTGCTCATCAATCAGTCATCGAGAGGTGCATCCTTCTCGGAATGCACCTCTCAAAGCTTCTCTCACATTTGTCATAATTTTCATTCTAAGGTTAGCCAACATCGGTTAGCCATTTCAAAGTAGCATGTCTTTGATGCTAGACAGAGATATTTCGAAAAGATTCACCTGAAAGGAAAGAAATCCTCATTTCCAAGTCGAAAAGTAATTCGAGAGAATTGATTTTACTTCGTCCGTATTTATAAGCCTAACCAAGAATTACATTTTCATAGTTGATGGTCAAGCGTCCTATGGAAGGATTACAAATGAGTCGAGTTGTGTTAAATGTAGTATCTGACGTGTATTATCGCGGATCTTAATCTTAGAAGTCACTCGAACTAATCGGAAATAATTTCAGTGGCAACTCACGTCCTCAGTCACACTTGCTTGGGTAAGCTCTAACTTTTCCTACCTTTCCTCAAACGGATGCATCATAAAGCCACAATGATAGTCATGACATTTTTAAAAATATCTCGTTCGAATTATCTCTTCAAAATCTGAAAAAATAAGGATTGTGTGGAAAGATGGCTGAGTTAGCTGAACCTGAGAAGGTGCACAAAATGTAATGAAAAGCACTGTTTGTTTTCTTCCAACAACATCTCTGATGCCTTGATGTTGAATTTCAACTGTGGTCATATTAAATCATAACGTACCAATCGGTGTTTGGCAAGGACTGAATGGTCCATCTTATACTAATTGCTCATTTATCAGTATCACCGATTTCCAGCCTCTACAATGTCTTCAGTCATCGTGGTTTCTAATCTGCAAAAATTATTTCTCAGTGGAAAATGTGAAGGCCCTTAAGGTTATAACAGTCTTGCATTTATATGTTGGAATCTATTTTTCGCATCGATTATCTATTCTGGATATCTGACAGCATTTATCTTCCAACAACACTTATAGACCTTCCGCTATCTCTCAACCCTCGCCTAGGGGCCCTCGTTATTTGTTTGTGTTAACGGTAGGCGTTGAGTTGAATCGTGTGGGTGGTGAAAGCGGGGGTGTATTGCTCTCGTACGTACGTAGATCTGGGCCGAAGACGTAAAAAGGGCAATTCCTGAGACGTAGGCTGGTAGCATTTATGTCGGATTAGTCTTAAAGAGTTTTTATACGGTAGCTAGCGAGACGAAAGCAATCTGGGTGGGGCTCGCGTATCAGCACCATGGATCGACGCGGTTCGCTTAGGGAACCCACTCAATCGACTTTTGTAAACAATATTTCTCTTTTCCATCTTGGCTTATCTTTATGACTCAACTCCTCTCGTTTCCCTTCTTTGCCATATAATTATATGTTTAAAGCCATTCGCAACTTTTCAAAAAGAATTCATAAGATGAAAGGGTGAACTTATTATTGTTTCCTCTATGATTTCTAGTATTCTAAATATTCTTCCATTTTTTTGCGGGTCAGGCGGGTCGAATTTAACTCGTTTATCATAATTTTGATTTACTTGTATCTTGAGGCTATTTTTAGCGCTTCGTTAAGTGATTGACTTCTTAACTCTAGTTGGATGTTGTCTCGAAACGGAAAGGAAATTAATTTTTAAAATTTAAAGTCAGTTTATTTCACTTATTAAGTTCTATGTAAACAAGCTCGTTCCTCGATAAATTTTCTATATTTATTTTTATGATTTCTTTAGTAGGTAACTGGTATCACTACAGTTTCCAGGGTCCTGTTATTCAATTCTTCCATTCATCACTTAGAAAGAGGCGTTAAATCTTTTGTTATTTCTGTTCATTAATATCCTTTCTTAATTCCTAAGCTTTAAACTTTTTATTTTGCATTTTTACGGGAAAGCCTTTGCAGTTTTTGAGATTCGAAAATCAAAATGAATTGAATACATTGTGTTTTAATTTTTCCAGTAATGGAATTACACAAAGTGACGGCTGCTACCATTGATTTTATAAAATGAAATTTACTGCATCTCAATTCTTTATACATCATATCATAATGAGCTTGTCGAATATTCTTGTTGAATATTCGACGAAAGTAATATGAAGGGCTAAAACAGGGCAAGAATCAAGCAAAACGAGTGATATCTTTTCTCCCATTCCCTATTGGTAGCGCTATTTGTAAACCCTCTCTTATTCACCCCAGAGCCATATTTTCGATACATGGAATTCTGCTGCATTTCTTGCTTGTTTTTCTCCCTCCGCTCGGGATGTCTCATTTTGCGCTTTCGGATCCCATTCCGAGAATTACCCTTTTAAACTCGCCCCCTTTTCAGTCTCGTTCTTGTGTATAGGGTCACGAGGTCCTTCTCCCTCCCCCCGTAAACTTCCTCGCTTCGCTTTTTCTGAGAGAATAACTGACCGCATTAGTCGACTTCTTGTCTGCCCAAGACCATAGAGACGCCTGGTTTGTTTTCCCTTGCGTCCAGCCTCTGCACCACTGTTTGCATTACGGTTACGCTCATTCCCTCGATCCATGTTTACCCCTTTTCAGATGCACTCGTTTGCGACTGCTCCTTATATTTGCAGATGTCTTGAGACGCAGTAAACATTTTCCGCAAGGTAGTTTTACTTCTCTTTTGTTACGAGTACGTACTGTATTTACTTCGGAGAAGTAACAGCTAAATTTAGTGAAGTTGGTGAGCCGTCAAACATATTTGACCCAATCGCCGCCTTGCTACCATCTTAATCGATGTATTCATATTGAAGTACGTCGCATTGTCTCCGCGTACAAATCTCGCTTTCATCAACGTCAATCACTCGCTGGCAGAGTTGTTTTCCCTTCTCCTCGCTTTATGTGTTTTCTTTATTAACCATTTATGGATCCGTGATGTCATCCCGGAGGATTTTGTCTACTTGGTTCCCCAGCATCCAGAGTAGGAATTTTTTTACGACTATTGGGCCTAGAGGCTTTTTCACGCTCGTATAAACTCAACTTATTCACGAGACGAAATGGTGACCGAATTTAAATAGCTCTTTTTTTGGGCTCTTCTAATAGCTCAGCAAATTCTTTCGTCACAAGTCTACTTGACTACCAAAAGAATTACATCCTCTGCCTCGCGTCCTTCACGCAGAGCAATCTTAAATATGCTCCCGTTTTTTATGCCGGTGACCGAATTTTCGTCCCCTTATATGGCATGTTTATACTCGGTTGGAGGGGATTGCGAATGTGTACATCGAGAATTTTCATCTCGTTCCGCCTGCTCACTGGAAACCTCGGCTTTCATGATTCTCACTTCGAAAAAATGCGCGCGTATCCTTGCTTAAGTATGTCATCTGTTTGATTTGTCTGTTAATAAATTCTCCCGCCGTTTACTCAAGCGCTTGAGTTGGAATAAATCATTTGATAGCATCTCATGCTTTACCCATCGACTCTTACGGGTTATCATTGTTGTTCTCTGGCGTACGGAAATTAATTCGCTACCCAGCCGCGATTCGAAAGAATCCCTTCGATTCCTCGAATCATCATACGTTACGCTCGTTGAAGTCTCCTTATTTCTGCTCTTCTGGAAGGGTGCTTAAGGTAATGAATTATGAAAGAGAGCCTGCAGTTCAATCTCACACGACCGGGACCTAACGTGGTCTCCCTCTTTCTATTTAACTCAACAGAAAGGTTTATAGGTCGTGCGTTTGAATCTCCGATGGAGCAAATGCACTTGTTCCTAAGCATTGGGGCTCCATCCCGGCATATTTCCTCCTCTCTCGACCTAACGGAATGCGTGCTCTCGGAGTTATCGATGCTATCTTAAATAATTCATCCGCTCCCTCGTGGCTGCCTCCAAAAGTGTAACGCCTAGCCGACAGCGCCACGGGGGGTATTCTCACCTCCTTCATACACGTCGGTGTCTTTGCTCGCATTGAATTCGCATCCCTCTTACGACTTTCTCCGCCATGGAGAACTTTCTATTTCCCACCGAGTAAAGACACACTCGCACAAGCGTTAGGCAAAGCGTTGTCACCCGCCGGTGCGAAGAGAGAGCGAAGACAGAATGCAGGAATCGATGCATTCGAATGTGGCGGAGAGCTAAAGCTCCGAGACCGGCGCTCGAAGTGTGACGAAACTTATCTTTCGCGGGAAAAGGTTGAAGGGGGAGGCGGGGGATTGGGTTGTCGGCGGGCAGTGTGGGTGGGAGGGGCACATTCCGCGTACCATATGAGTCTCCCGCGGAAGATTCCAGCCTCCCACGTTCCGTCCCAGCCCCCGGATGACTCACGGTCGAAAGGACGGGAAGAAAAATTAGGAAGTCGCGAGAAATTTCGCCCCCAAGTCCTCTAATAAGTGGATTATTTGGGGAATTGTTTCCCCGGTCTTATCTCCGCCGTTTGCCATTTCCTCTGCCCTTCTGCGTCTCGCCCTTTCTCTCCTCACACTCTTTTCCCTTGATTTAAGACCCTCTTCACCAACTCGACCGGCGGCGAACGCACTTCTTGTTTTTTCCCCCTCGTTTTTTCTCCGAGCTAAGGTTACGGAGTTCTTTCTCTCCTAGCTGAACCTAGATCCCACCCATTCAAGTCACCGTTTCATTGAGAGGAATATCTAATAATTCCGTCGCGATTTGCGGCTCGGCTTTCGGTTGGCGTGAGCGTTTTTTCGAGACGTGGACCGCGAGGTCGCGGCCTCATTAATCGCTTGCATCTCGCATGCATCAATCCTTTGTCCATTTACAGCCACGTCTATGCTAATGAAGCCTTTTTAACGCCCTTTCCTCTCGGACGCGCTTTGGTTAAGAAGCAAGTGATTCATATACCCAGCCTTATGATAAGTCTGATAATACTTCAGGAAGAACCATATACGCTCGTAAAGCTGAGGGTTTAAAGTTGAAACGTATTCGTACTCTTTTCTCCTCCAAGGTACTGTTTCTTTTAGAAACCGTACGCCTCGACCTGCTGCTCTCTCAAATGACGGGTCGTAAAGATTTCATAATGAAGAGAGACGTTTGAATGACGTTTTATGATAGATCGGCAGCAAAAGCGTTTACCATTTAAGGTCCGTGAAAGCCCGATTCAAAAATGACTGTGCCATTTTTTTCTTCAAGATTCACCTTGCCGGGTGGTGTACCCCCTTGGGCATTGGGAATTAATAATCGTTTCGGCCCTTTATTCTGATGTAAGTCGTATCCTTCCATAGCGAATTACGCCGTTGCATGAGCGCAATGATATTTACCTCAATCGAGGCCTCGGATCGAATCGAACAACGTTGCGGGGACAGTTCAACTCTCACTTTTTATTTGTCTAGGTATAGGAAGCGATAATTCTTTCGGCCGATTAAATTACTACTAGTTTTAGTCGTGCTTACGTCAAAGGGTAGTAGACTTCTGCGCATTCTACCGCTTTTTGCGCGTATTTCCTCTGAATCTGCGGAAGGCGAAGATTAACTGGAAGGAATCTGATGTCTTCATCCAGTTCTATCGTTGATAACTTCCTCTCGTGAAGGATATAAATGACTTTGCACCGGGTTGAACATCTCCGTACTTCCACCATTATCTCTGTTGTTCTTTCAACCCTTACGTGAAGCCCGTTGTTGTTTTTGATTTTCAGGCTGCCATTTGCCTTCCCGTGTCCCAAGGTATAAACTTCGTCAAGAGGCGTGAGATCAAACGTTTAGAGCGAAGGTGGACGTTTTATATTTAGACCCCTCAGATAAATAACGGTGTCAGTTGAACGACTTCCAAAAGGTTAAATAGAGAAAAATAAGCTAGATGGAGAAAAAGGGACATTATGTATTTTTAGTCCCGTAGACTCTTGGAAGCGTTCAGGCGATATGCAAAACCTCTTCTCGCCCCCCTCAAAGAATACGTTTAATGTCTTTTTTCGACGCTTTACTTTTCCGATGCACGGCAGGCTCGTCCTCGACCTGACAATAATCTCGCAGCATTCGCCTGTCTCCATATTCGGCGAGGACGTGCGTTGAAAAAGCGGTCGCATCCATGCGTCTTTTCGCGATATTTTTGGCTTTCGCCGCACGTCCGCTCCGCTTTCCGTGCTGCGATGCATTCTTTGGCGGCCACGTATTAAGCGCGGTCTGGAGCGGGAGGACATGAAAAGAGGATGAGAGACTGAGTTGTAAGAAGTTAGACATTGCTGAAACCAGTTTCTGCTCGAGTCCCTCCCTCGCCACATCTCCCTCCGTCTTTCCTCTCTTTAGCTTCATCCCAAGCTGAAAGTCTCTGCAGCCCCGGTTTATCCTGCAACTTGCAACATTTCGACGGAAAAGCGCTCCTCAATGTTTCGTCCCCAGAAGTGCGTAGAGGTTTAACGCTGTCTTGAGGTTGTCTGTTAAGCAATCAGCCCGAAAGCTGTTTGGATTATCAACACCCTCTCCCAATCCTTTTTAAAGGATATGTGGCTTACTATAGGGGGTGAAGAGTGAGGTAGTTTGTCTATGCTTTCATCGCAAGGCCAGAATGCTTTAAAAGGATTATTTCTCATAAGTGCTGCATAACGACACTATGAGTGTAAATTTTCATAGTATCCAAGAAGAAGTGAATAGGATGAGTAAATATTACTCGGCATCACTCATATCTCACTAGCTCTAAAATTATTATAGGGATGAAAAACACGGAGACAAAAGTAAACAATTTCCTCGATCTAAAAGGCATTAATAACCAACTCGTTCAAAAATCTCTCGTTCTTCCTATAGCATCAGAGCTGCCTCGCGTTATCTCTGTAACTTTAAACACCCCTAGTCTCAACTACAGTGCCGACTTTGGAGACATTTGTGAGTTGTAGACTGTGAAAACATAAAATGTGGATTATTTTGAGATGAATACCATATTCTATTTTAATATAGACGACTTCGTATATTTTTTGGCTCCACTTGTCTAAAAACCCATGGGTCGATTAATGGCATAAAAATATTCCACATGAGAACATAAAGGAATTGAATGATTAAACTGCCAAAGTTTCCTACTTTATCTCAAACATATGTCTTGATATTCACTCTAAAGTGAACGACCAGAACCGTCGGTCCATCTGCTGTTTTCTCTACTCTTCCGACCATTTATTTTCGGAAAGTAAATCCGGTTTGGTGTCATCTCCAGCCAACATTTCCTATTCGTTTCGTTGAAACTTGTGAGGTTCTTTCAAGCCTACATCTTGGGCATACTTTTGTTTCTCCTCTGTTTCATATGAATAAATTCTCTTTTGGAAGCTCGCCGGATATATATTTAGAGTCCTAGTGTTACTGGATCTCAACCGCTTCCTACTTCTCATTAAGGATTGTTTTGAGGAAAGCCGTACTTTCTTGTTTCTGAACGAGATCGCGTGTGACATAATCAGTAATTCATGAGTGTACTGGTTGACCCTGTTTCAGCATTTTCTCATTTGTGATGACCGTGCAGAAAAATTCTTATGATTGTGTTTATTACATCCTTGACCCATACTTTGCCCGCCACGGAAATCTGTTTGCGTAACTTGTTGCGCATTGAAGCTTATTTCGTAGATGTTTACGAACATCTATTGTTGTGGTTCTGCCATAAACGTGGCATCACCCTTTCTCTCTCATTTTAGAGGTTATTGTTAAGGGAATGGAAGACCATGAAAGAGGTACATTCATAACTCTGTTAATGAAGATAATTAGCTTCTAATTTACATTTATTAGCCGCAGTATTAGCTGAAGTATGTTTTTGGGAATTTTCTCAAGACCTAAAATGTATCTTGCTGAAAATCCTATAGAGGATTAAAATCTCGAATAGCCGTCTTTTTCTACGTTCCTCACCTCCTCACTGATATTCGGAGAAAACAGGTAGGCTAGGATTATTTACCATTATTTTAAGAACTCCCTGTATTTATTTCAATAGGGATACTAACATCATCAGGGGTAATAAATCCTAGCTTATTCTTTTACCATCAAGCACGAATTAGAGGTTTAAAATCTCCTATAGCCGTTTTTGTCGGCGTTCTTCTTCTCATTCCCCGAGATTCCGAGAAATCAAGACAGGACACTGCACTGTCTTGTTTTCTCGGAATACCGGGGAATGAGAAGAGGAACGCCGACAAAAACGGCTATTGGAGATTTTAAACCTTTAATTCCTTAACAGCCGTGTCCCAACTTTCCTTTCTTTGCATCAAGCACGAATTAACGGTATTCGTCAAGATGTAGTCATCCTCGGATTAAAAATCATCGTAAAAAACACTTGTGGAATTCCACCTAGAATCATTGCAGCAGTTCAATTTCATCCTAGGATTTTTTGTGGAAGAAACCAGCACCCACATCTATATTCGTTCCAGCGAAAAAGTAGTCTCTAGCGGGGTCACTTGCTTGCCGAGATATCATTATATCGAATGCCAAGAAACAATTAAAATCGTCTGACGCACCAGCTGAGTGAGTGTTTCCGAAGGCGATTATGTCATTATCATTTCAACGATAATTGGATTCAAATGATTCAGTGCGCGTTAACGTTCCTGCCACATCCCTGTTAATGGACGTTATCTCAGATCGGTGGTTGTTGATAAAAATCGCATACATAAGCATCGGTATCTGTATGGGATGCCTGTGACGAAATTTGAAAGGTTTCTTCCCAATATGGTTAACCCGGTCGGCCACATTTCATCGTCCTCTCACCACTGAAACCCTCTGCGCCCTTAGTTCTTTTTTAAGCTTGCCTTTATGATATTCGGAGTTAAGTGCCGTTGGCCAAAAAGCCTCGGAGAGAAGTCATTCCTTGAACGGCAATTAATCTATGCGTGTTTTACATGTTGTCCGTTCTCTCTCCCTTTCGAGGTCAATCCCCACTGCGCAAATTTTCACTTCCACCTGTTGCACTTAGCGTAAGCGAATTCGTAAGCCAAACTCCATTTCTCAGTTTGCTCTTCAACCGATACTTTCCTGTTTACAATAAAAGTAGAATTCCATTTTATTTTTGAATAGTTTTAGTTTTATAATTTCTTAAATGAAACTAATATTAAAAACCCCTTACGTATACCTTCTCTAGCTCTATTTATTTCTTCTTTCTACCTCATTATGGTATAATATCTGCATATTTCTTTGAAAGTGTCCCTTAAATTCTTCCTTGTAATTCAAAAGGCGGAACTTTTAGTTTCCCTAAACTTGAAACAGTCTTCTGGTCTGCTATTCCAGAAAATGGAGAAGCTAATCATTATGAAACCTTTTTTTATTAAATTAGGAAGGTATTTATAGGTATTAATTATTAATTTTGGTGACTTTATATTCATCAGATTTTCATTTGATAACATTGTGTTTACTAAGATGTAGCATATTACAAGTTTGAAAAGTTATTTCCCTCATGATAAGTTCAAATTGGTTCCAGTGATTTTTAGTGCTATCTGATGTTTGTAAAGGAATCGGCAGTTCTTTAAGCAGTGTTGTTTTTATTAAAATCCAAAAAAGTATCGACTTGATTATTTAGAAATGTATTTCTCTATTTGTATCTATACCCAAAATTGGGTGTGTTACTGAAATACAGGATGACACGTCCCCCCTACATTGTTGTTGTTCCCTCATAAAGATATTCTCTCTGTTTACGTTGGTATTTGTTCTTCTGCTGCTCACAATCCCTCTTTCTTTGAAGAATAGCCGACGGAGGATTTCTGCTTGGATGGAGTTATTTTCGTTTACCGAGCACATTTCATTTACTTCTTAATTACATACCTTTTCCAGGCCAACCTCATAAGTGATCTCTGAAGTCCTTCACTACGAAACATGTCTTCGAACACTTCCAGTTACTTCCAATCTACGCTGTCGATCAGTACCTCATTCTTCTATGAATTCTTCGTAGCCGCCTATCGACTCGGCTACGTTAACTCCTTCTCTTCAGGTGACCATATAAGTCCTGCTTTCTCCATCACATTTCCTCCCACTTCTTCCCATTCATCGCTCCCCTTGTGTACATCCAATCATCATTTCATCGATGGCTTTGCCTTCTTCATCGACACTTTAGCGGGAACCGCATCTTTTCGAAAATTATGAGGTTTATTCCACTGTCCATTATCGATCCATTTTAAGATTTCTAAAAATCTGTAATTACTTAGGTTCGGAGAACTTTCCACTCCAAATGCCTTTACTTAATGGGTATGAATTTGATCCCACTCTAAAATCCATAATGGTTGGTTCGAGTGACTAGGTCCCTTTCGTCCATTCCGTCTTTAGGTATTTATAATAAGTTAGATTTTTCTCCCCCTCAATTCTCACGCGACTTTATATTAAATGTCGTAAGCGATGCCTACCTAATCTTACATCCCTTTCTCTTTTAATATATCAGTCGCGGTCTTCTTCTCGTCGATAACACTCATTTTGTTTTGATGCTAGTGTTTGAGGTTTAGCGATTTCGTTTTTTCATCTTTCGTAAGGGGAAAATATTCCTCTACTAAAAACGCTCGTGCTATTTACTAATGCGGAGTTAATCATATGCTAATCTTCAGACTCGCGTCATCAATCGCGATGTTTTTCTTTTAGCAGAAACCGCTAGCTTAGTTGCCTGCCATATCTAGGTTTTTACGCCTCTTTTATCGCTAAAAGAAAATAAAACCTTAGGCTCCTCACGCGTGACTTTTTCTTAGCCCTTGTGGCTACACGGTCGTCACTCTTTTTCCTGTTCATCACTATTCTTATATCGCTGACTCGTTTTTCTAAAAGACTTTAGTTGTTTATCTTCATCCGTTAATTTCATTACTTTATCCCTTTAACTTCTCCGTTTTATGCGACCTTTCCGTCGTATCAGAGAAAATAATAATAATAATAAATGCTTTTAATTAAGGAATATGTCGTTTACATACAAACAGAGAACTGTCTTGGTAGAAGTCGAGATTATGTTGTCTCATCTTCCATTTAACCTATATAAATATTACGATCAATTTTCACGAACGAAATTATTTTTTGTCGTTTTCTCGAAAATTGCCTACTCCATGGACTGATGAGGGCACTTTATTAAAATGGTTGCTGTTTAAATGGGCAAGTCGAATCACTATTCGCTAATGAAACCGGAAGAATCCGCTCCTCATTAACCCACGAGAAATTCTTTTCGTATGGGAAGAAAAAACATTCGTAACATCATGATATTGAAGTCGACACGAGAACGGTGCAAGCAGCCTCTCTCGCTTTTATAAACAGGCCATAACCATGCTCTTTGGGGAACATATGGCGCGGAGGGTTTAAAATCAGGGAAGGCGGGGGAGGAGACTATGTGGGGGGGAGTTTGAAGACATTCCCTCGATTTCTCCCCTCGAGCCAAGAGTGATAGAGAAAGACTTGGACTGAGACCTTGTTTCCCTCCCCCATTCCTCTCCCTGCCCAATCTTTCTTTCCTCACTCCTGTGTCAATCTGTATGTTTGTGCCTCAACTCTCAAGCCATCTGACCTACGATGTCTGATGAGTCACATGTATGCCGACATGCTCCGGGTAAACGCTTAAATTACCTGACTCGTAATAATCGATTTTTTCTTTTCTCCGTTATACTAGTTACCTTTCACGTATTGCCTTAACTAACCGGGTCTTCAATTCCTCTCCGCCGTAAAGACCTACACAATTGCTCTCACTTCATTATTCTTTCCGCTGTGGACCCACATTGTGAATCGAATGAACTCGTGGATGAATTATTTCTGGTTTATTTCACGGCCTTTATGAGCCATCGCCGGAACACTCGAAATTACTTGGTTCCATAAAAGATTTTTCGGTGGGTTTTCGAGCTGTGAACGATGAAAGGTTGAATGCTTTCTGTTCCACCGTAGAATTCTCGGTATTATTCAAAGCGGGGAATTGGAGCATCGATCGATGTTTATTTAGGAGATTACTTCTTCAGATATAAGAAAAAGAGACGACTCACTTCGCGGGAATAGAAGGAGCGCACATAATTGCACAAGAGAAAATAATGAGACAAATTTACACTTGAAAAGTTTTATCGACGAGCCATGTTTACCTTCATCAAGGGCGTATGTACAAATATAGATATGTTATTATTACATAACTATTTACTGCTAAATAAAGCAGTAGTGTAGTGAATCATTTGAGATTTGGATTATTATTTTTGCAAGTGAAGTGATTGAAATCAGTAATAGTTAATGATTTTTGAAACTAATTTAGCGTTATTAAACAATAATGACCACCGAGAAGGAGTAGATACGACGATTCTAAGAAAGTTATGGTTAAATTAAAAGGGGAACAGCTGCGAGAGCGTTTCTGCACCAAATTTAGCGATAGAAAAACAACGATTGACTTAGATAGAGGAGATAATAACAATCAAAACAGTGGCAATTGATGCATCACCTCGCAACTCAAGCCGATAATGCTTCGGAGAGCAGTAATCACACAAAATATCTTATATTTTCCTCCACCTTAAATTAGGGATGACGAATCTTTTTCAGGGGTGTGTCTTATTTGACGAGACAAGTTTATTACAGTGATGGAAGCGTTAGTATACTGGGCAACCAACTGAAAGTTCCCAGCTCGAGTCCCGGCTACTTGGGGTTTTCCCGCTTAGGGAATGGTTGTATGTGTTCATCTATTACTACTGTTTGCGGCTCTCCTGCAGTTGTCTTAGAAATGAATGTTTGTGAGGGCCCCGGAAATATGCGTAAATAAAGAACTTGCATACCAATGAGGTGCCAAACTGTAGCCTAAAATCTTGATATTACATTTTGAAAAGAACGACGCTGCTAATGTTGACGAAATTGGTTGTTACTTAACATTAAGGATCTGCATCCAAATTTATTTCCTGTGGAGCTTCAATTTGTGAGGTTAAGATCCATACGTGATCGGACTCTCTCACGGTCCGCTTGCCATGTGTTCACTCCTCTCGCCTTAGTTACTGATAATTTAACATGTCCTAACAAACTATTTTGGATGTGAAGATATATCAATGTAGTGTTTACAAAAGATTCTATGATTAACGTAGATGGATTACTTTGATAGAAATTACTTTAACGGAGAGTACTGTTATTTTCGTTGGCCATCCTTAGGACAGCGATATTTTGCCTGCCAGCTCCATATAATTATATAGTAGCGTGTTCTGTCCCTGGCCTCTTTTATGTCTTCTTTTTTGTCAGTGGTCCCGTAATGCCCCGGAAATCTTTGGTTAGGATCCAGAAGTTGACGAAATCCGACCCGTTGTTACTCTTAAAGATCTCGAATAGAATCCCTTGTCAATGCCGTAACATTGTCTCTTGATGAGAGTGAAATTCTTCAGGAAGAATGAAGCTATAAAAAGACATTTGATGCCTAATCGTGCATTAGCAAATCACTCCTAGTAAGCAGCAAGTGATTATCCACTTCGTTATTTATTATTCCTTATCTGGAAGTCAGATGATATTGAGTCGTAAAAATTGTGGTTTAGTAATTCCCAATCATCTGTCTTTCTATCTATGCTTATTTAATCAACTTTATTACATATGCAAATCGGAATTGGTTTTAAGTAAATTTCCAATTATTCTTGTAAAATTTGATATCTTATATGTAGAAGCTAACAACTTAGATAATGTCTAAAGTCGACCACTTAACTCTGATTTGCCATCTTATATTTGAGGGTGATATGTTCAAATTCCTTATCACTAATTTACTCTTATACTGGGAGATTGCCGGTTAATCGGAACTTGGAGTTTTCTTCCTCTTTATTTGCACTCAATCTAAGAAACGCGAGGATTGGTTCAGCCGTAATTCTTATATCTTCATTAAGTACGCCGTGAAGGACAAAGATTTGGAAGCACTGCGTAGAATCATCATCAACATACATATCATGCAATTATTCAGCAGCTTGCGGCATGGAGGTGTCAGTTTTTTGAGTAGCTATGCCAATGGCATTAGAGCATGTTTTGGTTTTAATCTGCAAAGATCATAATAATCACGATAAAGATCAGACACGCCGCCCTCTCGATTTCCACGCCCGATAGTCATTCGAGGGAACTTAATCGAAACTAACAAGGATTTTACGACGTTTCCGCTTTGGAGGCATTCTCCTTTCTCCTCCGCATAATCACCGGGCGCTTCCTTTTACGGAGAAGAAATGGTTTTGTAACGTTGAGCAAGGGGCCAAATGGTAATAAAGTGACTTTCTTTCCCGGTAGAGACCTGTTTCTTGAGTCATTATTTTCCTTAGAATCCCTTCTCGGAGTACTTTTTAGCCGCTTCGCATGCTTTGACCGTCACCGCAAGCTCGGGTAACGAAAATCAACTTCTTTTTCCGTCACTTCGATTCTTAGGACGAAACCACGTCTCCACGTATGCATTTGCGGGAATTCCAGGGAACTGTCCATGGAGGGATTATCCATTCTTTCCTCGCGTTGCGGGGAAACTTTTTTTCGTCCACAAGGTGAAGACTAAAGAAGGATAAGGGAACGGCGAAAACCTTTCATCGAGGGTGGTACGTGACTTTTGGGGAATTGAGCGCATCTCCGTCATCTTCAAAGAATCCCGCGGGTGGTCCCACAGCCGAAAATCGTTTGCGAAACGATAGGCGTATGCGATGCGTATGATGTTCTCGTGCAGCCATCTATCAACAGTACCCCATCAGGAGTGCGATCGTAAATACAAAGAAGGGTGCAACAAGTGACAGAATTACAGTTCCCAAGGTCAGGAGCATTAACGTGACTTTCCCACTGAATTTGAAATGGTAAATTCTTATCAACCCGTATTAAATTACTTTTGTAGTAATTTTTAGTCGCACTAGTGATAAATTACCTCTCTTAATATGCTGTTGCTATTAACAAATGGAATGTATAGCTCTGGATTAAAGTTACTGCGAAGATTCAGCAATAGATTGGTACTTCATCAAAATCTTGGAGACAAATTAAATAAGAGAAGCATGGGAAAATGCATTGAGGGACGATTCATCGGTCAGTGGATTTATTAAGGCTGAGAAGATTTTACGTTTAATAATACGCTATACTGTTATAGAGCTAAAACCCAGTGATATATGACTACTTTGCAGGATGTTACCAAGGAAATTAGAACAAGGAGACCTAAATCTTTGAAAGTCTTATTTTGTAACCGGTTTTTAATATTACTTTTCATCATCGGGCCTTTAGATGAAACAATTGATGGATGAATCATAATCGCTGAAATTGGCCAAAAGATTAAAATCCTTGGCAATATGTAGAGATTGCTGTTATTATCCTTAGAGCTATGTTTATCTGTAGATATTGTGAAAAAATACACCCTAATCGATTATAACAAACTTGATAATAGTTTATTCAGTACCGGTTTTTACTTGCTCTGCAACCAAAAGTTCGTATATTCAGTGGACGAAATTCTACTTTCACTCACGGAGTTTGTTGTCAAGTATTGTTCCGACCAATCATACTATAGTTTGAATATATTACCTAAATACTGATTAATTATATTAACCTTTAAGGTTGATTATATCACGAAACGGTAGGTAAGCAGTTTTTTGCTTTAAAGTGGGAGTTAACATCTTCTGATTTCAACTAGCGCATCACTAGTTTAAAACTAATTAGAATCTGCCTTTTGATTGAGAAATGTGATCATGTTATCACCCCAATGGATTTCTTTATTAAGATCTCCAAATAAGTAGCACGAGGTGTACTATCTGGAATAATTGAAGGGCAATTGGAGGCCACTATTGATTTAATTACCTTTCACCGAATCTTGAAGGGTGAGTGGTCATCAGACTGGGCGTGCTCAAGCGACCAAGGAAATAATTTCGGACGCTTCCTTCCTTATCTCTTGGAGCCTAACAAAGAGGTGAATCTGCGAGTGGTAAATAACATGAAGAATATTAGAGTGGAAGGGTGCGGTCTTGGGGTTTTTGGAGGAAACGTTACGAGGAAAGAATTTTCGGGCCAGATCGCGTAGGTGGTTGTCTTATCTCGGGCCTTGTGAGAAAAACGGGCATGTTAGGCTTCCATAGGATGTGTTCTTGGTTCTTACTCATGTCCACGAAGAAACTATTAATTACTACCTCTGGATTGTATAAAAGTGTTTCTGTGCTGGAGAAAGGTGAACCAAAGAACGGAGAGCTAGGGATTTTCGGATTTTTTTTCTCTTGATCGGGAAGATATGGTCTGAAAAAAATGAGTTAAGAGTAAATTCGTGATCATAAACGATAATTATATTCTCTCTATATTTGGGAGGTGGGGAGTAGATAATTTTTCTGCCCTTATTTTGCGACATTATAACTTACTCGTTTTCGTCGTTCAAATTTGTTTTTTACTTTAATCAGAAGTGTCAGACACATTAAACCTTTCTTATATAAATAGAATATCAAATTTCAAATGAGAAACTTAATATAAGTGACCTAATTATGCAACAATTATTTCGGCAGAGAAATAAAGGTATCGGCGTATTTTTTTGTGACATCTATGCTTAATAAGATATAGGTATGTTCGGAAAATATTCTTTTGGTAATGCTTATTTGTTAAATGGTAATTCGTCAGCTAGAGGTAGTTAATTATTACTAGGTCGGATATTAAGTGTGCGATGATTGAGATATTATATTCTTTATAGGTTTTTTAACGGTAGCTTAATTAGTTACTTGTTTTATTCATGAATTAATTAGGTCAAGGATTAACGTCTGCCAAGGTATGCATTTACGTATCTTGAGTTTGTTGAAAAAGGACTCTTGAAACATTTTTAAGTCAATTACGTCTTTTCGAACAAAGATCCTAAGAGTTTTGGCGCTTAAATTATTTTCCGTTTAGTTTCAATTTATTCCAGAATTCGGTAAAATTTCACACCATTCTTCGCCCACTCACAGCGAACTCAGTTCCGTTAGATTCTCGGGGTTGATCGGTCAGTCCGTCTCCAGCATAAGAAAATCATTCCGGTATGCCTTCTCTTTGAAGCTCTGGTTTTTTTCTCTTTGCGCATTTACCCCTACTCGAGCCAACTCAGCCGCACCACTCCCACGCGACTGCTCCTTCTTTTGTTTTTGCCTTTCCCTACCACTTCGCCTAAACGGATTGGTTAAATAGGATGCTGGCGGACGCCATGCTTCCGAGGTGACGTCATACGGTCCATTCCGCTCTTCGGAGCCCCTCACTCTCCCGGGAAAACCGTTATTGGGCTATTAAAAGAGGAAAAAATACGCGCTTCCCGGCTCTTCTCTGTCATTCCCGTAGAGGCGTAAAGCATCCAATAATGCGCCCTCGCTTATCGGCTGCATTTGTGTCGGATAGAGAAAGGAAGGGTTTGTCCTAGATTACGTCTTCCACTAAGTACGTCCTACACTATTACCATCTCACGAGTTAACGCGTGCGTGTTCCATTGCCCGGGGGCATCTGCATGACCCAGGGCAGTGCGTGATGCATCTGGTGATGGAGCTAAACTGGCCAATTTCCTCCATTCATTTATGTTTCGTTCTCGGATGGGATTTATACTCAATTTAGCGGGTTTAGTCATTGGGTTGGGAACGATTCGGTGATAGGTCGTAGGAGGCACTATCATAGTCGGCCATGTTTTCATGCTTCTAATGCGGAGTGGAGATCTAAGGTCGGCTAAGGAATTCTATAAGTATATAGAAAGTACGAGATATTCTGTCTTGTATAATTCATTCCCTTACTACGAAAGCTTAACTTCGCTCGTTTAGTAATTATGCTCAAAGTAGTGCCCTTTGGTGCTGTTGCTGCACGGCATATAGGACACTGATGAGAGGGTTATAACTGATTTTCGTAAGCTCTTGCCGAATTTCATTAGAAATATTTTTCGAACTTTTCCCTCTCACAAATTGCACTTTTGTCTTTTGCGTCGTATTTCAATCAAGGTTTGCTTCTGAAATAAATAAAAACAGTATGTTCCGAGGAATGCATCTAATCGTTCTTTATTTAATATTACTTCTGTAAAATACAACTCTGCAGACAGTATCATAGATACTCGTACTCAAAATTTCAACTGCAAATTAATTTTAGGTGGAATAATGATGACTCTCTATGCGTATGTGTTAGTGATACTATATTATTAAATTTCTCCTAAGCCATGAGCAAATAAAATCCATGCAACATACTTTTTCGTTTCTATAAAAAAAATGTAAATATGTCACTGCTATGGAAATACTTATGTTATTTTGTATAATTTTCTAATTACGTACTATAAGTAATGGTCATATGAAATCCAAGGTATTCCCGAAGAGAGATTACGGTAATATGTGAGCATTTGTATCTTTAACTTAAAATATGATTTCATCCTCTTCTCTATTTTATCGTTTAAAGTATTGCTTCAAATATCTGTTAAACAAATACGTTGTGCGTGCAGCTACTTTCAGATCGTTGCTGCGGTATTTATTTGCTGATTTGTTCAAGGGATAATCGGAAACGTAACACATTATGTGCGCGGTTATAAGTGGTTGATTACATTGACATTTACAACGTTAGGCAATTGCCATTAGGTTTCATTTATAGAAGCCGCACACAGTATTGTATGTCTATTGTGCTAGCAAATCGCAAAATGACGACATCTTCGGATATCGAATGTTTGCATTCTCACCAATGTTACCGCTTCCGTCCTCTCAAAGGTGTCCTTGTTTGACCCTGTTTTGCATGGAGCAATAAGCAATGATCTGTTAAAAATAACCGTGAATAACTGTAAGGATATATCATATAAACAGGTGTTTACGTTGAATCTTATAGTTTCTAGCAGTACAAAGTATGAGAAAGGAAGTATCTTAGTGCTTATAGGCGTGTATCATAAAAATACAATGATACTCTTTGGTTCTAACATGGTATTTCAGTGCTAAATTACCCGGTGTACTCGCAACAATCACAGTGTTGTTTGTTGCTGTATTTTGGGACAATGTATCAAATGTGCCGAACGAGTTGGCCAAGAGGGAGTTTTGTATGCGACAGAGATTTCCAATTGTCATTTAAATGACTTTTTCGCGCCGGCCAATCTGCCGATCTTCCGCCCCCTCCCCCTTTTCCCACGTTGTCACGATCGCTGTGCCTTTGTCTACACGCGGCGAGCTCTTTGTTCGAAGATGATCCGCTGATAGCCTCATTTTGACCTGTTCTTCCATTGTTCATATTCCTACCAAAGGGTGCGATTAGCAATTCCTCACGCATTAGTATTTGCGTTTGATTTTTGTCCTAGGCTGCGTGTATCGATTCGAATCAAGAGTGTCTAATTTTGAGCGTTTTCGTTCCATTAAAGTCCTCGGCTGTCGAAGTTATCACAGCGATAACCAGATATATTGGTGCATGATTTTAGATCTGTGATTTAAGTGCATGATGTCGTATTTCACCGGAATACTTTCCAACAAGAAATGCATCCTGAGAGCTCTTGAATTCACGGTGTTGGTTAGAATCCGTTGATCCATGCAATTATCTTATTGGAATGAAATGATGAAAATTATCAGCAGACTTTGCCCCTGTTGAAGTCTCATGTCGAACCTATATAGAAATGGTCTCTGAATACAGGACTTTGTGGGAGACATTTTCCTCGATGACTGTCGAAGTTGATAAATTTTATCCGTTGCACATTTACTTACTTCACTAAAAGCCGATAACGATGCCGATACAACTTTTTTTACTTGCAGCTTTTAGATAGGAATGAGATAATTCCAAAAATCTTTACTGCATCCTCGGATTCATGAAATGTCAGTCTTTTAATTCAACAAAACTACTGCAAGTGGTTCTATTGAAAGTTATAGTTTCTTCTGGAGCTTTTTCGTTACTTTTTCTACTCCAAAAAGACATTTCCCTAGAGAAGGCTGTTTGCAGTCCCTGTCACTTGAGTATGACTCCTGTTTTAGAACACTTCAACCACCATATCTTTTGATACATGCTAGTATTGAATGATTGGCCATTTAAATGAAAAGTACTCGGGTGGCTTCATAAGTGACGGTTAAAGAAAGGAAAATCGCTCGCATTAATCACGAGTTCACGTACTAATTCCCATATCGACCTAATGGTCGACTCGTATAAGTTTAATGAGAGTAAGAAATCCCACAGTCACAGAGAACCTGAAATCGGCCTTTGACTCATCGGAAAGCGAGAAATACTGTTGAATGGCGTGTCATTAAGAAGGGAAACTCTTCTCCAGGAATCGTGAGGTCAGAGGACCGAATAGAGCCAAGGACGTCGACTTCGGCATTGTCAGAAATGTTTCAACTCTCTTTCATCTTCGGTTACCTCAACCCGATTCGACATGTCCGAGGTGGTGAGGATCTAACTCTTCGAAGAATCGAAGCGCTTCGGGCGACCGATGGGGTCGGAAATCCTCAGCGATCCAACTCCTTCCATGGTCTCACTTTTGCATCTTTCGTCTGCGTGGGCGGTCTGAACCACGCACGCCTCTCCCAGTGCTCTCCTTCGATAATCACGGCGGAGAGGGTGCGTGCTCTCCCATTCGTGCTTTTTTCCATCGCCTCTGTAACGGTCCCAATCGCCCTCGTGATGTCATATGCCTCGCCAGGTTGGTGTTACGTCACACCGGGGGCAGGTAGGAACACAAACAACCTGGCCGGCATATTCCATATAAGGAGATGCGGCGTTTTGTTTATTCACACGCCTCACAACTCTTTCTGAATTCGACAACCTCAATAACGATGGCGTAATTCTATGTTCTTGATCCCTTGTGAAAGTATAACACCAAAGATCCGGGCTTTCCATTTAAAAAACCGGGAACACTCTTAGGTTGCTCTTACGTTACAGCTTTTCAATAGAATTTTTACGTTTAAATATTGCTCATAAAAGCTATAGAAAGGAATCTTCAATGTCAAGGTTTATTTAAACGCTCAATACGTCTTTACTTCTTGGCCACAAGCAAATCACCTTGAAAACAAAAAATTAAGACAATTATCTCATGGTTATTTTAAAGACATGAGTAATCCATTTTAGCTAATTCTGTGGGAGTAACCGAAAATTTGCCCCTTAATTTTTCAAACGCTATAGCGGATTCGGTGATTTAGCTAACACTACATTGTAGAATCCAAAGACATCGGAAAGCAGTTATATGATGGATTCCAGAGTGTAAAGATTTCTCCGAGAGTCAAAATGAAAATAAATCAGGCCAGACCAGAAGTTTCAAAAGAAATACTTGTGTTCTGGAGAGGAACATTTTCCGAAAAACTTCTAAGGGATAAGTTAGATAATAAAGATAACTTCTAGGATAAACGCTAGGAGTCCGCGCTAGAAGGGACAAGAGCCACTGTAAGAGGGTTAAGAGAGGGCTTAGGAAGTCACAAAAAAACTTCAAAGGACCTTTCCGATCCTGTAGGATTCCATGGGTCTTGCTTGACTTGTTGAGAAGTGTAAGGCAAGAATATTAGTTGATTTAAATTTCGTAATGGTATTTTTCAAAACTCTGGAAAGCAAAGTTGACATTCACCATTTTCATGTTTGGCATGCTCTCCGTTCGTTTTAATGTCTTTAACTCAAGCTCTTTTGGTATCAGATGGGTTAAATTATATTCTGCTGGCATATTATTATACTCTTCAACAATTCGTGAGCATTCATTAGGACATGGTGCTAGTTTCTGTCGTTGCATCTAAAAATGAAATTTGAATAGGATTATGATTTGTTTCATACGAATATTTTGTTTAGAATATAAGCTGAGGTTAAAGGGATGTAGGATAGAAAAAATTGATTAAAAGGTATCCTCATATTAGGTAAATTTAACTATGGAGTTAATGCATCAGTTTTTCAAGGTAATCCTTATATATACATTTACGCTGCAAGGAGGAAGCTCCAAATAGGGGTGTGCGCAGGCAGGCTCCCAAGATGCATCGTTGATATTCCATGAAATGGTAGCAAAAGGAAAGAAATCCGAGCAGCATATATATAAGTCCGCGATGACGAGAGCCTATAAACGGCCCGCAGACTTCTTACCTTTAGTATTTCACAAAATCAAAAATGTTTCATGTTCCTTGGAAGAAAGAAGTAACTATAAAAGGCCATGAACGCAAGATGAGCAATGGTATCGTTGGACGTATCATATAAGATATCTTTGCACAGATAAAAAACTGGAATAAATCACGGCCATGAGAAAACTCATACACCGCATCAATGTACGCGGAGCTGTTTCCTTATTGTCTTTCCATCTCATAAGAATTAATGAATATTTCGCTTCAAATAATTAAGTGGAAAGAGGCAGACAATTAAGTTTGGAGGTACTTTAGGTGGTGAGTTTCTGTGAGCGTGGGAAAAGTTTTACTAATCCAAAAAGGACCATAAACAATATAATAAGAACAAGTTTCTTTAGTGTATTATGGGGGAAGAGAAAGCACTTTGGGTTTAATATCAGAGGTATCAATATATACAATCATAATGAAATGCTGCATTTTTACATTTACGTGTTGTATATTATTATCGCAATCAAATCACAATGATGTAGCTAGAATCTTTGGGATTCGTTTAATCTTCTAAGCCTATTTGGTTTGCGGGAGAATAATATTTGAGCAGAAATTAGCATGGCGTTGCGGCATATCTGAGAGATTCGTTCCACCCTCTTGCCAGGTGATTCGCTAATTGCCGTGGCAGCTTCAAAAGGTGGAAAAGTGGGGAATAAGAACAGGATGTGCGAATATTTCTCTCGCTTTGAGCAAAGAGCATCTACGTCGGACGTAAAGAGGACTGAAAATGAAAGTTATCTTCAATGACTCGGATTTTAGTCCACAAAAATTGTTTTCTTTACTCATTGAGTAGATATGATTGCAAATCTTATCTTCCCGAATTCAATTCAACAAATCAATCGCATCATTAGCGATTGACGCATTTAATTAGCTGCCTTCTTTCCGATAAATTCTTATTTTATATCCTCTGCACTATTGCCAGCATCATAAAGTTTTTGGCGGATCACTTACAAGAAGAAAACAATGATCTAATTTTGTCATAGGATTTAACTTTTCTTCGAATACTTAATCTGAAACTGTCACTAAAATAAAAATATCCTAACAAATTGCTTCCTTTATTCATTTCCTTCCATATTTGAGCCCAGACGTTCTTATCCTCAAGAATTACATTTTAGATCATAAAACTCCTCACGAAGTATTAACTGTACAATTTATATCTAGTAGTGGTACTTTTTATCCATAAAATACGTAAGTATTTAGCTCATGTGATAATAGGTTCGACTTTGGTGATAAAGAGGGCAGTATAATACATTTTATGCTCGCTGTCAAGAAGGAACTCGGACGGGCATTTTGCTCTTTTGATCTTAAATTGGCCCGCTTTGACCCATGTAATGGAAACCGAATAATTTTGCGGCACAAAGGGCTTGATTGTTCCTAAAAAAATTATACGCCAGAATAGATATTCGTTAGCTCGTAGTCGAAGGTCGACTCTTCTGAAACGGACGTTTTGCAATAAAGAGGGGGGATAAACAATACTCTGGAGAGACTCATATGCCGTCTCCTCCTCCTACGGGGATTCTAAAACTATATTTCTCTCTTTTGGTTGCTCGCCATCTTTGAGACCACAGCTCTAGTATGCACGTCTTCTCCCGAGAGTTACGTAAGGCTTTTCCTCAGTCTTTCTCGCCGCAGCTCTAAAGTTGAAACAAGAAAAAGAGGGAATGATTCCGGGCTCACAAAGAGGCGTTGAGTCAGTCTCTACGAAAAGACTCTCCGACTTCGATTACGTTCCCCCATATTTGGAGAAATACGCTTACTTTCTTTTGTATCACGTTAGAGATGAAACAAACGGAAAACATTCCCTCGGATTTCGATTCCTCTACATCTATCTCGAGGGCTGAATCATCGCCTCCACAAGTACAGTCCAATTTACATAGTTAAAGAGGTGGGTGAAGGCAATTAAAGATTTTATGAAAGCATTTTCCGGACCAATTCATGCAGTTTACTCAGCCTGTCAGACTCTAAAGAGGGGCTTTGTAAAAGTTAGTTAAACCTTGTAAAATGGGAAGAACAATTATAAAACTTCAAAAGTTTTTCTTATTAATGAAATTCCTGTGATATTCAGCCTTTTGTTTTTATTCCCTTAAAAATAATATGGAGATTTTATTGAAGGTTTGATGAAGGTCAAATCGATGTAAGAGATAAAATATTATTGTAATTAATAGTAGTAAAACAGACTGGTATAGACGTGGTTGTAGTATATCTATAGCATAGATGAAAAATACTTTGTAATTCTACTTTATGTGGAAAATAAAGTGCTTTTCTTCAGTGTTACCATGCACGAATCCCACCAAGTTACTCTAAAGGCCCTTTTAGCCAAATATTGAATGGTGACTAGCAACTAGGTTCCTATTATTAAAGTAATTGGACTACTTTTAAGCGTTCAACAAAGTGAGTTGAGGTGACTTTTGCATTCTGCAGAAAAAAACAAGTAAGCTGAATTAATTGATCCAAAATCCGTACTCGAGCTAAATATAAGAAGTATGATTGATATCATATCATTATTCGATGGGAAATTTTCATTTAAATGGGCTTTATAGAATAAATAGTATCACATATTTGACCTTGTTATTCATTGTTTTTATTTTTTTATGCTTCGAAAGTTTTTTCTCGATTACCATTGATTCATTTCAAATCAGACAACATTTCAAGAGGAATTTTATGGCAATGGAAAAGGAAAGTTATTCAGAAGAAATGTAATTGATGCTGATTGTGAGGTTTATTCGAATGACGAATTTCTATTCGTATTACTGCAGTCGTTTTCTCTTTCTAATCGACGACCTCCTTCTCGCCGACTTCTTTTATCTTTAGTATTCCACCCTAAACCTTTGTTACTTTTCCAAATACGCCCTAAAGTAACCTTTATGACTTAGGCCATATTTGGCAAAGTCGGAGAGTTAAGGATAGCCCATATGCCGGTTCCGAAACGTGCAGCGGTTCAAACTGTCCCCGTGACGCAATCGATCTGTCAATGGAATAAATTTTGGACCAAGCGCCTTTTGGAGTTTCCTTTTACGATAATTGAGGCCAATGGTGAAGTTGCAAAATGCCATCTCTTACCCACCATTACTCTTTCCTCCGTTTGTCACATTTCTCAGTTAAGGACTTAATCGATAAATTTGCACGACAAATGCCGGAGAGAAAGAGAGAGATGATTGACTATCTGATCGATGCCATAATTAGGCTAAGAAACTCAGATAATGATGAAGTGACATCTCAGATATTTTATAGTGTCTCTAATATTACATCGCTGAGTAATTAGATTGGTGAAATATTGCATTTGCGTAAATGGGTAACATTTTCTTCTCACCTTGTATTTGAATGCGTGCTCTATTTCAAAACTCATTTAATTTACAGGTATAACCTAAATAAGATCCACCGATGAGGCCGAGATGTTGCGGAAATTAAACTTCATAATGATAAATATATATATCACTCTTGCTTCATTATGAAGTATAACTTAATATATGCCTTTATTCAGTCATTTTTTGTGAAGGTAAATAGCTAGCTACCAATGAATCAACGATAATGATAAAATGTTGCTCATCCTTTTCCTACGGAAAGTAGCTAGCTAGTAGTAGAAAATAGTATTTTGTATATTGTATCTGAGTACTAGGTGTGGATGCCTGCGAACGATCTTTGGCTTCACCATTATCGCGGGATTCGGTAACTTCCATTATTTGCCATAGATTCCACGGATTATCAAATCAGGAGCAAACGAAACTGGACTTCCTTGCACGGGAGCATTATTTTGCAACCTCAACCATTATCGTCTCTCATTATCGATAATTCCTACCGATGCATCTTATCTCATTGGGGCCTTTGCTCGATCTTAATTCCTTATTCACATCCTTAATGCACACTTCAATCCCACGAGTCCTTAGCAATTGACGCGATAATCTCCTCCCACGACTGCTATCGATCCTCTTATCAACCATTTTATTTGCTCCTCTCGCAAACCGCGAGACCTCTCTCCTGCCACTTCCCCTCCTCGATAGCATGTCATCTTGTCGGATAGCCAGCGCAATCACTTTTTATCCAACCTTTGGTGGAGTAGGAAAGAGGTGGACAGATTTCCCGGAAAACTTGCTGCGGCGGAGGCCATGTCCTCCTCGGATTGTCACAAGGGGTAGTGACGGAGGGTCTTAGATGGGGTTGGGCGTGGCAAAGCAAAGTAGGCTGACCGTAGGGATGGTAAGGGGCGGAATTTCGATGGGCAGCTGAGGCGGCTTGCTGTAGAGAGTCGGATGCCTCTGTCTGCCGCATTTTTCTGTCTTCTTCCCTCTTTCCTCCGCGACCTTATTCTTCCTCCATCTCCGCTCACTCTCCGTGCACTCAACTTTTCCAACTGCATCTTGGAAATTCCTTTCTTTCCCTCTCTACCCTATCTCCTAATATTTCTTCTAGTTACCCTCTCCATTAGCGTTCTTCTCGCAGTGTCCGTCTTTCCATTTATAAGCCTCTTGATCCCACTTTTCTCCTCGCATCTCCTTTTTCACGACCGCCTCCGTTGGGGTGAGAGGAGACTTTTAATTCTTTGGATCAAGCGGTTTTAAAGATACCATTTTACTATCCATTGACATCCACGTACCTCCGTATCATTATATTGAAATTATAGATGAATTTTTGGGCTCCAAATATTATTTGAAAGAATTTTCTTCTTGACTCGTTTTCAACATATTGGGTTCTTCGATTTTATGGCAGCCATTCATTTATATTTAACTCATTTTAGTAGAAATGATAGAGTTATTAAAATTAAATATTTTACTTTTATTTTCCTCATTATTCCTCTTCTTGTTGATATTTTACTTAAATGTAATGTAAAAAATTATATTATAAATCCAAAGCTTACGAAAGATTAGAAATGTACATCTATTTTCGTGTTCGACTAATTATTTTGTGAGCTCGTCAATTCCAGCCATTGATGATAAGAGCAACATTTAAAAAATTTCTTTAGTTAAAAAATTGCACAGCCTAAATGTAAAGGTGTGAGATACGAGTTCCCACACTTTTGGCCTGCCTTTTTTGAATAGAGTTATATTTTTAGCGCACTTATGTTTTTTTTATTTAATGATAAATAAATTATATTCTTATAATTTTTAGCTCAAAATGGTTCTAGAAAGTTGTTAGGTAGTTTGGAAGTTGGTTATCTTTCATGTGGATATGTCTCCTAACAACCATTTCCCTATCATTCTTTCCCATCCTCCTGTGCTCCCTTCCATTTTCCTCTCCTATTCCTCTTTCTCCTTAAACTACTGCAACTCTCACCGAGGGAGAACCTTGTCAAGCCCCTAAAATGGATGGGAATCTACTGCATCCCTTATTCCGTCGTCTTTCGTAGCGATTCCGGGATGCCGCGCTTTTTTCAGAACACTGAGTCCATTAGCCATCTTAGGTATAGGTGGATTGCCTCCCCTTCCGACAGCCCTGCGACTCTCTCTCTTTCTTCCCCTCCCTCCATCTCACTAGTATGTTAACTCCTTATCCACGTATGTCATCGCTTCTTTCGCGAGAGTGGTCTTTTCAGTCCCGCGATATGCGTGTCGAAGGATCGTCACGGACGTGAGCTTTTCGCGGATTTCTTTGGGTTCGTTGTCTCACCCTGGGAAACCTTTTCCTTCGCTCGTGCGAGTGACAAGAAGTCTGTTTTATCCGTGTGCGCCGAAACTTGCCGATTCACGGAAAACGAAGCATTGGGCTCGTGAGTGTCCTCAAGGAGGGGCTAACGCCGTCGCGTCCAGTGCTTCAGAGTGGTCTCAAACAGAAGAGGAACTGATGTAGTACTCGGATGTTTGTAGTTGAAAAAAGTGGACGGAGATATCTCCGTTTGCCTCAGTGAATATCTTTGATGTAAGTTGTGCACCGGACATTGGATTTCTTCTTCTTTAATGTTTGCAGTGCCTTTGTGTATTTTCGCAGATAGTGTTTCGAACGCTGCAGGTCCTTCTGAAAGATGTAGATATTCCCTCTCTACTCGCCCTATCTCCTAACTGTCATATTTTCCTCCGTTTCCAACATACTTTCGAATTTTCTTGCTTTTCTCCAGGTTTCGGTTCTGGGTTATAATTTTATATCGGCAAATCCTGCGACCTCAAACTGAATGTAAGATTTCTCTCGGTACATTACCTTAATGATGTTTAACTTTCCCGTTACGTCCTCCAGACGTCGGAAAACTTGCAAAATATGGTCCTACTTACGGCTCTGAAGGTATTAATTAGTTCCTGAGGCGAAATCATATTTCGGCATCCTTCAAAGATACGCGAAATATAGACAGAGAAAGTATGAAGAAAATTATTTTTAAGGGCCCGTAATTAAAAGTAATAGGTATGTACATATAATAAGTATACAATCTCTCATATTGCAGTTATTATTGACACAACACATGTCATACTTTGCATTTCTTTTCTTAATCTCTTCTCTAACTTGGAGCGACAGACTTCTCTCGTCTCCCGGTGACGGGTTTAAGGTATTACATGGAAAATTTAATTATGGTTGACATTAACAATAATTGGCATTTCTGTAGAGTTTTTATAGTTATTCCCTTTATTTTTGTTCAATCTTTCCTAAAATGTGGAAGATGTTTTTTTTATAAACAGGTGCTTGTCTAACGTAAGAGATTTCTTCTATGCTCTCATTATCCTCGCTTAAAGATTGCTCCGCTGAATCCTGTTTTTTATACAACCCATTCTGCTCTCTGTTCTGCTTTCTTCATTCAATAGAATGACACACTTCTTTAAAGAAATTAATGCAATGTCGACTTTCCTGTGTTGTTGAAATTATAATGCAACGATGGCACTGAAAATGGAATTCTTTCTTGATTTCCGTGTAATTTCCACTCTAACTTCCGCATCTGTGGGAGAATTAGTTGAAATAGTAGAGTAAGGAACACGACTGTATCTTTCTGAGGTAATTTTCTTAACTTTACAAAAAATATTCAAGCTAAATATGGTCTTCATAAGAATTTTTCATCATAGCTTGTTTTTAAAAATTTGACTGAATAATAGCGCAGCCGTATTTCTGCACTGTCCCGCTTTGGTCTTATGTCTTGATCTCCTCTGCCCCCAATGTCCTCAAGAAAAGAGCTTTCATTCATTAGAAGCAACGGTCTTTGTTCCATTCACCTCATACAAACGCCTGCTTCCGGTTCGTTGGCAATAGATTATCCCGATTCGCCCTATCAATTTTTTGCGACTACGTTCCTATATAAATCTGTGCACTCTATTTTCTGGTAGATTTGAGATGATGATTCTAATCTATTAATAACTGTTGAAGGCGACTTTATCGACGCGGTTTCTTTTTGATCATCTTTAAGAAACGGATGAAAACATTAATCACCATCAAGCTTTCACTATCTTTTTCAAATCCCTCTGATGAAGACGATATAAAAATATCTTCGGTTGAATTCACATAGCATGTACTGGAAGATGCTTGAAGTAAACTAATATGTACTAAAACTCTTCTACTTACGAAAGTCACTCTTTGGTTGTGATATTTCGGCATTGCTCCAGCTAGTTACCAAGCCTTACTGAGGATGTAGTCTTTTCTTCAGCGAGTGAACTCTTCTGTTTTTCCATTCTCCGACTTCATATTTAAAACTACATCTGTCTATAAAAATATTTATCATTCTGTCAAAACTTCTGTTAGTGGAGGTAAATAGTATGAAGATACGAATGTAATCGCTGTGGTCAAGCGTAACTTTTTTGAAGGCCATAGCACGGAAGGAAAAATTTCGGCAAAATTTCTATAGTTTAGCTGTTAAACAGTGGAAAATTATCAGCTTTAACTCTTCAGTAAAAGACAAAAATGTATGCCATTTTATTTCGTTATTGAACTGCTAATGGCAAATAACCCAGTAATCCACGTTGAGGATCTTTTCCTCTCTTTCCATTAAATGAATTTTCAATGTAATTCGAACTTTTCTCTGTTTAAAATGTCAATATTATTAATATAATATAAAATTGCAATAATGATAATATACATAAATGATATTTGTGTATCGGCTCCATACATTTATTAATATTAGAATAGTTCATCTCTCTAGGCCCTGTATGAGTTTAAAGGTACAGAAAAAATTGGTATGACCAACTATTTCAATAATTTGTAATAACTTGGATATTTAAAGGAGATTTTCTATAGCACATTACAAGAACTGCTATAAATTCGAATGATTTTCAGATGAATATCTCTTACAGTACTATCGTAATATGAATTTTACTGCTAACTCGTATTCTGTTCGAATTTTGACGTCAAAAATATCCGTCTCAGTCTGATGAGAAGGGCCTTGGCAGTTCAACAATTATAATCCCATCACAGCTTAATTCAAAAGAAAAAGACTGAGATTGATTTTGAATTCTTCTCGATTTTTAACGCAGAAACGATGGATTTAACTGCAGTAGTCTTTATTTGGCAAATTTATTAATTTTATCTTTCGGAAAACGCTGAATATAATCAAAGTTATACATTTTGACTTGAAATTCTGGCGCAACAGTATTGAAGAAATCGCTTACGCGAAGGGATCCCACTCTGTCTATATTGTCATTTCCTTGGTAAGATTGTTGCAAGAATATGTATTCTTGTTATCAGTGTTTACTTCACCTGCTGTGAAATATTTGAAGCACAAAAAGATACTCTCAAGACTCCTTCATTTTCAAGTTGAAATTCATGAAGTACCTTTTTTCGCCACATCCTGTTTTTATTAGTTACTGGGAATTTTTTTCTTGCCGTTTAAGTAGCTTATAATAATTTATTTATGATTTATGCATTATTCGTAAATCGTATTATATTTTCTTAAAATTTCCTCCGTGATGGTATAAATTGCTTTCGTTCTTTAGTTTCTTTTATTCCTTCTATTTAGAGTATACTTTTAGATGAATTTATTTTAATAACAAACGAATGTTATTTTCAATCTAGCAAATGTAGCAAAGAAATATGTTAATGAATACTTCGCAAAAACAGTTTCCTCCGACTTATGCCTTATTTTGATGCAGTAGTTCGATGTAATACGCAATATCATAAATGACAAATTTTGTTTCATAGCAGAACATTTTTAGCAGACTTTAAGGTTAAAAATTTTGTAAGTTATGTGTTTATCCAGTAACCTTTTCAAATACCTTGTCGTGTTGAGGAATTGTATCTCTATAACCTACTGCATATTTCCAGTTATATTGGAAGGGAATGCCTTCTTTGGGAAATCATCTGTGACGATCCCATTTGTTAATTTTATGGTGCAATCTCCATGAACTATTAGAGGGATTAAGAAAATCACTTCCGTGAAAGGCTAACCGATGTTTAAGTGAAGGGCTGGGTCAAGAGATTTTACGTGGTCATGAAGTTTATTTTCACTTTATCCATGGCCATCTGCTCTGGAAGAAATCTCTTCCATCACCCGTATTCCTGTTTACTAAGAGGTAAAACTCCCTATCAAGCCTTCCACTCGTCCTGTGCTCTTCCAAGGCTATCATTCCATGAAAGACGAACCGTAACCGATCTTTCTAGCAGTAAATACAGGAAAGTTTTCCTTTTATCCAGTGCTCTTAGTTGACGCTGTCGTTTTAATCTGAGATAAGCGTCAGCCTGTAGGTGGGTATAAGGAAATCAGGATATATTGGCAAGGAATACTTCCAAAACTACTCCCATATTCTTGAACGCTGTCGTATTATATTCTATGCTTTAATGGATTAGTCAAAGATCGGATGAAAGAAAAAATATCGAATTAGTTTTTGTTCCAGAGATTCCTATCCTATCATTTTCAATAGTTTGTATTGTCGTTTATGTTACTATTATTGACATTAATGCGTGAAACACCCCTTAAATGTACTAGTAGTGGTTTTTACTTAATCTAGAGAGATATTTTCGATTTCTTTTCTGGTTACTTCCGCTTGATGAATCAATTCTTTAAAGCAGCTTCAAAGAGGACGAAAACCACGATTTATCTTCATGTTTCAATTGTCCTCATTCTTAGGCATTTATTTCTCAATTTTCGTACGAAATTCTATTCAATACCTACGCAAAATTTATCATTGTTGATTGAGCTTCTTATTTCTAATTAAGTGTTTCATTATCCCTGGAGATAACGCATGGGTGTATCATCGCCTTCATTGGCCATTATCGGTTCGTTATCATGTACAGAGTGATCGTTACATTAATCACTCGAATAGAATAAATCACCTTAATGAATTACCTATTAATAATAATGATTCACTCTACAGCATGAAAAAATACAAGGGCCAGATTCCAAATTATATAGCTCTTTGGAAATAAATTGTCATGAATTAGCATAAAATGGTAAGGTATATGTATTAGGAATGTCTCCATACTTAAGATCGCAGTAGGGGTTAAGATATTTGGTTCTGAATATATTAATTCATTTATACCGTAGAAAGATTCTTCATGCCTGGAAAAAATCTTCTTGGAAATAACGTGAGAATCAAATTCTAACTGTGCCTCTGAATGGCCCGGAATTGCTTGTCTCGTGTCCAGAATAAATTACGTAGAAGGCGTTCCCACTCCAAGGTCTGCTGATTTCATTGGACTTTAATTGGCCCAATGCATTTAAACATCCTTACGGTCGGCAAATTCTCCACCTCAAATCAGGAAGCCAATTTGGATTTTCAGGAAGGAGAATCGTATTCTGGAACCCACTACATAAGAGAATGGGAAGATCGTCGTTTTAGCTTGATAGTGATGAACTTGTTGCAGGAGTTGAAATAATTTCCGTTAACTTGTCTTTGATGTGTAATAGTGAATTCTACTTAATTATCTTTTGCAATTAAAAGATCAAAAAATTGTTTTGCGTATCATACAGTCAGTTTATTTTTCCCAACGATTTTTTCGATGGGCGTTCTCCAAAGTTACTTTCACTTCCCTTTTCTGGTAAAAATATTCTAGATTCTAGAGAATAACTAGATTCTTCAATATATAATACCAGAATCGTCTTTACCTCTTACAGCCATTTACGATCTTAATAACTTTTCGGAGAGATACTTTCCATTGCCCGCGTTCGCTCTTTAACCCATCCTTGCGATCGGCTCAAATCACACAGCAAGCCATCCATGACCCTCCGCAACCACTGCTGCCGAAAATCCCTTAAAGGTTTCATTCACGTCACTCCACGCCTTTCTGAACTTTCCCATCCCCTCGTCCATGCTCCCACTTCCTACTCCAACTCCCCCATCCTCCATCATTCCTAAACTCCACACCCCAGCGCTTCCATTCAGAAAGACTTAGCTTCCTCCCGCCCCAGTCACAGCTACCTTCCATCACCGACTTCCACCTGTTTGCCGCTCTCTTGATGCTCGTTTCTCGATACAGATTTGATTTACCCTTCTCCCCTTGCCTCGAATCTCCTTTGAGAAGTAAATGGCGCCGCTCGTCCACGGCGAGATCATAAGGACGCGTTGTTCTCACCTAAGGCACGGGTTCAGATATTTATAGTCGTTGTTTCCACCGGAAGTTGGCCTATTATTCCGTACGCAAGCCACTGAGAGACAAAGGTGTCCCTTATTTTACCATGTTTTGGGGTGGAAGTGAAGAAAATAAATGGAAATAGCAGTCGTTCAACTAAACTAGTGTAGTGGTGGAAATAACTAAGCAGCAGTTTCGCAAAATATACCAAGTAACGACTTCTACAATTAATTTTAAATTAGTATACCCACGGTAAATTAATTTTTTCGACATGCATCTAATGAAGAAATAATCTGCGATCAATATAAGTTGGAACAATATTTACTTCCAAAATATTAATTTTTTATTAAGGTAAAAGATTCTTTGAAGTAATACTCAGATAAATGCAGCTATATGTTAATGAATCATTTATTTTTTATTTGTATGTGGTATTTGTTTTCTTTCCGTAGACAGAGTAGCTCAACACGTAGATATTTTTGAATGGCTGAGGATACGATCCATTGCACCTTAACCATTGTTTATATTTTAAGTGGGTACATATATATATATATAAATGTTCAACGCTACCGTTTCGCATTTCATCCTTTTCAATAGATAAAAGAAAAACGCTTTTAATGTCAAGAAATTTAAATCTCACGTTGGCATTGAATTGCCAATGATAATAAAAATATTAAGGAAAGTTCTCTTCTAGGCGAATTCTATCATTCACAGTTTAACAAAAAAACTTAAGTTGATCTTAAGCTTTTAAAACTTAAGTTACTTAAGGAATTTTTATTTCTTGGAATTCTCATTTTCTTGTAATAGTTGTTGAATTTATTTTTTTTAACCAGAATCAATTCTTTAACATAGCATCCTGACACAATCCTTTCCAATTTTTCCTACACCAGAGAGAGACACAAATAAAACACAAAAATCTATCTAAATACGTCTAATTGGGGCTGCGATGTATACATATGTATCAATCAACAGCAAGTTCTTGTTAATGATTCCTACCATAGCTAAGATGAGTTACTGGAACCTTATCGATAAACTAAAAATTCCTCACAGTCGTATATTTCTCCGGAAATCGGTTTTACACGGATATCACCGATAAAATGTTGTTTAGCTATCACCCTCCAATCAATGTTCAACCGATATACTTAAGTTACTGATTCTCTGAAATTATTTACTTACTCTTAAACAACCCCTAAAGTTTTTATTAATAGCAAATTGTTGTTGCGTAACGCAAAAGATTTTGATTGTTTCAGGAAATATTTTTATTAGTTTCCTTTACTTTCTCTTTTAACTAAATATCTTTTAAAATAAATTTCCTTTCATTTGTATGATGACTGTAGACCGTATAGATAGAATGTCCTCTGGTAAGCGACAGTCATCATCGACGTTAATCCAACCGCCTCCCTCGTAACCGCACAAGATCAACCTGTTACTATTTTATTATATGTACTCGTCTAAAGTATCTTGTTCTTCAACGGCAGTCCTTAACTCTATCGTCGCTCCGTTGCCTAGCTCTTAGTTGCTCAAGTCTAGGTCGATCAGGAGTCCCGTTTCGTAACTAGAATAATAAAAAATAACCCCCATGACCGAAGCTCCTTGGATCCAGTCTCGTCCCAGAGAAAACCGCATAAAAAATCCAAGAATTTTTGGCCACCTCCAGAGAGGGCGACCGTCAAAGCGAGTTCTTTCTTTTTCGGTGACGACAAAAAATCACGCATCATAATTGAACGAAAAACGCAGCGTCTCGATTGTTCTCCGCGGGGAATGTCTTTTGCATGCAGTGCCGCCATCTCTATTCCATCCCTATGTCTCTTTCCACCTTCTTGTTCCACTATTTCCCTCGAACCCCTCCTTCCCACGCGTGCACTTCTCCCCTCACCCTAACCCGCTCCCTACCGCACGTCTCTCCCATCCTCTCAACCTTGGGCTGTAGTCGTCTCCCATTGGCGAGATCTCCGGGGTGCTCCCTAAAATGGGATCCGGAAACGCGATCTCCTACTCCCACCGCTCTGCTTCAGGAATTGCTGCTTTCTCCCGCCGTCTCTCATCCCCGGCGCGCCCAACCGCACCCCTTCCCTCAACCCTCTCCTCATCCTATCCATAAGAACACCGCAACGGCATTTTCCTCTTCCCCATACGCACTTCTTCATCATCCTTTCTCCTCCCCCTCCGACGAGTGCTAAAATAAGGCGCCGCCGACTGTGTTCTTTCGTAAGGGAGGCTTTTTCGTTGAAATTGCGCCCTTCTCGCTCCTCTCTTTTACGTGGTACATGTATTTGTGGTATCGTTGGAACTCCGTCTCCACTTCGGGGACTGCTGCTTTTTCTCATAAATCGAGTGTATGAAATGTGATGGAATGAATGAAAGAGGGTATTTTCTGCATATTTATGAGCAATGATTTTCGCTGTCATAAATTATAAATTTCCAATAGAACCAAGTCAACCTTAAAATATTAATGTGATCTTCCTCAAGCAAAAGGTAAAATATAAATCAAAGATAAATCGTAGATTATGAAATGTGAAAATTATCAATCTGATTTGATCCAAAGTTTAGAAATCAAAATAATCAACTGATCCTTCTATTTTATATCACTATAAAAATTCAATTAATGGACATTATATTTTTAGAGTCCATGGTTGAATTATGGTGTGCCAAATATAAACTTCTAAATGTTCAATGAACTATTTTATTTTGCCAGAATTCTGTAATATAATGATTTTAGGTAAAACACAACAGCTACAAATTACCATTATTTTAGATGTTTAAGTATTGAATGGGGATGAACTTTGATGAGTTTATCCATGAGTGTTAAGAAATATTCTACAGAATATTAAATGTTAATGTAAATGCAAAAGGGAGGACTTGGTTTTTCTTAATTCTCCCTGATAGTGACTGGGACAGAATATAATTGGGACAGATAACACAATATGTATATACAAGTCATAATCTCTCTTCTGAAGATGCTACACGTAGTAGTGAAACGTACGTCAAGAATCCCTCTTAGTTTTTGACAGCATAAGGTATATTGTGACTCTTATTATTAACAATGCTGTCACTGGTGTTTTAATATTATTAACAATGTGTATAAATAGAATCTTCATGACCTTTCAATATGTAAGGAAAATACACAAATAAGGTTTAATCTGGCAAGACTTAAATTATGAATTCTCTACTTCCACCTATTCTAAGTCAGGGAATATCCGCACTAAAATCTATAAATTTTGCATGGTATCTAAAAACCTTCTCAAAGCTGCATGTATTTAGAACTATTGGATGTGCCTGTTATGTAAAAAGTTTTTGCTTATGATAATACTTTACCATTTATCATGAAAATAATCATCTGAATTGGGTAATTTTACCTAGTGGTTCATTTCAGAAAATGAGAGCATTTAATTCCATGTTCTGTGAATTCATCCGTAAGCTTCTCTGTGAAAAAATGAAGATTTTATTACTTTATTCAAATTTCTTAATATAGATTTTTTAAACTGAAAATAAGTCCTGCATAAAGGCGATTATTTTGTAATCATTCTTACTGTTATCTCAATATATTATATTTTTGTAAAGCATATATTAAATCAATTTTTTCTATTACTTACAGTCCAGGGAATGATATATGGTGGTCCCTCTCAGCCAGCGTAAGTAAATTCCACTTTTTACAATATCCATTATATTTATGAGTTACTTATGATAGAATTGTATTAAGATATAATTAATTAAATTTTATGAGTAGTAAGGATTGATGTTTCATCCTAAACATATCTTAACATTTTGCATTTACAATTCAGTTAAGCGTTACAGTAAAATTAGGAATAATTAATTACTTCATTCTTCACTTAGCTAGGAACATAGCTATATTTCTTTTGTTATAAGAACTGTGCAGAGTGCAGTCCTTTTAGAATTTAATTTAGATTGCACAAAACTGAAATAATCTGCACAGTTTCATTCATGATGAATGAAAATTAAGTGTATGCATATTTACTCTAATTTAATTATGAATATCAATGAATAAATCGCTAAAATGCAATTCATATCTTGACTTACAGGGCTATAATGGGAGGTAGACCTGGAGATGCATCACCTCCAGTCTTTGAGCAGATCTTCCGCAATGCACGTTTTGCTCAAGGAGGAGACGCACTTTTTGAGGGGAAGGTCACCGGCAACCCCAAACCACAAGTCTCTTGGACACGAAAGGGAGCACCCTTACACGGTATTAAATAATTCTATACTACAGAAAATGGTTACCTGAATACTAGAAAGTTAAAACAAATATTAATTAACGTAATGTATTTTCAGAATCAAATAAACACAAGATGAAGTACGACCAGCAGACGGGCAGTGTATCATTACTCATTGGTTCAATCGGACCTGGGGATGAAGGGGAGTATACTTGCACAGCCAGAAATCAGTATGGAGAAGCCATCTGTTCAGTTTTCATTCAACCAGAAGGTAAATATTATATGGGTTTCATTTAGTTCAAAGATATATTCTTCTTAAAGTTATCTTCTTTGTGGATTTTTAAGAAGTTTTAACATTTTTTTCTATTTAAAATTTTTTCTACTTAAATTTTTTCAATTTGAATTTTTTTCTATCTAATTTTTTTTAATTTGAAAATTTTATCATCCTAATGATTTTTTAGAGTGTTTCCTTGTAATGAGAATCAGTTATTAAGCTGATGGAATCTAGTGATTTTGGTAATCTTGTGATGTATCTACAAGTACAAAAATGTGTAAACAGGTGTTATGAGGCCAGTGCAGCGTGAACAGATCCAATCCCAAAGGCAGACTGTGATGCAAGAGACTGGTCTCAGGAAGGAATTTGCTCAAACATATGAAACTACAGAGCAGAAAAGTATGGGCAGTAGATGGTTTTGAGTCATTTTGTGAACCCTGATTTTGTTTGTATTGTTTGTTGTCAAGAACTTGGTAGAATTGCTGATTCTTCCCTTCTTTTCTATAGATGTTTCTTCACGTATAAAACAATGTGTTGTCTGTATGATGGGTTTGAAAGTAAATGGATCACTTTCTCTGTAGGCACAAACTCCTCTTACTCCGCACTTTTTCCATTTCTTTTAGAAACTGCAGTGAATTTCTTCCTCAGATACTATATACTTTTTTGCATGTCTTTCTCCTGAAATTTCTCCAACCCTTGTGTTTTTTTTTGATTATATGTAAGTTATGTATTATTACCTTTATTTTTATTTCCTAAAGGAAGCAGATCTTTAACCTGTTAACCGAGCGGGTATATTTATATAAATATGTCAAATGTAAACAATATCATGTACGGGAGGGACATATGAATACATCCTTGAAATACATGTTGTGCCCTGGAACGGGCGGGACGTATATTTTCGAATGACAAAGGAATTAGTCTTTAATGCATTCTCGACTTGAATTTAGAACGCAGAGGGAATCAGTATCATTTTGTGGCGTTATTAAAAAGGGAAGTCCCCGGTTAACAGGTTAAAAATGGGATTCTGTGGTGAAAATATGTAACAATCATTATCATTTGAAAACTTTTTAAAGGACAGATTCATATTTCATTTTCATTAAGATTCATATAACTAAAAAATTATACTTATGAGAAACAGTAAGTTTGGATATCTCTATTATTTATATTTTATCCCTAATTCACTCTCTAGAACTCTTAATTTATTCTTCCAAATATTTTGTTTAATTTATTTTGTACCAATGGTTGCTTTAAATTAGTGATCTCTTTTGAATGTTTGTCATCTGTTTGGTCAATCTTTGCATGCTATTTTTTTATCGAATTGAATAATAAATGTGGAATAAATGAAAATTATCTTTGTGTTGTACAGGTATGCAAATGCAGTCTTCATTCCAACGTTCTTCTGAACAGCGGGTTCAGCAGCAAACAGGTTACTCAACGAGTGGCTCATTAACATCTGGGAAAGTAACCTCTTACACTAATGGAACCGTTGTTGAGGAGGTAATTATTCATGTGGGATCACCTCTAGGGAGTGGTGTTGTTTCTGAAATAAGCCAGTATTATTTTGATGAACTTTATGGATATTATCTGTAAAATAATTATATGATTATTCCTATGACCAATAACTTCCAGGACTTTAAAGTTGACACATTTGAATACCGACTGATACGAGAGGTGGAATATCGCCAATCTTTGACCAGGCGATTTGTTGGCGAAATTGATTCTGAGCTATCCACAGTGATTGACCGAGCAGCAGGACCAGTGGCTCCACCACAAATCACTACCAAGCCTAGGAATTCAAAACTTGTTGAAGGATCTGAAGCAGTTTTCCAGGCTAAAGTTGGAGCTAATCCTAAACCTAGGGTTGGTATCATTAGTTACAAGATACCTGAATAGCAAATCCTCTTTCCTATTAATTTTTTTCTATGTCTCTGAAGTTGAAATCAATCTCATATTTTTCAATTGTAATTTTAGATGACCTGGTTCAAAAATGGACGAAGGTTGCAGGATTCCCAGAAACACCAAATGATTTATTCCAGTGGACTTGCAACATTAAAAATTCGGTCTCTACTCCCTGAAGATTCAGGTCACTACACTTTACTGGCAGAAAATACCCAAGGTTAGTAATTGTCTCAAAGATGAAGGAAAATGAATATCCCAATCTTAAATCCACTAGTATTAATGTCAGAATCAAGAGCTGTAATTTTCTGGCGTAATAAATGTTTTTTTAATTACTACTTCCTTACTTTAGGTTGTGTTGTGTCATCTGCCTACTTGGCTGTTGAAAGTGATGGGCGGTAAGTTTTCATCCACTTCTTAAAATTTTTGGTTAATCGAAATCATAGTATTTATAAAAATGGTAAATTTTTCATGTATATTTGTATTGTATTAATATTTCCAGAGAGGTGACTAAAACAGCCCCCGCAGTGACACCCACGCAGCAGCAGAAACAACCTCAGTTCCAGCAGCAGCAGCAACAACTACAACAACAGCAATATTACGAACAGCAACAACAATTCCAGCAGCAGGAAACAATGGAAATGGTGGACTCTGGAGGAAAGAGTTTGGCTCCCAATTTCGTTCGTGTGAGTGCTGATAGAGATGTAACAGAGGGCAAGATGACACGTTTTGATTGTCGTGTCACTGGTCGACCATACCCAGAAGTTACTTGGTTCATCAATGGACAACAAGTTGTAAATGATGCAACTCACAAGATTCTTGTTAACGAAGCTGGTAGCCATGCTCTCATGATAACCAATGTGAATCGCTCTGAAAATGGTGTAGTCACCTGTGTAGCTAGGAACAAGAGTGGAGAAACATCATTTCAGGTAACTTATTCAATTATTTTCTGTACTTTGTGAAATTTTTATTGCTTTTTAATGGAAAAATAGGACTAAACTAGATATTGATTTGATGGCAAGTTGAATTATATTTGCTGGTAATATTAATTGCTAAATTGTCATTGGTTTGCATTGTTTTAATGTTATTCTTTACTTTTCTTCTTTTAAATAGTGCAATTTGAATGTGATTGAGAAAGAACAAGTGGTGGCACCAAAGTTTGTGGAGCGATTTTCTACTGTCAATGTGAAAGAAGGAGAGCCAGTTGTCCTCTCAGCTCGAGCAGTTGGCACTCCTGCTCCTCGAATCACTTGGCAAAAGGTATGGTTATGATAACCTTCTAGACATAGCTAAAACTCTGTTGTTTTCATTTAAGTTGCAAGGCAGTCTAAAAAATTTTGTTCACTTGGATCCCAGATCCAAATTCTTATGGAAGAGAAGATACTGCCACTTGAGCAGTGTGTAACTTTGCCATGTGTCTCTTGCTATTAATGTTGCCTAGTTAGGAGATAGTCATAATTGTCTCTGGCTAAGTAATAAGCTATTGTATGAAGGACTTAATTTTGTAATCTCTTTTTTTGTTCAAAGATAATTTTACAATAATTTGATGGAAAATATTGTTTTCTTTCCTTATGCATATAAAAACATATATTCACATACTGAGATCTTTTGAACTAATGGTGGGCATTTGATTGAATAAGATTTTTGATGCAAAGAAAGAAAATTATATATGTATACTTTTGGCATTAATATAGGATGGAGCCCAAATTATTCCCAGCCTGCAGGTCAACATTACTACTTTAGAGAATGGAAACTCAACTCTAGACATACCCTGTGCCCGGGCTATGGATGCTGGGTGGTACCAATGTACTGCTCAGAATGTGGCAGGTTCAACTGCTACTAGAGCAAGACTGTATGTTGAAACTCCACAGGGTTCAGCCCCTCAACCAAGGAAATTGAACCTGCCTCGGCCCACTAAAGTCATTGAACCAGAGTAAGGATTTAATGAATAGATTATTTTGAAATACTTTTATTATTTTTATATTAGAAATGCAAAGAAATCTGAGATTGCCAGATTTTAACATTATAAGGAAAAAATACTCCTTTTCACTAGCATTAATATCATTCCCCAAGAGCCAAGGGAAAATAATTCTTGCTACTTTCTCTCTGTTAATGAATATTGCTGATAACAATCCTTTCTGGGCCTCTAAGTTTTAGAATTCATATTCTTGAAAATAATGTAGTTGTGAAAAATAAAATTTATTTAATTTATTAGTATATAACTTGATGACAATATAATTATTTTTATAGGCCACCGTCAGAGCCTGAGGTGATTTACCTTAGGCATGTAGAACGTGCAAAACCCCATTTGCCCCAGCCAGAAGAAGAAAAAATTTGGCCACCACCGGTGTTTATAGTTCCACTAGTTAATGCTCAACAATCAGAAGGTGGAAGAGTTCATTTTGAAGCACGAATTGAGCCAGTCGGAGATCCTAGTATGAAGGTGGAGTGGTTTGTCAATGGCCGCCCATTGGAAGCCAGTAAGTACTTATATTTTGTTGCTCCATAGTTTATATAATAAATCAATGAATAAGTTAAGTCTGATTATTAATATTTGTGATTTTTTAGGCTCCCGTGCAACAACAACTTTCCGATTTGGTTTCATTGCTCTGGATTTAATTAGCATTGTTAGAGAGGACAGTGGGGAATATGTATGCCGTGTAACCAGCTTGTCTGGTTGTGCAGAATCTCAGGCTCTACTCAGTGTAACAGGTAAATGAGATTTGTAATATAACTATCATCTATGTCTCCTAATTTTATATATTATTGTGGATATCTTTCCTTATTGTGGTACTATAAATTTATTTCCTTCTGTTCTGTCTGTTCTATCATATGAACTTGTACTTATTGTATAATTCTTGTCTTTAACTTCTTGTATATTTCATCTGCTGTCAACTCATTAAAATTATATCCAGTAGATGATCCAATATCATAAGATTGTATGATCTTCCAGTATAGTATTTGTAATAGAAAGTACTCTTTGTTTGGATCTGTGAAGTATTAGCTCAGAATTGTTAAGGATAAGGATAAGGAGTACCAAACATCTTCTTTACTATGTAATTAAGAAAGAATTTAATGGCTTACCTTTTGACGTTGCCTCTTCCTTTATTTCACATCTGAAAAGGTATATCTATAAAATTATATAAATGGAATGGAATCAGAGGTAGAATTATTATTATGAGAAAGAATCATTAAAATTGTTTAATACTCAAAGCTTTTAGATTTCTTCCTCAATTTAATTAATCTTTCATATTTGATAGTTTCCTAAGTTTTACATTGTTTCCATTCTGACTTAATTCATACGCACTTGTTACTTTTGTTTCATGTTTCAATTTGGTGGTATAATAACATCACTACTTTATTTACAGCTCGTGCCCCAATTGAACAAGCAACTCAACACCCTCTCAGTCTTGAACAGATTCAGCAGTTGGAAGACTATTCTCGTTATCAGAGAACTGAAAGTGTGGATGAAAGTTTGATTTCCTCCCAGAAGCCTACCTTTATTCGTCCACTCCAAGAGCTGGGGGAGCTTCAGGAAGGTAGAAACGCCCACTTTGAAGCACAGCTGACCCCAGTCAGCGATCCCACCATGCGTGTGGAATGGTACAAGGATGGCAGGCCTATTACTGCAAGTGAGTGACAATTACTGTTACTGCTGAATTTAATACATTCTCAATAAGTGACGAATGCTAAATATATGAAAATGTGAATACCATGGCATCCATAATATAACATAAAATATGAGATGCATAAACTCTTTATTAGGAAACTTCAAACATTAGGAGGGAATTCCCTTTTGACTTGTGTTTCAGAATTTTCCTAATTTTATTTTCCATCTCTTTCAGGCTCTCGCATAACTACGATTTTCAACTTCGGTTACGTCTCCTTGAACATAATGCACCTACGGGCCGAAGATGCCGGAACTTATACTGTGAGAGCTATTAATAGGTTGGGAGAAGCTATCAGCACTGCCTCACTGAAAGTCTATGGTATGGATTTTAGTTTAGATTATGAATTTTATTTGATAATTGCTCAAATATATTATTTTGAAGGTTCTTCTCCATTCACTGGTATCATAATAAAAAATTAATTTCCAATAATATTGTAGATAGAAGAATTGATGAAATTTATTGCTTCATATCATTATTCCTATCATGATTTTCTTTTAATGTAGCACGTACCAGTGTTACTGGAGATCTGGGAATACCTGAGCAACAGCGATACATAGAAAAGGTACAGGAACTTGAAGCATATCAACAAGCTGTGCAAGCTAAATATACTCAAGATCTTCCAGAATCTACATCTCCACCAGTATTTCGATCACCTATTGGAGATCAACTTGAAATCAAAGAAGGTGGATTTGCCCATTTTGAGGCACGTCTGGAACCATTGGGTGATTCTTCCCTAAAAGTTGAATGGTTCAAAGATGGAAAACCTGTGGAAGCCAGTGAGTTCACATTTCTTTCCATAAATCATAAAATATATCTCTAATTGTAATTCAGATGTATATATAGAATTTTCCTAGAAAAAAATATTGAGAAATAGTCATGTCCTTATGAGTTCTGAAAAGAGCCTCGTCTGGTAATGTATAGAAAGGATTTAAATTTTGATTGCAACAAATTATTATAGATGGAAAATTATTAATTTATGCATACAACTTCATGTCATTCTATTTATGTTTTAATGTTTGCTTCTTGTGTCTATTAGGCTCCCGTATCACCAGCTTTTTCAACTTTGGATATGTGGCTCTAACAATCAAGTCAGTAACATCCCACGATGTGGGCACCTACACATGCCGAGCAACCAACAAGGTTGGTCAGGCCACCACCGCTGCCAAAATGACTGTACTGAGCAAGAAGGATATTATTTTTGATTCTCAACATCCAGGTGGCTTGCAAAAGATTCAGCATCTTGAAGACACAAGGTTAATAATTTTTACGTTTTATATTTTAATGGGAATACTCAAGAAAGAGATGGAATTTCAAGAATTGTGTCCTTGAAGCATAGATCAGTGATTAGCTTATGAGTAATAATTATAAATTATATTTCAGTCGGTACAGCCGCAGTGTTCAAGAAGAATCTACAGTTACTCAGAAACCCAGATTTCTTGGACCATTAAAGGGGACAAATAAAATTGTGGAGGGCCAGAGGGCACATTTTGAAGCTAGAGTTGAGCCACAAAGCGACATGACTATGCAGGTTTGTTTATTTTAAAGCAATAATTTTGTTTTTTATATCAAGAGTAATTTAAAACTTTTTAACCACTGAAAAAACTATATTCAATGCTAAGAATAAATTTTAAGCTAATCTTTATTTGCAGAATAATATAGTTACCAATATTTTACTTTCAGATTGAATGGTATTTCAATGGACAAGTAATTATGAGTGCAAGTAGGACCCAAACTTACCATGACTTTGGATATGTTGCACTTGATATTGTCAGTGTTCGGCCTGAGGATGCAGGTGTTTACACAGTTGTTGCAAGGAATGCTCTTGGTGAAGCTCAACTGTCTGCACAAATGGAAGTTGAAAGTATGCTAAAAATCATTATCATTGAAAATGGAAATTTAATTTTGAGCTACATAATCAGAATGTGAATTCTTTCCCCAGCACGGTCGAGCATTGATACAACTAGCATGCACAGAATCACCATGGAGAAGACACAGAGGATGGAAGAATCTAAATTCCAGGAGCCTCGTTATGACATTGAAGAAATTTCAAAGTCCAAACCAATCTTTGTTCAGCCATTGGGCGATATTAAACCTGTAGCAGAAGGGAAGAACATTCATCTTGAATGTCGATTGGAGCCAATGGGTGACCCAACTATGAGAGTGGAGTGGTTCTTCAATGGAAGGCCTGTTACAGTTGGTAAGCTCTAGCAACCCTTATGAAAATGCTTGAATAGCAACTTTAATATCTTACTTAGCTTTGACCTTTGTGATTGTATCTTAATTATTTTTTTTGCTTTGCAGGATCAAGATTTAAAACCTACTATGATTTTGGCTATGTGGCTTTGGATATTATACATGCCACTACATTGGACTCTGGAGAATACACTGTTAGAGCAACAAATCACTTGGGAACAGCTCACACCTCTTCCTGTGTCAGAGTGAGTTGATTTTATAAATTCTCCTTGGTGCCTAAAAAAATATAGCTTATTTTTGGATGTATTCAAGTTTGAATATTATTATTGATAACTTGTATTGAAAACAACATTTTTAATATTATAGGTAATCAGCCGATCTGACATATTGACTGATACACAAAATGAACAATCCCTGGAACAAATTCAGATGCTTGAAGATACCTCAAGATACCAACGTAAGGCAGTTGAAGAGGTGACAGTAATGCAGCCTCCTCAATTTACTCGTCCATTACATAATGTAGAAACAGTAGAAGGTACTAATGTTCACCTAGAGTGCAGATTGCAGCCAGTTGGAGATGCTTCTATGCATGTTGATTGGTTTGTCAATGGACGCCCTGTGAGGACAGGTTTGTGATTACATTAATCATGCATAAAGCTATGTTTAAATCATGTTATAATTAATGATAATGTTTATAATTTTATTTATGATTAAAAATTTCCATGGAATGAAGTAATAATGTAAATTATTTCAATATTATAAATATTGTTAATATGGATTTAATATATCATTAATATATGATTTTTCAAACATATTGTAAATATATTAGCCTGTATTTTGACATCATTTTCTCATTGTAATCAGGTCACAGATTTAGACCAGCTTATGACTTTGATTATGTGGCTTTGGATCTACTTGGTGTTTACCCAGAAGATTCTGGAGTTTACACCTGCCAAGCCCGAAATCAGCTAGGGGAGGCTGTTACCTCATGCTCTGTGAAAGTTATTGGTATGCTAATTATTTCTGAATTGCTGAAAGTATTTTTATTCATGATATACAAATGTTATTTTGATTCCAATCAATCAAAAATTAAAATAATGTACTCTAAATTTTTTTCAGCCAAAAGAGATCTCATTCTGGAGTCTCAACATCCTTCAGGCCTTGAAAAGATTCAATACTTAGAAGACAGTTCTCGATATCGTAAAACAGAGTTCATGGATGAGGTTGTCAATATTAAACCAAAGTTTGTGACAAAGCCCAAGAATCTGGAAAACCTAAGAGAAGGGCAGCATGCTCATTTTGAATGTAAACTAGAACCCGTTACTGATTCTAACTTGAAGGTGGAATGGTATAAAAATGGCCGCCCAATAACTGTTGGTAAGTGATACATAAGATTAATATGAAGATGATGGCATTTGCTTTGAAATGAATGGCCATAAAGGTAGGATTTAATTATTAAAGGAGTATTATGTACTTAATAGCTTCTCTTCCTTATAGGACATCGATTTAGGCCTATACATGACTTTGGATATGTTGCTTTGGACATTATTGATCTAATTGCTGAGGATTCTGGTACTTACACCTGCCGTGCTGTCAATTTAGTTGGTCATGATGAAGTTCATTGCACTTTATCCTGCAAGAGTAAGTAATGTAAAAGTAAAACTAATTTTACTAAGTTCTCATGTTTTTCTCAGTATTATATTTTATTATTTCATTTCAAGTCTGATACTTACAATTAATCTTCCTTACTAAGTGAAAACATGGAAGAATTAATTAGTAATTCTGAAATTTTAACTTTTATTTTTGTTTTAACAATTATAAATTTTGTTAATTAATTACAATCTCCTCTTAATTCACATTATTTTTGCTATTAAAAATTCAGGTACTGCCCAGATCCTCACTGGTACCCAGCATGAGACTGGTATGGAAAAGATTCAACATCTAGAAGACAGATCAAAATATCAGAGATCTGAAATGATTGAAGAAACAACTACTCAGGCCCCCATTTTCACCACATCTCTGAAACAAATTGAGATCAAGGAAGGGCAGAGAGCTCACTTTGAATGCAGATTGATTCCTGTCTCTGACCCTACAATGAAAGTTGAATGGTTCCATAACAATGTGCCTGTTAAATCTGGTGAATATCTCATTTCTATACTATGAACTGTTATGTTTTATTGATTTCTACCCCTAAAAAATGTCAAAATCACCTCCAGGATATAACATTATCTTGTACTCAATTCAGTTTTTATTTTTGAATTTTCAAACAACTTTCATATGTTTGGACTATAGTATCACATGTATTTATTTATTTTCTCAATCAGGATCAAGGTTTACTGAAACAAACAACTTTGGGTTTGTGGCCCTGGACATCATGTACTGCTATCCAGAAGATTCCGGCACCTACACATGTAGAGCTAAAAATGTAATTGGAGAAGCAGTGACATCTGCAAATCTCGTCGTTCAATGTAAGTACTGTGTTTCACTGATTTTAATCTAGAATCCACACCTGAAGATTTGGTATTTACTTCTGATGATTACTTATGGATTATTATTTACAGCAAAGAAATCCATTTACTTGGATACTCATAATGAGGCTGCCCTCTCCCATATCACTCACCTTGAGGATTCTTCAAGATATCAGAGGCATGCACAGGAAGAAACAGCGGTTAATCAAGCTCCTGTCTTCACTCAACCAATGCGTGATTTGAGAGTTGCAGAAAACCAAGCAGCTCATTTTGAGGCTCGGCTCATCCCCGTTGGAGACCCAAAAATGAAGGTTGAATGGCTTCGTAATGGTGTCCCTATTGAAGCATGTGAGTTTTTAATCTGAAAATACCAATGCAATAATTTTAATTAGTCATATAATATCTATACATAATATAAAATAATATTATACATAATCTACTTTCTTTTTATTCTAGCCAATCGGGTTACAACAATGCATGACTTTGGTTATGTGGCTTTGAATATGAAGTATGTCTACCCAGAGGATTCCGGCACATATACATGCAGAGCAATTAATGAACTAGGACAAGCTGTGACCTCTGCCACCCTTGTGGTCCAGTGTAAGTACAGATCGTATTCATACTTATTTTGTTTCTAGATAACATTAAAGAGCTATTCACCATCGTAGTATATATTCACCTATTCACTATAGTTGCAACAAGTAAATTATGATCAGAAAATTCTTGCTAACTACTAGAGATTATGGGTTTTTCCCCAATCAAATCTTATGTCAAATTTGATCACATTACTTGTATTTTTCCAACAGCTAAAGCATCTCTGCTTCTTGAAAGTCAACATGAAGGAGCATTGCAAAAGCTACGGCAGCTAGAAGATTCTACCAAATATCATCGCCGTGAGGAAGAAGAAGTGGTTGTGACTCAAGCACCACGATTTGTAACTCCTTTGCATGGACCTCATGAGCTCACTGAAACACAGAGTGCTCACTTTGAATGTCTTATTGAGCCTTACCCAGATGCAAATCTCAAGGTGGAATGGTTCCACAATTCCAAACCACTCCAAACAGGTTCGTGAAAGAGAAATGGATGTATTTTAGTTTACCTAAAAATAAACTAATAATTTTCAAACTATTAACTGCATTTAGAATGATACATTTTAGTTAATTATTCTTGTGAATTATCTTCTAAAATTTCATGTTCATAGAGGAAAAAATTATTGAAGAGATTAAAGGAATATCTTAAGATGTCAAACTTTATGACAGTGAATACTTGTGAAGATTCATCACTAGTATGCAGTGGTCTTGTTATAATATTTATGTGACATGAAATTGAGGAAGGTATTATCTGTTTTCATAGTTACAGTACTTTATTAAATTCCTACTAATCTTCTTTTATTAGGTCACAGATTCAGAACAACTTATGACTTTGGATTTGCTGCTCTGGATATTCTTACTGTTTATGGAGAAGATGCAGGACAATACACCTGCAGAGCCACAAATAAGATTGGCAGTGCCTCTTCATCCATTGAAATCAAAGTTAAATGTGAGTGTATTGCGATTCATTTAGTATAATAATATAGTGAAAAGTAATCAGTTACCCATTTAATAGTTCAATGGTATGAAATCATTCCTCTATTTTACTGAACTCCTTACCATTGCATATTAAAGTGCTATAAAGGTTACTGTTTTTAAAATTTTACCTATTTGATTTTTATCTTCTTTTTTAAATTTATCTGCAGAAATCTCATTTTATTCCACCACTTGTTGGGTATCAAATTCACTAGAGAACTTTCCATGATTTATTTCAATCCTTTCATTTTGTTACAAACTTCTATAATCACATTTTATGCAATTTGATAGGTCGTTCATCCATTATATCTGAGACCCAACATGAAGGAGCATTGCAAAAGATCCAGTATTTGGAAGATGAGTCTCGTTACCGCAAGAAGGAAGGAGAAGAGGCAATTATCATGGAGAAGCCCCAGTTTGGAAGACCCTTGCATAACTTGGAAAATCTGGTTGAAGGACAAGCAGCACATCTGGAGGCAACTCTTACACCCGTGAATGATCCAACAATGCGTGTTGAGTGGTTCTGTAATGGACGTCCTATACCACAAGGTAGGTTTTAGAAGTCTTCATTTTTTATTCCTTTCTAATTTTGCTGTACAACTGTTACCTCCAAGCGTAATAAAGAAAATAACAAATTGAGAATTAAAGAATAAAGATTTTAATTTGAAAATAACATAATTCTTAAATACTAAGAATTATTATAGTGATTAGCCATTTAGTGATCATCTATCTTAAAAATGTATATTATTATTACTTTGGTTGTATTATACTTTCTTTCAAAGAAACTCTTGAAATATTGGAGTCAAACAATTTGGGTGGAATTTATAAAATAATCTATAATACTTGTTCTTTTTGCAGGTAGTTTAGTTTATTCTATCATTTGCAAAATTAATTACCTTGGATTTCTGCTTGTAGGTCATCGTTTCAAGACAACCTATGACTTTGGCTATGTGGCTCTTGATATTTTATATGCTTATGCTGAAGACTCTGGGACTTACATGTGTCGGGCACGGAATGCTGTGGGAGAGGCTGTAACCACTTGCTCTGTTAAGGTTGAAGGTAAATTTGAAAGAGCATTAAGAATTTATGGAAAAAGCTTTTTTGAATATTTCAAGTTGGATGGTGGATCTGCTTGTGGATCATATAAAATTGCTTCTCACAGTGGTATATCTACATTCACATTACATCAAGAGGAGAAAAAAATTTTTGAGTCAAAAATGGTTTATGGAGATCCATACAATTAATTCATTTTGGGAAAACAGATGCTCTTCTAATGTCTACAGGCCACAAAATTTGTTCCAGATCCTTTGTTCTCTTCAATATGTTATCTTCTATTGTACTTTCTTAACACTTTGATTTTAAATTATTATGCTAGGTAACATACATTGAGTAGTTTGTAATAGTGAAAACTGTGAAATGATTTAGGTACTTAGTGGCTTCATGTAACATAATTTATTTCAGTGTATTAAAAAATACACTGAATAGCATAGATTATAATAGTGTAATAAAAATAACATTAATGACATTAATTTTATAATCCATTCAAAAGAGTTAAGTATTTTAGTTTAGATTTTATAGCTAATAGCATGCTAGTTTTCAAGGAGGCAATACTAGAAGTAATATTCCCCATTGCTTGGAAATAGTATCTAATTTATCTTCATAGCATAAAAATATTATAAATATCAACTAAATTTAACACAATATTTACCATAATGTAGATTATGATAATTTATAGCATTAAATACTTGTAGCTGTTTCATTTATAGAAAATGTTTAAATTTTGTTCAAATATTGAAGTTTTAAAATATTTATAATTTGTCTTGTAGATACTATCTTCTTTGTACTTTACTTTACTATTCGATGAATAAAGTTTACTTGATAGAAATCTTCATTTTGTTGAGATGATTAATACCATGTTATAGTGTTAGAGACCCTTCCTAATAATACTCTGAGGAAAGTTGATTGGGAAAAATTAAACATGATTTACCTCCTTGAAAAGATAGCCTTGCCTATTTTACTTGCATTTGATTTATTTAAGAACTTTGCCTTGAATTTTAAATATATGGTGATGGTTAGAATTTTAGTGGTTTAGTTTTTATTTTTATTGGTTGTTAACATTTTTAATTGGTGTCTAACTGATTTCATCTAAATCTTTGAAAATAACACAGAATTCGCATACTCTTTTGGGAATTAAATGGGTTAAAGGAAATAGTATAAACGTTTTTAATGAAAATAATTCTCTTCTGTAACATGTATGTATCAATTTTATTACTCTGGAATATATTGCTTATCCCTGATTTAGGAAGTAATAACTTTGTTACCAAATCTCATTGCTTTCCCCTGTAAGTTTGAACTACAATTACTATTTATTACAACATAAATAATTGGATGCTTCACAGCTAAATCTGGGTTATACTTGGACACCTTGGATGAAGGGCGTTTGAAGAAGATTCGTGATCTTGAAGCATATGAAAGGCCACACAAGGAAGACGTTGAAGCAAAACCACAAAAGCCTGTTTTTATCACTCCACTCAACAGGCTAGTATTTTCATTAGAAATATTTTAACTTTTCATGTATGGAATTATTTGCATTTTGTTATTTTTAATTACATATAGTTTTTCTTATCATATTACTCTTAACCTTTTAATTAATTGATTTTTTGTCTAGAGTTAAATTTTATCATTTTAAATTTATAGATTATCTAAAATATTTATAAACAGTTCAGCTATTTTTTCTGAAACTGTAATGATTTTTGTCTACATTTTATAGCCTTGAAAATATGAAGGAAGGTGAGCATGCTCATCTTGAATGCAGAGTTGAGCCCATTAACGATCCAGATCTTCGAATTGAGTGGTTTGTGAATGGTGTTGCAATTAAAACTGGTCATCGTTTCCGCACAACTCATGATTTTGGATATGTTGCCCTTGATATATTATATACATATTCAGAGGACTCTGGCACTTACATGGCTAAGGCTACCAACAAACTTGGAGAAGCTGTAAATACCTGTACCATTAAATGCTCAGGTACTATATGTAGTTATTAATTTATTAACTTATAATTAATTAGTCTTTATCAAATCTAATAAATCTTATTTCTTTAATAAACATTATTTTCCCCGTGAATACCTTGTTTAGCAACCATTTGCAGATGTATAAAATTAACTTAACTCTTAAACTATCAAGAAAAACAGATCTATTGAAGGCCTAAGTTAGATATTTAATTAGCTTTAATAACTTTAAAAGTAATATATTTTTTCAGTATATTAAAGTGATTACTGATCTAAGCCTTTTATCTTTTAGCCCGTCGTAGCATGTATCTTGATTCTCAGCATCCTGAGGCCTTGGATAAGATTAGGGAATTGGAGGCTCAAGGTAGACCAACTCGTCTGGAAGTAGAAGAGACTCCTGTTACTCCTCCAAGATTTGTTACAGAACTCAGGGTAATTACAAGATTCAGTTGCAAATATTTTGCCTGATGTTATTTAAAATCACAGTTATTCATTGTAAAAAAATGGAATATTTGAGTACTTAATTTTGCTAATGATGTATTTCTTCTTTATAGGGAACAACTGAGCTTGTTGAAGGTCAAACAGCTCACTTTGAGGCACAAGTGGAGCCAATTCATGACCCTAATTTGCGCATTGAATTATACCACAATGGAAAACCTCTACCATCTGCTTCAAGATTCCACATCACTTTTGATTTTGGCTATTTGGCCCTTGACATTGGCCATGCAGTACCAGAAGATGCTGGCGAGTACACAGCAAAGGCCATAAATGCTTTGGGGCAATGTACTTCTACCATAAAATTGGAAGTCAAGGGTAATGCTCAAAGATATATTCTACAATTTATTTGCTAGATTCATCATTAACCATTCATAAAAATATTTTTTAATTGGATTATTTTAAGGATAAGGGTGTTTTCTCTATTTAGTTAAGAATTTCTACTATTATCATGTATGTTTATGTTACCATATTATCAATATCTAGGAAAGAGCAGCGTTATATATGAATCACAAAGACCAGAAGGTCTTGACAAGATTCGTAAACTGGAGGATCAATCTGCATTTAAACGCCCAGAAGCTCCTGAAGCTCAAACATTCCAGCGCCCTGTTTTCACTCAACCTCTTCAGAATATTGACACCATTGCTGAAGGACAAACTGCACACTTTGAGTGCCGTCTTATCCCTGTTGGAGATCCAACATTGAAAGTTGAATGGTTCCGGAATGAAAAACAACTGGAAACAAGTTAGTATTACTGTGATTAATTTTCATGAGATTCCATTCCATCATCATAATGAATTGGCCAGCTCTTCTACTTGATAAATTACCTTTAAATCTTAAGTATTTAGGAATTATTTGCTTATTTAATTTATTCAAACTTAATGATGATCAAAATTTTCATAATATATATATATAGGACCTGAATTACAGTTCCTTATCTTGCTATTGATATTTCAGGCTCAAGGATAACGAGAACTCATGACTTTGGGTATGTTTCCTTGGATATTACCCATGTTCGTGCTGAGGATGAAGGAGTGTACATGTGCAGGGCTTCTAATGCCTTGGGTGAAGCTGTTACAACTGCTTCCATGAAAATCAAAAGTAAGGATTTGAAAATCTTGCTTTATACTTAAATTATTCCTGTTTATTATTGTGAATCTAGGAATTCTATGAGATAAAATGTATGGAATCATATCTCTATCACTGTTTCATGGAATTACTTGACTGATAATTAATTTTACTTCTATAGCTAAGGCTGATATTCAAATGGAAACTCAGCATCCAGAGGGAATGAAGAAAATACGAGAACTTGAAGAAGGTCGAATTGTATATCGGGCACAAGAAGATGAACATGTTTTTGAAAAACCAATCTTTACTCAACTTCTTACTGGACCTGCTGAAGCTGCTGAAGGTCGCAGTGTCCACTATGAGTGCCGTGTTGTTCCTGTTGGAGACCCTGACCTGAGGTTGGAGTGGTACGTCAACGGTGTCGCATTGAAAATGGGTAAGTGAACATTTTGAAGAGTAAACACTTTTTTATGGAAACATAGCATAAATTAATATGTTAAAAATTCATTTTTTTATATATTAAACTTTTACATTTATACTACTTCTGTATGAATTATATTTTCAGTGGAATATATCTTGTTTATAATTATAATCCTTCTGTGATCTAGATTAACAATTTTAAATATATTATATTTTTTAACTATTTTTACCATAATCTGAAGTAATAGAAAAAAGGTTCAATTTTCTATCAAAAAATCTGTAAATACTAATAAAATAGCTGATCCAAGGTACATATTGTAAAATAATATAAATAGTGAAGATACCTCTAATTTTTAACATGATTAAAGCTTTCAAAATAACAATCCATTTATTTAAATAATTACTATGATGTGAAACAGGGTAGTCAGATGTTAGAAAATACGTTTTGCTTATATTTAATTCTGTCAAAAGAAATACACTTTTTTAGTTCATGTCCTTTACTATGCTAGACTAATTCTGTATCAAAAATATATTGTTAAAAATAAAAATAATGCTAGAAATCAGAAATTTTAAATTGAAGCGTATTATTTTCAGTTATGGCTTTTCCTTTTATGAATATTTAGAAAATCATAGGTATGAATAATTTTTAAAATTAGCGACAAAATATGTTGCTGGAGGAGAAAAATAGATAAAACCTCTCCTAAAATTTTCAATTTTATATTATTAGTAAAGCTTATCTTAATATGACTGAACCATAAAATAATTTAAAATTTGAAAATTCTTAAAAACTCATGCTCAGAAATTTAAATAACGTTAGGTAACATTCATTTGATATACCTATTTAATCTTAAGTCAACTAATTTCTGTACTATACTTAAAATTAATTGTAAAAGATTAATGCTATTGGTGTTTAGATTATTTATATTAATTACATCAATTATTGATTTATAATTTCCAGGATATCATGATTTTCTATATTTTGTGTAAATATTTTAATGAAAAATAACACTTCTAATGGATATTTTTAATCAAATTAATGTTAACATTCAGTGACTATTAATGGTTTATGTAAATATTTGTATCTTTATCCAGTTATAGCTTAAATGTGATAAAACCAGTGCCATACAAACTGACATTATATAATGGGATAAAAATATATATTTTAATTTCAGATAATTGTGGCTATTTCCTGAACACACAACCACCAGGTATTTTTAATTAAAGATTTATGCCTGTATGAAGGTGGTGGTGTATTGGGTGGTTGGAATAAGTAATTTGTTTACTTTTAGGTTGAATATTTAGGCATGAAAAGCTAGTGGAGTTACAGGGTTGATGATTGCTGGTATATGAAAGCGTGCTTCTGTAGTACAATTCCAGTTTATGTAGAGAAATTCCTACTGAAGCATCTAAATTTTACTCTCTGCCTGTAAAATGTTTTACATAAAGTTGATAACCTTTTATCTCATGTATAATTGCTTCTACTTTCTAAAATGCAGTCATTTTTGTAACCATCCAAGTCAATTCCTATTATGCTTCTGGTTAATTTATTTTACTATATAAATTTAACTGAAAATATTTCTTTGAACTAATTGGCAGTTTGGGGAGATCAACTTTGCAGGTGATGGGATGCTCATAAAATCATAAAATATTTATTGCTTTGTGAAAATGAATTGCATTCTTAATTAATGGAAAGAATATTTTTTATTGTAAAATCGAAGTCAATCTAACAAATTATCATCAAGTATATTATTAACAACTTTAAGATGTGCTGGGTACTGGCGGAAAAGTTTCTGTATTTCTTATTGTTCTATAGTCATATATTCTTTATTTGTATATATCATTATGATATTTCACATTTTCTTTGATTGTTTTGCTTTAGTTTCTTGAAAATATATTTTTCTAATTTCATTCTAGGTTCAAGGTTCCATGTCACTCATGATTTTGGTTTTGTGACCCTTGACATCACTGGACTTGTTCCTGAAGATGCAGGAGTGTATACATGCAAGGCCATTAACAAAGTTGGAGAGGCAGTTACCTCAACATCTCTTAAAATTGGAGGTATGTTATTCAAGCCTTTGTTAGGATATCTAATACTAATTGAAGCAATATGTTATGTAGTGTAAAGATGTCTGTAAGTCTATGGTTTTGAATGTCTAAGATGATCTAATTATTTTCTTATTATTTATTTTACTTTATTCACAGAACGATCTGGTATCATTGGTGAGCCATTGCAGCCTGATGCATGGCAAAAGATACAGCTTAAAGAAGCAGAGATGGCCAATCGTGTGCCCAGGCAATTTTTGGATGAAACACCACAGCAGGCTCCAGTATTCACAACTCATCTTGTAAATCAAGAAGGACTGGTGGAAGGACAACATGTGAGGCTTGAAGCTCAAGTAGAGCCTAGAGCAGATCCAAATTTGAAAATAGAGTGGTTTAAGAATGGTCTCCCTCTAACAACTGGTGAGTCAGTTCTGAAGATTTGCTGAAAATTGATGCAAATTCAATGAAAAATTAAATATTCTCTATTAATTATGTCTGAAATATTTTTAAATGAACTCAGTAAAAATTTAAACCACAATTTATTAGAATAGAAGTGTTATCTTTCATATGCATTCACATCCATAACTTTACAGAATTTGTTATTAATTCTTTCTTTTGATTACTCAGGAACTCGTATAAGAAGTACTTTTGACTTTGGGTTGGTAACATTTGACATTACTGGTTTACGACCTGACGACTCTGCCATTTATACTTGCAAAGCAACCAACAAATTAGGCGAAGCAGTATCTACTTGCACAATGAAAGTTGCAGGTAATGATTTCCTATTTTAATTTTTCATCTTGTAAGACTCTTACAGTGATGAGAGACTTGTTAATCTATTGAATATTATCTCTGTATTTGTTATGTTACTGTAGATCGTCATTGGTTGTTGGGAAGTGCTATCCATCCAGAAGCTCTCCAGCACATTCAAGATTTGGAAAGACCTCGTATTGATCGTTTAGACGTTCCTGATCAAGTTTTTGAATCTCCAGCATACATCACTCATCTAAATAATGTAGAACTGAAAGAAGGAGAGACTGCTCACTTTGAATGCAATGTTGAACCATCTAAGGATCCAACTCTGAAAATTGGTAATTTCTTTGGTATTTAATTTCTTCCAGAATAAAGTAAATTATTAATGTAACCTGGTATTTCTCTTTTGTAGACTATGATTTTAAAATTTAAAATAGCTGTAAGGTTGTCTATTTTTCTCCATACTGTATAGTTCACACAATAATTAACTACTTTTATATTTTTAGAATGGTTCTGTAATGGAAAACCACTTCCAACTGGTGCCAGATTTAAAACAACTCATGACTTTGGCTATGTATCATTGGATATAACCCATTGCTATCCAGAAGACAATGGTGTTTACATGTGTAAAGCAACAAATTCTAAAGGCCATGCCACCACATCTGGAACACTTCGGTGTACTGGTATGTTTCATGAATAAGAAATATTGTTAAAATAGTTTATTTTAAATTCCAACATGCTTATTGAATCTAATTTAATATCTATTAGGTATATCTGTATTATTGAAATATTGTTTCAGTTCAGTTATTTAATCATATAATATGACTTTGTCTGCAGGAAAAACTGACATATACCTGGACACTCAACATCCTCAAGGAAAAGCTGGTTTGGAGAAAATACAAGAAGCTGAAGAGGCATTTGCAGCAAAATACCAAAGACAACCATCTGCTTTGGAGGCAGCTTATCCTAAACCTGTATTTGTTGTTCCATTGGAACCTCAGTTCACTATTGGTGAAGCAGCTCCTCTGCATCTTGAGTGTCAAGTAGAACCCAAGGAAGACCCTAATCTTAAAGTGGAGTGGTATTTCAATGGAAAGGCTCTTGAACATGGTAAGCACAGTTGAGTTGAGACTAGTATAACTTTGAGTGGTAATATTTCCATTTTTCAATAACCATGTCAGTAAGTATATAGTTATTAATTATGACTTTGCATGAATAAATTATTAAGATGATTAGGATGAAAATTATTTTATGAGTTATTGATCCATTCATTTAAATTTATTTCTACTAATTATCTCCTTATCATTTTTCAGGTTCTCGATTTAAGATGACTAGTGATTTTGGATTTGTTACTCTTGATTTGACTGATGTGTATGAAAGAGATCAGGGAATATATACTTGTAAGGCATACAATCTTGCTGGAGAGGCATTCACTTCAACTACCATCTACTGCACAAGTAAGTATTTATATCTAATGAAGATTCATTCTTTATTTCTATATCTATTATTATCTGCATGTCCTTTTCTACTGATTTTTTCTTAGTCACAGTGCTCATTTATTAATCTTTAAACTTCTCATTTTTTTTGTCCTCTCAGCTAAGGAAGGTCTAATAGAGAAAACTCAGCATCCAAAGGGAACTGCTGGCTTGGAAAAGATTCAGGACCTAGAAGAGTCTTTGAGGAGACAAGATGGTGCTCCAGCTGAAGGAGATGAAGGACATCCTCCTGTGTTTACTTCTCAGGTAAAAATAATTTTTATTGATAATGTTGAACTTCTAGCATAAAATGCTAAAGAATGAATCCTACATCATTGACCACAAAAATAATTCCTTTGCTAATCGTTTCTAATATTTATCTCCAAGATATCTGTAAAAATCAAAAAATATTTCTTTCTCTTTATACATATTGTAGATTTAATTCAGAAGTATATTTAAAAAAATTTTCAATGTACTTAATAGCAACAACAAATCAAATTGAACTGATTTTTATTTTACAGCAACTGATAGGTTTCCATCCTCAAGACACTGAGCAGGTATATTTTATCAGTTTCTTGCGGTGATGGTTGTTTTTTTTTCTTTGGAGAAATATCATTGTCATAATTCTATATCATTCATTACAATTAAAGGTCATAATTGGGGCTCAGAGAATTCTGGTGGAGACTTCTATTTCTTTAACCAACATGTATAATGCGTAGCATTAATATGAATATTCATTTCTCTAATTTCTGTTTTGTATTTTAGAATTAACATTCATAAAATAATTTCAAAACTTACCGTACCTTACTGGAAATTCAAATTATTAATCATAGAATCATATAAGGGATTAAAGAAAATTCATCATTTAAACATCTTGAATTTGTCTGTTATTTTGAATTTTATGTACATGTACAGATATATTTCATCTGTAGAAAATTTTCATTATATAATACATGTCTTGTAAATAACTTTTCAGAAGCTCATAGTTATTCACATAATAAAATAACCTTTTTCATTTATGCAGGCTTATCTCTGCCTAGATATTTTACTAACAAATGCATTATCACTTTTAAATCATTAAAATTATTTGATTAAGATCTCAGATCTTCTAGTTCAAAACTGTGATTGTACAGGTTTCCAGGTTAATCATAATTTTTAATAATTTTAATAAGTAGTAATTCTTAATGTGCAATGCACTCAAGCATATGTTCATAGGAAGCTAACTGCTGCATATTTTTTCACATACTGTCATTGAAATGATTATGTTTTATCAATGTTGGTGGCAGTCTTTTTATAAAATATTTCTTTGTGGTACTACTCTTGTTTGCTGCAAGATAGTATTCAACTCAGATCAAAGTCTGTGTTTAATGATAACAGCTTTAACTACCTTGTTCATTTTCTTGCTTATTTGTCTGCTTTGAATGTACTTTAGAGGATAACTCTGTAAGGACCTCCATAGGCAACCCTTCCACTTCAAAAGTAAACATAAGATGCAGAAGTAAACTTGTGGTGAAAATATAAATCCAATGCATTTGAACCCTTTCCCCTTATCTGTTGGGGGAGCTCCAACATCAGTTTAACATTTCTCCCAAGTGTTGAGGCTCTCCTTTTTCATCTCTTATAATTTAAATTGAAACAATTGCTGGATAATATAATTAATAATAATAATTAACAAGGCATTAATTGTTATAAATGCTTTTAATAATGCATTAGATTTTTACTTTTACAAGAATATACAAATATGTTTATTGCAATTTTTAGAAAAAATTATAAAATGGAATACGTAAAAAAACTTAGGAAATGTTTTGATTTTTGAATACTGCTAGAAACAAGCTGAAGGGAACAAAAATAGACATTTATTCAAGGAAAAAGTGTTAAATGTCTTCAAGATTTGTTTTAATATAAGAATTCATGGCATTCAATTTAGGTGCTTTATATAACAAATGGTTATGGGCATTAAAAATGTTGTTTCATTAGTGGAATAGAATTTAAGAAAATATTTGTGTACAGTTCCAGAATCTAACCAACTTAAGTGAAGGAGATATTGCACACTTTGAGGCCTCTCTTACACCAGTTGGAGACCAGACTATGGTGGTAGAATGGTTCTATAAGGGAGAAGTTCTTAAAGCAAGTAAGTTCCTTATTTAAATTTACAGCCTGAGAAGAATAATTTAATTTTCAAAGGTGATGTAATTAATATTTTAGTTAATACAGGGATGCATTTTCAATTTCATTCATTAGGCAAAAAAGAGAAATCTATTCAAATTCTATTTCTATTATTATCTATTCTTTATTTTTGGCTTAATGAAATCAAATCTCAATTTTTAAAATGTTTGCCTAGTTTTTTTTAAATTTTCTTGCAATAAATTAATTTTCAAGGATGTTGTTATAGCTAATGAGATAATGTTCATTTTTTTAATGAAAAAAATTAGAATTTTAGTAACAATATATCATGGTTTTAACTTTATATAGTAATTTAGTACTATATTGCCATCATATGCCATTGCACATCTGATGTGCTTATTTACTCTTTACTTACATTTTCTCTTACTTATGACTTAGTTTGGATGAGAGTATATTTTTTATCTGTTTTGCTGACTTCTTGATTGATTCTCTTGAACTTTGGTCAATATAATAAAATCTAAATTCTCTTTGAATTTTAGGCCACAGAATAAGAACTGTCCATGCATTTGGCATGGTTGTTTTGGAAATTTTGGGAACTAAGATTGAAGACACTGGGGAATATACATGCCGTGCCACTAATAAATGGGGTCAAGCTGAAATCAGCGTCAACTTAGAGTGTGTTGAAAAGCTAAAGGGACAAAAACCACAGTTTACTACTCAAATCAAGGTATGTAAGAGTGATTTACTGTTTTAATTCTAAGAATGGTTTTCTGATGTAATATGCAGATTATATTTGCTCATCATATTCAATGTGGAGTAATAAATCATGAATGAAATCTATTTTACTTGAAAATTGTTGATCATTAAATACTCTCTTTACTCAAAAATATCATGTAAATTAATCATTTAAATTCTCTTTTTATCAGATTTAACCATATTTTGAAAGTTTTGAAAGATTGAATTTTGTTCAGCTCTTTGTAAATATATACTTTCCAAGGATTTTTTTATTAGAAGTTTTGAAAAAAACTTTTCCATTTTAGTCATTGGAAAACCTCAAGGATGGCGAATCAGCCCACTTTGAATGCACCCTCATACCAGTTGGAGATCCAAATCTGAAAGTTGAATGGTTCCTCAATGGAAAGCCAATCCCTCACTCATCTCGAATCAAGACAGTTTCTGATTTTGGTTTTGTTGTCATGGACATAACATATGTTCAGACTCATGACTCTGGAGAGTATGTCTGCAAAGCAAGTAATAAGTAAGTACATTTTTTATTGAATGAATTATGTTGCATTAATTCTATTGCATTATTCTTGGGAATTTTCCTGGGTGCACGCCCTTACGTGCAAAGTCACCTCAACCCTTTGCTTAGTTGCATTAATGATAAATTAATATTGATAAATTCTGATGAAAACAAATTTAAACATATTTTTTATAATTGCTTAGTTTGAGAATATTTTTGAAATTGTATGTTTTCTCTTTTACAATATAATTAAATAGCTGCATCACAAATATTAAGCATTCCAATGAATGAACCATAAAATGTTAATTTATCTAATTTAAGGTATGGAGAAGACTATACAAAAGCTACACTGAAATGCCGTGGCAAGGGTGGAGTGTACTTGGATACCCTGCAACCAGATTCTTTGGCACGTATTCGTGAACTTGAGTTATCTGGAAACCAAGGATCATTAGAACCTCATACTCCAGTTGAGGAACCTCCACGTTTCATCACCCAATTGACAGACATCACCACTCTGGTTGAAGGACAATCAGCACACTTTGAGGCTCGTCTCACACCAATTACTGATCCACATCTCAAGGTTTGTCAGCCTTTCTAAATTAATACATTATTTTGTAATATCCTACAATGTATGGCTTACAATATATGAAAGTTTTACTTAAAATAACTCAGCTCATAACTCATTAAAATATTTTTTTAATTTAGGTTGAGTGGTATTACAATGGAAAGAAGCTTCCTCATGGACATAAATATCGTACCTTCCATGATTTTGGTCTTGTCATTCTTGACATTTTGTATTGCTATGAGGAAAACTCTGGAGTTTATGAATGCCGTGCATTTAATCGCGTGGGAGAAGATGTTACCAGGGCTACTCTTAAGTGTGTTTCCAAAGCCAATCTCATCTTGGACTCACAACTCCCCCAGGTTTGGATCATATACATGATTATTAATGATTATTCATTTGGATAAATAGACTTATCCTTTAAATGCACAAGAGAGATGAATTAGATATAAATATAAGTAAATTGTAGTAAATTCCTTATAATGGATTATTCTTTTGCCCAATAGGCAATAAATTTGAAACCATAATTACTTAATGGAATGCTCAATTCATTTAAAATTTTTTATCAATGAAATTTTAATCTAGTTATGTGAAAAGAAGGATTGTCAAAGTTAAGCATTGCTAACCCCTAAGGTGATATGAAACATAATTTTTCATAAAAAGTTTCATTACAGTTCAACTGACAAATATTACAAATTATTTTCAGAATCTATTTTACCAATAATTCCACAGTACCTATGTCTTTTGCCTTGAATAAATCTTATTTGCTAATCTAAAAATATTGACCAACAGGGCATGGAGGGTGGATTGCAAAAGATTCAAACTCTTGAGGACTCGCACATCAGATCAAGAGAAGAGTTGACCGCTGAAGAGAGGAGACAGGCTCCTGTATTCACTGTGCCTCTATCTAATCACGAAAATCTACGTGAAGGTGAAAGTGTGCATTTTGAGGCTCGCCTCACTCCAACTGATGACCCAAGACTGAAAGTAAATATCTATCCATTAGACTAAAATATTCCTAGCAGTTTAACTGATTATCAAACAAGAAATTAACTCATATTTTGCCCTTTAATAATAGGTTGAATGGTTTTGGAATGGAAAAGCCCTCAAAACTGGATCACGCTTTAGGACTTTCCATGACTTTGGTTTTGTTATATTGGAGATTTCACCAGTCTATCCTGAAGATTCTGGAGAGTATTCATGCCGTGCCACAAATGAATATGGAGAAGCTGTTACTACTGCTACAATGAAAGTTCAAGGTATATTTTATTCCCAATTTTGAGAAAGTTCTCTCAGATTACTGAATTTTTCACAGAATTGCATTTTATTGTCAAAATATGAAGTTATACTGTGTATATATTCTAATAAACCTTTCTAAATTTCAATTTTAATATGTTATCATTAATTATATGGTAATAATTCGTTAATAGTTAATAATATGGTAATAATAAATGATATGCAATTATTAATTAAAAATTATCATTTTATTTTATATAGGAAAGAGAAGTATCATCTTGGAATCTCAGTTACCTAAGGGAATGGAAAGCACAATTGAAAAAATTGCTGAGCTCGAAGGTTTGGGCCATGTAACTGGTATACCAATGGAAGAGGAGGATACGGGAAAACCACCTGAATTTATCACAACACCTGCTGACCTAACTCTACAAGAAAATTCTCTTGCACACTTTGAGTGCCGTTTGACACCCGTGAATGACTCAAGCATGAGAGTTGAATGGTTCCACAATGGAAAACCTTTGTCTGCAGGTTCCCGTATCAAAACTATTAATGATTTTGGATTTGTTATTCTGGAAGTTGCTGGAGTATACCAGAGAGATGCTGGACTTTACACTTGCAAGGTAATCTCTAGTTATTTTATTTATTTTAATAGGCATTTGCTCAATTTATCCTGTAATACTTAAAAACATTTTGATTGGTTGTAGGCTACCAATCGCCATGGAGAAGCAACTGTATCATGTCAGCTTCAAGTTAAGGGAAGACAGGGAGTAGTGATGGAGCCTCAGCTCCCTAGAGATTTTATTACTGGAACAACAAGTATTCAAAGGTTAGAGGAATCTCTTTACAAGAGAGAGGAAGTCCCTGCTGAAGAAGAAAAGCCCGAACCTCCACGTTTCGTCACCGAGCTTAAGGTTAGCAGAATGTTCCATTGCAAGTATAGCAACAAGGAAAACTATTTAATGTATTTTGACATATTAGTATCACTTTCTTTTATATGATCTGATATTTTCTTTGCTTTAGAAATACAGTCGCCCCTTGCCACTTTGCACTTCTATTTTCACGGTTTCACGGTTCTGTTGTGGTTATTTCAAATACATATATTAAATATAATAACATCTCTATGAAGGTCATAAACAATTTTTCTGTTTTTTAACTAGTAATAATTTTTAATTATAAGTAAAGAATCCTACTTTATGGAAATTCTCATATCACCATAGTCTGATTAACTGCGACAAACAAGGGAAGTTGATTGATAATTTCAGGAGTAAAAAGAATAAATTGAGATAGTTTTATTAAAAAGTTCATCAACAAACCATGAATCCATGATTTATTTCCAACTTAGGACGTGACGGATATATCAGAAGGAGCTCCTGTCCACTTTGATTGTCGGGTAGAACCAGTTGGAGACCCAACAATGAGAATAGATTGGTTCCACAATGGACGTCCATTCCCTACTGGCTCTCGAGTGCATACTCTTAGTGACTTTGGCTTTGTATCTCTGGATCTTGACTGGACATATGCTCGTGATTCTGGAGAATTCCTATGCAGAGCCACAAATAAATGGGGTTCTGCCACTACTAAAGCCTCACTTTTGGTTAAAGGTAGGAGTAAATTTCCATAAATATTTACTTTAATCTCTTGTGTTTTCTAATTCCAAAATGATGAATACAAGCAAATAGCTGTAGTAAAAGTGCTAAATGAAATTTATGTTTTATTATAGCTCTTTAGTATGAGCTAGCATGGTAATTACCAAACAATTGAGTAAATTTGGTGACGTACTATGATTTTTTATTATTTTGAGAATGAATATGTTTTGCTAAATATTTATTATTTAGTATTCCTTGAAATTTTCTCACAGATAAATTCACTTTGTTCATGGAGGAACAAGGATTGAGTGAGCTTCTGACAGATATGCAAGGTTTGATTATTTATCAGGTTCTTTAAAACCAGGAGGTGGTGGTGCTAGTAAATTTGTGTTGCCCAATTAATCTTTACAGGACTTTTTCCAGTGATTCATCTCATAAGGTTGACGGAAGCTAACAAGAACTTAGTATAATTATTCAGAGAATAATTTGAAAACTAATGTGTAATTATTCTAAACCTAATATGTTATCAACGTAGAAGTTATTGCTTATCAATATTATGAGTGATACAATTATACCTACAGCTTATTATCTAAAATAGAAGATGTTAGTGAGGGGTATTGATGAGTTGATAACTATTTTAGAATAGATTAATCATACCTGAAATTTAAAGATAAATTTTAATAACCTATACTTTAGATTACAGTTTATCCTTAGTATCTTCAAGATGAATATACCTTGTAACACTTTTACCCAAAAAATATAGTGAATTTGGGTTAAATAAGGTTTAAAAATAATTAGATGGCATGAAGAAAGAAGAGATGTTAGTACAACGAAGCTTAAAATAACCATTGTCTCCAAACTCTAACTTTAATTTGTTAGTATAAATAGAGAGAGGTGACTTCAGTGATAAAATAGGTTTAAACTGAATAACTTTTTAAAACAGGAACTAATACATGATAGACTAAATAACAAATCAGATTCCTCCCATGTTATTAGATAAAAAATTAAAGGCTAGGAAGAGGTGATGGAATTGCTAACACAATGCCAATCCCTTCGTCACTTTGTTAATATGTGAATGATTCTTTTCCAGCCAAGCGTGATATTATATTGGACTCACAGCTTCCTGAGGGAATAAGTGGAGAGAAACTGAAGGAACTGGAAAGAGGACCTGTGACAGTTGCACCAAAGGAAGATGCTCCTCTATCGCCTCCTAAATTCATAACACAGGTGAATAAAAGCAAAAGATTTACTATGCACCAAAAAGTGCTTAATAGTCATTACTTTTAAACAAAATTGCTTAATTTTCCAATGATCCCATTGCAGATTGAATCAGTTGGTATTGGAGAGGGAGAGGCCATCAGATTTGAATGCCGTGTTGAGCCCAAAACTGACCCCAAGCTGAGAGTTGAGTGGTATCATAATGGAAAACCATTACCTTCAGGCCATCGCTACAGGACTTTGTATGATTTTGGATTTGTGTCACTTGATATTCTATATTCCTACCCTGAAGACTCTGGTGAATATGTCTGTCGTGCTGTGAATGAATTAGGAGAAGATACAACAAAAGCCACAGTCTCTTGCAAGAGTAAGTCGTTTTTGTTGAAATTCTTTTAAAACATACTGCGATATGTCAAAGATAGCTGGGAATGGGGTAGCTCTCAAAAACCATTTCAACTCACCCCTCGTAAATATATATTTTATCTCAAATAAAAATTAAGGATACTCAAGTATTAAAATAATGTCCACCTTTTAGAACCATGCAAATAATTTGATCATACTTAATTTTTATGCATTTGCCTAATTTGGTAAATTTAGCTTTGAATTGAATTATGAGTTGTGATTTAAATTTATAGATGAAGATTCAGAAGGTAGTAAATTAGTTTCCAGTTCCTTCTTGCGCCTGCATGAGGATATCAATTAATAAAATAAATTTATATGTAGTACTAGAAATTTCCACCAAATCGGTCATGCAATTTGAAATTAAGCCCTTTTGCTTAAGGGAACAAATTTTATAGTTAAAGTATTTTTAAACAAAGACTTCTCAAAATAAATTGATGACCAATGATATAAAGAATTCAAAATTAATTATTTAAAGAATCATTTTGAGCTTAACATATAAATTATCAATGATTGGATATGATCATGTTTTACATCTTATAGAACTTCCAACTATTTTGCTGCAAAATCAAGTACCAAAGGGCATGAAGAAATCTGAAGCTCTGATGCAGATGGAAGCCACTATTAAAAAATATACTTCAGAAATCCATCTGACTGAAGATGACATATATGACCCAGATAAAAAACAACCACCAAGGTAACAATATAATATATACATCTTAGAATTATTTTATTATTTAAAAATTAATTTTTATTAATATACATTATTATTTCTTTAGATTTGTGACACAAATCAAAGATCAAACTCAGCTGATTGAAATGCAAGTTACCAAGTTTGAATGTCAACTGGCTCCAGTTGGTGATCCAAACATGAAAGTTGAATGGTTTTTCAATGGAAAGCCTCTTCCATACAGTAAGTTTATCATTTCTGTATATGAAGATTAATATTTCAATGGATCTAATAGTTTTGTGTTATTCAAATACCGCATTTACTTTCAGAATCATATAACTGGTCATTTTATTTCATAATTTATTCTCCCTCATTGATCACTCCTTAATGGTTCCTTGAAGCTATTGAGTGTCATAATGTTTATCAGAATTTTTAACAGATAATATCTTTTAACTGGAAGTAATGTCAAATTCATTGTCAATATAAAATATGCCATTAGTAATATCACAAATAAAAGTGCATAAGTATTATTTTGATAATTTTGTGGAGTTATTAATGAAATTTAAATGTAATTAACTAATTTTGCAAAAATCATTACTTGTTTTAATTTTGACACTACTGTGCACTGCCTAAAACCTTGTTGAATCTTTTCATTTAGTTATATTTATTCTTAAGTGCCAAGCTGCAACTTGATTCAACATTCAAAGATCTAATAAATTTATTCTGAATTTACATTTCCTTTCAACAGAGAATCGTTTTACACCTATTTATGACTTTGGGTATGTTGCGATGAACTTTGGTTGGGTGTATCCTGAAGACAGTGGAGAGTATCTGTGCAGAGCTACAAATCTTTATGGAATGGATGAAACAAGAGCTATAATTAAAACAACAGGAAGACCAGGAATCATCTATGAATCTCAGCTACCTAAGGGAATGAAGAGCATTGAAAGAATCAGGGAAATGGAAGCTGCATGGCAACTGTAAGTTCCTATATATCTGTTAGTATATGAGCTAGCAGCAGAAACATGAGTTGGAGAAGAGGCAGGTCATTGTATCTTTAAAAAATATTACATAAACATGTAAAAAATGATGAAATTTACAAAAGTCTTTTAAACGTTTCATATGTAGGAATAGATCCCAGTAAAAATAACTGTAATATATTTTTCTCTTCATAGGGCACCAGAAGAACAAATACAAGATGAAAGGCCTAAGACTGCTCCAGTCTTTGTCACAAAACCTGAACCTTACACAGCCACGGAAGGAGAACCAGCTCGCTTCTGTTGCCGTGTGACTGGTTATCCTAAGCCAAGAGTAATGTGGCTTGTAAATGGTCACACAGTAGTGAACGTAAGCTCCTATGTTCAAAATGTTATCTTTGAAGAAAAAATTGCAAATTTAGTTTTCTCTCTTGTAGATTGAATTTGACAATTTTTGAAATTTTTAGAATGAATTTCAAATATCTTATGAATTATCTGATTTTCATTGAACATTATTTCTATTTTAAAATGTTGGCTTTATTTTATTTACGTTGAATTAAATAGGGTACAAAATATAAGCTGACATATGATGGAATGTGGCATTTGGATATTCCCAAAACACGTCAATATGACAATGGAAAAGTGGAAATTATTGCAAGAAATTCAGCTGGAGAAGCTTATGCAGTATCAGACTTAACAGTGCAGGCTCGTCATGATGACTATCGCAGAGTTCTTAAGAACTCACCAAGACGTAAGTTGGTTTGTTTTGTATTGTCCTTCCATTCATAGGATATATCTTTCATTTAGGAGGAGTATTTTCTGCTTGTTAGAGCTGATGCTGAAGAAGCTGCTGCAGCTATATAACAAAGTAGGAGGCTTTTAGAAGCAACTTTTCTCAAACTCTTTCTTGTAATTGTTTATCACTAAATAGTTTTATTCTTCTAAATATGGTCTCATAAATTTCAAAATAAATATTTATGCAAATACACTATCAACTATACTGCTTGAAAGCATGAAAAAACTAAAATAAATAGTTTGAGAATGGTTGTTAAGCCTCATTTTTGCATTTCAGGAATACTTTGTTGCAGATAATTATTTTTTTAATGATAAATTATGACTGATTTATAAATGATACCCTGTAAATGCAAATGACTATTTAAACAAACAACATAAAACCACCTTGATTCTAATCACAAGCTTACACATTTAAACCAGCAACACTTATTTTCTAATAAACATTGGTTTGAAGTGAACAATAGTTCACTCCATGAGAAAAATTGATGTCATAATTTTACAGATCACAAATTGATTCTTTGCTAAGTAATCAGATTATTTCATTAATTATTTTTCATGGAGTGAGCTGTTTTAATATACTAACACACCATGACACTGCTTGCACCATACCTACTATTGCACACATTCGAAATTTCCTGCTTATCTCTAATGGTGGCCATTAGAGGAAGTTGCTTTTCAAATGGGGGAAGCGTCTAACTGATTGAACCGTAAGACGACCTCTTTTGTCTCTTCATGCTTCTGACAAAGGACTTCTCAGGTATGGATTTTTTTTGTAACTTTCCTTGTTGTGCCGTTCTTCCGTACATATTCTGTAACAATGTACTATTTGATTTCATTTTGCTTTTGTGAATACTTTTCTCTTTTTCTCAGCCTTCTTTGGTAAGATATGAGTATATCTTTCTTGCATGAAAATTATATAGATCCTGTTTCCTTTTTCCTAGGTAACACTGTAAATATTTTATCTATTAATTTTCCTTTTTAGCTGCTCCACTAATGTCTTCAAACATAACATTACTGACCCTCATTTAAACATAAATTAAAGAATAAATTCCCTCTCTAAAATAAAAATGAATCATGTGACTTTTTATGAAATGTTGAATTTATTTGTACTCCTTATGTCCTTTTGTACCTTACAGTTTCATACCTGACCATGATTGCTTGTTAAATAATTTATGAAAGTAAAAATGGAATTGCTTTCATAAATTTTGCAAATAGGAGAAGAGTAAAATTTCTTCTTCATAAATATTTTGCAAATGAAAACAAGTGATCAGTCTTAGCATTCTGTACAATTGAACATTTTTTTGCATTTATATTTGTTATTTTGTTATGTCTTATGCAACAAGCACTTTTTATACATGAATTTTTTCATTTTATGTTACTGCATGTCTTTTTCAATGCTCAATTCTGCTAATTTTGTGGAATTTTTAGAGTATCATTTTCATAATGTTTTTATGCCAATGGCAGCATGGTATGACTTTGAACTGAGCCAATACCAGAAGGAGAGACAGGAAACTGAGTTGGAGAGAGTATTTGAGGAAAGACAAGGCCAACAAGTTGAAATTTCTACTGATCATCTTAAGGCAAAAACAGTGAAAGAACCAGAACCAGAATGGACTCAGCATGTAAGAAAGAAGAAAGGAGAAGATTACTACAACAAACTGAGAGAGGTGAGAAACCATTAATAGCATGCTAATTGTCCTTATCTTTTTTAATTTATTTTAATATAATTTTATTTTGTGAAAGTAATTTTTCATAAATACTGAAGTATTGATTTAATTTGTTTTGTGATTATAACAAAGCTTGAAGAGGAGCAGGTTGTCAAGGAATCCAGACTGAGAGAAAAATCACATCAATTTGCCATACCTGGAGATAAGATTGTATCTAAATCCCTTGCTAAGGGAATGGCTCAAAGTTATGAAGATAAAGTGTAAGTTCAAATCTTTAAATTTTATGTACATTTCCATCCACTGTGACATTTATTCAAGGAATGTTTATGTGTATTCCAGGGATTCTCAAGATGAAAAGCCAAAATGGATTCCTCCTCCAACTGCAAGAATAGTACAACACATGCAAGATAAGACAGATAATGCTGTTGAAGTAACTACAGTTAAAACTGGTGTAGTCCCTGAACCTCTAGAGTCTAGTATTCATGGAAAAGAAATTCATGTTGCCAAACAAAAACAAACACAGAAAGAGGTAATATTAACACTCAAGGACTTATAGCTAAATTTTTTTGTTTTTATCATAAAAATGAAGATTTAATTATTTTTTTAACTGTTTATAGACAAGAGGAGACGTTGAAATTACAAGAAAAATAACTGCTACAGAAACCACAGAAATGGAGCACAAGGGCACTACTCAGGAAAGGATTGTTTCTGGCCAAGTGGTATGATTTATGCTATTAGCTTTTGTTATTATTGCTCAGTAGTAAAATTTCACAAAAAAATTCTACAAGAATGTAATTGTTTCTGTAATTTCTATAACCATTGTTGTTCTATAACCATGTTGCTCCATAAAGCATATTCCTATTATCTGAGAGAGCTTTGCTTTTTTATTATGGAATTAAAATAATTCCTTTAAGGTATTACAGTTTTAAGTATCTGTTTATGTTTCAGAAACCAACAAAACCTCCATTCTTCACTAAGAAGATACAGCCGTGTAGGGCATTTGAACAAGAGCCTGCTCGTTTTGAAGTTGAATATGATGGAGATCCTATACCTACAATCAAGTGGTTTAGGGAAGATTTTCCAATCAAAAGTTCTCCTGATTTTACAATCCACACATTTGGCACTAAGTCAGTTCTGCTGATTCGACAGGTAAAATTAAAACATTTCAGTGATGTTATTTTAATGTTTTTACTGAATGAAATTCTTATCCTGAAATAGAATTTATCATTTCCATAAGAGATAATTCTAAGACTTTCTCATGATTCTCAAAAACTTAACTCAGATGGAATAGTTTTGGGGTACTTAATGAAATCAACCTTTGGAGCATAGATTTTGACTTATTCAACATGTATTGCTTATTGAATTAACCAAGCTCACTCACATCTCATTGGATAAGTAAGGTATATTGAAAAAAAAAATTCCATACTCCTAAAGTATGTATTTAGGTGTGCTCGTGCATGAAAGGAAAACTGTATTTGTCAATTCCTTAGAGAATTTTTATATTTATTTCAAATATAGGTGATTTATTCAAATAAAAACTATATTGAAGCATATGAAATAGTGTAAAACAAAATTCATCAATAACTGATCATCTGTCTCTAACAAAATTGTTAATTATCATAAAATTCTATATTCTGTAATTACTCAGAATTTAATGGATAGGTTAACAATTTTGCTATCAAGGATGTGATAAAATAATTCAATGGCAACAAGTATTTCAGCTATCCTGTAAGAGCTGCATCCTTAGGAATTAAATTTCTTGCAATTTTGCTTATAAGGAGTGGAAGATGAATAAAATAGGATGAAATCATTCCGATGAGCAAGAAAATTTATTCTTAAGAAAATAAATTTGATTCACTTCATAGAAGCAGCTTAAAATCAATGTTTACTATGTATAGTGAGCTGCAATATTTTTCTCCTGATTATTCATAAATCATAATGATAAAATTAATTAGCTTCACATATTAAGTCTATGAAAACTCTTTAGGTATTTTCTGAAGATTCTGGAATATTTGCTGTGGTAGCAGAGAATCGAGGAGGTTCAGCCAAATGTAGTGCTAACTTAGTTGTTGAAGAACGAAGAAGGCCAGGGCGGGGTGGTGTGATACCTCCAAGTTTTCTCACAACTATTCAGGGAGCCAATGTAAATGCTGGTCAGCTTGCCCGTTTTGATGCCAAAATCGCTGGAACACGCCCATTAGATGTTTACTGGCTAAAGGTGAGCAATAGTTTTATTTCTTTGATATCATAAATTTTAACCTTTTAAATGAATCTTTCAATTCCTATTTATCAATAACTATTGCCTATCTCTTCATATAGAATGGCAAAAAGATTGTAAGTGATACACGTTACAAGACTCTGGAAGAAGATAATATGTACACCCTCTTGGTTATTGAGGCATTCCCTGAAGATTCTGGTACTTTTGAGTGTGTTGCCATTAATAGTGCTGGTGAGGCTCGCTGTGATGCAGATCTTAATATCCAAGCACCTGGATCACCTGCTACAAAACCCAAGCAACAGAAACAGCCAGAATCACCAGGTGGTGAAAAGGCTCCTTCAATTGTAGAGCCTTTAAAAGAGCAAAAAGTGAAGGAGGGGCAAGCAGTATCTTTCCGTTGCAGAATCACAGCCAAGCCAAGTAAGTTCAATGATCCACAATGATCCAAGAGAAAAAGGAATAACAATGATAAGTGAAATTTTATGAAGAAAAATGTTTGTGCCAGTTTAGTTTATCATTTTTAATTTGTATTATTACTGTGCATGCTAAATCTATCCATAGCACCACAGATCAAGTGGATGAAAGGAGACAAGCCTATTAAGCCATCTAAATACTTCCAAATGGCTAAGGATGGAGATGTTTACACTTTGAGAGTCAGTGAGGCTTTCCCCGAAGATGAAGGGACATATAAATGTGTTGCAACTAACCCTGCTGGTTCAGTTACTCTATCTGCACCTCTCCGTGTAATTGGTAAGCATGCATTAATATTTTGTTGCTTTTTTGTATAGATACAAATATTGTTACATGGATGACAATGATGATCATATTTTTTTTTTTTTACTTTTTAGCACCTGAAGTGCAAGAATTATTGCCAACTTTGGCTCCTTTGGCTGATGTTACCGTACCTGAAGGAAATCCTGCTCAGTTTAGGACACATGTGACTGGAAAACCTTCACCAACAGTGCAGTGGTTCAGAGAAGGTGCTTTGATCCCCCAATCAACTGATTTCCAGGTAATTTATATTTAATGTCATGATGAATTGTAAATGGGGTTATAATTTCAGACAGAAAAATGGGCTGGAAAAATCTTTAGCAATTAACTAATTGATCTCATCATGGTTTAAGGTTTTCAAAATTTTCTTTTGGTTAAACGATCACAAACAGACTACAATTACAAATGCATAGGTACATTTTCCTTCCCCATTAAAATTAATGGTAATTAATTTTTAAACTGAATTTAAAATATTTCATACAATATCAATTAAAAATCTTCAAGAACTGTTAATTTGGTAATTAATTTTCACTTTTTAAACTTATTTCAATTCTTGATTTACATTCAATCATCAGCTTTAATAAAAATTCAACAAATAGGTACATCCTTAAATTCTTTTCCTTTTCCATAAAAAAGTACTACTTCCTTTATGTGTATTTTGAGATAGATTAACATATTTATTATTAAATACAATATTTTGCTGTTATGATAGAATTTTCTTTATTTATTGTCTTGATTTTAATGTAGATATTCAGAATTTTCATAATTTTTCAGTATATTTTCCAGTATGTAATAATAAACAACTGTAGCATTCCACTGAATATTCAGAGATTGTGGCCTACTAACAATACACTTGCTTTTCAGCTGCAATTTGTGCCATTTAATGGGAAAATATAAGAGTTTCATTATATTACATATTCACCAGAATTTTTGCAATTTTTTATAATTAAACAATATGTAAAAATGAAACAGATTTCCTTGATTAAAAGTCATTAAAGCGGTTTATTGACTCTGACTAAATTTAATTACTTAGTTTTTAAATCTTCTATGAAAACTTTAAATCTTACAAAAATTCCGTTTTCAGGTTCAATGCTTATGATATCGTAGGCACCCATAACTTATTATTATCTGAATTCAAAGTGATGTTAAACTGACTACAATTACTCAATCATAATAATCTTCTAAATATTTCCCATAGCATTATTTAATAAAGAATAAAATACTATATGATTATTAGATGTAACATATTCTCCATTTAATCCCTTCATATAACCATATCTAATATTCTATATTAATTCCTGAAGGCCAGAATGTAATGAGTAGATGAATAGTGATACTTTCATTGATAGTCAACAATTAACAAATATTTTCTTCTTGTGATTCATGGAGTCTTTTGTTTAAGGGTAATAATTTGTGTGCACAACTCTGTTTTAGATGATTCATGAGGGGAATAATGCTGCCCTTCTGATCAAGACAACATTTGAGGAGGATTCTGGAGTGTTCACTTGCCGGGCCACCAACTCAGCTGGCCAGGTTGAAACCTCTGCAAGGCTGATTGTGAAAAGTAAGGATTAGATTAGATGGGCTTTGATCTTCCAAGCTTATTGTGTAATGCAAACCTGCGTCCTACTCAGGATTCATTGAGTCCTGTTGTTGTTGCTGTTGTTTAATGTTCCTTTATTTATTTTCCTTGTCTTCCATACAGTTGACAAGGTAATAAATAGAGATGTAATTTATCTATATTCTATTGGTGACCATTGTAAAAAAAAACAAAATAAATTTTGTTCCCCTGCTGCTACAGTTACTGTGTGCCAATGAATCTCCAATAGAGTATAACAACTCATTTTCCTAAATCACTCAGTTTAAGTTTTAGTGTTTGCCTGTTTAAATTTTTATTGTAATTATGTAGTTCATTTAGGCCAAGTTTTATTACGTGACTACAAAAATAGCTTGGCTCTTATAAGCCTGTATCTTACTGTTATTTGATAATCAAGTGCCTTATAGTCAGCATATTGCTTTTCTAATTCCATGCTAATGTGTTCAACTCTGGATAAGGTAATATGTCATTAAGGAGAAATAAGTAAATTAAATTAATTTTAGGTACTTGCTCACTTAAATTATTTTCCCCTTTCTAGTCAGGCTGACATAATAAAGTGATTGTTCAAATTGTTTGAAATATTTTATCTATTGGAATATGTGCAGTGCATCAGTTTATACGAGAAAATGTCTGAGATAGGTTGGATAATGTCATGTCATCATATTTTTAAATGTTTATTTTTGGCGGTAGCTTCCTGATAAGCACAACGCTTCATATGTCATAAAGATTATGTTTGAGTGAACCATATGTATAATTTTTATCACAGTTGACATTATATATTTTATTATATAGAGAAAGCATTAATACTCATTGAATATATTGCTTTTTGGACTATTTGAAGTATTTCTGTTGTACATCATATATTGTCCTAAATAAAGTAGAAAAAATCAATACAGCATTTTTAAGTGTTTTATGAAGAGTTTTCACGCAGTAGAAGCATGAAAAATATTTATTATCTGATTAAAATCAATAAGTGACTTTAAAACACTTTCCAAAACATTATCATTCATTCATTTACTAGAACAGTTTCTTTTCACCATATAACTACACTTTCATCATTCAATCACTATATTTTCTAATTTGAGATTATTATCAGCTTTTGGTTTTACAATGAATTTATTAATATGTTGCTTATTGCAATGGATATTTTTGGATATGTTAACTGAAAGTACTAGCTTGCTAGATAGCTTCTTTTAAAATCCTCCTCTATCTCAAATTTTCATGTGGAGGACTAAATGTTTCACTCTGAAGGTATTTTAAAATTTGGAAGTTCAAATTCATCTCAATGTAATTGATCATCTGAAACGAATTTGGAAGCAGCAAGTGGGTGTTCTATTTTGGACCACTTAGTATGTTTATTTCTGGCAAATATCTCCTAGAAGCTGCTTGAATGACATGATAAATGACTGCAGAAAATTATGACTACAAATATATTTTTATGTGGCTCAGGTTTCCTCACCCTACACATAACTCTCATAATTTTCTTTTGAAATAAATTTTACTTTGAAGGATCACCAGGAGATAATAAAGTCTTCAGAAGGTCAAAAAATTGTATTTCACCCATTTTTTTAATAAAATATCTTCAGTTTCAAAGAATTTTCATTTTGATTTTATCAACCTTTCTGTGATGGATTTTTCATTATAAATATGCAGGATACAGATTTCTTCTATCAATACCATAAAACTTCTTTCCAATTCTCTTTATACTAAAGAAAGAGAGAGAGAGGGGCTACACCTTCTTGTAACGCATTATTTTACCATTTCTTACCAAGATGTCGTATCAGTGTCCTTGTCAATACAGTTTTTCCTTTCCCTAGGGAAAATAGTAGAAACCCCATTGCAGTACAAAGAACGGTCGAGTAGAGGGAGTAGCGTTACATCGCTTTAACTCGCCGTCTCTGCGCAATTTTACTTCTCCACACATTGCTGAAGGAGTAGAATCCGCGAGTGTGGTATTCCCACAAGAGGCTAGTAAGCTGAGACATGGGGGGAGCGCCTGTGTGGCTGAAAGGAAAGGAGTTTGGGGCGCTTTCTTGGGAGGTTAGGGAAGCGGAGATGAGCAGAAAGATGGCGTCTATTTCGGTCCTCCACACTCAGCCTAACCCCTAGCGCGGAGTCCTCTCTGTCGCGGCTAAATTTGGAGATGAGACTTCTCCCCAACAGTGAGATTCAACGTGCCCACCTAACAGCTCCCCGCAATTGATGCTTATACCGATTCGACCGTAAAATTTCGAACGCTTCCCTCTCAAACTAGTTGCCACAGCTTAGATATCCAACCCTTCCTCCCCTAGTCTCCTTCTAACCTCAAAGTGAAAGTTGATGACCTGAGTCAGTTACATGAACATATTTAACAATCCCGTGAGTAACTCTCGTTTTATTTAATTTTAGCCGAAAAATATCGGAGACGTCATCAGGATCTTACTTTCTCTCCCTTCAGATATTTAAAAATAGAGAATATTTTTGCGTATGTGACTCCTCCGATGTTTTGGCATGAGCGCGGTTTTACTTTCGTTGGCGTGCAAAAATATTTGCAGGAATTTCTTTTGAATGGGACTGGTAGGGATGGGGAAGAGAATGATGTCCTATCTGTTGCCGAGCGGATGGGATAGGTAGCTTTCGCCATTCTTACCACAATCCTATTAGAATTGTGTAGGATCTCTTGGAGAGCGGAACGTCTGCGTGGGCCGCGGATGATTCCGGAAAGGGTGACGCGTGTTTTGTGGAAGCTATTGAAAAATCTTCCATCCTTGATTCACGGTCAAACGGCGCTGACGTAAACAACCCGTTCTCATTTGACTCATCGCCCCGCTCGCTAACAAAGCTTATTTTTCGCAACCTTTCATGTTTTCAGTCGTCGTCGATACCGTATTCCTTTCGCCGCGCTTGTTTTTTGAAGTATTTGAGGAGGTCTCCTCTTTAAAAACCTCTTACCTGATCACTTTTTCGCTCCTCTTTAGCTTTCTGCCAAGCGTTGGGCGGAAATTATTTCGGGAACGAGGTCGTTGTCGTTGGCTGATCGTGTGTTGCTTTTTCTTTTTATAAAACCTATTCCACCCTTTCCGTCGTCATAATTTAAACTTGTGACTGAGCCATCCACCGTCTCGCGCCCCTTCTCCAAGCAACATCGGTTGCCAAGGATGGTAGGAAGGGTTTATGTTCCTCGCGGAGCTTCTCTCACCTGTATCCAAGAGAATCTTGGTCTTGCTTACCTCAGATGCAATGACGCATCCCTTTAGCGTTCAGGCGATGCCGGAGGGGGGAGGAATAGGGTGCGGAACAAGGGGATTTGCGTCGCGTGGGTCGAAGGAAAGCACGGTTTTTTTTACTCACGCCCTCCTTAGAAATTTCTCTCCTACCATCCCTTCGAGGAAACTGTGTCTCCATTGTAACGGAAGGGATCCAAGAATAGGAATTTTGAATCATCTGTTCCTTCCCGTGGCGTATACTCACTCTCCCTCCCTCCAGCAACCCCAAAAATCCTCCCCTACCGCGGTCTTCGTGATTAAAAACGCTCCCCAACTCTCTCCCCGACTCTTCTCCACGCTAACTCACCGGTCTTTCTTTAGAATGTATTTTCGTAGCGGTTTACCTCCTAAGCGTAGCACCTGTGATGAACGGTAACATCACTCTTACGTTCTCCTTCGCTACAGCCATAAGAGGGATGATGGACATGTCATTTGGGGTTAACCACGTAAACAGCCATTACCTCAATGAGGGAATATTTTCCTCTAAAACGGCCAAAGGGAGAAAATTAAGCGAACCGACCGGATTCGGTGCGTGAAAGCGAGCCGGGGCGGGGGAGAGAAGAACATGAGGATTACGAAACATGAATAAGGTGAAAAGGAGAATGAGGTGATTGCACTCGCTTTGTTCCTTGCCCTCTTTTTCAGTCCTTATACCGCCATTAAGGTCTCTCATTCCATCACCTTCTCATGTGGCCCGCGGTGCAAGCACCTCGTTTACCCTTTTATAGAGAAGAAAGCGATAAATCGCAGGTGTGGTTGATTCTTTGAAAATCCCTGACCGTATTCTTTTCGGCTGCCCCACGGTGAAGGAGAAGGAGATTCGAGTGATCGGGACTTATAGGGTTATGGAATTGCTCGTTCTTTCCTGTTTTCTCCCCACTTCTTCGTGCCCCCTTCACTATCGTGTCCATCATTCAATTCCAAGTAGGCCACTCTCTTGACTGCGAGACGCCCTCTCTCTCTCTCTCTCCCTTTCCTCCACGATAAGTCATTCCCGTGAGTCATCGGTGTCTTGAATCCACTTGTTGTGTCATCGCCGAGGATCTGCCTTTCTTTTTTGCTCTCGACTCGGAATGCTGCACGCGTGGGAGTGCACCTAATTCCCTCGCTGCATTCTCCGATGGCTTCCCCGCTCCCCCTACCGTAACATGCCGTATAGGAAACAGCATCCTTACCTTGTCATCCCATCTCCGCGGAGTTTCCTCTTGGGAAGACTTCCTAAGCATTTCTCAATACCAAGTAGGGAGGATGGAGAGAAGAAAGGAGAGCGGGGATTTCAAAGATGGCCTTGGCGACATCGTAAAAAAGAGCGACCTACTCGGAATTATGCCACAAGTTAACAGTCATAATCTTATTCCGTCACCATTTAAGATGATTTCATCAATAGATGTCGATGAATCGCGTCCCACTTCAAGTAGCGGGATTATGGAAATTGGCCCGCTAATAGCCCGCTTACACAACCTACTTAAGTTTCTTTCCATTGGAAACCTTTGGACACAAAAAGACAGCGCGCAGGCAAGACAACTCTCAAAAAAATCAAAACCATTGGAGAAAATAAAAATGTGTTAATGCCCCCTAAAATTAACAATTATAAAATACAGCACAGCAGTTATAATTGTTCAACATTAAAACACATTTAAATAAAACATTACATTTTGTCATAACAGCTGATAAATAAAATTCACTAATGACACAAACGGCAGATTAAGTCCTCGACTCATCAAAAATCTTATTCCTATGGCAGTTTGAAATTGGTCGAAGTAACAGATTTTCTTTACGAAGTTTCTCTCGAAAAAAGTAGTACATGCACTGTAATCTTCTTATAACTTCACTTAATAAATGGATCTCCTCTAATATCCTTCCTAAAGCCTCCGTAGACTTTTTCACTCACAATCACACACTAAACATTCCCTAAAACGTGAAACTTTATCACAGCCTTACCTTAGCCTCTCCCTAATAAGAAAAGTTTTGTCCTAACCCTAACGTCCGGTTCAAAACTGCCGCGCAAAGATCCGTGGATTGGGGGTTAAGTTGGAGATCAAAATATTGAAATGACAAATTGAGCGATCGAGAAAAATTGTCTTAGAGATTCTCTCTGCTCACTTTTAACTTCGTCAAAGTGGAGAAAAGAGTTTGCTCGCGGTATCCCGTCGCGATTTGACAGTAGTCTCGGACCAATCGACGGATCTTTGCGCAGCTTGCTTGAATTGGCAGAAAATCACTAATAACACTCGAGAGCACCACCACACTCACAGAATCACACCACAAACTTTCTTCAGTGCACAGCAGGAGGCAAAATCCGCACTAGGTCTTCCGAAAGCTTCTTCCTATTCCAGTTTCTTCCGATGTTACAGTCGAACTCTCCCGCCTAGAACTCCCGCCTGGAACGTTCGCTTCTTTGCGCGCGGCCCCGATTTTCCAACGACCCCCTTAGAGATGCCCGCCCCTTTCCCTTTCCTGCGCTTCCCTCACCCTCCCGACCTCTTCATTTCGCCTCTCATCTCCCTGATGCCTAACCCGCACCCCACCCTCAACTTGTCTCGCCTTCCCGAGGACCAATGAACATTCTCCGGAAGAGTGGAGAAGAGTGAGGGAGATGACGACAGAACCAGTTTCCCTTCGTTTCTCCCTTCTCCATTTCCCTTCTCTGCACCTTTACCGCCTTAGCTCATCATCTTCCTCCCCTTGGTCTACATCTTCCCTCCTCTTTTATCTCCTACCGTTCTTATTTCTCTTCCGTCCCCTTTCCTCATCTTTACCATCGCACTCCTGCATACCCCATATTTCTCGCGTCTTTTTACCCCTTCTTTTCTTGGCCCATTTTCGCTTTTCTTTTCTTCCGGACGCACAAACAAATCATGAGGCCTCTTGCCCAAAAGATCTGTTGGATCTTGATAATTGCCCAGTGGGATATGGCTCCAATTCAAGTCGCTTTCCAGGCTTTGTGTCACGTATATTTATCATCATGTCCTCAGAAATATCCATCTAATTAAAAGTCACGTCTTCTTGAAGGGGAGTCATCTGGTTGTCTCATTCTCCCTTTTATACTTTTGTGGTCGAGGGATGATAGGCGAAACAAGTCTGATCGATGTCAAAGTCGGATGACGGTCATACGAGGACTTGCGAAACCTTGCATTTTGAATCTTTATTTCACGCTTCGCAACATAGGCTTGTCTGCCATATTAGGTGTCCCTACGTCTTGAAGCAAATTTTCTCCCTGTTGTGTCTTTGGCAATCTACCGCTTCTCTCTGAATGATTCGGTTAATTTATTTCCCAAGCAGGCAGAAAGGATCATTTGCATCTCTTTAAGTTTTAAATGGCAGGCAATTCATCTTAAGAAAGCAGTCTTTTTGGTAACTTAATTAGGCAATTTATTCCGTAAATCTTTTCATCTTTCTCGATGTGCAGCGTATTTTTCCGTTCAATACGAGCAAAACGTGCAGATCCTCTGAACTCGATAATTTCACCAATCAGCCATCTCTCTCGTTTATTAATGTACTTTATAAAAGTTGTTCATACTTGTCATATAATCAGAATTGACTCTGAAAGACGGAAAATTATTATTGATGCTTCACAAAAGTATTTCGGCTGGCGATGAATTGTAGCTCCCAAAGAATCCATTCTGTGAATCATATTGGATGTAATTGATGACTTAGAAGATTCTTGTTTTCTTTCCAACGGAACATTTATATTAGGAAGGTTACTCATACATTTACGCACCGACCCATTTGAGTAATGAGTCATTTTATTTAGCTTTTCCGAGAGCTTGTTCGTCATTTAGTCAACTGGTCAAGAGCTTGCTTTGTGCGTAGGATTTAAGATGGATTCGTTCTTATTTACATGAGTTCTAAAATAAGGTGTTAGAATTTTGGAAAGCATAGTTATTTTTATGTTTGCAATTGTTTTTTTCTGCAGAAACCCGCGTATAATTGGAGATTTTCCAGACCTAGGAATTTGCTGTTTAATCTCGCGATTAACGAGCGTTTGCCTACAAATTTACGAAGAGCTCATTAAACAATCACCAATTATAATGTCGATAGATAATTTGAAATTGAAGATATTGTTTAAATTTCTGATGATGTGTTTAAAGCCATTTATCTGGAGTGTTTCCATTCTTAAGTTAATTATGTTTTGGTATCCTAGTTGTCTAAACTATTTTCACAACAACTGTTGGTAAATGTAATTCTCTACTCCTAAGCAAGGGTGGTACAGGTTTACTATCGTTATTTATCTCTCATCGATAAATAAAGACGGCATTTTAAGAATACCTCACCTCATACCATCTACCGGGAACGCACGTGCTTGCTTCGATCCCTTCCAAAAATACGCGGCTCTTTCACCCGAAACACGGAAGTCATCTTCCTCGCCTCAGTTGTATTCTATGCGCCACTTATAAAGGATGTTTTAACATGTTGTTTTCGTCTAGGTAACGGGAAGTGGCCTTGAAAGATTACCGTTTATTTAATCTGGAAATGCTACACCTATTAAATAAGGCGATCGTAGATTGGTTGCGTGGAAGGGGAAAACTCCTAGTCTCTATCTCGTTCAAGTCAAGATGGAATTTATCCTAGTCTTCAGAATTATTTAACATTGTCATTAACTTTTCCTTTCATCCAGAAGTTGCCTGTATTTAAACATTACAATATTGAAGTATTAGTCATTCTCTGAGTAAAACTAACCATCTCTTTTGAAGCAGGCATCCATCTTTCGCAAGTTGGTTTTTACTGTTCGTTATACATGAGTTCTATTGCTTAATAACTCTCTTTCTCCATCCCAACTCCGCGGTAGATCGAGATTCTATCTCGAGGCAAACACACCACCCTATGTCGCGGTACTTGATGAGATTGAATAATAGAAGTGCCTCTTAGCGTTGCGTCTTAGTAGGTCCTCTCTCCCCTTTACATTTATATTTATCGAACTTCCTGTTTTTTACTTGTAAGTCATGTCTGGCATTTATTAACTTGAACTACGTTTTTGAACAGAATCCTTGTGTTTAACTTCTGTAATAGGATGGATACCTAATAAATCTCGCATCATTGAAAATGCCTGTTGAAGTTACAGGATGTAATCAAAGATAGTGTGTTAAATTAATGCTTAAATTCTCCTTGCGATAAAAAATTGTTTATTAAATGTCCCAAAGTCTATTGAAATATTTTCGTCCTTTGACATGAATTTGACAATTTGCAAATATTTTGTGACACCTTACACAATGATCCTTATACTCACTCTTACGATTCACCAAAGTTGGTTTGGTTGGCTGAAATCTGTATAAAGGATATATCTGAATGAATCCTCTTTAATCCTAAGGGTCCATGAATACGGCAGTAAAAACTATTTCCTTCCCTACTGAAAAATACTCGTATTACCTAATCTAATTTAGGATTGGGAATCAAAAAAAAGTGTATAATTTGTTAAGACAGTTTAAAATTTGAACAGAACGAGAAATATCGTTATTGAAGCTGTTTAGAGGCGACGGGTTTCCTGGACTAGTTATTTTTCACGGCTCTTCCTCTCATTTGTGATCCAAATCAGTTCGAGTGAACGCTCTCAGTTACGCACGTGTGGTTTTAGTTTAAGTCCTTCGTAAGTTCAAGGTTTTAGGTCTTCGATTAAGAAAACCTTGAAAATGTAATGAATTGATTGCTCTGAATATTGCTGCATGGATATAAAGAGTTTAATTAGCGTATTCAAACTGTGCAACTTCTCGTAAGCAAATAATTGCTCTGCTGAGAGTAGGCGAGTACCTATAGACAACTATGGAAAAAAATTTAATGTAGAAAGAAAAGTTTATTTTGAGCGAATTAAATCGCATTTTCATATTAATTTGTAAACATATAGAGTTAAAAAATAATCATGGCAATATTATCAACAATTAACACTTCATAATGAACTTAAGCAAAGCTCATCAGTTACTTTTAATTGCATTAACTTCGTTTCTGGGTATGGATCTGAAAAATATATGCTGTATTTGATGGGAAGTTATTGGAAGAGAATTGCTCGAAGATAGTATTCAGGAAATGCATTTTTACAGCGGGGGTGCCGATCTTTGCTGCGGTTGAATAACTTTCACTGCCCTTAGTGAACGTGGCTTTCGCGTTAAATTTGTCGCTCTGCGGTACTGAATGATCTCACCATCGAGGAACGTAACCTTTTGGGAAGGTCATGTCTTGGGCTGTAAATATTTGCATCGAGCCTCCTTTGCTCACGTTATATAGTTACAGAGTTTGAGAACATAATTTTCTTTTGCCTCATTAATTAGTAATTTCGATTAACCATCTCTTACCTGAGTTAAATTTGAGGTAAATAAATGAAATATCATTGTAAATGTAGTTATTTTTTCGGTGGGAAAGGAATAGTTACTATAGAAAAACTATCTGCGAAACGTCATATTACAATTGGATGGAAATATATCCGAGTGAGATGTTTGAAGGTTATTTATGAGATATGTAGGAGCGCTTTATTGATATTAGTGAGAGGAAATTTTATCTCAATATTAGAGATTGAATTTTTATGAAATTATTTTATATATTATACATCGGAAAATAATTTTGAAGCTATCACAGTTTTACCCCCTGCCACGCGCCACTGGCGGATTGCAGGGTTTAAATGTAAATGTAAATGTACCTTTAGCGTGAGGAATTTTAAGAAATTAACTTTCATATTTTATCACCCTATATATACATGCATATATTTGGAGTGCATACATGTATTTGGAGTATTTAAGAGTTTCAGAAAGTTTAACACATGAGCTTGGCTTCGAAATGCGAAGATATCGATTCTAATGACAGCAAGGAATTATTCCTTAGCAGACTCTTGTTTTTTTATTTGCAAGCTCGGTTATAAAATCACCTAGCCTCGCGAAATATTCATTTCCGTGTTAATGCTCTATTCCTAACTTAACACGATGCGAGAAAGCCAACGGCCGCTGAGGCATTCCCCTCCGTGGCGTCATAGTTCACGGCATCTTCCTATATCACTCAGAGAAGTGCACGCGAAGTTTCTTCAGGGTATTATGCCGAAACATTGAGATATCGTATTTGCAACTACGTATAAGATAGTACCTCCAAGAAATCTATCAAGAAATTTGAAAGCTTTCACCGATACTTTTCCTCAATTTTATGCGCGCGCAATTGACTCTAAAGTTTTCGAATGGATAATGTCTGTCTCGGAAACAAAGTACTGCGGGCTGTGTTGGACGTATCCCACTACTCAAAAATCTGAGAATTACAGCATGTTCCACTCGGATTTGCTTATTTCGTTTGAATTTCTCATTTAAGACCTAGTTGATGATCAGGGCCGGATTAACCATTAGGCAGAATAGGCCCCCGATTTTAGGGGGCCCCCGAACAATGAAAAAGTCTTTGAAAATTTTCTTACAAACATTAAATTCCAAAGAATTAAATGAAAATATTATCACAACTGAAAATTTTTATGAAAGCTATACGTTTTTATTTTAATCGAAAAAAGAAGGAAACGGACGTGAAAAAAAAGGGCCCCCAAATTGATTGTTGCCTAGGGCCCCGTTGATGGTTAATCCGGCCCTGTTGATGATATAAAGAGTATGACAATATTATTCTCAATGATATTCTCAATTGCCTAGTTTTACGTCTCACGATTAAAGTAGTATTCTATATAGCGACTTCAGCGTTTCATAAAATTTATGATACTGTTGGCAGCTTGATTTGAATATGAAGAAACATATATCCATCATTTTTCAGTTTTACTAACTTAATCCATGTGCCATTTAGAAATTCTAGCTATTGTTTGAAGTCCGGGCGCCACAATAAATGTTTACGACGGGGGCGGCGAAACTATGGCATGCGTGCCGTTATTGGCACGCGAAACTCCTACTACATTATCTTTTTTGCATTATTGACTTAAGAAATGAAATTTCACAATAAACAAATGTGGATTCTGTTAATTTGTAATGACAACTAACGATGATTTTAGTCTTATACAAGATCTTAAACGCATAATTGATATTATAAAATGAATAAATCACCATCTCATTGTATGGTTCGGCACCACATTGCCACGCAAGCCCTTTATATCCATCAAGTATGGCACTCTTGCCGCAAAAGGTCCGCCAACCCTGGTCTACGAGTTACGATTAGATACCAACTACCCCGGAAAGAGACTATTTGTGATGCAGTTACTAAGATAAATGGCAAATGTCATCCAGAAGAACTCAAAGCCGATGAGTCGAATAAATAACTCGTCTTTATTAAATCGAACTCTGCGCCGCGATTTAGGATTCAATTAAAACAGGGAGGATCTGCGGTTTAAAAAATCCAGCCTAGAGTATCTTGGTTTGTTTTCGAAAAATTTTAAGTTAAACAGTACAGTCTAAGCTATGATCAACTCCCTCGGCTAGGATTCGTTCCAGGTGTGAATACCACATTATCAATGGAAAACACTGAGAAATTTGTGCAATAGATTGATTTAAAATACCATTCAGCAGTGACCGTGATATCCACTAGAAATCGACAAATTATCATAAGAAAATAATATCTTCATCTAATTCTAACTAAAAATTGTATTTATTACTAATTAATGGAGAGAATAATGGACTTCATGGTCGAATAGGGATATTTGTGTTAATTCATTCCCTGGCAAATGGAATGTATCAAACTCCCACCTTCATATTTTTCATTTCATAATTCTGAAGACACCGCAAGGATGTATTATTTTGTAAGATATAGCATCCTCCTCTGCACATAATTTTCCATTTCATGCGAATTAAACGTAAACAAAATTATTAATAATTGCAAGAATGAAAGAGGTGACATTTGATTGATTACTAAATTACACACTTGAACTGTCTTAGGAGTACGGCTGCTGCAAAATCTTTTACTAACCAACATATGAGTAGCTGGATATTTTGAAATCAGTGTATTCCTTTCAATGTAGGAAAGTTTCAGTTTTGAGATAATTTTGAAAGCAGTAAATAATATATATTTTTTGAAAAGGCCAATCCTTTCACAAAGTTTTTTTTTCTTATCTCCATTAATATCCTCCACTCAAAAATTTGCATAGAAGTGAAGCAGTATGTAATGAATACTTATAAGAATCGATTAAACATCTTTATAATTACAGTCTATAAACAAGATTTTTAGGAGTTTGTTTTAGACCTCATTTTAGATCTGTTTTCAAGTCACCAGAAATATTTTTCTGATGTACAATTTGATGACTGTAATTCTATTCAAAATTCACATTTGAAGGTCAATTTGTATATTATTGTTCATTTTCCTCTTGTACTTTGATTTTTTGAGGCAATGCAACGAGAATGAAGTATGTATGGAACTTAAAAATCTATCCTTCCTGAAGTGAAATAAAATTTTCGAAAACCCTGATCATTGCTTACTTCCATCTAATTAGGAACTTATTTGTAATTAAAAAATCAATTTGTTTATTATGGATACTACTTGTTAGGTAGGTGACCAAATATGTTTTATGAGTTCAATATGATGTAATTTTATCCATTATGTCTTTAGAATTATTTTGCATAAATATAGATATGAATGATATTTGCTTTTTAATTGTGATAGATATGAAAGAAAAATAGCATCATTTCTGGCTTTAAAACAAATCTTACATCCATTTAATAATCCATGAAATGTCTGCAGAACTCTGACTAAATTTTCAGTTTAACTGAATTTTCCTTAAGGTATTTATGTATATTTGAGGAGTTTTAAAATCACATAAATCTTGAATCGAAGCCTTAGATGATAAATTTGGCATATGAATTCATAATCCCCAAAAAAAATTAAAAAGGATTTGTTTCTGAATCCTTCAAATTTAGGTAATTTATTTAGAACCATTCCTCTTGTGGACTTTATGTTAGTATTAATCCTAGACCTACCTATTTGAAGATATCTAATCATTTTGGGCTATTAAAGCAGTTGGAGGGATCTGGAATGAAAAGAATTACACTGAAACTATTTTATCATTGTTAACATAACATTTTAATTCAAAATGTTTTCATTTATTTTAGTTTATAATTTCTGGAGAATTATGAAGGCATTACAAATGTTCAGTATTTAACCTTGTTTACAATCAATTCTTTAAAATTATCTATTTTAGTCAAGCAATATTTTTTATATTCAACAAATTCTGCTTATTAGCTGTTTATCATTGACATTTTCTTACAGAAATTTACTATTATGAATGCAAAATAACTTATCCAGAGTAATTAAAGGAATTAGGAAAAATATGACAGACTACGTGGATTAATACTGATAAGTACAAAAACAAATGTAGACCAAACCTAATTAAAATATTTCACAATATATTGTATCTGAAACTGAAAAACCTGTAATAACGATTACATAAAATAGTTATTTAGAATAAAAATCAAACAATATTTTGCAGTTTGATTAACTTTAAGGCTGCTTATTATTGATGGTAATGAAATCGGTCATCATAATAGTACACATGTGGTATTAAAGAGTATTATCTGACATACTCAGCATTGCATCAATACCTTACCAATCTTTCCAATCCACTGAAACCAGAGCAAAGGCTCTCAATTGAGTGTGGTTCCTGCCATTGTTTGTCTTGCTGAATATGTTAACACAAACCCAAGAACTTTCAATAAAGACTACCTTTATGATGACATGTATTTTGATAATTTGTAAAGGCATTTTCTGATTTTTACTTTGTAACTTTAGGTTTTATGTGATAAAATGACTTTATTCTAGAAATATTTTATTTGATATTCATCAGACTAAATTAGGTGCATATCTGATTGGGTGTATGTTGTGTAAAATTGTTTTGTTGGCTCCCATACATGGGGATAAGTCAGGGATTATCTTAACTTTCAGGACAAACGGGACGGACATATGAGACAACTGTTCATGACCAGGAAGAAGCCAAAAAAGTTAAGAAAATACACTCAACTGGAATTCATCGTAGACAAGACACTGATGATTCTACCTTTCTCCAAACTGATGAAGAAATTGAAACAGATGAGGATGTAGTCAGCCAAAGGTATGGAAGACCCAAAGGAGATGAGACTCTTCCTTGGCGCCGCTCTCGTAGAGGACGTAGGACTGCACCATTTTCTGCATCAGTTGATAGGATAGCCCAGAAAGAGGGTCCACCAGTTACCCAAGTTCCTTGGCGCCGTGGTAGGGATCGCTCCCTTGATAGTGCCACTGCACCCTGGAGAACAAAGAAAATTGGGTCAGAACAGCCTCGCCGTCCCTCAATGGAAGAGTCACGAGGGAGAAAAGTTTTACCATGGACAGAGGAGCCAATAAAGCTTAGAAGAGCATCAAGAGAGAGGAAAGAGCCTGAAAAAGAAAAGGTGGAGGAGGTGCAATTAAAACCAACTAAGAGGGTACCAAAAGAAATTCCAAAGGAAAGCCTGGAGAGTGTTGACCTAAAACCTACTAAGTATCCAGATAGAGAGCCTGAAAACTTAGACAGTGTGACTCTAAGACCAATTCCCAGAAAACCATTAGAGCCTCAAGAAGGTGTGGAAGGTATTTCATTAAAACCCACTCATCCATCAGAAATGGTTGATAACAAGCAGAAATTACCTCAGTTGAGGCCAGTACATAGAGGCCATAAACCGAGTGAGGAAACTCCAGAGTCATCCCTTGAGCAGAGAACTTTTGAAGAAGATACTACTTTGCTTCACTTAGACAAGGAACTAGAAGAAGATGTCAGAGCAGGAAGAAAGCCAACTAGGAGAGCACCTTGGCAGACTGTAGAAGATCAATCAGTTTTATCAGTAGATGAAATAGAGGAAACAGATACTGCATCAAAGTTGATGAAGCCTGTTCCATGGACTCAGGAACCAATAAAATTGAAGCGTGCATCAAAAGAAAGATGGGAACCGGAGAAGGAGAAAATAGAGGAAGTTCAATTGAAGCCAACAAAAAGGACACCTAAAGAGATTCCAAAGGAGCAACTTGAAGAAATCACTTTGAAGCCTGTGCAGAGGGATTCAAGGGAAGAAGAAGATCTTACCATTATGGAGTTGAAGAAAACTATCAAAGAGGAAATATCCAAAATTTCCAAAAGAGGAAAGGAAATGCCTGAAGAGATGGTAACAACAGAAGATAATAGCATTTTAACAGTTGATCAATCTCTTCAAGAAGAAACCAAAAAAACTGTCCCATGGACAGAAGAAGTTATTAAGTTAAAGAAAACACCCAAAGAAAGAAAAGAAAGTGAGGTAGAAAAAATTGAAGAAGTTTATTTAAAGCCTACCAAAAAAGTTCAAAGAGATATAACTAAGGAAACTTTGGAAAAAGTAGAACTAAAGCCTGTGCTCAAAGAACCTCAAGCTCCTGAGGAAGTACCTAAAGAACCAAAGGTACCTGTGGTTACATCATTGGAGGAAACAGTTCATACAGATGATTCCACCACACTTTTTGTTGACAGATCTATTGAAGAAGATGAAAACAAACCAGTGAGTAGACTTCCATGGCAAACAAGAGATTCAAAGACTATACTTAAAACTAAGAGGGAAGAAGAGGAAGAAACTCTTGGGGTAAAAAAGACAGAGGAGCCATTGCCATGGACTCAGCAACCAGTAAAATTGAAAAAAACAGTCAGGGAAAGAAAAGAACCAGAAAAAGAGGCCATAGAAGAAGTGCAACTAAAGCCCACTAGACCAGTTCAACGAGACTTGCCAAAAGAAGAACTAGAAAGTGTTGATCTGAAACCTTTCAAGAAGTCAGTACCTACAGAAGAAGCTGATATTCACACTTTAAAACCCACTCAAAGAAGACCATCAGAAGGAAAAGTTCCTGAGGAAGTGACTCTGAAACCAGTAAGACCAAGTAAGACTGAGCCAGAAAAGTCTGAACAGATTACATTGAAACCAACGCCTAGAAAAGCTAAAGAGGAAGAGGTTCCAGAGGAATACAAATTGAAGCCTTTTAAAAGGGATAAAACAGAGCCTGAAAAGCCTGAGCACATATCACTGAAACCAGTTCCAAGTAGGCCAAAAGAAGAATTATCTGATTCAGAAAAACCAAAGAAAGTATCGAAAATGGAAGTTAAGGAAGAAGAAGATAGCAGCATGCTGGAGGTTCAAAAAGTAGTCAATGAAGAAATAATGGAGCAGAAACCATTGAAGAAAACAAAAGAAGTACCCATTGACCTTCCTGAAGAGAAAACAGCTCCATGGACTCAGGAAATGATTAAATTAAAAAGAACTCCCAGGGAAGTTAAAGAAATTGAAAAGCCAAAGGCTGAGGAGGTACAGCTGAAGCCCACAAAAAGAATCCCCAAGATAACTACAAAGGAAGAGATTGAAAAAGTTGATTTGAAAGAAACCTCTAAAGAGATGGTAACTGAAATAACTGAAGAGATAGTAACTCGTAGAAAATCAAAGGAAGATATTAGCATGATGAAAGTCCATCATGAGGAAGATTCCAATCTTCTTAAAACCCAGAAAATAATATCTGAGGAAGAATCTGAAAAAACTCAAATTGCTCCTTGGAGGAAACCTAAAGAGATAACACCTAGCGTTCTAGAAGCAGAGGTGCCAGAAGAGAAGGCAGTACCATGGACACAGGAAATTGTTAAATTAAAGAAGGTTACTAAAGAAAAGAAGGAACCAGAAAAGATAACTCTGGAGGAAGTGCAGTTACAACCAGTAATGAAAATGCCAAAGGATGTTCACAAGGAAGACATCGAGACTGTTGAATTAAAACCATTTGTAGATGTCAAGGATTCTAAGAGAGTACCTGATGAATCTGTTAAACCTGAACAATTGGAGAAGCCTGTAGAATTTGTGGAAGAAGTAAAAGAGACAGATGACACGTCGGTATTAACAATTGATAAGTCAGTAAAAGAAGATGAATCTCAGCCACTAATGAAAGCACCATGGAGGAAACCTAAAAAACTTGAAGAACAGAAGGCTCCAGAAGAAAAGATTATTCCTTGGAAAGAGCAAATTAAGCTTAAAAGAACTTTAATAGAAAAGAAAGAGCCTGAAAAGGTGACTCCAGAAGAAGTAACTCTGAAACCTGTGAAGAAAACTCTGGAAGAAGATACCATAGAGGAGAAAGCCCCAGAAGAGTTGAAACCATTTGAGAAGTTGCCTGAGAAACCAGAAATAAAGAAGACGAGAGGGAAAAAGATCCCAAAAAGGAAAGATGTTTCAGATTTATCAGAGGATATTGAGGATATTTCCACAGAAGAAGACCTAAAGCTTGTAAAGGAAGAAGTTGATGAAAAGACTGAAGAGGATAAATATCCAAAGAGAAAGGAATATACAGAAAAATCGCAATTTGAAAAACCAGAAGAAGTTCGTTTAAAGCCTACTAGACGTCCAGTGAAGCCTGATGTTGTGGAGGAAAAGGAAACTATAGTTCTGAAGCCTGTTAAAAGGGAAAAGGTTGAAACAAAAGAAGTTGCTGAAAGTGTAACCCTTAAACCTATTCCTCAAAAAGAGTTATCTGAGATTGCACCTGAGCAAAAGAAAGTAGAAAAGAAAGATCTTCCTCGTCCAAAGCCTTTTATTCCTAGTGAGAGGGAAGATATCACATTAGAAGAGGTTGAAAGAATTCCTGAGGAGAAGATACCTGAAGAAGAAAAAGAAAAGCCTCAAGTCCCATGGAGAAGAGGAAAGAAACCTAAAAAACCAGATGAGGAAGAAAGAGAACAGCCTTTGGTGATTATGAAGAAAGTAAAAGATGAGGAAAAAGCTGAACCTGAAGATAGAAAACGAAAGGTTGTTCAGAAACCAAGACCAAAGTCACCTGAGCCAGAAAAGGTAGTTCTAAAGCCTTTTAGGAAAGAAAAAACAGAAGAAGAAAAGATCCCAGAAAAGAAAGATGAAATAGAGTTCAAACCTTATGAAAGACCTCTTCCAGAATCACCAGAGCCAGAAAAACTAACATTTAAACCTTTAGAATGGGAAAAACCAGGAAAAGATGATGAAGAGCAAAAATTGAAACCTATAAAGAAAGGAGAGAAACCTGAAGATAAGGAAGAAGTAAAGTTAAGGCCTGTGCAGAGGCCCCGCCCAGAATCACCAGAACCAGAAAAGGTAGTACTTAAACCATTTAAGAAAGAAAAACCAGAGGAAGAAAAGAAAGAAATTAAATTGAAACCTGTTCAAAGACCACGACCTGAATCTCCAGAACCTGAAAAGGTGGTACTAAAACCATTCAAAAAGGAAAAATCACCAGAGGAAAAGGAAGAGATAAAACTTAAACCCATAAAGAGAGAAAAAGAGAAACCAGATATCAAGGAAGAGGTAAAATTAAAACCTGTTCAAAGGCCACGTCCAGAGTCACCAGAACCTGAAAAAGTGGTGTTAAAACCTTTCAAGAAGGAGAAACCAGTGGAAGAGACGGAAGAATTAAGGTTGAAGCCTGTTAAAAGAGAGAAAGAAGTAAAACCAGAGGAAAAGGAAGAAATTAAATTGAAACCTGTTCAAAGACCAAGACCTGAATCTCCAGAACCTGAAAAAGTTGTGTTGAGACCTATTCCAAAAGAAGAACCCAAGGAAAAACCCAAGGAAGAAACTGTAACAATACCTGAACCAATTATAAAGAAAGAGGAACCTGAAATTAAAGAAGGGGAAACTGCATTACCATGGCGACGTGGGAAGAAACTGAAAGAAGTACCGCAAAAAATTGTAGAAGTTGAAAAACCTAAAGAGTCATTACCTGAAGAACAAAAACTGGTAGAGGAGGAAAAGCCTAAAGCACCTTGGAGAAGGGGGAAAAAGATACCAGAAGAGGTACAGGAAATGGAAAAGGTAGTCCTAAAGCCAGTTGTTACTGAAAGGAGACCATTGGTTGAAGAAAAAGAAACTGTAACCTTAAAACCAGTAGAGATAGAAAAGGATGTGGAGGAAATGCCTTCAAAAGTTGAGGAAATACCAGAATTAGTGAAACAAAAAGTATTACCAGTGGTGGATGAAACACCCACTGAAACTCCAACTCCTCCATGGAGAAGAGGTAAAAAGCCAAAGAAGGAAGAAATTGAGATACTTGATGAAACACCTAAAAAGGTTACTCAAAAACCTAAGCCTGAATCACCTGAGCCTGAAAAAGTAGTTCTTAAGCCAATCAAGAAGGAAAAACCAGAGGAAGAAAAAGAAGAAATTAAGCTGCAACCTGTCCGCAGAGGAAGAGAAGAAAAGCCAGAGGAAAAGGAGGAAGTTAAATTGAAAGCAGTTCAAAGACCACGACCTGAGTCCCCAGAACCAGAAAAGGTAGTGCTTAAACCATTCAAGAAAGAAAAACCAGAGGACGAAAAGGAAGAGGTTAAATTGAAACCTGTCCGCAGAGGAAAGGAAGAGAAGCCAGAGGAAAAGGAGGAAGTAAAGTTGAAACCTGTTCAGAGGCCCCGCCCAGAATCACCAGAACCAGAAAAGGTTGTACTCAAACCATTCAAGAAAGAAAAACCAGAGGAGGTAAAGGAAGAAATTAAATTGAAACCAGTCCAAAGACCACGACCTGAGTCCCCAGAACCAGAAAAGGTTGTCCTTAAACCATTCAAGAAAGAAAAACCAGAGGACGAAAAGGAAGAGGTTAAATTGAAACCTTTCCGCAGAGGAAAGGAAGAGAAGCCAGAGGAAAAGGAGGAAGTAAAGTTGAAACCTGTTCAGAGGCCCCGCCCAGAATCACCAGAACCAGAAAAGGTTGTACTCAAACCATTCAAGAAAGAAAAACCAGAGGAGGAAAAGGAAGAAATTAAATTGAAACCAGTTCAAAGACCACGACCTGAGTCCCCAGAACCAGAAAAAGTATTGCTTAAACCATTCAAGAAGGAAAAACCAGAGGAGGAAAAGGAGGAAATTAAGCTGAAACCTGTCCGCAGAGGAAAAGAAGAGAAGCCAGAGGAAAAGGAGGAAGTAAAGTTGAAACCTGTTCAGAGGCCTCGCCCAGAATCACCAGAACCAGAAAAGGTAATGCTGAAACCAATTCCAAAAGACAAACCCACTGAGAAGATTGCAGAAATTGTCGACCAAGAAGTATCCTCTGTGGAACCTGTGTTACCTTGGCGTAGGGGAAAGAAGGCAAAAGCTAAATCTGAGGTAGTTAGTGGAGTAATAGAAGAGCAAAAGGTGGAAAAGGTGACTGTTATTGAGGATGCTCCAACAGAAAAAGAAAAACCTGAGAAATTACCTGAAGTTTTAGTAGAAAAGACAATGGAGCTTCAGCCTTTCAAGCATGGAGAAATCATTCAGCCTTTGATCAAAACTGAAGACGATCATATGCTTACCCATGAAGTCACTTCTCAAGTACAAGTTTCTGTTATGAAACAGGAGAAAGAGCAAGTTACTCAGATTCGCCAGGTTACAACTGGTGAAGGTATTGAAGAAAAGGTAGTAAAAGTTGAAACAATCACAAAAAGAGGAAAAAGGAAGGTGAGGAAAACCCCTGTATCACAAGAAACTGTTGAATGGATTGAACAGGAAGCAATGGAAGAAGAGCTTGTGGATTATGTTGCACCCACATTTACTAGGAGATTAGAACCAGTACTTGCAAAGGAGGGTACTGTTGCTCATCTCACATGTGAAGTAGCTGGTAGACCTTTCCCCACTGTTCAGTGGTATAAAGATGGCAATGTACCTATTGAACCTTCTGAACGAATATCTATGTTTGTTATTGATTCAACTGCAACACTGGAGATCCAACATGCCTCTATGAAAGATGTAGCAAACTATTCTTGCCGTGCTGTCAACCAAGCTGGAGTTGCAACATCAACTGCAAACCTGGTAGTAATTGGTATGTTAAATTCATTAAATAACTGTTTTTATTAATGATTTGGAATTTTGCATTAATTATAGGTTTTTCTTAATTGCATGGCTTATAATATTGAAATATTTGTTTCAGATAAATCACATAGTAATATTAGGTGACAATGATATTTTTTGTTTTTAATAACAATGTAAAAATATTCCTCTCATTGTGGAAATCAAAATTGTATGCATTTTTAATTATTCTTCGAAGGATTCTGTTAGAATAACTATTATTTTGTCAATGATATTATCAATAAAATTTGCATGAAAATTTTTATAAGCAGTGTATCTTTCCATGTTTAAATGTTGCTTATCCCTTCCCCAGTATTAAAATCTTTCAGCTCATTTGAGAAGATCCCTTGATTGTTTCCCTGGGCAAACAGTGAGGAGCAAGGTAGTCAAAGCATTCAAGAGTAGGATATTTTTACTCACCTATAAAGGGTGGTCATGTGATAAAAAGAGAGAGAAAAGTTTTTGCTGAGGGGCAACCAGCCAAAACACCCTTCAGTTGCTCCCTGGGTTTGCTTTGCATAGGTTCATTCCCTTCTCCCTAAAACATTTCTTCAATTTTTATGATGTAGATTATTTTATTATAACATGTGGTGTTTGTGAATAGATTTTAGAAATGGATACATCATCAGAAGATGGTGAGAAATGACTTTTGCATGAATGATAACTTATTAGTTGTCTCAAGTAAAGTAAGAGTTACATTAGAAGTCTTACTGAGAATGTTTAGTATGCATGTATTGTTTATTTTGTTTTACTTGTTTAATTACATTTTACATTGATTCTGGAATAATGATTTTGCGGTTGGATTCTCTGCTATTAGTCTATTAATGTAAATTTGATAATGTGTGTATTTTAAGCTTTCTTTTTTAGCTTCTGAAATTCTCAAAAGATCATGTTCTTAGGTTGTGTAATATACATTACTATTCAACTCTTCAACTCCTTGTGTCAGTTTTTATAGGTAAACAGTAAATTTCCTAACCATAGCTGGACCTTTGGAAACATGTATGCCCAGTTTTTAATGAAGTTATTGTTTTTATCACTATCATAGAAGGAACAAATCCTTGAAAAACTGTATAAACAAACTTAAACTGTATTATAGTTACTTTTTGATTTAGAAGATTTATATTTAGTTTTTAAAACTTAAACATCATAAATGTTTTGATACTTTTATAATCCAACTAATTAACTTTTGTTTTCACTTTTAAGACTTCGATTTTCTGAAAATCCATCTTGGTATTGTACTTTTACAAATTCATAAACACTTTTTGTTTGATTTTAAAATGATATATGCTTACTCTTGTTATGTTTGATTCATCATTGCAGAGGAAGAGGAAATTGGGGAGGCTCCACGATTTACAACACCTTTGAAACCTCAACGTGCAACAATTGGAAAAGAAGTTCGTCTTGAATGTGTAGTTGTAGCTAAACCTGCTCCAGAAGTTCAGTGGTTTAAAGGAGAAAAAGAAGTTGGAAAACCCACTCCAACATCAAGGGAGAAGGCCAATTATAATCCAAAAACAGGAATTGCCACTCTTGATATATCAGAAGTTACAGAAGAAGATCTTGCCATTTTTAAAGTTCGAGCTGTCAATAAATTTGGGCGTGCAGAATGTAGAGCAAACATTGTTGAAAGTAAGGATATCATTAGTATTTGATTTCTGTTTTTAATTTTTTAAAGTTCAATTGTGAGATATTTTCTTTTTTCTCAAAATAGGTTATGCACCAGTTGTTGAAACACCTGCAGTGCTAATGGCACCCAAGATAACCAAGCCTCTTGAAGCAATATTAGTTCATGCTCGAGAAACTGTTGTATTGGAAGCTAAATTTGAGGGCAAACCAATGCCTTCCATTAAATGGTACCGTAATGGAAAAGAAATTCATCCAGGAAGATCTCAGATGGAAATTGTGGTAGAAGAGGGTGTAACAAAACTTCAAATTCCAGAAATATTCAAGGAAGATGGTGGGAAGTATGAAGTTCGAGCTATGAATGAAGTTGGAGAGGCAAGATGCTCTGGTACTGTTGCTGTGACAGGTAATCAAAGTTGGATTTTCTGAAGAATTTACTAATTTAATTTATGATTTGAGACTTGCTGATGAAGTTGAAGTTGTGTTTGTCTGTTTTTGACAAAGAAAAATTTTAAATTAAATGGAAGATGTAATTAAATACATACCTTTAATTTGCATTAATAGAACCACAAACGGAGGAGATGGCAGAGGTAAAACCACCCCGATTTGTGAAACAACTTCAACCACAAATGGTTCCTGAAGGAGATGTGGTAATTATGGAAGCACAGGTTGACTCTCATCCAACATCTTCTTTCCAATGGTTTCTTCATTCTGTACCAGTACAGGTGAGGATTTCTATAAAAGTACATTACTGTTTCATGAAGCTTTATGCACAATAACTCTCAGATTTATATCTCAAAATGATTATTTTTTTATGTAGCTCTAACTTAAAGTTATGAAAGTACCTAATTATGCATGAAAAATTAAAAATAATGTAACATTATGTACTTTTTGTTCAATTATTGTTCACAAAATCATTCTTCTCTTTTGTTTATGCTTTAGACATCTCATGACATGCGGGTAACAACTGAAGGTAATAAGTCTATTATGGTAATTGATGAGGCCTTAAGTGAGCATGCTGGACATGTGACTGTACGTGCAGAGAATGTAGCAGGCTCTGTTACATCAATGGCTACATTGGGAATTCTACCTGAACACATTACTGAAATGGTAGAAGAATTGGCAGCACCGTTATTCCCTACTCCCCTACAAGCAACATTACGTGTTATGGATGGTGAAGAAGTGCATCTGACATGCAAAGTAAGCTTTAAAGTATTTTGCATGTGGAAAAATTATTCATTTTAAATGCATATAATATTTTGGCAGTCATTTCAACTTTGAAGAGAAAATATTATTCCGAGTTTTTTTTGGAGTGTCTGTATGCATTTTAAGTGAAGAAACAAAAATCCTTACCTATTTATTTAAAGATTTAGACAAATGAAACCAAAAAATAAGTGAATATCAAGATAATGAAATAATATGGTAAATGCGTTTTAAAATATTTAGTTTGTTGTATTACATTTCTCCTCTAGGTTACAGGTAAACCAATACCAAAAGTAATGTGGTTCCACAATGGGAAACCAGTGAAAGAAGGTAAAGAAGTTACTATCTACCAAGACACAGATGGTGTTTGCAAACTTGCCATTGCTGAGGTTTTCCCTGAAGATGCTGGTCAGTACACTTGCAGAGCTGTAAATCGCATTGGAGAAACAGTTTGTGCTACATCTCTGGTTGTTGAAGGTTTGTGAATGTCTCTTTCCTTTCAGTCCTCATTCTTGGTCATTGAATGTCTAAACTGTAAACATTAATTACTTCTGTGTACATGTTTTTTTAGCATATGAGTATGTACCAGATTCAGAAATAGCCTCTGTGACTGTTGGAACATCTCTAACTACTGCTCATAGCGGCTCTGAGGAAGATCTGCTTGCAGAAAAGGTAATTTATTACAGGTCAATCTATGACACTTGACATACCATCACCTATTTCTTATTAAATTCCTCCATTCTTTGGAATGTTAATATTTATTTTCAATGGAATGAAAATGTTTTTGTAAAAATTTCTCTCCATATTAAATTGTATTATATACTGTTTGTAAAAACGTTCAATAATAAAACTTTATATGATGATTGTAGTGCAGTTGTCCTTATTAGATATGCTAGGTAACCATTTGAGACCTTTCATTTTTATCCCCTAAGAAATGTGTGCATATAAGTTATTTCTTTAATAAAAAGTTTGATGAAATTATTTTTACTGTTCAAATATAATTAATATTAGAAGTGGACCATCCATTCTAATAATTTACATAGCTTCATAAAGAATAAGTTATCCTTAAATAACTTATAATAGATACATAGATAAAAATTATTTTGGAAATAAAATATGCCTCAGTTACTGAAATATCAAAGCAAATAAATTTTTATCAACTTTAAAACAGAGATAATTAGAAGATTCATTCAATTTTATCAAAGTCCATTTCATATTTTTATTGTAGGAGACACTATCTGAAGTGTCTGAGGAAGATGCTGATCTACCTGATAGTGAAGTAGGAACTGCTCCCTCATTTACCACAAAGCTTCCTTCAGTTTTTTATGCCACGGAAAAGGAAATGGCAAGGTAAATTTGGCATCTATATTGCAGCCAAGATCTATCCCTTTGGAACAATCATTTTGCATTAATTGACAGTTAATTACTAATTTTAATGTTGATATTTCTATCTCCATCTTAGGTTAGAGACAAAAGTTACTGGAGAACCTAAACCAAAAGTTCATTGGTATAAGGAAGGAAAGAAAATTAAACCAACTAAAGCAATGCAAATTGAAAATATGGAAGATGGAACATCAGTCCTTACTATTTCTGAGGTTACTCCTGAAGATGCTGGCCCAATACTCTGTGAGGGTCAAAACAGATTGGGTATGGATACAACTACCACAGAAATAATTGTTGAAGGTCAGTGGCAAAACATGATTCTTCATCTTCACCACCATACTGCATATTTTATAATAGTAATATTGCAAAGTAATATTGTGTGATATATTTCAAATTTTCAAAGATTAAAAGTGAAATATGTTCAGAGGTTAATGTCCATAGTACTATTAATGTCAAATTTTCAAAGATTGAGAGTGAAATATGTTCAGAGGTTAATATCCATAGTATTATTAACAGTAAAATGCTAAAAATAACAAAATTTAGTCAAAGTGGACATTTTTATAGTTCAAGTTCAATGTCAATTTGATATTTGTCAATATCATTTAGTTTTTTATGATCTGACCATCTAATCATGGTGCTTTTCTTTCCAGATCATTATTCAAGAATCATTGAGGTGGTGAATGTGTTAACCATCTTGGGTATCCATAACATGTATAATTCATTCCATTTTCACATCAGTGTTTCCATTTTACATATCACAATTCACAATTCACATGACACATTAATATGGTCAGAAACAAGAACACATCATCACCAATCAATTTTACTCTAATTGAATTATTGTTTTATTTCAGGAGTTCCAGAATTATATGCATTATTTAATTATGTTGTAAAAGAATTTAGCATTATTTTTTCATGATGATCATAAGCACATTTGCTATTTTCATTTTGTGCTAAATCTCTCTTTCTTTGATATTTCTCTAGGAATTCATCTTTGAAGTGGTGGTCAGTCATAAATAATTTGGCATTAATAATTTTGTTTTTTATTTGTACAGAACATTTGGAAAGTAAATCCTACAAAAAGCCAGAGTGGGTTACAAAAATGGAAGAGATGAAGAAAAAACTTCAAGGTAAAGTGGAAGCTTTAGATTCTAGAGCAAGCATGCGTGTGCCTCTTTCTGAGCATGATGTTGGAGTTTTTCATGTGGAAGAAGTTTTTGCCAAACAGCATGCTGATGGAAATCAGAACATTCCAATTACAATGGAAAGAAATTCAACCTTTTCTTTAGATCAAAGGAATGAAAAAACCTGTCTCTCAACCATTTCAGAGACCAAAACTCAATCTCTGTTTTACTCTGCCTTACACCACCAATCAGATTCATTCCCCTCTGTAGTTATTTCCCATTCACCTGAATCACAGCTTGAGAATGAAAGTACTGTTTTGCCTGTAGAATCATTGCTTTCCGTTGTGATGCCTGGCAGCTCTACTGAGTCAGCTCATTCTATTATCAATGAGTACTTGCACAGTCATCGTAAGTCTATTTCTGCTGCAATAGAAGCCTTGAATTCCAATGAAAGTCCTGGAAATTCTCTCATAAAATCATCTCACAATGGGTTTGAAGCAGTAAAAATAGATAGCAAGGGTTTAAAGAGTGACGTAACTTCAAACTTTGTAGCTCAAGATTCTAAAGAAAAAAAATTCTTAGATGTCCACAACTTTGAAACATATACATCACATGAGAAATCTTCTGATGGTAGAAAATCTGATACTAATTACCACTTTGATGAAACTCAATTCACACCTCAATTTTTCTCTAGCAAGGGAAACTGTAATGTCTTACATATTACTGAACATCGAGATAAAGTTGTTGATGTATATGTGATAAATGAAGCTGAAGAAATCAGTTCCTGTGAAAATATTCATACTAAGAAGGTTATGAATGAATCCGTGAAAGGATATGAGTTTTCAGGTAGGGAAAGAAGTCACTCTGAATCATTTGAACAACAATGTTTTGATGACAGTGTTGACAACGACATAACTATATATTCTCCAGATGAATCTCTCAATATTCATATGAGACAATCATCAGACAAATTCATGGGGTTACCAGAGATACTCAGTGGTTCATCCTCACTTTCTTCATTACCGACTTCATCTCACACTTCTGCTTCTTCTACATTCTCTACTGCGACTGCAATTTATAAAGCACCCAAGTCTAGGATTCCTGTACTTGCCAGGTCGTCCTCTCCCAGAATCTCACGGTCACAGCAATCTTTGGCAGATTCTATTCCTTACACTTCATCTATAGAGCATTCTTCATTAAGGAACTCTGCCTCACTACCTTTGGCTGCTGAATGTTCATCTCGGCTCCTATTTCCATTGGAACCACGAGAGGTTGATCCTGGTTCTTTCACTCAGCTACATACTGCTGATAGTATGGAGGAGCTACAGGAATTTCTTTTGTTTGAAAGTCATTGTATGACAGAGAGGGAAGGAATCGGGGGAATGGGTGGGGAGAGTTGTGAAGAATCTGAAGCCAGAAATGGAGGAGTAAGGAGAGTAAAACGGGAAATTTTGTTTACTGCATCAGATAATGATGAAGAAGGAAATTCCAGTCCATTACCTTCTGAAGATTGCTATGCTTTATCAGGTAAACTGGTAGCTCTAACATTGTGAATAAAACATTAATTTAAGTGAGAATTTTATCTTACTGAAACACAAATCAATGTTGTAGAAACTAATTGAAGCAAGGAATGATTGTTAAAATTTCCTCTATATATAATAAAATTTTGATATTTGTAACAAATCTCCTTATTTCATATGAAGATATAAACCACATACATTTTTTGTCATATTTGATGACTTTTTTACCATATTATTTGAAGCTAACAAATAATTGTTTGTTAATTTGATTTTTTTTCATTTTGAGTGTGTGATCAGAAATTGTGTGCTAACTGCATGTTTTATGTTTCACTTAGACCATTGATAAGTGCAGAATCAAGAAGAATTCCATTTCGTGCCACATTCTCTAGTCATGGGGTGAGTATTATAAGATTAAACATTTTCCCATTAAGCATGTTATTTTTGGAGCAAAATAATGCTTGCAAAATGCAGTAAAATTTTATAATGTATGCCATGCAATTGTTATTATTATTAACTTATTCTTCATATAAGACTTGGTCTTATTTATAGATGTTTCTCCTAAGATGCGTGATTTATGTATAATCAAATAAGACTGTCAATTTTAAAAAAGGCTTTCTGCATTTACAGCTACAAAGAGTGCTCCAACATTCATAAGAGAAGTCAGAGATGAAAGAGCAAAAGAGCTGGAGACTGTTACTTTTGAATGCCAATTTTCTGGAAATCCAACTCCAGGTAAAATGATATTTGGTTGACTATCAAATCTTCCATTTTATGATGATGATTTTAAACTAAATAATGGGTTTCCTTTTTTCAGTTGTTTTATGGTATCATGATAATAAAGTTGTCAAGAACACTAAAGAGGTTAAAATTAGGATTAAAGACAAGAAAACAACATTAACAATCTATGAAGTCACACAAGAGCATGAGGGTGCTTATATCTGCAAAGCAACAAATGAACTTGGAACAATAGCCTCAAAGGGTAATCTGTATGTTACAGGTAAATATAAAAATGACTCATAATATAGAGGGTGCTGTGGATTTTAGATCTAGAACTTTTATCTCTTTAAGCTTCCTCCGTATTGATAATCATTTTCTTGATAAATAATGGTTATATAATTGTTAAAAATGCATCTTTCAAAATATATTTCCTTATTCTAGGATTGACGGACGAGGAACGTAAAAAAATAGAATTAAAGAAAGCACCCAAAGAAAAACCAAAGCAAGTGAAAGAAGAAGTTGAGAAGATTGAGGAAATACAGAAGATTGAGGGAGTACAGAAGATTGAAGAAGTAGTAAGAAAAACCCAGATGGAAAAGAAGAAATCTGTCACTCAAGAGTTCACTGAACAAATAACTCAAGAGGTTACACAGCAAGTTAGTCAGCATGTCTCTCATATTTCAGAAGAAATCATTCACAAGGAGATTCCTAGGGAGGAAGAAGTGGAGGAGGTTGAGGAAATTGAAGAAGTTGTCAAGAAAACTCGCAAAGAGATGCAGAGTAAGGTTGAAGAAATACATAGAGCAACTCCCATTGATGTGATATCAGAAGAGGTAGAGGAGGTAACATTTTAACCTATATCACCAAGTAAATATAGTGTTTACAGTAAATTTTTAAGAAATCATCTTTACACTATAGTAAGAAAGAGTTAAATGTAGTCAATATCATTCCACATTAATCAAAAACCTATTTTTTGAAGTGTAAGAACAAATAAATTTTTACCAATATTACTTTCAATATGTGAGACACTTCATATATTATAAATTACTTACATTTTATTTCTAGGTTGCCCCAAGTAAACCTGAAATGGTTCGACCCACTCTTTCACAAGATCTAGTTGAAAGTGCTTACGTGGAAGAAGTAATGCAATGGGTTGCTGCAAAAGAATTTGGGCCAGGAGAATCTCCCCTTAGAGATCTGGCTAGGATAGGTTTCCTTACTCGCCACGGCACTAGCGTATCGGAGGTTACTACTATGTATGAAACTGGGGAGTTCCCTGCTCTGAGAACACCAGAAGCACAAATAGCAATGGTGCAGGTTAGTGAGTAATTTAAAGGATTCGATATTAGAAGATTCAATTAATCAGACTCAGTCTTGCCCCTAAAGAAGGTTGATATTATTAATGAAATTTATCCTATCTTTTATGTACGTTTATTTTTTATACCATAATAGGGAACAGTATTTGTGAAAACAGATGAAATAATTTCTGATAGAATTATAAATTGCAAATTATTCAAATGTTTTATTTGATTTACTGGGGAGTATACATATATGTATGAGATATAATGGGAGGAATGGGATGGGGTACTGTTAATTTTTAAGGATCTATGGCATAACATATTATTAAACAAAAAGTATTTTAGCTTTTAATTTTGTATGAAATTGCAATTTTCTTTGGGGTTGGTCTGTTAAAATTGTTTTGATTGAATACTATAAAGAATTAAAATGTAACTTTTTTATGATATAAACTTTGAAGTAAGAATATTTAAGGCATTTCTTAAAATAACCTTTAATTTATAGTTTTTTTTATTTAGCTAAGTAATGGTTATGGATGTAAATTTTATCATTGAATGGTAAAAGGTTTAAGCAATGTTCTTTTGCTGCATAGATCAGATATGATATGAAAAATTTAGTTTGCAACCACAGCATATTGCATTGGAAAGAATATAGATATCATAATTGATAGTTTTTCATTGAATGTTTGAATTGTCACGCTGTAACTTTAATACAATCATAAATCCTTATCAATAACCATTGATACGATTTATAGCAATTATGCTCTGTACAATTGATGTAAGATACCATATAGTAACTATTTCTCATTCAAGCATGACCTCTTGAACATCTTTCATGATGGATTAGGCTGGAACCTTTGGTTCTAAACTTTGAAATTGGAGAAATTGAACTAATGTCTATAAATATGAATGTATTGTACTTGAATTAATATCTATAAAATTTAGAAGAAGAGTTTCAAACAAGTCATTAAAAATATAGTCCATCTGATGCTAGTTAAACAGTTATTTTGTCATATTCTACAATTAAATTTTAGGTGTTAATACAATAAGCATTGTCTGATCTATCTTTTCCTTATGTCAAGGTTGTGGAACGTATAGGACATGGAGCTGTAATTTCTGAGGTCTTATCAGAGGAGACAACTTTGGACTCATCGGTGGAAGAGACAGGTTTTAGAGCATTTATGCGAATGGCTGAGCAGCATCAGGTAAATGTTGAAGAAGCAATCTTTAGCTTCCAACCTGAAGATTTCCGTATTCAAGCATGGGAAACAACAGAGGGAGAACTTCATACTGCTGAATCTTCTGAAGTTCATGTGAAAGGTATATTATGTTTTTGAAACTAATATTGGGATTTGTTTGATATTTTACCAGAAGTTAGCTGCTTATTGTGTGTTTACATCTTGCATAAGACATGCATGAAATATTTCAATTTACAAAAATATTTATATCATATTTGAAGAAGCTAAGTTTCAGTAAAGGGTGCTCCTACCTAACAGAAATGAACATCTAAAAAGACTTTGTTTCATATCTGTTGAACAAACAATTTTTTGTGAACTGTGGTGAATCACCAATGTGATTGTGTGTTCTATTTTTAAAACTTTTGAGTTGGATTCTAGAGCTAATATTTTTTTCTGTTCTTGAAAGTTGGTGATATCTTTGAATGCCCTTTCATCTATAAAAGCACCAAAGAGGATTTCTTTTAATGATTTTGTTAGTGTGTCCAATAGTTTGATATTTGTGAATATAGCATGAAAGGACTTAGTTTTTTATATAGTAAAATTTTATTTTTAATGGCTAATGTTTTTAATTGCATGATACTAATTGTATCAATTTTGTTTTCATTGTGATTATTTTTCTGTAAATTAACATAGTAGACGTATTATCTAATATGAAGTTTTTAATGTTAAATTTTAAAATAAATCATAAAAAATTATACTTTTGTTTTTATTTACTACCCCTTAATATGTGTGTTTTTTTTATTTAATTTTCCTTCATTTTCCAATAATCTGTAATATTCATCAACATATATGCATTAGAGAGTCTATAGAAATATTTGCCCCAGTGGGAGCCAATGTGCGAAATGACCTAAGCTGTCGAAGCACTTTTAACAATACTACTACTACTACTAGAAATATTTGCTTGTAAAAATAATTCATTTTGTTCTATACATTCTATTGCCAAAGTATATTAATTTCCTTTTAGCAAAGTTATTAATTGCTTTTCTTGTTATTTCCCCAAAAAATCTTTATCTTACTGTAAAAACACTGTTTTTTGTATTATTATGAATTATTAACTATTTTGTGGTAAATATTTCCTCCTCTAAAGCAGAAAATATTTTATTTCCTTATCTTGCTAAGTAGGTTAAAGTTGAGTGAATAAATGAGATCATATATGGGTAAAAAGTCAAGACAAGAAATCAAATATAGAATAAATTAACAAGTACCATCAAAAACTGTGTTTTACTAAAATGTTAGTCTCATGTAGCATAATAGTTTTAGCTTAGGCTACCTTATTTTAAACCTTTCTTGTGTAATATATTCATTTACACCATAGTATAGTCAAATAGTTGATGTTTATATGTGTACTGTGAGGGAGCAATATTTTACAAAAGAATGGAAAAATGTAATGTTTTTTATGGACATTTTCTTTGTTAGTCATATGCATTTATAAGAATCATTATCTTATTTTATATCACAATCAACTCGGAACTATAATAGATATTATCTAGCTTTAATAGTTGAAGAATACAAGTAATGGTAACATTTGTAGTCGTACAATAAAGTTGTAGGTTTTTATCTTCATCACTGTGAAATATGGAAGTTTATTTGCCTTCATATCTAATATGCTATGATTAATTCAAGATTAATTTTTTGTGTAGCCTCTGCTTTCTTGTTTCTATGTATTACATATAATTTACAGTATATTTTAATTTAACTTTGTTAGTGTCTTAACAGATGTTTCATTTGATACACATTCCCTATAATCAATAATGATTTTTACAGAATTTATATATTTGTATGTATATGTCAGTGGTGTAGCAAGAAGGTGGTCCATGAGGTCTAGATCCCCCCCCACATTTATCTCTACCTTCGAGTATTCAAGTAGAACCAGGAATAAGATGAATGAAATTTGTGTATGAAGAGGGAAAGCTTTATCAATCCACCATAGAGTTTTCATTGCTTGGCTTCAAAGGAGTTCTCACGCTCTAGAAATTTGAAAAAAATCAAAATTCTTCGAGGATATGTAGTTTAGAAAAAAATATTTCTAACTAAATTCACTTGGGAATCTGTTTGCCTATATAATACTTTTCCATACTCTCAGTAAAGTCTTTAAAGCTCTAAACTACTATTTTGTTTTATATCCACAGCATATAGCATATGTGTATCAGACCTTTTTAGTTAACTTTCATCTCATATCTCTGAGTTAGTTTACTAAGATTAATATTAGTGTAAACATATGTTGTATACTCAATATTGAGTCACAAACCCCCCTGAAAACTTTACCATCTTAGTCCTCATGGGATAATTTGTATGTGATGCTCCTGTGTTTAACCTGTAGCTATGGAGTCAATGGCAGAATTATACTATCATATATGGACTTATAAAAGCCATGTGGGCTTACAAACAAAGGAAGTGATGATAAATGGAGAAGTTAGGCCTCTTATGAGTAAATATCAAATTTTATAATTGAATATGGCAAATGCTCAGATTTCATAATGAATGCTCATTAGAAAAATTATCTACTACAGTCTTCTCACACATTGAAAGAAGCTTGAAAATTACAACTAAAATCTCATATAATCTTGAATTAATAGTGTCAAAAAATTCACTCCTAAAGAAAAATAAATAAATTTAGATTTATTAAAGTAATGATATCCAATGAGTTACTTAAAAAAGAATATGTTATTGCATCACCACAAAATGGCATTATCCCTTGGGAACCAAATGGACCACTAGACTTATTAAACACGTTAAATATCCTTCCTCAAGCTCCACCTACATCTATATGGAAAACAAAATGTAAATATTGGTACTGTCAATCACGAGTTAGTTTCTATTCTGGGAAAGAGATAGGAAACTTGGTCTTATAGTCTCACTCTGTATTTAAAATCTAATTTGGCATTACCTGATCACTTATTTCTCTGACTGCAAGTTGGGGTTGATTTTGGTGATCCTTTACTTTTTCTAACACTTGGTCAGTACATCAGAGTAGTTAGTCTGAGGAAGCCTGTATTGAGTGTTATTCGCAATATAAATGTACCATATAAAAAAACACCAAAAATAAAAACTCAACACATTTGTACTAATTCCACAAAATTTAATGTAACTGTTAACCGGTTTCGGTGTCACAGCACCATCCTCAGAACAAGAAGTTAAATCCTAAATTGATTTAACTTCTTGTTCTGAGGATGGTGCTGTGACACCGAAACCGGTGAACAGTTACATTAAATTTTGTGGAATTAATAATGCTGGTGCTTGGCATGGTTTCGTGACTCCAAGTTTTAGATGTAACTTTTGCATAAACAAGGGCCTAATGACATTCAGTTTTTGTCTCGTTTCTATTTTTGAGTGGAGAACATACCCTGAATGTATCAAGCAAATCTGTGTTATGCACCTCAGATGTTCCCCTAATAAATAAAATTAATAATTAATAAAAATAAAAATTTAAAAACTATAAGCAAGCTGAAATAAAAAAATACTCCTGGATATATGAGCAACATATCCATTTTGCAGTTATCTATTATGGCAGATAGGGCTGAAGTTAAGGTCAATATGTCTCGACTATTTCAATTAATTCACTTTAATTTAGCATGGCAGTAGTTGCAGAGGTTGTTACAAAAAATATTCTATATTGTTTCTTGTTGGATTATTTCACTCCATATTCAAGTAAATAGTCTTACTTACATGTCATTTTTGAATCCATCCAGTACCTCTCATTCACCTAAATCTTACACCATTTCCTTTTTTCTAACACAATCTAAAATGACTAAATAGTAGGGATGGGACAATCAATTGAAAAAAAAACTAAAAAATATAATAGTTATTCAATTGTTTTGGCATTTATTCGATTTTTTTATTCAAATGAATTCACTCGCTTTTGAGGACGGTGGACAGGACGCAAATGCTGGTTAGAGGCAGGGGCAGTGACAGCTTGCTAGTGGGATATCGAATCAGATATATATATATATATATATCTTGAACGCGTACAAAGCAAACAAGTGAAACAATCAAATAGATCTATTCGATATTTTTCACTCGCTAAAAACAATCTAATAAATTCACTCGGTAAGGATAAAGTGAAAAATCAAAACACTTTATTCAAATAATTCAATTGAAGCAAACAATTCAATTATTCAAATGTTTTCATTAGATTGTTCCCACCTCTAGTAAATAGCCTTCTCTCCCATCCTAATGCAAAACAGAATGAATCAAGAAAAGTTAGTATCCTAGGAAAGGAGTAATAGGATTTTTCCATATTTCCTGGTGGGAAGATTTTTCAGTAGAGGAAAAATTTTGATTGAATCAGAAGTATAGAACAAATTAAGCTCTTATAGCAAGGTATTACATTATAATGCATGGCAAGGATAAATAATTCTCATTGGTGCAAATAAAGTGACTTGAGAATGAAATATGTGGAACAACATCATACCTCGAAAAGAGAAATGGTCCACTTTGCATGTTTGTGTGCAAATATGAGTGTATACTCATACACTTATACATTGTGTACATACATACACACAAATATATAAATATATATATATATATATATATATATATATATATATATATATATATATATATATATACATATATAAATTGAAAGCTTATGGCCTCTGTGCAGAAGCTGTTTTTCTGTCTGGGCGAGTCCACCTTCCTAGAACTGCACGCTGCAGGGTTTTGGGTGAAAACAAGCTCTACGCATTCATTGCGTTTAGGCTCATGGCTTCCCTTTAGGCTTTCCTCCGCTAAAGAAACTTACCCCTCCACTCGCCAAGCTCTTACGCATCCATGTACCATAAACTTTTAATTTACTAACAGATGATCATGTTCATATATATGCTTGGTATATATATATATATACACACCAGTAAAATGTAGCTTGCATACTGCAAGCAGATCGGCAATACTAATTTCATATCGGCATCATATCGGGACGGTCCTCAAAAGAAAAAAAAAAAGGATTGAAATTTTTCTTAAAATTCGCTGAAATTTCATCGTCTGGCATGGGGTCTTCCTGGTGAACCTACTATGAAACACAAGAGAACATCACCATCTCTAACTATGTGTGAAAATTCAAGCAGAAATATTGGCTACAACTGCCTCAAAAGACGTTCTAATTTTCACGAATGTAAATGGCTCTCTGGATTCGAACCAAGGACGATCTTGGAAATCTAAAACATGTTTCTGAAAGTTATTTATGATCTCTATCCATATGCCGAATTTCAAGTTTCTATATTATTGGGAAAGGATTCAAAATAATTCCTAAAAATCGGATCAACTTTTGATTGCAGAGACACCTGGTGTCGAACCCAGGAAATATTGTAAGTTGTGAACGTTGTGAATGCACAGTTTGATTTGTAAAGTCTTGCTCTTCTATCATGCAAAGTTTGAAGTCGATAGCATGCCGGGAAGAACCTTAATTTTGTTTCCGTTATCTCCGTAAGAAATGCATTGAGAAGTGCAAATGGCCCTCTGGGATCGAACCAAGGATCCATCAGCGAACATGTAAAATTTGATTATGAAATATATTCATGATATCTATCCACGTGCTGAGTTTCAAGTATCCATGTTATCGGGAAAGGATCCAAAAAAAATCTTCAAAATCGCCGCAATGCATTTTATATGGCCGATATTTGCCCCGACCTAGCATCGAACCATGGACCATATTCGGCGATGTCTTTCTGATTTACGTTGGAGTTGCACGGCTTCTAGCGATCCCTCGAATTTCAACTCTCTACTTTTCCGGAAAGTGCACCAAAAAAATTTTCGAAAATCACTGCCATGTATCCTTATGGAGAAAATCGCGACTTTGGGGCCTTCTGGAATCGAACCCATGACACCGAGGTTCAATGTTGGCTTTTTCCTGGAGGTTACACGTTATGGCCAATACGTCGTAAAAATTTCAAGTTGTTGGCACTTGTGGAACATGGTTAGACTTTTGATCTCCTATATCTATTATATATAGATGCTTCTCCGGATTCATTCATATATATACCCAGATACCCATCTATTATATATACAGTAGAACCCCGGTAATCCGGACGAATTCAGGCACATAGGCGTCCGGATTAGCGGGGTTTCCGGATTAGCGAGGTTTTCAAAAAATAACATAAAAAACATTTTTTTCAAAAATTATATTGTATAGATAATGCTACCACCAACTCTATAGCCCGTGCATGGTCATCCTCATTGGACGTCTATAAAAGGGAAGGAATGTTTTTTACGCCTCTTCTCTCATAGCTTTTTAATGAACGTGATGTTTTGATAAGTAATACCCTGCTGCAACTGAAAATGTATTGTCTTTTGAAATTGTTTAGTTTCGCACATGTTAAGCATTCCTCTAATGGAAAAATGCTGTCTCTGAAAAGTATCACAACTTAGGTGTGATATCACAATAAACAAAATACTTCAATCTCTATCACATCATTCAGCCAGTGGAAAATTTTTCAAATAGTCTGTCCACTTCTCGTTTCTTGTTACTGATATGCGTGTTTATATGTTCAAAAGAAGAAGTTGCGGGTTTGCATAACTCACAATGGACCGTCCGGATTACCGAGGGTTCCGGATTAGCGAGTGTCCGGATTACCGGGGTTCTACTGTAGATGCTTCTCCGGATTCATTCATATATATACCCAGATACCCAGATACCCAGATAGGATACAAATTCACAGGCTAAACCAAAAGCGTCATTGACTTGAAATTTTTACGACGTATTGGCCATAACGTGCAACCTCCAGGAAAAAGCCGACTTTGAACCTCGGTGTCATGGGTTCGATTCCAGAAGGCCCCAAAGTCGCGATTTTCCCCATAAGAATACATGGCGGGGATTTTCGAAAATTTTTTTGGGGCACTTCCCGGAAAAGGAGAGAGTTGAAATTCGAGGGATCACTAGAAGCCGTGCACATCCAACGTAAATCATAAAGACATCGTCGAATATGGTCCATGGTTCGACGCTGGGACGGGGCAAATATCGGCCGTTTAAAATGCATTGCGGAAATTATTAAGATTTTTTTTGGACCCTTTTCCGATGGCATAGAAACTTGAAATTCGGCATGGGGTTGGATATTATAAATATATTTCATAATCAAACTTTACATATTCGCTGATGGTCCTTGGTTCGATTCCAAAGGGCTATTTAAATTCCTCAATGCATTTCTTACGGAGATAACGGAAACAAATTTTAGGTACTTCCCGGTATGATATCGACTTCAAACTTTGCATAAAACAAGACCAAGTCCATACAAATCAAACTATTTATTCACAGCGATCAAGGTGTCCTGGGTTCGACACCAGGCATTTCCTCAATCAGTAACTGATCTGAATTTCAATAATTATTTTGAACCCTTTACCAACAATATAGAAACTTGAAATTCAGCATATAAATAGAATCATAGATATATTTCAAAATAATGTTTTAGATTTCCAAGATCGTCCTCGGTTCGAATCCAGAGAGCCATTTACATACGTGAAAATTAGAACGTCTTTTGAGCAGTTGTAGCCAATATTTCTGCTTGAATTTGCACACATAGTTAGAGATAGTGATTTTCTGCTGTGCTGCATAGTTAGTTCACCAGTTAGACCCGGGTTCGATGCCAGACGATGATAATTCAGCGATTTTTAAGAAAAAATTCAATCCTTTTTTTTTCTTTTGAGGACCGTCCCGATATGATGCCGATATGAAATTAGTATTGCCGATCTGCTTGCAGTATGCAAGCTATATTTTACTCGTATATATAATAATAGATATATAGATGCTTCTCCGGATTCATTCATGTATATACCTATATAGATAGATAGATAGATAGGATACTAATTCACAGCCTAAACCACAGGCGTGATTTCCTTGAAATTTTTACGACGTATTGGCCATAACGTATAACCTCCAGAAAAATTGCGATTTTGAACCTCAGTGTCATGGGTTCGATTCCAGAAGGCCCCAAAGTCCCGATTTTTCCCGTTTAAATGCATTGCTTTGATTTTCAGGAATTCAAATAAAATACTTTCCGGATAGGTAATGAATCGAAACTCAAGGAGCCTATATATATGGTCATGATCTATCGGAAACATAAATGAGTTTTACGGAAAATATCCTGGGTTCGATGCAAGGTCGATGCAAAAATCTGCCATTTGAAATACATTGAGGTAGATTTTCATTAATTTTTTTCTTGCACTTATCGAAATGATAGGAAGTTCTCGCTTATATGGAAGATGTATATTAAGCATAGTTTTATGAAAAATATGTAGATAAGACCTTACTGTTCCTGGGTTCGAAGCCAGAGCACGTAAAAGTTTCTCTCATAAGGAATATAAGGGAAAAGTAGGAGGTCATTTGAGGCAGTTGCAACTAATATTTCTGCTTGAATTTTTTCACATGGTTAAAGGATGTGATCTTCTTTAGTGCTGCATAGAAAGTATTACCAGAATGACCCGGGTTCGAAGCCAGATGGTAAATATATCCCCCATTTAAAATGCATTGAGTTAGTTGTCATTATTTATTTTGATGTATTAATCGAAATAATAGGAAAATCTTGCTTTTCTAGAAGATGTATATTAAGACTCAGTTTAAGAAAAAAATTAGATATTACCATGCTGTACCAGGGTTCGATGCCAGAGCACATTAAATTTTCTCTCATAAGGAATATATGGGAAAAGTAGGAAGTCCTTTAGGGCAGTTGAAGCCAACATTTCTGCTTGAATTTTCACACATAGTTAGAGGTGGTGATTTGCTGTTGTACTGCATTGGACGTATCACCAGAAAGACCCGGGTTCGATGCCAGACGATTAAATTGCAGCGAATTTTAAGAATATTTTTAATCTTTTTTTTCTTTTTAGGACCGTCGAGATATGATGCCCATATGAAATAAGTGCTGTCGATCTGCTTGCAGTATGCAAGCTACATTTTACTCGTATATATATATGACTTATAGGTATATCCGGAGAAGCGTCTATATATAATAGATATACCAAGCATATAGTAGAGAATGTCATCCATAATCATTTTAATTTCTCATTAAGTTTAAAATGCATGTTTTTAAAGATTTGCTTCTGTTACAATGTACTGAGTATGATTTTTTAAATTGAATGTTAGCAACACTACTGATTTGTTACATTCCTCTGTGATATAATTTTACAATTAGTGATATTTTTTGCCATTATTGTTGAGAGAATAATTAACCTTAACCTCTCCCTTAACCTATGAATTTATCATGCCAAGTTTTACTTTTACTCTTTCGATTGATTTTATTTATTCTGATTATAGAGGTAAAAATTTAAGAATAATTATTGGAGATTTGGACATCAGAAAATTAATGTAGTTTTGATAATCTTTCTTAAGCCAATAAATGATTTAGTACATATAGTAAACTGTAAAAGTATTAAATGAAGTATAGAAAGTATGTAAACCAATTAGTATGTCTTTTATTATTAGTAGTTCTTTGATTTTCTGTATAAATTAGGTATTTATTGAAAAAAAATATGTCAAGCTGTTATTTGAAGATAAAGAATGAAAATCTAATATATAACTTATAAATGTAATATATCTTGCTTTGTTCTAAGCAATGTGTGTTATATTTCCTCTGCAGAAATGAAGACTAAGCATAAGAAGAGAGTGACTATGAAGACAGAAATGGAAGAACAAGGTTTGAGAGAATATTTTTTAATAGTTTAATTAGAAACTGAATAATAATCAATTTAATTAAATGTTAGTAAATTGCATGATTAGAGAATCTTTAAAATATCCTAATACAGATATTTACAATTAATAAATATAAAATTTGATGAGCTCAATGATAAGCATTAGAAATCATATGAATCCTTTGATTTCTGTTATTAAAAATAGAACCTGTAAATTTATGATAAATGCTTACTCTTTTTCTGACTTTGTATTCTATATAGAAACTTATATGAGTCTGCTGATGAAATTACTCATGGTTGTACTTTGTCTGCATTATCTTGCTTTTCCTTATTAATTGTTTACAGTCAAAAGAATTGCTAGAATAGAAACAATCTTAATAGTCTTCCATAATTTTAAATTAAACCTATTTTCTGTGATATGTTAAAGATACCTCTTTACTTCCTACTTGTGAGTCTTTTTGTTTTTTTGTTTTTTTGCTGCTCATAAAGTGTCCTCATTGTATTTTTTGTTCACTGTTAATTTGTTTTATGGTTTCCTCTCTATATTATGTTGATTTTCATTCTGTTTCTTTATTTCATGCCCTTCTTTTTCATCATATTAAAAAAATATTATTTATGTATGTACCTTACTAATCAATTATTGTTATAATTTTTATTTTTTTTTAACTATCCAGCTTTTTACTTACAGCAGATCATCATTCTCTTCCAGCTGTATAGTTTAGAAATTTATTGGAAGTTAAAACAATCTGCTTCTTTACAAACCTGCTTTTAATGGTAACGGGCCTCTCCTAACTAATTTTAATTTCTTATAAGTTATTGCACCATTGTAAAACTAGGCATAAGATTAAATATACTTATGGTACTTATTTTGTAACATTATAAATCTAACTTGTAAACAAACCATGAAACTAACTCTAAACAACTATTATTTCCTAAATTAAAAAATGTTGATAAATACATTAAGCAATAACCTATAAAGTTATCAAACCCTTGATGGACTTTTTTTCAAGCCCATATGCATGTATATCAGTTCAAAAAATATTATAATCATTAGTGAGGTCATTAACTATTATTAATGATGCATATTAAAGTGATATGCAGCTTATATAATATTATAAGAAAAATGTTTCTTTCCCAAAATAATTAAGGTGCTTAAAATTTATTTTTACTTTTTTGTTTTCTGTAATTATTTGAATGGAAATATATAGAGTAAATGAATCATTAGATTAAAGTAATATCCCTCTTTTAAATTTAATTAAAAAATTTACATAGCAAGGTCATATTTACCATGATAAAACTTATTTTTACAAAACAAAAAAGTTTATTGAATCGTTATTGCAGAAAGTTGATTACCTTAAACATTTTCTTTTATTTTAAAATAGTGATGTAACTATTCTTCAATTTTTAAACATGTATACAGAATTTTTGTACATAAATTTAAAATACAAATTGTAGCACCCACTAACATTCTTCTTTACTCTGCGCCATAAATACAATTCAGCAGCTTTCAGTGAAACTAACAGTATCCATGAGAATATATCAGCAACTCAACATTTTATTTATATTATCTTTTATAATGAATCATGAACATTGTCATCTGGGTCATTAAGCATGGTACACTTAACAGTGTTACTTTTCATTTCAATAGTACATGTTCATATGACATGATAACATTGCCATACTTACAGAAACAAGAACCCTCGTGGAAACAGCAGCTGTTACACGCCATGGACAAATTGAGACACTTCCTCTCCATAGAGATGAAGAAGTACTTAGTATCACTGAAATACCAACAGCTGACACTGCCCCTGAGGAAAAAATAACTCCCTTAGAAACAAGCAAAGCACAAGTTGTAAAACCAAAAGAAAAGACAAAATTGCATAAAATTGAGAAGAAGAAAAGTATTGAAGAAGAGGAGGAAGTTATTACAGAGAGAAAACAGTTTGGTAAGGGGCTGAAGGTTTACAAACCAAAGAAAATAGATCGTAAACAGTTGAAAGAAGAGGTGGAAGAAGAGGTAGAAGTGGAAGTTCAGATATCTGGTGAAAAGAAAAAGAGAGTAGTTAAGAAAATATTGAAAGCACAGCTTCCTAGTGAGGACATTGAAGTAATTGAAGAAGAACAAATTGGAGAACTGAAGTCACCACAAGAAATACCTGAGAATCGTTTGCCTTACAGAACACCAGTGCAGTTAGCGGAATCTATTCCTGAATCCTTCACAGCAGAAATTCTCACAGGAAGCCAAGTTAAAGAACAAGCAACTATGAGTCTACTAACATGCCAAGCTTTTACTGAACAGCAAGTAGATATTGGTGAAAAAGAAGGGGAAACGTTACTTGGTTTGATTCCTGAAGGTGTAAGAGCTTCCCCAAGCATGGATGTCATTGAATCATATTCTGTTGATCAGCCAGATGTCAATACATTGCCAGGTACCTTTGAAAAAACATTCAAACCTATAACATTTGAGGCATCAAAGTCAGTTGTTTTGAGTGAGAGCTTGCAAATAAGTGAAGCAATGGTAGGTGATAATGTAGTGGAAACAAGTATTACCCTTGAAAGGAGGGATCAACATGCAGAAGCAAAGATAACACCCCGTGAAGGTCTTGAGATCACTGAAATTACTGAGGCAGACTTTGAAGGCCGTTTGTCTGAAACAAAACCTATCCCAGCTTTCCCAGGTGTTCGTATTCCCTCAGCTGAACCTGTAGAAGTAAGTGAAGTTTTTGTTGAAACAAAACCAGGAAAGTATTATCCAGAACTTTTTGTTGCTACTGAAGCTGCAACAGAATCAATTTCTGCTCAAAGACGCTTACCAGTTCAGCAAGAGACCTATGTGCCTGAAAAAGAAGGTGACTACATCCCTGGTCGCCTTCCACCATCTCAAAAAGCAGGGTTAACAGTGACCACAACTGGAGATTCTTCGATAGTTGTCTGTGAAGTTAGTCCTGGAGAGACAGAGGAAGAGTTAGCTCCTAAAGAAAAACCTGAAACTCTTCAAGCTACAAGAGAAATGGCATTAACAGAAGGGGTTACCGTAACAGTTACTTCTTCTCATGATAAAGAGGTTGAGTTAAAGGCGTTGGAACGTGAGGAGAAGAGAGTTGAAATAGAATTTCTTGAGCAGGAATCCAGGGTCACTTCAGTTACTACATTTACTGAAAAAGAGGGTGTGTTGTCAATTGGATCAACTCCTGAAGGGAAGAAAGCATTCACATCAGTGGTATGCTTGGAGACATCTGATGTCTCAGAAGCTATAGTTCAGGACTCAGAAGGTGAATTTATACCTCAGCAAATTCCAGCTAAAGTATCTGCTGGACGTAGCATCAGGCCTGAAGAATCTATTGCAGTTTGCCAAGTAGAAACAGGTGATGTGCCAGGAGAGTTTTCTGATCTACTTCGTTATCGAACTGATGAAGCTGTGTCCACACTTGAAACATATGAAGCTAAAGAGATTTCTATGGTTCAAATGCAGGAAAAGGAATCAGAAATGGTTAGTTTAGAAAAGCCAACTTCTTTTATTGTTGAGGAAGGGTACAGCCCATTGACTGGTATCAGTGTGATTCAACCTGAATTGGGTGAAAAAGAAGGCGAATTCCCAGTTTATGATTTGCCAGAAACTCACACCATAAAAGTTGCACCCGGTCATACTTTACAGGCTGCTCAGGTTGAAGAGACGCTGCCAACAGGAATGGCTGGATTGCTGCAAAAGGATGTGTCAACAGCTATGAGAGCTTCAAGCAGTCATGAGGCATTCTGTGAAACAGTAATTGAAGAGGCTATTTTAGGCGAGTCTTTGTCTGACCACAAGCCAAACAAAACTCCAGAAGGAAAAGTTGCAGGATTAACTATTTTACCTGAAGAAAGTATTTCAGTTACAGAGATAATTACTGAAGACAAAGAGGGTAAATACACAGAAATGCAGAAACCAGGAGAATGCTATGCTATGCCAGATATTACTCTGAAGAGAGTTGCTGTAAAATCTGAAGTAAGTGTTGATACAGCTACAATTCCAATGCCAGACAAAACTCCTACTAAAGGTATTGCAAAAATGGAACATACATTGATTGAAGGAGTAGTAATAACTCAATCACTTTTAGGAGAAAAAGAAGGTCATTTGGAAGCTGATGTTAGACCTGAAACCAAGAAAGCTATGGTGGAGTTAGGGGAAAGATTAGAAGGTGTTTCAGTGATGCAGGTTCTTGCACATGACACTGAGTCAGAATATGTCGGATATCAACATCCTAAAGAAGAAAGTGCTAGCCATGTTGTTCCAGGTCATGAAGTTGTTATTCAAAGTGAGACAATTTCTGAAACAGGTATAGGTTTACTGCAACATGTAGAGCCCTTACGTGTGCAAGCTATTTCTTCCAACGTACCTTTAACAGAACTCTTAGTTACGGAAATGGCACCTGGAGAGGGAGAAAAAATACTTGAAGGTCAAGTACTTCCAGAGAAGAAAAAGGCTGAAATAGTACTTGATACAGAGAAAGTTCTAAATATTACTGAAATCATAACAGAAGATCGAACAACTGATTTTCAGGCTAAGGAAATTCCAGCATTAAAAAAGGTTACACTAACTGATATTGAAAGTCATGAAGTTGCAATGAAGGAAGAAGTTATTACTGAACATTCCTTAGCTAAATTTGATCGTACTTCTCCCATCAAAGAAAAGGCCCATCCTGAACAAGTAGGCTTGGAATGTGCTGTACTTTCACAGCATTCCCTTGCTGAGAAAGAAGGAGAATTTTTGGGTGATGTTAAACCTGAAGGAAAGACAGCACTTATAGGCCTTGAAGAAGGTGCACACACACTGATGCAGGTTACTGAAATTGTAATTGAAGATAAAGAAGGCACATATATTCCTGAGGATTCTCCAGCTAAGAGGACTGCAAAATCTGAATTGACTGACCAACATCCAGTTGCTCTTATTTTGGAGGTTGAACCTGACCTAGGAATAGGAGATATTATTAGCGATAAACCTCAGAAGATTGAGGCCAAATTAGATCATATTCCTTTTGAAAGCCTAATCCTAAGTGAGACAATGATAAGAGAGAGAGAAGGTGAATATAGGCCAGAATTTAGACCTGATGGATTTATTGCAGATGAGACATTTGACCATATAGATGAAGGAATATCTATAACTGAGATCTTAACTGATGATAGAGAAGGGTTTATGTCTTCTCCTGAGATTCCTGAAGAGAAAATAGCCCAAGCTGGGGTAACTGGACAACAAGTTGCAGAAAAAACGGAAGTTATGGTACAAAGCAGTGTATCTGAACTTCCAGGATTGAAACCAACCTTGGCTAGTGCCATACCAGCTCAATTACCTTTTAAGAGTATAGTAACGGCTGAAACTAAAGCAGTTGAGAAAGAGGGTGTATTTCCTGAGATAGTTAAGCCAGAAAGTAAGAGCGCTGAAATGGTTTTTGAAGAAGGAAGTGTGATTTCAGTCTCTGAAGTGATTGCCGATGACAAGGAAAGTGATTACATAGTAACAGAAAAACCTGAAGGAAGATATGCTATGCCACGATTTTTACCTCAGGAAGTTGCTCAAAAACTTGAAATCATAACTGCCTCTCATACAAAGGATGTAAAGATAGAAGATATAGTGAAAGAAATTGCAAATACTGAGCAGATACCTTTTGAAAGCATAATGCAAATTCAGGCAATAATTCAGGAATGTGAAGGAGAATATGATGGGAGGCTTAAGTTAGAAAACAAAATAGCCCAGCTTGGATTTGAAATGGAGAAAAGCTTAAATGTGATGGAAGTTACTATTCAAGACAAAGAATCTAGTTATCCCTCTCCAGTTATGCCAGAAAAAGGATATGCTCAACCTGACATCATCAGTCAGGAAGTGGCACAGAAGTTAGAAGTAGCACCACATGTTGGTTTAGGAGACTGGAAGAAAGAAGTCCCAAGCACTGCCAAGGCAGAATTACAACAATCAACATTTGAAGGACTGGTTCAAACTGAAACAGGGTATGCAGAAAAAGAAAGATTTTTTGAAGGGACCTTCAAGCCACTCACCAGCACTGCAATACTAGAAGTGGAAACAACCAAAGGAATAACTGTTACTGAAATCACTACAGAAGATAAGGAAGGAAAATATATCGCAAGTGAAAAGCCACAGACTAGTGTTGCTGTAACAGAATTTCTAGCATCTCATGAATTGCCACAGAAAACAGAAATAATTGCCGAGTATTCTGTTGGAAAGGTTGATGTAAGCATTAAAGAAGAAGCAACTGCAAAGCAAGAACAAATACCATTCAGAAGTATTGAAACAAGTGTTACCACAGCTGGTGAAGTTGAGGGATCCATGAAAGATCTAATTCAACCAGAATCAAAACGTGTTGATATTTCCCTTGAAGAAGGACTTGGAGGTGTGGGTATTGTCTCTGAAATATGTCTGGGAGATAGAGAAGAAACCTTTCTTGCTCCTGAAAAACCATCTACTAAAGTGGCCCAACCAAACATTTCAGGAAAAGAGGTGGCTGAGAAAACTGAGATTATGACTGAAACAATTGCTCAAGAATTTACTGAAAAACCTAGTTTTGAAGAATTTCATGCAACCCCTCAAACCACTACTTTAAAAGCTTTAATTCAAAGTGAAGTGGGTGTGAGAGAGTCAGAAGGGATATTTCTTGACAGCTTTACACCTTCATCTAAAAGTGCTGAGGTAGTTTTTGAAGAAAGGAAAGTAATATCTGTAACTGAGGTTACTGCAGAAGATAGAGAAAGGGCTTATGATGCAACTATAAAACCTGAAGGAAAATATGCTATACCTGAAATGGTTACTCATGAAGTGGCAATGAAAACAGAGGTAATAATGGGAGAAACAAGTTCCTCTGGAGCTCAGCCTGAAAGAGTCACAGGAGCTCAAGCAATAGCAGATCAGTTACCATTTGAAAGTATAATACAGTCAGTAACATCTTTTGCTGAAAAAGAAACAGAATTTGCAGAAAAAATGCCAGAAGGAAAGAAAGCAGAATTTGCTTTTGAAGAGGGTAAAACTGTCTCTGTGTCTGAGGTGATCACTCAAGACAAAGAAGGAGAACATGAAGGCATGGTTGCTCCAGAAGGGAAATTTGCCAAACCAAATATTTATGGACATTTAGTTGCGGAAATGACTGAAATAATTTCAAATGTGGAAGTTGGACAATTTCAAGAAAAATCTACTGACACTGTGCAAGCAAAACTTGGGCAATTACCTTTTGAAAGTATCCTCACAACAGAAGCATCTGTCAGAGAGAAGGAAGAGGAGTTCACCGGAAAATTTGTTCCTGCCCAAAAAACTGCTGAAGTTGCAATGGAAGAAGGCCATGGCATAGTGTCTGCCTCAACAGTAACAGTTGAAGATAAGGAAGGAGAGCTTCCTCAGCCTATGAAGCCAGAAGAACATGTTGCTCTACCAGAAGTACCTAGTAGGGAAGCAGCGGAAATGACTGAGATAGTTATTGGAATGGGTTTTAAAGAGCTGGAGGTAGAATCTCCCCAAAAATCACTTGCTAAGTCAGATCAATTGCCATTTGAAAGTCTGATTTTAACTGAAGCTATTGTATCAGAAAAGGAAAGTGAAGGCATACAGGATTTGAAAATAGAAAGTAAAAAGGCAGGAATGGAATTTGAAACAGGCAGAAGTATAACAGTGCTTCAGGTTGTTACGCAGGACAAAGAAGAGGCATATCCAGAATTGACTCGCCCAATAGAAGGACAGGCTCTTCCAGAAATTATAGGTCACAGAGTAGCTGAGCAGTCTTTAGTATTATCTCATATAGCAGAAAAAGAAATGGATGAAATAATTCCAGCAGCTAAGCAGTCTGCTATTGAAGCACGTGAAACATCTTCTAGTATTGTAGTAACTGAAGAAACTGGGCATGAGAAAGAAATGGAATTCACAGGAAAATTTATAGCTGCAACAAAGAGTGCTGAGGTTTCTTTTGAAGAAGGAAAGAAGACTCTTTTAGTGACAGAAATTTCTCTAGATGACAAGGAAGGTCATCTTCCATCTTTAGATCTACCAGAAGCTAAAAAAGCATTATCTGGTCTGGCCTTTGATGGGCAGGAAGTGGCACAAACAACGGAAGTAACAGCAGAATTTCGAGCTTCAGAAGGAATAACTGAATTAACCCTTAAAACTGCTCAGGCCATACCAGAACAATTAACATTTGAGAGTATACTCTCTACTGAGCCAGTGATCCAAGAGAAAGAAGGTAGTTTTATTCCTGGTTTAGGTTTTGATACAAAGATGGCTGGATTGACTTTTGAAGAGGGTCGAAGTATTGTTGTTACTGAAGTAAAAGCTGAGGATAAAGAAGAGCAATATACTGCACCAGAAGTTCCCAAAGGACGTAAAGCACTTCCTGAGGTCTCAAGTAGGGAGGTTGCTTTGATGGAAGAAGTAGTTATAGCTCAGGGACTAGATGTTCTACCAGATAAGGGTGACTTCCCAACTGCTACTGCTCAGCAAGAGCAGACAACATTTGAGAGCATTCTGAGAACAGAAGCCATTGTTAGGGAAAAGGAGAAGGAATTCAGTGGAACATTTAAGCCGGAAACACGCAGTGCAGATGTAGGTATTGAGGAGACTGGTAGGAGTATTACAATAACGGAAGTTGTAACTGAGGATAAGGAAACTGATTATACTGTAGTAGAAGGTCCTCAGAGTACTGTTGCAGTTCCAAAAATATCTGGACGAGAAGTAGCCATCAAATCAGAAATTTTGAGTGAATTTCTTTTAGAAGAATCTACAATTACAAAGCAACCAGAAGGATTATATGCTAAGCCTGAGAGAATTCCATATGAGAGTCTTTTGCAATCCATAATAACTTCCACAGAAAAAGAAGAAGAATTCAAAGAAAAGCCCACTTTTGTGAAATCAAGCGCAGAAATGACTTTTGAAGAAGGAAGGAGTGTCAGTGTAACTCAGATAACTCTTCAAGACAAAGAGGAATCCATGAAAAACATAGAAGTACCAACTTCACATGTTGCTCACAAGGAAATTATTAGTCAAGAAAGCTTGCAGCAGACAGAGGTTCTTTCAGAGACCCATATAGAGGAAGTTAAAAGAGAATCACCTGTTAAAGAAACTGCTCTCACTCTTCAGACTTTGGTAGAAGGTGTGATAGTTTCAGAAGGACTTGCAAATGAGTTGGAAGGTACATTTGCAGAGCGTTTTGTGCCAACAGGTAAAAGTGCTGAAATAAACTTTGAGGAACAAAGAATAGCTAGTATTTTACAAGTTGCTACTCAAGACAAAGAAGGAGAATATATATTACCACAGAAACCCTTAGAAGGAGTTGCAGTTCCAGAAGTTAGTGGTAGAGAAATTGCAGAAACATCAGAGGTAGATTTAAGAGTAGGAGTTGAAGAAATGGTTTATGAGAGTCCAGAAGCTGTAAAAGCTAAAAGAGAACAAATTCCATTGATAGGATTGGTTCATTCAGAGGCAACCACTGGAGAAAGGGAAGGAGAATTTGAAACTGTTTTCCATCCAGAAACCAAAGTTGCTGATTTAAGTATAGAAGAGATCAAGGGAGTCACAGTTATGCAGGTAGTCCCAGAGGACCGTGAAGGTATATATGATTTAAAGGACAAGCCTGAACAGCAGTTAGCTCATCCTAATGTAGTTTTGGGAGGCCAGGATATCGTCATGCATTCTGAAGTTTTTGCTGGTCAGATAACAGGAGTTTTGAAAGAAGATGTAATTCCTGATAAAACAAAGGCTGAATTAACTATTCTTGAAGATAGAAGTGTGGAAGTAACTGAGGTGATAGGTGAAGAGAAAGAAACATCTGAAATTATTACTATGAAGGCAACGGAAGTTGTTGCATCAAAAGATGTCGTACATAGGGAAGTAGCTCTGAAAACTGAGGTTATAACTGACCAGGGATTAGCTCCATTTGATGCAGTTACACCTTTGACAGACACAGCTAAGCAGGCTGCCCCAATCCAAAGACATGGACTACAAGTGACGGAAGCTAGTCCCGGAGAGTTTGAATCGATTCTTCCGGGACTTGCCCGTCCAGACACGAAGAAAGTTGGCGTTTCAGTTGAGGAGGAGAAAACTCTCCTTCTTGTGACTGAAGTGCATCCTGAAGATAGGGAAGGTGAGTATGTTATTTTATCATCTATTCCAAAGCAACACTCAACAATTGACATACAACCATATGAAGCAATTGTGAGGGAGGAGGCGGTTGCGGGGGAAGGGACAGGGGACTATTACACTATATCTCAGGATTCTACTCTTTCACAACAAGCAACATTGGCTTTATCATCCAATCTTTCTGGAGCAATGGCTGTTTTTGAGGCAACAACATGTGAACGAGAAGGTAAGTATGTATCAGATGAAATCATTCCAGAGTCAAAAACAGCAGGGGTGAGTGTTGCATTAGGTAAGGAAGGTATTAGCATATCTGAAATTCAAGCACATGAATTAGAAGAAACATTTTCAAAAGAATATCCTCAGGAAAAGCAAGCCCAGGTTGAGTTAATTTTTGAAAAACCTATGACATTAGTTCAGGAAACCTTCCTCCAAGACACAGTAGGCAAAGTAGATATTTATTCACCAGACAAAAAATTTGGATTGTTAGAGCATGAAATTTGTGAGGGAGTTCTTGTCCATCAGGTATTAGCTGAGGAAAATGAAAAGGAGGCTATCGTTCCAAAAATTGTGCCTTGCGAAGCAACAAGGGTATTTGAGATTAGGGAAGGAGTTGGTGTTGCAGCAAACATTAGCCACATTGAGCCAGTTGAGTTAGATGTGCAGTATGAAGCAACAGAAAGAAAGGCAATGGAGAATTTGCAGATAGAAAAAAGTGTTATTTCAGTTGTTGAGCCAATTATTGGCCATTCCACAGATAAACTTTCAATTGAGGCCTTAAAAACTGGTGGTACTGCTGTACCTTATGATTATTTGCATAAGGAAGTTGCTTTGGTTGAAGAATCTATTGCAATAGATGATGTTTGTGCTTTAAATGTATCTGCTCATGTTGAATCGAAAAAATTATTAGCTGAAACTAATGTAGTTACTAGTAGTTCTATTTCCCAATCTTTTGTTGAGACACAGGAGAATATTGAACATTTAATAACTGAAAAAGGTCAGGAAAAATTTGCATTACCTGCTGTGACCACTTTGGCTGCAGTGGTAACTTCTGATTCTATCCCAGGAGAAAATATAGGTGATATTGATAATAAGAATTTGAGGCCATATGCTCAAGCTGAACCATCATTTGATGCCAAAGAAGTAGCAGTCAGTGAGACAACATTAATTGGTCAGGAGGTTGGTAGAATTCCCTTTGATGAACCACAAGAAGCTATTGCAAATTTAAATATTATCCCTCAAATTGCAAAAGAGGTAGGAGAAACTGAAGTACATCATGTGCTTGAAAAATTGACTTATCTAGATCAGGATAAACCTTGTGAGGCAAAACCTCAGGTAACTGGACTCTCTGCTGCTATAGCTGAGCAGCAAACAACGACAGAAGAAGTCACTCCTATGGAAGTTAGAGTGGAATCAAATCAGGTGAGAAAAGCAGAAGCTCAGATGAGAGTAATGCAGGTTGCAATGACAGATACTGTTGTTACTGAACTATCAACGGAAGATATTTCAGCAGACAAAATATTATTATCAGCAGAAAAAGCCAAGATTAGAGCTGAAGAAAGTGCTGTAACTCGGATTTGTGATGTAGGAGACACATTATTAGAATTTCTTGGTGAAGTCATTCCTGTTCAGGTAGATGCTACTATAAGCATTCAATCCCAAGGTGCTGCCCTCACTGAGGAAACTATACCACAGACTTATCCAGAAGATATGAAATCGATTTCAGAAAAAGAGTCATTTGCTGTAAGAGAAGTGGTTCCTCTGGAAGCATATGTTACTCAGCAGAATATTACAGAAGATTCCTTAGTTGAGATTTGTCATAAAATTGAGCCTATGACTGTTGCAGCAAAGGAAGATTTTACCACTTCTAGTGTTGCATTAACAGAAGAGCAGATTTGTGAAGAAAAACCAGAGGATCTCATTATTCCAACATTAAAAACCCCTATTAATGCTTTATCAAGTATTACTTCAATAGAAGTAGCTGAAAATCAAGAAACTCAGCTTCATCAAACTGTTACAGAATTTGCTTCCGATGATTCTTTAATATCAAAGTCAGCCTCCTGTATAATTTCAGAGAAAGAAGCAGCTATTTGTGAAGAAGTACAATCAGAAATTTCTCTTGAAAATATTTCTGAAAAGGAAAATTTATCTGAAACTGCTAAATTTAGGCAGACTGTTTCTCTGCGAGAGGTTGCTATGACAGAGGAATTGGAAGTTGAACAGGGCACTGGCAATTTGTTTGTTGAAGCTCTTTCTAAAACTTCAAGTGCTAGCTCAACTGTTGTATCAAAGTTTATTGCTGTCAAAGAAAAAATAGAAACACAGATGACTACAACAGATCTTCATCTTCCAAAACTTGACAGTGAAGTTACAGCTGGCACTAACATCACAATTCTTGACATCACTTCAGTGTATGAACCGGAAGTGCAGCATGATCTAGGAGATTTTATAGTTTCTGATGTATGCAGGAAGGTAGAGGGTAAACCAAATATTGAAGGCAGAGGCATAGCTTTAACACAGGAAACTGTTACTGAGGAAAATCTTGAAGAGATAGGAGATACCACGACAAAGGAACTACAAGCAAAACCTTCAATCCTTCCTTCTAATGTCGCCTTGGTAGAAGAAAGGACTGTGGAGTATCAAGTTGAACCCATAGATGTTCTGGATGAAATGACTGTTGCTCAACCTACATCTAGCATGACAGAAAGAGAAGTGGCCATCACTGAAATGTCAGTAACTGAACAAGGTACTGATAATTTACCTGATTTTCAGGCCAGGAAAGGTGTTGAAGCCATTTCAACTATCTCTACTATTGATGTTGCTATATCTGAGTTGCATCACACAGAGGAGAGTATTACTAATCTTGAAACTGCAAAAGTTACAAAGGAGGAGGAAGCAAAACAACTTATAGATGTTATGAATACATTAGTTACTCAACAGAGTTATTACAATGAATCAACTGAAGAGCTTAAACCTCTGAAAATTCCTGAAAAAGAAATTGCTTTGCCTGACATAGTTAGCAATATTGCTGCTACTGTGGAGGAGATGGATACTCTTCAGCAAACTTCTAATCTGTCGGTGAGACTTGAACTGAAACATCAAGAGGCAATACCAAAAGTCATACAAGTTGAGGCTATTCAGTCATCTGAGCAGTTTGTGGAGAATGATATACCATCCATTACCTTGGCTCAGACGCCAAAACATTCCAGAGCTGTTTGTGAAGTTACACATATGAATGTTGCTGTTACTTCCCTTCAAGAAATGCAGCAAGATGTGGAAAACTATGAGACAGAAGGAATTCCGAAAAAGTATGCATCCAAAGGTCTCGAATTGGCTAGTGCTACAGAAACAGAAAATCCCTTTATTCAGGAAGAGTTCAGTATTGGAGTTAAAGATAAAACAGATAAGAAAGTGTTAAGTGAAGCAAAAATTGTGGATACTCAGGAGGAAAAAGTAACTATTTCGGAATTAAAAATCGAACAAATAAAGGAAGAAAAACAAGAATCTCATGATGAAAATGTAATGCTAGTTATAAAAGAAAAGAAGGAAGTTTCACTTCAAGATGAGGAACAACCAGAAATAACTGAAGAGATAGAAGTAACATCAGTAAAAGCCAATGCTACACTTGCAGAACAAGAGGAATCTCCCTCAGAAATAGCAAAAATCTCTGAGGTAAATATCCAGATAGCTCCTATGCAGGAAAGAATACAGAAGGAAGAAGATGCATTAGAGCAAATAGAGAAACCAATTACAGAGACAACAGATATTCCAAAAATACCTGTAGAAAAATTAAAGGTGGAGAATGTACCTGACAAGGACTCAGAAGAAGTTACAATTCAGAAATTGGAGAGTGATACAAAAGAATATCCTGAAAGAAAATCAGCTGATGAAAATATTGTGATAGAAGTATCAAAAACTATAGATACCAGCAAGAAAAAGGCTAGAAAGAAGAAGAAACCTTTAAAAGAACCAAAAGATTTGGTAGAAGATACTTCAATTGAATCTCCAGAAATTCCTCAAGAAAAAGATGAAACATTAGATAAAGAAGGAATACCAGAGATTCCGAAGGAGCCAGAAATGCCTGAGAACAAAGACACTCAGAAACAGAAAATGGTGCATGAAGAAGATGTTTCTGAGGAGCAGACACCTAAGGAAGGGGACTTACCAGATGAGCAAATGCCCAAAGAAGGTGATGAGACTGATGAAGGCATAAAAAAAGTAGTCCTCACAAAGAAAGTTAAAAAGAAGAAATCTAAGGAAAATAAGCCAGATGCATCTGAATTTCCAGAAGAGGAGACTTCGGAAGTATGCAAAATTGAGAAGAAAGAAAAACCAAAACTCCAAAAAATGACTATAGAAAAGAAGAAGTTTGAAGTTAAAAAACTTCAAGTAGTAAGCAAAGAACCAGATATGCCTCTTTTCTGCCAAATTAAACTTCGGAAAGCCTCTGTCCAAAAACGAAAGATTAAACGTGTAACAGTACCTAAATTTAGACTTAAAGGAGTTTCAAAGTTGGTTGAATTTACTCCAAAAGCAGAGCCATTAGTGATTACAGAGATAAATGCCTATCCTGAAAAAGGACATTTAAGCAGAAATACAGAAGAAGCTCTTGAATATGAGAAGAAGAATCCAGAAAAGTTTAGACCTAAGAAGAAGCCAAAGAAGGTTATAGAAGAAGTTGATCTTGATAAAGATGACTATGAAAGACCAAAGCTAGAAAAGGTTGAAAAAATTGAATGGCCTGATCGCCAACCAAAGGATAGAAAAGAAACAGAAAAGCCAAAGGATGTAAAAATAGTTCTTGGGAAAGGAAAGATTCCAAATGAGGAAGAAACACGAGAAGATGTTAAACTGCAAAAAATTCCAAAAAGACCAGAACCAGAAGTAGTTGATGAAAACAAACCAATTAAAAAGCCCAAACCACAAGAGACAAAAGAAAGGAAAGAACCAGATGACAAAGAAATTGAAGCACCAAAGCTTGGAAAATATAAAGGTGGTGTAGAAGGGCCAGAAGAAGAAATGCCTTCTGAGGAAATACCAGAAAAGATTGATGAAACTCCCTCAGTTGAAGAGAAACCTAAGAAAAAGAGACCTGCTAAAGTTAAACCAGAGGAAATCATTGAAGAAAGAACCATACCTATGGGGAAAGGAAAACTTCCTGTTCCACCTGAAGAAGAAGACATTGGAATCAAGAAGCCAATTCCAGGAAAACCATCAAGTCCAGAGCCAGAACAGATAACTCTTAAGCCATGGAAGAAAGAGACTACAAAGGATGAGGATGAAAAACCAACAGAAGCTGAGCTTAAGTTCAAGCCCTCTGATAAGGAGCATATTCCTGAGGAAATTGAGCCAAAGAAATTCACTACAGATGACGAAGTAAAGGAGAAAAAGAAAAAGAAGATTGTGAAGAAGAAAGGGAAAGAAGTACCAGAAGAAGTTCCCAAGGTACCTGAAGAAATAGCACCAGAGATACCTAAACAAGAGGAACCAAAACCAGAGGAACCAAAACCAGAAGAGCCAAAGCCAGTGATAGAAAAGGTACCAGAAGAAGAGAAACCTGAGGAATTTGCAGCAAAGAAACCTAAAGATGAGGAAGTGGTAGAGAAAGTTACTCTTAAGAAGGATGAACCAATTGATACAGAATGCATACCTGAAGATGTTCAGTCAGAGGAACGGGTTGAAATTCATTTGGAAAAAAGAAAACGCAAAGTAGTAAAAAAGAGAGATGAAATTAAGGGTAAGCAGATTGAGGAACTGCCAGAAAAATTAGGTGAAATGAAGGAGATAGGTGAAAGGGAAATAGATGGAGTAGCCAATTTGCCTGATGATACACCAGAATTGGAAGAGGTTACCGTAATGTTAGTGGATAAGCCAATATATGAAGATGGTCCAAAAGAGACAAAAGATTTAAAAGAAATTAAGACACCAAAAAAGAAAAGAGTTGTTAAGCAGAAGAAGTATGAGGAACAGATTGAGGAAATTGTAGTTGAGAATGAGGAAGAAATTAAAGACTTAGTAATAGAGAAAATAAACTTAAGAAAACCAAGTACTGAGGAAATAGTTTTCGAAGAATTGCCTCTAGATAAACCTGATATGGAACAAATTCTAGTGACTTCAGAGGGAAAACCAGAGCTTGAGGAAGCACCACATATAACACAGACACAAGTTAGAAAGTTGAAGAAGAAAAAAGTAAAGGTCACAAGAGATGAGAGGGAATTAGAGCAAGTTGAGGTTGAATTGGACGAAGATAAGACAATATCTATTACTGTTGAGAAATCAATCGAAGTCCAGGATATTGATAATGAGCAAGAGGTTGAAGTGCAACCAAAGGAAGATAGTGAAGTAAAACCAGAAGTACCTAGTATTTTGGACGATACTACTGAACCAAAAGTGATTGAAGATAAAGAAACAGAGCAGGAAATAATTATAGATGATCAAGTAGTTATAACAGAAAAGAAGGATGAAGAATTCAAAAAAGTCATCCCTAAGAAGCAGACTATTGAAGATCTTCCTGAGGAATTACATAAAGAAGAGATAAAGCCAGAGGATTCATTAAAGCCTAAAGAAATACCCAAGATTGAAGAGAGAAAGAAAGTAAAGAAGCCTAAGAAGAAGCAAATAAAAGGAGATATGGTGGAGGAAGTTGAAAAGATTATTGTTGAGGAAGAAAATAATGTGTTGGTGGAGATTTGTGAAGGAATAACTGATTTAAAGGGGCTTCCAGAAAAGAAACCAACTGATCAGGATATTCCAGATGAGGAAGAAAAGATTGAAAATATTCCTGAAGAAAATCTACCATTAGAAGAGGAGGGTCCAAAAGCAATATTGGAATTAGTAGTACAAAAGCCATCTAAAAAGAGGAGGCCAAAGAAGGCTGAGAAGGGGCCTGATATAATTGAACCCAGTGAACAGGAAGAAGAAGTAAGGGAAGTAAAGACAGAGATAGAAGTTCATAAAGAGAATATAGAGGGAAAACCTGTTGAATTACCTGAGGACAAAGTAGAAGAAAAACCTGAACCAGAGATCAAAGAAAAACTTGATGACAAACCCAAAGAAAAACCATTAGATATTGAAAAGGTTGAAGAGGAAATACAAAGGGTTACAGAAGTAGTATCTAAGAGGATAAGGAAGAAGAAGATTGTAAAACCAAAAGAAGTGGATGAGGTTGTAGAAGAAATCACTCTTGACGAGAGAATAGATGAAAGACAGGAGGAGGTACCTGAAGAAATATTTGATGAGGAGAAGTTACCAGAAAAGGTACCAGACATTCATGAGGATCTAAAGGAAATACCTCAAATTGAAGAAATTCCTGAAGAAGAGAAAGAACTTCTAAAACCAGATCAAAGGCTGGAAGAGGTGCCAGTGAATGTGGAGGTCAAGGTACCTAAAGCAAAGAAGATAAAGAAGGCTAAGGAAATAAATGAGGAGATTATGCTCAAAGAGAAAATCAATGAAACCAAAGTAATCATCATGGAAATGATCCTTGATGAAACTACTCAGGAACAACCAATAGCTAATGATGAATTAAAGAAAGAGGAAGAATCAGAAGAGGATCAACCCAAAATAGAACAAGGAACTGACAGTGTAGATGAAGTTATAGTAAAGAAACCTAGAAAGAAGACAAAGTCTAAAAAGTCAAAGGAAGTTGTAGATGAAGTTACAATAGAAGAGGAGGATAATAAAACAAGCGTGATATGTGTACAGAGACAAGTGGAAGAAATTCCTAAAAATAAACCAGATTATCAAGAAATACATGAAGAGACACCTAAGGTAGAGGAAATACCTACTGAGGAAGAGAACCTCCTTAAACCATTGGAAGAACTAAAAGAATTACCTGAGAGTGTTGAGCTCAAAATGCCCCAAAAGAAGAAGCCAAAAGTGAAGATGGGAGAAAAAGTTCCTGACCAAGCTGAAGAGTTTACTCCAGAAAAGCAGGAAGTCAAGGATATATCCGAGAAAAAACCTTTGGAAGAGCAGCCTAATTTTGAAGAAGAAACTGTAAAGGAGGAAGAAGAAATTTCAGTTCATAAAATCAAAGAGCTAAAGAAGCTAGGAAAAGTTAGGGAACCAGAAATAGTTTCAGAGGACCTTGAAGAAAAGCCTGAAGTAGGGGAGACTCCAGACTATGTGACTGAGCTGAAGGAAGGTCCTGAAGAGTCACCAGAAACTATATTGCTGACAGTACCAATGAAGAAGGTGCCTAAGGTAAAGAAATCAGAATTAGTATCCAAGGAGGTCATAGTAGAGGAGATAGATAAGGAGGACAAGGGCATAGTTATTAAAAAACTAGTTATTGAAGAACAGTCTGAGGAAAGTATAACACCTGAAGAAGCAAAGAGACCTGAAATTAAGGAAAAAAGTGTAATTGAGGTTATGGATCACAAAAAACCTGTGACAAAAACATTGATTAAGTTAGAGGATAAAGGGGAAGATGAGAAAACTGTGGTAGAGGAAGTAATAGTTGAGGGAAAGAAAACTGTGGTGAAGAGGGTAAGTAAAAGTAAAGTTCCTGAAGGAAAACCAGATGATCAAGTCGAAACCTTACAATTTGAGGAAGTGCTTCCTTTTACTCCCCATAAATCTGAGACTCATTGTGCAAAGATAGTAGTTCATAAATTTACTCATGATGCACAGATCACGCCAATATTTAAAACACCTGATTTTGAGAAGAATGCTATTTCTGTTGAGGATACACCTTACGCTGTCACATATCCATCAATTCCAGACACTGAGAAAACCATATTTGATGAGAATGAAATATTCCAGGTAGTGGAGGAATGGTCTGAAATACAAAGTGCAACTATTGCAACTCATATGACAGAACTAGTTTCAGCTGAGCTTAGATGGACTGAACCATTTGGACCAGGTGCCACTCTCATGGAGGTAAGTGAAAGTACACACAAAATACCTGATTCATCATTGCCTGAGGAACACTTACCAAAAATGTTGGAGGGTCCTGCACTCAAGCATATCATCACAACAGAAGATGACAATAAGATAACAGCAACTACAACAAGCATAACACTGCCATCATTACCATCAAGTACCATTACTTCTCCAGCCATAACCAGTACCACCACTAGCACAACAATAACACCTGCAACAGATAAACGGGAACCTCCAACTAAAGGATATGATCTTACTGAGCTTACTGCAGTGATGGTGGAGGAGGTGAGTCCAAGTGAGTCAACAGAGAGATTGATTCCCCCGCACCGCACTCCTACAGACACCTTCACTACGAAGGAGACAACCACATCAATGCACATGCACACAAGCTCAGTTACGGCTGAAAAATTTCTTCCTGGACAAGAACCTATTACCGCCTTGCCAGAACACCCAGAACAAGATATCATGGAAACAACCAAAGACTTCAAACATGGACACGCAGAAAGCATCACCACAACAGTCACGAAAGATTTATCACCAGATACAAAACTCACAAAAATGACCCAGATGACCATATATTCACCTGTCAAAACTATTTCAGATGAAATTGGACCGGAGACAGTTCCTGAACTACAAGTGGCTGAGTACCATCACGCAACCAGAAAAACACATGCCACGAGCACCACAACTGTCACACATGAAGCACAGCAGATGGTCATCACTGGCCCCGAAATGGGGCCACACATGGTAATGTCACAGGAGGAGAAGGAGGACATGACGGGTGAGTCTTGGGTAACATTTGAAAAACTTCAGCAACCAGAAATGACACAAGAGAAGGTAGTTGTTACTTCACAACGTACAGTAGATGGTGTAGCTGAAGAAATAAAAGAGACAACAGAAGTAATGGAAGGTGGTATCAGAAAGAAAACTGTAGTAGTACGCAGACGAAGAGTTGCTAAGGGAACAGGTGCTGGTAAGGTTTCTGGCATTACTGAGGGCCCTGATGAAGAGGGAGGTGTTATAATTGAAGAGGTCCCTGAAGAATTTTCTGAAGAAGGTATGCCAACCAGTGAAGAATGCTTTGTAGTAGAGGAAATCCCAGAAGAAATATTGGGTGAAAAACCTGAAGAAGTAACGGATGTAGAAGAAACCATTATTCCTGTATATGTGGAAGAAAGACCTAAAGCAATAGAGGAAGCAAAAAAGGTAGTTAAGATCATTAAAAAGAAAAAGAAAGGAATAGAAAAAGAAGAAGAGATTGACCAGGAAGTAGAGTTAGAAAAGGTAAGTACAATTGTAACAGAAATACTGGAGAAGGAAAAACAAGATGAAATGCCAGAAGAGTTAACTGTAACACCTGTGATTCATAAACCTGAAGATATTCCAAAGGAAACTGAAAAGGATGTAAAGGAAAAGCCATCTGTGGAAGATATTCAACCTGAAGGTAAGAAAAAGAAAAAGTTAAAAAAGAAGACTGTTATTGTTCAGGAAAATTCCGTAGTAGAAGAAGAGAAGCAAGAAACCTTACATCCAATTGTGAAAGAAGGAGAGGATGAAGTCATTGAATCTGTTGATGAAATAATTTCTAAGCCTCAAGAAACTGTGACTGGGAATGTTTCCGTGACTCCTCTTGAAGGAGTTCAGGTTGAGGATATTTCTCTTCTCGAGGAAATAAAGGGTTTGGAATCTGATCATCCACAAGAAGAGAGGGTTCAAAGAAGAATTGATGAATTTGAAGCTGTTGAAGTTATTGAATCAAATCTAGAGTATGGTGTTCATGAGAAGAAAACGGATATACCTTTCTCTGATATTGCTAAGAAAGTGCAGACAACAATGACAAGAGAAGGTGTGGTAATAATGGAAATTACTCCTTCAGAAGATTTGGAAAGCAAACAATATACCACTGAAAAACCTGAAAGCCAGAAGGCTGAACCTATTCAGGATGAACAAAAATCTATTATTGTTGAAGAGATAATATTGGAATCAAGAGAACAAATTCTTGATGAAGAGAAACCCAAAAAAGTAAAAGGCACAAAGGGAGTGAAAGAATTGAGAGCTCTAGAAATATCTGAGGTTTTACCAACTTCCAGTGTTGAAGACAAACCAAAGGAGGTAAGAGAGAAAGATCATGCTGACATTGTGGAGAATAATGATTTGCCTGATCAAAAGGTGGCTATGTTAAGGCCTACAATACTTGGTACAGCTAAGGAAATATCAGAAACTCTTAAATCAGAATTATCTGAGGAATTAGAAATGCCTGAAAAGACTGATGCAAAAGCTCAACCAAGAATATCTATTCAAGCATCTATTACAGTGGAAGAAACACTTATAAAGATAAAGGAAGGGCTGTTGATAGAAAAGAAGCCTGAAGAATATAAAGCTTTGAGGTCAGTTGATGAGCAGAAAGCAGTTGAAATTACTCAGATATTCCCTGAAGAACTAACTGAAGAAAAGGTGATCTTACAAGAGCCACAAGAGAAAGCTTCACTTGGAACAGAAGAAAAGCTGGAATCCAAATTAGAAGAAGTTAAAAAGGAAGTATTTCAATTGGGCCAGCAGGAAACAGAAACAACATCGTTGGAGCAGATCAAGGACCTCCCATCTGAAGATAAGGAATTACAAAAAACAGTTGGAGTTTTAGAAGAGCTAATTCCATTACAGGTTGAGGAGATAATGCTTGAAGAAAAAATTGATAAAGTACCAGAACTGGAAAAGCCTATGAAAACATCAACTAAAACTGAAGTAAAGAAACGAAAAGCTATCGAGGTATCAGAACTTATCTCTGGTGACATTACCCTTGCAACATTAGAACAGAAAGATGAAACACAAAATCTGATTGTTAAAACTGAGGAGCCTCTAACAGAAAGAGCTAACCTCGATAAGCCAACAGTAATGAAATTAGCTCAGCAAGTAAAAGATGATACACCATTAGAAGCCATTCTGGATATAAGTGATGAGTCCTCAAAAACAGAGAAAGCAGTTGAAATTGTTGAAGAGCCATGTGCACAGTTGGAGGCAAAAGAGCAGCCAATTGAGGAAAAGAAAATGGGAAAGAAAGTAAGAAAAAGTTTGGTCAAAAAAACAGCTGAAGAAGTTGTTACAATGGTTCAAAGTGACTTAGCTGAATTAAGACCAGAAGATTCAAAACCTACAGAAGATACAGCTGTGGTAATAGATGAACATATAACATTGAATAAGCCTGAAAGCTTAAAACCAACAGTCATATCACTAGAAAAACTTCAGGAAGACACTTTCCCAGAAGAATTAAGTGAGCAATTTCCTACTCCATCAGATAATTTGCAGAAAGCAGAGGAAAAACTGATATCACTAGCATCATTAATAGTTGAAGAAACAGTAGTAGAAGAGACAAAAACTGAAATTTCAGAAGCAGAAAAACCAGAGAAGATGAAAGGTAAGAGAAAAGTTGAAGAAAAAGAGGCTGTGGAAATTTCTGAGATAACTTTGGATGATACATATACAGAGGGGCCTAAAGAACATCTGCCTTTATCTGATAAAGCAAATGTAATTATACGTCAACCAGAAGTATCTGAAGCAAGAAAAAGTCAGATTGATGTTTTTAAACTTGGAGAGGAAAGAATTGGAGAGCCTATTAAAGAGGAAGCTCAAGAGCTTAAATCTGCAAAGGAACCTGAGGAAGTTGCTGACACTAAACTTGATGTAGTTGAGGCTATAACTGTAAAAGAGATAACACCTATTGAAACAAAGGAGAAACCTATGGAGGTCAAAAGGCCAGATAAAAAGAAAGCAACTAAGAAAATTAGAGAGAAAACAGCTCTTCAAATATCTGAGACTATTCCTGATGACAAAGAAGAAACTCTTTTGCCTGAAGAAATTCTGGATGAAAAAGCAACAGAAGAAAAACTGAGTCTGAAACAGAACGCTCCACAAGTCATTGAAACTTTATCTTTTGAGGGGACCCAGGATCTTTTACAGAAGGAAGGAGAAACTGATAAAGCAAAGCCTTCTCTTGTTCCTCAAGATTCTCTCATAGTGGAGGAAAGGCTAACTGAAGTACGAGATGAACCATTGAAGGGCAATGAGATGCCACAAACAGAAAAGGCTAAGAAAACCAAAGATACACAAGAAGCAGTCTCTGTATTAGAAATCGTTCCAGGAAGTATTGAGGAAGATGAAAAAATTCCTGATTTTCCAAAGCCTGAGGTTGTAAACCTAACAGAACAGGAAGGAGAAAGAGTCATAGCTGAAAAAATAAAACCTGTTATGCTTGGATCAGGAAAACCAGAATTAGTTGAAAACGAACTCTTCGAAACACAGCCTCTGATTTTAGAAAAGGCAGTTGAGGATGTGGTTGTTAAAATAGAAGAGTTAATTTCACCAATATCTGGTGAGAAAGTAAAAGAAGAGAAACCAATTGAAATTGAGCTACCAAAGGAAGATAGTAAAATATCGATTGAAAAGGATGATGAAAGCAAAAAGAAACCAATATCAGTTAAAAAGAAAGGAAAGAAACCTAAGCAAGAAGAGGAAAAATTGGAAAAAGATACACCTAAACAAGAAACAGGGGAGGGAAAAATTGAGGAAATTATCCAAGAGACACCACATGACACAGGTCTTATAACAAGTACTACACCGGACACTGCCTTGGCCACATCTACCGCAAAAACTCCAGAAGATGCCTCAAGGGCTGAAATTCCAACTGAAACAATCAATGATGTTACTACAGACATGCATGAGACACCAGCAATGCCGAAAGAAATGGACAAAAAGGTGGATGAGGGCAAAAGCCCAGACACCACCACTACTCAATTACCTACTTCCATAACCACTACCACAACAACAACTCCATCGGAGATTACTGTCATGAAAACTAAACCTACACCACAAGAGAAACTAAAAGAGGGTGGAGAACCAATATCAATAACCAAACCGGTTACTGACCTATTTACAGGTGAAATCAGTGAGGCTGAGGAAGAGCAGGATATGAGCGGCCTGGTAAGTAAAGAAGGTGAAGAGGATGTTAGGGATGAACCACAGCCTGTTAGACCAGATGAAGAGAAGCCCAAGAAAAAGAAGCCTGTAGTTAAAAAATCAGTTTTAGCAGAGGAAATGGTTACTGAAGGTATAGTTGAAGATATTTCTAAAGTAAAACCAGAGTTGGAGAAGGCTACAGAAGAAGAAATCCCTCTTGAGAAAGCTGAAATTACAGAAACTATTGTCAAAAAGGCACCTAAGAAAAAGCGACCGCTTAAAGAAGCTGTAGACATTGAAGAAATAATTCCAGAGGAAATAACTGAGATATTACCAGAAGAAGCTACTGTGCCTGAGGAAGGGACAGAAGTAATAATTCCAGAAGAAAAGGCAACTTCTACTATTGCTGAGGTAAAAGAAGCACCAAAGAAAAAGAAGGTTAAAAAACCTAAGAAAGAAACCGAAGACTTTGAGGAAGTAAAACATGAAAAGGTTGAAGAGATTAAGGAAGAAAAGCCAACTGTTGCTCTTGCTGAAGAAAAAGAAACACCTGTTGAAGAAGTTACTACAACTGTTGTAGAAGTGAAAGAAGAACCTAAGAAAAAGCTGAAGGTGCCTAAAATACCAGAAATGAAGGAAGAAAAGATGCCAGAGGAAAAGATAGAAGAAATACAAGAGAAAAGACCAGAAACTGAGAAAGCTGTAGAGGAAGAGGTTGCAGAAGTTAAAGCTGTTTCCAGAATCCCTGAGGTTAAAGAAGCACCCAAGAAGAAAAAGGTCAAGAAAATTAAAAAGGAAATAGAAGAATTTGAAGAGGTGGAGGAAGGAAAAGTTGAAGAAGCAGAGGAAGTTAAACCAGCACCTGCTCTTGCAGAAGAAAAGGAAGTACCTGTAGAAGAAATCACTACTTCTGAGGTCAAGGTGGAAAAGGCACCTGCAAAGAAAAAGAAACCCAAGAAGGAAACTGAAGTTGAAGAAAAGGTAGCTGTGGAGGAAACAGTTGGACTTGAAGAGGAAAAGCCATCTTCAGAGAAAGCAGATATTGTGGAAGAACCTGAAGAAAAAGTTAAAATCTTAGAGGTAGAAGTGAAGGAAGAGCCAAAGAAGAAGAAGAAACCAAAGATACCTAAGACATCTGAGGTGAAAGAAGAAACTGTAGCAGATGATAAGGTGGAAGAAATTCCAGAGGAAGTACCAAAGATTGCAAAGGCAACAGAAGAAGATATAGTGGAGGAAAAAGTAATTTCTACAAAACCAGAGGTAAAGGAAGCACCAAAGAAGAAAAAGAAGGTACCAAAGAAGGTTACAGAAGAGGAAGAAAAGCCAAAAGAAGAAGTTGCACCAATAGAAGAAAAACCTAAGGAGGAGGAAGTTGAGGAAGGAATTACAATTGAATCAGGAAAGAAAAAGATTGTAAAGAAAAAGAAAGTTATTAAGAAGGAAGAAGTTAAGGAACTTGTTCCTGAAACTCTTGAAATTCAAGAAGAGAAGAAGCCTGAGGAAACACCCAAACCGGTAGAGAAACCAAAACCAGTTCTTCAGAAAATGGTAATTGAAAGAAAGAAACTTGACACTAAAAAACTCAAAGTTACTCAGGTAGAGCCAGAGGTTCCATTATTTTGTCAAGTGAAGTTACGTAAGTCATCCATTCAAAAACGTGAAATAGAGAAGGTGAAAGTGCAGAAAATTAGGCTCAAAGGTGTTTCCCGTGTTGTAGAATTTTCTGCTGAACCAACTCCTCTTAATATAACAGAGCTTAATGCTTATCCTCAGCAAGGTCATCTTAGCAGAAATGCACAAGAAGCTATTGAATATGAGAAGAAGCATCCAGAAAAATTCAGGCCAAAGCGTAAACCAAAACCTAAGGTAGAAGAGTTTGACTTTGAGATAGAAGATTATGAGAGACCTAAGCTTGAGAAATATGAGAAAATTGAATGGGGAGAGCGCCAGAAGAAAACTCCAAAGGTAGAAGAAAAACCAGAAGAGAAAAAGATTATCCTTGGTAAAGGTAAAATTCCTGAGGAGGAAGTACCACAAGAAACTGTCACTCTACGTAAAGTTCCTGAGAAACCTGTTCCGGAGGAGATGATAGAAGAGAAGATCATTAAGAAACCAAAGCCAGAGGAAAAGAAGCTCAAGGATGAACCAGATTACAAAGAAATTGAAGCACCAAAGCTTGGAAAATATAAAGGTGGTGTAGAAGGGCCAGAAGAAGAAATGCCTTCTGAGGAAATACCAGAAAAAATTGATGAAACTCCCTCAGTTGAAGAGAAACCTAAGAAAAAGAGACCTGCTAAAGTTAAACCAGAGGAAATCATTGAAGAAAGAACCATACCTATGGGGAAAGGAAAACTTCCTGTTCCACCTGAAGAAGAAGACATTGGAATCAAGAAGCCAATTCCAGGAAAACCATCAAGTCCAGAGCCAGAACAGATAACTCTTAAGCCATGGAAGAAAGAGACTACAAAGGATGAGGATGAAAAACCAACAGAAGCTGAGCTTAAGTTCAAGCCCTCTGATAAGGAGCATATTCCTGAGGAAATTGAGCCAAAGAAATTCACTACAGATGACGAAGTAAAGGAGAAAAAGAAAAAGAAGATTGTGAAGAAGAAAGGAAAAGAAGTACCAGAAGAAGTTCCCAAGGTACCTGAAGAAATAGCACCAGAGATACCTAAACAAGAGGAACCAAAACCAGAGGAACCAAAACCAGAAGAGCCAAAGCCAGTGATAGAAAAGGTACCAGAAGAAGAGAAACCAGAGGAATTTGCAGTAAAGAAACCAAAAGTTAAGAAACCTAAAGTTGAGGAAGTTGTAGAAGAAGTTACTCTTAAGAAGGTTGAGCCAGAAAAACCAAAAGAGGAAGAGGCACCAGAGGTCATAACCTTGAAAAAGAAAAAGAAGCCCATTAAGGTTGATGAATTGGAAGAATTGGTAACACTTAAGGCAGAAAAGAAAGTTGAAGAAGAAGTAACTGAGGAAATGGTCATCAAGAAGGTACCAGAGAAAGTGCCTGATGAGGAATCTGATGTAATTACTATTAAGCGTATAAAGCCAATCAAACCAGCTGAAGATGAGCCAGAGGAGTCAATTACTTTGCTTCCCAAGAAGCCAGATCAGGATGTTTCTGAAGAAATAACACTTAAGAAAAAGAAACCCGTTACAACTAAGGTGGAAGAAGTGGCAGCTGAGGTGACTATTAAGAAAGTGAAGGAAGTTCATTTCAAGGAAGAGGCAGAAATCATAGAGGAAGTCTCTATTAGAAAAGAGGAACCAAAACCCGAGGAGGAAGGTCCAGAAAAAATCACAATCAAGAAAAAGAAACCCAAGAAGGTAGAAGAACCAGAAGTTGCTGAAGAAGTAATTGTTAAAACTAAAAAGCCAGAGGAGGTACCAGCCGAGGAAGTGACTCTTAAGTTAGATAAGCCAAAGGAACCTGCAGTAGAAGAAGAAGCTGATGAAGTTACTATAAAAAAGATTGTGAAATTGAAGCCAAAAGAAGAAGTGACAGAAGAAGTGGCAGAAGAAGTGACATTAAAGAAGAAGAAACCAAAGCTGGTGGAAGAAGTTTCTGAAGAAGTGACTGAAGAAGTTACATTAAAGAAGAAGAAACCGAAACCAGTGGAAGAAGTTTCTGAAGAAATCACAGTGAAAAAGAAGAAGCCAAAGAAACCTAAAGAAGAGGAATCTTCAACGGAGATCACAATTAAGAAGCCTAAGAAAATAACAGCTGAAGTCACTGAAGATGTTTCAGAGGAGGTAACTTTGAAGAAGAAGAAAGCACCTAAAAAGCAATCAGTTGAAGAAGCAGCTGAAGTAACTATCAAGAAAGTAGTGGTGGAAGAAAAGCCAGAAATTACTGAGGAGGTAACAATTACGAAGAAACTTCCTGAGAAGCCAAAAACAGAGGAGGCCACAGAAGAAGTTGTGGTGAAACAAAAACCAAAAGCTCCTGAGGATGTTAGTGAAGAGGTCATCATCAAAAAGAAAAAGCCAGTCAAACCCAAAGTAGAAGAAATGGAGGAAGAAATTACAGTGAAGAAACTTGTACCAGAAAAGAAACCAGAACAAGAGGTGGAAGAGGTTACGTTGAAAAAGGCTAAAAAGCCGAAGAAACCACAGGAGACAGAAGATGTTTCTGAGGAAATAACACTTAAAAGAAAGGAGCCGAAGGAGAAAAAGGTTGAAGATGTCGCTGAGGAAATTACTATACGAAAAGTAAAGAAGGTTCCAAAGAAACCTGTTGTTGAAGAAATTGCTGAGGAGTTTACTCTTAAGAAGGAAGCTCCAAAGAAAAAGGAAGAGGATGTTGCAGAAGAAATACAAACAGTAACATTTAAACCAAAAATTCCAAAGCCAAAGCAAGAAATTGAGCAAGAATTCAATATAAAATCAAACACTTGGGAAGAAGAGGAGGTGAATCTTTCAAAAACACTCAGACTCAAGAAAAAGAAGCCTCTTACCTTTGAAGAGGAAGCTGGTGAAGAAACAATCAGAATAATGGAAGAATATGAGGAGGAACCTGAGCCAGAAATAATAGAGGAAGAAGTAGTAGAGGTTGAATTTAGGAAAAAACCAAAGAAACCCAAGAAACCTGAATATATAGTGCAGGAAGAGGAAGAGACTGAAACTGTAGTGAAGAGACGCGACTCAAGAGATATTGAAGATGTTGATGCAGAGGGCTATTTTACACGAAGAGTTTCTCAAACAGAAGGCTTGGAGAGCATTGAAGAGACATTCCAGATTCGTAGACCTAGGAAGCCAGTGGAGGAAGAGCGTCAATACGAGGTTGAAGACATAGAGGAAGAATTCAGCATTGACCTAGGTAGAAGGATGTCTCGCGAAATACCTGATGGATCTGATTATGGTGAAGATTCCCTACAGCTGAAGCTGAAGCCCAAGCGCAAACCAGTGATGACTTCCTTTGAAGGTCAAATATTGCTTACATTATCTTCTTTTTGGATTGCTTTCTTATGCATCTGCTTCGCAACCAATAAAACCAAAGAAAAGCATGTAGTAAGAGGAATACTGCTTCATAATTTTAATTTTGGCAGTCTAATTTAGACTACCTCATCCTATTTTTATTTATATATAATAGAAATAACTCTTCTTCTTTTATTAACTATGCTAAGTAACCTTTTTATTTTTAAAATTATGATTTTATCTAACCAAAATGTTTTATTTTATTTTTACAGCAGTAAAGTCAATCTTGTAATGATGCTACATAATGCTTTGGCTGGGTTGTTGACAAAATAACAAACAACTTCTGGGATCTTTTATCAGTTGGTATTTATTTAGAATAACAGTTTGACTGGAATTTTTATATTTTTTCCATTCTCTTATTTTTGCTCTGCTGTTATTATTAACTGCCAATTAATATTATCTAATTATGGTTAGAATAACATTTTGAAACTTTTACAACTTTATATATATATATATATATATAAAGTTGTAAAAGTTATAAAGTTATTTATTTATGTATATAAGGGAGGTCTTTCATTGTCTGATAATGTTGAGATTTATCATTTTTGAAAATATTTTTAAGATCTTGCAGGAATGATTCTACATTTCTACTTTTTAAAGCAACAACAGCATTTTGGCAGTCATTTGCCTCATTAAATGTTTGTATGTAGAGACACATATTTGGTGATATGTAATATTTTTGTTTCTAACAGTCCCTGTGCATCCTCTGTAATAATTGTTCTTTATCTGGTGTTGTCTTTATGTTCTATATTTTATATGAAAACAAGAACTAATAAAGCTAATGTATTTACAGAGGGTGCTTCACTTCACATTACACAAGAAACAGTTGTGTTTGAAGATGGTAAGTTTTATTAATGAATCATGAATAATCTGTTCTATTATGTTAAGCAAAGAGTACTAATTAATGAACCATTTAATTATTTCAGAAGAGAAAGAAACAATAGTTACTGAAATTAGAGAGGGAGATATGTTGTTTGCTATCTGCTCATATGTGGCTGAAAATGAAGAAGCATTGAATCTAGTTGAAGGAGAAAGAATGTATGTACTTGGTAAGTATCCCCTTAAAACATCTTACTTAATGTATCACTTGGGTTATACTATAATTCTCACAAAGAAGTGTAATCTAAAATAAATTTATTGTGTAAATTTAGAAGTACACGAATACTTCATTTATTCTCCACAAATAATGATGTTAATAATAATCAGTTGAAAAATGTTTAGGGTTCTTAGCTGGGTAATTTCATAGGAGACCAATGCCTTGGCTACTGCCTTAGTATTACTGAAAATGGCTTGTTAAGCATTAGATGAAAGATAAGTTTCCTGAAGTATTACCCAGCCAACAACCTGAGATGACCTGCTACATTATTCACAGCAAAAGTTCATAAAATCCAGAATCTTCAGATTTTACAAATGGGAAAATATATGTAACCTGTTTTAATATTTTCTACTCTCATTAAGAATTAATTAAAACAGGGGAAATTAGACTAAAATATAACTTCTGCAGTTGTTGGGATATATATTTATAGTGTATAATTACGCCATTGATAGTAAGCTAAAGAGACAAGTAATGAAACATCATGACTTGTTATGAATGCTAAAAAGCACTAAGTAACAGGGGATTTTTTAAGGATTTTTCACTAGGTGGCCAAAAGAAAAATATCTCCTCAAACCCCCCCCCCAACCACTACTCCACCGACATACATGCGCGAGTCTGAAAACATTATATGTTAATAGGAGATTTTACGACATTTGTACGCGTGAACGAGGAAAGTTGGTTGCATTGAATGCAAAAGATTTTTTTTTTGTAACTTAACGTATAAATCCTCAATGACAGTATATTTGATGAACTGTCATTCTTTCGTTAATAAATTTCTTCGATTTGCACCAAAAAACTTCATTCAAATTAGTAAGTTATATATTTTTGGACATTTTGGGGAAATCATGTATGATCAGAAAATTTCTGACATTATTTCAGTTGGGTGTTGTTCACGCATTTCCGAAAATTTGTTGTGGCCAGATTATGATTACTATGTGGCCACGGCAGACTACTACGTGGCCATGTTCGTATTACTTAAAAAATGCCCTACTAAGTAATATACATTTATAATAACTAAATAACAATTTTTTCCAGAATGTCACAACTCAGACTGGTGGTTTGTCAAGAAACACCTTACAGAGGAAAAAGGCTGGGTTCCTGCTCAATTTCTTAAGGATGAGGCCAGCTATACTCTTTACGTTCAGAAAAAATTGAACGAGAAGATTGATAAACTTCCTGTGCTTGAGAGTAAGTTAAATGTAGTTCTTCTACTATTATCATTCAAACATTATCTTAATCATTACTTTTTTAAGTGTATCAGGAATTAAAAATAGTGATATCTTTAAAATAATAATATGAATCTAATTTTATGGAAGACCTCTTATTTTATTCTTTTTAAAATTGTCAGCTAAAAACAGTTAGATGATTAAAAATATTAGTGTTAATTAAACTTTCCTATATTTCAGTATACAATCATCAAATTATGAATATCACAGTTAAGAAATATGAGTTGAAATTTTTTAGTCCTATTACATTTTGAACAAGAAAATATCATTCACTAAATTTAGCTGGTATAAGATGTAGAAAAGGGTTAAAGGTTCATTGCACATAAGGGCATGCACCCAGGAAAAATCCCAAAACGGCTTGTGAAAATATTCAGGCTGGATAGCCTAGATGTATAAAGCAGCCTCCCGGATAGAAGAATCCCAGCCCCTTCACACTTTTTTTCCTCAATTTTAAGATAAAATCATTAAATATAAAATCTGAGTTTGGCTTGTTATGATTTATGTTTGATAATATGTTATTGCAAATTTAGTCTAAATACCCCCCCCCCTTATTCTAAGTCAATCCTTGTTTTTTAAATATTTTAATGACAATCTTATTTATTCAAATATCCATTCTAAGGATGACTTTTTTATAAATGAAAAACAATTTTAAAAAGTTAGTTTAATATTATGACTTATTTTGGTTTATTGTGTATTAATTAAATAAGAGAATTGCATAATAATGAGCATCATATCTAAGTAATTTTTAAGTAGATTTATTGATACAATTATTGATAAATTCATTTATTTCCTGTGGTGTTACATTATTTGCATAATGGAACTTAAAGCCATTTTTCATTACTAATCATTTTACCTGCTTCCTATTAATATGATTATTCACATAGTATATAATTCTAATATCTACTTCATCAGAGCCAGCCACTGAAGAATCAGTATTTGCTCCACGTTTTGTTGAGAAAGTGCAGCCAAAGCATGTGCCTGATGGATCCACTGTACAGTTTGAATGCAAGGTTGAGGGAAATCCCCGTCCTTTGATAACATGGTTCCGACAAACTGCTATTATTAAGCCATCACCAGATTTCCAGGTGACAATGGATTTAAATCTCCCAAACTTTTTTTAAGATTTAAAAAACATTTAAGTGGTAAAATATTGAGAATTTTATCATAATATGAATTTATATTTCCTGTAGATGTTTTATGATGAAGATAATGTTGCCACTCTTGTTGTAAGAGAAGTGTTCCCAGAAGATGCTGGGATGTTCACATGTGTTGCAAAGAATGCTGCAGGTTTTGCATCAAGCACAGCTGAGCTGATTGTTGAAGCACCACTCTCTGATCATGGCTCAGACATAGCTGGACCACCTTCAAGAAAGAGTCTATCAAGGTTTGTGAAGGAATGAGTACAGAAAATCTCAAAATATATTGTTACCCAATTGCTGCTTTGTATACATACTAATATAATATACAAGATTTTTGGGTCTTTATAGTGACTTATCAGATACTTATCTTTAGAATTGTGACAAACATAAAAAATATTATTTTATGACGTATAAGTTAGATGAATTGGTATCGTAATTTTATCTTTTAATGCTTTGCTGAAAAAATATAATCTATTAATTCTTGTCTTTAATATAGAAAATATCATCCTATGAATAATTTGTTATGAATAAGGAAGCGGGAAGTATAACAATTATTGCATAGCAAATAAAGTTTTATCAGATTTTAGAAAATGTAGATAGTATTTTCATTCTGCAATTGGAAACCTATCAAATCAATTAATGATTATGAAGTTATGAGTTATGAAATACAATAGTTTTCTTTTGAAGTGGATTGCATTTATAAAAATAAATATTCTCAATGACCAATTACAGATAAGGCAACATAAATTGATTGTCCTATGCCTAAACGCAATTAGTATTCATTGAGAAATATTGGATTTAATAATTTGTCCTCTACTCAACAGGGAATCATCATTAGCAGATATTTTGGAAGGCATCCCTCCCACATTTTCTCAGAAGCCAAAAGCTCATGTGGTTGATGAAAAATCTGATGTCACTCTGGAATGCAGATTGGTTGCAGTGCCTGAACCAACTGTGAAGTGGCTTTTTGAAGGCAAAGAAATTGTAGAAAAAGAGAGTAAAATATCTGTATCTACAGTTTCAGATATGCATATGTACACAAGTACCCTTAAGATACATAAGGTTAAAAAATCTCAAGAAGGTACATATGAAATTAAAGCCACCAACAGAGAAGGTGAGGCAACTGTATCCATTGTGCTCAAGGTAAGCATAATTTTTCATTTGATTTTAAAATGTTAATCTTTTAATTATTTTTGTTAGAGGATATGAGTCAGCATAGATTTCCTTTTCTTCCCTTCTCTTTTAAAACATTTGCTTTTAGCATATGTTATTTTTAAACACCAAAAGTAAAATCACAACAAACTTGTACGAATTCCACAAAATTTTTAATGAAACTTTTTACTGGTTTCGGTGTCATAGTACCATCCTCAGAACGGAAGTTATTTCGAGGAGTAAGAACATATATACGAGAACAAAAGGAAGGGGAGGGGTAAGAGGAGGGGTTAAAAGAATACAATGTTGCATCACGAGGGGGAGGGCAAATGGGGGAAAAGAGTCTTGAAGAGTGGGGACTGGCTGTTAGAAAACAAAAACTCGATAGCGAAAGGAATGGAATAAAATTGGTGAAGGCGTATGTAAATCTCTTCTAACCGGTCTAATTTGGTACCTTTTCGTCCATGGTTTAAAATATGGGGGGAGAAGTCGGAAAAATGATCATTGTTAATCAGATGATCGGCAAAATGTGATGAATTAGAAATATTGTTAAAAGATCTTTTGTGCTCATCCACCTTTATTCTAACATTGCGGGCTGTACGACCAACGTAAACAGTGTCACAATTGTTGCAGGCAAGTCTATATATTCCTGATCTGGTCTGGGGATCAAAACGGTCTTTGGTGTTGCAAAGTAATGACCCAAGGTTCTGACTGGTATAAAAAGCAGGACGTTTCTTGTCTGTGGCAATAGTTTTGGCTAGTTTATAACTACAATCATCGACAAAATTAATGGAAAACCTACTGATTTGGTCTTTGGTTGAATTAGGTGGTGGGTTGAAAATATTTCTTAAGGCTAGAATTCGTTGCTTCCTTTTTAATAATTTCATAATGAAAAAAAAAATGTTGTGGAATTCGTACAAGTTTGTTGTGTTTTTTACTTTTTGTGTTTAAAATGAAGCTCCACCAAGTAACACTCGAGTTGATTTCTTTATGTTATTTTTAATTAATATTTATTAATTTATCTTTACATATTAAAAAAATATGATAAATTCTATCAATCTTTCATGAATATGTTTAGGATATACTATTTAAGAAAAGTTGCTTTAAATTAAGACTCATCAATTCTTTAAATTAAAGCATATTTTCATACATTTTGCAACCATCAATCAAGGTCTAAAAATACTTGAACTGAAAATGAAAAAAAAATGCTGATTCATTCATTATATTTTCTATAATTACTCTAATAAAAGAAATTCAGTTTACTTCTCGAAATATGCTATGCCAGATAAATGTAATTTAGGCGTAAAGTTATATGTTCAAATATATGTATTTACAGGGTGTCCAAAAAGTGATTGCTGATTGCATTATGCATGAAAAACCAGTATATTTCAGTCACTCAGAATTTCTAAATCAGTAGTGGTGCATTTCTATTTCTTTTCTTTTTTTATTTTCAAATACATAATCTTTCTATTTGGGACACCTTGTAAATGCCAGGAATTCATTTTGCATTATGTCTAGTATAGTATTGAAGTAAATAATCATAGTGAAAGTATAAAAACATATTTTAAATCATATCTAAGGAGTGTTATCTATATTTAAAAATATTAATAAGAGTTTTCAGAACCATATTATTCAAATTAGGTATCTATAATTTGGTTGTCACATCAAAATATTAAATCAAACCCATTTCTGATAAAATAGGTTAGAACTGGAGCAAAGGAGCCTCCAAATATACTGGAACCTCTTCATGCTACCATTGTGGAAGAAGGTGGAAGTGTTGTTTTGAGTACTACAATTGTGGGAAATCCATATCCACGAATTACATGGATGAAAGATGGAAAGAAGATAACTCCAAAAGAAGGAGATACTAATCTGAAAATCTGTAAAGATGAAAAATCTGGCATAAACACTTTAACCATACATAATGCTCAAAAGACAGATGCTGGAGAATATTCTGTGAAGGCTGAAAATACAGCAGGAAAGGCAACAACCTTGGCATCACTGGCTGTAGAAGGTAGGTTTAATTTGATGATATGATCATATCAGTTAATTAATTATTATACTTTATATTTGAAAGAGAAACTTTTCAAATTTCTTCTCCATCTTTTTGTTTTAACTATTAAAATATGTATGATAATATCTGGTTATATTTGCAAAATTATGCCGTATTTAAGGGATTAAGGTCAATAGGAATTATGTTCACCTTGATCCATTTGTTAAAGTTGTCTTCCTCTGTGATTAAATTACCCTTGGTGTGGACTGGAAATTGCTTCTAGTCACATTTTAGACTATGCTCATTCTATAAAAAAACAATATATATAATCTTCTGAATATGTTTATGAACTCCAATTGAAGTTGTTGATATTTTCATGATCTAATCATGCAGAATGTTCCTCATTCAAATCAAGCTTTCCACTTTACTGGTTAAGCTTACTAATCTCCCATAAGAAATGTTTAGCCTATTGGTAATTGTGTCTGCGTGTGTGTGTCTATATATACATTCTTTGTGTATAGTGATCAGCCTTCAGCTTGTTTTAAACTCATCCCCTCTCCCGCTTGCTATGAAAAGCTTTGGAGAGGGGAAGAGAAGACTAAGCAAAATGAAGAGTGAGGTAGTTTATGCTACTGTTTCCTTTCTTCATTAAGCCAGCATAATTGAAACAATTCCACATAAGTAAAGTGTAATGATCGTACAGGTAACACTTCTTATATCTTTCAATAAGGAAAACTTAATCAATGCCATTTTTCAGGATCTCTCATACCTCAGTAACTTTCATATAATCTTAGATGTGAACAAGGACGAGACAAAAGTAAATGAAAAATTTTTTTCTTCATCCTATCCTAAGAGACAAATTAAAAATATACCATTCAATAAGGTAGCAGGACTGTATATGCATTAGAAACATTTAATTTTCAATATTATAAAAACACCAGTCTTGCAAAATAGACCTGGAGCGCAATAGCCTATTGAGGGTGACAATCATGCCAAGTGGTATTAACAGTAAGTGACATGTCAGTGCATTGACCAATGTACATTTTATTGTACTATTGGCTCTTGGCTAATGGTGGTAGTTTAATAGTCAGCATGATTATATGGGAAATATATCCTGTGTATTTCTCTCTGCAACGCAAGAATAGCTTCTCTCTAGGTCATCTTGATGCAGTGTTCTTCAATCAGACTATTGAATGTATGATTTGTTTCTTACATTTAAAGGTTTAAATTAGGGTCATCAGCTATCAAAGTGATTATAAAGACTGGGATGCAGTATAACTATTAATTCAGGGGACTTATGATTCGGGGGTATGGGGTTTAGGGAGAATTCTGGATAAGCATCGTCCACCTACTCTTGATACAAGGAATGGTATTTATTTTCTTAGAAGTAAATGATATACACAACAAATAAAATATATGGATATTCATGTGCATTTTCAGCTTTGATGTGATCAGTTTGAAATAGTTGGCTGTATTTTAATGCCGTAAAATCCAAGAATATTTTAGATTTGTAATAATTAACTGGAAAGAAGTTATTTTATTTGTTGTGTTCATATGTTGTAATTGCTGCAAAAAGTGCTCTTGGTATTAGAAAAAAAATATTTAAATAATAATTTTTATTATCATGTATTTCTTTCATTTTTTACTTCTTCTGATAAACAAATAGTTTAATTAGATCCATTTAATAGAAGGTGAAATCGCCTTGGGGCTATTCTTCCATTAAGCATAAAATAAAAAACTTACATGTAACCAATTACTCATTGTAATTAACAATTGTAGTTCAATACACAAAGAATTAAGTTTTGTCAACAATGATTGCACACAAGTTATCTCACTTAACTCAAATAATCCCAAAGGTTTTGATTTGTACTTCAGTTATCCATTCTATCTTTAACTTTTGGATTATTTTGTATTTGGAATACTTCATTTTCCACAGAATTAGATTTTCTATGCATTTTAAAATCAATTTTTATTCGTCATCAACTGTTAATTGCACTCTAAGATAACGGTCAAATTGAAAGTGAATAATAGAACTATGGAACAAAATTGTTTTCTTTGAATCATATATGTTTATATTTCACGTTTTATTTTGTTCTGTGTAAATTATTGTTAAACTTAAGACAGTTATCTCCTGAAGATGATTGAAAATAGTATATGTTTACAAGAATCAGTAACAAAAAATGCTTTACTTGTGCATTAATGTTGTCACCCACAAATTCCTGATTTTCTTCCTGATACAATCTCTCTGCTTCTTACAGCATAACCTCTGCTTATATGGCCTTATTTCCTAGCTTTTTATTTGAAAAATTCGACTATTATTCATCCAACATTTCCACCTAACTTTTTCTGAAATTGCTCAAAATAACAAAAATTCAGAAAGTTTCTCTTTTACTAGTTACCATTTTCAAATAATTGACTTACCTAGAGTTTAAAGAATGAATTTTTTGCGTGAGATAGTTCAAATTTAAAGCTATTAATAAAAGTTATTGTAAGATTCCATCTTACAACATTAATGCGGCCTTTTAAAAATGCTTACTAATTTTGCTTTCTTATCTATATTTCTTAATCATATTTATATTACATCATTGCTGATACCTAAAATTCACCAATAACTTTCAATTTATATATATACATATATATATATATTCATTCATTATTCACTATTCATGCTTTCTCATTTTTACTAGAATATCATTTTCTGGCTAAGATTACTTTTGAAAAAATAAATTTTGCTAATTTTTTGCAATTTTATTTTTAATTAGAGAGCTTAATTTTAATGCTTACTACATATATGTTTTGTGCTTAAAATAAATGCTGGATTTCTAATTTTTAACCTATTTGTGAATGTTCCAGGAAGCTATTTTTATGTCCAATCAATGCTAAGCACTAGTGCATGAGCTGTTCTACCTAACTATTAATCTGTTCACAGTAAGAGGTGTTGGAATGGAAACATTAACACCTGGAATTGAGAGAGAATTGATTGCTGTTGAACCTAGAGATATCGCCCCTCCAACTGCAGATTTTGTAGCTGATGGTATGATTGGGAAAATATCTAAGATTATTTAGGAAAACCTATAGTTTGATTTCAGCACTGTATTTTTCCTGAAGATCTATCTCATTATGTCTAAATAATTGATGTATATGTTTTTCCAGATACTCCTCATCCAAAACCAGAACCACCACTATTTATAGAAAGGTTTCAAGAGCAAACTGTTCCTGAGAAAACCACTGTTAGATTAGAGGCTAAAGTTACTGGTTATCCTCAACCAGAAATAACATGGTACAAGTAAGTACAATAACATTTTAAGATGTATCATAGTTTACTAAAGATAGCCAAAATCATCTTATTCATTGAAAGCATTACTCTAAAATAAATCCCTTTTTGGCAGAAATAATAAACGCTTGAAACCAGCTCCTAATATAAGGGATACATTTGATGGTGAGAATATCTGCCTTGAAATTACTAATGCTGATGCTGAATCTGACACAGCAGATTATAAATGTGTTGCCAGCAATCCTGCGGGAAAAGCCTCACATGGAGCAAGACTGACTGTAGATGTAACTTCTGTGTAAGTAGACAACAATTTTCTTATATTTTTAATTAATTACTCCCAAGGAGTTGAATTAATAATTTAATTACCGTATTTAACGGCATATAAGATGCACCCTCATCAAGTTGGCCACTCACAAGGAAAAAAGTTTTAATAGTCCGTGTGAAAGCGCGGTACCACAATAACTTAAAATGTAGTTTCTTTTAGTTGTCACATTTCCTAAAAGCCAAATATTAACACAATCATTGAATGCAATTATGAAATAGGTAGTATAGACCATCTGGGCTAAAAATAGCATTCAGTATTGAAAGTTAACCAGTGGAGGTTGAACCTTCACATATAAGACGCAGGGAAATTTTCCGAGACATAATTTAGGAAAAAAGGCGCGTCTTATATGCCGTCAAATACGGTAGTTATGCAATTTGATTTTACTGTGACAACAGGATGTGGAGAGCTGACAAAGATGGCTATTGGAGATTTTTTAAACCTCCAATTCATTAAAAACCATTTTTCAATTTTCTTTTCTGTATCTCTTCTGAATTAATATTTAAATCATGAGTGAAACTGTTTGAACGTATATGCATAATGTATGCTGCTTTCTCTTAGGGCTTTCACAAAGACTTTGAAAAATGTTGAAATTGAAGAAAAGTCTACCATGACTCTTGAATGTGAAACATCTCGCACTGTGTTTACTACATGGTACCATAATGATGTTGAAATAACTCGCGTTGATCGAAAGGAAACTATTGATGATGGCAGAAAACATCGATTGATAATTAGGAATGTCACTCACAGTGATGCCGGAGAGTACATCTGTAAAGTCAAAAACAAGAAGACTGAGTGTACAGTAACTGTGACTGGTATGTTCCACTCATATAACAAATGTATTAAACATATATATCTTATAAGAAAGAAATTTTTCCTTTAACATAAAAATTGATCCATTCATGAAATAAACATCTAATTTTTATAAAATATCAATTTTTTTCATATAAATTAACTCTCATCAGATGCTGGCCCTGATTTTGTCCGTCGTCTTCATGACTTTGAGATAAAGGAACGTGAAATGGCTGTGCTAGAAGTAGTATTATCTGCACCAGATGCAGAGGTGACATGGCATAAGGATGGAGAAGAGCTAGTGGAAGATGAATCTCATATATTTGAAAAGGAAGGTCCAGTACGTAAACTTCTTATCCGCAGTACATCTGTACATGATGAAGGAGAGTATACATGTGTTCTAGGAGAACAAGAATGCACAGCAGAAGTAACTGTTGTGGGTAAGTCGAAACAATTTATATCTACATTAATTTTTTTTATAGGTTGATAAGTATTTTGTTAATTAAAGATCTATCTTGGTGTTTTCCTCCAGAACTTCCTCCTGAAATAATTACAAAGATGCAGGATGTAACAATTGCCAAAGGTGAACGGGCCACTTTTGAGATAGAACTCACTAAAGGTGATGCTTTGGTTCGGTGGTTTAAAGATGGAAAGGAACTACAATTCTCAGAGCATGTTCAATTAGCAATTGATGGAAAACGTCAAAGGCTAATGATTTATGATTCAGTTCTTGAAGATGGTGGTCTATACTCCTGCCAAGTTGGGGACCAGGAATCATCAGCTACACTTAAAGTAGAAGGTATGAAATAATATTACTTCAATAAAGAATATCTACCATGAAAACATTTTCTCAAATGATGATTATTATTTTCAGAGCCCATAATAGACTTTATTACAAGATTACCTGATGTCACTTTGGTACCACAAAATACTGATGCTGTGTTCTCTGTTGAGCTATCAAAGGAAGATGTTGAAGTGAAGTGGTTAAGGTAATTTTTTTCGAAACTCAGAGTGAGGTAAAATATTTTATTATAGTAATAAAATCTACATTAATTAATTCATTCTTTCAAAGGAATGGAAAGACAATTAAAAAATCAGAGAAGTACAAAATGATATCAGAAGGCTCTATAAGGAAGCTTTTACTTAAAAAATGTTCTTTAGAGGATCAAGCAGAATATACTTGCGTGGCTGTTAATGTACGCTCTTCTTCAAAGCTGAAAGTTGAAAGTAAGTATAAACTGAACAATTCTATGCAGAAATTTGCATTTAAAATGTAATATTGAACTGTTACATATTTATTGGTGGCTCATATTATCTTAAAATTTATCTTGTTTCTAGTTCTTGAAACTGATCCTAGAATTCACTTGGATTCACTTCAAAAGGAGTACAAGATTAAGAAAGGTGAAGATGTTACTTTTACTGTCAATTACTCTGCCATTCCTCAGCCAAAAGATGAATGGTTCGTCAATGGAAAAATTGTGCAGAAGTCTAAGAGAGTAAGCATAAGATACTTTACATTTTCAGAAATTTCATATTTTTGTAGAAAATTTCCTTAAAGTATTATGTATTATGACTGATCATTTCAGATAACTCAGACCTTGTCAGAAGATTCAGCTAGTTTGACAATCACTAAAGTGGAGGATTCTGATTCTGGGTCTTACACTGTTAAGCTTGCAAACAACTGTGGTGAAGCATCTGCTGAATTAACATTGATAATTCTTCGTAAGTTACCATTTTTCCCCACTCTATCTCATCATATTTCCATCATTCTTCATTCTTATTATTTATCTATTGATAAATTTACTTTATTTTACCAAATATTTTTTTCTTTTATAATTTTTAATCTAAATATGTGATGAATATATTTTGGAATTATAGAGCCACCTAGCCAACCAGGAGTTCCTGAAATGATTGAAACGATTGACGATAGTCTAACATTACACTGGAAGGTGCCAGTATCTGATGGAAATTCTCCTATAGTTAATTATATCCTGGAATATCATGACAAAGAAGAATTCTCGTAAGTTATATTTGTAGTTTTTATTTGACATTGATATATAGAGAGATGAATAAAATAAATTCTAATAATGACTCATTCAAATGATAATATCTTACAATAAAATTTTTATTTCTTGCCACAGCTGGAGGAAGGTGAATGAAGAGTTCTCAATTGTAGACACAGCACACCGTGTAACTGGTCTTGATGTCAGAAAGGAATATATGTTCAGGGTTACAGCAGTCAATGAAGTTGGCCCCAGTCCACCTTCACACAACACAAAATATATTCCTCTTGGCACTCCTGTTCCTATTGAACCACCCTCTATTCAAGAACCTCTGAAGGGAATTGTCATTGGTCTTAATCAGAGTGTAACTCTCTCATGTGTCATTGGTGGCGTTCCAACTCCTGAGATTAAATGGTATGCTTTTCTACTTCTGATTTCTTACTCTTTGCAATTTATCTAAGTATTTGCAAACTTCTCAAATTTTGTAAAATTTAATTTAGGATTGGCTTCTTAAGTTGTAACAAATTTTAAAGTGATTGGATCCAACTTAAGTAGTAAATTTTCATCCTTAAGCTTTTGATTATATATTTAATAAGATTACTTCAATTATTGGTAAAAGATATAACACACTTTTTCCAGAAAATTCAAGCCTGAAATTCACCCTGTGTTAAATATGTAAATTACATTTTTATTTAAATTTAATTAATTGGAACTGGTTGTATTAATTTTTACTTCACCTTTAAAATCATTATTAGGTAATTATGGTATTTTATTTGTAAAAAACCACCTCTCCTAAAGAACTTTTAATGATACTTATAATAAACAATTAAAAGCGTACTTCGTATTTTCCACTAATATATTTTAGAAAATTTTCTGAAATAAATTTGCAGAAAATACAAAGTATGCTTTTGAATTATTTTAGATGGCATTCCACATTATTAGGCCAGAACACCTTGAGTTAATACTTGTCAACATTAGCAGGTACTCATATGTTTGCTAATCTACATAAGCAAAACATTGAATTTTTTCCCAATTATGTACATTAAATAATTTTGATGACTAAATAACTAATAATAACCATCAATCACTATCGATAAGGAGTATAGAGAAGCAAACATCTGCCTACCAACTAATTATGCACATAAACTCAATCAGTTCATAATCAGTGGCACAAACATATTACTATCTGAAATCAAACTTTGTTATAAAAATGACTTGATAACAAGATTTTCCCTATACTGATCATTATTTGCTTTTCAAATCATAATAACAGAGATACATTGTTGCCGGGAACTGTTCTGCAGAGTGAGTTGCATCCTGACCATCTCATGTCTTTTATTTTAAATTTTTGATCCCACTTGACTTTAAAAAAATCAGGATGCACATTATACAACAATGTGTGTCATACCCTGATAAATAGGGTACTTATTTTTAGATTCCTGATTTCTCTCCGAGAAAAATTTGGAGTGAAGTGTAACCTAACTTCAGATATATTGACATTGAGATGTGTAAGCATATGAACACATTAATTATACTTCACATACACCAATATTTCTACAACATTTTTAATATTATGAGCTATAACTTGTAGAAATTTCAGTAGGCAAAAAGAAAGACATTATATCTCCCTTAATAATGTATTAGACTCAACTGTTTTGATAACAGAAACATAATATATCTAATATTACCATAAAAAATCTTTAGAATGAATCACCTTACAATTTTTTCAATGCTTTTAGATTATTTTTAATTCAGATTTAATTAGATTGGTTTATATCTATCTATCTTTTACATTTCTTTCTAGGCTTAAAGATGGGCAGAAACTGAAAACAAAGACAATGACTTATGAAAATCGAGTCGCTAAGTATATAATTACTAAGACCTCTGAGTCTTCAACTGCCACATACACATGCCAAGCAAGAAATACTGCTGGATTTGCAGAAACATCTTGCCAACTGGTTGTACAAGGTAAAGTTATATTTAGCAGATATAACAAGAATGAGGGTGTTTAAACATATCACATATAATAATTAGTGCAAATGGTCTACCTTAATATTTACATAAAACATTCTTAATTCTAACAGAACCTCCTAAAGTTGAAGTTGATGAAAACTTAATATCTCAGAAATTAAGAGTGAAGGAGCAATGGAAAGTTGAAGTTAAGTATACTGGTTATCCTAAGCCTGAGGTTTCTTGGACTCGAGATGGACAAACAATTGAGTCAACCAAGCACTGTGCTATTTATGCTGATGAAACCTCAACAACTATTGCTATTTACTCTCTTGAGAGGAATGATACAGGAGTGTATACCATCAAAGCAAGCAATTCAGCAGGATCTTCTAGTATTGATTTGTCATTACGGGTGATAGGTAAGCTGAATTTTAAATTTCTTACATCAATAGTTCTTATAGCTGCTTTAAAAAAGAGAGGAAAAATATTAGAATAGCCTATAATATAGTTTAGTATCAAAGTAGAATACAAATATATCTTTACCTCACATTTTAAAATTAATAAGCCTCTTAATTTATTGAGTTATTAGAATTAACTAAATTAATTAATTATATTGATTGATCCATTTTACATTTTATATAGATGATACAGTCCGAAGGAGTAAATCTCCATCTACAACAGATGTCATTGGTAAAGAATTTATATTTTTTGTGTTTCACTCCCCTTTTGTGAGATTAATATATGTTTATTCACAGGACCATTCCATACTCATTACATGTGTTGATTTTTGGTGCAGACATTTCCTATTCATACAAACTCAAATATTTATTGACTCATACTCATTTAAATATTATCTGACTATGATGAACGAAGGAACCATACAAAAATGCTGCATGAATTCCTGGAATCGCCAACTATCCTATAAACTGGCATGGAATTTGAGTTCCTAATACTGAAGTTTTCCCTATGTTGTTTCAGTTGTGTTTTCCTGTGAAATATGACCTTTATTTTTTATACAGATTTCAGATTAATTAATAAATTCATCGACTTTTTCAAGCTTGGGATTAAAATTAAATTGAATTTTGATTATATTTATACTTTCTTGTATCCTATACTATACATAGTCAGTTCATTTTTATTGTTATAATATATTCTATTTGCCTTATTAAAATCGATAGTATTTAGCAACTTCAATATCAGTCTAAAGTAGTTCATCTGCTATCTATAAAGATGGAACATATGGCTCAGTAAATCAATTGATTTCGTGAAATAAAATAGATACCTATGTATAATTATTATGATGATGTACAAACCCAGTGTTTTTGTAAATTTTTTACTACCTGTTTTTAAGAAATGAATGTATCTTTCAAGGTGTGGATGCATGTTCCTGTTTGATGAGTGTGGAAAACTGAAGTTGATGTCCTGATTGGAATGTTTTCTCTTTCTGTTGGGCATTTGTAATTGAACTACCATCTCTCTGCATTTTCAATTAAATTTTCTCTTCATACTTATCAGCCAATGTTCATTTTAATCATGAAAGATACATAACTATCAATAATAAAGTTTGCTTTTATTACCAATCCCTTAAATATGGCTACCAAATCACTCCATTACCCACTGGTTTGCCCTTTATTGCATCAATTCCATTATATCAGACTGTAAATCCTTCCTTTTGAATACAGTCAAAAATGAAACATTAAAAATTGCCCACAAGCCCAAGAGAAGCTATGTAAATGACCGCAGTAGGGATAGTTAGAAGGTAGCAATACCTAAAATTGGGTCTGTACCACATGCTATTGCCATTCATGAGGAGTTAAGAGAAATGAGATTGATGTTTTTGGTTAACAGCTAGCCTCTTTTTAAAAGACCAAGATTTAATTTAATTATTTCTTGTTTTAGACAAGCCTACAAAGCCAGAAGGACCTCTTGTCATTAAGAAAATCCAAAGTGAATCTGTAACTATTGCTTGGAAACCCCCAGTTGATGATGGTGGAATAGATATTTATAAATATTCATTGGAAAAATTAGATATAGAAAAGAAAGTATGGATGAAGGTATGTATAAGTTTCCATCATTTTGGCTCTATTTCTCTTGTCTTGTATAAATGGCAAAACTATAGTTATTATGGAATTCAATATAAGTAGTCTGTTAAGTTTTAAACCTCTATTACATCAGAATAAGAGATTTCTATGAATTTATTGGTGGGTCTTTAAATGATATTGAAATTTAATTTTCCAGATAAATTGTCTCACCAAAATATTAAAAGGTTTCATAGTCATTATGCTACATTATCTTTATGCATTAGATGTTGATGCTATACTAATTTTTGGTATTAATGTTTTTACTTAAAAGGTTGCAGATGTAGAAGGAGATATCACCTCCTACACAGTGCAGCGACTCAAAGAAGGATCAGAATATATGTTCCGTGTGTTTGCTGAAAATCCTGTAGGAGTTTCTGAACCTCTAGAAAGTGTACCAGTTACAGTGAAATGTCAATTTGGTAAGATTTACTTTCTATACAGTTCTCATTATATAAATTTTCCATTAAATAGTATTTATTTAATCACAAAATTATTGTGTATCACAAGATCTTACACAACTTTCCAGTATTTAAAAAAATTTAATTATGTCATTTAAAATGTTTAGGTATACTATAATTTAATTTTGAAGATTTATGTATGAAAATATTTATTTGATTTGGAATTTTCATATCATTTTGGTTTTTGTTTCTGCAGACAAACCATCTCCGCCTCGAGGACCATTTGAAGTATCTGGAATGAATGATACCTCCTTAACCCTGAAATGGCAGCCACCGGAGTGGGATGGTGGAACCCAAATATTGGACTACCTAGTAGAAAGAAGGGAAGTCAATAAAAAAGCATGGCAGAAGGTTGGAACAACAGAAAGTGGTGATATAACCAGCATACAAGTCACAAACCTGAAACAGAACACTGCCTACCACTTCAGAGTTACAGCTAGGAATGAAGTGGGACCAAGTACTCCATACTCTCAAGATGATTCCATCACTGTCGGAAAGAGAATAAGTAAGTAAAGTCAACTCTTACTTTAATTGATTTAATATTTTAGGCCAATACTTTATTTTTCAGACTAAATTTAATACATATTCTGGAATTTGTTTTGGTAGTAGACTGTTTAAGAAATATAATTTAGATTTTCAATCTTAAATGACGCCTATGGATCAGGGTATCAATTTCATTTACTACTATAAGAAATTATAAATAAAGATATTTAATATTTGTAATTAGAAATATTACATCACTTTGAAAATTTTGACTGTGTGAGTTCACTCTGATGATTCTCAATGGGAAAAGTTGAAGTAAGATTAAATGTTGTAGTACTATTTGTAAAGAGGAGAATCTAACATCTTTTATCATGGTAATATCTAATTTCTCATATTTAATGGGACAGGTTATCTTGAACTATGATGTAAAAAATAAGAAATTTAAACAAAAAGTCACTAGTATTTTGAAATCCTGCTGATAGCTCACTTTGGATTATATATATGGTATATATAATTGGAGGGTTCAATCAAAGACTAGAAAATAAAGACAAAGAAATTTACCGAATAAAGACTTCAAAACTAGAATACATAGATGTATAATTCCACAAAATAAACCAAGTGCTAACCTCATAAAAAATTGTCTTTGCACTCTGGATATTTCCAATACATAACTTCAGAATTCTCTCAGAAGTTATATGTCCCGTAACAAACGTATACATATTTTATTTCTTGGCTCCTTGATCACAAAAGGAATGATTTAACTAATATTTGTCAATTTCATGATGGCTGGTAAATGCTTCTTCATGTGGGTAAATTTGACACAGGAATTCGTCACTCGTAACTGAAAATGATTGAAATTTCAGAAAATTGACATTCTACATTTGTTTGCGAAAGAAAATATCGGTAAATTTCTAGTTTCACACAACTAGAAATTTACCAAAATATCAATTGCGATAATTAACTGTAGGTTAAAATAAATAAATAAATAAATAAAAATAAAAAGGTGCGAAAATGGGAATTAGATACTAATAAAGGTAAATGCTCCGTAGTTAATTTCTTCGAAAAGTAAACATTGCGTCCAAATCACCCGTGCAAAATTAATGGAATTAATATATAAGTAGTACATTCAGTTGAATATCTCGGGATCAACATTACTATACTATAATAACTTAAACTGGAGATACTGGAACTATTCGAAAAATCTGCGGCAAAGCAAGTAAAAGGCTTGGCCTTGTAAAGCGTATTGTCGGTAAATGCGATGAAAAGGTGAGAGAGCGATGTTATTTTACCTTGGTCAGACCCCTTCTGGAATATGCGGCAAGTATATGGGATCCGGCAGATGAAACGTGTACCCGCGAAGCCCGCGAACTCGAGAAATTGCAGCGTAAAGCGGTTTGTTTTGTTAAGAAATGCTACGATAAAAAAGCAAGCGTTACAAAAATGCTCTCAGACGTAGGTTGGGAATCCTTGAAATAAAGGAGATTGGAAGCTAGGCTGCGATTGGTTAATTAATTCAGGGAAACTACATTTTCGGAAGATACAATCAGTATCATGTAACCCCCCTGCTACTTCGGTCGATCCGATAATGACCGTAAGTTAAGAGAAATGGATGCTAGGACGAATCGTTTTAAGAATTCATTCTTTCCGCGAACGATACGCGACAATAACCGAGTAAAGAATTGGATTAGATTCAACAGGTGTTTACACCCCATGCCACACGCCATAAGGCGGCTTGTAGGGTATTAATGTAGATGTATATGATCAGCATATTTTGGAATTTAATTGAAATGTTGCCTTCCAAGAAAACACCATCAATGCATACAAATAATGATATGAAGTATATATACGGCTTATTGCACAAAGATTATATGTGCCGCGCTAGAGTTTCGCTACAGGAACCTAAAGTTAATTAGATTTGATAACTAAGATATTTTATGTAAAAGATAACCTTTCAATTCAGTAAATTCCTGAACTCAAAAATAATGAAAATTCGTTCTCAAAAACTATATTTTTTATTTGAAATCCAAGAATGAAAAATTTTAAATCACAAAATCTCAGAAAAAGTTTCCATGGATTGCTAAGAATCTCCATTTTAGTTGTGTCATCAATCTAGAACATTGAAATAAAGAATAAAATCTAATACGTCAAAAATCATTATATGCTAGTCATAGGACTTGACTCTTTGGGGTTTGAACCCCTAAAACCCCCCCTAACTGCACCATTGCTACTTGCATTAATATCATAGTATCTCTAACATTTGTATTTTACCTTATAGCTGCACCTTCAGCACCAACATCTCTTTCTGTGACTGACATTACTAGTCGCAGTGCTACTATCCAATGGGGTCCACCACTTAGTACAGGAGGAGCTGAACTTACAGGTCAGGATTTGTTTTTCTTGAATTATAAAATATTAATTTATTTTATATCTGAGAGGCTTAATTAATCATAAATCAATTTTATGGTTGCATAAGTTGGTTGAAATGTATAAGATTCTGCTTTATTAATTTTGCAGCATTACTAGTTTAAAATTTCTTGCTTTTCAAGCAATTTGTGATTTTTCTTGCAGATTAGAAACTATTTAGAGAATAAGGTTGATGATAATAAATTCACCCAATATTTTTATTTAAATCTAGGTCCTGTAATATTCCTCACAAGGAAGGTTGAAAAAGTTTTAAAAATGCTGTAACTTTTTGCATAGTCAATCTAGCCACCAGAAATGTCTCAACAGGGTAATTTTCTATGAACAGGAGGAATATTACATGAAATTATGCATTTAGTAAATGTTAAAATTCATAGAAGGTCCCATAACTTTATAGAAGTGTAATATGATGTAGAATTTATTAAATACAGCTGGAAAAAGTCTTTTAATATGATGTATTTTATTCTTAGTTGAAGTTCTATTAAATAATGGTAACAAATTTATGTATATACTTTTCTCAATTCAATTCCCACAGGTTATGTCATTGAGAAGAGAATCTCGACTAGTAAGAAATGGGAGAAAGTGGTTACTTTAGAGCCATCAGTAACATCCCATTGTGTTCATAACCTGAAGGAAAAATCAGAGTACTTTTTCAGAGTTTATGCTGAAAACAGCATAGGTTTGAGTGAGCCTGCGGAATCAGACCGGGTCTGTCTGAAAACACATGCCTGTAAGCCTAATTTTGACAAAATAAGAATTAGAATAATTAGATTTTAGTTTATGTGGACAAGCATATATTTTTCATATATCATTTAAATGATCTTATCTAAATTCACACCAAATTTTAATTGAAGTTTGTATTATTATTCCTTACTATCACATCTTTCATTGTTAAGTTAATTATGGAACATTTAATTTTTAGCACCTCCATCTCCCCCAACTGCACCATTGGAGATGCGCAGTATTGGTCCTCATACAATTATCATAGAATGGGGACGTCCTGAAAGTGATGGTGGAGCGCCACTTGAGGGCTACACAATTGCCATCCGAGATATAAAGAAAACAATGTGGATGGAAGTTGGAAGAGTAAAAGCAGATATACAGAAATTGACAATTAAAGACCTGCAGGTAAAATATTAGCAGTCACAAATCTTTCTGATCTTCCAGGTCTAATATTATTTATTATGATAAACAATATTTCATTAAATCATAAGTAAATCACTTTTAATGTTTAAGAGTGAGTTTTTCATCATCATTCCTGTATAAAAAAATCTCTATTTCCTTCTCTCATATCATCTGCTGCATGATTGGGTGGAAAACTATGTTAAAACATGAAATATGTTTTCTACTACTCAAAGCTTCACTTCAAAAGAATATACTGCAATCTTAAAACTTTAGTTCGCCACTTGTGAAATAATTATTTTGAGAAAGGATAATATTTTGGTAGACTTATGAAATCATTCTTTCATTCAATTTTAAATTCAATGCATGTTTCTTAATTTTAGAAAATTCATCCACACTTGTTTAGCTGTTCACTAAATTAGTACTGTTATGAAATCTTGGCTCTGATTTAAATATAAAATGTTGTCCTGATTTTAGTTTTTTGTCTGATTTATGCTCATTCCTGTTTTAATTGCTCCCAAAATTTTACTGTTGAATTGCAGTTGATATGGAGTTACAAGGAATGTTACAGAATATGATGTTAGGTACATCCTCTACCCTTAACTTAATAAATCATTAGGAAAATTTGGTTCAATTATCTTTTCTCAAACATATATATTTTATTACAAATAAAAAAGTTTGTATTTCAAAATATAATAATTGATCAAAGCCCTTTAACTCACAATAATTCTTTTATCTTTTTAGGAGGGTAACGAATATTTGCTACGAATATTTGCTCGAAATGAAGTTGGTCTAAGTGACCCACTGGAATCTGATGAGCCACATAAGGTGCTTTGTCCAGCAGGTCAGTTTTTTATGCAAGGGATTAATAATTTAAAATTAACCTTTTTGTATTTTATGATTTACATTTTAAATTTCAAGCACCTTTTTACTTGATTTAGCATTTAAAAATTAACCAAGATGAAATTGACTGAATATCATTAAGGAGAAATTTATTTTCTCACTAACAACATATGGTAATTTAGACTTTCAGATAGAGAAGTTGCTAGATATTTAATATTATTCTCTTATTCGATAAGAAGTTTGCCTCATCTAATATTGCTTAATTTAACATAATGTATAAGAGCTACATTATGGCATGAAGTGTTTATTGATACCTGTATTTTAACCATCTATGATATATCTTCTATACTAATTATATTATCCTATTTGCATTACACATTCTTAATTTTCATTGCCTTGCCTGCCATGCTTTTAATTGATCATTATTGTATATACTAAAAACTACACTGGGAAAGCTGTGCCCAAAACTGCTTTTATAAATTGTTTCTAACATGTTTCTGAGTCACCTTGAGAAAATTAAATGCTGCAATGAGTTAACTGCTTAATTTTTAGCTTAAATTTATCTATTGTTCTATAAAATAAATGGTATACATCTATTTTTGAATAATTTGTTCAAATATTAATGGATCAACTTTAGAGGAACTAAATCATTTTTAATCTCAAATTTAATGTAATTAATTGTATCTGAAGATATTTTGTTATAACTTGAAAAATAATCACACTTATGGCTGGTATTATTTATGTTCACTTCATCTTATAATCACTGTTTTGTGATTCACTGATATTCAATGATAGCAATTCATGTACTCAGCAAGTAACAAATGTGCTCAATATTTTGATAACAGTTAAAAAGTCATTTTCCCTATTTCCTCTCCCCTCATTAGTATAAAGTATTGAAATTCCTCATGCATTTCAAATATCTGATGATTTAAATATTACTTTAGAATGTTTATGATAAAAAATGCACTCCATTTCTATTTTTACAAATGTGTTTTAAGGTTTCTTTCACAAGAAATAATAGTATTCTTCTAATCGAAGAATGGTCCCCAAGTGTATATTTAGGAATTTTGCTCAATAATGTGTGAAGTCTATTCTTTGTTGATGTATCTTATTTACACATCAATGACAACATTAATGTGCCGCTTCGTGCATAAATATTGCCTCCCACTTAAATATTTGTTGCTAATTTCATATGCCTAAAAAAATCTCTTTCATATAAACTCCAATAATTTAAGGAGAGTAACATGAAATTCCATTTAAAATAGTGAGTCCACAAAGAGAGAAGAATTCCTTATATTTTTCATCATGTATCCGAAACTTCAACATTTATCATAAAATTATAGCATAGTTAGCTAATTGATGTTCATTGCTCAACATGGGATTATAATTGGTTTTCATTATTTATGCTTCAGCTTCAGTGCATGATATTTAACTAACATCAGCTGATAAATAACATCTGATAATTGTGCAGCATCTTCTACTAAAATAATCTAAATAAAATGCAGGTGTTTTTCTTTTCTTTTTGTCTTTTGATGTAAAATTTGATGTAGTATTTCATTACATACTAAAAACAGCTGCCATATTGTTTCCTTTTTGTTAAATGCTTTGGTGTACTCTTGAAAAAAATATCGAGGCTTATTGTAATCACCTTAAATTATTAATTTTTCCATATTTTTATTTATTGAATTGAATACTTATCTGGCACTGCGCTCATTCTTGAAAAATTCCTAACTTGTGGCCAAACACATATATTACGCACAGAAATGGATGCTTCAGAGCTGGCCAAGGAGGAATTACGCAGAGAGGGAGAGAAGGAAACCCCATCACTTAGCTTCAGTACTGAAACCACAACATCTTGGATGCGAGAAGCAGGCATGGATGCTGATATCCGTTCATATGCCCGTGCCTCCCTACTGCGACGAGACGAATATTTCTTCCGCATCTGGTATTATGCTAGGCAGCTTTTCAAATAGAGGCATAAATGCCTTTCCAAACCTCTTTCTTGTATGCTTTAATGGAAAGAGCATTCTACGTACTTGCTTTTTTGCAAGAAACTGTTCTACTAAATTTATTCATAAAACATATCCACATCAAAATAATGTGCTGCTTTGAGCACATTTTTAATTCTTTTCCATTGCAATCATTTTCTTAATACTTCTTCGTAGCTAGTATGTTTTTGTGGACTATTTAAAATACAGTTTTCAGGAATCTGTAAAAATATGAAGTTAAGGACTGCAGTATGTAAAAGCTAATATAATTATTATCTGCTGAATGAGAATATGCAAACACAGAATATTTTGTTCATTAAAGAACATATGTATTACATGCTTAATGCTTTCTGGTCAATTCCCATGAGCCACTCCTATGCAAAGCAAACCCAGGGAGTATTAAATGCATGTGATAACATTGAAGCTTTAATGACAGACACCCAATAAGTAAAAAACATAGAGAGGCGATTTCTCATGGACCAAAAGTTACTGTTTGGTGTATCTGTTTATCTTTGATTATTTTTGTAAATACTGGCAACAAGAAAAGAAGTCTATTTTATATCTATAAAACAAAGTTTTTCATGTGATATGTTTTGTTCACACCAGATGTTATGCAATAAATTGTTTGAAATAAATATCATTCTGGATGACAAAACAAAGATATAATATGTTAATGCTATCTAGCATGCCAGATGCTTTTGCCTTTAAATACTCTTAGAGTTGTTATATACAATGTTTCGATATATGTATTTGATACTGTATCCCTTGTCCCTATTGTTGTGAAGATCATGCAATCAACTCTCAATAAAAGAAAATACTGTGATATGATTTGTTGTTGCCAATAGGATCTGAGGTTTTCAGAACTAATTGAAAGCAATGTATAAAAGTGTGAAATGTTATAATGACCCTCACATTGAATCTGTTATGCATAGAGGAGGCAAATATAGGTGCTTTACCATCATTATTGTTGAATGCAGTGGTTCAATGTGTTGGGTCAAAACTTTGATTCAATGAATTCTGATATTGTTTTCATTAGTTTTGTGACTTGTACAGATTAAAAATAAACATCATCTATGCAAATATTTCTCTTTTTTTATTTTCAACACTGTTCAGCATGCTATGGTACAGGCAAGGCAATGAAGATTCAATTTTATTTGTGAATAACCAGGGTAGTCTTAAGATAAGGCGGTATATATTTATTATGACCAAAATAAATGTAACTAATTAGTAGAAATTTAGAACATGCATGAAGCATCAGTGTAAGAAGTAGATTTAAATTGTTTTAATTAGTTTGAGAAGAATCATATTTGTAGAACTTTTCTTAATTATAATTTAGAATGCATTCCAATGGTCAAGTAGCTTTTAGAAGTAATTACTCTTTAATACTTCAATCACTTATCTGTAGATAGGTTTGAAGTCATCTAAGGTAAGAAACTATTAATGCACACATTTGTGACTGAGGTAGATATTTGCTTATTTCCCTAGTTTCTCAGCCATATATTTCTCTACCCCTTATAATGATAGCATCGCTATTGAAATGTATGTACATTAGGTGTTTCTTAGAGTGTTGGTAATCTTGGCCTTCCTGTTGTTTCTGAAAGACCAGTGGCAATCAGGTGCAGAGCACCGACAAAAATAGCTACCAGAGATTGTACACCTCTAAATTCTATAGATGAAGATGATTAATTAATGCAAAAGATTTTTCATGGTACTTCCATTATAGTAGAAAGTAGCACTGTGCCAGTATAGATATATGCTACATCCAGTTGGATATGTTCTTAAGTTTCCTTTTTATAAGGAATTGAAAGATCTCATACTACTGATAGCCTCAAGCCATGAGGAACTTTCAAATCCAGCAGTTACAAAATTAAAGTCCTCAATATGCACATTATGTATTTTAGATTTAGCTATTTCAGAATACAATAATGAGTTATTTTTATTCAATTTATGGGATTTAGGTTGATGGTGCCAAACTATTTTTAAGTCGTAATAAAGCCACAGTTAATTTTTGTTTTTCAATTTTGTGCGCGATGAGAACTGATTTATTGTGGATGCTTTTAAGTCTTTTACATAATTGAGATCACTTAAAATTACGTAAGATGAGGTATAGATGGTATATTTAATCAGAAATTCCCCTCTTACCAAGTTGTTCTATTGATAGATAATATAAAATTAGTAACAGTACAGAAAGACTTCTGAAAAACGTCTTAACTCCTGGATCTTAGTTCCTCAAGATGTAATTATACTTGAATAAGTACCAAGATCTGAATGACACAGATTTATGTAGTTCAAATTTGTTGGGGGAAAGAAAGAGAGAAAGAAATTTACAGTTAAACATGACTTAAATGAACAGGTTTTTGTCATTAAAAAATAACAATGATACCAGGCTGATTTATTTACAAAATACACCAATAACAATAGAGAGGAAGGAGAAAAGATAATATGCTTCATGAGTGGGTAAAGGAAGCTGGATTCTCAAAATGTTGTGGGTATTTCCTTTTCCAGTGAATGATTGAAAGGGAATAAATATTAATAAATGGGTGGAAATAACTTTGCAAAATTCCACTTTAAAAGTTTTTTAAATACCGCGACCGGTTTCGGACATTAGTCCATTATCAAGCGATGAGTAATACAGGAGTACACATATATATACACAAAAGGTATAAAAACCAGCCACCAATCAGATTAGCTATGGGGGAGGAGGAAGGGGAAGCAGGTTAACAATGGAAAGCAGGGGAGCAGAATTTGGGAAAAGATGGATGTTAATGGAATAAATATTATAAGGATATAAATCTTGATTTAGGATCTATTTGGAGTAGTTCAGATATGAAGTAAGAGGAATTGTTCCATGCAGTTTTTTGTGCCCTGTATATATCATTCCTTTGCATGGAGTCATAACCATCTACACAGTATTCAGGGAACTTCCTTTGCCTAAGTAAAGTTTATTAGGCTATGGTAAACAATTTAGAGATCTTTTTATAGACTTAATATATATAAGCCTTGGTAGCCAAATGTGATCCTTCTTAATAAAGTTTAAACTACTTAATTGTTTTCAATTCAATGCTTTATTTTTTCTCAAGAATTTACTATTTAATTTTTTAATTATTTAATTTTAGTTATTTAATTTTTCCATTCATTTATTTTAACTACTCTTATCCAGTAGACTTGTTTCTAAGCAGCCAGTATATGTATCTAAAATATACTTTGCAGTTCTATCTTTCAATGGCTCCAGGTTGAATATTTGACATTATTTTCATTGTTTAAAGCTTTGAATTGCCATGATAAAGCAAATTTGATAGTTTTCTGAGGGTGAATGCAATTCAAATTCAAATTTCATTCAATGCAAAGGCCACTCACTCAAAAAGTGAATACAAATAAAATTGAAGATCTGAGAATTTCATTATTTTAAATCATTGAAGCAAGAGAAAAAAGTGGTATATATTCCGTTACCAAGAATTTAAATTTTATGGTCTCTAAGGTCTTTATTAAGGTGAAATTGGGACTGAGAAGCCTCTTCTTCCATCTAACCTTTCTTCAATGATATTATATACATGAAATGTTTTGTGTAGGTGAATAGAAATAGACCTAAAGAACCCTTTTCTTATCTTTGCATTGGCAAACTTTAATGTTTTGCTTAAGGGCATATTGTAATCTGGAGAGGCTTCTTTCTTGAGTAAAGAAAAACTTTTGGTCTGACAGAAATAGGATATCTAACTGGAAATTTCACTTTTTAATCCAAGAAATTTATGCTAATAACTCAGAGTAAAAAAATCTAGTTTCTCATTTAGTTACCTATCTTTGAATAAACCATGTACCTTTCAAAATCCTTTGATTATAGTGTATAATTAAATTTAATCATGCATTCAGTCATACATACATGATTTTATCATTTGCAAAAAAGGAGCAAGACTTTGACTTGCCTGATTATGATCCTCCTGTTTACTGAAATTCTTACCGTGTCAGGTGACAGAGAGAACCTATCAGAAAATGTTGCTCTCTGACTCTTAAGATAACCTTGAGACAAAATATTATCTAATTTACCATCCAATTGCAGAAAAAAACGTCCAGGGAATTGCAATACCCTTTAACTGGTGGGGAAATGAATGAGAATTTTTCCTTTTTCCAGAATCATAGGATAAGAATTTGCTTTTCATGAAAAGCTGCTTGAGTGCATGGGTGAAGTTGAAGTTTTCTGATGTCTATTGCTACAAAGATATTAGACAGATTGAGGGAAATTCCTTTACGTTTCATTCATTTGTGTACTTGCCTTCATGTATGAAATGAAGCTTTTCTGTACTTTTTAACAGGATCTATTTTACCTCCTCATCAACCAAGAGGACCTTTGGTGGTCATTCCTGTTTCTAGATGCTCTGTAAAACTAAGTTGGCAATCTCCATTAGAAGACGGAGGAAGTGCTATTACTAGATACATAATTGATGTTATTCTCTTGAGGCAACCTGATATTCTTAAGTAAGTAAATTTGACAAATTTTACATTATTTTCGATCTTTTAGAGAAGTTAAATTTCTTTAGTATCACTTGACTTTTATTTCAATCATTCATTTCCAGAATTATGTATTGTAGTATATTCATATTGGGTTTGCATATTATCAATTTAGAAGCATTCCTCCTCTATACTCCTTTAAGGATATGAATCCTGCCTTCATAGTTTATTGGTTAATATCATGTGTATACATCTTCTACTTTTATGATTTTTATATTTACCAAGAACCACCACTTATGTCATAGTTTTTTAACCTTGACTTTCACATAATGTATACATTCAACAAATTCAATTTATACAGATGTAGGCAAAGGATTTCTGTAAATGCTTGGCAGAGAGAACATACTGTTGAACTTCCAATAGATGAACTTTGTACTTTCCGAGTGTCAGCAGAAAACATTGCAGGTACTGGAGAGGCTCTGACTTTGAAGAATCCAATCAGGCTTTGCACCAGAAAAGGTAAGTATAAGTATATAATATGCACCATGTCTTGAGTTGTTTTTACTCTGGTTGAGGTTTTATTTTTTCACATAACTTTCATATTTATTTCTTGTTTCTTTTGGTCTAAAGATATTGAAATAATAGAGTTAAAAATAAAAAATGAGTTGGGTATCTTTGCAATGGGGTTCGCCTAAGATGATTCTCAAGGAAATACCGACATGAGAAAAGTGACAAATATTATCGGATCTTCCACTTGCCAGGCGGCTACTCTAACCACTTCAGCTGTCTTCATTTAAGTGATTTCCGTTTTATCCAGAATCTAGTCATGCTTTTTTCAGAGTTTCTTTAGTCCGTTTTTGTATGGAATGAGAGATTCATTATAATATGATTAAAAAGTAACGTTTATTCAGAGAATTTTAGGGTGTTACTTCGGTCAAAAGATAAAAGGAATCAGTGAAATATTCACAACTGTTAAAATAATTTTAATTGTATACAAATACATGTATAATTTAAATGTGAACTCAAAAATTTGAATTTTCTATCACATAGCTACCCTGGAACCCATGCAATTGTATAGATTACTTACATGTTTCTTCAGTTGCCTTTAATTTAAATAATGAATTTCTCGAATATTATATTGCAGTATATTCGTAATGACTTTTCAAAAAAGTTTTTAGCTGGTTATAGGCAAAGAACATCGTAAAAAGGAAAGTATTATAACATTAATTCCAAGAATTAGAGTGCTATTTTTCAGATCACGAATTTATATAATCACAGTTCCTATCTTTCCCATTCATTACATTTCGCGTTGTTCATTAAAAGTGAATTATAGAGGTGTAGAGAAATAGATTCTCGGCAAGATTCATTAGAGCTTTGGAAAACATCTCCACTGGTGTAATTATCTCACCTCCGTCTATTGCACCACCTCTGTCCACGCGCAACCATTTGGCCTAGTTGAATTGAGCGGGTCCGATCTTTCCCTATCTTTCCCCAGCACCTCGACCCATCCGCCTTCCTCACCTCTCCTCTCATACCTCTCTCCCTTTCCACCCCCCTTTCTTGGCCGCTTCAATTTTGGCCACCATCCTGGTATGTTCCCGGAAACCTCTTTTGCCCGTGCCTGTCGCTTCTATTGGTTTCGATAGCGGAGTTTACCTCTGGGTAATGGGATATGGGAGGGAAGGGGGTTGAAGGGGTGTGAAGAGATCAGGAAGAAAAGGATTTAGCAAAACCAGAACGGAGGATAATGAAAATGATTTTCGACTCAATCGCGAGCTTGAGAATCAATGGAAGTCAGAAGGCAGCCGATTCTTCGGCGTCCTTGAAGGGAGGAATTGGAAATAACCCTAGCGATTTTTCTCAGCCCTTTTTTACTTTCAATTACCTAATGGTCGCCTTCTCACGAATGCTCTCTGCGATATCCGAAGCGTTTACGAGTTGAGCTTCCTACTCTCGGCGCGCGTTACTACTTCTGTTGCGGCGACCGCTGCGTTCTATATCGAGACAAGGGGTAAGGGAGAGAAGAAGGGGAAAGAAAAGGAGTTGAGAAAGGGGTGGGGGATCCTTTAACCGCCGAGAGACGTAACCTAGTCGAGTTACTCAGAATCCAGGAATCGGTGGTAGAGAAGACAAGGGAGTGGGGTCCTCTTCTTCGTCCGTAGGGGTGCGCTCCTCCGGGTGTAATAGGTCGAGGATGCTCATGGAGGGAACGCGGAGGTCGTCCATCCTCTGGTGGGCGGAAGACGAAGGCTCTGGGCGTGTCCGCCTGTGCGGTGAAGAGGTGTGAACGAGTGGGGCGGCGGTTCCTCTTGTTTTCATATGAGTGATTGTCGTGTGTGTGTGAACCTTTGGAGATACGGTGGCAGAGCAACGTCCAAGAAAAAACGGACTCGGCGCTTTAAAGATGGATTAAGTTCGTGCAAAAGGTGTCGAAGGGAGTGAATAGGGGAAATGGGGAACTCGGCGGGGAAAAATGTTCACGACCGAAACTATGACTTTCGAAAGCGACCGGCGGGTGAGTGTTGTATTTGGTGTCTTCCTGGTGTTGAGCGTGAATGTGGCGAAATGGTACGAGTGAAATGCGATTCATTCACTGAAAATGTTGTCTTACTCAATGACAGCAATATAATGACGTATTGGAATTCTCTTCTGATCATCTCATGCTGATGATTAAGTCTGTTTAAATTTTTTCTGGAAGGGACCATGAAAACTTTATTGAGATCGGCTATTTACATTTTCCTAATTCACCATCATATTATAAGGAGGTTTTCGATATCATATAGATACGCAGCCGAGGATAATCTTTACGAGGATATTTGGTATTTATCATGAGTGAACTTGAATGTAACTCATGCATTTGTTCTTCTCATGTACCATGATTGTGAGTGCATGACATATAGGCGAATGAAGTAATTTAGAGGAAAAATCCTGAGTAAAAATTCTTAAATTATGAAGAATTTAGAGACTTAAATTTCCTTCGATAAATCAAGAGAATTGTATATATAGATAAAAATTCTGAAACAGCAAAAGACAATTTCAGCTTTCATTCTTTAATATAATTTATAAATTCAAGGATTGGCCTGATGACTATGCTTCCATTCATAAAATTAAATTGAAATTATCAGCATGCACCAGTGTATGGATGCATTGAAATGATCAAGTCAAAATATATACTTAAGTATGTAAAAATGTACTTTATGCATGTATTTATGAAATAATCAAACTTTACCCAGCTATTATTACAAATATCATGAAAGTTTACGGTGAGTAGGTACTATAATTCGTTCAGTAAAAAGTTTCATTTGGTAACATAAGGGAGATTTACCTCTGGAATTGATAATGCTGCATCTTCTCTTGATTGGTCATTACATTTTCTCTTAGTTTAACATAAGAGCGGAATTGTTCACGTTAGTTTTAGTGCAACTCAATTCCAAAATATGAGATTTAATGCGGCATCGCCAATTTTTTCCTGACGCTAGAATATTACAGATGAAACGTATATTATACTAAATAGTGGAAAGTCAAGATTACTTTTACTAGATTTTACTGATATTTTAATCACCCAATTGAATATCTTTTAATCAAAAAGGTTGTTGATGGGGCGCTTTTATTGAAATAAAAGTTAAAATTATGAAGGTAATTTTACTTTTATTGACTAATCCTCCGATTGATTGTACGTGGGTCATAAATTTGAAGATATCGAATATTCTATTAAAATATATAAAAATATTCCGTATTAATATGGAATATTTATTAAGAGAATCTTCAATGTTCCCAATTATAGATTCAGATATATACCCCGATAGCCGCCTATAGGGTATAGCAGGGGGTGTAGTAGCAGCAACATCCCTACCTGAACTATCATATTAGCTTCTCTAATAGACTGCCGAGAGAACAATCAGAAGTAACTATCTGTTTTAGCGAATACTTTCTTGTAACGCTTTGCTATTCATTCTCAGCCTCCCTGAGATCGTGTTTTTTTTTACCGGAACTGCTATGTCATTAACTTCGCCAAAAGGTTTTGAGCCGAAGATTTTTTAAATAGCTTCCGTCGTTAATCAGTTTTTCTCACCTAGAACGCATTCCAAAATTTTATCATAACCTCAACGCTAAAATTGAGCCTAAAATATCCACTAACAAAACTAGCTGCTTAACGGTGCATCTCTTGACTTACAACGTGCGGATCGTGAAACATACAGCAGAATAAAACTAGGTCGAATGAGAGAAAAATAGGCATTTTTTAATTCTCGATAGGCATCCTCTCAGCGTTCTACTTGTTAATATTTGTATTATAATCGATTTTCTTGTTGCATTTAGGATATATTCTTTGAACGATAAACTACTGCTAATTGTGAATAACATTGACTGAACGCTTGATACTCATTGTATTTTCCATTTAAAGCTTCCGGTATCTTTCTTTATTTCTAATCTATTTAGCGACTTTAGAACATATGGATAGTAAAAAAATTTAATTGAAATTTCAAAGATAATAAAGGGAAAGATAAATACTCTTTCCTTTATCTTCAGAGAGCATGTTCAACTTGATGATTATAACTAGAGGTGTGATGTATCCACTTACCTCGATGAGAAGCTGTTCGAAGCCATTTTCTGCTAATATCGTGTTATTAATGACTGTTAAAGCGTCATAATCCAAACAGTTTTATTCAGAGACAGAAGATATTCGATTATATTCTATCGATGTTTTGATTTAGCTCCCGCAAAACCTGATTGGTAGGTTAACAAAATTGATACTATATTCTATGCTTATCAAAATCACCATCTAAAGTCTTATGTGTTAGATATTATAAGAGCTTTTATGTCGTTTATTAATCATATCTTTTGCGTTGTATTTCAAAAATGTTGCAGTATGTAGAGCATCAGCCTTATTCATGAAATCGACAGCGAACAGAATATTTGCGGACGTCTATTAATGCATCAGTGAAATTCAAAGAGAGTACAGTAATAGTGGCGAATAATTTTAGTTACGAATAGCGCGATTAATGGCTATTACAGCTTCATATAGAAATTAGTAAGTAATTAGTGAAATCTTTCGAGATATCTCTGGTAGGCGAATATTATCAGAGCCTTCCAGGATGAAACTATCAAACAATAGAATCGGTGAAATGCCTCGAAGATACCTGGACGAAGAATTTAGAATGAGTATCTAAATCAATGTATGTAGGTACATACAATGTATGCCAAGCTTTGACTTCCTAACTGTCTCTCAGAGCGAGGAAAAAGTTAGTGAGCGAAGCTTTTTTGCTTAAGTTAGTTATTTTGCTTAATTTAGCGATTGAGTGCATCGTATAACTAAGCGTAGAGGATTTTCTCAAAATGCAGTCAGTGGAATGAAAAAATTGTTTAGTTAAGAATTATATTGTTATTAATATCGGAGATTCTCTAAGAAGTTTCCTGACTTAGAATGTAATCCTTGGAATTAAGAAGTTTAAAACTCGTAGTAAAAAATGTTACACTACGGTCTTTGAGGACGTAATTGACATTGAGTATCCTACATACTTCATCAGCTGATCTAATACTGCAGTATCAGTAAGTAATATAGATTCTCGGACCTGTAGGCTTACATTTTATACTCGAGAATAGTAGATAATAATAATAATTTTATTTTTCAATCAAATACCAAGTGCTAATTACGCTTCAGCATGTCGTACGAGTAACGTTTTCTGCTGATATCGAGGATGTGTGTGATAATTTTTAAGTTTTTCTAAAAAAATACAGAAAATTACGTTCCTACTTAAATTTTGAAAGAATCGTGAATACTCAGTTTTATGATGTTGAAAGTCTGTTACTTATTCTTAAAAGTACCTAAGTTTGTATAATATAAGAAACACTTGTGCACAAAGTATGGGATAATTTAAAGATATTGCGTAAAGGAAAGAATTTCAAGTGATATTTTAGACATAGCAAACTAATTCGTGTCCTATTTTCTCAGCATTTACAAAATAATCAAAGAAATATGATTAAAAACAGTTTTTAATCTAATTCATGAAGACATGCAGAGACGAATTCACGCGCGATTCAACAAATCCTTGGAATCAATTAAATTAAGTCCGAAAGCATTAGTGTTGTTTTTTGGGTGTGGATCTCAAATATAAGCAGCAGTCAGTTTCTCAAAAATTAGGGTTGACAACGGTAGTTACAATAAATAAGGAAGGAGAAAGAAATTAATAAGAAATCAAAGATCAAATGCTCTGACTAACGTACATTGTTAAACGCTAGAAAAAATGAATGCCGATTCCTTGAAAAACTATTGCCAGTAATATATTGATTCCTGACATTCAATACGATCTAAAGAGGGGATATTGATGCATATTATTAAGAGTCACATTACAGCTTACATTTAGACTTAGTTCTGAGGGAATCGGATGGCTGATCTATACAATGGCGACAGACCCAGCGAGAGCTGTTGTAGTCAGCTATATTTCACATGGAACACAAATCAATAGTGAGATGAACAGAATCAAGTTAAAGTAACAAAATAAATATAAAAATCCGGTACAGGCTATCCAATCAGATCAATGTGGCGTTAGGTGTCTCTAAAGTTAATTGATCCTTTCTAATAAATTAATTGGTTACTTTAATTAGTTATTTCGTTTTCTTATAATATTTTCCTCCGGAGGGAATGAAATCGCTGAAATTTTATAATCTGAGAGTAAAAGCGAGGCGATACAATTGATGTTCAAGATGACCTAGTTAACGAATTAGTATTAACAGAAGTAGGCATCAGAACGCATAACATTTGGATGGGATAGTATATTTTTTTATTTTAGTATAAGTCATTTATCCTCAAAAAAGTTCCTATCAGGGATGTTCCTATTTATCCTCAAAAATCTTCCTATCAGCGATGCTTCCGAATAAGCTATCATCCACGTAGATCAAAGACGGAGAAATATTTATTGGTTACGTTCAAATGGAATGAGATATGATAATGCATACTTTTTCAAGCCAATAAATTCGGACTTTCTTTCTAATACGTCTAAGTCAAAAAATATTATCTGCCAGCAAGCGAGCCAAAATATAATAGTAATAATGCAATTGCGTGTTGTTTTATTTAGATAATTGAATTCTTCGAAGACTATTGTAAATTAGTAGTATTATTACTACTAGTGATAATGAAAAAGTCGCTGTAATCACAGATAAGTGAATATGTTATAAGTTGTATGAACCTACATTCCGGAAAATGGCTGTTATGGTATTTATAAATTGTATTATATACATTTAAATGGAAGTCAGCGAAGTATTGAATCCTATTGTAAAGCGACTTAGCGAAGCAAGCTTGCAAGAAGAATGTAGTTGGGAATAGTAAAGCCATCCAAGCGAATTGAGGTACTCTCTCATGTACTTGACCACGTGCCAGGTGGGCGTGTAATATCGCCATCGGCACTGTTGAAGACTATTATTATACTCTCCTGAAAAGGGCTCGAATATTATTAAAGCCTATGATATCGAGGTAGCACAACATCTACGAGCCACTATGAATATTTACATTGTTTAAAATTTGAAGGACAGATAGGACTTAAACTGTAAATTCTTGAGTAATATGTAGCAATTGTTGCGAGGCGCTAGTCTAATTCAGTTGAGAAAGGGATAACGAACTAAAGAGAGAAAGGCAGTTAGATAGAAAGTGTGACATATGTCGACTGCATATCAAAGACGCTTAAAACTAACCGATCACCTAAAGTTGAAATATTTTCCGTTGTTTAATGGATGATCCATTTTGGTGTAAATTTACAGCTATACCATGATAGACAAGGATATCATTAGTTCTATTAAAATTTCATGGTCTATCATTAGTATTTTCAATGTATTTCAGTAGCCTGTTTTTATTTTCGAATATTATGTCATAATGCCGATACTTTAGTTAGTGAATCAAAGCAAGAGAAATCCTATAATTAGGCATCTCAAAACACGGAGAATGCTTCATACTGAGGTTGTAACTGAAAGAGGACCATATTGAAAAGCCACCGTGGAAGAAACGTAGATATCATACCATACAGACGATAGAATACATAGTATAAATACGATATACATAGTATAAGTACGATATACACAGCATAATTACGATAAACCAAAATCTTAGATTATTTTTTGGCATTTTAACTCTATCTTCATTACGCAGGCAAATTTTCGATTCGCAGTTACGGTCCACGGAATTACATAATACTCACAAAATATTGCGGTTGCGCTAACGAACTGAATTTCGGCGATAAATCCACTCTTTTGTTTGAAAATTGAAGTTGAATCTATGTTTGGTATAGGTTCCTGCAACTACCTTACTTATTCACTCGTGCAATTTAACTACCTCTGCGATGTATTGGTGGCAGCTAAATTAAGTACAGGCTAATTTTAACTTTTGTTTAATCGAAAGCAAGCAGGTCTCGTAGGCGTGGCGCTCGAGTGCATTTACGCCCTTCTTTCGTGATCGAGCGCGTGGAGGGATGTACCAATAATGTGAAATCGTTAACGTCATTGGCTTCCATTGTTTCTCCATTTGATGAAAAATGACGGTTTACTGCAAATATACACCCAGAGGAATTAGATTTTAAGAGTTAGGCTCCTGTCATTTGAATATGACAGAGTGATCTAAAATTGTTACTTTAAAAAAATTCTCAGTATCCTGCAGTATTCTTGAGCTATCTGAAATTTCTACGGGCTAAATCTGCCTTCTTTTTCTAACCTGTGAATTTCAGTTTGAGATCGCATCACTGGAGATTGAGATCACATTAATTCTTAAGCACATGCAATATTACCCTCTACTTTTCTTATCCACCAATATATGTTCCTAAAAAATTTTAGGAAATCTTTACGATATTCTTTCACACATGATTCCTCACGTATGGCTTTCTGCATGATTAAGCGAATTTATTATCAAGAAGCTCCTTGATATGGGAGTTAACGTAACTTCATTTTTGTGGCCTCAGAAATAGAATCATTAATCATGCATTAATCTTGCATCTTAATATCTCCCATTGCCTTCTCTGTTTTGCTTATACCATTTCGATGTCCGAGGGATTGCCTCCTTATTAGCGTGGCTCGAAAAAAACTGTTTCTTAATTTCAGATCACTATAGTGCACAAAAGTGTCCTTTGGTATAGACGTGAAAAAAGCACTAATTATTATTTTTTTATTAATTTGTCTTCCGGTCGCGCAATGCCATTGAAGTTAACAAAAAATTGTGAAAAACCTTAATTTTTCATAATTTTTTTAAACACGACGGATAGTTTTAATTGCGTTCCTATACCATGAATTAACTACTAAAAGTATGCGAAATCAATATATATGAAATTATTATACATTTGTTTCATATCTTCCGGCCGCGCAACATAGTACAAAATGAGTAAAATTAGTAGTTTTTACAAAATTTCAAAGTTTGACTGTTTAGTACATTTTAATCATACGACTTTTAGAGATGCTATAATTTAATTCTATTACAATACTATATTTAAAATTCACGCATATAAGATAAACTTTGATATTCAAGTGGAATTCGGTCGCGCAGCTTCGTCATAAACAGCAGAGTAGCCTACCTGGACAGAGAGGCGAGGCGGTTTCCTTTCAGATAATTTAGAAATTTTCTAATAGTAACTATTTGGTATTTTTTTAAATTTCTATATTCAATGGTTGGTGCAGCTCTTCGCTCATTTTGTTTACAAAACGACCCAGAACTCACAACGGGGAGGTGGCTGCACTTCGAGTTCCACCCACACCCTACCCAACCAACCATCCAATGTAGGGTGTGTTATTTACAATATGTACAAATTTATTTCGCTTTCTCTCTCTCTTTATGTTTCCTTTCTAGTCTTTATCTATCGACAACCATCGAAATTCGGATTTGTGTGAGAAAGTTGGCATCGCTGAGCGTGACAGTAATGTGGTTCTAATATAGCCGTCTCTGGAACTTCGTCCACACACTTTACTTGAAGCTTCGGTCACTAGCTTAACGCATCTTTCAACTGCTTGTGTATGGCATGGGAAAGCATCTATACTCATAACAGACTTGAAGTCATTGCTCACATACTGTTTTATCTCTTCATTAGTCAATGTTCTTAACAGTGGAGGAGGAGTCAGTGTACTGGTTTTCCATTTGATAATTTCGGTATAGTCTTTAGCTTTAAAGTTTAGGTTTGGTGGTTTAAAGATTCTGATAGAGTCACTTTCAGATATTGCTTGCTTTGCCTTCATGATACGCCTAAAGCCCAGCTCTCGGATATGGTTTCTTTCATCAGTTACCATGGCCAAAAGTAAATTTTCGGGATGGGCAAAGTAAGCATTCCGTTGTAAAACGGGATCAATAACTTGAAGCAGCTGTTCTGGTAAGATTACCATTGTACTGTTCTGGTTACCTTGTAGATTCAATAGTTTTGTAAACATGTCTAGGCCCATCTGTGAATTTGTGGTTTATTTTTATGGAAAACTATTGATTCTACAAGGTCTACAATGCACTAAAGTGAATCTAAAAGAATCTACAATGCACTAAAGAACACGAATAAGGAGTCCTTATTCGTGTTCTAATATCATGTTAATGCAATTTTTGTTTTCTAAATTAAATGCTCATTCAAGTACGTACTTAACTCCGTTACAGAAGTGTAAAAAATTGGGAAAGAAAGGTGAAAATTCTAGAAGTAAAGTTAGTAAAAAATTTGAAATATCGTGGATCGAGAGGGTCTTTTTCATTTACTAGAATTTAAGTCGGGTTATGACTCGGAAGAGTTTTATAATTCTATTTCTTTTTAATTATTTACTACATACCTTATCATGCACTTCTTTTCGCCCTATCACCATCTACATCAGTAAAAACCATTTTATTAAAGTTCATTTTGATTTCATTATTTGTATTGATGTACAAGTCTCCGAGATTTCAATAATCAATAATTTAATTTATTAAAGTTAGTAAGTGATTATGATTGTACAATCTTTATTAAATTAAATCTTATTCGAGTGAAATTCAATAGGTAAGTTTCAAATACAATCAAAATAAATAAGATCTTTTGCAAAGGAATTTTTCAGAGCATCCTGACAGCGACTTTGTGTATGTCAAACTGCCGTTAATTTAACACGAAAGATCATTGTTAAACTATAACATAATAAGGTCGAACGCATGTTTATAGTTTTAGATTAGCTGTTTTAGGTACTTATTTTAGATTATTTTCTATTTCTGGATCATTCTAGCGGCTTTAACTGAAGTTTTCCGTCAATATCAGAGGAATCTGTAAATTTTATTATTCTACCCTCAAATAAAATTCAAGTGGTAGTTTTTGAAAAGTATTTTTTGAATGAGAGGAACCCAATATTTATACCAGTGCGAAACTCGTACACTGCAATCTCCTTATATTGGGAGCCTCAACAAATTTTTGTAAAAATTAATTTAATAACTTTAGAAATTTTGGTATATATATACTATACTTATTAATTCATGTGATTATTGGAAATTAAAAACTATAGAATCTCTTACTTCTTATTAATATAATAACCATTTTGTAGCTATTTTTAAATATTACTTCATCTTCGACTGAACAGGTGTTTTATTTTTTTTAACAAGGATTTTAAAGTTAGTTTTGTAGCTTTTTCAGGGCTGAACACTAAATTCTTCAAGGAGCTTGGATTTGATGAACTTTGTATTTGAATATTTGATTTCATCAAAAACATTTTTCCCTCTTCAGCCAGAACGACCAGCTCGTGGTCATAACTCACTGGTTGTAAGGACTCGAGAATAGAGCGAGGGACGGTTTGGCCACCTCTATTAAAAATCAAATGAATTTATTGCATATCTATAATATTATTATATATGCTCTATATGCGTGTATTATTATGTACTGCACGTTCATACAGTACTCAGAGACGATTTTATTTTCTGTTGTGATGTCAAGATGTTTTGTGAAGCGCTTTCTGTAAATCTGTTTACTTCCAACGTAGACGCCGTCTTTTGGCATCTGAAATGGTTTTATTTCTTCGTCAGAGCAAAATTAAATGGAGCGTTTTCACTTATCTTTATCCCGCAAAAACGGAAAACATGAATGCCAACTGTCTCTTCTGTGAAGCAACTTTTACTTTCTCTCTTTTCTGTGGGGCTAATCTAATATGCAGCAAAATTAGAAGGCAAAAATTCTGTTTCGACTTAGTTTTGGTGGTTAGTTTTTGACAGCTTTATTGTTTTTTGCTGCTGATTTATTGTATTAAGTATACGTGGCTATAAATAGATGTTATAAGCTCTAATTTATTGGATTTATAGATGAATAAAAACATGACTGACAGAAAGTTCGATATTTTTTAATCGTTAGAAATTTTGATTTTAATAAGCGATGACTTACAATCAGAATGATCAGTTCCATGATTTCTTGTTAATAGTTAACGTTAAGGAATCAGGAATTTTTCTCCTATTATGTTCACAGATATATATAAATCGGTGTTTAAGTATAATTATAAAATTTCATCTCACCGTCCGAATGATATATTTAAAAAAACATTCGCGAAAAATCGCCGAGGGTCTCGCTTTCGTTTTTTATTATTCAAATATCTGAAATAAAAGTAAAAATCTTACTTTATTACAGTGAGATTGAACATATACTTGAGTGCCAACTGGAAGCAATAATGGCAATGTTTTTACTTAAATAAAAGTGTTGTCTACAGGATACCTCTAGTTGGCATCAGAGGCGTTAATTAGATTGAATTTCGAATGACTGGTCACATAGTAGGTAAAAAAATACAATACAGTAGGTCAGTATTTTTTCTGGAAGAATTGTGTCATATCTGGTTACCATTTTTCAATGGGACCCTAATGTATGCAATGATAGAAAAAATAGACCTGTTGCCTTTGATGTATTCTCTCCCCAGATATGGAAGATACATATAAGTGAAAATTTTCTCATTAGACTAACATGTTGTTGAATTTACGATATCCCCCACCTTATTTCATTTATCGATTCAACAGCATTTCGATAATATCAGGAGCTTGAATATAACTGCATTCCTGCGTATAACTAATGAATAAATCTGAAAATTACAGTATTTAGTTGGCCCGCAACTCCTTAGGGCGACCTTCAGTGTCAACTGTGTGTGTATGCGTCAAAGTTAACTAGAAAAAAGTTGCGTGAAGGTAGAATTATAATCGACGCTACTATGGTCTGATTACAGTTTTTCGCGTGGCAGTTGGTGATATATCCCTGCAAATATTTAAGTATCTTAAGTCGGAAGATTCTGCGTATGAATGCACGTGGAATTTGATGGGAAAACAAGCGCAATCGGTGGGTCGAAAAATAGAAGTGGACGTGACGAGAAGAAATACTCGGAGGAATAGAATAGAGAGAGTGTAAATGGAATTTAGATATTATTTCGAACATATACTTTCCACGAGAGGGAAAAATCGAAGAAAAAGAGGCGCTGGCAGTGTTTCGCGTAGGACAGGGGTAGAAAGAATTGGGGAAAGGCACGGAGAAAAAGTCCTATGATTATTTTTGGCATCTTCCCCCCGGGGTCCTCCTCCGTTTCACCTCCCCCCGTCTCTGCCCTCACCTCGGCTCACTGCCCTCCGTCCTTCCGAAAGAGCTGAGAAAGGGAGGGCGTCATCCTTACGAGATAAACACGCCGGGATCGCGGATGACGACATCATCTTTTTCTCATTTTCTCCTTCCCTCGCCCATTAAGGTGTTTACGTCACGACGTCTTTGGTAACGCGTTCGCGATGTGGATGGATGAGTCAGGATGCAAGAGAGATTGGATCGGAGATCTTTCATAGCAGCAGACGGCTTTTGATGCATTCGCGATAAAGTTCTGTTTACGGAAATCGAGAGTGAGGGGTAAGGTTGCCATCTCTCCCGAGATTCTGGGGGTTCTCCCGGAATTTGGCTCATTAAGAAGCGACGTCTAATTGTGGACTCCAACAGAAATATTAAATAATAATATTGACCACTGTAACAAGAGCAGAGATAAGTTCTAGGCGCTGAGAATTGTTTGGAATATTATTTCTAACTGATTTTGACAGCTATAATTAAAGCACTGACATCTGATTATTAAATGAAAATTGAATAGAATACGTTAAACGAAGACTAACCGAAAAATCCTATTCTGCTGAAAGTAAGACAAATAGCTAATCCATTTAGTGTGGTTAAAAAGAGGGATATAAGGGAATTAAACACGATAATAAACGCTCAGGTCTTTACTAGACTAGATTAATTTGGTTTTGAGCTTTTTCTTATTGATAATGCAAACGCTAATTAGTGCCACACAAGACTACGCGTAATTATTCTAATCTCAACTGTAATCTTTGAGAGCGGTTTTCTCGAAATGATTTTCATTAAGCTGGTTCACATAATATCTCAAAACCACCTGGCTTTTTGTAATGAATTTTCCAAGCTTTATGAAAAAAGCCGATTATCCTCCAACGTGGCCAGTTTTTCATATTGTTCACAATTGGTAAAGAATGCCACTGATCGAAGAGGAAATTCTACAATTTACTTGCTTAATTTACGAGAATTTAGATATTATTTCAAAAACCAGCCTCGTCTTAAATAAAAACAACAACCTTAAAGTCTGAGAAACTGCCGATATTTATCGTATGTTCAGAGAGATAGTGTACGACAGGTTTCACATCAGCTAGTGGCAAATGTTTTTCATATTTATTTTTATCGTATTTGTGCCATTTTTCATCCGAAATATTTTATTTTCCGTTCATTGATAATGATTTTTCTATTGTTATTTAGTATTTTGATTTACTTTTAACTTCTTTAAACAAAAAGATTTTCGCTGTCTTCAACGGTTGTTCTTTCGAATGATTCCAAATCAACCCTTCCAAGGCGGACTAATAAATATCTGTGGCTCATCGTAAAATTATGAATAATAATGAAAATATAACTAATTATCGCTTTTAAAATTGAATATTATCATATTTCCTTTGAAACCAACCAAAACAAATATCGCTTAGGCATTTCGCGTTCCAATAGAGGGTATACGCAAATAAAATATGAAAATGCCCTCTTGAAAATGGGTTTTGCGTGTTAATCAGCTACTATATCCATAGTAACTATTAATATTTGTTTTGTTGATGTTTGAACATCAACAATAAGCAGCTACAGCAATCAAAGGCGATCAATTCCAATTACTGTACTCATTGGCATCTAATATTCATAATATGGTATTTGATTTTCTTACAGTAATCAGAGAGGGCAATCCTTCCATTTTTTCGATCCTCCAGATGTTTTATTCAAAATGAGAATGTTACCTCGTGAATTCGAAAGACTACCGAAAACGCAAGTATCTTTCTTATATTAAATGTATCCATTGATTATTTGATATCGATATCAGAAGCATAAAGTTAGGGCATAGGTACCATAGATCACTAACTGCAATTGCCTTTCCCTCAAACTGCCTCCGATCTATCGACCTAAGGTCAAATTTATGGTTCATACTGAGCAAAAGCTGTGAATATTAATGCCTTTCACCGATTTTGCTATATTTATTGCTTGTGAAGATAAGTGAAGAATTAACAACACACCTCAAATGAAAAGCATTATATGGGATGATATCGAAATCTGCCAAATGCAGGATGAATTGCTCCTCTGTCTCAAGGAGATAAGAAAATACTCCGAAAAACTTTTCCTGCTCGATTTCAATAGATCTACAAACAAATCGTTAGAGCGTTCTTTTGGAGAATGAAGCTTTTATAACTGACTTCACAGCGAAGCCAAAATTGCCACACTGAATTACTTCTTTATTTTGGGAATGTTTCTTCTAGAGATAAAGTAGGTTCTGGGTTTCTACTTACCTGTGACAGTTAATAATTAATCAACCTTTCGAATGGATTTCGTAACCGATTTGTTTCATTTGCGGAGGCAGTATCCTCAAAATTAAACATGGATTTTTCAAACAGTTTAAGTAATTCTCGGTGTGAAACTTCGGCATTATACAAAATTTAAACTTATAATCTTTTGCTCCATTATTTCGACGTGACTTTAATTGTGAGCAATCAGCAATCGATTTCATATTTTTACTTTCTAAACTACCTTTTAATTTTCCACTAAGATATTTAAAAGTTGTTTTTATCCCATTTACCTTCTTTTTAAATCATCAATAATCGCCAATGAAGATGAATCTAAATTCAAGCCAAAGAAAAAATGTAGGATACAGTCAAATCTTTCCCAGTAATTTTTTAAAGGAATAATGACTTTCTTAATGCCGTTTAAAAGACTAGTTACTTTAGATATCAACTACTTTACTTTCAGTTTTCTAAACTATCATAATTATTCTTTAAGACTCCGAGATTTCTCTGCACGAAAATTCCTCTCAAACTAAGAACTATCAGCGATTTCGAGAACCGACCATACTCGTATATGATTTATACCTTCTTTGTCTTACAAAAGGCGCTTCATGCAACAGATGTTTGGTAATCAGTTCACTCATTACAAATCCGTTTAAAAATAGGAAGAGAGTCCTTTGTAAACTTTTTTAATGATATAAGACCTATTCTTGGTTTCTTAGTATGCTTGTTATTAATCTGTTAGATATGAAAATTAGATCTATTCTAAAAATTGTAAAAACAAGAGCGCTGTTAACTTTTGAGATGTACATGGAAAACTTAATTCATAATCTTTTAGCGTTCGCTCTTGGTTTCTTGCGTATAAAACCTACTCTTTTCTCCCCCTCCCCTAAATTTGCTGTTTCGTTTCCACTACAGAGCTGATCCAATATAGCTAGCGATAACGTCGTCCGGTAGAGAGTGGATTATAGCACTGCAGTTAGAAATTTAAATAAAAAGACTTTTATGACGTGTAATTTCATTGTAAAGCGATTCTATTCTCAAATCCTATTATCGAAGCAAAGCTTTGAGGTTTCAGGTCTATTGCTATGGAAAATAAGATTCACAACTATTTGTTATCGCAAAAGTGTTAATCCAAAATCCATGCATACAAGCGATGATTATTTTGCCTAGGTTTTAGACCTCCTTCATCCCTCATGGCTTTAATTCCATCCGTTAAACTATTTAGGCTAAGAGTTCGTTTGTGCTATTTTAAACGTCTGAGGGACCTTGTGTTGTTTTCTTTGAGGGAGCTATCTGGGTTTTACGCTTTTATTGGCCTGGCTAGAAAGAAAATCTATTAATTTTGAGATACTCGGGAGTCATGTGACTAGAAAACATACCTTCTAGGATACAAATTCTTTTCATCTTTCTTTGACAATTTAGATGACTCAAATCGTCATGAAGAAAATGCTTCTACAACAGATATATTAGCATAAATAACAACCTCTTACATTGATAGTGAAGAAAAGAGTAATATTTCTACGTACTACTTGCATATTAAGGTAGTTTCTATTTCTATTTTTAGCAATATTGCACATTCATTTCATATGCAAGGTAGTACTGGATAATTACTGAAACGAACATCGCAAACTTTTCCGTATTACCTAAAGATTTACCACATTAGAGAATACTTTCTAAAATTAATTTTGCAATTTCTACCTCAGTGGAGCCTAACGATCCAATAAATAAATAATTTAGGCCAATTATTGTTAAATTGCATGGTATATTAATTTGACAACTTTGAGGACTTTTATCATCCTTGAATTTTAATCCTATAAATTTTGCTTCTCTTAGCATTTTAAATACCATATTTATCGGCGTATAACACACAGCTTTTCCCGAAAATTTATGTCTGAAATTCGCTTTACATGCTGTACGTCTAAATATTATACACTACTTTTATTTAAATTTAATTTAATAGAAAAGTCATATTCATTTTACTTCAGTTTCAAACATCATTTTTTAGCTATTTATGTTATTTTATTAGGAAAAAACACCTCCATTTAAGAACTTTTAACAATTTATTGTTGAAAGTATACTTTTCAACCTCAGCTGATCAGCGCTTAAATGAAATCTACACAATTGAAATACCGTATTTTTTCCTGATTATGTACATTAGTTAATTTAATTGTCCGTAATTACTGCCAATTACGGAAACAACGTGCATACAAAAGAAAACATCTGACAGCTCACTACCTATGCATTAATACTCGATCAATTGCTTGGCATGAATACAGTAATTGAATTATTACTGATAGTTGTAAACTGTGGAATATACATGTTTATTTTTTGTTAAATGTGGAATATACATGTTTTTTTTATTAAAATTCTGAATAAGGAACATCTTGGATTGAATGTTCTTGTTTGCAAGATTTAGAAATTTACTTAAGCATACTTGTTATGAAATTGTTAAGCTTATTTCTATTATTTAAACATAATGGTTCGGTAATCAAAGGTATAAATTGTTCAATCCTGAAAAATTATAGAAACTTTGCCTTTATTATTTACGCATAATAACATAGCATAGTGATGAGGGATCTAGTGTAATTTCATTATCAGGTATCATGTAGCTGAAATACTTAGATACTTTTGATGTAAGTATGTTAAAAAGTGTGTCCAAATGCAATGCTGAATGTGAATTGTTTGCTGTTTCAGTACGGCCATCACCTCCAGGAAAACCAGAGGTTATTCCTGATGCCATGCTGGGAGTTGATCCCAAGAAAGGTTCAGATGTGGTCAATCTTAAATGGAAACCCCCTCAAAACAGCGGGGGGTCACATATTACAGGTTAAGTATTATTCTTTGGAAATTAAAAATAGTTTCAGCTTTCTAAAGATATTTTACAATATAAATATTCTTTCTTGATTTCACTCATCCTCATATAACAATATATGTTTTCAAAGAGGATGAAAATTTACTTTGACTTAGCACTGGCGCAGCCTCTTAACTTTGACATTTTAATATGTCTATTCCTCAAAGCTTAGTAATAATAAAAAGCTCAACATCAATACTATATTTCATAAGTCATCTTTAATCATAACAAAAGTACTTATGTTATGGCTAAAGTTGGCTGTTATTTGATAGAAAACTCTTGATTAGATGTGCTTTATCATTTAATATCATAAAATGGATAAACCAAAGTATGATTTGCAAAATTGATATTTTCTGACTGTATTCTTTTCAGTTCATTCCAACATGATCAAGGGTACCAAAACTATAAAATATGCTTTTGTTCATATTGACTATTTCCCAAATTAAGAAGGAAAGTGAATAAGGTGAAATGTTAGTGATAATATTTTCCTTTTTCCTAATTTCAAGAAATAATCAGAAAATTATGTTCCAAAACTATTTACAATACAAGTAAACATAAAAGTGTAGGATGATAACTGATCCACTCTTGTGTGTAGTTTTTAAGGAAGTATAAATTTTGACTTGGAATTTGAATTAAAGGTAGAGTATTGAAATGTTCAACTCAATTTTTTATTTTCTTAGATTTTGGTGAGGATAATATAACAGGGTGCAACTCTGTCAGCTGAAAATATTTGTATACATGAATCATTTTATTCTTTATTTTATTTGTTTTCTCATAGAGTATATCATATATTTCCTGCTAGGTTACTTGGTGGAGCGGAGGGAGATGGCTCAAGGTGGTTTGGGACCTGGAGTATGGGTAAGAGCTAATGCTCTTCTAGCTAGAGCACCAAGACTAGCAGTTGCATCCTTAGAGCCTGGCAGAAGGTATCAATTCCGTGTCAGGGCAGAAAACGCTGCTGGATTGTTGTCTGATCCAAGTCCTCCATCAGAACCATTGGCTATTGGCTACCAAGGGGGTATTGCTACTCCTCCTCGTTTTCTAACAAACCTCACAGACAAACTTGCAGTGGAAGAAACCCGGGTAAGGATTAATTTGTATCTTTGTTGATGTTGATACCCTACAAGACATGGATCACTCTGTAGTAGTGAATGAAAACAACATAAGATTGGCATATTTTATTTGTGTTTTGTTGTTACAACTTAAAGAAGTTATTTAAACGTAAAACATTAGCTCCTAAAAGAATCTGTCTTCATTTCTATCTCTCTTTTCTCAGCCTCACTGTGAGATTGGTTTAAAAAGTAGGAACTTATCATACTATTTATTATTTGTTCTGACTTTGTTAACACAATTTCTCTAATTTACTGAGAAGTCACAACGTTACATTTAATATCTTTTCTTTTGAGAATTTTCAACTTATTTCAAGGAGTGTTTTGAGTACATTTTAATCACAATTAAAATTTGAAATGAAAATTAAGAATTACTCAATTATTGTCTCCAAAGTGATTTAAGGTTTTCTAATAATCCCAAAGTAAAGTAAATATAAAGTAAATCCAAAGAATGCTGCAGTTTCTTCCCTGTTGAAATGCTTAATTTCAAGTGAAGACTAATAATTTCTCTTTAATCTTCATTACCATCGTTGCCACCATGGCAGGAGATTAATTAATCTATAGCTGCTATTAAAATATCATGATATCTTTAGATCACTTTTAGTGATGTGTTAATAATTAATCTGAAGGATTGTATAAAGTGAATTTAGTTACTGGTTAAGGTTGGGGTGGTGAACCTATATCATGCGTGTCCCAAGTGGCATGCAAGAGAATTTTTTTGGCACGCAGAATTCACATAACACTATCTTCATTTTATATACTTCACTTAAAAAATTAAGCCCCGTACTAAATGAGTATGAATTATGTTCATTAGTAATGGAAATTAATGATTATTTAAGACAGTTACAAGATCGTAATCCTGTTGTTGATACTATTAAATATATAATAACCTGGGTGAAGGTTTATCACACATATTTTGTCAAGGCTTATTAATCATTATGTTATGTATTTGACTTCCAAAAAATTGATACATCCTGAAATCTGGAAATAGAATTTTTTCTTGAGATGACAGTCCCACTACTATTATCAGTCATAATTAAATAATGAAGTAGTTACATTGGTAATTATACTGCTTAATTATATTATTCAAATTCTTTCCTTAATTTCTTTAGGTGGATTTTGTGGTAGATCTCACTGGTACACCTGCGCCATCTGTTTGTTGGTACAAAGGTAACACTGAAATATTCAGTACACGACGAACTAGAGTAGCCACTGGCATAGGACGAAGCACTCTGACTTTTCATCAAGTAGGATTAGCAGATGAAGGTGAAATCAGGTGTACTGCAACTAATAAAGCAGGCCATGCAGTTACTAAGGCACTCCTGAAAGTTGAAGGTCAGTATATCCATATATTTTACTATGAATATACTATTTATTTATTGTTATAGGGAATATTTTATGTTCTCAATTATGATATAAAATTGAAATTAATGTGCAAATTTTAGAAACAGTATATCATTAGAATCAGAAGAAAGTAACTTCAATGGTTTTTAATCCACAAATGATGCTATTAGAGGTTTAAAATCTCCAAAAGCTGTCTTTGTCTGCATTCCTCCTCTTACTTCCTGGTTGTCAGATAGCAAGAAAGGAATGTCTCACTATAATTGTTTATAGTGTAGCATTCCTTTCTTGCTTTATTCGACTACCAGGAAGTAAGAGGAGGAACGCTGACAAAGATGGCTTTTGGAGATTTTAAACCTCTAATTCATTAACAGCCATGTTCCATTATTTCTTTCTTTACAAATGATGCTATATTGGATTTATGTACAAATAAGTTACAGCTATTTTATGGAAGAATGAATTCCTACTTTCAAAGCTTCAGATAGCTCATTTTGGTTATTGGTATATTATTAACTATTTACATTTTAAGATAATTATTGTTGTATGCTTAATTAGGGATTGTTTTCAGTGTAGGTTAATGAAAATGATACTAGCTCTAACATCTACAATAACACTTATTTCATACAACTGAATTATTCCCTTATTTTGGATATGCTGCAATTTTTATTTTTATTTTTGGACTGAAAAGTGATGTTTTTCACTTCATGCATGTAAATTCAAAACCTTTTGGTCTTATCACAAAATTTGTCTTTGTATTCAAGCTGCTCCACGTTTGCGACTTCCTAGAAGCCTTCATAAAGAAGCCTCTGGTAGCCCAGCATCAAGTGTTGGTGATGATGAACTGCTGTTTCATTTAGATGAAGTTATCAGGCTTCGAGTTGGGATAACTGGACGCCCACAGCCTGAAATCAGCTGGTATCATAATGAAGAGAAGCTGGTCCCTGGTAGGAGGATAGAAATTTTGGATTCAAGCAAGCATTCTACTTTGCGAATCCCTGCAGCCTGTAGATCTGATAGGGGAGAATACAAAGCAAAAGCTGTCAACTCACATGGTGAAGATAGTGTGTCTTTCCTCATCACAGTCACAGGTATCTGAATTCATTATTCGTTAATTAAGAAATACAGTCAGCCCTTTGTAAATCATGGTTAATCAGTTTCAGACTCTACCTTATAGGTGAATTTATGCTAAGTAGGTTTCTTTTTTTATAAATCAAATATTTTCATAGTTAGATCACAAAAATCTGTTTTTTAAAACATAATTAGAGCTTCTTGACTGAAATGACACTCTTTTGTCACCATTTAACTCATATTACCTAGTATATTAATCAAAATAAGACATATTAGATGTTTCAAATATCATTTCTTTTAAATTCATCAAAGAGCAAAGTGGCAAGGGACGACTGTACTTGAATAGTACCGTATTTTCTGGTAAATAACACGCACCTACTAGATAACACGCATATTAAAAATCTCTTGGTAAATTTCTAGTTTCACACAAGGGAGATATAGAATTTCTCCCTGACTGTGTGAAACTAGAAATTTACCAAATTTCTCCCTGACTGTGTGAAACTAGAAATTTACCAATCTGGTGAGAGATATAGAATTTCTCCCTGACTGTGTGAAACTAGAAATTTACCAATCTCTTCACTGTGAGAAATGTATAGTTAACACGCATTTCAAAAATTTCTTCTCTGTGATTTATGTATTGATAACGCGCATTTCAAATTTGCACTATTTTTCATAAAGGGCTTTAAAGATCGTTATGATGCTGTTTACGCCGCAGCAAAATCATTTACCAAAACTTTACCGAAAAAGTAAAGTTTTGGAAGAGGACCGTCAGCGTTTTATTTTTGACATAATACATTGACATTGACATAATACATAATTGACTTCAAAGCATATCCCTCTTGGGGATTCCGGTTCATGATGAGAAATAATTTAAGTGTTCGTGCCTCGACAAGCATTGGTCAGAAACTACCTGTAGATTGGGGGACCAAGGTGATAGCATTTAGACAGTTTTTGAAAGAGTGCATTTTCGAAGTGGAAGAAATGCATGTGGGTAATATGGATGAGGTCCCAGTAAGTTTTGACCTTCCAACTGCAATGACTGTGAATCTTGAAGGTGCAAAGGAAGTGTCCATTACTACCACAGGACACGAAAAGTCAAATTTTACAATTGTATTGTGCATAACGTCAGATGGTTGCAAGCTATCTCCTATGGTGATATTTAAGAGGAAAACAATTCCAAAGAGGCGTTTTTCGAAAGACCTTATTGTTACCGCAAATGAAAAAGGATGGATAAATAAAGAAATGCTGAAGACCTGGTTAGATAATGTTTGGAAAAAACGTAAACATGCTTTCTTCAGCCCCAAATCTGTTTTAATTATGGATACATGTCGAGCCCATTTAGTGCCCGAAGTAAAGAAATTGGTCAACAAATACTCCAAGGTAGCAATTATACCTGGTGGACTGACGAAGAAACTTCAACCCCTTGAGTTATGAATAAATCCTTCAAATCAAAACTTCGAGCTAGTTTTAATGCAATTCTTGAACTAATTACTTAAGTTTCCTTTTTTATGCTTTCCTCCTATGTGTTATGCAGACAATGTTTTTTCACCACTGTAATGTTTTGCAATAATTACTCTTATTTCGAAATTAATTATATAATTACATTAACATTTACAATATGTTGGTTATGATAAAATTGCCCTAGTAAGTGAGTATTGTTTAGTCATTTGTTTCCGAGTTCAATATTCAATTAAACAAGATTTTCCATTGTATATCACGCACTATTATTTTTATCATTTTTCTATATTTTTTGTATAGATAACACGTGGGTTATCTACCAGAAAATACGGTAAATATGAAGTGTTTCAAGTAATACTTGTTTAGTATTAATGTATCTTTTTATATTTCAATAGATAAAATCTGAATTTTTCCTTTGATTTTCTAACTTATTCCATGATTTATACAATCTGGAAGAGATACATTCTCCTGCTCCCTCTCTTTATAACTATCTGCTTGTAGAGTTTCCTTATTTTAACTCCCTAATATACCCTTCTTTTCCATCTTTTAATAAAACCTTTTCCTTATACTCTATGATGGTTATTATGGCTAAAATTCCTTTGCTTATCATCAAAGTTAATGAATGGGTTCTCATTTTATTTCAGTTCTAGAAATGGATTATTTTGAAATTTATTTTTGTCTTCAATTTTGCTTCATTATTTTCGCTTACATAAATATCCTAACAGGATGTCTCAAGTCCCTAAATCTTTTGATGATCTGAAATGTAAGTTCATTTAGGAATATGAAAATAACAATGTCCTCTGCCCTACATTATGCCATGCTTTTTATTTAGATTTGATGTAATTTTTCTTTTACTGATGATTATTAGCCAAAAGATAATATTATTTGGGACCCATCTATTATAGAATGTAGGTAAAATACATGAATTTCTATAATTTTAAAATAATTAGATTTTCTATTTTCCTTTAGTAAGAAGCTATGATAACATAACTTATCTATAAAATCTTGTTAAATAAACAATAAGTAAAGAAGTCATTGAGTCAAAATATGAGTTTGGCATGAGGTATTTATGACATCTCATCAAGTTTATTTGCTATTGATTCTAAAATTTCAGACAGTTCCTGAGTTACATAAATTTGAAATACATAAATATCAAATTATAGTGATCAAAATGTGTATGGAGAATGTTAACATAGAAGCAAGTTAGAGGTTTAAAATCTTCAGTAGCCATTTTTGTAGGCATTCCTCTTCTCATTCACTGACATTCTGAGTAAACAAGAAAGGGCACTGCACTTTTTGAGAGCACTCTTAGAGGTGTCCTTTCTTGTTTTCTTGGAATACTGGTGAATGAGAAGAGGAATGCTGACAAAAACAGCAATTGGAGATTTAAACCTCTAATTCCTTAACAACCATGTCCCAATATCCCTTTCATTATAAACAAGTCATAAGCTATTTACAAAAAATATTATGTAGCAAGTAGCTTGCATCTGACTTATGTAAAATGAAAGTTTCATAGTGAGTGATATATAGTAAAATGATAAAAATATGGAATGCTTCTTTGAATTATATTTGTCTAATGATAATAGCAAAGAAGGTTTATTAGGTTGACATTAAATAATTCATAATTCCAGATCGCCCAACACCTCCAACTGATGTTGAAGCAAAGCTTGTTAAAATTGGAGAAGGAGATATAAGTGAAGAGCAAGCAGCTGAAGAATTCAAGCCATCGATAAAATATTACCTTCGACTTTCATGGTCTGCTCCTGAAGATGATGGTGGTTGTAGGATAGGTTCTTACATCATTGAATATTATAGGGTAATCATTTTTATCTTATTTAGTACACTTCAATTTTCCCTCTTTATGATATCTTGCTTAATTAAAGATTTATTCAATTTATAGGATTAAAAAGCTTTTTAATTAATAATTATCGAAGATTAGATGCATGAAATATCCTTCATTACTTTACTTCCTTTCTGCCTTGTGAATTGGAATGAAGCAAATTTTACTTTGAGTAATTTTGATATGTCCTGATGATGTTTTTTAATCCTACATTAAATTGTTCTCTTGGCTTTATGCACTTACCACTTAAGTTACCTCTAAATTTTTCTTTCCATAAAATCCAATTTGAAGTATTCTAGTTCTCTAGAGTAATGTATCTCTGTAATTGCAATCCTGTATGATGGGACTCAAGTATGTTAATGCCATTCTGTTTTGATTTTCAGTTTTCTTTAATTTTACATCATTACAAACAAATATTCTGGTATTTTTACTTCCATTTACCCAGTACTTTTTTCAAATGTTCCAGCAAGTTAAATAGAAAAATTAATTCTTTGTCCTTTAATGGGGCTTGATTGTGTTGAGGATTTTTGAAATGAGAGCTGAGTTCATAAAGATTATGAAATGTCACTTTAGAGTAGGAGTAATGAATAACATTTCAATCAATTTTTTCAAACTCATTACTTTACATTGCTGGACAATGTAGCTAGTGAGCTAACTTAGCAGTTTTGAAGTTCTAAATTTGAATTCTGGGAAGGGTATAGATGTTCATGATTGCTGTCAATAGATTGTTAGTGAGAATTCACTTTGTACACAACAGTCAACCTCAACTAGTTATGATTACTCTTGTATCAAGGATGGTTTTCAGATCATTTATATTTTTTTAAGCTATGATCTTAACTTTCATGTAATTAATAATGAAAATATGCTTGTGGGTAGTTTCTATTACAATAAATATTTTTCCAATTATAAATTTATGAAATAACTTCTTACTATCTATTTGAAGAAAATTGTCACTGAAATGCATCAGACTACCCACAGGAAAATAGTTAAATATCAGCATGCCATACAGCAGCCTATAGCTGAAATATCTCATACCCAGATGGGTTGTTATGAAGTTTTGCTATTCTGGTCTCAAATTTGTGAGTATTGGCATTGAAAATCATTTATATAATATATAATTGTATCAATCATTTCAGGTTGGCTGGAATGTTTGGCTGAAGGGAGCAACTTGCCGCCAACTCTCTCTATCATTAGATAACTTAGTTGCAGGCTCAGAATACCGTTTCCGTGTAAAAGCTGAGAATCCTTATGGTGTGAGTGAAGCAAGTAAAGAATCTGAGAGTGTATTTCTGCCTGATCCTAAAAGAGGGTAAGTTATGAAATTTATGATTAATGTTCAATTACATCTTAATTTTTGGAATAATTTATTTTCTGAATATAAATTTCATTCAGAAGAAGCTGATTATCATTACTTATGCCACTCCATATTTATACGAAATTACTCTCCAAGTGCTATTAGGAAGTGGTCTTGAGTTTCATCCAAGTGTTAACCCAATGTTCAAATGGATTTGTAGAAATAATGGTATCAGGCCACTGAATTAGTCCAATACAAGAAATCATCATCATAACCAAAATCACTGGCCTTTTAAAATCATGTGATAACAAGAGGATAAATAAATCAGAGAATATTATAGAAAGCATACAGATAATTTATAGAATATCAGCTTAGGCAAATATTAAAAAGAATATGGTGCATAAAGTTATATTAGTTAATTTTAGATTAAGGGGAAAACTGTATTTGAATAACATAGAAATATTTCTGTAGGCAAATGATAATCTTTTTTTAAGATACAGTTTGTATCATACATTTATTTATTTGGTATTACAGCTTAAGCTTTCATTAATAAAAAATCACTTTTTTGGCTCAGGCTAATGGCACCTCCTGAGAAAGCCTTAGATACCGTGGACTCGGAATGGCTTGCACAAGAAGAAAGGTTGCAGAAGGAGAAGGAGCACAGATTGTATGAGGAAGAGCAACAGGAGCGTTTGCAAAGGAAGAGGCACGATTTGGAAGAGGAAGAAGAAGAATATGCCCAGAGAAGGAGGAGGAGGAGGTTGGAATTATCTCCTTCTCCAGTGTCTCCATCTCCTGTTCCATCTCCTACTTGGGAGGGCAACACTAGCCCCAGAGCTGATTACAATACCTTCAGAGAAGGACCACTACTCTCAGAACATGAGCATGAGGGAGCTTCTTCAATGAGAATAGCGAAGGAAGTTCATCATACTGGTGCGGAAGGAACAGAGTTCATGTTGGTGCTAGTTCCGCCCAAGGGATCAGGATTGGAGCAAGGAGGAGGTTTGTGTATTTCACATATTTTTAGACCAAATATGAAATCAAATTTTGGCTAAATTTTAGAGGGTAAAATAAATTAATTGAAGCTTATTTAACTTGTGAAAACCCATTTGAAACATCTAGCAGTCATAAAAATGTCTACTTTTTTGAATGTTCTTCATTTTAACATTAATTCTAGGACAGCATTTAGTTTCTTACTTTAGTAGTATATCATCGATGTCACATAGAGATTTTTTTGCTCAATGAATATCTCATTTTATAGCAAATAATTCTTTTCCAACATATTTGTCTCATTTAATAGAGCAAATGCCTTCTTTTAATCTAAGTGAAAATTTTTGCTTTTGCTTCTCATTGTAGATTCTGGGTAAGAAGTACTCTTATGAGTAATACATGTAGTTGTGACTATGAGTGAAAATTCACAGAGTAAGGGGAAATTGCCAGGTTATGTTCTTGGTATTCATGGAAATACAGAAAAAATCATGTTAAGAGCCACCTTTATTTTCATTCTTACATAGTTACAGAAGAAATTTGTTCAAGTTGCTTCTAGCTCAGAATAATCCCCATACTGTGCTTATATGTAGAATCAAATTTAAAATTCTTTGAATTAAATCTATCATTTATGGATTATAAACAACTCGAAAAAATCATTTTAAATGGTGTAATTATGCCACATTTTCTATAACCTTGTGGTTTGAAGTTTTTTGCCTTGCTCATGGAAAGTGATTGAAAGATTTATAATTTAGCCTCTGAAAACACCGGTAATTTCACAATATCTGGGAATAATTAATTCAAATATATGCTGTTAATCAGATAACGTATTGGGCCCTGTGTAAATTTTTTGGGTCCGTTTTCGGAAAAGTCAAAATTCTGTCGCTATCATGCCAAGTAACAACCTTCAGAGATAATTGGTCGAAGAAAATATAATTTTAATATTTTAATTTAGCGATAAAATCATTTCAGTTCTGAAGAACAGTTTGTGGCATAAAAGAATGCGTCACAATATGATCGGATGTTCTGTTTCCATCTCCACTAAGGATTTCCATTCCTCTTCTGAGGAGTGACGTAGTCGGTAAGCGATTCGAGATCTCCGGCGTTAAATAAGGGATGGTCCAGCTACCCGAATCACTTTTCATGCCGCGTTTTAAATTCATTGTTTATCCACTTTCATAATTAGCGTACTAATGTTTCCCAGTAATTTTCCTCAGGAGATTTTTTTTTTAATTGGAGATAGAATCAATGCTACAAATTCTCTAATTTTAAAACTACAGCATGCCATACATACTAGGTAGCGGACGTAATATTGCGGTTTCATATTATATTGGGTTTCATAATGAATAGAGATGCACTATTCCAGCGAAGATCAAATTTATTGAAAAGCGATGAAGTATATAGATTCGTAAAATAACAAAAGAAAGGAATATACTCATATGCTGGCATATAAGGAACCTTTAATACTAAAAAAAATGGAATATTATTTTTAATGGAGATTTATTGAAATTGGAAAGGGTGACAGAATAAGTCAAGATAGAAGTTGTGGTGATATAAATAGAAAATATAAAGGCATAAAATATATTTGTAGATAGAATAATCTATTTCCTTCAGTGTCATCCACATAATAGGAAGATAGGATTGGAGTAATAGAAAAATCGTTTATTATCTTCTATAACTGGACACAAAATCTTGGAAAACTTAAAATTTTACCGTAAGAAAATAAATTTTTAATCTTATATATATCTTTATCTGCAGAATACCTGGAGTTTCGGAGGCGGTCTGCGACAAGTGAGGACCCCCGATTGCTAGAGGCTATGGAAGAGGAAGAAGTTGGTGCAGAGCCTTCTATGGCCCCTCCACTCTCTCTATCAGCTCCTGTAATAAGCGGTGACGGAGAGCCCTTCGCCCTGACCACCCTCAGGAACGCCGTCAGTTCGTCCGAATTGCTTCACGAGCGCGCGATGGCGAGGATTTACCAAGAAGCCAACGAAGAAGAGGCGGCGAGGAGTGGAAGCGCCGGCGCTACAGCCCTTCGAAGGGGGAGCAGCTTCGGGAGGCGCGGATCGTCCAGGGAAACAGAAGGCTGGAGAGAGATGGGAGAAAAGATTAAAGAAGATGAGGTATCGAGACATTCCCCTCTTAAAGAAGAGACAGTAGAGGAGAGAGAAGACGAGACAGCAGTGAAGTATGAGAAGATGGAAGAAGAGGAAGGAGAGGAAGAGGAAGGAGAGGAAGAGGAAGGAGAGGAAGAAGAAGAAGAGGAAGAAATTGAGGAGGAAGGTGAGGAAGAGTACGAGGAGGAGATGGACGAAGAGGAGCGCGAGGAAGAGGAATTCAGGAGAATCGCGGAAAAAGATAGACAGAGGGCGGAGGCATTACGGAGGCAAGAACTCGAGCTGGCTGAGAGTGAAACAAGAGGCGGAGGACTCTCTTTCGGTGCTGGAGGTCGATCCGGAAGGATGGTCGCTCACGTAGCGGAAGCCCCACCCGTTCCTCCCCACCAGGAGATTCCATCTCCTTCAAGATCTCCGGCGGAATCATGGCAAAGTGAGGCCCGAGCAGCCCCGGTGTCCAGACAGCGTCAACAGGAAGACTACCACCGGCGAGACACGGAGGACATCCCATACAGAGAATTCCGGAAAACTAGAGCTCCCGTTCCGGCCCTCCATATAAGTACAATGGATGACGACGATGACAATGGTAAGTCTCTCGATCCGACGGCTGTTGTCATCGGTTACTACGGCGACATAATCAAAGAAGTGAGTAGCCGAGTACGAAAGGCCTCACCTACTATATACCTCAGCAGGGAGGAGTTGAAAGCGAAAGCAGAAGAAGACTTCGACCCATTCGAGCAGGGGTTGCTGGTTGCGGAACCGGAGGAAGAGAAGAAGGAAGAGAATGAAGAGCCGGAGACGAAGGGGGCAGTAGAAGAAGCAGAGGAGGAAATTGAACCACCCACGGATGTTTTTGAAGAGGAGGGGTCACCTGTCAAGGCGGAGTCTCCACCGAGGGAAGTGGCTGAGGAGGAGCCGCAGGATGAAGTAGATGCGGGGAATGAGGTAGTCCCAGCGCGAACTCCGTCTCCTCCTAGAGTCCTCACGCCGAGAGAAATTGCCGTTCAGGAAAGAGTGCAGCTCATTATAGATTCGCTCACCACTGCCTGCATCCTTGGGGTTGCATCTTGGCTTCTTATGATCGGGTATGATTTCTCAGCGGCCACTTTGGTTGGGATACTGGCCGCCAAAGAGGCCTACAGAAGACTCGTGCAGAGGTTCCCGTTCCTTCGCAGGAAATAGAATCTTACTAAACGAACGAAAGTCACTCTCAACGATTTGAAAGTGGAAAAAGAGGATTTCGCCTTGTTTAGCTGGCTGATTTTAGAGTAATGTTTTACTTAAGCTTTCAAAGGAAAAGGACATCGACGAGTGACTTAAAATCGGTAAAAATTCGACTGACCACATTCCCGATGTCGTGTTTTATTTAATAATTTCCGTTATCAATCGGATTCTATTATGCATATATGTAAGAATGCATAAACCTACATACGTATATACATAATATTTGTTAATTTGGAATATCCAGCTTCGCATATCAGACCCAAGTGTCACGTTCTGACGTATCTTTGTTTGTGACATAAATTGGCTAGTACGTTGCTTTTATATCTTCCGAATGTTTTCATTCGGGAGTTTTATACACGACAACAAAAAGACATTGATGGCTCTTCCCATACTTGTGATTAATAAGTGCCTAGTGGAATAGTAAGAATAATTTTCTCTTGTTATCGTTGACTCCGAGGGGAAACTATTTTGTTATCGTTGGTTAATCTTTATGAATTTTATATGACTGCCTGGTGCCGTTGTTATGCTCATTTGAACCACAATTTTATTTAATTACGTCATATTTATAAATGTTTTAGGTTTAATATTTACCAAGCGCGCTATCTCAAAAGATCGAGATCAATCGGCCTGGTGTAATAGCATTTCTTAAATATACCTTACATGCAGACTAATTACCAAGATTGTGAAGTAACATCAGATTTTCTCATAAACACCAATGCTTTTAACGATATTTGCGTTGGTGAATACAGCAGTTTCCTTGCACGGCCTCTTTTCTTACTCTGGATATTCACATTACTCTTTCATCTATGATGTGCTATTCTTCTTGCTAAAAGCGTCCTTTGATAAGAGGGGATGGTTTCTGGTGTTGATCAATAAACTTCCTTTATTTACGTTGTATTTACCATTTTGGGACTTATGTAGTCGTACCGTTATTTAACTTACGGAATGAATGTAAAGAGTAGTAACTATTAAATGTGTCGAGTGATTTCCATGTTACCTTGTGTGTTATTATTATTTAAAACCCCTTTAAAACTCTAATATCTATATTTAAATAACGGAGTGACAATCGCTGGCTCAAGGATGAGAGTTTCATCAAGAGCTTCGACGCTGCTCCACTCTCTCCTGCCATGAACAGTTCAGATAAATCAAATTTAAAGCATTCGATACTCATTCAAGTACTTCGGTGCTTTTAACTCCGTCATCTATTTTACAACTAAACTATGCCAAAAGCCCGGACCAACTACGCCTTAGCTTGCGTTAAAAATTCCGCTCCTTCATTCCTGACGATAAGTAGCGCCAAAGGAAGCCGATTATTACGAAATGCAGGAGTCAGCTGTTCAGGATACTAATTACGCATTTAAGAATTTTATTCATGACTCGATTTTGCAAACGTGACGTTTATGTTCCCCAAAGGAATTTTACGCTAACAAAACGGTGATTGATTGTATGGTATGATTTCTTATTTATATGTAGATTTCTATAGGATGCGTTGATTTAGGTAAGATAATGAATTCACACAGATAAAGGACAAAGATCAACTCGATTTTGAGAAATGAAAAGGCAAGCCATCAGGTTTTTTGTATGAGATAATAGGTATCTTATGAGGAATTAGAGAGAACTTTACGAGCAAACCGTTTGAATTTTCTATTTATACACCCCCATTAGAACAGAATAGATGAATATTTTTTTCCTCGTTTTTCTCTTTCGACCTTCAATAAAAGTATTCCGTGCTTCGAACGTTCCACAAGATTTAGGAGCATTTAGAGGCGCTGACTCCTTTCTGCAGTAGGGCTTAATAATCTCTTAGCCTTAATTATTTGTTTTGGTTTTTGACGATGCTCTTGGTAAATACCATGTAGATCAAACTTATCTCGAAGCTTCGTTAAACAAGTAGTTCGTAAAATCCTTTGCCTTCTAACGTAAGAGCGTGAAAACAATATTATTTCTACAAAGCAGACAATATTACACAGCAGAATTGCAGGATCATAGAAGGACTGAACTGACACCTTAAACTCGCGCTGCCTTTCTCCTGATGTTCTCTCAACGTCCTCAATCTTTACATTTGATGGCTAGGAGAGACCGGTGAATAGGTGGTGAGAAGGTTGAATAGCAACGCAGTAAAACAAGGTAGGTGTAACGTATAAGCAATCACTACTAACTATACAATTATTTGGTACCTCTGCAGTTAGGATTTATGTGAATGCCGTCGACATATTAAATTTTCATTCAATTGTTTGCTGCATTCATATTTGTTTAGCATTGGATAGGATGACTAAATAATCCACTGATGCGAGCTATTAGACAAGAAGAAAGCCCACCAAGCGAAGGGGCCGCAAGTGAAATAAGAATAGAAATTGTTGGTGTGTTTTACATTACCGTGAGTCACATTCTAAATGTGCCCTCTGGAACATTTCAAAAGTGAACCTAACTTAGTGAATGTAAACAAAAGTAGCTTTTATAATCGATACAAGATGACCGAAATTAGTAAAACACCAAAATAATTGACGCTATACTTTGTATTTTCTAAATAATTTTTATAGTGTAGGTAAACAAAGCTAATATGCAGTACTACTTTTATAACCATTGGACTTATTTGTAACTTACAAAACTTGGTTTCCAACACATGTACCTTTAATCAAATATGTGGTTTACCATGATTTATTTACTGTTTTTACCCTAAAATTCTCTGATTTAGCTATGATGAAAATTTTTAATAGTTTATTTATTTTAAGGTTTATCGTAGCTACTTGGTTACCTCACATTATTTTTTCAAGCTATCTCTTTTTAAAAATTTCTATGACGAAGGGTTAGATGTAAGAAGAGACTTATTAGCCGCAATCACTCCCTAATAGAAGATGTTTATTATTATTATTGGATCCTATTGAATGATGTTAAATGCTATGATGTAAAAATAATTTCTGAGCTGTAACATGCTATATACGTATTTTAGTTATTTTCATGCATAATTTCATGCTGAATTTCTTTAAGTGTATAAGAAGCAGAGCTCACATACCACATGATACCATATATAGATACCAATCTTTTGAAATTATTGTGCATTTTAAGATTGAGTGTCAGCCCTAAGTATAGAGGTAGAACTTCTGAGAACACACATAATAGCAAATATTCCAGGGTCTATCAGAATACCTTTTACTAGAAATTGTGAGAGTAATTGAATGAGCCAGCATATTATGGAAGCACCATGATATCCATTGTTAATGCAAATGTAGCATTAAATTTAGCCTCAGTAACATAATTGTATTCCTCTGACACAAGCATTAGCTTTATCAGTACCGATTAACTTATCGTAGTTAATATAATTAGTGGTGACCTAACCAGTAGTTATTTTCTTTTACAACTGAGTTCAAATAACCTATTTGCCTTAATATGTACGATATTGCTGATTTTTATTGTAATTTACGTGTATTTTTATCGAAGCAGGCAACCCCACCAATTCTTTTATCTACCTGCGATGCAATGTTCAAGTATTTACCCATCCATTGTTGCTCATATTTCCTCAGTATGTATGCAACAGGAAATATAACTCTCATTACTGAGCACAAAGCCCAAATAATTTACATTACCTGCAGTTTAACATTGATTTAAAAAGAAAATTCTTTCTAATTCTAAAATTGTATACTTCTTTATAATTTTACTTCATGCAAAGTTTTGTCACTTAATATAATAAATTATAGTAAAATACATTTGTTCTACATTCGGTCTTAGCTCATGTTCTCAATCCTGATAACAAACTCCCGATATTTAATATATTCTCCTGCTTCTTATGGCTTGAAGAGCTGTAGCACGCATCTTAGAATGTTGCATGTGATCCACGTGCTAGAGACGCCTACTCTAGAGCGTTGACTAACTATTTTAACCTAGGCCGTGAAGGAGGTCGCTGACTCGATTCTGGCTGCAACTCAAGAGTTTCTAATGTTTTACAGGGTCATCAGTGTCACATTTAATCGCCCGAGAAAATTTCATTATGTTTCTCGAGCTTAAAAATGTTGCGGTCAGCAAAGTATTTGAAAGGAATGTGAGGAATTTGGCGTCAAGGGATTACCCCGCGCGCCTGTTTAGCCTCGAGTAAACGAACGCAATTTTCTTATATTTTTGTAGCATTCACGATTTCATGAAATTGGTTTTTTCCCCCGACTGTTTTGATTTTCTCATCCGGAGCTCTTGGGGATTTTTTTTAGATAAAACGGTTACTAAAATCATTTTTGCCGTTTAAATGTTTAGCTTCAATAGAACGTATGGAAGATGGCTTCGAAATTGGTTGAGTTGAGAGAAATATATGAAATAGCATATAAATTAATCATAGCCAACGATGTAAGGACACATTTCTACATCTCTCATGTGTTGCACAAGATTATGAAACGTCTAAACTTGGTTTGGTTTTTACTAAGACAGATTTTAAAGTACCAAATCATCAGAAAGGATCATCAAAATACTTTCTATTTCCTACAGTTCGAAAACTGTTTTCATTTAACAATTGATGCTCTGATATTGTCTACCACATAATTTGTTTGATAAACTTCCTCGGATATCATACATAAATTTCGCATTTTTTATTATTTGGTTGTTAGAAAATTGGTAATCATAACATCCCAACTTTTCGGATCTTCGGAGAGGTACTGTTGTTGTATTGGATAAAAGTGCTACGACATCTCAGGTCATTTCGCACATGGGCTCCCACCGGGACCGCTTTCACTGGTACCGAACGCATTGCCCACTTGGCCATCCGGGAGTCCAAGAGGTACCAAATCTGTATTGAAAGCAAAATTGGATTCGCAAGGATATCATCAAATTGCAGATTCGTATGTTGCATAGTGTTAGAAATGAACGTTTCCATTAGGTGCGGAAACAGAGTTGAATATATAAGTATTCTTTTTTGCTCAAATATTTAATTATTTTTGATACCTTTATAGTAACAGCGAGCACATCTCTGGAAATAGTATAAGCACAATTTCCTAACCCGAGATTTAATGAGAGGCCGGAATTTCTTCAACGAAAAACAGGCGACTGCACATTTTAAATTTAACATGAGATCTCTCTTAATACAGTCGAAGTATTGCTAAGGCGTAACGATGTTATAACTTTAAAATCCTTCACATCTTTGACATCCTCTGATTTTCTCCTCAATGAAGTATTTGAAGGTAGGGATTGAAGTTTACCTTGCCAGTTGAGGGGACCTTTACAGGATCCTCTTGTTTTATCTTTCTTATTTCGCTATACTTAGTCTGTCGACGCTCCCCTAATTCAAGAACCTCGAACTCAGGCACCTTTTCTCGGCCATTCCTCCTTTCATGTCATCTCTGCAGTTTAATCCTTCCCACTCTCGGAAGTGACATATTGTCTACTCTATCAAAAACGACAACGAGAAAAGGTTGCAGGTGGCCCTCTGTATCATTAGACCAATAAGGTTACTATAGAAATAAATTGGTCTTCAAGGGATTACAACTAGGTTATTTTGAAATGGATGTCTAGATTTGTTCCCCAAAGATGAAATAATTCTTTGAGTAAGAATTTCTGGAATGCGATGAATTTTCAAAAGAATGAAGGAGTTTTAAGTGGGACTATAGAGGGAGAAATATCTCAATAAAAGATGGCACCAAAACAATGGACTCACTTTATTTTGGGGGATATTAATTCTTGGCGAGAGTTGAGTTTGGGTTTTTACTTCATGCCATCTCTTTGTTTTGCATAACTGTTGGTTTTTATTTTGTTTACTTAACCGAAAACAGATTTCCCCTCCACACTGACGAGTTCGGGGTCTTATAGGTGATCACTGATGTCTTAATACGTCAGCTTATTTCGTTTTTAATGTGAATGAAGAGCTGATTCTCATTTTTGAAGACCTAATGACTTCTAAAATTTCATTAACATAAGTTTCTTTTTCTTCCCGCTTAAAACGAGAATCAGTGTATGCTAGAGGTAACAAAAATAATTACAATATCTGAGCGGTTTACATTACCTATTGCATCCATAATAATTTTTTTGTTTAATCTCTTCCTATGCCATGCACAATGAAAAATTTTCAAATTTTTTATAGAATTTATTAGACCGTTGATGGCGTGAGTTGATATAAATAGGGTCACTCAAATAAAAAAATGAAAACATTAGGTGTGATTTACATTCCCCTTTTACTAAATAGATCAATTATTAGAATGAATGAGTGCTATCGTGAAAATTGTTTACATTTTATAAATCGAGGAGGAGAGTTCCAATCAATCCATTCGCACAAAATAATTCCCATTATTTTAAAATAGATGTAGCAATGATGTAAATCCTCCATTTTTACATCTGTATTTCGCTTCTTTATCATGTTCACCATTGCATGAACAATGCCTTTCTACGTAAGTCCAATGCCTTATGGTATTTCTGATTACGTAATGAAACCTCTATTTCGATGCTGACTCTAAGCAAAATTGAGAGTAAGAATTTTGGGCAGTTAAAAATAAGAAATCCCGATACAGGCCCCTTTGCTGTAAATGAAAGTCAGAATTAGAGCACGCTCAGCGCTTCCGTAAATACTTCCGAGTCAAAACGAGATGGATGCATAAAAACGAGTTGATTTTCAGAGCTCAATAAAGACCGCCGGTACATTAAACGGGTGCCCGTGTGAATAGAAACGTCCAACATCTTCCAGACACTACATCAACTGCTCGAGGAAGGCGCCGAAACGTAACGGGGTGGGAATAATATGAAGTAAATGGTCCGCGGATAAAAAAAGGGGTGGCCGGTATCTTCCGCCTCCGCTCGCGGCCACCATTAGCACGTGCCCCGATATCTCTCCCGAGGAAGCATTCCTCAATAGCCTCGACCCTCCCATCCCCCACGATGTCTTTCACATCTCTGCCCTCCGCCATCGTCTTCGCCATTCCCTCTTGGTAAAAGTGCACCCCTTGCTCTCCTTACTCCCTCAACCGGCAGCATACACTCGCCTCCGACTCCTTCTTGTTTTAGAGCTCAGCAGGCGGCAGCACGCGAATATCCTTCTGCGCCTACTCCTTCTGCTCCTTTACCTCTCCTCTTGAGCGTCTCGCCCTCTTCTCCCCCTCCTCCCCCCTCCCAATCGCCCTATGCCCAACACGCCTGCTCCAACCACACTTTCACTCCGGGAGGACCGCAACACCGTCCGGTTGTGCACGAGTGAACGTGAGTGCCCCCGGCGCGGAAGCGCGTGTTTCTTGCGTGCGCCCCCACTTCGGAAGACACCAAAAGGGGGGAGTGTTTCGGGGCAGTGCTCTTCGCTCCTTCCTTCAGTGTTTCGTCCCTAGGGGGCAGTCGAAAAAAGAAAAGGGGCTAAGATACGAAGGGGAGATAGTTTCTCGCCCCTTTTTACGCCCACCTCCGAATTTTTTCCCCCTGTTCAGCGACCTCGCGACGAATTCTTCGGAGACCGCCGGATAATCGACTTAGCGGATGACCGAAGGATAAGGACATCGAATATGACTGTGGTATCAGGTGGGTATTGCCTTCGAGGAAGTGGTCCGCTTTAACTGCCTTGCGGTGCTTAGATTTCCAAGAGCACCGCTTTTGCCCCATTCAATTGGACATGCTGTATGCTTTACCTAATCAACGAACGCATTGTTGGCATTCATTTCTGCCAACAGCGAACATTAATGGATTACATTGTCGTAGCTCTCAACAGCCCTGCCAGCAATAGGCATTGTCAGAGTGCATCATCGCCATTGAAATTATTTTGTTGGCTTTCAGAAAGAGGAACCTTAATAGTCTGCAGTCGATCAGGAGGATATTTAATTAATTCACCAGTCATTTGGTGCTAGTTTACTCACAATATTCATCTATCAGGAAGTACGAGAATGGCCGAGGATTTATACACCGTTACGACGGCGTGCTTTGAATGCTCAAACCAATGTTATTATCTGTTGCCAAAATATCTCACGCGCTGTCGGCTGTTGAAACGTCCGCTTAGCCGTGTTACAGAATCTTCAAATAAGGGGGTGTTATGGACCCAGGATATAAGTTTCCCTTACATCCGTAATGGCACCAATTCAGAACGACTACTCATGAGGAACTGACTCCAAAAGTTATAAACGAGAGGAAAGCTGTAATCCGATTTTCTATATAATTTCAGATTAAAATCTGAGTTTCTTTCATTAACATGTGTTATGATATAAAATACTACTTAGGCTAACTATGAAGGAGTGATGGCCTAGTCAGTATCTGTAGAAGAAAAGGTTTATGCGGACTTTTGAAAGTACGTCGCAGGTACTCTGTTTCTCAAGACATGTAAGGAGGGAAAATTGCATAATCGAATTTGGTTTTGATTCGGGGGACCTTAGCTGCGTAGTCGTAACCTGTTGCATTTCGGAGATTTGAATGGAATTCGCTGCCCAGGTTCCTTGGTGGTTAAGTTGTCCTTGACCCCGAAACAAAAATATTTAGAAATAGATAGTAAATAAGAGAATCCAAGACGTGTCTACTAATTATAAACTTCCAATTTGGAATTGAGTAATGGGAAATGCCGTTTAGGTAGGTGTTTTGAGACGTTGAATTAAAGCAATAATGAACGTGGTATCTTCTTGGAATCCTTCCTGATGGAAGTACTAGTTTATAATATGGCATATTAATCCAATAGATGCATTGCACGATTCTGTTACCAAAATGCTGTGTATGTTTAACATTGACTTTCACTAACCATCTCGTGTGGTATCGACTAGTTTGAGTATGTGTTGAAATTAATTTAGACGCATTGACGATGCTTTTTCCCCTTGTTTAGTAATCGTGTCTTTGAAAATTTTGATTTTAATTTGAATTCCCTGAAATAGATCACTTTCCAAAGAAGAAAGATTTGACGTTACAACTTTCCAAAATTAGGAGGCATTTGAATGGGGCCTCATTTCAAATTTCGACCGGGGGTTTGACGTTATTATCTTCATTCTAAAAATGAGATACAGGAACACCGGGGCTTTTCTGCTGAAGGATGGATGAGCTTCTTTTAATACCTTACCCCATTCTATTCATGAATATGATATGACCTTCGTGGTACTTGATGATTTCAGTTCTTGCTCTGAAATGGATTTTAATTTTTCTGAAGTTTTAAAGAAGAAAATTGTGAAATAGTCATTGAGAGAGTTAAATTCAATAAATTATTCAAGGGCATCGATTAAGATTGATAAGTGCATTATTGCATGACGGCAAACTTATTGGTATCTATCTGAAATGATAATGACTGATGTAGAATCTAGAAGTAATAATGAGGAATATAGACTGGTGTTTGGGTGGACACAGAATGACTGAAAACAAAAGAAGGATGAGATAATTGTTATAGGAAATAGTGAGTGTATAGAATTAATAGGAAGCCAACCGCTTTCTAGGTTTGGATCATTGAAATTTAAACTAACAATTACCATTACAGAATCTCAGACTAAATCAAGGGGCCAAGAAGTGAAGTAGCATATCAGCGATTAGCTTATCGATAGTCATCAGGAATTTCGGATTAAGTTTTCCTGACGATTATACGACCGCTATTGGCGCTAGGATCGGCCTTCTCTTTGGCTCGATCAGTCTTGTTCCAGGATCGGCGCTGTCCGCCGCCTTCGCAGCCTCCGCCGCCGAATATTTTTAGCCTTCGTGTAGAGGTGACGAAGAAAGAGAGGTTCTGGAAAGTTTGCAGAGGGGAGAGGGGGTGAAGATGTGCGGTGGGGTGAGGGAAAGCGAGACACGTGGGTTTTCCTGAACTGCGATTCGTCCTTTGGTCTAGGGCAGCGAGCCGAAAGTGCAGAGGGAGAAGATAGATGCAACGACACGAATGCGCCACGCGATTCTTTTTTGTTTTGTTCCGGAGATGCTTTGGCTGGGGCCTCCGTAGAATTTCTAGCTGCGCCGACCAATTTCTTCTCGTAAGGAGTCCTTGAACTTAGGCGATCACTGCCTTTAGTTGCACGTGTTTTAATGATTAAATAGATGCGAAATGTTTAACAGGTGCATTTCTTAGGATTAATATCTTAGAGGATAGGGTGTGAAAGTCACACGGAAATTGCGTTTACACGGATAAAGCAACATTCTTTACGGGCATATGGGGATAACGGAGTAGCATGCTTGACAGTATACTTGTATCAGAGCTCTTTTATACTTAAAATACAGCATGCGAGGGTTGAAAGAATTTTATTTTCTATGGTCGAATTTATTGATACTGATGCTTGATGGTTTTTGGTGCTTCGCTCAGTAATAGAAATTGTCATTGAGATGGTTAAATTCAATAAATTATGTAACGGTATCGATGACGTTAAGATTGAACATTGCATTATTGCTTAGCGCGATGGCAAACTTATTGGCATCTATCTGGAATCAATGACTGATCTAAAATCTAGAAGTGATGATGAGGAATATTGGCTGGTATTAGGGTGAATACAGAATATTTAAAACAAAAGAAAGATGAGATCATTGTTGTAGGAAATAGTGACTGCATAGAATTTATAGGAAGACCACCGCTATCTGCTTGATGTTTGTTGGTGCTTCGTTCATTCTAAGTTACAACCATCAGCGGCCTTCCATTATTATACATAGTTATTTCTTTATCAGTTAAAAATTATCGAGAGAGACATAACAGCTTCCTTACAAACTTATTTTCTTACTTAATAATATAATTAATTAATATTCATATGAAGAATCGCGGTAACTTTGCGGTATCTTTACTATTCATTTCTGCTCATTTCTCAGTGGAATGTAGAATTTTAAAGGTTTAGATATTTACCCTGCTAGCCGCCAGTGACGTATGGCTGGAGGTGTAGAACACCAATATCCCTATCTAATCTACCCTATTAGCTTCACTAATAGATTGCGTAAGAAACGACCAGAAGTAACTAACCTTGTAACTCTTCCTTGTAACGTTTTGTCGATGCTTCTTCTCTTTTCACAATTCTTTCCCGTTCAGAAATGACATGAAATTCAGGTTAGATAAACATCTAAAGAGATTTAAAATGAAGCACAGATATCAAATACATATATCTATGTATATATTTCCTTTGAGTAAGTCAACAATAAAATGGGGCAGATAACAATATCCCTTCGGCTTAACGACTGGGTTCGAGTCCCAGCCAAGTCACTATTTTTCACTTCTTTTATAACCTTGGGTTATGTTGCACGCTTTCTTTTGCTATGTTAAAACTTCATTCCATAATTTGAGAAATAATTTATTATTTATCTTTTCATGTGAATGTAAATAGTATAATATTATAAGGATAATATTTATATAGGATAATATTTATATAGGATAATATTTATAAGGAAAAAATGTTGCACATGTTCTTCCATTGTTGGTTACCTCACCGTAATTTTCCTGTGACTGAACTTTTTTGGAGTGTTTGTGATGTGAAAAATCCTTTTATAAATGAGAACCCATCATTTGCCTCACAATTTTTAAGATACTAACGAATGGACAACATTTCTATCTATATCTTTCATTAATTCATCTTCATGGAAAAATCCAAGGATTAGAGACAACCGAATGTGCCTGAAAAAGGACTGACAAAGCCAGGGCTCAAATCAGGATCATGCACTTGCCGGGTGGTTACCCTTACCAATTTAGTATGGCAGAATAGTCTATCCTTTCACGTCTTGTGCTGTAGATGGTATTAATATCAAGCATATCTCATTGGTTTAATCAATGGATTGGTTTTACGCGTCTCTTCAAGCTGTCTTGTCTCTTGATAATTGTTTTACTCCTTCACAATGAGTAATATTATCACTAAGTGATACTATTACTTGAGTCTCCTAATATATACTAAATCAATCTGTCTTCCCCCTTAGAATTTCTTTTATTCTTTTGTAGACTTATCTGTTCATTTGCTCTTTCAAACGCTCCTTGATAAGATGGTAACCGTGTGTGTTTATGAGTCATATCAAATGATATAAAATGGCTGGACCTGACCATTTTATTTCTAAAATTATCTCTGTATGTTTTTCTGCTCAGTTGTTTCTATACTCCCCTTCTCTGGCGCTGTCATAATCTAAGTTTCAGTCGAAATATAAGAACAACATATAGAGAAATGTTTAGGAATGTTTTCTTTATATACCTACCTGGTGTAAAAGTATGAAACCGGAATTTCCCTATAGATGGTGCTTTGCTATCAGTTTAAAGACCGTAAGACCGCTTCTGCAGCGCCATCTTCTCCCTCTAACAGCTGACAAAGATCGTCAACACGCAATAACCTCAGTTTCATACACCGGTATATTTTTCTATAACCTCAAACATGTCGAGTTTTGTGCCTACGAACTACGATTTGTGGACAGCATTGGTTTTTTGCTATCATTTGAAGAAAACTGCAGCAGAATCGCAAAGAATGCTTGTCGAAGCATACGGTGAACATGCTCTTGGCAAAATTAAGTGCTTTGAGTGGTTTAAAAAATTTCCAAGTGGTGATTTTGACGTGAGAAACGAGGACCGTGGGAAACCACCGAGAAAGTTTGAAGACAAGGATTTGCAAGCCCTATTGGTTGAAGACTTTACGATAATTTACGATTATTTACGATACTTACGATAATTTGCAAATAACAGAAGTGAAATTTTTACAAAAAAATCCGGTTTCATACTTTTATACCTGGTAAAAGCTTACTTGATGTCAATTTTTTCCGCGTGAAATTCCTTCTTCACAAGGGTTGTTCTGCTTAATGTCTGTCCTTTAATTAAATTTTACGATGCTAAAAATATTTTGGTGTAATTGTACACTAGTATGAACGTCACTCTGGCAGCGTATCCTCTATTGTATCGAATTGAATGTACAGGGGATCTACTGAGTCCAAAACAATGTGGATGGATAGGGATTATTTCAAGAAGTTCATTTCAGTTGATATCACACATTTGTCGTTTTTTCTTTTCCCTAGACTTATGGCAAATCATTACAATTAATAAAAATCTGGACTCTCGATCAATATGATTTTATTGTTGCATATTCGGTATCAGCATCAGTAAGACCGAATTACGCCTAAACCTTTTCATAATTTATAAAGCTGACAGGTCAAGTTATTTCTACATCGGCCTTCGAAGTAAGAACGCCTGAGATTTATTTCTTGGGCAAATCTAAGAGTAAATAACATTTATAGCTATAATTACTCCACTGTTTTCAATATCAAGATGTCCAAACACTGACATTTTTTGAGTTTATTTTCGATAGCGATCCTCCAATTTATATAGTCTATATAAAACGCAAATAGTTGAGGTAAACATTGATTCCTAAGATTATAAATTCAATTGCAATTTTGGAGACCATTTTTACGGAATGAGGGCTGAGATGAAGAAAACAAATCTTTAAATTATCCGGTTTAAGAGGAAAGTGGAAAGCAAAATATATTTTGGGCAATCAAACTGACAATCGGAAGTATATATATGTGTATTACATTTATAGAACATAGTGATGTTCACCGAGTTCTTATGTATTGTTCAATTTTGGTCTGTCATTATTCGCTTTTCAACGCCTTCCAAAACAATTAATCAGCTAAAATTGAATAAATTACTAAAAATGATTGGAAGGGATGCATCATTTGATAAAGGGAAAGTTTATATTCTTATATCAGTATCGTAATATTATGCATTTTTCTTATTTATAATATGTTCGTTTGAGGTATCTATACAGCTATTTATTTGCGTTAAATAAATGCATTACCTTGATAATTTCAATTTAATTCATTTTATTCAAGGAATAAATTATATCAACGCAAATCATTAATTTGTGCAGGTTTGTTGTCCTTATAATTATTTGCACAACCTGAATTTGAGTAGAATAAAATATAATTAAATCTATTTATTTGTAGTGCGAAGCAATTGTAAAAATAATAAAAATCTCTTTGAAATATTTTCCTATTATTTCGAATATTTTGGAAATAGGCTTATAAAATTCGATGCAGAGAAATTTATTTGAAAATATTCAATATTATATTTTAATTTTTCTCCCTGAATTTTATTTAAATCATTATAATTTGGTTTAAATTGTATAATCTTTGACTAAAAATTTCAATTTTCTCTAAAATGCTTTTAATATATGCAGGGATGAAATATACTAATATCGTGATAATTTCAAAATTTCATCCCTGCATTTATTTAAACTAAGTTGCGATAGATAACCGGGGATCTACGATAGGGATAAGTCTTGATAAAAAAATTATAAAATTATTCAAAGAGTGAGTCTATATTATTGATCCTCGTAGTGATAATAGATACGTATCTTTTTAGAAGAAAGTTCTATCAGAAGGTTTATTTCAATTATTACTTGGCCATATTGAAGCAATAAGAGAAACATTTTGCAGAATAATTTCATGAGTTTTCCGTCTTTTCTAATTAGAAATGTTTCCTTGTATCTAAGTTTTTATTAAAACCTAAACCGAAATAAATTTTGATCAAAGTTAAATTCTTAAGCAGTTTGCTTCCAATTTTCTCCATCCTCTTATTTGGTATCGAAATAAGTAATTTAAAGAAAATCACCTACTCAACTCCCACTTCTTCCATAAATAAAAAATAAGGAAATGAATTATAATCTGTAAATAAATCGTCAGCCGGATATAAAAAGAAGAATATAGATAAGTAAGGAAGGAGGAAAAGAATACTCAATGAGAATAGGAGTAAGATATTTCTGCTGTGTGAAGTAGAATGAGCGAGTTGAAAATGAGAAACGCTATATAAATAGAGGGTGGTGTATAGTAGGCGAGAGGAAAAATTAAGATCGGTTTACTTCCTTTTCATCTGCAGTGGTCATTCACTTAAACTTTTTCGATGTTCTATTTTTATAATAAATTTAAAAATGCAAATATGCTTTTAAGTGTCTTTTGCTCGCATTGTATTTTGTATACCGTTAGGATACCATCGCCTTTAAATTACATGCTATTTAGTTCAATGAAGACTGCATCCAAACCCGATCATATGTCTTTCAAGGTGGTGCCATCTTTTGTTATTCGATTCCACCCTTGAACTTGGCAACGTCTAATTTCAAATGCTCGAACAGTGATGAAGGTCAACGCGTGGAAAGCTGTGACTCATCTCTAATTGGCAAACTGTGCAGTTGCGATTTTTCCCATATGTCGATGTTAATACGGAGGGAAGGAGATAGGGGTTGAGTGCCCAAGTTATTGAAGCTCCATTGAAGAAATTGCCATAGAATTGAAGGCTAATGGGATGGAATGAAAAGCGCTCTTTCTCGATATGATGGTTATGTAAGTTTAACTCGTTCCACAAGTTTAGAACACGCAAAAGGAATAGGGTTTATTTAAAGCTTTACTGATAAAAGCCTAAAAGCCTTGACTGACGCATCACACACAGAAATAATCAGGAGTTATGGGGGGAACGTAAGCATGTAGTATATTTTGGTAATTATATAAATTGATACTATTTTACATTTTACTTCTGTCATATTCTAGCTATAAAATTCTGGAGTAACATTTTCTTCGTCAGAGATTAATTCACAATTCTAAATAAAAAATATCATGCGCTCTATACTGTGTTGAGCAACCAATACAATTCGTTATAGCTTGGCTAAAACAATTCTCATTATCAGTGCCTCTTTTCATTAATGGGTTGAATTTACATGCAAAAATCCAATTACTATTACTTTCGTGTCTTTGCTTTTTAAATCACTGCTTTCATACTGTTGCTTCTCAATTCATAAAGTGGTTTAACTTGGCATTCAAATACAAAACGGTTTAAAATTCTTGCTCCAATCTAATTTGAGTTAAAATATTGTGTAATTCCAGATTTTTAAAAAAGAAAATATAATTCCACCATTAGTTCCAGGCCTTTCTGTTAAACTAAATATCTCGCGAGATTCATTAACTGTAATTCTCTACTCAGCTCCGAGAATAAGAAATGAAAAGTAAAATTTAAGAATTAAAATATTAGCAATCTCTTTCAAAAAAACTAGAATTTATATGTAACGAAAGTGTGGGTTGAGGATGGAGGGAAATCTTTCATGAAATAGCAGTTGATGGCTGTGATTTATATTTTAATCTGCGGAGGTATGAATTTTGGTGGATAAATCTTAACTTCTTCCTTATCTCTAATCAAATTCTGTAAGCAGTGTTATTAATTGGGATTTGTCTGAATTTCAATTGCAAGTTTCTTGACTCAGATAAAAAAATAAAGGAAAACAACATCACAACTCAGATTGCCCTTCTCCCCTCTTCAAAGCCCTCTGAAGATTTGTGAAAGAGGGGTAGGTTACAGCTGGCATTCAGGCGGAAGGCGGACGACAAACCCATAGACACGAAACTATGGGGATGTCACTAGTTGTCAAATCTTTTATTAACCAGCCTTGTTGGCCGAGTGGTTAGCGTCTAGGTACGCTATCGCTCGAACCCAACGGTTCCCCTTGAATCTCGAAACTCGGCTGCTCGCAGTTTCTGATCAGGGAATGGTTGTGTGTGTTCGTATATCTGTATGCCTTGGTGAAGCACCTCCTAGCAAGTTCAATTGAGAGCCTAGGAGGACTTCGCCTGATGGTGGCAACAGCAGCAACGCAGCAAAAAGAAATGTTCAGTGGATGCTTTTAGGTAAATTCTTTAATCAGCGGCCATCACCATCGAAACTCGGCAAATTATCACCCGGGCGAAAATTTGTTTTATTTTTGCATTTAATCAATTTCATGTAAATTTACGCTTGCCGGACGTTATAAACTGGCTCAGATTTCTGTATCTGTGGTGCATATGCGTACATACATTAGAATAATTTCCATCTCTATGAATTAAGTCATTCGATCAAATTAACCTTGACCTAAATTATGAAAAGATTCCTGTCAACCTCGGAGGTATAGTGATTAGAGTACTAGCCCAGCGATACTGAGGTTATTGGGTTTGAATCCTGATTTGGACATATATGATTGGGTTTACTTGTTGTTATTTTGCTCATAGCCAATGATGTTTTATAAATGAATGTAAAATAATTCTTAAGATTTAAATATGGCTAATTTGTAATAAGTAAATGAATTTTAGAATGTAAATGTATGCATAGCCAATGACGTTTTATAAATGAATCTAAAATAATTCTTAAGATTTAAATATGGCTAATTTGTATTAAGTAAATAAATTTTAGAATGTAAATGTATGTTCCAATATGTGATAATTTTACAATGGTATGATAATAACCTTCGTAAATGAGAATTGAGAAATAAAGAACTCTTTCAGTAGTCAGAGAGATATGGAGTAAAGATGAATTTATGGGTGAGCACTGCTGTTTCTAATCTGAGCTACGAAAATTTTCGGAACAATTACGAAGTACAAAACCAAAGAGGAAGGGCAAGAAGTATCAGCTGCCAAATAATTAAGAAAAGACTGTCGAAATTCGATCGATAGGAAATCTTAATTAATAGTTTCTGTAAACCAAAATTCTTTGTACTTGCGTAAGGGATGGATTTAGGGTGGTCAATCGTATCGCGTTTTGTTGTACAACGCTCAATTTTCCCGATCAAATTCATAAAATACCCCATTTGTATTCTTTGAAGAAGTACATGGTCCAATTCTTACTTTTTTGAGGGAAATTATTGATATTGTACGCAGCCATTACTTTGAATGCCAACGAGTGAGCCAAATTTAACCACTGTATATCCTCCAATATCTAGTTTAAAAAATCTCTTTTAAGGCCTGGAAAAATATTTTGGCGTTCTCCGTAGATGGATCGTCAAAAGATGTTTTTGTTTTATATGCTTTGTTAGTAATCAGGATCCTAATAACTAACTTATAAATACTACAAACGATTATCTTAGATACCCAAAAAAATACACATTGTGCCCCAAAAACGAAATTCAAATCTGGTTAGCTTCATGGACACAAATTGACTCATAGCGGAGAAATCCCTTTTTATTGTTTGCGAAGAAAGTCCCGATGATGCTCGGTATTGTGTATTCATCATTGGTATTGTAAGACTTGCATGACATACGAACACGGCTCTGTCCAAACCCGAGGATGAACTCTAATAACCTTTCAGACCTGTTTGGTAGGGCAGGGTCGTCATACTTCCACTACAGTCTGATACTAATGTTTTGAATTTTTGACCTTCCAGCAACGACTTCCGCCAGTGGATCCGATCAGTCTGGTGGCGCCGCCACTGGCAATGCAGCGACTCCGAGCATTTTTCTTCCCACTGCTGCTCACTTGACTGCTCGCCGTGGAGAAGACGCCACGTTTAGCGTCAGGATCGCTCCCGGCGCGGCAACCCCAACAGTCTACTCCTGGTGAGTGCTTGGGCCGACAGATGCCTCCCTAATGGACAAGACGCTTGCAGCGCCCTACTTTCCAAAATTAAACCGAAAGAAAAAAGCGGCACATTTCCCCTGACCTGAAAGTGAATAAAAGAGGGTAATGGCAAAAAATCTATTAAAGAAGCCATAACTTTGTGTATATCCATTACAAGGATGAATGAATGATGACTATGCACAAAAAATTGTGTTTGACCGAATAAACATTTGTAAAGCAAATAGAACTGATGAGTAGAGATTTCGATAAAGGAATCAGGAAAAGATCGGTGAATCTCTGCAGAGGAGTGTTTTACTGTATGTGTGTGAAACGTGGACTTCGAAGAATAAGGGCATCGAAGGATTGGGAGCCTTTAAGATGTAGGAGAAGCAATAGATGTTAGATACTAAAGGGTGGAGTAAGTTACTAATAAACAAATGAAATTACGTTTAATAGGGGAATATTGAGGTACATACCAAATGGTAGAACCCTTACCCATGAATGTGATTAGTTTTGAATTAATAAACTTAAAATTAATCGGAATTGTGTAGAATTGATGGACTAGCCTCCTATACATTTCTAATCTAAAGCAATTTATAGTGATTATTTAGAAAAATCCAAGGCGCAGAAAAACAAAAAAGCACAAAATCGTCATACCAAGTGAAAAATATATATCATATCGGAAACTGCTAAAACATTTCTTAGATACTCCACCATGCATTTCTTATGGTAGAATTTTGTATGGGCTTTGGCATCAAACCTAGAACCATAATGGAAGAAAGCTTTACCGTTTACATTACAGATTTTTTAAGAAGTTACTGTTGCCCTTCACCGGTGAGGTCCTCCTAAGCTTAGATGACCCTATCAGGAGGTGCTTCACGAATACAACAATAACTTACGATCACATTCGATCATTCCCTGATCAGAAAATTCGACTCAGCCGGGATTCGAACCCGGGACCTTTTGGGTAATAATAATAATAATAAATTGCCTTTATTCGGGCGAGATTGAGACTAGTAAGTCTCTTCTTACATCTAACCCATCGTCATATAAGAAACAGAAAGAGAGAGATAGTTTGCAAAAGTACACGAAGAAAACTAGTATGTGGATTTTTAAAAAACCAAAGCTGAGGGCTCAGGAAAAAATTTCCACTGCAGGAAAACACTCACAGGAAGGGGAGTGTGAAAAACCTGCGAAACCTACAGATAGAAAACTATATTTTGTAAAGAATGAGAATAAAAATAGTTATAAAAGACAAGCAGAGAATAGATTAAAATTACACAAAAGAGACAGGGGAAAATACACATTCACTACAAGCAATCAAATAAAATAAAATATTTTCACAAATAAAATATCTTCTAAATTTCAAGAATTGTAGCATAAAAAGAGATATAACCCCTAAGAATATTTCAAGATTAATGAAACAATTAAATACATTAGGTGAGAATGAATAAAATGATCAAAAACATAGAGTTTATATGAAATTGGACAAAGACAATAAGAAAAAGAAATGAAAAATAAACCAAAAAAATGGAAAATAATTTTTTAAATTACATTTTTTAAATACGCTTTTATATACGAAGATATACGAGGAAAAAACACCAAAACATTAGTGGCTTACAACTTGAAAATACTGAAAAATAATCTATCTAATTAATTTTAACTAAACAAATAATCTATCGGAGTGATAGCATGCCATAGATGCATATTTATTAATTATATCTCTTTTGTCTATCCCTTGCCGTCCCAGAGAGTCATCGAAACACAATTTTCGATAATCGGCGCATTGCATTTTTGAGAGAAAAATAGGGAATCGACCTTCTAGTATCTAAGCTGTGGTTGCTTAGGTAGATATCCTAGGGGGGTTTTCTGTTGGAGCTCATGCGATATAAAGGGGCCAAGTCTATGCCGCTAGTGATTTAGGCAGCGAATTTGTTAATATCTAAGTGATAATACACACGTATGGCGTGGATGTCAAACTTCTGTTTTTCGAGGCAAAATTTTGCGTAACAAAAGCTCAGAAGCGAGTTTTAGCTCCGTGTCTATAATTTGCGCGCAAAAAAATCCATTTAAAGCTTCAAGCGAGTCCGCACGCATCTGTGGTGTTCTCATCGCTAATGGTAAATCCGTGATGCTAATTGGTGATTCTATCCTTAAAAATGAAGCAATTTGCTATCCTGAAGTTCATAACTCGCGTGGGAAATCCCAAAGGTTGTGATGTAATATAAATGCTATTTAGATCGAAATCAATGTTTAAAAGGCAGTAAAGTACATTCTTCTTAAGGGTTTATAGTCAATACCGACCGCTGGAACTGAAGGTATGGACAACGCAAGTATAGAGAATTTGATGGGTTATAAGTAAATAATGGAATTGGTTCTGAATAGAGAATATTTCGGCTCATATACGATCGGTAAAAGACTGATCATTTTTAAATTTTCATATTCTATTGGTAAGGAACATCTGTTTAGTACACTTACTGAGCAATGTGTGGTCGAGAGTTTTTATATAATTAATATGTTTCGCTATTTTACGTACATTTACAATCTGAGGACAATATGTTTGCGCATAAATTTACAACAGGATATATCGGGGAGCTGATTTACGATGTTTTGACGTTTTCCAATCCAGCCCATAAGGCTTATATATCATGGCGGAAAATCTTTGAGCAGATATCAGTCGCATGAGAAATTTATTAACGTATATGCATTAGACTAAATTATGAACAGCTAGATGTTTCTGCTCGTTATTGTTGACCTCTCTTAGAAGAGAATCTATACAGGTATAAAGACATTTTATAACCACCAACGTAATTTTAACGTTTTGAGAAAGAAGTACGTATCGTATACGCGTATATTAACTTCAAGTGATATTTAACGATGTTATAAAAAATACAACGCTACCAAGTTTTTTGTAACTAAAAATTAAACCGATAGGGTGAATATAGTTTCCTCAAATAGGATACTATTAAAAATATAGATTTTAAAAATAAAAAATAAATGCGGTTATAAGTTTCCATTTCTTATTACGCACTACATATTTTTTGTAGAACCGATATAGTAGTAATAAAAGTTAACTAGTCAGTGCGTCATCAAAGACGTCACTCAACGTTAATGACGTCATTTGAGCTGGAGAGTAACATTTTCACGCTACTCCTCACCCAAGAGTCCTGTTGTTATTATTGTCGATGCCGTAAATGGGTCAGATGAATAGCACTTCACTAAGAAGAGTAGTCTAGTCTAGATTCATCGCATAACATCAACCCTCAGTCATCATCCTATCTCCATCGCATGACGTTACCCTTAAAGTAGGCGGTAAATTAGATTGCAATATTTACAATACTTTCATCGAAAAATTGGTTCCGAAGATGTCTTCACTAAATGACTGATTTGTAGTTGCTGGAGGTCAAAATGAAAGGTTTAAAATAAAAGTAATGTGTATTAGCAATTGCTGCGGATGGTCATCTCTACAATAAAAATATATCGCTCGAATTACAGCTACTACTAAAGTAAAAAGAAATCTGGATAGCCTGATTTGAAGTTAATGTTCTTAGAATTTCCGTCTCTAGGCCGATAAGTTTTAGCAATCAATGCATAAGTAGCTTTTGTTCTACCAACATTCAAAATGAGCTCACAACATTAAAATATCAGAAAAATTTGCTTATAATTATCATAAATCATTCCAACGGGCTAAGATTAAAAAACGTAAATATTCAGTGTTGTAGTGTAGAGTGTATTGTAATTTTTTAGGGGAGAGTCCAAATCATATGAAAATGAGATCCCGAAAGAGTTACCTTGGCAAGAGATGATGATGGAGAAAATTGAGAGGAAAAGTGAATATATGGCGTTTTGTGGAAATAAACCAAGGAAAGGAGGTGTATGAGAGGAGGAGAATGCAAGTATTGGAGAAGTGACGTTAGGAGGGTGTGTGAGCTGGTCCGAGGCACTCCGACAGTTATAATTTTGGAACTACCTCCCACTGTACCCTCTCCGACTTTCCCCTATCATCCCCTTCCCTCATTACCTCTCCCCTCTGCCGATGAACGTGTGGACATTCTCACTCGACTTGATGTTTCCTCTCTCAGAAGTTATCAACGCATCCCTTAAATTCACCATTTTCTAGATCATTGAATCGGTGGGACGAATTATCGACGCTGTAATGAGACGAACTTAAGCTACAATACTATATACTAAATTCAGGAGGCGTATTTGACTTTAATGTTTCTTGATAGAGGCATTTATTTTTTCATTATGACGGCGATAAAAGAAATAGCGTTCTCATATTTGTCAAGGTGGTAATTCGTGTAGGAGAGGAAATGACGGATATGCTAGAAATAGGAACGATACGAATTTTGACAATTACACGCGCTTTTAGTTTAATGGAAAATTTGGGAACAGCTGATTGAACTAAATCTGTACCATGAGCAAGAGCTGTTTAGATATTTAAATAGTTATAATAAGTAAACTTACTTAAGCGATAGAAATGCTAACAAGAATGTTCTAAATTCCTCGATGGGAAGGAAGTTTCTGGGAATAATAATGGGGATTCCCAAGGAAAAACGGACTTGAAAAAACGGGGTCTGACAGGGCCGGGAATCGAACCCGGGATCTTCCTCTAACCGGGAGGCTGCCTTAAGCATCTAGGCTACCCGACCAGAACATTTCAACAAGCCGTTTTGGGGACTTTGTGTGCAAGGGCTTTTTTCAAGTCCGTTTTTCCTTGGGAATTTTCCTGGGTGCACGCCCTTATGTGCAAAGTCACCTTTACCCTTTCCTTATTTAATAATGGGGATATTAAGCCCGTTCAAATATATTTTTATGCCGCAAAAAGAAACAAAATAACAAATATACACTGTTATCTCAGTAATGTAGAAAAGAATCTTTGATTATATGAGACCATAATATATTTCTTAATATTTATTTGGAGAATAGTAACATAACATAAAACTAGATTCAGTTTTAAATACAAAAGTATTGTGAAGGTCGTAAGTGATCTTTTATCCCCGGTAAGCAAATACAAAGAATTATTTTCCTTATACGTAGAATGATTACTTCCACCATACAAGATTAGGCAATACCCATAAACATACGAAAGCAAAATACTCTGGCATAGATAACTACCTTACATTTTTAAACTACAAGGATTATATAATAAACTTATAAATGATAAAACTAAGGAAATAAAGCAATTTTCAAATGTCCATGAAGAAATTTTATTTGTGTTGGTAAATTGTTCAGACATTGGTAGGATGTCACGAAAAACTTTTAAAATTACAAAAACCATATCTTTCAAACAACGCATTAAAAAGGTTTTTGATATTAAATTGTTTAAATTATTATCATTATTATTTGTATGAGTTTATAATTGTTTTTTACTATAAATCACTTTTTTGCGACAATACATTTTTCCACAAATTAACACATTTGATATTTAAAATGCATTAATTTGAATGTATTAAATTCTAAAAGAATTGACTAAAACAGCGTTTCCCAAAACTTTTTCTGCATTGGAACACTTCGTAAACCTTGGAAGTTCAACGGAACACTGTTTATTTTTAGGTTAGGTAGTTCTACTTGTAACATTTTAAAAATCATTTCATTAAAACAAATTATTTATATAGTAATTATTTTAAAATATAATACTATAATATAAACATATTGATTTAAATAATTACTTGAAGAAGAAAGGAACATAGATTGGGAAACCCTGGACTAAACGATTGACAGTTAGAATATAATAGAATATAGGTAAAAATGAAAATTAGAATAGACGGAGTACTTCCACTCTATTTTCTTACCCGATAAGCTGTGTCACATATCAATGCCATGAGGTATTTATGAAGTGAGACGCTGAGGTCGGAGATGGCCGTGGAGGTGACTAAAGCCATGAAATTCACCTCGGATTACTACAAAGAAATTGCAAAAAAGGAACTTTTTGTAGGCTTTCAAGATAAAAGCACAGATCGATATTTAGGAAAATATACCACATGCTAGAAACGTCAAATTTTCCAGAGAGATTGAATTTGGTTACCAAAACACATGTGAATATTTTGAAATGCAAAAAATAACATGTAATTAGCTTGAAAATACTCCAAGAAAAGCTTCAGAATGTAAAGTTGGAAACATAAAGGAGTATCAATTCTTTGAGTAAGGTTGATATTCTCTTCATAGTTGTTCTGTACCAAGATTGGTAATAAATTCTACACCAAGGAACACAAGGAAAATATGTTCTGTATGCATTGAATGCAAAGGAATAAATATCGGAATAGCTGATGGAATATATAAATTCTATAATAATGAAACGGATGAAGATATGAGTGACAACGTGCTTGCTATATTCTTTCTGAAATGGCATAAAACTCATGAAAAATATTATCTATCTATAGACTAGGAAATGTCCATACAATCCAGAGAAAAATAGATATCATAGAAAGGAATGGAAAGATTACTGGTTATTCGCAAGTCAAATGGAGTTGCCACGTGGGATATAAGAAAATATGTGATTACCGATTGCTTAATCAAATTTTCTCTTTCCTTGCGTTTTCTGTTCGAAGACTAAAGATAGTTCGAAGACTAAAGTTCGGTAGAAAAAATGTAGATAGAATCTTTGTGCAGCATTATTTGGCAATTTTCTCATAGTTCTCTTATGTTAGTACAGTTATCTAATTAATGTTTTTTATTTGATGAATAGATTTCTTAATCTATTCTAAGCTCTTAGGCGACATCATTTTATGTTTTTGAAGTCTTTGTTCTTATTTGAAACCATTCTGTTACGTCTACTCTGCGTTTTATCTTCAAAGAAAATCTTCAGTTTATTATGTTTATCTTCCTAGAATCTTCAAAAACTCGAGGGAATGGGACATTTTATAAAAAAGTTAAAAACAGTGAATAGACTTATATATTGTTTAATTTCGTCAAATTTAGTATTCAAATTTAGAAGTTAGTGCTGCATTCGTTATTCCTTTAAATTTCAAAATAAAAATTTATATCGTATAGAAAAGGGAACTTTTAAATGTTAAGAGTTTTATTTCGTTTAAATTATGAAAATGTAAATGTGGTTTATTCATTTGTTGAAATATTCACTTCAGCATCATACATCCACAGTCAGTACACAATCATGTATAAAAAGATAAAAAACTACTAGAATTATTTGCGTACTGTGTTGTATTCTAGCAAACGATTTTAAGAGCGTTTTTAACAACTTGAAGATAATTTAAAAAGGGAAATATACATGATTAACGACAAAATCTACTTTCGGATAGTAAATTTTCAGGGAAATTTTTCTATATAGTGATTATTTCCTATTACCAATTTATTTGTGTAAATATCATAGATTTGTAGGCTTAAAATTCGGTAAACTCTCTTAAATCCTTTATGGTGTTTATTTGACAATATTCTTCTTATGTTTGTAATTCTATCTATCTATTGTCGTAAAATAATTCCTCAAGAGTTGTTCCTTGCAACTTCACACGTGAGGATTGGTGGCTACAAGACCCGCCTCCCTGGCGAGATAATTTTATTTATTTTTCATAGCCTCATGTTTCCATTGTATCCTCCTCTTACCTTGAACTTGCTGTCCGGTTCCGTCACACTTTACACTCCCTCGGATCCCATTTCTATTTCCACTCTCGAATTTTTAATTACCCGCTCTCGCATCGAGTTAGAGGCGGGAATCACATCCCATGCCGCTCTCGATCTTTCAAATCTACATACTCTGGGCGTATATAATTCCCGGCGCTGGCGTAGCTCGTAGAATATTCGGAGCAGAATGCGCAGTCGCCATAGTATAATCCGTCTACTGGCGCACGCGCGGACGTCATCCTTGAGGGAATTTTGAATCCTGATCTTTTCGAAACCCACGGAATGTCTGAGGAATCCCCCCTCGGAAATAACTCACTTTTCCCCCTTATTTCGAGATTATCAAAAATCGTGTTCCTTCCTCACTCATTGGGCAAACTAGTATGATTTTCGAGTCAATGCTCAAGGCTGCCGCTGGTGACGAAGCAAGAAGGGTAGTTTTATTCTAGTGCACATCCTTCTCAATTCAAATAGGCATTTCCGAGGAAACTTTAAAGAGTAGGGGGAGATAGATAGGAAGATAGGAGGATGGGGAGGTCTCGTGAGCTTGGAGGGGGTCTGCTGACGAAAATACACGCGGAATAGGACGTTGAAGATTCTGGAGGAGTAGACGGGATCTTAGGGGAGCACAGGAAGTGGGGAAGGGGAGCAGGAGGGAAAGCCTGTGGAGAAGAAGGGGTAAAAGAGATTAGAAGGGTGCTGGCTTGCACCAGCGCCTGAAGTCTCTGTTTGTGTGTGTGTCACCATCGGTAGAGGAGGAAGGATCGACGTGATTGCCCCAGTTCAACTATTCCCCTATCTCTCGAGTGGTGCCTTCGGTGTTGGACATTATCGCGGATACTTTTTCATATGTGCGGCCAGGGTACTTGATGCGGAGCGTGTGAAAGCAGAGGGATGGGAAGCCAGTGCTGCAAGTGTCAGTCGGGAAAGAGCGTGGCGGCCAAAGGGTGAGTGTTGTGTCTGAAATAGAAAAGAATCGCGGGATTTTTTTCGGAATTTGCTCGTTGAAGGGAGGGACTCGAGGGTGAGGGGCACTTGCGCCTTAGCGGATGCAACAGGGTGAGGCGGGAGTGTACCGCGGGGGGTTTACTCCTCAGGCGCAACCGCATTGTTGTTATCGCTGGGTTTTCCGGAGGTACCGCGGCGATGTTGAGAGTGAAAACGGCCGGGGGATGTGCACTTTGAGAGGGCTCTTCGAGATAGTGAATGGCGCGGAGCGAGCATTCATGCTAGAATGAGGACTCGAGAGCGAGAATCGCTTCTTAAGTTGTACCAAATGGTAGGATTCACTCCATACCCTTCATATAACTTACGTTCCTCACAGCTGAGCCCGGCTGGAATAGGACGCTGAAGCAGTGCCAAGTTGTTTTGAAATGAATTTATTCTTCTGTAAATATTGAACTCACTTAAAGTCAATGTATTATTTTAGAAAATCGCATTCTGTAATAAGATGTCAGGAACATATTATATTATTGGAGCAACAATTCAAGAAAAGAAACCATAGTCTTTGGGTTATTGGAATTATTTCCCACCAAAAACATTATAATGCTGCAAATAAAACAATGTTAATATTCTTTAATGTTATTTTATTAACATCAGTGTTTCGGAAATGTTTTTGTTGAGTGATTCTTATAATTTTGATAACATTTAATTTTATTATTATCATTACAGTTTATTTTTCCAAAATATATTCCCAAAACAAAAGAATACCTTGAATAATTAGGTGCCTAAGTATGAAATTTAATTATCTAATATATTTATTTTATTCTGAGATCTATTGAACATTGCTATGTTATTTTATCGAAATTAATTGTATCTGAATTGGATTATTATTCTTTTTGATAAGGATAGAAGGTGATGCAAAGAAACATTTGATTTTGCATATGAAAGATTTAAATATTTTGTGACATTATGGATGGTATAATTAGTGTAAGTTTGACAGACATTCAAAAATTTGTAATGTTAACTTGTGTGACTTAAAAAGATAAATATATTCATATGCGGCGAATGATGATTAGAAGATGTACAGCAGTCCATATTCAAAGTTTTAGAACACTCGATGTGGTATCTCTGCTTGCAGCATTTATCTTGCAAGAAAGCGATAGCTGAAAAACTACTGACTGAGATATGTAACAGGTACATGCGCCATATAAACTTTTAACGCACAGGTCCTCGTAAATACGCACTAGAAAACAATGGTAAGTATTCTCTTCTTAGCCCATCTTAGAATGGCGTCATCATCGAATAATGGTAACCAGCAGTCCGATTTATAGCTGCGGTCGATGTTCACACCCTCATTCTGAAAATGAGTCATTAAAGAAGAACAGCTCAGTTTTGTGTCGTATTCAGCCATGATTTGGACCGCTTGCCTCCTCCCAGTGTGAGAAAGCTTTGTCGGTCACAAAGCGAGACCCAAGTTTTTTCTTCTTAGGCAGTCCCGCCGACCCCTCCACCTTTTGTCTGGCCCAGTGGCAAAAATCCGAATGACGGAGACGCCACGATAATTTTAGAATCCCACCATTCGAAAGGTATCGAGTCCTTTGCGAGGTTTATATGGGTCAAAAGAGACGATTTCAGGTATAAGGAAAGACGCAGAAGAGTCAACAAATGATTGTTGCCTGAGAAACAAGAGTAAATCCTTAACCACGGGCGAGGCTTGATTGCAATATTTATTTTGTCACGCATCTTCTTGTCTTGAGAAAAATAAAAATGAGACAGACGTCAACCTTCATCAACCTTCTCTCACTATTTGTTCAGCACATTCATGGGGCCCCCAAGTTAAAGCTACGCTTTTAATTCAAGGTGTGGACATCTCAAGCACATTTGAATGAATAATAGATTGACGATCGCAAATATTAAATATAGGAGAGGAGGATAGAAGAGGAAGCTTTATATGCTCCGTGTTGCCCAAACGAAGAAGTTTCTATGTTTCGAGAAGCAGGTGCTTGAAATAAATGTTTGCAAATAAATCTCACATTGATGTCATATTATAAAGTAGCTCGTGTCGAAGGCTAATCGTTTTCGTCTTTTGAAATAACTGTATCTTATTTTGATACTTTCCGGTCTGTTGTTTTCTTGTCTTAACATTAATCTTGTTAGTTTAATCAAACTCAAGAACATTAGCAGGTCAGCTAATTCACAGATAAGGAATACAATCACAGTTTGCTTTATATTGTATCACTTAGCTAATTGACAAAATTTTGATTAAGCAGTAACAGACCAATGAGATAATTCAGACAGAATTATAATTAACATTTTTATGAATCTAATCAAGTTTAATTAATTAAATTGTCTAACTCCAACCCCTCATAAGATAACAAAGAAAAATTATTCGAAACTGGCAGTCCGAGTTGAATGTCATTCAGAGATATTATGAAATGATATCACGTAACTTCTTTGGGAACCTCTTAACTTCTCAGACGTTTCACAGCCGCATTGCAAAACATGGTAGACCAAGTAACTCTTTCACCAGAAACTTATAACTCGAAACTTAGTTCTTGTTTACAAGAATCCAACACCAGACGGCAATCGTTGCTGTTGGATTCATGGCCGTAATGGCGTCCGATCGTGACGCACTGATTTGTTAGGCTCACCGTTATATTTGGAAGGGATTTACCCAAGAGGAAGATCCTTCGGGGCCTCTTCTTTTTGGACCCATCGCTCTATTCATTACAAGTCGCCTATTGCTTTATCTCTATGCTGTCGAAGTCAGATTCACCTGCGCCATCAGTGTCCCCGTGGACAACAGCCAGGCTCTTTACCAACACTTGAATTAATCTATTTTTAACTGTAATACTTTTCCTCCCTCATGAATTGTCACGGTAGAATCCAAGTCATCCATCACTGCATTACTTTGTTTATCTTCTTCCGTTGCGAAATATTTTTCAGATAAAAATTAATCTATGAGAAAAAAATTGTTAACGTTCCATTAAAAACATTTATGTTCAAACTGTTATGTCTCTAACTACTTTTATGAAATCTTAACGACTCCCAAGGAATGGGTCAAATGTTACCTCTCAGAAATTAGGTGAACTTAGGGGATCTTTTTTATCCAATATGATTATTATCTATGTTTATGCATTGTTATCTCGATAAAATGATTTATAATACTCACTTGGATATCAGTAGCACCTTCAATTAGAAATCGGCATCGAATTATTATGCTATAAATATAAATAATTAATCAGTATAGAATCGCGGACTCCATTACCCCCTAAAGAGGAAGTTAGTATTATCAAATTATTACCTTGGAAATACTGAATTGAGACGAGCAGAAAGTCGAATTTTCTTTGCAGGAATTTCATAACGGGTTTCATAAAAATTTCTTCACAGCTATAAAATTTGCTTTTACTGACAATAAAGGCTTTATATTTTTCCAAATTATTTAAAACAAACTATGCGAGTCCAAAAGTGTCATAAAGAGTTTAGATCGAAGTTGTTGGGAATTCTGTAGAAGACCAAATTCTCTCTGTTGGCATACCTGCCGCCTGGAGTGAAGGATCTTTCCGGGTTTGACCTCTGGTCCTGTCTGGCAGTCTCTTCTCCGGGAGAAGGTCTATTTTCGCAAGCCAAATTTCCTGCCTTCCCTCCTTTTTCATTAGAAGATATAAAAATAAGTCAAAATAACGACAAAAAGGTTCTAAAATGGGAGGATATAACGTTGTTGGAATGAAACGAATAATATATCAATAGGTACCTAACGTATTTATTTCGGGCGAAATTGAGATTCTTAATTCTCCTCTTCTATTAAACCCATTATCGATCTAAAAGATATATTATTGTGAATAATAGTGAAACTAATTTAAATTCAGATCGAGTAGGAAAATTTTATTGTGGATTAAAAACCTCAATGAACCTTAGGTATAAGATTCCACAACAGGAAATCACCCGCTAAGTATGGGGGAAAGAAAAACCTGAACAAACCTACTGAAAGAAATAACTAATTGTAAAAGGTATTAAAAAATAACCTTATAATAACCGATGGTACTGGAATGGTTGCCGCGTATTTCCAATGCCAAGAAACCTTGAAGCACTTACTGTTCAATGTTCTATTAAGTAGCAAAAGTAAATTAATTTTTTTAGTGCTAATGACTCAGAGGATACATTTTAGTTTTTAGTCTAAGCGTCTAAATCGGGAAATGAATTTGGGTAAAGATAGCCCAGTTACAAAGGAAGGATACAGAAATTCAGCAGAAGGTTGACGTTGTATTTCAGGGTTAATGACATCATTTGGGTCTTTGGACTTCCTTTAAATATAGACCTTTAACCGTCAGAGTGTTTTGTATCAACAGGTGAGACTTAACCTCCAAGAATATCAACCAGTAAATTCATATTTTAGGAAATGATTGGATAAAACAATTGTTACATTTTTAGAGCTTGATAAATGTAAAATATTCTTATAAATAGTATTAATATTGTATTTTCATTAAAAGTCCAACAGTTTAAACGAGAAATTTGTTCAAGAATCAACTTGATGGAAAATGTCACGGAAATATTATCCATTTCAAATCACGCCCGGTGTACGTGAATTAAAATTAATTAGATTATATCTAGATTTTATTGATGTGAGTTCAAAAAGAGTATTTTACTGTATAACTTACCTAAACTTCTTTAATCTTCTGCGAATTAAATTTGGTTCTCAGATGATGTTTAATTATAATTACAGTACATTATTATATGCATTAGTAGTGACTGGTGCCTTGGCTATATTTTCTTAGGACTATTATTGACGTAATGGGTAGTATTGTATTGGGGATTAGTATTTAGGAGGTAAAGTTTTATATGGTAATTAATGATTTAAATATGCAGGTAAATATTAATTTTTCTTACCTTTAGATAATAACAATTCGATCAGCACTATTAAAATTAATAAGAAAGTGGAGCGTTTCCTTGGTATGAAAAGAAGACGTTTACATATTGTAATATGATGCTTACAGGGCTTTACAGCTTTGATCATTATTCATAGTTTATAATCTATTAGAAAATCTGGAGAAAGATCTCAATAAATTATTAAGAAAGATGAAAGAACTTAAAAGAGCGCTTTGATAATATTTCTACCAAATTCAGTTAAGCTGGAGCGATAAAACAAATGCTCTGTAATGTACCGATTAATATATACAGATTACATTAATCGATCTTCAAATAAATTGTTTCTTGGAATTGTAACAATGTATTAGCCTCGATTTCCCTCAAATCTATTCGAAAAGTAAATTTTTAATAAAAATGATATCTTCGTGTCATACTTAATACTATAATAGAACTACTTAATACTAGGTACTCTAATACGTCGATTTAATGAAATTTGTAAAATTTCAGTCTATCAATTAGTTGTCTTCCTTCGAGGAAACTAATTTTGATCTCAATATTCGTCACCCGTTAAAATGTTCGATAAAAGTATTTTATATTATCTAATTGGGAGGTCTAGATGATAGTTGAAGCCCTGTGCAGTCTCAAGCAGTGAGGAGGAGGAAAGAATGGTTCTTCCTCATGAGAGCTACTCCAGGGCTGTAATTAAGTAGGCCATATTGATTTGAGACAGATGTTTACAGTATATATATATCATTGTCTAACTCAAAATGTCAGTTCGCTCTCACAGTAAAGATTACTAATAAAAGAGAATACATGCTACTTGGCTTTGAGTCTTGATTTTTTGAGAGTTTGAATCATTGTAGGAGCATTGGGAATTGACTTGATTGCGGTGATACTTGTAAACTATAAAAATCTCATCTCCGAATCGCTCGCATCCGGTAGTTGACGTCAAAGGCTAAAAAGTAATCTGAAATCTCTCGATTTACGACTCGATGAACGCGTAACCCGATAGTGCTTTTTAAAAATGGAATGCTTTTGGAAGGACGAAAGGGGTTGGTTTTTCCTGGCATTCACTCAACACGATCTGAAGCGTTGATCGACGCTGGCACTCCCAATTTCAGTGCGTGACCCGTTTTCGCTAACTTAGGAGCCACGGAGTTCAGCTGATTTTTCGCATAGCATTCTTTCCCGTTTGGACATTGACCCCTTTCTCGTTAGGGATATGGGAGGAAAAACCTCTCTTGCAAGGTTTGAGAAATCTCTGCATATGCTACCCAGATGAACAACGAAGGAAGTGCTTAAATATTGTTATGCTCGATACTTAAAGAAGCAATGAGAAGATAGCTTCTTTAATGACGCAGAAATTTGTCAGGTTATTGTTTCGTATATTACCACAGATAAGACGTTCTACAGTTAAGACGAGGAATACATTTTTGTCAAAATTTTGGTCCCACCAAACGACTCACGAACTATCTACGGTCTATGAATCTATTTAGATCAGCGATCTTGATAATAATACTGTATAGCGTATTCAACATTTGGTACTATTTCTACTTTTCGAACGAACAAATTTTATTTTCTTGCATCTTGCATTGCCTAGCGATTGCTGCAAACAATCGTGGTGATTATTTTTGTGTCTGTCTTTTTAAAGGATTCCGGATTTTAGGGGTCTTTTATGATTTAACTATCGCCTTATCTGCGGAAATATATAGTAGTAGTACTTAACACATACGCATTCGTAAAATATCAGATGTATTCGTAATTGATGATAAAATTTTAAGATAAGTAAGTAATTGGTATCTAGCCTAGGAAAGTTTCTGATTAATGGCTTTCACTTAATCAACAGCTGATGCTTAGTTTTGAGTTTATCAAGAGATAACCCATTTCAGAAAATAAATTGTCAGTATTATTTAAATTTTTTATAGACGAATCTTATGCCTTATTTACTGTCATAAAGATATTCAAGAGCAGGGAAGGGCCCATTTCAATAGTTCGGTTTGTTTTCGGGTAGTACCGGATCGCAAAGTTTATTTGAAATGTCATGTAACGTTGTACTTCAAGAAGATTTGTTAATGAGATGTGTATTTCCACAGCAATTTTTAATAGAAATATTTCACGACCAAAGAAATATTAATTTTAAAGAGAAAATTTATCTATTAGTCGTTCCACTGAACCTCTCTCTCACGAAAATCATCATTTGATTGAATTTAAGTATTTAAGCATGTAGTAACCTTTTGTATAACTTAATAATCCTATTTATCTGTATATAATATATATATTGTTCCTTTTAAATAATTTTCAGCCACCAGAAGTGCAATAAATTGAGTGAGCCTTTGCATATTTTGAGAGAGACATATCCTTTTATAGAAATTGTAATTTTCCAGACTGTTGCGACAGAGTCAAATCTATAAATTGTCTGGCTGATGAATTGTGTCTATAAAACTTTAGATGGGATGTATAATAATATGTGCAATATATGTATATGTATATGTGTTACCACCGGACTCTTAGTCCACTTGTAGCATTTTTTACAATAATAATAATAATAATATGAATTAATTTTATGATAAAATTGAAGGTGATAATCGATAAATAATGATTGTGAGAAATATTTATGGAAATGAAGACTCTCGTGATAAGGTTTAATTCATAATTAAAAATCTGATGTGGCCAACACATGACTTTCTCCGTATTTATTGAAAATAGAAGCCTATGCCGGTAATATATAAATAACTCCAAAACAATGAGTGTTACAAGAAAATGTTTTATACAACATTTGTAGTAAAATACATTATCTATAACTTTGGTATTTAATTGTATATACCTACATTGCATTCTTACAGAGATATTTAAGAAACGAAATTTTGTTCCGGATAAACCGCAACTTCCGGTTAAGCGATATTCACCAAAAACTAATCAACTCTTGGCATTGTTAGGAAAATACTAAATATGAATTTTGAAAATGATCGAATAGTTAATTTTTAAGATAGAGCGCACACAAACCTTTTTACCACAGACAGACAGACACGCAGACACACAGACAGACATGTTCGGGAAAATAGCGAAAACGAGCTCTATGGGCCCTAAAACATCAATTTCCGTCGAAATCTGGAGGTCGAATTGTTTTGCGAATACAATACTTTCTCTATACTACGTATAGGAAGAAAGTAAAAATTAACGTCATTTTCATCATAGATACTATTAACATCTAATCTTATTTGTTAGATTTAATCCAAAATTAATTGATATCCTTATTATTTTAGGTGAGGTTTCCCTTGTCTGGCTTGATTAAGCAAAAATAATCGCGTATGATACTTTCAAACCGATGCAATTAGATGAAACTATTTTAATAAAAACGTAAGGAGACCATAAAAATGAAATCCTCTAAGTTAAATCTAGAAAATAAAGTCACTTCCTCAAACCCTACCTTTGCTCGTAAATGAATATTTCGTTGCTGGGCATACTCTTTTTCAAATCACTCTAAGATTAGCAATTTCAAGATCCTTATAGGATAGATTTCTTCCCTTCTTTCTCGGCACGTGACCCGAGCGTCCGCCCATGTCGAGTAGAATTGACAAGCGGATTTTTACGCTAGCGGAGTCTCATGGAATGTTTTCGGCTTAAAAATTTGGGAGGCAGTGTTCTGGAATAGACGAGGATTTGGAGGGAACTGGAGTGAAGGAGGAGGTATTTTTGGGTCGTTCGATTATCGCCGTCAGTTACCAGGGAGTGGCGGAGACAGATGCGAGCTTGAATGAAGACATTTTCTCGGCCAAAAATTTTGTAGGTTAATGTCACTCATATCGAGCGCTGTGGTTGCGAGAATATTATGACAGAAATATGTAATGTGTAGCGGAAACGTTACTACGAAGGGTTCAGCATGGATCTCTCTTTGATGCCTAAAAAATCAAATAAAAATTTGGAGAAGACTAAAAAAAGATACTTAACATATTGGATATCGAAAGAACTGTCAGTGTATGAAATATCTCGATTTTTTAATTTAAAATTCAATTTATTTTCGATTATTTCCTTCAATCTTTCAATATGTTAAAACCCAGGGATATTCATCCTGATTAAACTTAAGATATTTGAAGCAAAATTGAAATCCGCCGTCAGCCGAAGAAGATTTTTCAACTTTCACTATCAATATGATTAAGCCGGATATATTTGAATGTATTACATCAAATAAGGATGGAGTTTGCCGTCTAGGTGATTATTAAATTGGGTATAAGATGGACTGGTACTTAAATTATTTCTCTAAAATAAGTTGAACCTAAGTTGTTTGCACAGACTTTTTGTTATCTTTACCATCTGTTTTCACATTTCAAGAGCATTAGATAGACTACCTCCAATTATTTCTTTCGAGGAAGTTGACGAGTTGGATGATTCAAATCGTCTGCTGTTCCTTGGAAAACAAATCTTGAAAAACTATGAAAGGGAAATATTTGTCTTTCCGCTGTCATTTGTAAAAAAAGATTGATCTACAGTGAAATGAATTGTCCATTAAAGCTGCATAGTTATAAAGAGTGTTTCGAAACTATTGATTTTTAAGCAAGATCTAAATTACAAAAATAATAATGAATGAAATATTTTATGGATTTCCGCAATATCTCGATCACCTACAAAAATATTATTCGTGAAAGTGGAAAATCATATGAGACAGCACTTAAGGAAAATAGCTTAATATAATGTATATGTAGTTAGTGCTTATTAAATTACTTACATTAATGACGGCGTCAACCATCGATTTTGTATTACGCTAATAATTTTGTCTAAGAAAATGTCGGAAATTTTCTTATATTTTTTATAGTAATTCACATCAAAAAGATACCTTGAGAGCTATCAAAAAATTGATGAGAGCGTTACATACGCATTGATAATGTGAGGTCACCCTAATGGGAAACCGAATCTCGCACTGCAATACAAATTCGCTAATTTCGCTCCCTCTCGTACGAAACCAATCTGTCCCACGTGCAATTATCTATATCTGCAATCAACCCTCTTTTTATAGGAAGAAGGGGAGACTGGGGAAAGAGGATGACATTGTAGGTGGGGCGCCAGTTGACCGCTACCGCATCTCGGAGAACAACAACGTGATATCGCTAACTCTGCACCACGTGACATGCGACGACGCGGGCGTGTACACACTGGTCGCCAAGGGAGAGCCCGGAGGTGAGGACCTGCGTTCTGCACCCATGGAACTCAGTGTTTTGGAAGCCGAAGAGGACGAGGAGGATGGTGCTTCCGGTGTTGCCTCTGGTATGGAGAAGGGAGAGAAACCAGTGTTCCTCAGGACTCTGAGCGATCTAGCTGTCAAAGTGGGAACGAGGACCAGGTTCTTGGTGGAAATAAGGAGTTCATCAGAGCTAAAGGTAGGTGAATCACGTCGTCTTATTTTTAGTATTGAATGCAATGTTTTTCCTTGCTTTATTTTTTTAAAAGGGACAATAGATAACACACAAGCTAAGCGATGCGTCTAAGGTCGATAGATATCGTACCTAAGTTCTATACGCTATTTGAAAGTTGATTTCGTTGTCGCATCTCACAGCCAAGTAGCAGTCCGACGAAAATGATCAATACTTTGGTATGATTACCAATTTTTTTTCTCAAGTGTGGTTTGCAATATATATGCATGGAAACATATAACTTCTAGTTACATCTTTTAAACGTCGAATGGTGAAAACGGAACTTTTCTCTCAACTAGGAGGCCGTCATGACGAGGGAAAAGCCAACGGCTTTTTCTGTAAGGTATCCGAAACCATTAAGAATGTTTTATCCATGGTTGGTAGAGGACTCTGAAAACCATTTCATTCCGTATTGAAGGATTGGCGAACTTATTGACTATGTAGGATTTCGTTATAGACAAAAATCAATGATACTTGTGTTCCTCATTTTTAATTTTAATTTACTAACTTGTGTTTATTCAACAAGATAGGGGCTGCCAGAATTCCAAGAATCAAACCCAGGTAAATTCTTTCGCTTGCCGCAGTGGGCACGCGTTCCGTTCCATTGGCCATCACCGGCGTATCCTTAGAAAATAACTCAGGCCATTAACCTATTTGACTCATTGATGGTGAAGTATGTTCTACCACTTGGCTATCTGCTTCAGTTATCACGCACTGGCAGATTAGCATAACTTCATATCAGCCAACTGAAAAGAAAGATTTTATAATGAAAACATTTTAATAATATCCTTTGGTTTATGAGAGCTATCTCTAGTGAATATTATGATTAAAAAAATCGGTTAGTGGGATATCGAAGGAGTCATCCTCGCTCACTTCATTCGCTAGTTAAAATTGCATAAACTAATTCTTATTATTGTAGTACAAAGTAATTTTCATACAGTGCAACCTTGTAGGCCGTTCCAAACTTCAGTCAGGGTTTTCCAATGCATAATGTTTAACATTATAAACCAAATTATTAGTATTGGTTCAAAAGATCGGCTGGTTAAAATGAAATATTAAAATGTTGCAGAGGCTTAAAATACATTGTTTAATAAATGTTGTTAGCATGGCGTAGTGCTAGTGGTTAGTGCTTTTATATTTATTTTTATGTAAAAATGCTTCCAGGGTTATCGTAGGACATGCAAACTACAGTCATTAGTTCTTTCGAATTCGCATTATGATTCCTTTTAGGAATGAATTTTAAACGTGATAATACTGAACGTAGCATGAGATATTTTCCCTTCCCTTTTCCTCCTCGCTGACTGCTTATTCATCTGTATTTGTCATCCATCAAAGCCAATAGGTTCATCATTGTAATCTTTTAAACTTTCCGCTTTCTGAAATATCGGCATGTTTTCATTATATAAGTTAACCTCTATTTATTATTTCATAATTTATTATTTATTCATAACTTTCATACTTTAATTATTTATTATTTATCCATTATTTTTAAACTGTCATTATTTATTCATCCTTTTATTTAACTAAATTAAAATGAAAATACCTACCAATTCATTAGAACTTTTTCCGTTTAGTCTTGTTTTATCGTTGTGCCATTAGGAGAAAGGACCAACTACAAGAAAAAAATGTTAGGCATTAAAAGACGGCGCCAAAAATTTTCTTTAACTATTTTTCACACTAAAACCTGGCACGCTTTCAATTAAGTTACTTCACCTACTTAAATTATCGTAACAGGAACAAGAGCTGAGGGACTAGGCGCACTTCATAATCTGTAGAATATTGCGTTCTTCCTCCACGCAGAGGTTATGAATCGAGATTTCGAATGCTTTGGAGGCTACAGTTTTCATAACTCTCGAGAAATACACCCAGTTTTATGTCCCGCAGCGTCAGAAAACAGGATCCGAATACGTTGTCTTTACATTTAGTGGTTTAAATTTGGAAAATGATGCTAACGCCGCCCCAGTTTTCACCGGACAACGGCCATTCTAAGCCTGAGGATGACACAACTCGAACGTAAAATCTGAAGAGTTCAAACAAACAACAGTGAAAGAAATTTTGCGGCGGGAAAGTAGCTCATGCAGAGAGAAGTGAAAAAGTCTTTAAAATGTTGGGAAAGCAAAATATCCTTCGATATCTGGATGCAGAGGTATGAAAGAGTGAAATTGACAATTTCGATTTTCAAAATCGAGAAATACGGAGAGGAAAACGATATATGCTACGAAAGGATTTATGTACGATATGTTAACACTAGAAGGACGGAGGTGGTCATTTGACCACTTTTCAGAGTTTGACATCAAAATTTCTTTAGTAAAATACCTCCGATTTTTTTGAAACTTTTTGACTTTGTTTATTACTATCCCAAAATTTGTGTTAAGTATTAAAATATTTTTTTTCACTTTTAGGTTAAATTTTATATCAAAATATACCTAGAAGGACGGGAGGTGGTCATTTGACCACCTACTTTTAAAATTCGTAATTAAATACTTTCATGCTTCTCAAAGACCTGAATTTTGCGTACCTTCTACATTTGACCATTACACAAGTTCTAATAACATTTTTTTCCCCGTAATTTGTTTAAATTTTAATTAATTAAACAAAATGTTGACCTATGTCCTAAATCTGCAGAATTTCATATTCTAGAATATTTAATCTATTTATACTGAACCAATGAAACTCATATTTTCGGAATAAGTGGAAGAAGGTCCGAATTGTTGATAAAAGTCAGTCACGTTACCCCAAGATTGTTATGCTATCTGACGGAAACCATATAAAACCACTCGTTCGTGCCTCGGAAAAAACCTCAATCAAATACGATGGCGGAACAATTTTTCAAATTTCGTCCTGAAAATTTCCTTATGGTGTTTTTATCAATGCCAAATCAATGTATAACATTTAAAAATTCTTAAAACAATTTTTAGCAGGGTTGCCAACATATTGGTTTTATCATTATATAATGTTCTTCCAATTTTTTTCTCTGGTAAATTTCAAACTGATATCTCAAGTTTATACAGTAGAACCCCGATCCATCGTTCCCACATTTGTCGTTTTCCCTAATTTATCGTTTATTTTCTATAGTCCCGACTTAGGCCCATAAGGAGACATGTAAAGTAATACCGCATTCATCGTTCATCGAAATATTATTTTCCCGTATCCATCTTTTAGATTTTTGGCCCAATCGAGGAAGAAAGACAATGTATTAGGAATTGCGACACAAATTTTCTTTGAGAGCTTGGCATGAACTTTTTTTAAGGCTGTCGTAGCACTTGCTCAAAGCGGCCGATTTTTTAAACTCATCCGGGGCTGTTTTAATTCATTGCATCCTATTGTAGAGCTTTCATATGGGTGCGCGTACGAGCCCTGTTTGTCCATCTCAGTTCACTGGCATATTTCACCCTGTTTGGACCGTCTCTAGGAGTTCAGTACGTTCTTTTTCGAAATCTTTAGGGGTTTTCTTTGGATAAACTTTCGTTATGTATTCATTTTAATAGTATGAGCTGAGCCTACATTTCCCGTTTTGATCGTTTTCCCGCATTCGTCGTCTTTTTCTCTCGGTCCCTTCAAAAACGATAGATCGAGGTTCTACTGAATATATCTCCCTTAAAGGAAGTTCTTCATAGTTACCTCATATTTTTTTCGCTGAGACTTAAGAAATAAAATAACTTATTATCAAATTATATTCGTACATATGTGTCGGTACAACTCAACACATAACAAGTCTTCGTTTGACCAAATTCTAGATTAAAAACTAAATAAAATAATCATAAATTGAATCCAAATAAATATTTTATTGTTTACATTTACTCTCTAACGCTCGATAATATAGACATCGTAATAGAAACGATGTATTATATTTGGTAAAAGGAAAAAATCGAAGAAGTAAGAAATTATTCGATCACGATGAGACTGAACTATGGCTATCCTTTCTTTACAGTTCACATTCAATTCTTTTCAGTTTATATTCAGCTTCATATACCTTGCCGATATGTCTTGCGTTTGTTGTGAGGTTGTTTCAATTTCCTTGGTTCGCCATCATGCGACGCATTTATGTTTTCACATTTACTCCGATGTCATTTTCAGTCTTTTTTCTTATGATTATGAAATATAATCCTAAGACCACACTTTGAGATACTTCAAAGAGAATATCATTTCCATCCGAAAAATAATCTCATTTAATGAACCTTAATTTTCCACAAAATTTTGCTTTGTGAATTCCTATTCCACAAATCGCTGATCAGAATGAAGAAATATGTGTGTGGTGAGGTGTTCCTGCATTATCTTTACCGTCTTGTATGAATGTGCCATTCTTTATAGACATCGGGATCAACTGCACCCAGCAGTCTTTCATTTATAGCTGCAAAAACTCGAGTCATCCAATTCCACTACAGCAGTTTTGCTTTCAAAGTAGTGATTAACTCAAAGAGAGAGGGATAGGTTATTGTGACGAGATTTTCTATTTCATTCATGGATATCATCGAAAATATAACCACGTAAACAGAAGACCACCTATGTCGAGATCGAACGCTGAAGGCGAACCAGAGCCAAAAATAAAGGATTACCGAACCTATTAAGTCAACGTGTGGGAGACATTCTCAGTGAAATTTATACGTGTCCCTGTTCTTCGGCTCCGCTTTGTCTTCCGATTTCAGCTGTCTTTTTAAATCGGTAGTCTGTTCATTGTTCACATTCATTTCCATTCCCTTGCCACAAGCTCTTTTTGTATTTATGAAGCGAATGTGTTTACACTGACAATGTATGTTACTGATGGTATGTGCCTCATTAACTCGATTTGATTCATAAATTGTGTTCAATGAGAATATTTTTATATCGGCCTTGGTGGCCGAGTGGATAGCATTCTAGCTTCGCTATCGTCCCAGGTTCGAATCCCTGCTGATCGGACTTTTCCGATCAGGGAATGGTTGCGTGTGTTTGTTGTTGCTGTTACCTCCTGACAAGTTCACTAGAGCTAAGTGGGACTTCACCGATAAAGGGTAACAGTAGCTAAGTAAAAAAATGCCTTATTGAAAATTGTAGGAAAAATCATGTGTATCCCTTAAACTTTGTTTAATTATGTAGATGTCTAAGCCTTTTTGAAGTGAGACCTCTTTGCGCCCGTTGGATACTTTTGGGATGGGGTGTTGGTCAAGAAACGTGTGATAAGTAAAATCTAGACAGTGCCTTTTTAAAAAAAAATGTTGCCCCAGCCGGGAATCGAACCAGGGATTCTAGCTTGGGAGACGAGTGCGTTTACCACACACCCTCCGAGGCTCTTCAGGTATCTCGTACATGCGTGACTACAGATATTTAAACTGGATGTCATAATAAAGAACAGGAGGCTTTAGTCAAACTAAAATTGCATAAAATGTCGCCAATAGATACTGGTGGGCTACCATATGAACTTACATTTGTTAAAGGAACATATTACATTAAAACCACAAATATCGATGTTTCGGATGGTCTGGCTAATGGCACAGTCGGAAAATTATGTCACTTAGATTTAACGACGATGGGGAAGTTTCGAAAGTGTGGCTTATTTTCCCAAATAAAATTGGGCAGAAGTTGCAGAAACAATGTTCAGGATACATGGTACAACACAATATTGATCGCAATGCCGTACCTATTTTACGAAAGTCATCCGTAATATCAATGAATAATAATAAAAAAATTAACATTATGAGAAATCATTTCCCATTAGTATCATCATGTTCTATTACGATACATAAATCGCAGGGTGGGAATTTCGATGAGATTGTCTATGAATACGACAAAAGCCACTCCATAGAATTAGTGTATGTTGCCTTATCGAGAGTGACGAGTATTAATGGTCTATATATCACTACAAAAGATGGCAGCAGCATTTTCCACCATGGCAGAAGATATTCTATAGGTACAACAGATATACAGAGAGAATTTCAAAGATTATCACTCAATAGACAATTATTATTGAGTCTTTGGGAAGTTTTATTTCTAATAGGACAGGAATAAGTTTTTATTCAATAAATAGTCAAATTTTCGTTGGACATGCACTCGATCTGAATGACAGCGTATTCAAAAATGTACCATGCTTATATTATCGGAAACACATGTGAGAGATGGGCAAAACATCGCCATTCCGAATTTTCATTGCATAGCAAAGTATAAACGAGAAAATGTTGCTGCGGGGGAAGTAGCAATTTATCACAATGAAAGTGACCATAAAAATATAGTTACTTTTCACATGGATGTTCATTCAAGGGCATCAGAATCTCTTGTTGCAGCACAGTCTGCTATTGGAGAAATTTGTATTAGTAAATGCGCTCCACAAACTGGTCGAGAATTCGTAGCTGTGGCGCAGTACATCTCTCCTGGTAAAACTGTGAACCAGATCATAAAGTTTATACAACAAAATTTATTAATTTATACCAGAGAAGGTTCCGCACTGCTCGGTGAAAATTTTCATGAAATCCCAATGATAATGAGCGGCGATTTCAACATCAATTTTTCAGATGAACAAACAGAGTCATTAATAAATTTTCTAAAAGACAAACTAGACTTGGTAATGTTAAATGATAAGAATCAAAGTACGACCAGATACGGAACGACCATCGACGCTGTATTTAGTAGGTATCTTGAAAAGTTTGAATCTAAAATATGTGTTAGTTACTTTAGTTATCATAAGCCGATTATGTCTTTCTTGGAAAACCATACAATTTCTAATGACCAACCAGAATATGACCATGATGAAAGAATGATTATAGAAGAAATTACTGATTGAAGAGAAATATATTGAATAACAGGGAAAAATGTCTTATACTTCATTTATATATCCTGTCTATCTGCCTGTGTGCGAATGGCCAAAGAAGTTTCACTTCCACCGTCTGGTCCGACGCAGACTCAATTTTTTTTTCATTAAAGCAGGTTCATATTCATTAATATAAACACAGAGTAGATGAAAGAGAGGTGAATAAGACTTTCGCGAAATCTAATTGTGATTAAACTGAAATTCTATTAGAAATTGTCTTCGCAAGGTTTGACGACAAAATATATCGATTTATTAGACATTCTGTCAAAGAAAAGCGAAAATCAAAACAAATCAAAGACAGCATTTTTTATTTCCCACAGATATTTTTAACATAGTATGCTGGCAGGATAAGTTTCACTAGTGAATCGGTCGTGTTTGTCAGTATTTGAGCTGTTTTATAGTTTTCCATGATGTATGCTCAGATTACCTGAAGCTAATACAAAATCAACAGTTTTCCATTTATTTATTGTACATTGTATACGACCAAAAATAAGCCAAATTGTTCTCTAGAACAGTAGAAGAACACCAAATGAGATAATAATTGACGATGTTGGAAAATGAATTGTCATTCGACAAATATCAATTATTTTTTATACTAGTTGTGGTCCTAAGTCAGGGTCGCATTATTTTCAAGAAAGGCATGCAACAAAAATGAATGTGGGCCGATTATGAAGAATTTTATTTTTGAAAGTTAACTTTGTTTGTATTTTTAAAAGTATCGAATTAAATGTTAAAATAAGGACGAATAAATAAAATAATAAAATGTTATTCATTTATATGTGTTATTAGCGATTATATCGAGAGGTCGATATCCTTAAGTTTCTAATAGAACTCTCTCTGAAGAATTTTCAAGTTCTGTCTTTCATACTCGACCTTCAAGAAATTTCCAATTTTTTACATACAGATATTTTAGAAAAAGCGTATGGGAGAACCTAACAGGCCACATCTAGTCCATGGGTCGTAAAATGTGCAGGTCTGTTTTAAGTTTTTTCTTCTTCGCCTTTGATTCTAGTAGTAGCGCTGCCAACTATTAAAAATATGCACCACCCCTCAGGTAGTTCTCGCACGCCTATCAAGGATTCGGATGACGGTAGCATCGCTGATGCTTTTACGCCCTCTCTTTCGGTATACGCCACGTTTGACAGATTTTATTGGCTTCACAATCTCTACTCTACAATATTTATTCCCCTGAGAGTGAAAATACTCAATCCCATGTATTCTAACGGAAATAACCTTGAGAGGTTACCCACGGCACAGAGGGCAGATGTAAGGTCACGGAACAGTGGGACGTGGGAGTTGTAAGGATGGGGCAGTGTATCAGAAATACCCAAACGCAAGAAAGGGAATTTCTCAACCTCGAGTTTCTATTTTTCGTGGGAAGTACGATCATTAACTGAGCAAGTAGCATAGCTTCCTTTTTATACATTTCCTAAGCACAACTGTTGTTTTTTTAATTATTTTATTCCAAAATCAACTTCTCGATTTCCCTGAGAAGAGAGGGATGATGATAAAGTATTTTTACATAATAATAATCGTATTTATTTAGGCGAGATTGAGGATAAAAGCCTCTTTTTCCATTTAATATAACGTCATTGAAGATGACATAGTTTTGATGGAAATATAGAATAAAAAGGGTTGACATGCTTTTATGCTAGTTTTCACCAGACAGTTTTGGAAACAACGATTGTAATCTAAGGAGAAAGTCATTTATATCCTACTCACATACAGTTATTAAAAATGGTGAACATAACGAATAAAATATGCTTGTAAGATAACACGATTGTAGCACCACGAACGTCTTTGTTAAAACATTTATATTTTGTTATGAAACTTAATGAAACAGCAAAGCAAGGAAGGCTAATTATCATAATTTACGAAAAATGGATAGAAGGCCAATATTACTTAAGATAACCTTTCGATTGGTTTATACAGCAGATTTATTGTTACGGGATCGGTTTTAAACCATTTACGCTTTCTTTATTGTTGAAATTCATTGTTCCCCGAATTTCCAAATGTTTGTGGTAATCTGTTCTGCACTATGTACATACGGATAATGATGATATTTTTGGACGAATGATTGTAATACCGGTTACGCGTTTATCAAACGATTAATTGTAGGAAAGTACTATTCCTTTTCTTTAATTCTTTATATGAGTATTTATTCGAAGTTTAAACTATTTCTAATAAAATGCGGTTGGGAAGATACAGCGTTTCCATTTGAATGCATTTCTAACTAAGTTAGGGTAAGATGACGGTTTTGTGTCTTCTAGTTAATTGTTTGTTTACGTTCCTGTGCTAAACCCTTCCAAATCTACTAAAGCCTCCTCGTTCAAGCTTTCCAAGATGTGATTTGCTTCATTATGGGTATGTGCGTCATTTCGGAATCTACAAATTTAAGGCTTTGATTTTATAAATTAGAGAAATTGAAATTTTAGCAATTCTCAAATGGTAAGAGGGATAGGGGCTTAAGAAATCGTAGTGGAAGCCGTCTCATACTATCGTTAATGACGATTTGAAGGTTTGATGACAGCCTCAACCTCCGGCTTCCCAAAGGCAAGATCGGTTCGCGAGGGCGTCGTGGCAAATTTCCCAATGGAATAGCTCGAGAGGGAAGCCGAGGACTAAGAGCTGCCCGGGACGATAACTCTTGCAGGAAACGGCTTGCTTTTAAGTCAAGAGTGGAGGACGAATGACAATTGTTTGCATTCGGGAGGCAATAAGAATAACTCAGCGATTCGGTAGCTTTATTTCGGATACGCTAAACATGTAGCTTTTGGACAAAGTACCGCCGCGAGCTCAATTCATTCGGCCATTCCTCCCTTCGAAAAATTAGCAACTCCCGTATTTTCCTCCAAATTACCATTCATTTTCTATTACGGCAAGATCACCCACATCCTATGAAGTGTATATTCTACATAAAAAGTATTCAATAACTCCCGTCGGTCTTTTTTCAAGTCTGTTCTTTCTTGGGATTTATCCTGGCTGAAAGCCATTTCGTGCAAATAACCTATACCTATTTTCCTTGATATGATCCCTTCGTCACCTCCGTTTACGTTAAGTTTCGTGTAAAGAGCATATTTTCACAGTTTTAGATTATGAAATCTTTGTTTAAATCATGATATTTCTATTTAAAACGAGTTTATTCACTATAGTCTACATACTAAATGATTTAAATGATGAAATGTTTTCAGCGATCCGATAGAGCTATACTGACGTGATTATTCGTTGCTGGAATGTATTGCTATACGAGATTCATCACAGAAATAACGGGATAAATAAATCAAGAATTTCATTCAGCCAGAGGTACATACCTATGTCATTAAAACGGCTATCGCAGAAATACGCCTATTTGAGGAACTGCATTTTTAGGCTGAGGGAGAAAGGTGGTTATAACATTTTAAGATCACCAGAAATAAATGTCTAATTTCTTTTGCTTTTACATAATACGCTATAATTTTAATCACTGATAAACGTCTCTCGCAATATTCAACTTGAAAAAAAGACAAGTTGCATGTACGCAGTTTCTCAGATATAGCTCTGTCTTCTTTGCTTCTTCATCATCTTGACTTTTTTTCGAGTTCGTGGTGGAAGAGGTGAAAGTGCTCGTGTGTTTTCGCTACTTAATGATCCATTAAACGCACATGTAACTGCTTCGCCGTGGAAGTCTTGCCTCGCGGTGTTATCTCTGGTAAACTGACTCAGGCCGTAAATGCCACGCGCGCAATTATTCTCTTGAAGCAAGTTCAGTCGTAGATCAAGTGAAGTCCTACCAGACCCCTAAACTAAATTTGATTACAGTATATTTTTGCTCGATTTATTACTGTTCAATGGAAATGCAATGAACTAAAATGTCATAATAGTGTGAAATTTTACACAGGATATCTGAAAACGGCATGCTTAGTAAAGACGTGAAGTTAATATATATTCTATACGAAAATAAATGTAAATATTGCTCTCAGGTTTTCACCTACGTTAATCAATAGTGATCAGAAATGCCACCAGAATTAACCTTGGTAAAAACTCGGGAACAATTTCCAGGTAGTATTTTATAAAGACTTAAAATCTCCCTATAAAAATTGGTATTTAATAAATCACTTGTTTTGATACAAAGTTAGGCTAGGCTATGATGTTTTTGATTCATGAGCTAAAATAATGAGCCATAATCGAATTATGAATGAGTGAACGTGAAATTGCGCATATTTATTGATTAGTATCTTAATACTTATACACGTTTCGGATTTTTCAAAAACACAGTATTTCGCTGGCCATAGTCGAAAGCTTACAATTCGGAGTTGCACATGTTTCAATACATGAGTTTGCTACTATTTTTTTCCTATTTAGGTAACATCTTTTCTCAAAAGCTCTCCGCTTAAAATGTCACGCTTTATTCGCTTAAGCTCTTAATAATTTCTTCTCTTTCCTTGAAAGGAGAGTACATTGAACTGAAGGTGAAGGAAAAACATAAATTTGTCTTTATAGTACCTTTCTTCTTTCTTTTTCCTTCGCTCCACCTGAAACACAAACAAGACCTTTTTAGACACCCCTCTGAGGGTACGCGGCACCTACAGCGCTATTTAGTACCGAGAGGGTCGCCAGGAATATGTCAAGGAGTGCGTACGAATGGAGGAATGCTGGTATCGAGTCTCATACATCCTTCAGTCTACCCGTGATCGCCTTATGCTCACTGTTGCCAAACGAATTTTTATTCGGGAGGTATACATTTTCCCTACCGTTTAAAGCAACCTTTCTGGAAAGATTTAAGATATTTAGGTTGACCACGAGACAAACGGTTTCCCTTTCCTGTTTATTCCTCTCTTTGCTTCCAGACATTCGTAAAGAACACAATGTTTAACAGAACATGAAAATATGAAGTGTTGCAATCTTCGATGGTCATTTTGTTAAAACCCTGTTTTTCCGAATAAATATACATATTTATCGGTTTATACTTAGTTTTTCATCATCTAACGTTCAATGAAAACCTTCGTGCTCCATTCAAGTATGATTTCCGTCTCAAGAGTATTTTTGCCATAAATAAACGCAATTGTTTCATCACGTGGTGTGAAAAACGTAATCATACTATATAATTTTGTTTTGGTGGGGAAATATGCTCCTTAAAAAACCAGTAGTTTGACTTTTTCTGCAGCATTAAATTCCATAATATCTAATTAGGAACAGTAATCAATACATACTCATGCTATGATTAGAGGATTGAGCATAAATGCAATGATTGCCGTAATTGATATTTTTAATATGAGAAGATTTAAAGCTGTCATTATATTTATGAAGGGAAATTGAAGATCATAAAATTGTCGCAACATAGTTACGAAAAATCTGTTATTGACTACGTTGATTACTTTCGTGTATGGATTTCTGTATCAACCGTTCGGTAAAACGTCCTATTTGCGTATAAATTGAAGTGTTAACATTTGAATTTTATAGCGATTTCTTATGGAAGAATTAATTTTTGGCAAAGTTTTGCCATATTTTATGAGTTCTGAGATCGTTGTCTTAGGTAATGTCCTACTGTAAAACTACGAATTTTCAATGGAGTATCATTTAAGCATTATTTATCTCGAACTCGTTTGATATTGTACTCGTTATATAAAACACGTTGTTGAATAAAACATGTACATTTTGAAGAAATAATCTCTTTTGACGAGCAAGAATTTGCATCAATTATTTATATGTATTATTTTAGAGGTCATAACACAAGCTTGCGAGGGTTGTTGAGATTTATTGGCTGATTTATTATTTATTCTTTAGACATAGAAAATTGATAAGTTAAGGTCAATATTTCACTAGAATCAGTGTTTGGAAAATTAATTATTTTCATTGTTATCACATTCTACAAAGGTGTTGTATCACTTCATACATTCGAGAAAGAAAAACAGATCCTAATCAAAACATCAAACATTTGAACAAGAATTCAGTAGTTTCCTTTCGACTAATTTCCTCTAACACGGATAGAATAGCCATCGTCGTTCCCCTAACAAAGGAACTCCGTCCACTGTTTCAAAATAATTCTCGATGTGACCGATCAAACGAGAGACGTTTCGCTTTTATCTCTCCATTTCGTTCAAAACCTTAAAAATATCTCATTTGTATGTATCGTTCGTTTTGGCATCCTCAGTCGCCCGATTCAGAACAAAGGAACGACATTTTTACGCCCCGAAGATGGCGGCACTCATCGCCGGTCTTTATCCGTCCGCGGCTCTCCCTTCTTCTGTCTGCGATCGTCTTTTTTCACGGAATCTTTCCCGCTCCCCATTCCTCCGCTTTTTCTTCCCCTCGCCCTCTCACCTCCCTTTGTGTACCACCAGAAAACTTTTTCTTATATCGTTCGCATGCCAACGTGCTACCTCAGACTATTGGAAAGGGACATGGGGGGATAGAGGCAGTGGCCCGTGTTAAAGATAGAAACCGCACGGGAGAAAAGGTTGATGAAGAAGAAAATACGATCCTTTCGGTGTCTACTACTGCCGTGTGGAAATATTAGTTCGAGCGGACTTGGACAAAATATCTCACCATATGCTCCCTTCAAAATACCGTCTGAAACATTTTTGCCGAAAGGAAAGAGGACTAGAAAGCATCAATATGAGCTCAAGGATTCGATGTTAGACAGCGGAGGAAATGCATTGACTATCCATGTCGAAAACCTCGCACTTTATTACTTCCAAGGGGTGAATTTACGCATTTCAGGTTGTCGAGTCGCGGAGATAGCTGTTTCGAAATGCAAGGAACGTCTCTCGGTCCGTCTTATTGACAAGGTGTTGATGAAGGGGACGGAAATAGGTGCGTTTCAATTATCAGATTCCTCTGAATTTCAAGAGCGTTCTGAAAGGCGTTTGAGTGCGGCCCGAGTAGTTCGTATTTTATTTTGTTTCTTTGCGGATCTCCCATAGGTTATTCAATTTAGGAATAACACTGTTGTCTGATTATTTTTAAATTCTCGAGGCAACAACATACCGCGTCAACAAATAGCAACCGCGACCTTCTGCATTTGTTTCTGAATATTAGGCGATAAGTTATTTTGCTTATCTCTTTCAAGTAAAAAATTATCGAATAAATACAAAACTATTAATATCGATACTTTTTACACAAGTATTTCTATTCCTAATAAATAACATAAAATAAAACTTGGGAGAGCTAAACCTAATTAGAGAGAATTGGACTAGTTTAATACTTGGTAACTATTCTCAACATGTTTAAGGGAATGTCTGATACAGTTATTATATATTTTTCAATATATATTGTCCAGGGATATGAAAATGATAATTTTGTCGCTATGGATGTAGCGGAATATACTATTATATACATAATTAATTAGAATCCCAGTTTTTTCCATGAGGATCCTTCTTTGCTGATTATATGTAAACGTTTACATTTAAATTACATTTTCCAAAATGCATCCGATCATGGAGAGAAATATTGATTTAAATCTACTTATCAGGGATTATCTTATTAATCATTCCTCTTTGAAACATTTTTAATAAAATTTTGAGTCGTAGTGATTTATTATCGCATCAATGGCGAAGATTTAACCAGATTAGGACATATTTTATTCTTCAAATTTCTGCTGCAGGTTGATAACTTGATTTAACAGATACTGTATTTTCTAAGTCTTTTGCATAGTTACACATTTTCAAACGTATAAGAAAGTAAAAACTGGTAGTTGTACGTTATTCTATGAGTCTTTATAGGGAAAAGAAAACTAATCTTTGCATAATTTAGAGCAATAAGACACCTGTCGCTGCCTTCAACGTTTCTACACTGTTTCATTTCGATATTTATTTCTTCCTCCTGCATCAGTGAATTATTAATAGAACGTGCATTGAATCCGAATTTATATCCTGGAAACATTCCATCGTGTCTTGGAATTTCGGTTATCTTCGTTTATTTAGCTCTCTTTAAGGAACAGTTACTCGTTCCATTTCTTTTTGTGTCTCCTCGTTGCAGCGATATTTATGTCTTCCGAATACCGAACTTCACCGCTTCGTTCCCCACGGCCGTATATATTTTTCCATTTGGAGATGCTTCTTCCGCAATCCCTTAGACTCGTTTCCTGGACCTTCTCCTCAATTCTCAACACGTTTAAGATAAATTTCGACCTCGGAATACCGAGAATTCCCTCGTCTCGTCAAAGTTAAATTTAAGCAGGCTTACTTCTCCGCGGCTTTTCATTCAGCGACGACCACCATTCATATTTCCCATGTAGGTTATAAGAATATTGCTTCAAATTGCTCTTAATGCATGATTTATCTTTGTTGTGTTAATTATTAGAGGAAAATATAAGAATTAATTAATTTACTCAGAAACACTGTTTTTCTTGGAATTTCCTATTCTCGAGTTATTTTACACATTTACATCATTAGGAGGAAGTAAATGTCTTTCCTAATAGGAAGAATTCATCATAGCTACAACTGTCGACAACTCAAATTTAACTACAGTATTTCCTAGCTATAAAGACCGCATAATAATTTGCATTTCACATCATAGACGACATTAATGACAGTAGGTTATAATTAATGTAGTTTCCAATGTAAAACGCGAAAATCTACTTAAAACAACACTCAAAGAGGTGTCTCGTCGGGCTGCTCGTATCAACATATCGAGTTCATTTTAACGATTTAAAGCTACTTTCGTATGAGATCACATTAAATCTTCTACAATATTAGAATTAATTCTTTCTTTAATATTTAAATTACAAATTTTATCTAAACCAGACTCGCCTTAGCAAATTAAAACTTGTTTACATAATCGTTCAATTTTGAATGCATTAAAATAAAAATAATGGAATCTAAATTATCACAGTTACTTAAAAGCAAACATATTGATTAAACCAATCTTTAGGACTAAAACTGTGACATAACTTGATAATATTGACCTCTTTCTTCCAATAGAATGTGAGTTTGCTAAGGTAAATTAATGGTAAAGGGTGTGTAAGGCATATTTTTGTGTTCGTTAATTGCGGTGAATAAGTCATCGCTATTATCAGAAGTGACTTCTTTGATCCTGCGTAATGTCTGAGAATCGACCAAAAAATTCTTAGGGACTAATGAGGTAAGCAAGTAATGAAAATTTTGAAGATAAATGAGTGGGCTCCTTCGATGATTGAGACCTCACTTGGAGTATGAGTCTAGACCGTTGATCTTGCCAGTAATAGTGGTACTCAAACAGTGAAAAAGATAAAAGTGATTGCTACAATTAGATCGAGAACCATTAGAGTGCTCTAGACTAGTATTAAGTTTGAAATCACCGACTGAAGGTTATGAACGTCTATTAAAGCATGAAAGATCGTAACTTAGGTTCTCTTCTTAGTAAGTTAATGTAACGTACAGGAAAAGTTCGATTGACTAGATAGCAAAGTTAAAACAGTTTTACAAAAATTCTTCCTTCCTCGTGTATGATCATTGATTGATAGATTTAATTTTGGAAAGGAAGGGATCTAGGTTTCGACGTCGGATCAAGGTGGAAGACCTAGTTAAATATGGAAAAAATTGTTGCTTGAGCTAGATTGTAGTTTGGTCTATTTATTACGATACTAACAATTTTGTCTCATAACCTCATGATATCTCTCTAAACAAAACCTTCTGCCCGTAATGGTGGAAAATATTTTTGTTCACATTCTGTAATCTGTCGAACTTCCCAGGGTATTCATTAAGAAGTTTTTCTTCGATCCGATATCTTTGGTATGAAATTAAAGCAGGTTCTAGATTCACTTATTTTATTCATTCATTAAATATCTTAACATACGTTAATGGTTTATAAGATTTGAGATGTTCTGTAAGTGTGAATTCTTTTTAGAGCTATCGGCAATTCTACGATAACTAAAACCGTAATTCAAAGTTTGCACTGCATCCGACGCAAAGAGCGTATCTGCAATAGACACTCAAAAATGGTTTTGAAATATAATTAATGATAGACAAATTTGAATTCTCTGTAACAGTACACCATGAATAAAATATAAATCTACAAATTAATATTAATTCATATAATTAAGTTTCAATGGTGGTATTATGCATGGTAGAGATGGATGGAGTAGATTTTTTAACAGCAATAGGTGAATATTGATTATTTAGCCAGCATTACTGAAATATCCTAATTTTTTATTAATTATTATTAATGAAACTTTTCATGAGATCTGAGATTCATTGCGTTCGATTATCAAGTGGTATATTTTCCTCTCTTTTATTGAAGTAAACGCTTTAACTTTAGTTCAAACAAATGATGATCATAAAATGTATTGCATTAATATTAATGTTACAATGAAATTGATCAAAATACGACAAGTTATTGGTAAGTTGAAGATCCATTTTTTTAATTACTCTAACAGACTTGATGCCAACTTCAGCGGTGGTGAAAAAGAAACTTTTCGTAATCTGACGTGCTCTAAGAAATGCCAAACGATTGGTTACACACGTGTTTCCAATCACAACGTCTCAAGGAGTATGTCAAGGAGATTTTATTACGTGGGCTCTTCTGAGATGTCAGTTATTCCGAGCTGAATGAAACGAGATCTGAAATCTGATTTGAACTAACTAAAGTTCACGAAGAGTATTTGATTCAAGTCGTTGCACCAGATGCCTCGAAGTAAAATGAAGATGAATCGCGGTGTTTTTAATTAATCACAATTCGCATATAAAAGGAAATAAAAACATTCTCCATTGAGGGAATTATGTAATTTTTATACAGCATAAAATTCCTAAGACAAATATAGCATTTATAATATAACAATCTTAAGAAGAATTATAGCTTCAGGATATGAACTAAAAATAATAAATCAATGCAATCTATTTAACATACTCGCATGATACAAGTGCTATTTAAACATGTACTTGCATACATAAGCAGAGGAAAGTTGAATTTTCTATGCGCTGAAAACCATCCAAACTCGATGTAATAGCTTTAAAATGGAAATTTAGATAGGGTATGCTCTGACTTTCGGGAGTCATTATTGATATTTTATATTGAATGAAATTTTAACATTTTCGACTTTTCGAACTCGAATTTCAATACCCATAAAAATAGATAGAAAGCCTTCGACGTTGTGATGCAATACGAAGTAAACATCACCGACAACGCATTTTTGTGATTTAAGATCGATGAATATCACGTTTTTATTGTTGACTCTGTCATTTAGAACTAATTCATCTACCATGCTAAAACCAAATTCTTAGATAATAACAGCCGACAAAATTTCACCCCGAAGAGCGAGTGTAATGGAGCAGAGGCGTGTGGGGAGATATCCCGAACATCAGTTGTAAAAGGACGCTCGCAGCGTTAACTTTAGACATTGGAAGAATGCCTCGAGGTAGGTTATGGGTGGTTGGAGAGATGAATGGCAGAGGGCTGCGGAATGATTAGCTTATTACTGCCGTTTGCCTCCTTCAAGAAGACGCCGTTCCAGTACGCGCTTCCACACACGTACTTCATAAGCGCGGGCGCCTATCGACTGGTATTCTAACCAGAGTCCGTTCGGAATTAGGCATAAAAAAGACGAAAGTTGGGAGGGAGAAAGGAAGTTAATGTGTTGGGAAGAAGGGAAACGAGTTAATTTTGCGTGGGAGGATGCTATTCGGCGACTCTGTTGGCGTGTGTTTTGGGAAAGAGTGGGAAGAGGGTCTTCAAGGCTTGCTTACATAAGTTGTAAAAAGGTTCCAAGAAGCGAAGGAGGTTTTTCCACCCAATATTGTTTTGGCTCCACTTCAAATTGCATATGAGCATTGATAAACAGAGCAAGAAGCTTGAGGAGATTGGAACGGTGTTGCGACTGCAATTAACGTTTTCATACACTCTTGCTGAGTCTGAGTAATTTAAAGTGGATGAAATTATCATTCAAAACAGATCCCTCAGCTAGTCTAAACAAACAGCTGGAGGGGTTAATTAGGTCAGATTTTATATAGTGAGAGTCGGTTTCAAGTTTGTCTTGTTTCAGTTTTCGTTTTACTTCCATACATTCTTTCCATACCATGTATTTAAATTTCATTATCAATAAAATAGTCATTAACCATAAGTAGTTCCTTACCTTTTCTTTAATTAGTAATTAATAGTGTTCCTCAATTGAAGGTGTAATAAATGTAATAGATTGTACGCAATACCGTTCTATCGCTTTCAAAATTTTAAGCGTACCTCATTCATTGGAAACTAAAGCGTAGACTCTTTCCCCAGCTGCTAAGTTCTATAATTCACCTCTGTTTAAAGCGTAAAGTTCTGCTAATTAAACTTTAACTTCTTCTTCCTGTAGATGTTGCCAGTACATAAATTACTTTGAAAAGAAGGGAAAGAAAGAACTCCATGTGGAAATAAATGGGCTTTACAACTTTCAAATGTTTTTATTGCGGAATTCTTGCCTCCTCCAACCATTGCACATTTCTCTCTTCAATGAATATCTAATAATAATCTCAGTGACATAGATAACGATCATATACCATTTTATATATACTTACGGGATATTCTACTCAACCATAAAATTTAATTCAATAATCATATTAAGGTTCTGACTTGTCGATTTTGTGTGACTTTGAACCCACATTCAACTCCCGCTGTTGTTTAGAAGTCTGAGAGTAATTGCGATCAAAAGAAAAATGCTTGAATCTCAATATTATTCATAATTTAGCCTAATTACCTTTATATTTTTCGAAAAGAGATTAGGACGGGCCTCACCTCCTGATAATTGGAAATACAAAACTTCGTAGAAACAAAAAAATTTAGTATCGATATTTTACTAAAGTATCTCTGTAACTCTTACTATTGCCTTGACTGTTTATGATATAATTTTAAATATAAATTTAGTCGATAATAAATTTTATTTTTAAATATTGGTAGTCATAAATTAACTTAATATCACGAAATTAAATTTTTCTAACTTTTTCAAATAACAATCTGTATAGAGTAATTTAATGGACTGCTGTGTGATAAATTTTTTGTTGTACATACTTGCAGTATGAAAACTTAATATTGATTAGTCATAAATAAAAATTTAATTATATATCTTTTAAAATTGAATCAACAACGAATATTCAAATATTTTCAATATTCTCTGCGTTTATCTTTCTGAAAATTTACCAAGGAAATGGTTGCAGCTGAAGTTTCCTGTTCTAATATCTTTATACTCGTACTTTACATGTCATACCTGTTGCTTCTTCCACCTTTTAGACCTAAAAGCTCTAAGTAATCTCTTTCCATGATTCTGCTCATCAGGTAATCATGCCTCATGAGTAATCCCATCCATCACGTTACTCCTTTCTTTATTAAGCTAACATTAATCTATTTTCTCTAATGACTGAATATCCACGTTATCTACGTACATTTAATTTTCTCCATCTTCTTTCATAACCTACTAATTTTCAACCCTTTCCAAATCCTCCTCTTTTCCTCTTTCATTTTCAGCATTTATTTGAAAATATTTTTCGGTTAGAAATTTTGAGGAATTCTGCAATAGAAAGCTTTTTCAACATTCACCCCGTTGTATCTGAAAGTGATTGAAGCTAATTATGAAAATGTTTTCTCCCTAGGTTCGATGGCTTCACGGGGAGCGGCACGTGACCGGCGTCGACCCTGCGATGGGCGTCCAAGATGACGAAGAGGCCTCCAGATTCAGACTTTTGCATGAGGGCAACTTCTTCTGCGTTGACGTCTCTCCGGTGACTCCTGCAGATGGCGGCAAGTGGACGTGCGTGGCAGAGAACCGAGGCGGCAGATCCTTGTGCTCGTCCTACCTCAATGTCCTCAGTACGTTTGATTCTTTAATAAAATGCATTTTAAAATGAGGGACTTGAGCCTCTTGAAAGGGTGTGAGTTAATAAGGGAGTCATCTTAACTGCCCGTCTAAAACATCAAAATTGAGTGATCAGTGTGACAGGCCATGTGGATACTAGGTGAAAGAAATGTGAAAAGTCATTGCGTAATTAAATTATTCTACCGATTTTTGTGGAATCAACATTTTAGAAAAAGTATTTCAGTAAAATATTACGACGTCATTCCAGCCATTCAGGGAATGACGATGATTCCAGAGTGTCTACTAATATAACTTTAAAGATGAAATCCGAAACTAAATAGAAAAACGGTTTTTACTTGTATGTGAGATAATTATTTTAATTAAGGTTACAATATTTAAGAAAATTATTTATTATTTGTTTAAAGATTTTGGAAATTTATAGCTTTGAATTTGCAAAAATTTCGTACTGAAATAGAATTCTGAATAATAGAGCATAAGTAACATGTGCTCGAAGTGATGCTATATTACAGAGATGCTCATCATCTCATTTATGAACTAGAACTACTCTTTACTAAGCAGTAACTCAATCATCCATTTTATCACAGTGCAATTATTATATTAATCATATTATTTCATTAAACTCTCCTCTACCTGCCACCGTCACTGAATAGACGTATATAATCAATATAATTTGTTTCTATATCTGACTTCAACATGTTTGACTTGTCTTGCTTTTTATTTATAATGAAAATTGAATTGAAAAGAAATTAAAATACATAGCAGGTATTTTACTCTTTTAGTTATGTCTATCGGCCGGTTTACGCACTATTGAATCTTCTTCCGGTGGGCATAGTTATATCTAAAGATAACTCAATAGAGTTGAACATCGACGTTATTAAAAACTTAGTGTGGAAACTACAAAATATGTATATTTTTAGTATTACCGCCTGTCTTCTAATGGAAATTTTCCTTTGCATCATCCCGTCCAATACTGTTTTTTAAGTACATATTACCATAAAATGTTTGACTGGTTGAACTTTAAACGTTTCCCAGGAATATCTCAATTTAAATGGGACTTTTTGGTCAGTACATCCAGCATTTTAATAAACAATTCTTATGCTAAAACCCGTTACAAATTTTCCTCTTTAGTATTTGATATGCTCCTGTGTTTTGCATTTATGCATGTATTCATTTGATACAGTATGGATTTCAGTACATTTGATACTACCATACAAGGACCATATAGAAAAGCAGGGGGATTATGCTACGTAACGACTTCAACATGTGACCAATAAATCTCGTTGATATCTAGTTCCAAAGGCGTATAAGGCACCACAGTTTCTGGAGGAGCTGCGTGCAATACTCACAGAGTCCGGTACAGTGTCTCTCGAGTGCAAGGTGGTCGGAGTGCCCACTCCTCTTCTGCGATGGTACAAAGACGGGCGAAGGATAAGGGCCGGAGACGTATTCGCACTGACGGCAGCTGCTGCGCAAGACGATCCTTCCTCCTCTCTCGGTACCTATACCTGTGAAGCCGTCAATTGCATGGGAAGGGCCAAGTCCTCCTCGAGGGTGTCTGTGATCACATCGAAGGAGGATGCGGGTGGAAAGACCCAAGTGTGAGTTTTTATTTTCAGTTCGTAAGTTACATTAGAAAGAACCCATTGCCCGATGCAGAATTTAATTTTATAACACGTGTGTACTGAAATCAAAGAAGTCAGTGAAAAAAATCTTTATACAATAGCATAGTATCTATCTATCAAGTATAGTGTCACTACCACTCTATTCTAACGTAAATCCATCAAAGCAATTTTACACCACCTTTACATTAAAAATTATCCATTAATGTATGCATGTTCACATGCTATTGTAAACTAATCTGTGCACAAAAGGGAGTGCCAATCGATACTCTATTCGTCATTATCCAAAAGGTTGAAAGGGCATTTATCAATAACCTATAGTCTGTAGACAATAATCACCCACTCAAGCTTTATTTTGGCGTGTGGAGTGCAGTGGCGGATCTAGGATCGAGCTGTGGGGGGGGGGGGGGGGGGGGGGGCTTGAGAGTGGGATTAATGATTCATTTTCTATTTATCGATTTTTGCAAGGAATTTTATAAAATTAAACTCAGTATACACATTTGAATTATGCTTATTATTATCTATCGTTGTAGATTAACAATATTTTCTTCACATCTCAACAGTATGAACGATGATACATTTAAGTAATCATTCTTCATGTTGACTTCTGGGGGGGCTACAGCCCACATAGCCCCCCCCCCCTTTCATCCGCTACTGGTGGAATGATAGGCACAGCCGGGGCATTTAGATGATTGGTAGTCGCAATACCCTCTACTAGGATAGTTCTATAATGTACTTTTTACAAAAATAAGAAGGGACATAGCTACATTAAAATGCATACATCAACAAATCCTCTCTGCTTTGCTTCGCTGGACAATTTTTGCTCCATTTTTACAAACCCTGTTTTTTTATACTTTTGTAATTATTTTGTTTCCTCCTTTCATAGCGTTTTTTCTCCTTCTCAATCAATATCTATTTTTTCAATTCTTAATTCATCTTCCTCGATACCATTATTAACTCCTATTCTTCTACCTCTAACCCTCGCTTTTTAATCACTAAATCTACCAATTTAGGTCTTCTTTTCTTTCTTTAAAAATTATGTTGTCTATAATCCTCATGTGGTTTATAGAAGTTTTGTGGACTTAATAACTAATAGCTTTATACCTAAAATACCTCCAGAGTCGTAGTTTAAATCAAGTATAGTCAATTAGTTAAGGTTTTATAGCAGGGAGACGATAATAATGAGATGAATACACTTTCAGTTTATTTACAAAATTTTTCCATTTCTTAATATTAGACCCCACTGACTGCCCGAATATGAAAAAAAAAATCATTTCTCCACGTTATTGATATATATTCTTTTGATTTTAGGCAGCAACTGCAAACCTCGGGTCCACCGCCTGTTTTCGAAGATGGTTTACGAAACGAAATGGTCAAGATAGGAGAGACAGTCACGTTATCATGTAAAGGTATGGGAACCTTTTTACTATTTACTCACGACTAAATACTGACGTACAATTTATAGAAATAATGTTTGTTTATTTTGGCTTTTCATCTTGTCACCCAAGGCAAGCACGATGAGGATGACAACTCTAGTTTTGTCGAAAGCCTAATTAACTATTAAATCCCACACCTGGGACCTTTTTAACTCAGATTACCTCCAGTTTCACTTTATTTAATTTATCTTGATTCACTATTTGACTCCGATAATATCTACTAATCTTTAGTTAATCTTTGGATTTATTGATACTCTTCGGAAGGATAAAGAAAGCAACTTAATACTACTAAGTAGCTACTTACTAAGTCGCCTTCTTTATTTTATGACTCCAGAAAGTTACACCTTCTAACATCGACCTCTCCGAAAGGTTTTATAGTTTTTATAACTATCCTTTCTTTGTTTTTACTAAATGTGTACATTATTCTGCTCATCAGTGCGTGTTCCTCCTTGGCCGCGAAGCGTCGAATGGTACAGTGGGTCGAGGCATATAGATACTGAGTCCAGCGTTGAAGGTGTGGAGCAGAGGTACCGTGCTATTGAAGATGGGATGGGCAAATACTCTCTGGAAATCAAGCCATTGGAGGCGTGCGACGACGGCGAATGGAAGATTGTGGTGGCTGCAGATAATGGGGCAACTGCCACCTCCAAAGCGCACGTTTGCATGTCTAGTAAGTGGCGTAGTCATGTTATATATTCATAGTCCCTACGCTAAGCATCTGAGATATCCATGAATCTTGGTTTTAGTTATATAAATTTAAAGAATCTGAGAAAATCTTTTACCCTAAATATAATTTCAATAGCATGAGTGAATCTCTTATCAACGGTTCTCAGCTAAAGGATTGATTCCCTAAATATATACAGTATTTAAAAATTAACTTTAGTGAATTAATAAGTTACCAATATGCATAGGTCAAGCTGGAATGCGCTTAGATCCAGTTATTCTGTAAAACATTTCCAAAAATTGTTTTTACGAATCATACTTTTCCCTAATCCACCTTCAGCCTGACAATTCCATGGAATTCATTTCTCGTTTATAATATGATCCAAAATGTCTCCAAATTAGATATTTTAGAGTAAATATCTCCAGAAAGTTCATCAGAAACTTATTATACCCTCAGTAATCTCATCTAATTTTCGACTCACTTCCCCTTGCTCACAGAGATTTACTATCTTATCATCTTTCTTCAACGTTCCCATCTTACTCCATATTGTTTGTGCTGCTTTATTTATTTTCCATAAAAATATTGATAATTTATGCTCATCTAATGGATTCCTAATTCTAGACCTGAGAAAAACTATACGTAATTTAAACCGGTAGGGTTTCTAATGAACTATTTTCCTCAAATATTTTTCAAAACCAGATTTATATAAAATATGTAAATAATTCAAGGGTTTTCAATGAAATCTAGAATATATTTTTGTTTCCCTTTAGTTCCAAAGAACTACAGGAAACCCCGCTTTCTGGAGGCTCTGCGGGCCATTCTTTCAGAGGAAGGCTTAGTTTCATTCGAATGCAAAGTTGTAGGCTTTCCTACCCCTCAACTCCATTGGTACAAAGATGGCCACGAACTAAAGCCAGGCGACGTGTATCAGCTAACTGGAACCAATTCCTTAGGTAAGTGATTTCAGTAAAATAAGGTATTTCTGTGAGTTTTTATTCTATGTTTTGATAAAAGAAACACCCATTTATTGACTGTTCACATTAGATTGCTGCTTTTCCATTTAAAAATCAAAAATTAATATCGTAAATTGTTATTTCTATATCGATTTAATTTAATTCCTCTACCATTAGGGGATCTCAAATCAGTCTCAAAGTGGGAATGTGAAGCTAATTAACGTTCTCGATGTGCAGGTTCATACTCGTGTATAGCAAGAAATTGTATGGGTGAGGCCAGTAGCAGTGCAGAACTAACAGTTGAAGATATACGAGCTCAGCTGGACGAAGAGGAACGTCGTAACCTCATCTCTGGCGACAAACAGCCACCAAAGTTCATACGAGGGCTCGTCTCGTGCGAAGCGAAGATCAATGAGCCTTTCCGTTTTACAGTCCAAGGTCAGTATGCTTGTCTGGGAGGGTTTAATTTTAAATCCATGCACGGATAAATGGTAATAAAGTATTCAATGTTTACGGATAGCAATTTTTGCATGCACTATTCGGTTATACACGTTCAATTTAACACTTTTGATTATTTATTCAGATATTTATTGACTTACTTAATGTCATTGATCTAAATGAATTACTGTAACTATCTAAATTAATTATTAATTGTGATTAAATTGTAAACACGTATATGAAGTGTATATTGTTACATATACGTTACACGAATAACTCCCTTTGTTATAAAAGTAAATTGTCCTAATTTAAATTGAATGGTGGTTAGCGATATTTGGTGGATTCCACAAATTTTTTAAAGTTTTTAAAAATAAGGAAAGGGTTAAGGTGACTTTGCACATAAGGGCGTGCACCCAGGAAAATTCCCAAGGAAAAACGGACTTGAAAAAAAGTCTGACAGGGCCGGGAATCGAACCCGGTATCTTCCTCTAACCGGGAGGCTGACTTAACTGCCTGCTTGCAGTGAAAGTTGCTTGAAACCCCTGGGGGGTTTCTCCTCACACCTCTTTGTGTTGCCGGTGCCTCGATCAGGCCATGGCCGCAGACGATGCCGCTTAGTCGGACGAAACTGCACTTGCCCTTGTGCAGAAAATCCGCAAAACGGCTTATTAAGAATGTTCTGGTCGGGTAGCCTAGATGGTTAAGGCAGCCTCCCGGTTAGAGGAAGATCCCAGGTTCGATTCCCGGCCCTGTCAGACTTTTTTTCAAGTCCGTTTTTCCTTGGGTTTTAAAAATATTCTGGTTATGTCCAAATATAGTTTTCCGAATCTGTAATGGTGATGCAAGGTAATTACTAAGCTTCTTCCGGTGCTTAAGGCAAGTAAAAAGTAATGTATGCAAGTATTGATCACAAATATAAATACTCGGTGTGAGCTAAATCGTTTTTGTAATGTTTTCTCAACAATGTTAATATACCAATAAGAAGTTTGATAATAGTAATCTTTCGGAGGAGAATAAAAATAAATTGAAAAACATCTATTTTATTTTATGAGGTATCAATCCTTAGTAATATACATCGTATCATTCTCACTTAGTGACGATTTCCCCTGAGCCAAAAATTACTTGGTATCGAGACGATATGCTGGTGGCGGAGTCGACGAAATATCGCTTTGCGAAGGAAGTCTTGGGAGCTTTCCATCTTGACATCAATCCGCTTGAGATCGAGGATCAAGTAAGAGTCGATTTTAGTCTTAATACAGATAAACTTAGTATTTACTTTTTCCAAAAAAGCATACTAAACTTATTATCATTAAAGGATTTTTAGTACAGTAAAATGCACACATAAATATTATCATTATTCTTTGATGATTATTATTTCAGGTAGATCTTTATAAATATTTTCCTATTATAAATTGATATTGACTGTGAATGTGTGGAGAGTAAGTTATTTAGAATCACTTTATAAACTTTTATCATTTTCACTTTTTCCAGGCGGAGTGGAAATGTATGGCATCCAGTGAGAACGGCGAGAGTCTCACCGCGTGTTTCCTTCGACTGATAGTTCCTCGTCACTATAGGAAGCCAAGATTCCTAGAATGCCTTCGAGCTATTCTGTCAGATGAAGGATCAGTCAATCTGGAATGCAAGGTAATATCAGATATTATTATTCAATTTTATGTATTTTAACAGTTAGTCAGGCTTTAAATCTTGCGTAATTTAATTTTATACCAACCAAATTTTGGTTGAGAAACAACTAAAAAGTAGAATAATATAAGAGTGTTCAATTTATTTATTTAATTTCCCAAAGAAAATATCGTAGCTAAAATTTTATTCAAAAGTTTTATTTTTATGAGCCTCATTTTCATGATTTTAAAACGATACATAACATTTTCTTTCATTAAAGTTCTGTAAATTAACTTGTAATTTTCACCATAGGCATGCAGTTGAAGGACCAACATTGATTTCAATTCACTTGATGTATAGAATAGCACTTCTCAATCCCTATTTGCTTGTAAAGTCCTTGAAGTAATATTTTAATCTAGGAAACTCGTTCCAGTCGATTAGTAAACCTATGTATCTCTATTATTCACAAATATGGTCAGTTACACCATGAACAGAAATGTATTCCTCTCTTATAATAATTAGTTAATTCCATTGATCAATTATTTGCCTTCAATACTGCGCACATTTTTTCGGAAAAACTAGGTTTTAGTAAATCAAACTCTACCTTAGACGTTCTGTTCACATTTTAAAAACATTTCAGGTTATCGGTGTGCCTCAGCCAACTCTAACCTGGTACAAAGATGGGAAGGAGCTTAAGGCTGGGGATATTCACAGGATAACATCCGGAACTAGTGGAGATGGTACTTGCTGTCTCGGGACATATACTTGCGAAGCTAGAAATTGCATGGGCGTTGTTGCTTCGTCTGCTTCTCTTCTTGGATTCGAAGGTATCTTCCTCTTTTTTAGTAACATTTTTCAATGGTGGCAGAGATAGAAAAAAACTTTCATAAACAGATGAATAACACGATTTGTCTTGGATTACTCTTAATTATGATATTATTGTTGATTTTTTCTCTAATAACAATACGTAATATTTATAGTCACACTATTGTCTCGATATAAATTTTACGTTTCAATAATTTCATGTTGTGATTAAGATATTTTCAAACGCCACGTGAATTAGGTGCATATGTTAAGGCCCATTATTCCATAACTACAGTTACTGTAGTAATAATTAAACTTCTCTGATATCTTCGTAAAAGATCATTTTAAAACTTACCTGCTTTGATTTCAATTAAATAGCAAGGGTATTTAGGTACCCGTTCTTAAATATCTTGGAAGTTACTGTTTCCTATTAATTTAAAGGAAGATCATAAGCTGTTCCACACTAATCCCACGCCCCACATTTCAACAAGAATGAAACGAAGATTAGAATTTGATTAATTATTTTTTTCTGGGTCCCTCAGAGAGAGCAACAGTGAAAGGCGCTGCAGGTGCTGGGGCCCCAGTGGGCCAAGAAGGGCCCCGCATTGCACGCTATCCTTCTCTCTCAACGATCCACGAGGAGCGTACATCTCAACTTCACGACTCGCAGCCATCTGCTTCCATGGCCACTGCGATCGGAGACGAAGAGGAGGCCGAGGAAGATGGGAGGGCCGAGGTCAGCTTCTCTTTTGATGGCAGAGAGGTATCAGTCTCCCTCTATGAGACTCCTGATTTGACAGAAGAGGAAGCTCTGCAGATTGTAGAAATGTTTGCGGAGGAGCTCTCTGAGCATGTCTCAGGTACGTCTTCCATCTTATAATTGACTGAATAATCTTAATCCGGGAAAGGGAGAAGCAAAAATTACTGCATGTAAATTTATGCAATGTATATTGTGTGAAAAAATATTAATTGCTGGGTATCTCTATTGTTATAGTGAAATACCGTAGCTGATACAATCTGTAATATAATGGTTTAGTGCTATTTCAGAGTAGAATACTGTTACTTTTAGCTTTAACGATGCAGCTGAACTGTTAATACATCTGTAATCTATTATTTAATTGTAATTATAACAATAATGATAGCAAGAATAACTTATATGAGAAAATTCTAGCAATTGTTTACATACTTAAATGTATTAGCCGCTGAAATAGGAATAAAGACAGTGGAAAGAGTGGAGACAGTGGAGGATGACATTTGCTACATTCCTGCCAATAGATAATTATATTTTTTCTATAATGGTACAACATATGTTATTTCACAAAAGATAAGTTTTACTGTGAAGGAAACATCTAGAGAGAGCATTTCCAATAAGGGTTACTTTTGAAATTTAGATGATCAGGCGTTATTTTGTGGAAAGCCATTTTAGATAATGAAGAAAAACAATGTAATTTTCCACACTTTTATTTTACTGACGACCAGTTTTGCTACCGGTCGTCAGTAAAATAAAAGTGTGGAAAATTACGTTGTTTTTCTTCATTATCTAAGGGTGACTTTTAATATTTACATTGGAGTTACTGCATTTTGAGTGTACTTTAGTGCTGTGGCACAGAAGGTGTACATGCAAGGCATTGTTTCATCTCACATTATCCAAATTATTGCTATTTTAAAAGATATATAAATAAATAGGATTAGGATTAAGTTCCCTCATCAAAAAACTAATCTACTCAACATCATTAAAAGAAATATATTTTTAATGGCAAAGTTTAGAATGAATAGAATACTATAATTTTATTTAAGTACTTTAATCCACTTTATTTTGCGATTGATCGGTATGAGTATGCATCTATACTTAAAGAGTGTTTTTCATAAAATTTATTGGGTGATAAAATATTCCTAACTTTGAAATAATTCATTGCTTGCAGAACACAACGTTGTAGAACTGCCATCCCTGCGATTTGTAAAGGAATCATCAGCTTCAGGAAACATCCTCATGGAGGCCGTAGTCATAGATGTACCAATACCATCGGAAGATACGGTATTCACTGAAATGGTGGGTGAGCTTAGGACGGAGGCTGATTTGGACGAATTCTCGATAACCGAAGAAATAATGTCCTCTTCCGGTCGAACTTTGGCCTCTCCTCTCTCTTTGCCCACTTCGCCTGCATCCCCAGTGTCTCCTCCGCTTCGCGATCCATTTGATGCAGCTTTCTTGGAGAGAGCTCTGGCTCCCACTGTTCCTTACTGGCGACCTGGATCAGGAGACGAGGCAGAAGCAAAACACAGGAGCTCAGAGGAGGCTAGCTTTCATACAGCCTCTCAGGCCACTAAAGAGAGAATGGCTGCAGCAGCACGGAAATTGTCAGATTCTTTGAAAGCCGCCGAATCTGCAGAGGACGAAGATGATGAAACTTTTGCCAGTGCCCGTGGAAGTTCAGGAAACAAGTACAAGGACGAGGTTGCTGCTTTCCAAGTTCAAGCGATGGAGCAAAAGCCTTACCTCGAAACAGCTTTCGACGTTGTTCCTGATAGATCCAAGGGCGAATTGAAGAGAGGAGCTGAAGAAAGTGAAATAGATGGAAGAAGGCCTACGAAGACGCGCAAATCACCCGCCAGAGAGGAAGAACTGAAATTGGCGTTAGAGGAGGAAGAGAGTTTCCGTCTATCTTCCATTTCAGAACTGAATGCACAATCCAAATCTAGGACGCAGGCAAAAAGTGCTTATGAAACTCGGAGGGGGATGATGGTTGAAGAACAAATGGCACTCGAAGGTGTAGCAGCAACGATCTCAGAAAGGGAATCTATTTCTCAGTTGAAAACCAAGGCCGAAAGGCGTTTAACTTCTCAGATGGGAATAGCAACGCTAGAACAGCAAACTTTCTTGGAAGCAGAATCAGAAAAATCTTTCAAGGACGGGATTTCAGGAATGCAAACTGAGCCAATAGCTGGGTTAGTCTCTCAAATGGGAATCGCCATTGCAGAGCAGCAGGCAATTCTCGAGGCGGAAGCTCAAGCTTCTATTGCAGATGATATATCTGGTTTAAAAACGGAGCCAATTGCAGGGCTGGTAACCCAGATGGGGATAGCCATTGCTGAGCAACAAGCAATTCTTGAGGCTGAAGCTAGGGGATCCTCCGCTGAAGGAATATCTGAGTTGAAGACGGAAGCTGAGGCAGCTTGGGCATCTCAAATGGGTGTGGCCGTTGCAGAACAGCAGGAGCTACTGGAAGATAGAGGAAAATCAATGGCAGATGTCACAAGAATGTCGAAGAAAGAAGCTGCTGCACATGCTGCTCTCGTGTCACAAAGAGGGAGGGCGTTTGCGCAAGAGGAGGTCTACCTCGACACTGGAGGAGAACCTATCTCTGAGTCTGACTCACTTTGGCAATTAGAAACCATGGCTAGTCACGAAGAGGTGCCTGCTTATGGGGTGGCAGTAGCTGAACAGCAGGCAACACTAGAAGCAGGGTTAGTGTCAATGGCTGAAGTAGAAGGGATATCCGAAATGAAAACAAAGGCTCGTAGTGGAGTTGAGCCTAGGAAGGATGTTGCCATTGGGGGTCAAGAAATGTTAATGGAAACAGGAGCTGACACTATGTCGGAATGGAGTGCACTCTCAGACTTAAGAACTCAGGCTATGTCGACCGGAGAAGCTGACAGAGGTGTCGCAGTAGTAGAACAGCAGGCGGCATTAGAGGGTGCTTTGGGAGACATATCTTCAATGACTTCGGTGTCACAGTTAAAAACAAAAGCAAAGAAGGAGCAAGCCGCTGCTTTAGGAACTGCCACAGTTGAGCAACAAGCCGCCTTTGAAGCAGCGGAATCGTCCCTTTCTGACAAGACGTCGATGTCACAGCTGCAGACACTAGCCATGTCTGCTGAAGAATCCCAACGAGGACTAGGAATTGTAGAAGAACAAGCTTTATTGGAAGCAGGATTGCAGTCCATGGCAGATTTAGAGTCCATTTCCCAAAAGAAAACTACCGGTCTTTTAAGACAAGAACCGCCTAGAGAAGTGGCGATGGTAGAGCAACAAATTGCAGTGGAAGAGGGGGCTGACGTTTCTGCAATTAGTGGAATTTCTAAGCTTCAAACGCTTCCGATACAAAAAGACAGCGATTCCTTTAAAGGAATAGCTGTAGGGGAGCAAGCAGAAGTATTTGAGGCAGGTGGTGATACTCTTTCTGATAGAAGTTCTCTTACTGGATTGGAAACTTTTGCTCAAGGATTAGTTGAATCGGAGAAAGGAATGGCTGTTATGAAACAACAGGAAGTTGTTATAGGCAAAACGGAACATCTTACGCCTAAGGATACTGTGGCAGCCCTGGAAGAATATGCCAAACGCATCGAGATATCTGCTAAAGGGGTAGTATCTGTAATGCAGCTGGCTGTTCTAGAAGCAAAAGCTCTTTGCCTTCCAGATCAAAATGTGGAGAAAAAAATTGAAACAGTGGCAAAGTGGATAGAGAAGTCATCCAAGAATATAGCAAGTATTCTCCATCAAGCTGTTTGCGAGGCTGATGGAATCTTTCTGTCACACATCACTACAATAACGAATCTACAGTCCTTGGCAAAAAATCTGGAACAAGCTACTACAGCACTTACTACCGCTTCAAAGGGTTCAGCATCAGAAAATGATTCTGGGAGCAGCTCAATTGCAAAAATGAAACAATATGCGAAATCAACCGAAGAAACAGTGAAAGCTGTTGCTATATTGATGCAACAAGTTCCTCTAGAAACATCACTTAACTTATTTGAAGAGAGAGGTTCAGTTACTAGAGTAGACTTTGCTGCACAAAAGATTGATAAAACCGTTTTAGACATGTCAAATGCCATCAAGAATGTAGCCACCGGAGTTGAAATAAGTGCTGAAGAGATAATTCCTCATACGGGACCCTCTCAGTTGATGACTGTAGCAGAACAAGCTGAATCAATTGCATCAGCTCTATCCTCTGTAATTAAAAACGCATCAGAGGAAACTGGAAAACTTGAAAGTATATCCGTATCTGAAGTACTTTCGCATGCAATGACTGTAGAGGAATCTACCAAAGCTGTTGCAACAGTTATCAAAACAGCAGTGTTGGAAGATTCCTCTCCCGATCATTTAGATGTTGCAACTATATCTCAGTTGGAGGCACATGCTCTTATAGTTGAGGAGTCTGCCCGTAACTTAGCTTGTATTTACAGTAATGCCGTAATGGAAGCCGAGGGTAAACGCAATTCTATAGACCTGGCGGCTGTTGCAAAACAAGTTGAAGAATCCGCCAATAGTGTTGCAAAAGTCATAAAGCAAGCAGTTGCAGAAGCAGATACAAGTTCTGTGATGAAGAAATATTGCATTATGAAGCTAAAAAATCTTGGAAAAGATTTAGAAGAATCTTCCCATAACGTAGCTATAGTGATGGAACACCCGGATTCACCGATGGAGGTGGAAACTTTACCATCATCATCAACTGAACCCGAACTACAAGTAATTGCTGAAAGTGTTCAAAACTCTGCTAAATATGTTGCTAAAGCGGTGGAGCAAGTTGTTGAGAAGGCTAAAACACACTCAGAATCTGATAAGAGGGCTATTTCTCAGTTAGTATCCATAGCGGATAGTATAGCAGAAACAGCAAAGGGAGTAGACGACGCTATGAAAAGGTCTTCTATTGATAGTGGTGTTGCTTCTGTTGTGAAATCCTCAGAGATGGAAGAATTGGCAAGGTGTGTGGAACGTTCAGCCATGAATATGGCAAGAATAATGGACGAAATAATGGCTACGGAGGAGGCAATAGATTTCTCAGAAATAAGTAATATATCTCGTCTTGAGAGTCTTGCTATGACTGTTGATGATGCAACTAAATGCGCTAGTTCAGTGATTCATCAAGTAATTCTAGAAAACCCAGCGAAAAGCTTGTCTGACGAAAAGGCTGTCGCTAAAATTGTAACTGTTGCTAAAAACATCGAAGATACGGCGAAATATGTTGCAACAGTTCTAAATCAAACGATCATGGAAGCGGACATAAGTTCGGTACTAAAAAAGTATTCTATATTAAAATTAGAAAATGCTACAAAAATGGTGCAAGGATCGGCCCTCAAATTGGCAAATGTTATAGAGCAGACCGGTTTGGATGTTGCAGTTCCCGAAAGGGTGAATATATTTAAGGTGGAGGAAGTAGTACAAAGCATGGAAGAGTCAAGAAAATCTATTGCTACAGTTCTTGAACAAGCGGTAATGGAAGCAGGTGCTCAACCCGTTGCGGAAGCAAGTCCTCTTTCAAATTTAGTAACTATAGCTCGTAGTGTGGAGGATTCAGTGAAAGGTGTGGCAACAGTTCTTCAGGCTGCTGTCATAAAATCTGATGTCAGTAAAATAACCAAAGATGAGCCCACATCTAAGCTAATCTCTCTCGCGCATAGCGTTGACGAGACCGCAAAAGGAGTGGCATGCATTCTCAAGCATACTGTTATGGATACTGAAGAGCCTCCTATCACAGAACAAGAATCCGTCTCCCAACTTGTTGCTCTTGCAAAGAAAGTAGACGAATCCGCCTCCGGTGTAGCAACCGTCCTTAAAGCAGCTGTTTTGGAAAGTGAAACACCTGTCTTATCAGAGAAAGCTCCTTTATCGAAATTAGTCACAGTTGCTCAGAGTTTGGAAGAATCAGCTAAATGTGTTGCAGTTGTGCTACAGCAAGCAATTGTTGAAGCAGACCTCAGTGCCTTACCGGATAAAAATACCATTACTGAGCTGGAATCCCTAGCAAAATCGGTCGATGAAAATGCAAAGAGAGTAGCAAATGTTATTGAACAGACAGTGTTACAGGCTGATCTAAAATCTGTTCAGCCACCACCATCTAAAATAGAAGCTGTGGCACAGAAAATGGAAGAATCCGCTAAGGGAGTCGCTACCGTCATACAAGTTGCAGCGATGGAAACACTAGAGGGTAAAGTAGCAGAAAGTAGCTCCATATCACAGCTGGTGGAGCTAGCAAAATGTGTAGAAGATTCCGCAAAAGGGGTGGGAACTATTATGCAACAAACAGCCGTACAGGCTGATAAGGGTACACTATCAGAAAATGTTCCGGTGAATAAATTGGTTGCGCTTGCCGAAAGTGTCGATAAGACATCAAAAGGTGTGGTATCAGCACTTCACCAAGCTGTAGTGGAACCAGAAAACGTGTCATTACTGGATTCAGAGAATGTAACTCATATGAAGGCAATCGTAAAAAATGTTGAAGATTCAGCAAAATGCGTTACAGTTGCCATCCAACAAGCCTTGGCTGACTCAAATGTTGCTATCCCAATGGAAAGAGAATCAATTTCAAAACTTGTCGCAGTGGCTCAGACCGTCGAGGAGTCGGCAAAATGTGTTGCGAAGGTTATTAAGCAAACGACGTTAGAAGCGAGCGCAGAGGCATTACCCAAGAGTAACAATATTGCAGATCTAAAAGAGGTTGCAAATGCTGCGGAAGAGTCAGCTAAAGTAATTGCTTGTGCAATTCAGCAGGCAGTCATCGAAGCAAACCTCCAAGAAGCCAAGAAAATTCCTACTGCAACAAAACTTGAAGTCTTAGCGCAGAAAGTAAATGAATCTGCTAAAGGAATCGCAGCAGTCAGAGAAGAAGCTGCAGTTGAAATAGGAGAGAGAAAACTTTCACGGAAAGAATCAGTTTCTCAACTTGTACAACTCGCAGAGAGCGTAGAGGAATCAGCAAAAGGAGTAGCAACAATTATACAACAAACTGCAATGGAAGCTCACAGAGGATCATTAACCGATAACGCATCAGTATCACAGTTGGCCACTCTCGCACGTACTGTTGATGAGTCCGCTAAAGGAGTCGCTTCTGTAATTCAACAGACAGTGATTGAAGCAGACGCTGTTCCTCTTGCAGACAAAAGTTCAGTATCCAAACTCGCTGACGTTGCGAAAAATGTGGAAGAATCCGCGAAAAGAGTAACGTCTTTGCTTCAGCAAGCCACACAGGAGGGAGAGATTGTATCTGTTTCGGATAAGGAAGCCGTATCCCAAATAATTACTGTAGCACAAACAGTGGAAGAAACAGCAAAGCATGTTGTAAACGTAGCGCAACATGCAGTCATGGAAGTTAATGAAGAAACTTGTTCCGACAAAAGCTCTCTTTCTCAATTGAAAGCGGTGGCAAAAACTGCCGAAGGAGCAGCAAAAAGTGTAGCATCAGTCATTCAACAAGCGATTATAGAGGCTGATTTAACTTCCCTTTCAGAAAAGACTTCCATTTCAAAATTAGAAGATTTGGCAAAGAAAGTCCAAGAATCTGCAAAGAGTGTAGCCACTGTATTGGAAAAGGCGGCAATTGAGAAAGAAAGTGCTAGCATATCGGAAAAGACATCTCTTTCTCAGATCAAAACCCTCGCAAAAAGTGTAGAAGAGTCCGCAAGAGGAGTTGCTACAGTGATAGAGCAAGCTGTCTTGGAACCGGAGGCCGGCACTTTGTCCGATAAGGAATCAATATCAAAGTTGACTACTCTCGCTCAAAGCGTCAACGAATCTGCAAAGGGCGTTGCGACAATTCTCCAGCAAGCTGTCATCGAACCAGATACAATTTCACTGTCGGAGCAATCATCCGTCTCCAAGTTAAAAACGTTAGCTAAAAGTGTAGAGGAATCAGCCAAAGGAGTTGCAGTGGTGCTACAGCAGTCTATTCTCGAAGCTGAACCGGGAAGTATTTCAGAAAAAGCGTCACTAAACAATCTTGTAAATGTTGCCATGAGTTTAGAAGAGTCTGCTAAGGGAGTTGCAACCATCATCCAACAAGCAGTTGTGGAATCTGACCTCAGGAGTCTCTCTGATAAATCATCCATTTCTGAATTGAAGACGCTCGCAAAAGGAGCCGAGGAGTCCGCTAAGGAGGTAGCTACAGTTCTTCAGCAGGTTATATTCGAGCCTGAAGCACAGAGTTTGTCCGAAAGACCTTCATTATCCAAGCTCAAAACCTTAGCTGAAGAACAGGAAGAGAGAGGTAAAGGAGTCGTCATGGTTTCTCAAACGGATGTTTTGGAGGAGGCTGTGTCCCTCTCAGATAAGGAATCTTTGTCCAAGCTTATGACATCAGCAGAAAGCAAAGATGCTTCACAAAAAGGTGTGGCGATGATCGAACAACGGTCGCTCATGGAAGGAGAGGAAACATTATCTGACGTTACCTTTGTCTCTCAAATGGAAGCAATTTCCCCTGGGTTGGTTTCGCCGGAAATGGCTGCTGCCGTTGCGCATCAGCAAACGTTGCTCGAAGCTGGAGCAGAAACTCTGTCGGAAATAAGCGCAGCAGCATCTAAATTTGCTACCCTAGCCGAGGAAGTGAAACAATCTCTAATTGGTGTGGCGCAGACAGAGATTCAGGAGCCATTGGAACCGGGCCTTGATTCCTTATCCGCCGCATCCAGCCTTGAAACTAGCGTTACATTGACAGAACAGCCACCGTTTGGAGTTGTCGAAGCGAGGGACGTTGAGATTTACCAAGCGGGATTGAAGGATTTGTCTGTAGCAAGCCCAGAAATGACTGTGGCAGAGCTGAAGGAGGAATCGGAAGCATTGGCTATCGCGAAAGCGGAGGAGAAGAGGTTAGCATTGCAGGCTGGTATCGTTCGGGAATTAGAAGAGGGTGCCGAGGGAGTCAAAGTAATTGGTACACCAGCAGAAGCTGCTCTTTCGGCTATTCCCCAGGAGGTACAATCAGAGGGACTTGTTCAAGCTGTCAAAACTTCTGCCACTGAGACCAGAGTGGAAAGTTCCGCTGTCACTTCCACGGAGACCTCCGAAACTGACGACTTGGACTTCTTGTCTGCAGCGGAAAGCGTAGAAGCAGTGCCAGTTGTTAGAAAGGGATCCCTTCAAAGTTTTGCCTCTGTTAAGGGTCGAATTCCAGAGTTCCTTTCCGCAGCCGATACGCTTTCTCAAGTTGAGAGCTTTGAAAAAATGGGAGGAGGAGCCCTTGAGGAAGAGGAGGATGTGACATTACACGAAGGTGACGACGAAATGGAGGAGCTAGCGGAAGATCTAGGCGAGGATCTCCCGGTAGAGAAAATCTTCAAGTCAGAAACAGTGGTGTCGATGGAAGAGACTCGTAGGAAACTGCTGCAAGCGTCAGAGAGAACAACTGCTGAAATTTCGGCGCAATCGTCTGACACGGCAGCAGTTGGTGAAGTGACCCTCGCGTCGGCGGAAGCAAGCCTTTCCGAAGGAGTTAACAAAGCCTCAGTTGAATTGGTTCAAAGCAGACTAGCAAAGGCTGGATCGACGGAGCAGGAAGAGTTATCACAGAAGATGAAAGCTGAGCTCGCGAAGGAGGAAAAAGAGAAGAGTGAGATTGATGCAGAAAAGACGAAGAGGGAGCAAGAAGAGAAGAAATTGAAAGAAGAGGCTGCAAAACTGAAAGAAGACGAAGCTAAGAGAGAAGTGGAAGAGAAGCAAAAGCAAGAAGAGAAGAGATTAAAAGAGGAAGAGGCTAAGAAAAAGGAGGAGGATAAAATTAGGAAAATGGAAGAAGAAAAGAAACTGCAGGAAGAAAGGAAAAGGAGAGAAGAGGAAGAGAGGATAAAGAGGGAAGAGGAAGAAAAGAAAAAGGAGGAAGAAGCCAAGAGATTGAAGGCAGAGGAGGAGCAGAAAAAGAAAGATGAGGAAGCCAAAGCAAAGAGAGAGGCAGAGGAAAAGAAGAAACTAGAGGAGGAAGAGAAGAAAAAGAAAGAAGAGGAAGTGAGGAAAATGAAAGAAGAGAAGGAGAAGAAGGAAGAAGAGGCCAGAATAAAGAAAGAAGAAGAGGAAAGGATCAGAAAGGAGGAGGAAGAAAAGAAAAAGAAAGAAGAGGAAGCGCGAAAAAAGAAAGAAGAAGAAGAGAAGATAAGGAAGGAAGAAGAAGAGAGGAAAATAAAGGAAGAAGCAGCTAGGAAGCAGAAAGAGGAAGAGGAAAAGAAGAAACTGGAAGAAGAAGCAATGAAAAAGAAGGAAGAGGATGAGAAGAAAAAGAAGCAAGAAGAAGAAGCTAGAAAACAGAAAGAAGAAGAGGAGAGAATAAGAAAAGAGGATGAGGAAAGGAAAAAGAAGGAAGAAGAAGAAGCTAGAAAAAAGAAAGAAGAAGAGGAGAAGTTAAGGAAAGAGGAGGAGGAAAGGAAAAAGGAGGAAGATGAAGCTAAGAAAAAGAAAGAAGAAGAGGAGAAATTAAGAAAAGAAGAGGTGGAAAGGAAAAAGAAGGAGGATGAAGCAAATAAAAAGAAAGAAGAAGAGGAAAAGATGAAACTGGAAGAAGAAGCAAAGAAAAAGAAAGAAGAAGAAGAGAAGAAAAAGAAGCAAGAAGAAGACAGAAAAAAGAAAGAAGAGGAGAAGTTAAGAATAGAAGAGGAGGAAAGGAAAAAGAAGGAGGATGAAGCTAAGAAAAAGAAAGAAGAAGAGGAAAAGATGAAACTGGCTGAAGCAAAGAAAAAGAAAGAAGAAGAGGAGAAGAAAAAGAAAGATGAAGAGGAAAAGATAAGGAAGGAAGAAGAAGCTAAGAAGAAGAAAGAAGAAGAAAGGGCGAAGAAAGAGGAGGAAGAAAAGAAAATGAAGGCAGAAGAGGAAAAGAAGAAAAAGGAGGATGAGGCCGAGAAAGTTAAGAAGGCTGAGAAGAAGAAGCACGAGGAGGAAGCTAAGAAAATAGAAACTGAGAAAGTGGACACGGGCTCCAAAAGGAAAGAATCGCCGGAGAAGAAAAAGAAGGAAAAATCAGAAAACGGTGAAAAGAAGAAATCGAAGAAGAAGGAAAAAGTAGAGAAGGAAAGCTTAGAAAATGATAAGGCCAAGGATGAGAAAGAGGTTAAAGAGAAGAAAGAAAGAAAGAGTAGTAAAGCGGAGGAAATATTGGGAAAGTCTAAAGAAGAAGAGGATGTAGCCAAGAGCATGCTTACTGAGGAAGAGAAGGCAAGAAAGAAGATGATTGAAAAGATGAAAACGAAAAAGGAAGTGGAGGAAGGTGCTGTGGCTGTTCCCAATGGATCTGCTCCTGAAGATGTAGACGGGGAAGTCTCCTCCCTCGAAAAGGAGCCATCGAAACCTAGTGTTTGGGAAACCGTCTTGGCTCCCACGGAGGAGAAAATTGGGGTGAGTTTTAGTTTTATTTCAATGAATTTTCATGTAGTAACATAATCATTTCTTTTTTCACCATGTTCCATATTAGTTAAGAGGTTAATTAATAACTAATATTAATAAGAGAGTTAATTAATAACTTTGAAAAATTCCACAGGAGGGTGTTATTAGTATGGCAACCGGCTTTGAACTACATGTTCATCATCAGGCACACAATGTCGCAAAAAGTTCACAGATTTATATTTTGCAAAGTTATTTCCCTCCTCACCTAAGATGGAGTTCAACAAAGTAACGGCTTCATCGATTAATTATATTCCTTATTCTTCGCTTCAAACACAGTTAGCAAACATATACGATCTGTGAGAAGGGTAAGCTCTCTAACCTGGTGACAAGGATTTTAATCATATCCAAGCAATCATTAATTTTTATGTGAAGAGCGTCTTTAAGAAATACTTGTTCCTCCATTTGCATTATTTACACTAATAAAAATTTTGGACTCATTTCTGTTACTTTTGTTCTGCATCTCTGGATATTATGTAACATGGGGAAGTAGAAATTGCTATCTTAAGATAATCAAGTCACATTTTATGTATAAACGTAAAATTTGATAAAAAGAAGATGTTAAAAAAAAATTAATCCATAAGAAACTCCTAAAGACGCCATTGATGAAAGGTCCATAGGTCTGGAGAACAGAAATTAATTCTCAACTGAAAGGATATGGCAAGTAAAGAACTTATAAATTACTAGAAAATGAGGTTATCGGCAAATAACAGTGCAGCAGGATGGTTTTACGATGCAACAAACATCTTATTACATTAACATCTTGAAGTTGAAATGTGTTTAATGATACTAATTTGTCAAAATCGATGTACGATAAAAAGCTTACTTAGACACGAAATTAAAGGCATTAATATTTTGGAAATGTCTCTATATCGGGATATTATTTATGAAACTTATTATCTATAGCATGGGTGTAATATACCGATTACCGGTACTGTACCGATAACGTCCGTGCAAGCTATAATTTGATTCTTTGCTAAAGTTTAAACGATCTTTCGTTCAAAATCTTAATAGCCAGGTTACAATTGTGGTTTAAGTGTTACTAGTTCGGATTTTCCTTCATAATTAAGATTGAAAAATGCAACGATGTGTAGTAATTGTAAAATTCAAAATCCAAAGAAGTCAAATAAGCTAATGCGGCTTTCTGTTGGTGAAAGCTTGTGTATATCAATACCTTTAGGAATCTCCGCCCATTTCCTTATAAATACTCAGTATGTAAAAAGCATGTTTGTTTAGTTGACAAAAATTGCTTCAACGTCTACTTCTTACCAATTAGAATAAGAATATTAAAATTGAAAATCATTTGTTGTTGATTTTCTCTAAGTAACCATTTTTTGTAAATGCAAGCTTGCAAACTTATTTCTATTGCTGTAATCATTCACATTACGTGATGTTTAATACGGCGATTGATTAATGTTCATGCAGCAGTATTTCTATTTCAGAGACGTTAAACTTATCTTAGCCTATTTTTTCACGTTTCCACACAGCGTATTGACGTCATGTACCGCAAGAAACCTCGCTTTGAGAGCCACCTGACTGATCGAACAGAAATGATAGGGTCATCTGTGAAACTTACATGCAACGTCGTGGGCAATCCAGATCCTCAGATAATGTGGAAGAAGGATGGACAACCGCTGTCGATGGACAAACTCCTAAAGGATGGCGGTGAGTGTGAGAAATGCCTCATTGCATTGATATCTATGAATTCTTCTTACCCATCATCATTAAATTTTAATTTAATTTAATTTATTTGAGAGTGATAAAATAACTTCAATATTGATATAGATTCGTAAAACAAAATTATCGGTGGATGATGGAGCTAAGCTCTGTAACTCAGGTCGAGCCTTCTAATGTGGCTAATATAAATCTGTTTTTTTACTACAATTTAATGAAATAATGCTACAATATACTTGTATGCTGACGCCTTCGCGATAAAGTGTATGAATAGTACTTTGCAGATTCTATTTGCTGGAATATATAGATTTTGAATTATGTAAATGGTAGCTGCGACAATATTTACTCCAGTGGGTAATTTTGCGGGGATTTTATCGCAATTGTCTTTCTCCCATTAAAGTTTTAATTTTCGTTTAGTTCATAAGATTTGATGTTTTTAAAACTTAATAAATCATCTTACTTCATTTTATTACCCATTCCTGTACAAATTTAGAAAAAGTAGCAAAAATTTATTTTTCTCCCGAAAGGACTTTGAAGGTGTTATGTGCAGAAAATCTTTAATTCGTTCAAACAATTAGGGCCAAAATGACTGAATTTATCCCAAAAGAAATTTTATTTTTATTGAAAAAATTTAAAAAACCTGGGCGATGGTTGAAAACCTTAAACATAACATGTTAAACGTTATTGAAAGAGTTTAAAATTTTTGTACGTCAAAATATTGCACCTATCTCAATTTTTCAATAAAGCAAAGTTCCACCGATACCCTCTGACGGCATCTTGCGAGTATGAGTACAGCAAATCTCATCTAGAGCTGATTATAATTTTTCTTGAACGGTGAGACATGAAACCTGCTGCCGGAGTTCTATACTATAGCTAATGAGCCCAAACGGAGTCGGCGGACGATATGACTGCTTGCTCAAATGAAGAAAGCGACGTGATTCCATTTGAATTCTCTGTACCGGAAAGGGTTATATTCATTCCTGCTTTACTTAGCTTAGTGGGAATGACAGTGGGTCTATTTGAAGAGAAATTATTACACTAAGCAAATAAAGCGTAGTTTCATGAATTCACCCATTGAAATGCGATCGCCAAAATACTTCATTTTCAGGCCGCAAAGCTAGAAGGAAGTACGAGACCTCGGTTAAAGACGGAGGCATTGCCACTCTTCTCATATTGAACTGCGATGCATCTGATTCGGGAGAGTACGCGTGCGTCGCTCGGAACGAGCACGGCGAGACCGCCACCATGTCCGAGGTGAGAATCTACGACCCGGAGCACCCTGAAGAAGATCTAGGGAGGGACCGAAAGCCCCAGAGCGAGGAGGACGTTGCGGCCAGGGCGGAAGCAGTGGCGGCGACCGTTGCCAGAGAGGAAGCCAAGAGAGCGGAATACGAATCTCGCATGCGGGAAATGCAGTTGACATCCGAAAGGCGCCGATCGCTTCCCCCGCTGTACAGGGCTGCTGTGAAGGCTGCGGACATGGAGGAAGTAACATTCAAGCGGTTTCGATCTCCGGCCGGATATATAGCACCTGCTGCTCCTTGGGAACCTCTACCAAGAGAGAGATCTTTGGAGAGGCCGTGGCCATCTCATGAGCACGACGATGCAGGATGGATGGAAGTTCCAAGGATGAGAAGAAGACACAGAACTCCAGTCATTTATGATACAGGTAAGCGAGCCGCCGCGATGTGTAAGTCTCGTTCTAACAATATCCAATTTTTTAATTTGTTTTCTTTCAATTGCTCTCTCCTCAAGAGCAAATTGATAAATACATCGAAAATTAACTTAATCTAGTTTCTGTATCCTTGAATTAATGAGGAAATGTTTATAATAGTGGAACCTGAGGGTAGAAGCCATTAAGATAAAACCTCTATCTAGAAAATAAGGGCTATGAAAAGGAATTAAATGGCTGTGAAGCATGTATTTATCATCAAGTTGCACTTCATGAATGCAATTTCTTGCTTTAAGAAGGATTATTGTAGGTTCCATTGATAGCAAGATATCCATGGACCACCAAACAAATAAACGGAGTTGGAGCTTAGTGCAACGACCTTTTAATATTTTACAATTCTCCATAGTTAATTTGTTATAGCTAAACATAATTAATCTTTGTGTACAACACTGGTGAACCTACTTTTGATGGTATAACACGAATCATAATCCTTAGATTGATTCCGTAATATTGTGATTATTGAAGTCATTACTGGCATCATTAAATTTATATCTTTACCTTAATTCCCGAAGTTTCCCGTCTCGAAGAATACTTCTATATAGATAAAATACCTCCTGAGCAAATCTCTGCCTATTCTTAATTTGTATCTACTCTACGACCAGTATCATTTTTTCAACCATGAACAGCTTGATGGATGAATGGAAAATAAACGACTGTCTGCTAAAATCTTTGTTTAATTTCATTTTAGTTCCATTCAACCATAGCATGAAATTTTTGAAGTCCATCAAAGAGTTCAAAGACCTATCAAAACAAAATTTTCTGCCAAGGATATGGATTTTAATTTTGGTATTTGGGTTATAAAACGAATTTTGCTGACAAAATTTCGTTAATAACTATCATGCATATTAATATGATTCGAATGTTTTGATTACTATATGGAAGACCAAATTAATAAAGAAAATATTATAATTTAATTCGTGATTGGTTCAAATTTAATTACATTGAAGTTATTTCAAAATATCTCTTTCAATAACATTTCTATACGATTTTTTTTTAATTTCCTCTTTCAGTTTAATTTGTCTCATAAATTAATCAATTTAATTGCTGGGTTATTTTAATCATAATTTATCCACCGTATTTCAGAATCTCACGAAAAACTGGAAAGGGTCACAAGCTCTCCTTATTGGGGAATGGCACCTGATTACTCGTCAAGTTCGCGGTTGGATTCGTATATGCCTGCAAGTGACGGCCGACGTCGGAGCTGGTCTCATGGACGACCCGCCATGTTCGTCGAGCGTCCGATTAAGGAAGTGGACGTTGGAATGGGAGAGGATGCAGTTGTCTCCTTCAGGGTTACCGGAGAACCAAGACCCAGAGGTAAGATCCGCTTGCCTAAAATTCATGGAATTAATGTTTCGAACTTGAAATAAAACTTGATAGATATTCATAATATAAAATCCTATTCCATGACCATTAGCTTTGACTCAAGATTCATTGGCACTGGCAAATAAATTATAAATGATCCATAATATAATTAATATGTTCTATCCTCACTTTGTGGAATTCAGTATAAACCATCGTAATCAACACTTAGTAACTTCCACAATTTTATTTCAAACGACCGGTTTCGTCAACGGGTTGACATCATCACCTGAAGATGTCAACCCGTTGATGAAACCGGTCGTTTGAAATAAAATTGTGGAAGTTACTAAGTGTTTGATTACGATGGTTTATAAATGATCCTTTTATATGGTATATTAACAGAAAACGTGCATGCCCAAGTTAAATCACCTTATAGGAATCGCTGTAACGTATGATATTCAAAACCCACCAATTACTATCTCAGGGTAAATCACTGTTGCAATAACGTTACGGCGTCATTTTTTATGCAGAATCTCGCTCAAATTATCTCGCTTTAAATTATAACTCTTGCTATTGGTGATATGGTTGTTTTAGTAACACTTTTCCCTTATTGATTCTCAGTTACCTGGCAGAAAGGTACTCGGGATGTAACGGATGGTTCTCGCTCTCTGAGAGAGACATTGGACGATTACGTTCGACTAACTCTTAAACGGGTGATGATAGCTGATGCAGGCACTTACCACGTCATCATTAGGAACACATATGGAACTGACAGAGCGTTCTTTACGATTCGGGTAAGCATTTTTGTTCTAACTTATGAAAATACTAAGAGAATGAAAAAGGAAGTGTAATAAGCCAAAGGCAGTGAACTTTTGTAAAAAATTGAGCTGTATTATGTGAAATTAAGTACTATTATAGAATAAAAAATGTATCGGATCTATTATAAAAATTAAGTAAAATAGCGGAAACCTATGCCTATCTACGAGTATACAGGCTAAATCTACATTTGAATACTCATATTTATTTGACTGAGGTTCTTGGTCTTTGTTTCGAACAAACAAATTTTAAGTCTATGTTAATGTAAATAACTATAATTAGTAAAAATATGAGGCTAAATATTTAATTAACTATTTATTTATGCTATAGGATACAAAATCCTGTAAATTTATACATGTATTTATATAGCGCTGCAAATACAGTCACAATTTGATGCTGCTCGATTACAGAGAGAAATATTTTAGTAAAAAGAAGAGATAGGTAGTAAGAAATCTAGGAAATTGTTTCAGAAAATTGCTTTTACTCACACAGATCATGGATTTATATTTTTGAAAGTGAATGGTTATCAAATAAAGGGAGCATCAACAAAAGAGCAATTTTACTTCTTAGACTTAATTATCCATTTTATTTTGTTTATACATTGCTCAATAATTCTCCTTGTTATATAACTAAATTCTTTCTCTTGTCACCCTAATCAGAATATTATATGAATATCAGAATATTTTCTGCTATTCTCAATAACTACTCACTTCCATCTATTGTAGGATTAATATCTCCTCTTTTACACCAGCTTTATCTATGTCTGCCTCTGTCTCTTTAAAGCATCTTACCATACACAAAAAACTTACCGTGCTAAACACATATCACAAATATTCAACTTCCCTTTTTTATCATTGATTCGATGGGGTTTCTTTTCTTATTTGCTTCTCGTAAATTTAGTAAGTAAATAAGTTAGATTTTCTTATGCCTCTCTTACCAAATGTATGCCATTCACACCTATTGAGGGATGTACTTCAGATAAAATTATTCTGAGAATTTCTTTGGTTTAATAAATGTAGTGACTGTCTGTCAGAAGACTCCTCGAACTTTGGAGGGCATCTTTAATCATCCCCACAGTTTCCTTTCCATCTCTTTAAAACATCAGTTATGCTCTATGAATTTACTTCTTGAGTAACAAAATCATTTGTATAAACGTTTTTTTATAGACAAACACTTGAATTTCATTTCTTCCTACTTTAATAATGAGCAATCCTACATCATTATTTTAACTTCGGGCATTCATTTTTATTTATTGACATTTATCCTCAGTTACCACTTTTTTGATAAAGTATTTAACATTTTGTTAATTTTTTAACGCTATCAATGCAGCAGCAAGCATAATGGAATTCTTATACCATTTATTCATTGCTCTCCTTTCTTCCTAAATTCTCCTCGATGAATATGTTGAATATATATGATGCATGGTGTGCGCGGTACAGTGGATAATCTCAAACAATTTCTTTCCTAATCTCAGTAGATATCGATATTTGCATATTTCAATGAAAGTTATTCGGAAATGTGACCATGAATTTTTGGGTTGATAAGGTAAAGATTCTAAAATATAGAGAAAATAAGCTATATAGAAATTTTGGTATCAATATATTACGTCTTCCTTCACTAGCGGCTTGCTGGGTGGTTATGATAATATGATTGGCATTGCATGCTCAATAGATAGCTCATAAGGAAAAATAAATATTTAAGAAAATAAGCTGGTGAAACTATTGATTGAAAGATATTGAGAAATGGTTAGAAAGTTTTTCAAGTGAGGAACTGATAAGATTCGGTACATTTTCAATACTTTATGGGTGGAATTGTGTGCCATATTATTTTTAGATTTAGAAGTATGAAATGCTTCAATCAATTTTTCTATTTGTATTTTGTTTATGCACTTTAATTTGCAGGTCAGACAGAAAGCTCGCTCTCTCACTCCAACCGGTGCTACAGAATGGGGTTCTTCTGTGGAAGAATCAGAGGCCTCACATTCTGTTCGAATGGCATCCATGATGAGGAATATCAAAGATCGGCAACGAGATAGAACAAGGATGAGCGGTAAGAATTGTTTTTGTACTTTGCATGCTCATGATAGTTTTTCAGTGTTTAAAAGAAATCCTCTTGTGATAAAGTTGTGATAAAGATCCTAATAAAATAGAGTCATCAGACTTTGCAATTTAGATGGTATAGCCCCGTCTTTTAGGCCCTCTGTCCCACGGCTCATATTTGTTTCCATATCCCATGATATTCCAAAATCCCTAAATTATCCCAAAAAACGATCACTGAATATTCGACGTAGTGTTCTAAAACACAAAGGAGCACGGAATGGCGAAAATTCATTGCACACTAGTCTGGCATGTCAATCCGATTTCATTGAGTCGTTTTTCTTAATTTAATAGGTGTTTGCACCCCCTGCCACACGCCGAAAGGCGGCTCAAAGGGTATTAATGTAGATGTAGAATAGCACTGATTGGGCTGAAAAATCCCAATATCCCGTTTTGCCGCACTACCCCGTTCTACCTCCGCTACCCTAGCACTTTTATCTGTGAATAATTTATTCATCGGAAAGTGGGAGACCTGGGTTCTAGTCTCAGCAAATCCACTATTTTTAACTTCTTGTGCAACAAAATATAACTTTTTTCCATTAGAATTTTACTTCTGAACGATTCAATGTCTGACTACGACTTTGGATACCGTTACAGATTGGGATATTTCCAAAGATGATGACTGGATGAATTGGATAGCTGAGCAAGTTATTGACTTTTAGTACGTCATTAGTAATTTCAATAATTTTGTGAGGAGGAAAACTTTATTCTCCAAATTCCCTAGAATATGTTTCCAAGTCGATTTAAGACCTAACTTAGAGGTGTATAGAATGCTATTTGACTAAGAGCTGTATGTGGATGCAATTTTCAATTTTGAAAATGGGCGATTTAAAAGTATTATTAATTATATCACTAATTTTAAGGCCATTGTACCCAACATCGTCATATTTATTTAAAAAGAAAAAGGTGGGAAATAAGTTTTTATTCAATTAATAAGGAAGCAAATAACTATCGAAACTGTATTTTGATAATTTGTAAAATGTATTATGAAGGCAAATTTGAATAAGAAATTAAAAAATAAATTATTGATAAATTTTTTTCAATGTAAATACGTATAACCCCCTGCAGTAATAAACTCACATTCTTATCAAGACCATTCTGTAGCATGCCGTTCCGAAGGGAAATTCTCAATCACTCTTCATACAAGGTTATATCATATTTTACTTCAAAACCGGAACGGAAGACAGTGAAAATAGTATGAATCGTTTCACATTGCCATTTAGAAACCGATTGAGGGTCATTTTTTATGTAGATAGCGGAAAATATATTACATTCGATTTTCTTGCTTAAAAATTAATCGAGCGTTATTACATGCTCATTATTTTATCCACAGCTGTTATAATTCAGTATTTCCTTCATTTTAATGCTATTTTTAAATTTAATCGTAGTTATACTTACGTTTTTTAATTTTAGATGTAAATTACTATTTGACATTGCAATATGAGAATTGGAGTATTTAGTGAGGAAACGATTTTCCTTTCATGTATGCTCCTCGAATAGATGAAGCCGTTTCTTACAGAGAACAATTTAATTTTATGAATATTGCCATAAAAATATACATATGATACATAGCCATTCTAAACCCTTTATTTTGAAATTTAGAGTAAGACTGGACTCGAAAGATTTGAGCACAGAGGGTGAAGTTTTACTATACAGGTTCTAAGAACCGCTATGATTTAATAATATTATTGTCATTACAAGGAGCAGATAAAAAGTAATTTTTGATTGGCAATCATTGATTGTAAACGTTTCTTTAAGCCATCATTGAGTTAATGATAGTTTTATGGGTTATTTGGAAATGGATTTAATTTTGCACCCAATTCATTGCACCCAGTTCATGTATTTTTACTTCTCTATTGAGAGTCATGCCTAACTCTTCCTATATAAATACAGTGTAAGATTTTCTATATATTCCTTGGATTACTTGGTTATGCGTGTATCTGCAATGTCGCCATAACACACGGTTTCCCGTGTCCTCGTTGTGTCAACTGGAAGGTAGCCCACTGACGCAATTTGGCAGCTTCCTCTTGGAGCTGAAGATGAGTGCTGAAACATTTCTCATCTCTCTTAATTCCTTCCAATTTTCCATAACATCGCGTATTGCCAGAGAGTATTCTTCTTTTGTACTTAAACATTCACATTATCTCATATCCCGGAATTCCACTGTACAAAAACAGCCGAGAGAAAGGCAGTGACCGAAATGTCTGCAGTGTATCCCAATTCTGAGAGATCCGGGTTAATGATTCCGAAATACGTCAAGTAAATCTAAATTACGGAAAGCTGAAGATCATACTTCACAGGATCCGGAAAGCTGACTGTCACTCATCGATGATCTAGGTTACCTCAATAAAAAGCTGCTTCGAAGATTCACGAACTACAAGAAACTCTCTGCTGCTCAAGAAATATGATGCCTTCACGATGAAGAGATGCCTTCATCATGGAGTATGCTTTCTCCAATCCCACAGAAAGTAATTTCAGAAATCAGATGTTGATATTTCAAAAGTCCATCCCGATGCTGCCTTATTTGTTCTCTTGGAATAAGGAACATACATTGAGTAATTTAAAACTTTTTATATTTCGGAGTTACAATTTGGAAGTACAATTTCACTATCAAAATTTCTTTATAGGTGTATTAAGATGCAATAAAAATGGACGAATTTTAAACATAGAATTCCACCCGAACTCCATATTATGAAATCTATCTATAAATGAATGAAAGAAAATATTATTAAGGCAAGGTTGGGCTCAGATTCGTAAATCGTTCATCTAACCTCGATAAATACTTGAATTTAATGCTAAAATTAGAAAAGATACAAAAACAACAAAAAGATTTGGGTTGGTAGGGAAAATTATTCTTACGTGAAGGTTAAAGAGGACAAAAAAGATTGGTTTCTAACGCCTTCTTTATGCTCGGATAACAAGAGTTGACAGAGATTACAAAACCCATCTAATTAATAAATCTGATGAAACCTTAAGCGTTTCCCCCCTAGACGCGACTGGATAAGGCCCACTATCCTGTTTATGTTATGGAAATCCTTCCTCGAAGTTCTTTTTCAAAGCGATCGTTTACACGCTCAATTGAGTCCCAATTCTTTCTCCGACGTCGACCGCTTTTGAACTTCCCTTTCCTTGTTTTCCTCTTCACAGCCACTCATCGCCTCTCCACAAACACCACCCAATTTCGCTCTTTGGGTTCCTTTTCTGAATTTCATCCGAATTTCCAAGATCTGACTCACTTCTCTCATCCTACTCATCCCCATTTTTCTCTTCCCTCACCTTACTCCTCCCAGTTTACGTGCACCCTCTTGGATTCCCCCTCCACTCACCTCTTCCTCCCTCCCACTCTCTCTCTCTCACCTCTCTCCCTCACTATCTCCTCATCAGAGGAAGTGGAGCTGCTTCTATTCCTGAATATGTAACTCCCTCGCCCCTCTCTCCGGACACATTCTCCTCTTTTCGCCACATCTTCTGAAAGGAGGCGCAAGACGACACCCACGCTCTCTGGCGCTCTGAGCGTGCCCTTAACTCGAGTTGTTAACGGAGGGTGTGTTTGGTTGCACCTTGTTTGCGGTGAGGAATTCGGAGTATTCAATCTATATTGGATGTCTTCGCTTCCAAGCAAGTTGGTTATCATTGGGATATTTCAGATCAACCGAAACGGGACGGTGTTTAGTGGCTCCTGGAGTTTAGGCACCATGCAGAGTCCGCTAATAGTGGGTTTCGTTCTTAAACACATGCAAAGCAAACTTTATCACTCCTCGTCTATATGAATAATGTTATTCAAAGGGTCATTTCATGGTGAAACATGAGAATTTACCCTCTCAAGATTTTTTGCTCAATGAGGAAAGAACTAACAACTTCCTTCTTTGCCTGATGGAAGAAGACTCATCTGAGCCTCAATATCACCCTAATAAAGACCGCAAGACCTATCGTGCCTATTCTCCTAATTTCTTCTTCAAAGCATTTCATTGGTAATGGTGGAAGAGACCAATCATTAGCAAAAAGATTTACTATACAGTCACGCATTATAATAGGCACGATGTTGAGAAGTGACTTTATCTTCGAGAACAAAACAAAAGCATTATCGATTGCATTTGCTTTTCTTCCTGTGAATGCAGGAAATCAGGATATCGGTGGACGGGATTCGGAACGTCTGGTTGCCCTAATTTTTATGACAGCTTCTAATATTTGTTTCGGTATCCTTACGCTTAAAATCAACATATTTAAATACAACTCTCACCATTCTTTATATTTAATTGCATTTTATTTCAAAACCTGTATCAAGAATTGTCATGATGTATGAAATCTCATCGCATTCAATCGAGCAAAAAAATTGATGCTTTGTTTTTCATTTAATAATTAGAATACTGCCGAGCTATTCAGTAAGAAAAATACATTTTGGGATTACGCGAAACATTTTGAGTTAATGAAATAATAATTAATTCCCTTTTTCATTTCGAATCTTATTTATCTACACTAAACTTATATCCTACATGATTGCTCCATGAAAACCACTCAATGAGATTCGAAACGAACAACTGTGAAAATGCAACTTGTAACTCCTTGCGGTAAAATTTTTCAAAATCAAATCAAAATTATCAAAAGTTGATAAAAGCTCACTTAATTTTCCTACTTTAATCTCCTATAATATGTTCGCCTTTGAGTGTTATGATAGTTTTGAAAAACAGATGTAAGATCAAAGAAGATCGTAAGAGTCAACGTTTCCATCGATGTTCTTTTTTGCGGTGTTATTTATAAATCGATGAAGCAGTCATGGGGCATATGATCGAGTGTGATTCAAAGTTATCGCTAATGGAATGTGCATATTTTAATATCTTTGGCATATTTCCAAAACAGTTTCTTTTTTAACCTCGGATTTTGCTTCCAGCTTCATGAGTTGGACCTCTAGTAAAACCACGGTCATTGCCTATAAATAGTGGAACTGGCGGCTATATTTTTACGTCCCAACGCTTTTAATGAAGTGAGTTTATTTTTGAAGCGTATAAATAGTATGAAATGATAAGATAAGAATAAAATCGTAAGGTTCTTTGTTTTAGAATTAGCGAGGCATTTTCAGCGAGGGTTATTCTAGTAATAGTTATTTTAATACTAAACGCTAATTACCTAAAGATTTTCTCCAGGAGAGCCCTGGCTGTTGTGCAAAATAGAAAAGGTTGATTATTTATATGAATTACCGCATAGTAATGATATGCCAAATTATATCTACAATATATACTGTAAATGTGTTACTCTTTTCAGTTAATTAATTTAAATCTCCAGTGCATTGGATTTTCGACTATTCTTCAGTATTCTGCAGGTTAAAGAAGCGACAAATGAAAACATCGTTTGTGTTACCATTTCCTTTCGTTTAATTTACTTTTCCGTCGTACTTTTTATTTGCAGAATCCCTATTATTTTGGAGATATTTTTTCTCACTTTTAAAAATGTATAAGTAAATCCTTTCAGGATAGCTCATTAGAGAGCCAAGGCCAAGTATTATTTACCATTGGTAATACGTGATCATTCTTTTCATTTACATAATCCCATCGACTCCCAAGCCACCTAATAGTTCTTCTATGATCGACATTAATGGATCCGCTACCTGTACTTATTCAGTTTACTCCCCCATTTTTCATGATACTGAGTATATTAGCATATAACGTTCTGAATCTCAATGGGAATCTAACTAGGCTCCGTTAACTCTCAAGGCGAAACCGCAACCACTAACCGCAAAAGTATCCTAGAGCAGTTTAACACTATTTAACTAAGGATTCAGCATGGAAGTAAGGCATTTCTTCGAAGAAATCGCAGGGGTAAATTTACACTCAAAATCATTGATTATTATTTTTTTATAACTTCAGCGTAGCAGTATCCGCTATTTTTGCAAGTGGTCCTGGATGCAATTACCGGTTGAGGTAATTTCACATATCGTCATTAAAGTATTGGGGAACATTCTGAATTACTTCTGGAGAGCCATTAATATGATGAGGAAGTCTATATGCTGATCATTAGTCATCTAGTACATGTCTATTTTGGCAGGACCTTGAACTTGAATGGGATGTTGCGCTAAAAATATATTTTTTTGCTGTTTATATGACCAAGTAATAAAGAAGGTGTTTCATTCAGGCAAAATCCTTTTCTATGAGGAAATTAAGCCAATGACTCTATTATGCCCTCTGAATTAAAATATCTAATGGATATTTTACTCATTGTCAGTTGATCAACCTAATGTTTCAAATTATTCGTTGGTGGAAAAATATGAAAAGCAATTCCCTGTAAATACATGTATACGTAAATCAGTCATTTTCCTTTTATGTAACATGCGGTGTACTAAAGTGATTTATGTGTAAATATAAATAGACATATGAGTTAAATTTGGTATCATCAATTTTCTGTTTTTTTCTTGCACCCTCGTAAATGCAGAAGGCACGATGATACACCACTTTCTTTGAATGTCTGAATGAGATGTACGATTTTCGCTACTCAACTGTTCGTCATCGTCAAAGACCGAAAGTGTGTGTAAGGGGCGTATATCAGCGGGAAACTTCCCAGAGAATCGGATGTAAGGCAGGTTTCGCCGTAGGCTTTATGGAGTTGGGCCGTGGGAGGGCCTCGAGAGGAGAGGGGATGTGTCGGGCGAGTCCCAAGCGACCAGTTAGAGTTAGGGCACAACGGGAGGAGCAGGAGGAAGGACCGAGCGAAATAACCGAGGGTCGAGAGGACCTCGCGAGAACCGATAGCCATGCACCTCCCGATTATGGCTCCCGCGACCGAATTGGAAGATTCCGAAGACGACTGTATCGTGGTGACCGGGTCCTTAAGACTACCCTCTCTGAAGCTCAGAGAAGGATGGGCCAAGGCTCACATACTGTTTCGACTTTGTCCGGATGAAGATGAAGGTGAGGGAATCAAAAAACGGTGTGGTGATTGGTGAAGTTGTGGGGAATATTTCGTAAGCCTGTTGATTCACGAAGTGAAGAGCCGTTATTTGTGGTTATGAATGCGGGAACGTATAAGTGGGGATGCGAGGAAGAATAAGTCTAGTTAAAGTGAATCATCAAGAGAGTTAATAGAGAAATACATGTGCTCTATGGTGGCTGTATGGAATACCATTACCATTGATGGAATAATCAGTAGTTGAGATCAAGTTTAATTCTACCAGTTCTGCTGAATCATCGGTGTATTTCCTAGGATGTGTGCGTCGATCATTGCGGTTAATTATTGTGTTGAAATTTCTAATTAAATTTATATGATACATTTCACAAAATAACTTCAAGAGGAACACGAGTTGTTCTTTGGGTAACAAAGTAAGTATAAAACAGAGAAATACTTTTAGATGAGCTTCATTAATGCTGACGGTATTGAGGATTGCCTAAGGTTAAACCGCACAGCAGATAGGAAAGAGGCGAATGTAGAAATTATAGATCTAATCCTCTGTTTTATTCATAATTATTCTGCAAAAATTTGACTTTCCTCTGCAAGCAGAAACGATCACTGCGAGTGAGCATTTTTCGCAAGCCATCGAATTTATGATGAAGGATGAACTAACTGTGGGTTTGAACACAGTATTTTACTCGGAGAAAGGTCTGTATGAATAATTAAATCGCGAACACCGCAGATTTTCGGGTAATTTTCTCTTCATATTTATTAATTTCTATTATAGGATAACTTTTATTAGATGTGTAATGCAGTTTCAGAAACGTGAGGTAGTTTGAAACCTATGACGCACTCTCTGCCGTGGAGTCGAAGTTCTTAAAAACGCGTTTCTAATTGACTTGTGTTTAGGAGAACCAGTAAATCTTAAGAGCGGTCTATAAGCCTCAAAGGGTCGAGAGAGAGAGAGCAAAGTTGGATAATGGAGCTCATTTGACTATAAATAACTCAGGAAAGTTGAATGTACCAATATATCAACGTTTCTGCCATTTTATAATTTTTTAATTCATTAGGGTTGTGATTTTTGCTTACGACTTAGTACAAGAGGAAACTTAATTATTTCATTTATGTTTTACCTCCGATGAGCTGAGTAGAAGGGGGTAGCATACCTATGGCACGGTTGGCCAAAGTGGCACTCGGATTCATTAGAAGGCTCTGCTTGTTGAGTTTTAATGATTTATTCTCTTAAAACAATGAAGCTTAAACTCAACTAATTGTGAATACTATCAACTAATATTGTACATCCGCCAATATTAACATATCAAGTATATCGTCGATGTTTTAAGGCTGATAACGTCAGCATCTCACGCTATGGTTTGGCACCACATTGGCACTCAAGTCTTTCATTTTATTAAATATAGCAATCTTCCGACGAAAGATCCCTGGCATAGAAAATAACTTTCAAACTTATTCACTAAAATTTATAAACAAGTAATACGAAAATAGAATGTTTGTTATAATGAAAGACGTTATGCAATTTATATTAATTTACTGCATGAAAAATTCGAAGTTTGCCCCCAGGCAACTCTTCCGTTTGCCAGAATTCCGGCTGGATTTGGTTTAAGGGCAAGTCTCCAACTTATTTTGGATTATCTTCACCAGTCATTTAGTTAAAGTCTGCACAATTTTATATTTCGCTATATTATGATGGAATTTAAAGTATTACACATACTTTTCCCTCTCATGTATTTTGTAATTATATGTTATTGCGGTTTATAGCAATTAGAATTTATACTCTCCGGGAAGATAAGAGAAAGACGTGATAAATAATTACTAGTCGTCATAAAGAGAGAGTTCAATTGACTCTTTCTTATTATATTACCCGATTCATATTCTAAGGTTATGAGTCTATTCTAATACTATTCTTCTATGAAAAAGAAAGATAACTCTAGCAAACCAACGAATTATATTCTGAGTTATTAAAGTTTTCGCTTTTTCGAAAATTATTCACGCAAAAACTTGTCACATTGCTCATTTTTATGTATCACTTACTTTGAATTAAAATATGCATAATAATAATACGCATTGATTCGGGCGAGATTGAGACTAAAAGTTCCCTCTTCAATCTAACTCATTCCATGATGTTAAAAGTAAGAGTGAATGATACATAATTCGATAAATTAACACTAGTGGATACAATTATTCAATTAAATCACAACAAAAGTCACGCTATAATGGAATACAAAAATCAATAGTAATCGCTTCTATGTATAGAATTATCTTTTTTTTTCAACTACATCCTAGGTTATTTTTTAATATGATAAAATATCCTAAAAGGGTAAAACTATTAGATTCTTCTAAGAGAAAAATAATTCTCCATTCTACTAGCATTACAGCTCCAATTCAACAAATTACGATTTTTGTCGGATTCACTAATATGAATTATGAAAATTTTCCGTAAATTAAAATAATATTATGGTAGATGAATTTGACTGGTTTATTATTAAATCTATATGCAGAAAAAAATTCAGCTCTGCAAATATCAATTATGACATATACATGTAATAGTACTCCTTACAATGGTAAATTATTAAACTTACTAGCTAGAGAGGAAAACAATAAACTATATCAATTAAGAAAATTAGATATTCTTGTCTTAATTTGCTCAAGGTTAATGTTTTGTTTAAATTTCTCGTGCTTTTTATCCTAATCATATAAAACTGAGAGATTATATATCTATTCAAAGAACTATTTCAATAATTGTTTTAATATTCCATGGGTCTTATGTAGAAAGCAAAGCTTTGTATAAAACCTGTCACAAACATTACACAAATACAACAATATTCACATCGTAAATGAAAGATTAAATAAAGTCTTAATCTAAAGAAGACATTTTATTTTGATGAAGTAGTAGTTTTGATATTACATTCTTACTGGTAGAAGAAAACTTAAATTTAAAGTATACATATGATTAATATATTTGAAAACGGAATAACTTAATTGAATAAAGAATAAAATCTAATATGTATGATTTAAAAATACATTTTCTCTTAAACGAAATCTTCCAAGTAAAATTCACGAAGTATCAGTCTAGAGGTGAACGACCCAACGTGAAAAAATCAGATAGAAAGCCTTAAATGTAAACCTGCAGATATAGTTACGTACTTGGATATTTGGTAATAAAATAGAATATGTGAAGATATAAGGAGAAAATAATTTTGAAAGACAATGCTTAATCCAGCATAAGAGATGAAGAGTAATGAGCTAATGATTAGTCTTGAGAAAACAAAGGGAAAGGTTAGAAAGTTTGGATGGAGTTTGAGGAAGTGATGAGAAAGGTGGGTTATCTATAGAAGAAGACATGGCAGACACACAGGACAGTTTTTGAGTCCAATCATTGATTAATGGAAAGAGCTGAAGGGTGTGAACAATATATCTTCGGGAAATTTGATGAAAAACAAAGTGCTTGAAGCTTGCAAGTATTTAAACTTGAAAAGAATTTAGCTCAGCGGAACATGATGGACAGTCTCCACGGAAACATATCTTCATATTAGCAACAGAACATTTTTTTATTACGAATTTTAAAAAGTATCTTCAACTAGTTACAGCATAAATCGGTAATTAACTGCCATTAATCAAGTAGAATCTACAAGGAGAAGGTAGAATAGATTACGATGCAATTTAAATGATATCGTACATCTCTACTCATATATTTTATTATTACCCTTTAAAATGTGTCTTACTTCAGGTCTCCAGGACAATAATTTTAACAACATAAAGGAAGTTACTTAATAAGAAGTTACTCTAATAAAAATTTACCCCATAACGCTTACACTTTTTATTGTAATTCATATATATATCGGAGTTCATGCAGAAGATTTGATAGGGGTAAAGTTTGCTTATGGTTGCCAGCTTTCCATCAATGTGAAAATGAAAAAAATTCTGACGCCACACTTAAAGTTACTCTATTGTGTGTATTTTCTAAAACAATAAAACCGAAAGGCGTTTGATCATAGCAAGCTTTGGATAAAATCAGAGGATTTTGACAGCTTATGAATGTTACTATGTTATGCATGTATTGTTTTCCATTATAGAGAGCTTCGTTCATCTGAATTTTAGGAAGAAGTATCAATAACTTAACTCCACATAACTACTGAGTTTAAATTATTGCTTAATTTCTCATACACAACAGTTGAATCACTGAAAACATTTATAAAAATATTCCTTTAAACGTGTGCGCTTGTGTGAATTTTACGAGTGCGGTCACAGATTCTTTTACGCAAAACTCTTTCACAAGAGTAGTAAATTACTACATTCATGGCTCATCTAACAGTAAAGTAGGCAGGCTTTGCCTTTGGAAATTAATCATGTGGTCAAGTGGAACGAATATAGCATTGTTTTCGAAAAATAAATAATTTATCGAAAGAGAAAGTGGTGAGGCCGAGGGAGATAAAGGATGGGAAGGAGAATGCGAGAGAGAAACGAAGGAGAAACCGTGCGAACCCAGAGGAGAGAAGGCTGAAGGATAATTTTGGCACAGACTCCACCTCTTCCAAAGTACGCTCCCACTCGCGGCCATCCATCCACCCACGCCACCCTCTCCCACCCCTTCCCTCCTTTTCCCCTCTTTTTCTGTTTACAGCGAACTCACACGCGCTCGGCTTACCACTTTTTCAATTTCCTTAAGCCCTCGCGATTTTAAGGAAACGTTCAGTATGAGTAAATAAATTGACGAATAATAGCTATATCAATGAATATTTATAATTTTTCATTACTGTAATAGCTATATCAATGAATATTTATCATTATTCATTACTGCATTTGCTAAATTATTGAATAATTGGATTCCGGATATCCAGGTGGGCGGTGCGCTTGGCTTTGATGTAAGTGGCAACGGGTTCGATTCCAGCTGGAATTTTTTACGAAATTACCGAACTTGTCAAAGCAGTTTTAACAATACTAACAGTTGCTTAGAGAAATTCTCAAGATGTTCAATATATGCCTTCAATAAAATGTTCACTATTTCCCGGAAAATAATGAAGTTGCATCGATTATATAATAATTTTATTGCATTCAAATCACTATGCTTGGAGAGAATGCATGAAGGCTTCAATCGCACAGCATTCGGGTTTGTGAATATAAAATCTAAGTAAATATGACAACGCTTGTATTTACTGCTGAGTATTTTCCATAGGATTTAACTAAAACTAAGTGTGGAATTAGACACTGCTTGATGAATATTCTTCCGAGTTTGATTCACCACTTCGTGTTACTCTCCATTCTATAGAGGGAAAACAGAAAATATTATAGAATATTTAAATGGGTTGTCTGCAAAAGAGACATAGAACAACAACTTTCGTAAACACCCCCGGGTTAGGAAACAGTCTTTTACGCTAGACTTTGAAAGATGTTTTTACAAAATTTTAGTGTCTGAAGGTCTCGAATCAATTAAGATGTTGTATCGTATACGACCTAGCAAAAGTTTTTTTCGGTAGTGGTATCCTTACTCGCCAGTGTCTCATTACGGTAGTCTCCTGTCGATGGAAGAGAAAACGATTTTGGACCATAGAATTGGAAATATTTGGTAAAGTTTCTCTTAACGAATCATTAAAAATATTTGGAAAAATTGATTGACCCCGACGTGATTTGAACACGCAACCTTCTGATCTGGAGTCAGACGCGCTACCGTTGCGCCACGGAGTCGCACACAAAATAATGCTAGAGTACTATACTATTTTCCTGTAGTATTACTAATAAATTATTTAAACTTTATTAAAGTAATGACATTGCCCAAAAACATATTCAGGTGAACCATAAGGACGAAGTAAGTAATAATCTCGGAATTTTGAAAAATGTATTTCGTTGTTGATTTTATTTTCTCGTAACTATCGCCTTTTATTTGGCCCGTTTCCACACACATAATGCGTACATACAATTGTAGACAGTTAATGGTATCTCCGGACAAAAGATCTGAATCGTAAAATCTGAGTTTGATTGTGCACTTCCTGTTTAAGTTTCCTTAGATGGTTTACATACGGCGTAGAATTGATGATTCCAGAGTCACACTGTCGCTTCAAATCCATAGTGCGAATGAGCATTGATATTATTTACTAATGAGTTAGTTTTACGTAGTTTTCGATTTTGACTTCTTAGCACTGATTAGATTCAGCATTAACTTCGTTGCTGTTGATATGTAATAACATGCCTTCATTAAAAACAAACAAGAAAGCCATGTGTCTCTTAACCTGAGAAAAAAAACTGGTGGTCCATCGTGTTTGAAAATTTGACTGTAGATTACATTAGTTGCTCTTCTAATCACCACTCACTTCTAGAACATCATACATTTTTCAGTTTTTATTCGGCGATTTTAAAACAGAATCGAGATGGTAGATAACAACAGACCAGCGGTCTCGTTGATCACTTTCCATATATCAAGTTTTTAGTTCTCCGTCCCCTACGTCTTTCCCCATTGTGTTCTTCGCATTCTTTTAGTGTTTACATCCTGCTAGCCTTAGCGTTTATACCTTCTCTCCTCTCATCTCTGATAATCTTCACTCCTTCTAAATTTGGCTCAAAACAAAGCACAGTAATGTCTTTCAGACTTAGTCTGGATGCGATCCAGAATGTCGTTTGGCCTACCGGAGAAGGATAGAGCGAGAGCGGAATAGCAAATTGAATGGCGTCTTACATTGCTTTCGGAGAAAGAAAGAAATAAAAATGCCCCCTAGTGCGCACGGTGGAGATAGCCTTGAGGGTATCCTCCTAGATATTAATCAAGCTTTACTTTCGTTTGGATAAAATTAGGTGCTCATTTAGAAAGTTTCCGGCCACCGACTTTCGTAACGCCTCTAACCCATTGCTTATGGTGCTTAGTTAGCAATATGCTACATTCGCAAGAAGTTGTCCATTTACATTCTCATAAACATACTTACTTCTTTACTTTTCAAGAAAATTATTTTTATATGGTAATGTAACCCGAAAATAATTTTATTTTAATTTATTCCTTAACTCAGGAATTTCATATGCTGAAAATATATTGAGCAATAATAGAATATACGCCGTTAAATTATAAAATTAAGGGTTCTCTTAAGGAGGATGTAATAGTCCAGTCTTAGCAAATGTAATGCATGAATTTTGGGGGAGTTTTTACATTCACTGAAGTGAAAATATTTCAAACTTAGATATCATAAAAAGGTGCCTCACAGAAAGGCACATCTATAAATTGCTTGAATAATTAGTGATGAAATCCTCCTATATTCAATGTATTGAATGATTGGCCATTTGGTGTTTTAGGCCTTTGAGATTTTTGAGAGATATTTAAAACTTCTTTAATTTTAATTTGATTTCAATCAACTATTCAATGACTTAATAATCTAAATTTTATCTTGATGACACTATTACAAATTTAATTTGTCTGCATTTTCTCCGAATCATAAAGTGGAAGCTAGCTATTATCATTAATTCCCAAAAACTACACAATATTTGAATACTTTTGAATCACTTTATTTTGGTATAAAAAATTCAAATTAATAACATTTTTCACATCAAATCATATCGCAATCTTCAAATATGTTGGCATTTTGCCATTTAAACCTTCAATCGCCACAGCTGTTTACTTGTGATTATCTTGTTTTAAATTGGGAGAGGGTGGTTACAAAACAGATGTCCTATCCCGGGTACCCTCTCTCACGATTGAAACATCTCTTTCACAACTGAATCCCTTCGAACTAATGCAGTATATGTGCACCATCGATAAAGCCAAGCAAGCCACCAAGATTTTCTGTGGATTTCGGGAAGTAATCTCAATATGTATTGAGAATGGCTGAATAATTTTATTGGAAGTATGTGAAGGATTACTCTAGCATAAAGTTAATGGAAGAAAAATAAAGCTACTTGTTGTTAATGAGGAGTATTGAGTGAAAAATCAAAGAGATATCAGGATGTCATTAACGAATATCTATTCAGCCGTGAAAAGTGCATTGACATATGTTTGGGGAGCTTTTGGGAGCAGAAGCAGTGAGTATCTAATTTTGCTTGAAACATTCTTCACCAAGTTAAAACATTTCTAAGCAATAAATTCAATTTTAATCATTACAATCTCAATCGGAAGTGTGTCGAAAAAAAACTCATCTGAAATATCGAAGTCCCTTCGTTGGATTTGTTAGCAAATAATAATTATAATATTCATTGCTAGGATATATAGCATTGACGTAATTAAATGAAGAAAGAATTTGGTTCTCTAGGGACAATACATTATAACGAAATAGCACGGTGCGTAGCCTGCCAATGTTTGTGGATTCCTGACTTCGGAATGATGACGATATTTTACGGATTCAAAGGATGTGGAAGTATAACACCACACTTGATCAATTGTCTTGTTTGTGTAATTTTCCGTGAAGTAAAATACATCCATTTATTTTGCGAAATTATTTAAATTAGTGTACCTATCTAATTGTGAAGAATAAACCTGAATGGCTGTGCGGTCTGGACTTAAAAAAATGTCAAAACCGTTTTTTTTCAATCATTTATACAATAGGTGAGTATGTTACAAGATATAGATAAGATAAAATATAAGTGTGCTTGAGATTGTAACTTCAGCCAACTTTCTTAATACATTTGGATTTCTAACTATTAATGGCGGTGGCTAGGTTAGTAAAAGAAATGTTGAAGCTAAAATTCGTGCGCTAACGCTGCGTCAAGAAGTCGCTCGATGCGTGATCCAATAAGGGAAATAAAATGTTCTTCGAAACAGGAAGACTTATCGAGCGTTTTGCTCGTCGCAGCAGCAACAGGTGGAGAGAAGGCTCGAGCGTGCTTATGCGGAAGGTTAGAGCGATTCCAGTGACGCATTGGTAACGAATTTGTGCCACTTTAAAGGTAACGCTGATTCACTCTTCGTGATTCCTTTTCTTGTCATGCAAAAGAGTTGTATATAATAAATAGGTCGTTAATAAGGTATTTTATCAGCAAATTATCCTCTAAAGCGGCGTCATTAGTTTGATCATAACACTTAAGTGAATTGTGATAAAATAACTGTGCTACGTAAATTCGATAGAATGTAGTAGATAGAGAGGTTAAAATAATATTTGTAGATAAAATGCCTTTGCATCCATTAAGAGGCGATGTTATTTAGGGATAACGTGATATTGAAATCGATTTCAAAGTTTCAAATGTCTGATAGTAGTAATAGTGGAATATAATGATATAATTGCAACTACAATCATTTAACAATCTCTCTTTCAGATTTACTACTATTAAATGCAATTCTCCATAGAGTAACAGTTTTTACAAGTGGTAAAACTGCTATACGTCAGAAATGCAGTTAAGATTTAAATTCGATATCATATTTACGATTAAAAATTAATTATTCTGATTGCAGTGCATTCATTTTAAGTAATTCTTTTTAGAATAATAAATGCCATCATTATCTTAAATTACGTAAAATTTATCGGAGGATCCAAGGAAAAAAATAATACATCCACTTCTTAAGTTTTAATTCTAATTAAAGCTATTTTTAGAAAGAAGTTGATGTTTACAATACATAGTGTGCTGCTAGGGTAATTTGAGGAAATATTTCTAATCGCTGATTCATTCTTCTAGGAAATATTTCATGTGCTCACATAAATTAATGTATTTAGCTATATTGTTTCTCTCATTCAGCTCTTATTTTGGTATTAGGTAATATAAGAAAATTCTATCCACAAAACTAACTGAATGAAATAGTAACATGAGACACGAAAAACTATAAGAATTGAATTAGTCAAAAAAGTGTCTGCCTCACTTTGATCCTTATTTACCTGGTCTCCGGCATTTCTGTTTTCGAACAAAGTTTGTTGCTACATCACCTTATGACTAGTGTAGTCTGATTTAAAATGTTTCGATGCTCGAGGAATGCTTGTTCTTGACCGGATGCCTTATTAATTTGACAGATGTTCCTGGCCCTATCGGCGGTGAGCCGATAGTGACAGACAGCGGCAGGAACTGGGTGACACTCTCATGGCCAAAACCGAAGACTAAAAGTGAATCCGCTCCAGTGCTCGCTTACAAAGTTGAAGCATGGCTCGTCGGAGAAGGCGCAAGATGGGTGGAGGTGAGCATTTTTCGCATTATAATTCCGATAGAAGGGAATAATTACCTTACCTTTCAAACTGGGAAAAGCGTCGGAGCTACTCCTGCATCTATTGTGCATTTGACATCATTTTTGACCATTTTGATAGTTTTCCTTGGTTTTGGAAGTAAAGTTCGTATTTCTATATAAGGGATAAATATGGTGAAGTTTTATTTCAACTGTATCTCTGTTGAAATTAGTGCAGGAAAAATAATGTTTGGCTGACTAAACAGATTTCATTCTAAACTATTCATTGGTAGAGTTAAAATTGAAATTAATCGTTCGAGATCATTAGTATTATAACAGTTTCGCTTTTACTGACTTATCGATTTGAATCACCATGCAAAAATCGTGCGTTTATGTCAAATATTTACTATTATTTATGCATAAATTATTCATTTGTAATAATTAGATAATTATGTTTGTTTTTCCATCATAGTCCTGCGGATTTTAGTATAATTTCATCTCCCCGCAAAGGTAGTTATCTTGTCTCGAATAATTCATCTTTCGCATTATCAATGAGGAAAATGTTCTATTATTGATTCATATTTAAAATTAGGCGCATTACGCAATGCTTATACCTCTCAAGGGCTCCCGGATGACCAAGGGGGCAACGCTTTCGGCTTTGGTGAGAGTGTCCTGGGTTCGATTTCAGCTGGGAGCACATGAGCGAAATTACCTAACCCGTCGAAGCACTTCTAAAAAACCAACCAACCTATTTATAAAATAATACTTGCTTATAATACCCTTTTGTTTACAGCTTGGAATGTCTCCGATCCCGAGTTTCGACGCCTTTGGTCTTCAAGGAGGCAGAGAATACCTCTTCCGTGTGACTCCAAGGAATCGCTACGGATGGGGAGAATCAGTGACGACGTCCACTCCGGTTGCTCTCGGCAAGCACATGATTCTTCCGGAGTTCATGAGCATTCTTCCGGGGCAAATGAAAGCCTTGAGAGGAATGGATATCAAGTTAGAGTGCCAGGTACGAATCAGACTATCTATAAGTAACTTTTGGGGTCTACTGTACAATAAACATAGAACAGGAATTAAGGCAACATTAATCTTGGCAATACTATGGTTCTACGTAATGAAATAATGTCATAGTACGAAGTACAAATAATTACCGAATTCATAAGGTAAACACATGAATATAATTCTTCTGCTTCTGAAATTTTGTCTTCATATCCTACCAAAATCTTCACTGTTATTGGGAATATAATCAACTTTTTTGTGATACCATGGAGTAACTAGTTATTCTATGGTGATACCTAATTTCATGATACGCAAATCAGAATATAATGATATGGAACAAGATAAGTTATCAGCAGAAAGTTCTTAAACTTATAACATTAGTTACCACATTTTGTGATTGATGTGCAAGTGATTAAATTAAATTCTTTATATCTCTTTGCATAGCTTTTATTTCGGTTCCCTTTCGATATAACGGCAAAAATCTCACTATTATTTCTATCTAAACAAGCACTGGACAACCATGTCAACACCAACAATAACCATCAACAAACTAAAGTATTTACATATTTAAGTTACGAGTGTTTTTAAAAATGTATACATGACTAAATTAACAATATTACATCATGATAACTTTCTTGTGCTGTGAAATTATCTGTTAACAAATTAATTCGATAATTTGTGTATATTTGTACGATAAGACTGAAAATTGAAGAGAAACATTCTGGTAGACATCTCTAGTCCAGTTATAACGACAGTTTTTCGCAGAAACGGAGTTAGATGTGGTTAATATATAGCCTGATAACCATTGATAACCTGAGTTGACAGGGTTGAAAATCCAAGATTATTCTTGAGAGCAGTTTATCATCACAAAAGTTGTAAAGAAATTTAAATGTATTCTATCTTTAAAAATTCATGAGAAATTTAAAATGCTCTCTTTCATAGCAATAAGGAGAAAATACAAAGCAGTGTGGCCGAAGAGCTTCGGAAGGCTTTAAAAAAAAATGTTCAGGATTCACTATTCATAAATTTAATATCTTCCTTTGAATCAGTAACGTCTCAAATTGCATTCATCATAAATTTTGAGATTAAATCGGAAAAATTGCTAACTTTTGCATTTCTTACAGGTCCGAGGTGATCCAATCCCAGAAATCCGTTGGTACCGAGATGGCTTCCTTCTCTTTGGCAAGGCAGAGGGAGAAGAAAAGAAAGTGGAAGAAAAGAGCGAGGATAAGAAGAGGTTACAAATCACGTTTGACGGCTCCAAATGTGCCCTCGCAATAAAAGAAGTTCGTGAGTCTGACACTGCTCGATACATGTGCGAGGCTTCAAACGCAGCTGGAAGAGTATCTACGTTCGCACGCCTACTCGTCGTCACGGACCCCAAAGTGTGGGCCGCCGATGGAAAGCTCAGGAAATGGTAAACAAACGAATTCCTGCGCGAAAGATATTCTTACACGGTTTTTTAAGGAGGTAAAGGGCATTCCCCGTTATTTCTTTTCAACTGCTATTTCAAGACACTGTGAACAAAGGAATGAGAGTTTTGATTTTATGTTAGCACCGATAACTACGTTCCCTTACAATGCAAAAGAATTTGCTGTCTTTTCATTTTACAGTGCCTATTAATTAATTTTTCTTAGAATATATAATTTTTACTAATAATCACGAATATAGACTATCACGAAGATTATCAGTTTAGAGTCATATATAATCGAGTTTTAACCAATTTTTCGTGTTTGTTCATGGCACATGAAATTAATAAGTATTTGTATTTTATACCGAAGGGTGAATTTTGTCGATACATTTTATCTGTAGGCTCACATTCCCTATATATCGCCACTCATAGCCCTTTCTTCAATTTTGTGTTAAACAGCCCAACCACGAACTGTTAAATATTCAACTTTGCCCTAAGTCAACAAGAATGTCCTTTTCCTCCAATTTTACCTTCAAATACTTCATTAGTGGCTTATAATCTCCAAAAGCCGTCTTTGTCGGCGTTCCTCCTCTTACTTGTAAAGGATTGCGCGGAAAAGTGCGGCATTCCTTTCTAGCTTTCTCCGACTACCGGGAAGTAAGAGCCTCCTCTTAAAACGCCGACAAAGACGGCTTGTGGAGATTTTAAACCTCTAATTCATTAACAGCCGTGTTCCATAACTTCTTTCTTTACTTCAAATATTTCTGTTAGCAATCCTATTCTATCAATATTTGGTCCATCCATTCCTTTTGCTTTGGTCGTACTCTCTAAACACATCCTATTCCTTTCCAGCTTTCTATCTCGAAAAATTCTACATTCATTTCCTTATCAACTCAACATACTTTTTACATTCCATGTCACATCTCCAGCGCTACAAAACTTTTAATGCCCTCCCTTCTTGTGCTCCACACTTCACTTCCATGTAGAAAATGCTCCATCTTAGTAAAATATAGAAAATGTAACAGTTCTAAATAAAAAAAATTGTTTCACCTAATATCTAATACAAAGTTTTGTTGTCCCCAGGAGGATGCAAAGTGTTGGCAGAGATGGAGAAGGGGATGGCGAAGTGGTGGGAAAAGCTTCTGTATCAGCCCTGGAAGATGGAGACTTGACCTGTGAGTTCCCTCCGCAGTTCACCATGCGACTGAGAGATCGCAGAGTCCAAATGACCTATCCCGTGAGACTGACCTGTCAAGTAGCAGGAAATCCAAGACCTGATGTCGTCTGGCACAAAGATGGAATACTAATCAGCCCAGCAGAAGGTAGGTCATTCAAAATTGTAGTAGTTCACCATCAACTTTATCAAATCAGTGGTAAAACACCTACCTAATACACTTTGAAAACCAATGAAATCGAGAAATATTCATCATCTCAAATTGTATTTAAGTGTCATAACTTGTGGAAAAGGAATAGAAGTAGTTTCTTGACACTGAATTAACCATACCGGAGAGAAATTATTTTCTTTGTCAAGTATCATTCAAGAATCGTTCAAACCTTTTTATTAACTTTTTCACCCGAGTAGTTTATAATTACAGGCTTGAATTGAAAGTTAATTTCAACTAAGGATCTCTACATATGGCTCGTCTGAAAATTTGAATAGTTGAACCTTCGTGGATTTTAATTTGATTTTATAAGGAAACTATCGAAAATTTTCAATATAAATTAGCAAGTTTTAATTTTATGTATCGATGCAGATAGCCCTTAATTTTATTTTGACTGGTGAAGTCGACGTAATGAATAATGCAAATGTACTCATGATTACAAAACACAATGATATCCAATTTTAAATTTACATTAAAATTTCTTCAAATATAATTTCCCATGAGAATCCATTAGTATCTGTTGATGATCTTCTATTCTTCACAACACTGTATGAAATGAAAATGTTATTCCTTTGTTATTGATAATTGATTGGTAAGAATTGAATTTGCAATGTTCTATTTTATGAAGACGATCGCTGGGCCATCACAAGTGACGAGGAACGATTCCACACCCTCGAGTTGAGCCGCGCAGTAGTCGAGGACAGTGGCGAGATCTCAGCCACTGCTGAGAACGCACACGGATCTGTGTCCTGTCGTTGTCGCCTCGTAGTTGACAAAGGAATCAGGGCGTACGTGGCTCCTGAATTCTTGTTCCCTCTCGAAGGAGAGGTCGGCCCTGGGGGAGGTCCAGTGGCATCTGGAGAAGTGGCCCTCAAAGTACCAGAAGGTGGAGAGATAAGGCTATTGACACACGTCGAAGCTTATCCATCCGTCGGCATCATGTGGTAAGCATGCAATGTTAGAAAAGAGAGGGAAAATAATCAACTAAAAAAATGAATTACCTAATTTCGAAACCATTTTAACCTTGAAATTTCTAGTTATGCTAAATAATGCATAATTAAACTTCTGGTATTGATAAGACCTCGTTGGATGGTTGATTGCTATTATACTTCATACCACCAGTATGGATGCTCAAATGCATTCCTTAAATGAATTGTATTACTTTCCCCTTTTTTGGTATATTATCTAGTAGGTAAATCTTCAAATCATTCATGCATTTAACCTATAAAAAAGGTTATCTCTTAAAAGACAACAATATGTTATTGCAGATATATTAGTTTTCATTCTTATTTAAATATTTTTCAAAGAAATAGGTTAATTAGCAAAAAAAGGACTAATAAATGTACGAACAATAGTACTGACAAAGGAAAATAGTTTAATTCAGCATGTTTAGCTAACAAGAAATAAATTCCGTCTTTATTCCGTTTTTAATAACAAACCTGTGTTTAATTTAACTTAAGCTACTTTAAAAATTAATAATTCGCATAAACTGTTTGCCTTTAGCTCTTTTCTAGAGTTTTGAAAGTTTATTTATGAGATATTTATGGTAAAAATCAAATTAAAATAAATTACCCACATCGAGATGCTGCTTTTGAAGTTATGATAATTCACAGAATACCAGAGAAATAAACCTGCTAGAGCAGTAAGTAAACATATTACTTTTCCTCAAGTCATAATATTTTGAAAAATGTCTTAAGAATTCTGAAAACGTTTTCTTTTACCTCTAAGTTCTCTAGGTTTAGATAAAGTTTTCTTCGTATCGCAATTAGACACTGGTATAGAATGATTTGACGTCAACAAACCTCGATCGTTATGTAATTAGTACAAGTTTTACTTGTTTCAATATCACTTTATTTTCATATCCTATAATTAGGCACAGAGATGGTGTTCGCCTTCGTCCTCGTCGTCTGACGGTGATGACGCTGGACCACGACGGCAGAGTGGAGCTCGTTGTAGCTAGCGCCACTGCGCGGGATTCTGGACTATACGAATGCACCGCTACGAATGAAGTTGGCAGAGCTACCACATCGCTTAGAGTCGCTGTTGTTCCAGCTGATGAAACGGGACCGAGCGCTACGTCTTCCCTACGGCCTATACCAACACTTGTTCCACCGCATATCCCGTGAGTTTCTCATATTTTAAATATTAGGCGGGAGAGAATCCGAGCGAAGAGCACTCAGCACTCTGATGTTGAATACTAGAACTTTTTTAACAATCAATTTGAGAAAAATCATCTCCGAATGTTCAAGAATTATTCTCCAAGTAAACGTAGCACTTATGATAGATATATTATTAAAAATTTGAATAAAAACGTTCTGATGAAAAAATCTACTCCCACGAATTGTTGTCTCAATTTTCAGTTTTTGCAGCCTATGAGAAAGCATTTTATAAAGTATTAATCAAGAATGTGATATGACTTCTAATATTTCAAAGGCTCTCTTTTAATCTTTGAGTATCGGCAACATGAAAGTCTAGTTTTCTAATTCGATGGTACGAATATTTATTATCGTCAAAACCTTCAATTTCCTCGATCTTAAGAACTTCACTTTCACAAAGAGAAAAAATATGATATGGCCAGCACATGACTATTTCCATATATAAGATGTAAATATTTATCTACGACAGTATTTTCGAACTCTATATTCAATCTAAACTTGGAAGATATATAAGTGATTAATTTATATCGTATTAACTTTTACGTCACAAACATTATAAACAACGTTTTTCGGGACATGTTCGATGAAAAACGGTGAAATTGGCCTTTTGAGTCTGCTGAAAGCACCACTGTAGGATGAATCACAAAACTGATTATAATAGGCGATGGAAACGAAATCAAAATACGAACAAAGAGCAAAACAACACACGAGTGACACAAACTATTAAAAAAATAAAAACTACATATTTAAACAGTGGAAACTTAAGAAGTAACTCTGAATGACGAAAATTATTAATCTACATAAAATCAGCCAGTGCTGATTGATAATAAATAAAAGTAACCCATAGTAACGAACTTTATTGTGATTGTGAAGAGTAATCAATAGCGGCAAGAAACCATTATAACTGAATAACTATTTTGTAATAAATAAGCGTGTTTTGAATTCCGAATCAACTTCCAAATAAAAATTTGAAGAAATATATTGTAAGCATGTTGAATATAAAATTATTATGAAATGGTATAAATGTAAACGACATTTTAACGTATATATGTCGCAGTAACAAGAAAATTGGTTAATTATGTTATGACTCCTAAACGGTGGTTGATATCGATATTTTTTTTCAAATAAAACTTATAGAAAAATACATTTTTTGTAACTTTTCTAGATAACTGTATACACCTAAATATCAGATTAATGGAATAATTTTTCAAAAACGGAAACGAGCTTCGAAAAATAAAGCTCGACTTTCTCGACGAGCGCCCACAAAGTATGTACATATTCAGCAACTTCCCGTTTATCAGTATTTCACGAATAACTCCTAAACAATCAGTGATACAAAAATATGTTTCATACAAAAGTTATAGTAAATTACATTTTCTAAAACGTTTGTAAATAATAGTATATACATAAATATCATATTTATGGAGATATTTTACAAAAATCGGAAATATGCTTCGAAGAATAAAGCTCGACTTCCGGTAAACCGATTTACTCCAAAAACAAATCAACTCTGACAGCATTCACCACTGTGCTATATACGAAGCTTGGTATTGATACGACAAATAGTTTTTCGGTTAGAGCGCCCACAATCACACACACACACACACATACACACAGACATTCCGAAAATGGTCAAAACGTGTTCTAGGGTCCCCAAAATATGTATTTCCGTTGAATTCTCGAAGTCAATTTTTTTCATGTACACAATACTTTCTCTACACTACGGTATATGGAGAAGGTAAAATTAGTGAATATAATGAAGGAAATCTCATATGAATCTTCATAACAAGGGAAACGGAATTTAGAGAACTGCTGTATCTACTCATATCGAAATCGAATCTATCGAAAACTATCTTCCATCAAACAACAAAATTGAAGAAAATATAGAGAACCAATTTCCATGAAACAACGTAGGTATACGAAAAATAGAGGTGACTTTTCTCTAACAGAATTCCTTTGCCATTAGCTACTGTTTCTCAATGTGCTGTGGTGTAAAAATATATGTTTGTCTATTTAAGTAGAAAAGCAGTTCAATTTATGGAGAATATCTTACTTAGTTATTAACTAAAATGAAATTGAATATCAATTTATGAATGTAAATTTTATTTGATATCGGATAACAAATAAATTCAATATTCTAAAAAGGGATTTAATCCATAGAGATGTACTATTCATTTCAGTAATGCAGACCAAAGTTAAAATATAGTGTTTGATTATATTTAAAAAAGTTCCTTAGAAGTTAATGACATTATTTCAAAAGCAAAGCGAAATTAACTATGAATTTCTGAATTCGTTAAATTACATATTTATTCAAATATTTCACTCGATTCATTGGAATTGTCTTCTATATAATAGGTATTCCAAAGTTCCCATGTTTTTGACTAAGCCACGCTCAACTGAAGCAGAGGAAGGGGACACAGTGATTATCCACTGCGAAGTGATAGGAGACCCCAAACCAGAGGTCATGTGGCTGAGAGATTGGCTGAAGGTAAGATACAGATTTTATTTCACTTAATATTTTTGACCTAACTGTTTTCAACACAGCTTCATCACTAATGCTAAATCGTTATTTTGAAAATTGGATTGGATTGGATTGAGTTTACGATAAGGCCTTGAGGTAATCGTCCATTCCTTCATTACGTAGATATCTCAAAATTGAATTTTGTTTCTCGATTTTGATTTATCACTTATCTCACTCATTCGCCTCTTTTCAGTTTATATGGTAATATCTTGCAGCTTTACATGAAATTCTGTACTTAAATGCACCTTTTTTGTCTACCCAGCTCCTAAGATATGAAATAATTCATGACCTAACTCAGAAAACTTATTTTATATTGAACTGACGGTGCAGACTTATCTAAAATTACATCTTGTCTAGAACAGGGATGTAACTTTCGAAAAATTTAACAGAAAATTCCATTTTTTTTCACTGTTATGATTTCGTAGATAAGGCTTAATCCTTCGACATCTGTCTATTTATACCTTTATGATGAAGGAGACCTTAGCTATTCAGGAAATGCGATCTTTGCCGATGTCTGCCTAACCTTGGCTACGTAAGTGGTCAAGATTTTGTCTATCGTATTAGCCGAGTTAATGTCAAAAATGAAATTTTGAGATGTTATTTGGGCACGCAACAGTTCCAATCCACAGTCAAGCGATAAAACCTTGTGACACGTTGTCACGATTCAGGAACTTTTGAATTCAATAGCGCACGGTTCCTCTATTTCCTTAAGTTGAAAGCTAACTGCAGCACAAAAAATGACTTGTGAACGACTCAGTCTGTGTGTGCTTCGATTGAAACTTTCAAGAATACCTGAAGAAAACATTCCGTTCAAATAAGTTTCTTGTCACTTTGGTAAGGACAATCAAAAAGTGGTATCCTATGATAATCTCGTTACTAAGAAATACTTAGATTGGATATAACTTTCAATAGTATTATTCGATCCTTACAAATATAGAAAATTAGTAGCAGAATAATTAGGAAAGAACTCTCACCCCTGAAGTGGACCAAAATGTTTTCTTAGAAAAAGTAAACAACTGCGAACATTCTAAAGAAATGTTTTTACTCATCCTAAGACACCATTGAAAGGTACAGGCTGAACAGACATACTGCAATTAAACTAATGGTAAAAATAATGAGGGAGAATCCTGCTACGAGTTCGTAATAATGTAGTGGATGATTTGCAGTTCACATTGAACGATTTTGATATTTATTCCTTATTGCATGTTTACTCACATAACGTCTTAATTCATTGCTACTATGCTCTTAATTCATGTGTTTTTTCCTTGAATCTGTTGTAATTGTGAAACGAGGTACTGAGGAAAACGATCATGATTTTCGGTATAAAAATACGTTGCTTCATGTCTAAAATATGTGGAAGAGGCTGAAAATTGATGATGAAAATTCCCTCCCCCTCTGAAGATAAATCTTTCCGGATCGTGTGCATCTGCTCTGTGTAACTCACTCTTCCCTCATTCGTTTATAAATTTACATCGTTCTTTCATCGAAACCGCTTGCAAAAGCATTTTCTCGCTCGCACGTGCGTAGCGTTGCGTCAGTTTTGAGCATTCTGGCGGATTTATGTATTTTCAATACACGACGGGAGTCAATAAAAACAAAAAAGTGCGCTGCACTGCCATGTTAGCACGAGAGACGCAATAATGGGAGGGAAGGCGCACTATTCATGCCCTCGTCATGAAGGGCGCTATCTGTTCTCTCGGCCCGTTACATTTTCACCAGAGTCTAAAATACAGATTCGCTTTGCTTTGAAAGGCTCCCTTAAGAAATAAACGGAAGGAGAAAGAAAAGCGTTCTCTGTATCGATTGCTTTTCCCCCGTTCTTTCCTGACGTAAGATTCGATCAATGGGGTTTGTTGATAGGAACCGAACGAAAATAAAAACGAAGGGGGAAAGCGTGCGACGTCTTGCAACTCAGCGGCGCTCGGTCTCCTTCCTGTTTGTCTTCTGCTTCGTGTCTATCCTTCCCTCTGACATCTTTCGCATTGCGTCCCCTCTGAATAAGGTGTGGGGTAAGCAATGGGGGTATCACGAGGAGGGTCCATTAGGAAGACGACGAATCTGCATGCGGAACCGAGAGGTCAGAGAAGATCGAGATTCATGGAAAGGAATTTAGTTTTTGTGTACATTCATTCCATCAAAAGGTTTTCAGCGAATTAATGACCTCGTTTAAAAATTTATTTAGGGAAAATTTTCTCAATTTTTCATCTTTTCTCTTTCAGCATTCATTGAATTTTTATTGAGATACTGCTTACTTTAGAGTTAACTGGGTAAATATTAAAATGTCCATGTATTCCATTAGATAACCAATGAAGTTTTCTTTCAAATCCTTTTTATCATAATTCTTGGAATGATAATAAGAATAGAAGTTTGTAGTGTAAAAGTAGGATTAAGCTTCAGCGAAATACTTTATTTCATCAGATTTTTGAATATAATTAAATAATGGAATACTTCAGTGAAATTTTTGAGTGAAGAGTAATTTTTAAAATGAGGTCAGCAGTTAATGAAAAATATAATTATATTTTAATTTAATACGTTTAAATATCTATAAAATTGTAGAATAGATGTAAATATCGCTAATATTCCTTTGGAATGGCCTTTTAAATTGATAAGCTTCTTTCATATCTCAAGAGATCTTGCTAAGGTAGAGTGGGGTAGACGAATGACGGGAAACCAACAAATTTAGGACGATTCTCCCCGGAAGAATCCAAGACAAATGCATGTTCAATTCCATCGTTATTTCATTCATTCATGAGTGTTCTACCTTTCGGTAGGTTCATGCATAATCAAAAATTCCTATTAAGCGCCATATCTTTCATTTCCTTATATTTAACCCCACCCCTTATATCATCCAACAACTTTTGTCTCTGTCTTCCCCTCTGTTTTTCCTCTGAATCCTACCCTCAATTACATCCTTTACCAATACCTCTCCCCTCAATATTTGGCCCACCCATTTCTTCTGACGATCCTTTTCATGCCAATTAAAGCCCTCTGCTCCCCACATCGTTATTTAAGAGTTTCAAAGTAAGGATGGCTAAAATGATCTTTCTAAAGTATCGTTTGATCACAGACATAATATTCGATACATATCGTTGATGCAATTACAAAATTACGAATTATTATATGTAGGCTATAAACTCTATTTTATCTGACAAAGTGAGTCATACTTATATTCCAAAATGTTCCAAAAATGCTTTTTAGAATGTCAGGAGAGGTAATAAAAGTCCGAGACTTTTCCTGTAAAACAGGCATGTCTGTACACCCTTGTTTGAGGAGTTCAATTGAAAGCCTTTTTATAAATTTATAGGTCAACATTGTGAGAAAATACCATTAGTCATTTTCTTTGCACTTTATGATATAGGAGTTGCCTGTTTATCTTTGAATGGCACAAGATTCCCTTATAGATTCCTTAGTCGAAACAGGTCTTTTCAGAAATTTTCCTTTCGTCTATGGCGTGCTATAACTTCAATCTATATATGATGAAGCTTTTATGACCGAAAATATACGTGACTTCTCCCCAACTCGCTTAAACTGCTGCTAACTTCTGGGAATAGAAGTCCATTACCAGAGAGCGCTTCTGGGAAACTAAAAGCGACTAAAAAGAGTGAGGCGAAGATGGCATTTTTATGTACTGCAACGTCCGGAAAGAAGGCGTCGCGTCAAGCACGGGTGGTCGAACCATTTTTCCATCGGAGTTCTCCTTATTTTTCTCGCCTTCGCCTTGTCCTCTCAAATGGAAGAGCGGGATGTGGAGGCAGGCCTTCGTGGGGCAAACACATGTCGCGAAAGGAACGAGACAAGGTGAAGATTGTTATCGCAGACGTAGGAACTGATCCGCGAACGTCTGGTAAATCCATCGGTCGCCGACCAAGATGGTTGCGGAGGAATGCTTCGATTCCCAGAAGACGGATTTATTGCTTGATGGGTTCCTGAAATATCGCATCAGGTGACGGATTTAGAGAATTGAACGAAGGGACCACCGCGTGGCTTGAAAAGCCTTTCGCCAAAGCCAAAAAAGGGTTGCTCCGGGTTGTCCGCTTAAGATGGACGAGGTCCGCACATGGGAACGAATTAGAAGCAATTTGCGTATCATCGGATGCATCCCCATTTGTAACTGAGTGCCTCTTCCGCTCGCGGAACGTCACGAGGAGTTGGAACGAGGACGCTGACGTAGAAATGCGGTGGGAGATTGACGATGAATTCAATTCAATGCTTCTGCGATCTTCGCATCGGAATATCTGCGTGGAAGCTTATGTTAAGCAGTAGACTATAATTAAAGTATAAAAGAAAGACTCCAAAAACCATCAAAAACCTTGTTTGATGGTTTTTGGAGTCTTTCTTTTATACTTCGATTATATATTTAATCCATTTAATTTATATATTTTAATAGCCAATAAGTTTATGTAGAAAAATGAAGTTAATAATTTCGCTCGACTAAAATGTCATTAATTAACAATAATGATATCTATAATTTCCAATATGATGAATGTATTTGGCTTAATATCTGAAATTATTTTAGTTTTACGCGACTTTTACCGGTAAATAGTGGCAGGAATTTCGTTGCGTAGTATTTTGATTTAAACTAAAATATTTCTTCATAGGATAAGATTCTATACGTCTAAAAGATTGATTGATTAATGACATTTTTGGTGCATGAATATTCGTGTACGCGCACACACGTTAACATAAATAGCATCCAATTTCTGTTTCGAGGTATGAACAGTAGTATTGTGAAGAGCGAATATCCGTTCTTGCTTCCTCGAATTTATTTTAGCTTAATTTCCAAATAAGTCCAAAAAGATTAGTTTTTTTATAGTTTACAGTTAAAGTTTTACAGTTAGTTTTTAAGCGGACTAAGAGGGCATACATTTGAAAATGCGAAAATAGCCGTTACTCAAAGTGCAATGTAACTGTTTATCGGAATATTTGATTTGACTCCTATTAAATGCACCAGATCGTTACAGCGACCGTTCAAGCGTGAATACTTTTTCTGGTCAAGCTTTTCCCGCAACTTCGTGCGCTATTTATAATTCGAAATCGCTTCTTACGAAGATGAACTAATGTCGGCATGCCATCATGTTCAACATCTAAGCTTATTTACTCTGTTTTTAAAACACTGCCAGCGTCCATATGGCTCCGGTATCTGAACGCACGTTTTACGTGCTCAAAATGTCCAATGTACAGCTATTTACCTCTCCTCCTTGAAGGAGGAGAGGGAAATTGCTGATACTTTGAAAAACGTCAACGTCATAGGAAAGAAAATGCTGTGAATCAATCCTGCGCACTTGTTCCTGTTTGTACGCAACGTTCCACAGGTGAATGTTCCAATATTCTCAGAAATGCATTGGAGCACATTCTTATTAGACGAAATTTAGTTTGGAAAAATCCTCTTTTTTTTAAGTTTACTGGTATGGATTCGGATTGGCATTACATAGCATTTAGTAGCCAAAATCTCGACTTCCTCGCTGTCTACTCCTTCCAAAACAGCTTTCCCCTTATTCTGTGCATCGAAGTGCTATAGGCTTTCTCGTGAGATGGGAGACCTTACAGAAGGAGAAGGCGACAAGCATGTGTTTAGGTGTAATAGGGAGAATTGCTGTCCAGAGATTCGGGTGAGACGTATGAGACACGGTGGAGAAAGTGAGGGAGTCGATGGGTTGGAAATGGGCGCCCGGTGGATGATCCGGGTCAAAGTTCGCGCCGTAGGTGACGTCAGGGGCGCCAGGAGTCCACGGAGGACCGCCGGAAAGGGGGCAGCGGAGGGGGTTATAAAAGAGAAAGGGCATTATTTGGGGGACGGGAACGATTTTTCCGTGCGATATCGAAACGGGTGGGCTTTTATATGCAAAAACACAAGCGAGAGAGGAAAATGTGGTCGAGGCCCGAAGCTAATAAAACACCGCTCCGTTCGAAGTGACCGAAGACAAATGGCGAAGGCGACGAAACAAGAAAATGTGGTCCTATGTCGTGACGGTGGTGTTCGGAGGGTTGGGTTGATCCGGGCGAATGAAAGGGCGTGTTTTGTTTTTGGAATGGGTGATCCCGCACGGGGTGACGCAACCGCGACTGTTTTGTCCGATTGAAATATTTCGGCCGCTTGGCGAATCTTCCCTCTCCCCCCCTTCGGAGCCATTTTCCAAATTAGGCAAAATTTCTCGCCACGTGATACTTACGCAATGCTTTTGAGCGGCGCTTGGTGACGTTTCTATCTTGAACTTTCTTCTGTTTATCTCATCGCTCCAAACCGCATGTGATCTCTAAGAAACGCTTTGATGCGTGAAGAATATGTGTGAACTCGGTGACTTTTCCGGAGAAATGCATTCTAAACTAATTCGAATTTGAATGGATAAAATATCTGTTGAAGAGTCTTCACGGGCTGCTAACTGGATGGGTTCTCGGCGGCAGACCGACGTTTCGGTTGTAATTTATTATTATATATGCTGCAAGTAGAATTTCTTCCGGTGGCAGCCCCAACCATTGTCTATGATCTACCTAATCATACAAATATTTCAATAATAACATATACATCCACACAGGCATTTTCAATCAGACATCTCCCCAGTAAATATATTCTCTTAACACAAAACTATTATCACACACGCGCGAAACTATTAAATACTATGGTTATCACTATAACTCAATTCTGAGGATGGCTGCAGTGATAGCAGCCGGAACGTCGGTGTTCCACTGAGAAACCACCCGATTGGCAGCCCGTGAAGACTCTTCAACAGACCATTCAGCGAGAAAGCGCCAAGTCACATCTGATAAAATATATCTTCTAGATTACAATCGACGGTAGTTTTAACCTGATGCACTCTGTTTTTCCTGCATGATCGCAAGACATTGACGATGTAGCTGCTGCAGAGTAATAAGTTGTTTCCGATCATTAGATCGAGGGTTATCAGTATTTCTAATGAATGGAAGATGGTGGATTTGCCGCGCACATGTGTACAGTTCATCGCATCAAAGAAACTGTAAATTCATTGTTTGCATTGTATATTAAATTAACAGGTTATAGTTTTTCCGTATGATTCATTGCACGAAGAAAAATAAATATTTTTTTCTAAATGAAAGATATGTGGAGATGAGAAATTGATCACATAATGGTAAATTTATTTTTCTCGGGGATATACTCGCTTATATAACATTTTATTACTGCATATTTAAATTACAGCAAATTTATTTGTAAAAAAACACTAATAATTCACTATCTTTTTGGTATATTTTTCATTGTGTAAATAATAAAAGTATAGGGGCAATATATTTAAAATCTCAAAATGAATTCAATCACAATCGGACAAATGTACTTGTTTTACTAAGAAATAGCTCACTTATAATACATCAAAATTTGGCAAAATATGCTGTTTGCGATGGTTGACGTAGTTGAATTATCAACTCCGATGTTTTTTAACAAGGTATGAGTATACATTTGAATAGGTATAAAGAACATATCGACCGAAGATGTATGCGCATACTTATATGTAATATATCTTTTGCTCATTATTCTTAGAACTTCCACTTTTTTCTTATTCCATCATCCAAAGGAAAGGTTTTGAGGGCTGAAAATTTTGTTTGGTCGATTCCTAATTTTCTCTTTTTCAAATTCAAGCGAATACAGTTCTGTCAATCCCTTTTTAATTACCTGTACTCTTTGTTGTTACTCTCGGCTTTATTTTCTCAACCTTCGCAATCAATCATTAACGGTCCTTCACCTGCAAGGAAACCACCCTTACAGTTATTGCTTGTTCATGCATCCGAAGGAGGGACAGAATCGACTCATTAATTTTCACTACTATCCCAAAAATCCTGCTCCCCGTCACTTCCTTGCGAATTCACCCTCCAACACTTAATTAATATATTTATTTCTTCTAGTTTTTTTCGCGTATTTAACGAGAAAAACTCTATAAGTGAGTTGTATAAAAGATAATGGGTTGCTTTAATTGTGAACTTTGGCGTTCTCAACCTAACTTGCTGGATGTAAGATCTTGATTTTGCGATTTTCAAATGACCATGCTCTTGCGTTGAATATACATTCAGTTTTGCGAGATGCTTTAGTATACGGAAGTTTGCTAAAAGACATAACTCAAAGTAGTAACGTATCATGGTTGCAAAATAAGTTTATAAAATGTTCATTTCACAATTGGTGTATTTTTCCTTTGCGAATCTATTTCAGAATGTGAATGACAAACGTCTGGCTTCATAGACTACGTAGCATAAGTTATACGTGGTCTACGGAGATAAATAAGATGTGAGTCTGCGCACTTAAGATACTAAGTTATACTCAGTCTAGATCCTATCGTGTCCATCACTTTGTCCTGCAGCTCGTTCTAGGATGGACGACGAGAAAAAAATTACATCCATGCCACTCGCGAGCTGTAGATAAACTTCTTCGGAAATTGGAGACATAGCAACTGTCTATGCTCCTCTCCCTCGCACGAGCTTGGTGTGTTGAATATATCGTTGTGTCAAGCTGCATGAGTAGAGAGACTCATCATCAGCTTTAATTAAGTCGTTAACTGCGAATTTCATCGTCCGTTCATTAAGGGAATCGTCGACGCCATAGTCCCGCGCGGATCTTCCTCGGCGCAGCTGTCAGAGTGGAGACTGGAAGGAAATCGCCATCTCCAAAGTAGACACTCGCTTTATCCGACTCAATTATCTCAATGCTTTCCATGGATTAACCGTAGCAAGTTGTTCTAGGACGGCGCACATGAAAGGCGATCTCAAGTATTTGTTCGCGCTGCTCTCCATCCCAACCTCATCTCTCTGGACCACGCCCACCTCGGATTCCTGAGATCACAATGACTTGCGGAACAAGCGATTGTTATATTTGGACGCGGACCCGAGATATCAGCTTTAAAAAAAAACTCGTCTTCTCTCTGCGGAAGATCTTCGCATTCGCCTTTTCCATCTCATCTTCTTGCGCCTCCTTTCACCCACCCCTCTTCCTTTCACCCGCCCTTCCTCCTTTCACTCTCGGTCCGCTCACAATTTCCCTTATCGCGTCCATCGGACACCTTCTTCTTCGCCTCGGAATCCTCTCGCATGACGGAGCATCTAAGCCGCCCATGGAAATTATGTCCCCCAGAGGCTGTTTTATATTTGGAAAGGGATTGAGCGCTTTTTTTGCTTCCAAAAATACCGATTCAGAGTGCCCGGTATTATGAGAGCAGTTTTCGATATCGAAAACGTGACATCCGCAGGTCAGACATATTGTTGCGGAGTATATTCCACGTTGCGTAGCCCAACTGGTGAGATTGCAAAACATTTTATTACGCGAACACGCAAGTAGTGAGCTTTTTTCTAGAGTTTAATATTAAATCATGAAAATGTAGTATTTTTACTTTGATTTATTGCAGTGTTATTAGTGACAGTTAATTCATTATTATTGAATAACAATCTTCATTGCGTAAGTTTTCCGGCTGTAGAAACGGAAAGCCTTTCTTGACCAACAGATGACTAGAAACGATATTGGATGTTGGGCATAATAATTAGAGCTAGCACCAAAATATAAAATTATTTCTAATATGCGTACTATTCCAGAAGTGAGCTGGGGTCGATAGAAATGTATTTTATTGAGTTGTCTCTCAAACAAATTGTAAAGTTGATTATATTCATGCGACTCAGGTACCCCCAACGCTTTCTTAAAATATTCACAAAATAATTGTAACTTAAATCCTAACCCTAATTTGGAAATATTGTGGTAAAATGAAAAGAAGAATATAGAAGAATTGGAAAATTAATTTAATCACCGTATATATTCAATAAAAGAAAACGAGGGTAAACGGCTGGGATGATTAGTTTTACCATTGGAACGAATGGAAAACTTCATCTTATTATTTATCATACTCAGAATATTCAATGGGAATTGTTCCTTATTGTGTCTCCAATTGTAATATATAAATATTTTCAGGAGTGAAAGGAATTCTTTTTCTTAGATTTTCTAGATGCACTACCAATTATTTTTTACTCTATCTAGGTATATTATTTGAGTTAATAACTTCTTTAATAATTTATTTCTCTCACTAAAACTCCTTTCTGAGTACAAACTGAGATTTTAAAAAACTATCGTATTAGATAATATTACCTACATTTCAGGCTGCCCGAAACTGCTTTGTTTGACCTAATTTCGATATAACTCTTCCAAAATGCATCCTCATAAATACCAAAGTCGACTATAAGATTTAAAATATCAAATACTACATACCTTGTTTTCAAAGAAATTAATTGATTGAATTGATATTTCTTATGTAATAAACATTTATATTTTTCATGTTATAAAAATTGATGTTTTTTAATCATAAAAAATTTAGAGAGACTTCTTCTTTCAACTTCTGCGGAAAGATGCGATATTTTTATATAGATAATGGTTGAAGTCTTTGTAAATGTATCATCATATGATTCTAATCACATTTTTTCCTTCTTTGTTTTCACTATCGTCGACAAGATTTTCCTTTTAAAGCTCCATTTCAGCTTCCCTTCCTTTATTTCAAGGATAATCAAATGATGATTCTACTTTGACTGAACAAATGCATTCTATTGCTTCACTAGCATCTGCATCGATATCACGTTCGACTTATTTCCTTTCTCTGCGCATCTTCAATCCACATTCTTTCAATTCTTTTCCTTCTTTAGAATAATTTGTATGGCTTTCACCAGGGAATTGCAATGATTTCGCGGAACTTATATAATGGACGATAAAACCATTCATTCAGCATCCAAGTTAGCCCAACTAAGGAAAATAAAACGCGTATTTTAAGAAATATACCATAATGAAGATTAGCAACGATTTATAAAAATATATTTCACGTTCTGTTCTCTAGTTTTGATGCTGAAGATTGCTCCCAGTCTACATCTTTCTAAAACTTGAAATATTAGTCACCTTACTGCATTCATATTCATTTCAATCAACAGGCAAGATAGAGGAAGACACATTTTTAGTTCAAAATTATCAACAATATTAATGGAGGCATTCAAATTGGATTCCTCAATCTTCCTATTGACAATATATTTCATCTATCCATTTGTCAATGTATCCTAAAGTATCTATTGTTCAATATACGCTTGTGCTTTAGACTATTAATTGACAGAAATGCATGCTACACTGGAGGAAAGTCACTACCAAACTGTTCCCTTCCCTTTTAATATTTATCGCTCGTACTTTTACTGGTCATTTATTTGTTCGAATTCAAGTATATCAGTATTATCATCATTATATAAACATATTTGATGCATTTTAGTTTCCGTTCTACATATCAAACACTACTAAGGTAGCGAGCTTTCGAATAAGAGATTTCATATTAATTTTATTTCCCCCCTTTCATGCGTAAGTCTATCTTGAATTCACAACTTATTCTTTGACGCGTATCAGAATTGCAAAATTACTTTCACCTAGAAGGTTGACTTAATGCTAATTTTTCTCATGATTTATGCATTAGGTACCTCGATCGGCGAATGAGAAATTATGTTCTTCTTCTTTCAAATTTTTTCGCGAAGAAGTTACAACTTTGTGATAAGTCGTGACAGTGAAACAAGCGGCAATAAGCATGGGTATCTTCATCAGGATTCTGCGAATGGAAAGTCTCGAACGCCAGCTGTGAAAATTAGTCGTAATGAAGATAATCTCTGGCCTCTTTTACATTTTGTCATTTTTTAGATCAATTTAATTATCATTTCTCATGTTTTATTTCGATAAAAAATATTTTATTTCAATATTTTATGTGAAAATATTTCACATCTGTTGCATACGTAGAAATAAGGCAAAAAGATTTCCTTTTAGTTCATAAAAAAGGAAATCACTGAGGAGAGTAATGTGTATAACGTATGTTTATAATACATGAATGCTTTACATATATTGCACTTTAGAATTTACGTAACCTAAATATCGAGCAGTATTCTTTACTACACGCTCATAGTATTTTTTTAATGAAGATGCTTGAAAAAATAACGTTACAAACAACCTGCTTTAATTATTCTTCAGGTGAATTTTTCGCGTATTGAGAAAGCCAAATAGATGTTTTGAAGCGACATTTTAGCTAATTGAACTGGATTACTGAACTGCACTGGTTACAGGAAAACTGTATTTACTCTTTCCCTTTCTTAAAAGACTTATGAAATCGGAAATTTCCGTAGTTGTGTTTCGAATGAGAGAAGATATGACTTCACTTCTCCCATTGTATCGAAATCTATTGAGACCGCATCGGATTAGACCCGTTATTGAATATGGCTTGGAGTGATTGCATCTTTGAACGTCGCCGTTCGTTTTAGTTGGCAATGGGTTTCATTGTTCGCTGAAGTTTCGAAATATCGTAATTTATTACAGAGGCACTAAATATTTTCAATGAAAATGATACAGAATAATCTGAAAACGTATTTGTGATATTGATTTAAAGGAACAACAGATTTCTTTCTATTTTATTACGTGTGAGATATGTAGAAAGCAAATGCGATGGAATTGTCGTCTTAATATATTGGTACTAAATATTGTTTATGAATGTTTGCCCAAAACTCTAGAACCAAGCGTTTATCTAATTTTATGCTGGGCTTATTATCAAATCTCTTCCCATTGCAGATAATATGCCATTATGTCTCTGAAGGTTTCCTGTTAGACCCTATCGTTCATGGCCAAAAAATGTTAACATTGGAAACGAAAATAAAATTCACTTTTATCGCTCACGGTCCAAATAAAAAAATACCGAATGCAGCAAATGTAACATATTTTTTTACTCTTACCGTCGAAAGCATTTAATACTAATTTTGAAGTCAAGTTTATTTTTTTATATTCGCCGGTCTTATAATGTTAATAAACCAGCCTCATTTGAGATTAACTGTGAGAAATGAAAGATTGATTTGAATTTAAATTTATTAAAGACAATTTTACTGTCATATTATTTTCCCATTATAAAGAAAAAAGTTTAATATATCATAAATTATTGATTATCCTCTATCCCCAGGTATTACGAACACCTTAAATGATTGTTTGTTGCCCTTCTGATAGTAGCTGATTGGAATTTGGTTAAAAATATTACATGGAAGGACATATATTTAAAATAGTTAAATGGTGAATTCTAAAGAGCGAGACGACTTGAAGCTTACTTTAAATCTACCGCATGTAAAAATTGCGATGAATTAAGAACATTTTTGTCTTGGGCCTTGTAATCAATATTCAAGCCGGTCCATCAAGTTCCTAATGTGCTATTTTCAAAGCTAGATCTATGAAATCAGTGAAAATAATGCTACGGTCCGTGACTCTATACCACTGTTTTCTAAATATTCTTTTTATCTTTTGCTCCATGCTCACCATCCCTAACCGTCAACTGTAAAATATATTAACGATTGAACCAAATCCGGAGCAATTTAAAAGCTGCAATGTTAAAAACTTCACTCAGATCGCTAAATAGCGATTAGCTTATTTAGCTTTACTTGCAGTATAATTCCGGTGAGAAATAAATTGGCAGCAGGGTAAGAATCGAGTCACCCCTGCATTGGTTCAGCGCTCCTAAGAGGGTGGCATTGTCCGCTTTTGGAATCACTGCCGTAGACTTTTCCTCTTTCGTCTACGTGCTTTTCTTCTCTTTGTGCCCTTCCTGTTTCACTTGCCTTCCTTTGCTCGCAGGCGCCTCTGCCGACAATGAGTCACAGCCATTACCGTAGCGATACCGCGTAGATCACGCTCTATCCCTCTGCGTGTCGAAGACCGTTCCGCTGTGTACGGAATAGATGAGAGAGAATCGATTTCGTGCGACGCAGTAATGAGTTGTCGAGAGCCATGTTCATCCATCTTCCTTACGTAAAAGCCGCAGCACATTACGGTGACCGTAACTCGGACGATGATAGTCAATCGATCACCCGAAAAGGATATATATCCCGCAAAACTCGGAGGTGAAAGATTGTCTTTTTATCTTTTAATTTCCTTCTAAAAAGGGAAATGGGAAAGATCGGAGTTACATTAGAGTCTCAAGATGGATGAGTGGGCATCTCTACTGATGGTGTAAGATCGTACTTACGGTAGGAGGCCGTTTATCATTAGAGGGCCGTATGTGAAACCACCAGGCATTTGAGTCGCGAGTTTCCTACATTTTAATAGTCCAATCACGAAATTGTTCGTAAGATGACGAATTTTTAACCGCAAGGAAAGGAAAATATTTTACTTTTTATCTTCACTCGGTTATAAATTAGACAAAAGAATCTAACTATCTAAATATGTAACTCTGTAAAGAAATGCCGATATTGCCTTGTTGGACTAAGATCTCCAGCTCACTTGGTGCAAATACAGATGCAGATTTGCATACTGACTAGAGCCAAGAATGCAAGTAATAAATACAGATTCAAGAGCAGCAGTGCATCAATATGGAGATATATTCTAATAATTCCTTCTCCATGAATCGCCAAGTACTCCATAATGATAGCACTCATTGCTTAAATAGAATAATCACTTAATTTTCATACTAAACATTCTTTTGTAACCACAACCTTTATTCGTATTGTTTATGTTAATTTTATTAGGATAGTATTAATGGGATAGGATAGTATCTTAGGTAGGATAGTAGGATAGATAGGATTAGATAGGATACTATATTAGTATTAGGATAATTGTATTAGGATTGACAACTGAAATTTTTATGAAATATTATGCGGTCATGTAGAAGTTAAGTAACTATGTATTTAGAAAGGAAATTAGGGACTCTACTGCTTCTACTTAATAGATATTTTTATTTTCACCTAACCATCCTAATAATATTTAGGATATAATGAAGGACGATTGTGTTTTAACCATTAATAATTTTTATATTATTTTTCGACCATTTTTTATTTTCGAATCTTTTAATTTTTTCTTAATTAGATTTTTCGGTAATTCTTATCCTGTCACAGCTGCCATTGCTTACGTGAGACATATAATTTTCCACTCTAGATTTTTGTTTCATATTTTAGCAATGGCTCTATTAATGCGCTATATGAACGCACAGCTGAAATGCAAGAGCCGCACCGCTGTATTTATGTCGCTATTGAAGCACAGTATACATTACTTCTTAAATATTTTTCTCTTGTATTTTAAAATCTTATCAAGAACATAACAATGCCCATTCTTAAGTTTGCAACGTATGATCTCAATACACTTTTGTTTGTAAGAATTAAATTCTTTCCATCACCATTTTCTGCGTTGCCTCGACTCTCGTGTTTGAGCATGACTTCCCTTCCCATTTCCTCTTCCCCTACCCATTAACCAGCAAAGTACGTAAAAACTTCGCCTTCTATAATCGTATCCACCCTCAAGCTAACCGCTCCCATGAACAAATGTCCGCGAGCAATGGAGCTTTGGATGTTTGCGGGCACAGCACGCCCACGTGCAATCTCCAACCCAAAATAGAACGACGCTAACTTTCCTCCCGCTTAAGCGCTATCTCATCGCACATATTCATGCTCGGGAAAGCATCAAATAGGCGGGATTGTTGGAGGAAGGCTAAACAGATTTGAACCTTGCTAAAGATAGCTCAGTGTTCTCAACGCAATCTTCGCGGAATTTTATTTTATTTGCCATGCTTGAGTTTTATCCCTCGAGCATTTCTTGCGGAATTAGAATGAATGTTAGCTCATTTTGAGGGATTCTGAAGTTATGAAAGAAGTTGACCCAATTCCATTAATCTAAAATAATCCAAACCAAAATATATTAAGTGTAAAAAATTTCACATGGAAAAATTAATGCAAAATAATTACTTCATACGTGGAAAAATTCTGTGATCTTTGCTTTACGAGAAAATTTGAATTTTAAAAGAGGAGAAATTCCACTGTTCACATATTCTCAGCACATCTGATTGAGTTCACTAAGCATTACTATTTCGAATTTTAGCACTACCACATATCTGGCTTATTCCCGAGTATCTGAAGCAAGTTTTATGAACTGTGGAGACTTTGGTGGCTATTGCGAAAGCAGGTAGTGATGTATTCATTATACATATATACATATATACAAAGGACTTTATTATGGCACTTAATAACGAAATGCTTTTAATATCCTTCGAGATGCTTCACAAGTATGTCATTAATTCCAAGGCCAGAATAAGCTCTTGTGTTGAACTCGCTCAAAATAGCCGCAATTAAAGTAAGCTAAAGGTACGCAATTTTAGCACTTCAGCGAGTTATTTATATGACGTCGTATTCGGCTCGTCATCATTTTGTACCCGGATCCTCTTCGCAAAACGGACTTTTTCTCGTCCGACTTCCCTCTGTGAACTCACGGTCAACATTCGTCGAGTTGCGATTTTTTTTAACTTCGACACCTCGATGAGAAGCGGACGCTGGGAAAATAAATCAGTCGGAATCACTAGATCAAGTGCACGCAAAAATATTCTGCGGTCGAGTTGTCGATCAATCCGCGCTAAAAAATAAGAACAAAACGAAACAAATTGAGGATTATATGCAGGATGACATTGGGTAGAAGGTGTCACTTTTTGATGGAAGCGCTCTTTTCGTCTTGGTCGCGCGGAAATAATCTCCTCGATTTTATTTGCGCGGGATTTTGATAGCGTCGCTTTGGAAATTATACTTTCTCGACTAATTATATCCTATGTAGTGAAGAATTTAGGTTTATCTTTATGACAATCAACTCGCAGACCGGACTTGTCGGAGATAAAACTAATTAGAGACAAGACTACTCGACAATAAGACTACTTGGAGACAAGACTACAAGACTACTTGGAGACAAGGCTACTCGGAGACAGGAATACTCGGCGACTGGACTACTCGGAGACTAGACTACCTGGAGACAAGACTACCCAGTAACAAGACTACTCGGCGACTGTACTACTCGAAGACAAGACTACTCGGAGACAAGACTGCTCGGCGATAAGACTACTCGGAGGCAAGACTTGGAGACAGGAATTCTCGGCGGCAGGACCATAAACTGCCATTGAATCGGCATCCTTGAAGACCGGCTGGAAGGAATTAGAGGAACGTTGACTCCAGAAAGGAACCGATTTTGATCCGTGGACTCTTTGGTGATTGCAAAGGGAGTGGGGAAGAAAGATCGGGGGTAAGAAAGCGAAAGAGGCAAAGGATAAGGTCACTATGTGGAGCTCGGCAGGGAGTCCCCAACCATCTCTCATCGGAATTGTTCAAAGATGATTGATCGAGACAAGTGAGCGATGAGAGAGCGAGCGTTTCTCCGCAAAAAAGAAGAGGAAATTCGTGAGCGGGACAGGAGAGGATTTTTGAGAGGGAAAAACCCGACAGCGATGACAGGAGGCCTGTCAGCGGGATAAGATCAAGTGTGGTTAGCGGTCTGATACGCATATGCACAAAATATCCCATTCATTTTCAACGTGTCCGTGTTTTTTCCGGATTGCGCGTTCTTTTCTCGCGATGGTATCGCAGGGTTTTTATTTTGTGAGGGCGAAAGACGGAGTTTGGTCATTTTGCGATGCGCGTGATTGAAGTTTCCGGAAGAAGGGAAAGAACTGTCGGGGGAAGTCTTAGTTTGTCGCGTTCCCTGCAGTTTTTGCGCCCTGAACCGATGGACTAATTAAATTTGTGGTTAATCTCAAGATTGATTGAGAATAATTCATGTCCTCGATCTTGTCAGCTCTCTCTCAGTTGCTGACTTTTTCTGGACTAGAGGTAAGGGTAATTTTAAATAGTCAGCAGGCAGCGTTACAAATTACCTGCGGTCATATTTCGAAATGTTAAACTCGCTTGTCTTCAAAATACGTGTTTTTTGCGAATTTATGCTTTTTACTTGATTAATTCGAAAATTGGCATCATATGATATTTTAAGAAGAAATGTTCTGGAGAAAAGATGAATCAGTTCAAGTTCATCATTGCTCTGACCATCCATAACCTCGTGACTTGAAACTCTTAAGTAATACTTCTAAATTTTATTTCTCTCTACATCTTTTGTACTCCTTAGCACTCTTTGAAGTACTTCTCTTAGGCAATACAAAAATTTTTACCTAAAGAATAGGACTGACTTAATTTATTCTTCTGTCATTATACGAATTTCAGTTGACTTTAACTACAATGAGATCAACTCAAGAAACATTCTTTCGAATTTTTCCAACATTTCCGCCTCTGCTTCCATCAGTCCCCACTATTTTTCCATCATCGCTCACTTATGCAAAAGAGCGGCTGCTACGAGAGGAAATCGATACGGACCCTTTTCCTAATGACTGTTCATTATCCCACACTCCCTGACCCTTTCTAAGCTCCAAAGAAGCTTTTTTCAACCTCGATATAAAAAAGCCCACATTATAGAAAGGGAATTATTTTTGGGAGCGATTGCCCCTGTGGAGCGCCCACGTCTCCAGATTCGTCCTCTGGTGAGTGCCCCGTCACTCAAATCCCTCCGCCGCCGGGCCCCCGACATCTTTTCCGCTCCTCCCACTCACAGCGTTCATGGCTCGCTCATTTTAGCAAAGAGATACTTTTTTCGTGCGAGGGCGTTTACACGTGTCGTTGGCCAGAAATTACAATGTATTCCAGCTGCTCGGCTAACTCCTCACAAAAAACCTTCCTTCCCTCCCGTTCCCACACTCGCTCTCCTGGCAAACTGCTTTCGTTCTGCACTTGTCTCTCGAATATTCGTCTTCAGTTTGACTTGTCGCTAACACAAAGAACAAGAAGGGATTGCAAAACTTCGCCGAATCCCGCAGGAGTTCTGAGGATAAGAAAAAGTAACCATCTCTTTGGTTAGCGTTTCCGTTCGCTGCGTTTCCAAAACATGAAGTGCTACTGTATTACTTTTGCGGTACTTGTCAATATTATCGAAAATGAAGACTCCAAAGAAGGAACCGCAAGCTTACAAAGGGAAAGGATGAAGAAACGCAGTGGGTGGTCTATAAATAGGTTACATCTCGATGAACATGAGTTATGTTATTCAGTCGAAAATAAATTGTGCAAATAATAAAAACATGTTTAACATCCTTTTCGATAATAATTGAAATATGAACAAAACCTTCTATTCTGCTTCATGCCAGAAGAGGCATATTCGTTGCTTGAGAATAATATTCGTAATGTTGAAGATACTCGTAATTTTGAAGATTATTGGAAAAAAATGCCATTAAGCTAACACTAAATTATCATAAAATTAACTGCAAAAAAGGATGTTTAGCCTTAGTACCTGATCTTTTAAAACCAATCAACTTTATAATTAATAAGAAAATAATGGAAACCATGATGAAAATAGAATGTTTGCTTATATACATGTCTCTAGACTATATTCATTTTATTATTATAATTTGAAATATTATAATTAGTATGTGATACTGCTTTATTAAGTTCATCGGAATCATTCTTTGAGGTGTTCCAAGAATTTCCTCTCAAGAAAATAATATTTATACCCAGCAGATGGAAACACATATATTTCCTGGCACAAAAAATTCTCGTTTAATAAGGTGGTTATTTTAAGAATCTTCCTCACCCACAAATATTCATCAATATTGAATTAAATATATTTATTTTATTAAATATTAAATGTATTAAATTCAGCCATTTAAAACCATACAGTATCCCAATTAGCAGCTTTCTAGATTTTTGTTGTTTATTAATAATGATTAAGAAATTTGATATTCAGGAAATGGTTCTGCTTACAAGACACTCATTCTTTTCTTCCCAGAATTACTCAATCCTTAATTCAAGGGGATCAAGGACCTCTAAGGGAGGGGCTCATCCCATCCCAATATCTCTCGGTAATAAATCTGGGATCGGATATTCCTTGGGCATTAGGATTGGCCTTTATTTCCGATCCGTTCCGCACCCACACTGCGCTCCAATTCCATCGATCGCTCGCCCAAATCTCCGCCGTGACTGATGAGCACAGCCAAAAAGTAAATGATTCGAAATGGATCCATCGGAAAAAAGATATTGCGAAACATATGATCCGCTCGTTCCTATGACCTCTCATTATTCCACTCCTTATCAATACGTTTTCATCCTGTTTCTTTGTAGCCCCACCGCCTACATGCCGACTTCCTCCCTTCTGTCCGTCTATTTGCTAGACCGCTTTTTCTTTCCTCGTTCCTTTTCCTCTCTTTTCTATTAACATTTCTCTTGTATTCTTCCTTTTGTTACTACTATCCCAACATCTTATACTTGAGATTTTTTATATTTTCATTTTCACTATACATCTAGATTAGATGGATAAACATTTGAATTAAAACAAAGATTATTTATAAGCAAATTACCATATATTTCCGCAGTCGGACTACCCTCAGATAAGACGAGATAAAAATTTTGGTCAACATTATCTCGTTTAGGCGTTTATCTGCCCTACAAGACGACTCCAAGACTATTGATTGCGTATAAATTTAGTTTAGAGCAGCAATCATAATCTCGATAGTAATATTATATAGCGTATTCAGAATCATGTCTTATTCGTAATTTTTCTACTTAAGACGACGACGGATTATACGACGACCTCGGATTTTGGTGGCCTATTTATAAATCAACCATCGTCTTATCTGCGTAAATATACAGTAATATCTGATGGATCAGTGATTGTTAATTGATTAAAATTGAATCTCTGATAAATCAGATATTTACTGCTATTTCTCAATTCGTTAGTATACATAATTGGCAAGAGAATGATTCTTGCTTGAGGCTTGGATACGTCTTGGGTTTCCTCTACAGATTTTTCTGATTCATTATGTAAGAAATGGGATGGAACACGGCTTTTAATGAATTAGAGATTTAAAGCTAACTGAAAGTACTCTCTGTCAGCGTTCTTAGAAGGTCAGTAATCCGGGCCCTTCCGTTGTTTCCCGAATCGATCATAGCGCGGTACGGAACGCTGACAAAGACAGATTTTTGAGACTTAAAACCTCAAATTAAACTATTTACTATACATATATGAATTGAGATATCCGTATCAGCGAACATAGAATACGTTACAGGATGTATCTTAAATTCAGCAATTTCTTTTTCGTTCCTCACTCGCTCTTATCATGATATAAAACGAAATCTAAATTCTGTCAAAAATCAATCATTCGTAAAACATACGAATGATTTTCTGGTTGCCCAAAACGACATTGGATTCTGCAGTAATACGAACTGAAAAAATATTAAAATATTGGTGGGCTCATCATTTCATTCAATGACGGGCTCGGCGAAGCTGATCCGACGACGATTATTTCTTTTTAAACCTCGTCATGGACCGTTATTTGAGAGGCTTCCTCAATTAACGGCCAGTTTGGGGATTATGCAGCGTTTACCAACAAAAATCATCGAATGCTCGCGAGAACTTAATTTTTATCTCGGTATCCATTAGATTTCACTCTGTCATCGATGGCGAGAAATAATTTTTTGATGTTTAGCAAAACACAAGAAGGAAATAATTTAGACCTTTACTTTCGTTTTTTATCGATCTTATCCTCTAAATAACTATCGGCTCTTCTTGCAAATGATCTGTCTTAACGGCCTCATTCCTTCACTTTTTCCGTAAATGCATTATCTCAATCAATATCCGCTCCTTTTACCCACCTCATTCCAAATCTGAGCTATCATTAGCTCAAAATCTCCCTTCTGCCCAACCCTCTGCAGTAATTTGCAGCTGCAAGCGTTGATTGCCTCATACGTCAGCAAGTTTTGATTCATATTTTTCGTTTGATTTCTTCAAGCGAATGACTCGCTACATTCCGGAGGTGCCAGATTCGTACCGCAGCTCAATACAGTTATAACATTTCCTCTTATAAGACACAGAAATGATTTGAGATTTGACTCTGTTTCCTTTTATTTTTTTAAATTAGTTTACAGTTTACAGAGGTAAAATCGGTCAAATTTTCAACCCAATAGAGGGAACTTTTGAAAGATTAAAGATAATTTCTTGGTGTTCAAGAGATACTTGGAAATGTCAGTATGATGATAAAATTTCTCTTTCACTAAATCTAAAGATCTGAAAACCTTAGTGAAAAAGATGCACTATCACTGAAGGTTGATTTTTAAGACTGTGATTTTCCTGGTTAATATGTTATTTACTAAGACTTCAATTCGCCGTATTTCTCCCTTTAATGCCTCCGATTCAATGATTTCTCATTTCCAAAAGAAAGTTTTCAAATTACCTTCAAAATTTAAAAAAATATATTTTAGGAATAAAAAAATGATGAACCTTTTTTCCGTTATTATAGTAATTTAGTCACCTTCATATACTTAAAAATAATTTAATGCGTTGTTTCACATTTTTATATCATTCAAAAGCATTATCTACATACTAACTCCTCCACCGATGATTGAATCAACTTGCCATAAAAATTGGGCATTATGCATAGTGAAATACATGCAAGAGCATAGTGAAATGCATTTTAATTGAGATTGGTGGTGAATATGGATTCATGGGCATATTCAAAATGGAGGACCAGCTGGAGAAAGGTAATTGCGACCATAACTACCAGATTTCCGCGCCAGGGTACCAACAGGTTCCGGTCTAGTTATTTCCATCGCGTTGAACTTAATTCGGCGAAACCGAATTGGACAGTGGTGTAATGGAGTTAGCGAATTTGCAGCTTCCCACGCCCTCATAAGCTCAATTTTACCCCTTCCGATCCCCGGTTGCGATTTCTATTTTCACCTCTCGATTCCCACGCTCGGTTCCCGTAGCGTGGTCCCGCACAATTATGGGCACGTTGCCCGTCAGCCCAAACACCTCCGCGTCCCTCTTTACACAAAGCCCTCCTCCACCGGATCTCATCTCATTAACCATGGACATGATCTCCTCTTTCCATTCACCGCTCTTTGTTTTCGCCTCCCTCCGTTTACATCACCCCGTTCGGCCACACCTCTCCGTACCTCATTAGCCTCTTCCATCGCGCATACCTGCAGACACTCACCACCGGACTCCGTTACTGAGTTATTGCGAGGGGTTTTGAATCAACCTTCTTCCTCCAAAAACATTGGGTTAGGTAATTTTCACATAAGGATATCATTCCCGATTCCATTCACTCTCCGTTAGGAAAACATGCTAATAAAAAAAGGGATGGAGGTGGAGGGAGAAGAGAGGGTTTTAAATATAAGTTCAAGCATTTTGTAATTGTAAAGCACCGGCGATGTAACCTTTTACAGAAAGAATAGTTAAAGGATATAATCAATGTATGAAAGATGATTTATCACTTCTGTACGCTCCTCTAAAGATTCTATCTGTTACGTATACAATGTGTTTAGAAACTGGCCCCCTAATAATCAAAATGAAATACAAAACGCCTGCGAAGTAAATTGGTCATTCGTTCTCTATTAAATATCGATAGAAATGCTTACTAATAAATAATGGAATGAAGACTTCATCCAATACGAAGGCTGAAAGTGATGGTTCACATTCTTCAATAAAATATTTCATCTGCCCCGCGATAACTTTTAAGCGGATTGAGAGGTGGAAACGTCAGGTCATTGTTGCGCAACAGCCGAGATGCATTTTGACGGGTTAAATGGTGGACCATTACGGAGATGCTCTCGCCCGTTCTTATTTATTTTTTTTCGTTTGGGCTCCGCTCTTTTTCACTCTCAACGGCTTTTACCGCTTATCTCATTCCGTTCCATTGGAGCATATCGATATGCTGCTACTTACGGACTCAATCCTCTTACGAGACCATAGGTTTCGGAAGACTACTCAGCAGCACTCAAGTCTTGATATTCTTTGCTCTTAGCGAGTCTGTGAGCTTCTTGAAAAGCATTTCATGAATGTAGCTGATAATTCAAATGCACCAAAGTAATTGTACTTCGCAATTTGTTTCATTGATAAAGATAGATGGATTTCGCAGCTTCGTGTTTTCTACTTCGATTTGCATTGTACAGTTACGGTTAAACTATACGAATTAATATATATATATATATATATTATTAACATGATCGGATGAATAAAAACATCAAGCCATATTATTGAATTATTTCCCGATATTGGGCGTACATTTTGAGGAATAAATGCTGATAGGACAGATCGTTTTAAAAATTCATTCTTTCCGCGAACGATACGCGATAATATCAATCAAACCCCCTGCTACACGACGATAGGCGACTTGTAGAGCGTTAATGTAGTGTTAGATTTCATTTTTGACCTTATGATGGGGAAATCTAAAATGTTTTAAAAATTTTGGATATATATTTATTATATAATATTAATGATATAATTATATTTACTTTACCAAGAAGGCTACTGTTTCTTCTTGACATAAATGAATTCGACCAAATAAAATTCTAACTTTACCTTCCCTAAAAATGCAAATTATATCTGCAGTTTAACAGTAATAACTCGGAAGAAACGGGTTCTTACGGGTGCCGAATATAGGATACTGCATTCTACAGAAATGCCGAAGTCCTCAAAGAAGGTTTAGCATTTGTCTATGGTGCAAATTGTCCCACTCACGGCTTTTATCCCAGCTTCATGATTAAGTTTGTAACTTACTACATATGACAGTCAGATTCCGGTCACGAAAAGAAATTTGAAGAAAGAGCAGGTGGGACAGTGATTTACTCCAAAAATAATGCATTCAAGCTCGACCATCCGTCCCAAAGAGCTGCTTTTCCTCAGAGCCACCTTCATTTGTAGAGCTATCGTTTCATGTAAACTCTTTTGGATTCATGTGGACAGCGCGTTTGCCTTTGGTGAAAGCGGTCCCGGGTTCGATTCCCGGTGGGAGCCAATGTGCGATATGACCTAAGCTGTCGAAGCACTTTTAACAATACTACTACTACTACTACTCTTTTGGATTCAAATTCTTATAGTGGAATTTTTATGATAATTTGGAATGAAGGATTGTTACATTTACGCTGATGTACGATTTCAAACATGGATAACTGAATATTTTCTCAATTCTCATAATTTTGAAATTCCTCGATAGTTAACCAGTTTACTAGATATTAGATTTCCTAGGGAGCTTAAGGAATTTAGTTTCTTTCTTAAATATTTTACATTATCTCATCAGCGTATTTCTTAATATCTAATCTTCGTACGCAATCTCAGGAGAGCTCTATTAATAAGTTTAAAAAAAGATGAATTACAAGGTTTAAAGTCATTTTCAAGTGCGATGGGATTATTGCGAAAACCGTATCCCGCGAAATTAATCGTAAAGTGGAACTCCTTTAATCATCATAAAGAATACTCCTCGAGAGAGCTCGCTGAAGATAACTATTTTTAATCCCATCTTACCAGCGTGGATGCGAAGAGATAATTAACACGTCTCAAATGTAATCCTTGGTAAGACTGTAAACTGTTAGCGAATGGAAGGGAAGAATCAGTTTTCCATTCGGAATGCTAAACTTTCTAAATAAAGCTAGTTTCCTAACTACTTTACAGATCCTTTTATAGCTGAAAAAATCTATCGTTACGACTCTATCTTTTATATATTTATTTTTCTTTGCCTTATAAATATAGAATATTTTCTTTATTATAGAATTTCATTCGAGTTTGGGAAGTTTTGTTCAACGAAATGAACCACTTTAAATATTTGGTCTCCTTATCATCTTATATTTCATGGCCTTTCTACGCGTATGTTTTTGAGAAAACCTTGTAATATTTTAAAGAGAGAGCTATGAAATGAATGTGGTTCTTGTATAATCGCACAACTCTCTCCATATTTCTGTAAACTTTGCCCTGTAAAGTGGTACGTGATGTGGTAGATGATATCTGATGACTTCAACTTTACCCCTAGAAATGAGAATCCATGGTCCTATATCAGTTCAACTGCCTACCAAAGCCTAAATCACGAGTCATGATTTCTCTTGAATCATGCCCTAATGTTCAAAAACGCTGATAGTAAATAAGCGCAGATATTGAAATATCTCCACAGAAATCAATTTTTTATTCACTTTCGTCACTCACTTTGTTTTTGGAAACCTACCTATTAGATGATAGATGGGTTTTATATCTAACCTAACCTATCTATTATATAATAGATAATTTCCAAACATGGAAAACAGTTGGTATACATAATAAAATTTAACGTGTTGCTTTTTTAAATGCCTCCCATCAGTCAGAATAAGTCATCGAGAGGTAGAACGGGAAAGGAAAACAACTCGGCTCGTATAAGCGTACTCTATTAAATGCAAGGATAGATATTCTGGGAAAACATGGAAAAAACTTCTGCCCAGAAACTGGAATAATTGGGTTCGAGTCCCAATCATATCGATATTATTCTCATCTGCGTATGCCTATGGAGCTGTTTTGCGCTTTCAATATTTTCTTGTTGACTGTAAATATGCGAACACTTTTCTCGAGCATCAACCACGGTATCTCAGCTTTAACTTGCGAACTGAACCGCCACTCCGAACCTAACGAACGAAAATTAACGCTGATTTAGAGCCATCTAATACCCGCGAGCCTTCGTACACCAAAAAAAAAACACGTCTATCATATTTAATAAAGACAAATTAATACATGGCCGTTGTCAATGGCAACACTTCCTCCTGTAACCACAAACATTTTCGATCGATCAACTCTTGGATCTAGCCCCTCTCGCTCTCCTCGAACTTTCCCTCCCTTCCCCGCAATCAGGAATGGGGCACAGCGGAGATGGGGGTAAGGGCTCCCTCAGGGGGGAGTGGGGAGGAGGCGCAAGGGAGAGTGAGTGGCGCATTCAGTGTCCCTTTGGCAGCCCTCCCACACGGACGCGTCGAGGCGCCTCATCACACGAGCTCCCGCAACAACACGTGGAGAGAGAGAAAGAAAACACACTAATATCCGGACGCCCACCTGTCGATCCCTTAATTCTTAAAGGGTCCCTCCTAGGATGTGAGTGGAGGAAGACCGTTCTCAGTGGATGTGTCTCCGTAGTTGCTCAGTGCGTCTTTGAGCGTCGGGACCGTTGTAATTATAAAAAACGATCGCTGATTGAAGTCTCTCTCGCGTAAGGAGGAAAACGACTTTGGATCGTGTGTTTTGAAAGGAGATTTCACTGCCTCTGCGGGACCACCTGTTGTCCCTCCCTCTTCTCCTTCCGAGTTCCCACCACCCAGTAGGAGGAAGGCGGCGCGGCAAGGAGCAGTCGGAGATCCAGAGAGGTAATTGAAGGATTTATGACGTTTGTTTGTTTCGAGGAGAAGCGCTTTGGTTGGATATCGCGCGGTCTAGTTTCCAGCATGACTCTTCAAGTATATCTGCGGAAGATATTGCCTTAATATCATGCTGGAAATCTTCGCTGATTTTGAAGAAGAAGCGTCAGTATTTGATAAAAAAAATCAAACATTCCTCACACTAATTGAGATTAGGCATAACTTGGTAGTATTGATTGGCACAGATAAACATTATAACTAACTTTTACTAAACCACACAGTTTAGTAAAAGTTTGCTACGATGTTTTTCTAAACTGTGTGGTTTAATAAAAGTTTGTTACGTTGTTTTTCTGCTACAAAGCTTTGCTCTCGTCATTGAAGTTACATTACAGGTGTAATCATACTGGTATCGGTATATACGCTACATCAGATAACTTCGAACCTCAACTAAAATCAAATCGTGTAATTCTTCCGTCTTACATTGTGGAGAGATATCTACTGGACTATATCGGAGCCTCGATACGTCGATGACGTGAATTTTTAAGTTATATGCGCATATTTTCCTCTTCAATTTCTATCCATATTTTCCCTCTTTCAAAATTGGGAACGTCGACAAAAATAGGTTTGGTCAAAGAGTGATAATCGATCGACCGGCCGCTTGCAAGAGGAAGCTAATCATCCGAGGAAATCTTTAATCTACAACCAAGTGACTTCACTTGAAACTCAGGTATCAACTTGCTTTCAAGTCCTTCAACGATCCCGCACCAAAATCGGCCATGGTTTCCTTTAACTCTCGTCTGACGTGTCTCAAACGAGGCCCTACCGACGCACGTTAATCATCTTTATAAATCAAAATTTCCCCTCCAGCCATCATATAAATCTATCTGTCCATCGATGGGATTATCCGCTATCATAATTCAAACGCCAGTTATCGCTTTGGTTGCGTAACATTTAAATACCCGAAAGATCAGAAGCGGAGGATCCGTGCCTTTCTTGTATCACGACGCATACAGAAGTTTGAAAGCCACGCAAATCCTGTTACCGAACGGTTCCACCGTACACCGTAAATAATGCACTTCAATGCCTCGATCCCATTGCCCTCTTTCTTGATACTTCAGACACGAGGTGTGGCGTCGTACTCTTTCATCCAGTGCCACGCAAAAGGGCAAAAGAACCAAGCACGGATATAGGAAAGCATAACTTGGTGAACCGTTAATCCGGTTTGTGACAACCGAATCGATATGGATTAGGTAATCGGAAACAGGTGCATCAGATGCGACGGTAGGTGTTATGCAGCGACATTCGCTTTGCAGACATCCTCATGTTCCACCTGCAAGTGCCATCCCTTCGGTGAATTTGCAGATTTATCGCTGGGGGCCACAGCCGGTGGTAGTAAGGAAGGCATGGCTGAGAAGTCCGCTTCTCTTTTCATCGCAGTCGGTCTCAGAACGGCGGAAATCGTGTCAGCTTTCGAACGTCCTCCTTGTCGACCTTTCCCGAACGAGACGGCCGCGGCGGCCCCTTTTAGTGCGAACATGCGCAGATTAATGATTTTAAAGTGGTGGGCAAAAGGGAGCGGTAGGTGCGAAGAGGAAGACCCCGAGGAAGTAGGGTTAGGTCGGCGGAGAATTGCGGGGTTTCCCTCGGAGGAAAATTGGACGATCGGTCGGAGGAATCCTATTCATGAATCACGGGTCGTTAAGGCGATTCGGAGGGCCGTAAAGGAGAGGATGTCGATAGCTGGGTGCTCTTATTTTTTTTATTTCGCGCTTCCTTAGGCCGTTCATCTTCGGTGATAATGGATGGGCCGGTGCGTCTGCGAAGGCTTTATTTCACACCGGGGACGCTGGGAGTTTGGGATCCGCGGCGAATTTGGTGCGGAATAATTTTAACTCTCCGTAAATGGGGTGATTAGCGCCACAGAATGTTTCTTTACGACCGGTGCGGGAAAGGGGGCCCTAAAGAAATCTAGCGATTATCGTGATTGTGGGAAAGGAGGTATTTATTGTTATTGCTTTCGAGGAAGGACTTGACTGAGCGAAAGAGCAGACAGAGGAATGCACAGCTTACAGCAAGAGAATCTTTAGGGATTACGTTTTTAATCCTTATTTATTGTTTAGAGGACGCAATATAATTTGGAACGAGATTCAGTAAATTATTGGGTAGTTGCCAAATCAAATTCTCATTTAATTCAAATATAATCTTGAAATAATTTAAACGGCATTGCCATATGAAAAGCAGCGGGCAGATTGAATAAAAATAAATTTTACATAGAAAAATGATGTTGAACCCTAATCTCTAGTAAATGTTGCTGTTATTATTTTATATCGCATATTTTCTATTTCTAGATCGTTGATGTCAGACGTATTCCTTTTTTGCATTTATATTCGAATTGAAAGCTCGATCGCAATTATTTTGGCTTCATATTACCTTATTCAATATATATATATATATATATATATATACAGATTTCGTATAAATTAAATGAACGCAATGTTTAATATGTTATTTTTTGATTTTTTTTCATAATTCATCATTGATTTGAAAAATTCACTCTACGGTATTCATAACTTTCATAGGTCATTAATGTAAACGCGGATTTTAAATAAAAATAAAGTAAACAATTCATACTGTTGAATTGCACTTTTGTATTGATTCCTGCTAATAGCTTTCTGGCTCACAGGTAATAGCGAAGGTAAAATATATTACCATCTTGCCTTGTGTGTTTTATTTCTTCTCAAATCTGTCAATACTAGAGCGATAAGATTCAAACTGGTCCACAGACTGAATTTTGTGAAAATATCTATTACGTATAGCGTGTTACAATCTAGTGGAGAACTACATTGGTATTCCTCTTATAATTCGAGATAAATATTTTTCACCTACTGAGTGATGTTTCATTGCTAATGATCCTTTATGCCTATGATTTAAATTGAATGTCTCTAGTCTTCTCGGAAATATTTTCTGTCCCCACCTATTGCTATAAATTACTAATACATTCGTAAATTTTAAAATCGACTTGTATCAGGGAGCGGCGTGAGAACACCTCGGTCAAATTAACTCACTAAATAGGAAATTTCTGTCGTCTATAATGAAAGGGAAGTCTATGATAGAAAATTTACATCGGAAAACGTTCTATTCATCCATAAAATTTACAGCGTCCGCCTCGTGAAGAAATCTTTAATCACACCTCTGCCTAATTCAAACTCGCGTCTTTGATCCTTCGAAAATAACTTAATAACGGCCTTCCAGTGGTCGCTCGGGGCCTCCAATTTGAGGAATTCGATTCAACATCAATTCTTTACCTATAAAATCGGGCGCCGCAGTAAGAGTTGAGATTGAATTTTTCCCAGGCCTTGATATTCCCATTTCTCGGATTTGATAATTAAGATTCCAATTTCCATTTCGCTCTCTCTCGACTTCATCACCCATAGGCGTACTCGCATTGCCTCACGCTTCCCAATATCCCATCCCTCCGCATAACTATCCCGTTTTCTTCTCCGTTTTTATCTCGTCGGATCTATTGGATCTACAGTAGATTGGCTTTGAACGGAGATCTACTTTCCTCTTCAGATGAACTTTGCTGGAAACGGCTATCCTCTTTCAGCATCTTTAATGGCCGCCCTTTATGCAGCGAGTGAAACTTTATTGCTACGTAAATCCCCAAGAAGTTTAGCGATCGACTAAGAATCTCCAGATGCGATGCTTCCGTACACTTTAAAGCGCTCGCCTATCTTTCCGTCGTTAAATTTCCACCTCCGCCTTTTGCATCATGGGCGTAAGATTTAAAAAGATATGCTCTGACTTGAATCATAAAAAAGTAAACGAGAGCGAATGTTCGACCGATGTTTATCCGAGTGTCACCATACGTAAACAGGTGTGCTCAGTGTCAGACGGCATTTTGGATGTGTAATGTCAGAGTTACATATGCTGATCGATTCGGGAACAAGCATTAAAGCTTGGCGACTGTCACTCTTGGTTTTCGCGATCCTCTTGATTGGTGGTGGAACTCTGAGCATCGAAGTGTACTATTTATCGTTCCAATATCCATTTCGGTTTAATAGAAAAACGGAATTTCGGTTCAGTTTCGGCCTGGCTCTCTCTACCTGTGTCAGTGTTTTCGCTTTGATCATTAATATACTATGTATGTACTATGTTTATATTTTTTTATAATATAATTTGTGGTCTATTAAATTAAATCAAATTTTAGTACCAAAATACGCCATTCAACATACGACGACAATATTAAACCTCGTAACTGTAAATGTCTATGTCTATGTAAGAACCCTGCAAGCCGCCTTTCGGCGTGTGGCAGGGGGAAATGCTTATTCATTCATTATCATTAATTGTAATTAGTTGCAAGTAGTCGTGAAAGATTTAGTAAAGCTTCCTTCATTCACACAAAAATAACACAGTATTTTGAGGACCGAATATCAGTAAAAATAAGTATTTTTTTCGAATTAGGTTTGCTTTAAAAATATTAAATGCTTCGGTTCAGGCAAAAACTCTTATTTTTGGGTCGGTTCTGATAACATCCATTGCACATCGGCGGAATTAAAGATCTAAATAAAAAGGAGTCCAGACAAATGTAGCTATTAAATTTATTCTGCTTATTAATATTATTTTTCTGGGTAAAATTGGTTATTAAAAATTGCATATATTGAAATATTGGAAGTCCTTTTATATAATTTTGAATACGATTAATTTTAGAAGACTCTATAGCGTGCTAGTCTAGTGTGTCTGTCATTCATTTGAACAAAAGTTGATTCAGATGGAAGGTTTTAACGAGACATTCGCAAATAATTGGAAAACGTCTTATCTTATCATATTTGTCTATATTATCTCCTCCTATAGAGAAAAATTGAAGAAACTGACAAAAAGGCCGATTATTTTCTCAGTAAAGATTCAGTATAAGTATATCTTAAATACCGGTACTTTTAAAAGTAAACTTCTCTAGAAATGGACCTCTACACTTTTAATTGAAAGTAATGCGATCGATACATCTCTCTGTAGCGGAAATAATTTTTTGAATCGCAGGAGTAAATTCTGAGTACTTGCAGACCGTACACATTAGTTATGTGCTAGATCATTTAATTAAATTTCTATAAAAATATGTTATTAAAGTTCGATAGTTAATTATTTTTAGAATCCAACGCATAAATTTTGATGGATTCAGTCACAGATTATATGAGTTTCAAGGCTTTATTTAATTTGGATTATTTTAGAATAAAATAGAAATATCGAGGTTAAAGTTGTTCTTAAGCTTTAGTTCAATGATAAATTAACAAAGTATATTTGTTAAATCCATGAGAGTTTTAAATGTTTTAATAATTATCTCTATTTAATAATAAAAATATAATATTTTCCCAATTCTTCCAACTTTAATTACTATCAAAAATATCCTGCTTTGCCTTGAAATTAAGGTCCTCCCAAAAGTTCTCTTAAATAAGATAGATTAAATTATATCCCGAAGAGGTAGATACATCAAATGAATCTAACATTACATATTTACTATTAAATACTCGAAAGTTCCGTGAGTAAATTTCATTATAGAAATGAAATAATCATATAACTAGGTATTCCCATTATAATTTAAATTCTACATGAATTTGAATTTAATTCCACCCATAAATCATCGTATAGGCCCATTTTATTTGGTTGAAAGTTGGCCTTATTTCCTGCTGGAGTAGAAACGTTCTAAAATTATATGCTTTCTTTTTGCTCATCACTCATTTTTTTCCCATCATTAACCAAAAAACAAATTCATTCCACGCCTGCGTTGCCCAACCTACCCCAGGACTTTGGAAATCCATTTCCAATCCTTGAGAACCCAAATGCTACGGGATGGCATTGGGACCCCTGACGCAATTCGAGGTACGAAATAAATAATGGGACTCCGGGGAAACTGAGGAAAAGTTACGCGGCGGGACGAATTTCCGATTAAGTCGTCTCGCGACCGTCGCCTTCGGTTTTTGCTCTGCCCCCGCGGAAGCGAAGCTCCCCGGTCCTCGGGGCAGAGAGACCGTCGAGGTAACATCCGAGCAGTGCAGATAGCGTCGCGGGGAATCCGCTATCAGCTTCCGAAAATCTGGGGGAGTTGAACATGTGTGCCATATGCTTTTCCCAGGTGAGATCGAGAAGAGAGCGGGAGAGGTTTTAAAATCCACTCCACTCACGTTATCGTGTCGTAAGAACCGTTGACTCACCTGTCGAGGGAAAAGTGGAAGGGGACGGAGGGCGGGGGTGGAGGGAGGGAGAGCTGGAGGGGGTGGGGGGAGAGAGGATAGAGCGGGATATAGTAGAGCAAGTGTACCAAGTGGTGTGTGCGCTGAAGGGCGTGCTTGCTGAGGTGACAATAGAAAAGCAAAGGATTTTTATAATAGGTGATCTTCATAATGGCGGGGTAAGGAAGAGATGGGCGATGGACCATCTCCAAATTTCCCTTACTGTAGCTCCTTCACCATCTGTGCTCGACGGTCATGGACGTATGATTTTGGTTGGGAGTAAGGAATTCGACTGAGAACTATACATCAATAACGACACTCATACATGATTACACGAACAGTGCATACAGCAAAAAATTTACCAGTATTTTTACAAAATTCGGAAACTATAAAAAAATATTTGAATCACATTTATGCAGTTTACTAATGTTGAGCAGTTTTCAGATTTTTCGCATAATTGGAGGACTCCATAAAATCACGGAACTCAACCCCCGATTTTAATCTTTTGGATTGATATTATTTATCATTCACACTTCTATTATATTTCTGAGCGAATTTTAGAAAAGAGATTTTGAAAACTCTCATCTGAAGCGAATTCAATGAAATATATTTTTTCAAAATATTAAATTAAAAAATAAAATTATTCGAATGTATAAATACCTATTGCTAGATAGAGTTCAGTATTTTGACAAATATAAATGTTTTTCTTAGGTTATATCTATAGTTTTCAGATTTATCATCATTGTAATTTCTACCCAAAATAATTACATAAGTACATCAAAACGTTTAACTGTTAAAGTTTGAGGAAGAGGTTATTGCCACCTATTAAGTATCTTTGTTTGTATGTAAAAACAACGAACGAGCACTTTCTTTTAACTGTAGATATTTTCTCAGATACCAACAGCGATTTATTTCGATAAACCCACATCTGCTGGTTTATTCATAGGCCTTAAAAGAATCATAAACTTTTCTCGGGAATTCCTTTTCTCAAATGAGTAAAATAAGTTGCAAAAAGTTCGATGAGTATGTTTAAATAAAATTTTAGGCTTCGAAAATGGAATGAACAGAAAATAATTCTTATAAACTGTGGGTTTCTCTTACAAGCCATATCTGTAACCCTGTGTTTACTTTAATTTGCGCTCGTCTCAAAGGGATCATTGCTAGCGAACATACATGGCGTGGCATTCAAAATCGACTTCGAGATGATCTTCCACTGCTTCAGTTGTACATCGACACCAGTCAGAGCTATAATTTGTAACGTTCGATTATATATGAAGTTGAAAGAAGTACCGGAAGGTTTGAGAGACCGCTCATTTTGGTGAGAAATGGAGAATGACTCGCAGCAAAAATGCATGCGTGGGATTTAGTATCTCATGGTATTGCCGTGGGAATTGGAAGCAGAGTAAAAGAACGGTAGATTTTTTTCATCAAAGTCCTTTCATTGGGGGAACTTCCTTCTCAGAATTGAGTATGTTCTTCGTTAAGATCAAAGAAGAGGTCCATAATGTTTATACGGTGGCTTAGAGATCAAAGAACAATGTCTTGATAATCTACTTTCAAATTTTAATAACTAACTAATTACCTCGAATCGAGTAATTTAATTATGTTTATGTTACATTATGCACATATTAATATGAATTTTCATAAATAGTGAAACGTAATGATAATTATAAAGTGTAAAAATTCTCATTGTCAGATCAAATATGTATTGAAAGAAACATTTGATGAGTTTTATAAAAGTTACTTGAACATCAAAGTTTTTCAAAATTTTTATTTTCAATGTCAGTAAAACTCATTTCTCTCTAAAGTATTCACCGATATTCCGATTTATTTGGCACATTTACTCTTAAGGAATTTGGTAAGATTCTCTTTATCAATATTGGTTTATACAGTTACGAAAGTCATGCTAGGGCAATACATTTTCTTATTCTTACACCAAAATCTAAACCAGAAGTAGTAAACCTACCTTGAGATCTTCTTAATAAGGGCTATTTAATATCCTATAATTAACTATATAAACCATTTTCTTCGGTAAAATACATGATGGACTTTTGAAGATTTATCATATAACATTGACGTAATTTGTAAATTCTGTCATTAATGACATAATAATTCATCATATCTACGATATCTTACGAAGTGGCAACGGGTGCTGTAAATATTTTGGTGCATCATCTCCCAGGTACATAAATACCACCATAATCGTTATTATAACGAATACCGGTCAAAAAGCTGAATTGCATAGCATAAATAATGCTATTACCAAAATTGTCCCACATTCTATGATTTCATCAGGTTGCTTATTTACAAGCTTATTTACTTGGACACATAATAATGTTATTGTTTGTGATTTTTTTATTTGCCCGTGTTAAGTACAGTTATTTGGATGGGTCTATTTTTAACTGAAATTCGTCAAGTGAGGATGTTTCATTCCGCAATTCATGCCGGTTCTTGGCTCATCACCATTAATTTTCCCTCTCACAGCAGAAAGAATAAAACTTTATCTTCGAGCGTTTATCAACCGAATATAAACAATTGGATGGACGTACCATTCTGAAAGATAGGACTATGGGTGCAAAAAAACCAAGGAAAAGATTAATGTCTTATTAAAGCCGTACTCTCGCTCGTGAGTGATAGAGCGCTCATGGAGGAAGTATTCGCAATTTGCGAGATTGAATCCGTGGACGTGATTTGGCGCCTCGCAGTGAGAAACTTGCGTTTTCCAATCCGTTAAGTTTTCAAGTCCGCCCCGCGGCGAAGACCTTGGAGATGCTCACGGCCATCCATCAGCACTAATAATCAACAGATCATCGCCTCGATCGGTCCACAGCCGTCAAGATGCGAGATCCCCTTGGGAGATGAACGAAACGGATCTTTCTGAAGCCCTGCAAATGTTTATACCCGTATATTTTACGTGTGTGAAAATGAGCATCGCGTTCAAAGATTCATATATATCATTTGCTGTGGAAGAAGAGAAAATTCGTATTGTTTATTATTATTCTCTAATAGATTAAAATGATGGCGGCATTGCCTGTTGGCAACTACCGAATATACGAGCTCTATGAATTCACTTCAATTAGGAAATATTTCTAATTTATTCTCCGATATAGCTATATCAGATGTATAACACTCGGCCTATTAGGTTAAATATTCATGTTAGTTATTCAGATCAAATAGCGTACGATAAAGTAATTTTACATATGATATCCAGACGAATAATTTTCTTCCATTATCTCATCGTCTAGAAGGTAACTAACGTGAGGTTATCTACAATGATTGTAATTACCGGAGAAAGCATGGAAGAATTAAAAATTGCAAGGAGAACGATTACTAGTAAAAGAAACCCCTAGCTTCCCATCCTCTAATCCTCTAGAGTACTCTGTAGGTTCTTTATGTACATACATTTGATTAAGTACTTGTTGCGTACAAAACTCTAGGAACTCTAGCTCATGCATTCGCAACACATGCAAAATACCTGATTCGTAAGCAAATTTTCCTCCTCTACCCGTCTAAAATATTTGCAAAGTGCATTTTGTATTCCAAAGGTCCGAGAATAATTTCAGAACTCAATTTGTCGTGCCCACAAAGTACTTCTTCTACTTTAAGGCACTATAAATTCGCATGATTTCTGGGTATGTACTGCATCTCCAAGCATCCCAAAGATATTGTAAGCAACATAAAAAATCCGTAATTTTATTGTGGTACAGATTTTCCAGAAGTAGTTATCTTCGGTATCTGAACGATGAAAAGATTCTCACGAACCCACTTCTGCATCAATACTTCATGACAAAGTTGTATTCCTCTTGTAATAAATAACTGAGGAATCGCGATGGAAACGTATTAATAATTCAAATCGTTTCAAGTTTTTCACGCCTGAAAAATGATATAGTCTTGACTCTCGAAGAGAATAGGGAAGTTGATAAAAGACGCCTATTTTCTGCAACCAGGTGTGCCGAAACTTCTCACACGGTTATAAAAGATGAGAGACCACTTTGAAGGTAGCTGAAGATTGACTTCTTCGGGCTTCAAATTTGAATATTTTGCGGCTCCATCTTTAATACTGGCTCCAAAGTTGAATAATTTTCTTACTTGACGTAAATTTTACAAGATTGAGATCCGCTTCCGCCATTAAACTTGGCATTTTAAGTTTCATAACGTAAAACCGAATTACACCACAATGAGAAATAATGGCAGGATATTTGTTTCTGCCGTCCCTACGATATTTTCCAATTCATAAGATATGAATGAAATGCAATGGAAGATCCGCAATATGAATTTCATAAATCTTGGGAAGTATTTTCTTAAAAAATTAAACTTTCTTTAATCATTAATATATAGTTTGTCTAATGCTCTAATTGTTGCTTGAAATCGTTATGTTACACTGGTAAGATATCTAGTAACTAATTGGAAGAACATTATCTCCATCCAACAATTCATATTTGAGCTCTAAAAGCCGGAAGAAGACACTGACCAGTTGTCTAAAATATTTATTTTCCACATAACTGCGGAGAGGATTAGTTTTCAGAAAATTAGAAAAGATAACTTCTTTTCAAAAAGTCACGTAAAAATAATGATGTGTAACTCAGTCATTGGGTTGTATAATAACCGGCTCATCTGCATACAACACAATGGATCATGATCGAAAGTAAAAATGTTATCAAACACTCTTGATTGCGGAGAATGGGAGCAAATGGAAGAAAAACGTATAACAGTATATCAGGACAATAGATCATAAACTTTAGTTTTGTTTAGTTCCGTTGTAAAATGTTGAGGTATGTAATGTAACAAGTTCAACATTACACACATGTTCCTTTGGAACATCAAATGGCATTTAAATTGATATATTTTACAAGTATATGAAAACAAATAAATGGAATAGATTCGATTAAGCTAAATCTTGATGGAGAACTTGTGATTCGAAACCATTCGTGCTATTAAAATATTTCTTATGAAATTCCCGAAAGAATTTTATAAGAAAAATGATTAAGTAGAGTGAAATAATTGTTATGCCATTGACCACTAGAACCCATCGGGACTCGTATATCATAAAATTCATGTGCATAAAATGGTTGACGCCCTTTGATAACCACCTCTCCTCCTTTTGCAACCTCACATCCTTTCCTCCTTAAAGAGCGCGCCACGTCGAAAAACGTCTCGGTCGACAACACCGATGAACCCTGGTACATCATTTTTCCATTCGCATCGATGACGAACCCGCAAAATTGTGAAACCGCTCCTCGCGAAAGCCCCTCGTCGCCTTCGGAAGGCCGCGCACCGCGCTCACATACGCGCGCGCGAGCACAAACACGCGCCGTAAAATAATGAAAAAAAAAGTTTGACCCATTTCTCCAGAGAGGCCACCGATATCAAAAACCTATGTGGTTGCCGATTTTGCTTCCCCTCCACCAACTGCCAGGCCACGCTCCCCCTCAACCTCCTCCTAATCGTCCGCGGCGCCCCACCCCACCGCGGACACGACCACCGCGGCACAGCTGCTATCACCAAAGGCTGTATTGTCGTCGGGGATGACACAGTCGCTGTCGAAGCACCACCCTGAGGTCGGCCGCGGCCTAAATAGTCTTGTGGTGAAGGCAGATCCTACCCCCGCGGTACTCGAGGGACGCACGGGGTGCCGTAGAGTTCCTCCGGTTTCCCCCGCGCCCTTCCACTCCGCTCTCTCTGGATATCTCTCTCTCCAACGGGCCGTAATCTTCGGTGGGGGTGGGGTTTTGTGGGAGAAATGCGTCTTGTAGCGGCTCCCTCGAGCCTTCCGCATAATATGCCGTTGGGGTGGGTTCCCTCCGCTGAGTTCTAACCTTTCCCCACTCCTCGAATCTTATCCTTTTTGTAAGCATCCCGCTCCCTCTCGCTGAAGGTGAGGGAAGGAAAGTTATTGGGGAAGGAAAGGGAGATGTCGAGGAGTGTGGCAAAGGTGGGCGCCGTTAATAGGTCCGTATCGCTGACAGTGTTCGGGACCAACGCGAATAAAGTATCCGAAACATCGGGACGGGTTTGGAGGCTATACGGAATGTGGGCGCTTAGGATTTTTCGGAGTTTTTTTTCACGCAATTTGTCAACCTAAGTAGTGAAGTGCTCGGATATGAGAGTCATGTGATTCGGTCGAAAATTTTCATGGAATATGTCTCCATTACGTCACAAGTAATAGGCGTCCAATCTGCTGTACGTGAAAAATTGAACTTATAAGCAATTGCTTCAGTATCTGAATTTTAATCGATGCGAGTCTCCAGGGCAGAAACGGCAAATGCTTGAAGTAAAGTCCCATTCAAGAAAAACATAGTTCACTTCCTTTACGTAGCATATTTATTGATCATGTTCATGAATGAAAAATGTCGGCGATATGAACGCAGAAATAGGAGCTCATGGAAGAGATGGAAATCATTCTAATGAAAACCTAGTTATTCGTGACTTAGCATAAACTATTCCTAAAGTATGACCTACCTTACGGCTTACGCTTATCCAAACCTCTCTTCTCTCAAACATCTGCGCTTAAAGTAATGTTTTTCTTGAAATTAATAAAGTTCTGAGAAGTAATAAATTGTCACTAGAAAACAATCTGGGGACTAATGTCATCATTATTGAGACTCCGATCTCTAATATTTTGATGAATATACCTGTATGTAAGCGTAAGAAAGTAAAAAGTCCTCGAGAGTTTTGTCTTTCCCCTTTTCCCGAAAGCATATTTCCCCTTCGTTTTATGTTAGCTGCATGACATCACTTACCCATAAACTTAAAAGCGAAAAAAGCCAGGGAAGTATTGGAGAAAATGTATGTCTTTCGAAACTATAATTTGACTCTGGAGAGGAGCTTAAGTTAGCGAGTTTACGCAGATGAAATCTAAACATAATATTTGCATCTTAGTCTGCGCCATTCCTATTCTTCATAATAAAGGTAAGCCGGTAGATATTTTATAGGTGTCTGGAATTGATGGCGTTGAAGTTCCTCGACTCGAAAACCTGTGGGGATTGCACGAGCAATACGAATATGGAATTAATTCCCACAGCTTCTATAAAGATAATTACCTATCAAAAGCCAACATCGATATTTTGACCTTCTCAAGATCATCCATTACCTTTTGCTCCAGAAGGTTTAACACGACCTTTTGTTCCTCGAAGTAAGAGAGGAATACAAAAATTATGCGATTGCCCCAGCCTTTTAAACTCAACCTCTGGTTCTCTCAGTAGCTCCCGAAGAAGGCACATCGGATATTATCCCCGAGATGGAGGCATTTATCACGCTTAACTTCTCTAGGGGTTGGAACTCCGAGGGCAATACCTTAACCTGGACCTCCAACAGCGTGTGCCATCTCGGTATCCAGAGGCATTCGGGTCTGACTTCTCATTCCCATCGTGTTAACCGTAGGCTGATCCTCCAGTATTCTTTCTCCTCTTTATTTATCCTCCAGTGCATCGGCCTTGCTCCTCTTTCTCTTCGGTAATGTCTGCGGTCGTCCACTTCATTGGAGGGTGCGGCAGCCGTTAGTAAAAGGGTGTGCCAACTAGAGAGATATGCCGAACTTGCGAACCTTTTGGCGATGAGGAATGGGCGGGGATATTCTTGGACGCTCATATCGCAAACATTACCAGCAGGGAATCTTTCGATTCTTTTTATTCTTGGAGGGAAATGGTTTTTCGGCAAAGCTATGTGCGATTGTATGCATGAGGCGAGTGATGTATGAAGTTGTATACTGAATTCGTCTGTTTTTAAGGATTATCTTATGGTAATTTAATCACTGTAGAAAAATTTGTGAAAACTCAGGCATTTATTGTAGAATATAATTGTAACGTAATTTTTTCTCTTTGCTTATACTAGATTCGTTCATCTCTAAGAATATAATAATTCCATGAACTGTGGTTTGCTCATTCTCGCTTACAAGGCTCCTTCTGCATTTAATTTTCGAATATGCATTGCCTTACCACAAAAATATCGATAATAAAGGAAATCATTAAATTCGGAAAAACATAGAACTAAGAAATTACAATATACTGTACACGGAATAATACATTTATTCACACCACCGTGGTTTCCGTGTTCGATGATGATGGTGTAACACAACACCGAAACCACGATCGTGTGAGTTAACATATCATTATGTGGACAGTATACATATTTAAATTTTTTAGCGTAATTCCACTTTACTCATTACCAGAGGTGTTCGTTTTTCGCAATAAGCGATAAAACCAACAAATAACGCGAATTTTGGCCGATTTAGCGAATTAACGCTAATTTTGACAGTTTTAATAAGCAGCACGGATTTTGGTGATTTTTACTTCATTCATCGTTTGTAAGAGAGGGAAATGTAATTTTGGTATGATTGAAATAAATTTGCAATATATAATTGTATTATTTACGTATTTATTGTCGTATTTTAAATCACTTATGACATATTTGCTTACGCGAATTCAGCTTTGATCTTTTGCAATAAATTCACAAACTTTCTTTCCATTATGGATTATCACAAAATCTCGCCTAATTCGACGAAGAAATATGTTTTATTTTTCCTAACATTTATCGTGTCAATATGTTTTTAATGAAAATATCATGTTTCGTTGATCTGCAGCTGTGAAAGTATTTTCCTTAGGTATAAACAGCACTGTTTTAAATAAATTTAATTTAATATTTTGTATAATTTACAGTTATTAATATTTTCAAGGCTTTTAATATTTACACTAAAGCGTGCCTAATATTATTCCTTTGCTTAAATGAGACTATGAAAATTAGTATCACCAAATTTAGGAAACATAATAAAAACACGAAACACCACTATTTGGTTTTCAAATCAACAAATTTCAGAAAAAATAAAAATATTTTCAAACACCTCTACTCATTACGTTCCCAATAATGACATTTGCAATCAGTTAAACACGAGAAAGGAGGCTTTTAAAGCGTTCGGGCTAAGCAAATTGAGGCCGATTGCGACGTTTTCTTTACCCGTTTTATAATGCCTTTTAATGTTACCGTGGAACCATGAAAACGCTCCATTTCCCTTCAAACCCTTCCAAAAGCGTCCTTGATTACTCGCCCCTCAAGGCTGTAGAAAATCATTTCGGAGAGATTCCCCCATCAAGGAACGAGAGAGGTCCGTGTGTCCAACAGGTCGCTCTGCCACCGTTTCGCCCAAATTCGAGCGCCTATTGACAAATCCACAGGCGTTTAAGAGGCCTGGAATTAAAAATAGGACTTCCAAAACACAACACCCACCATTTCTGCCCCGCAAAGCGAAGGCGGCGCTCGCAAGCCAAGGTCGAGACTAATTGGAGGTCTCTGGGATATAGTGGCGCCGTCTCAGAGGCGTCCCACTTTTTCCCGCGTCTCGCCAATACAGACAATCCTTGGTAAATGCGGGCTCTCGCTGGTATGAGAAACAAATCCCAACACTTTCCGCCACCTTCGGTCGTCGAGGCATAGAGAAAGTGCGCTTGTGTTATGTAGCTCGTTCAATCGCTCGTCTAAACTATACCTTCGATTCTGGGGAATGTCGAAATGCATCATGCTCGTATCAGTTTTGATTCTGGACGCAAATGGACGGATCCGATGGACTCCCGCTCGTAAGTGAATGCCTGAAATGAATGCACGCGGAGATCGCGAAAGAAATATGTGAGGCGAATGAGTGGAAATCGGTTATCTCTCGGAATGTTATTGATGTGTGCGATCGGTAAAACGAATGGAAAGAAATGGTTTACTGCCGCGGTATCCGTCGTTGAGAGAGACGAATGTATACGTTAAAATGGAGGCGATTTCAGAATGTTTTGAAACTAACGGTAATAAACTACATGTATGACTAGTCACTGTGTCATTTACTACTTCGAGGAAATATACAATCTGAATCATGACTTAAAAGCCTTATTGATTTAAAAATTATTATTCATATTTGTAGGATATGTAGGATATAAAATAATATAAACATAAACTGAGTAATACTTTCATTTCCACTAATTTTTTTCTACTTAACTTTCTATAGTAAAATTGATTACATCTGTTTATTCCTACCGAATCAGTTTTGTACCATCCTATTACTTTGAGTAATACCTAATTACGTTTTAAATTGTTTAGAATGTATATTACCTATATTTATATCTAAAATATCTCATTGAAGTACATCATAACATACTATTTTGTTAGCTCATTACGTTATTTATTTGTCTTGTTTGTTAAATATCAACAATGTTCGTAACTAGGAAATGAAATATTAACCAGTATTTAGAGAGGATAATTGTACCTTTCACATAATAGCCAAGTTTATTTATTAAATAACAACAGCCAGAATTTACCAACACAGAAAAGGAAAAGTGAGAATATCTTGTCTGTAGAGTAGTTCAAGTATATAGATCGAAAACCAATCATCTACGGTATGAACAATTGAGAGGCCATATACACGTAAATCAAACATTGAACGGTTGATTACGTAAGAATGAAAATAAAATTTCCATGTGGAAATAGCTAGTCGCCCAAGGATAACATTTAAACTTTGACATCGAAATCATTGATAGGAAAATGGCTTTCGTCAAAATACTAAGAAAGCAATTTACATATAACGACATATTATATCCTGAAGGATAACCTACAAAAACAATAAGAGAATTACAAATTTTATCTTAGATCTCCGTTGGAATGGTTAATACTCGCTCATCAGTGACCAGAAAATGTTATTTGAATAAAGTAAATGAAACTTTTAGTTATAGGCTAACGTACTCTCTCACCAAATCATACGAAAAACTATAAATCGAAAGTAATTTTACGCGACAGTCACGCTTCTCCCTGCAATTTATGAGCCAGTTTAGACCGGTGTTTGGAATTTTATTGCTTTAAATGTGATACAATATTAAGACCATCATGTTATCATGTAGCCGCTTCCAACTTATTGCCTGACTATAAAGAATTGTTCAGTGTCACTTTTGAATGCGTTATTGCTGCAAAACCATACTTGTGTTTCGTGTTGTAACGCAAGTGTCCATCGTAGGATAGAAATTCGTGAAACTACCGCTACCAATTTAGCAGTGAGTTTAAATTCTCATTGAAAATATAAAAATAGATAAATATGTGTTGGTTGATACAGTAAAATCTATAATTAGGTTTGGTAATGGTAGCACAAAGTAGCTCTCGCCACAGATTAGAAAAAAACAATATTTATTATATGTAGCGTTTTAATTTAGACTCGGCCATTTTGAAGGATGCAAAACAAGCCGCAACGTTACGTTCTTCTTCACTCCAATCCTATTTCGAAGCGATCGTGCAAGTGATGCTCAGTCGTAGTTCAGCTCCGCAACTCCGGCAAAGTTGCCCGTAATTTTTTCCCCGGTCACGTAACAATTTCAATCAGCCTCTCCTAACCCAATATTCTCATTCGAGCTCTCGATCGAGGCGAACGCGAGAAATGCGCAAAAAAATATTCGCATCGCCCTAAGGTTTTTATTGGGCCTCATAAACGGCTAATAACAAAGTAGAGCGTGTAACGACTTAAGAGGCCCCGAAAAGTGACACCGTCTCCTGAAAAAATCATCCTTTGTCCGGCGCTGGAGAGCGAGCGAGGAACGAGTCTGTCAGGTTCGGCCGCTCTCGATACGGCGTCCGTCGAGCCATCAAATGAAACGGCGGAATCGCAAATGGACGGCCTCACGCACTCCGACCATTCAAGTTTTACGAGACCACGCGACCCCGTCAAAGCACCCGACGGAGACTTCTTTTTTGTCCCGAAATGTTTATCGGCATTTTTCGAAAGGTCGGCGGTTGGGGCTGGGATAAGTTCGTCACACGGCGAGATCGAACGTTACCACGTTAAGGCGCAATTCCCCCGGGGACGATTCGTCTCCTTTACCTTTCAAATGTAAACTGGCAGAACGTTTCGTAGTTTCTTCACTCCACCCTTATCGTGGGAGTTTTCCAGCAGGGTTGTTATTTTTATCCTTAGTGCTGACTGAGGTGCTTTTAAAACCGGCAAAATATTTCCATCTTTCATTTTATTATTTACATAAAAACTGTTCCTTGAATTAATTAAAGAATAACATTAGATGTAAGATGACACTTTTAAGTCTCAAGATCGCCATTGAATAAATTCGTTTATTACCACCATTTTTTTTTCGTTCTCACCACAAAGTGATGGTAAATGTGATGCCAACCGTTTACCGCACATTGTTCCATGCATTATTTATGATTATTAATATCACAAATAGGATTTAATTAAGCGGAAAGTATACTTGATTGCAGATCTTTATTACAGTTTATATTTGATATACTTGATTACAGTTTGGATTAAACGTATGTTAATTCCAGCATTCATTTTTTTTAAATTGGCTTCCAGTGATTTTGGTGCTACTCCTGCTGTGAATATTATTTTGGGCTATATTGCTAAACTTCCATAGCTTCCGTATTTCTATTTATAATTCCATGTACTTGGTCATTTTTCTGGAATGTATGCTTTGTAGATAGTATTTGAGATTAACTGCTACCTCTATTATAAATGCTTCTTAATTAATTCCATCAATTAAGATTACATCCGGACGATTTGCTTTCGTAATGATGTCTGTGCTGTGCGTGTCCCAATATTGTCTGTATGTTTTATATATTAATTTGCTACTTGGATCATATTCATATTCATAGAATTGAATATTTTCATCTATGAGTTCTTTGCCGATTGCCAGCCTCTGTTAAATAAAATTTGTTAATTAATTATGCCTCATTGTGTATTCACGGTTAGCTTTTTATTAATATTATAATCATTATCATATGAATCTCTATAGAATACTTCTCAGACGTATCCCTGCCCTCCATTCCCGTTGATGGAATCGAGTGAGAAAGCTCAGCTTTGAGCCTCCCAAGATGGAGATCTCATTGTGTTGCTCTCGTTTTTGTCTCCCAGAGATATTTTGGGATGCGGTCGCCCGTACGCGGATCTGTTTTCGAATTCGTAAATGTTACGTAAGCGCTTTTATGGCTCGCAGGTTTTATGACTTGGTCTTGAGGGGATGAATATAAGTGTCGCGCAAGTCTCATTTTATGGCGTCTTGAACTTTTTGCCGTTTTCAAGGATTTGCTCGTTTGGGTGGAAGCAATGCTGTTTTTACTAGCTATTCGCGAGAACTGTGCGGAGATAGCACCTTGATAATACTAAGGATAAAAGATGCAGTCTGATCGAATTTTGCGGCGACTAAAAGTTAGATCTTGTGATCAGCTGCTTGAAGAAAAGTTATTTCCCTAAAAACCTCGCTCGGTATTAGCTGAAGCATTGATGTGAGAGTAAGGAAATTCGAGATTCGATTTTGAATCTGCTTTCATTTGAATTACGGAGAGCAAATTTTTAATTCAACGTGGTCGCTATTCTAGATTCGTAGTATTAAATTGTGGATGTTTGGATTATTTTAATGTATTTGTATACAACTATGTTGATGTAAACCTCGGGATTAACGATTTATATAAATACGTTACCATTAAAAGTTCGCTCACTCGAATTAGATGTATATAATTCGACTTCCATTTGGTGGTTCTGTCTCCATTCCTCCTATGGAGCTCTTTTGGGCTGGTGGGCTTCTTCGTTGGTGGAATTTTATGAGTTTACCTTCATTATTCACATCTTTTTCTTTACCACTTTTTTCTCCCTCTTGGGGGGATTGCCAAAGTTTCTCCTTGTATCAATCGAGTTAGATAACTGGCAGTAAGCGTGAGAATACAATTGTCTAACACTACCACTATTTTGACAGCCAAATTCGAATGGATAAAGTCTATTTGGTTCGCTATCCAAACTAGTCGAGTTTCGATCGTTCAGTTCAAAACAAAATCGGTGCTTCGTTAATCGCTCTTTGATACGCATGTTATTTCAATTGTAAGGTATATTTTAGAGGTGTTTTCCTACAGTTGCATTGTTTTTTTTTTCTTTTATCAAAATTATCCCAGCTATTTATTTGCCTCACAAAACTATTCCTTCTTTACCTCTCTATTGCCACGTTAATTTTTATAAAATCCGTATATATTATAGTGTATAGTATTATGTATTTATTACTGTATTTATTTGTATTATACAAGCTTAAACAAATGATAAAGTCCAAATTTCTTCAGAGGAAGACGTTTTTGTGTGTTAATATATAAAATTTAGTTAGAGGAATGGTTAAAAACGCATTCAAGGGAGATTGTATAAAATATATAAGATTTAGGTTCCAATTACGTTCCTAATGACAAGAGAATATATTACAGAAGCTCAACTATTTTTTCTCTTGCGCATCTACCCTTTTTACGTCAAAAAACATAAACTTGACAAAATTATCTCCGGGAATCCTCATTTTTCTGCTATATTTACTCCATTCCCTCAAACAGGAATTCCTTATTTCGTCTCATTCGCTCAAATAGCGTGAAAGACCGCGGGGAAGGGAATTTCCTCTCGATGTTAAGACGACTTAATCGTCTTGTGGTCACCGGAATCTCCTCAACCACGGATTACGGCGCGAAAAAACTCTTCCCGTCTTCATTTAGCTCATTATCTCCGTCCGGGAATCTCGAGGAGTCGCGTGCCTTTGGGAAAAACTCCGCTTTATGATTCGCGAAAAGGATTTCGGCAGTCGGAGGAGAGGAATCCGTCGCAAGAAATAAACAAGCGAATATTTTAAGGAGGAATTCCATAGCGGCTTCCGAGGGACTGACCGTCCTCTGCAGTCGACAACCGCGATGCCAATCTCGGGATATGAATTCTTCTGCCCGTTATCTTTTTTCTGTCCCTGCGAAGGATCGGGTGCGCCGAATCGAGGATACGGAACACGACCGACCGATGCTTACATATAAATATTTCTCGCGGCGGGTTGTGTCCACAGGTCCGGATCCTATTTTTATCGCGGTCAAAGGCTGGTATAAATTATTGCAGGACAAAATTACGAAGATTAACGGTGATTAACGTAGGAGTGAATGCATCAACACAAATGTTTTGTTATGGAACTCTTTGTGATAAATCATTACCATATCTGCTTTGTTCTTGCATATACATAATCTTGATCTGTATACTTTAGTATTCATAGTGCTTAAGTACAGCGAACCTGCTCCAAATTATTTTATTTTCCAAAATCGGCGCACAAAAATAAAGACTAAACTTGGTGGGACGCATATTATGATATGCAAAATATAGGGTCTAACCTAACTGGAGTACGTGAAAAGTTATTGTTATTTTGGTCACAAATCAGAGGACCGACTTCAAACTGATTCTGAGATCAAATATTACTTTTACATTTGCATTCATTATTTTGTGAACTGTCTAAAAAGTTCGGATGTTTTCTTATTCAGTTCGAAGACCGATTTTAGCACTTTATCTTCCACCATTTGCTTCAGAAAACTTAGGACTAAGAATGAAATATACGAGTAGCATGATGAGGAGTGAAGTAGTTTGCTTTCCTCACTGATCATGAATGCAATGAAAGGAATAAGTCCGCGCGAGTGCAGTATTATGGGTCTATGAATAACCCTTTTCATTGCATTCAAATCGGAGGGACCGGGATGAGTGCAGTTATTCAGCGTCAGTCATACCTCAGTAGCTTTCATATTATCACAGTCATCAACTAGAATGCTACAAAATAAGTGAAAGGAAAATTTCTTTTTTTCCTTTTCGACAAGACTAATGAGCAATATTCTTTTCATGAAGCTGTGGTCTAAGTAATATTATATAAATTAACTTTCTTCGCAATTAAAATTATAATTTTCCATAATCTGTATTATTAATTAGAATTAATTAGAATCTACATCTATACCTTGTAAGCCGCCTCTTAGCATAGAGCACGGGGAGATAAACTCGTTCCGTACAAGTCTTACAATGTCTAAAAATAAATAATTATATAAGCTGTATGGAAATTAAGATGTAAAGAAAAACTTATTTGTTGAAGTATGATTTATTGATCAATTACTTAAAACATTAAAATCAGTTTCCTCATCTTTCACCATAAAGAATAAATTAAAGGTCAATTGGCAAAAACTTGGCAACGTTGGGTATTTTATATTCACTGGTTCTTATAAAAAATTGAAGCGAACTATAATATTATCTATAAATGTCTGATGGATTATTACAAACGTAAGACTCGAAATACCCATGGAAACTATTTTAATACATCAATTTTGAAAGAAGTTGATTCCAACATTTAGGTCTACCATGCAAAATGGTTTTTCATCGTGTGATCGAATTTTTGCTATAATAAATAACGCTAGACTATAGAATATTCCCGTTTATATTATCTAATGTTTGAAATTTGATTTTCGTAAGTTATAAAAAAGTTTTTACAAAGTGTTATAGTCTTTACCACCCTTTATGCTTTCCTCTATTATACGAATAATATAATCATAAAGACAAATAGAGTAACAATTAAATTAAAACTCTTCAATCGCCTGCAAAGCTACGACGATAGTTATATTTCCAGCAGAGAAACGCATACTGTGAATCTCCTCGCAATACTACATTGGAATCTAAACTGATGCCTCAAGCATCAAAGAGTTTTCGAGCCAAGATATGATGGTCCATTTCTACGAGCCAATAGTTGGCAATTTCCGATTTGAATTCTTTCTAACGACATTCGAGAATGGTTCGTCTACTACAGTGTTGATTCGCATGCCTCGAATTCCTTCCAATTAAATTCATTGTGGGCATAGACGCAAGATTTCGAGTCGCAGCGGACACGAAACCCGCTTTCAAGAGGAGCAAAATGAGATAAATGAATTCTGTTTTAGCCGATTGTCAATTCATGAACAGAAGAACTCGTTGAATCGGCTGCTCTCAAGTTGGCAGTGCTTATTGGGAGAGGAGTAGAAGGCATGCGAATGGGAATAGGAGCTTTAATTTCCTCAGAAGGAAGATGAAGCTCCCTGACAAGCTCTCGGACCATGATTGATTCGATCCAGGACTCTCAGCACTTTATCTCTCTTCAGAGAAGTTACTCAAAATAACCTGACAGGGGTAGCGTTCGCCAGCGGTCCATGCTTACCGCCCCTCTCTCCCCTCCCTCTCCTCCAGCTTCGCTCCGCTACATAAAGCTCCTTTACGTGCTGTACCATCGGATTCTTAACATCAGATTCCTTTTCGAGGATAGTTTCTGTTCTCGTCTGAAAAATTAATGGTCCCTCTCACACTGCACATCTATACTCTTTTGCTTAGGAATATTTATCTTGTGAAGATTAGGAATGACCTTAAATTAAAATTTTACCGATTAATTGGACTTTTATCGGAAGCAACTTGTGTATATTTTATACTCACTGTCCTTTTTGTTTGAATAACTATATTTCTCATCTTCATATAGTACGTTTTTTCTCTTTTTTTGCTCGTTTTCATGAGCAAAAAAAGGTTCCTATGGGAATATGTTTTACTCTGTGATTGAAAAACCTATTCTTTCGAAATCTCCTTTCTCATTATAGTTTTTTTCCACGACACCTCTTATTAAACTATGAGATCTCTTTAATTCTTCATCTTCTGCAAACTATCCCACGAAAAAGCATTGTACACTACAACATTACATTACAGCACCATTTTATTACCATTCCTTGAAATACATTTCAGCGCCAATATGCCATAATTAAGTACCTTATCAAACACATTTATTCGGAATCAAAATATAAACGTAGTGAAGATTTCTTATATATCCAAGTGCTTATTCAAAAATCAGAAATTCATCACCAAAATTTCTCGCACAGAGAGAGACAAAACATATGGGTTAGAAAAATCACTTCATTCTATGAGTATTATTCAAATTAATTCAATATATCGGGGAGTTAATTTCTTTATTGTAGTAATGTACAATTGTTTTTCTGGTAACTTTGCAAATTATTGAAATTTAGATTAGATCCTTTCCTAAGTTATCTAGTATTACGGAGGAATTAAAATAGTTTAAGCGTATATTTTCTCGTGTTGGTCTTTCTTTTTCAATCCTATATTAGCTACATTTTGTGTAAATCTCATCCGATACCTACTTCATAATCAAACAATGACCTTCTAAACATAATTCATATAAAATGGTGCAAGATTTTCTTATCTTTATGAGTAAGTTATCTCTAGCCAACAACTTCATACTAGTTCTACAGAAACATCGTCTTCTTCCATTTACCTGTAACGGATTTGAATAGCTAATTTACATAGGAAAATAATACTTCAGCACTTACCATTTCAGGTCATCGTCCTTCGTAAAGCAAACAACCATTGCAGCAAGCACTTGAAGCTTTTAAATGACTTTTTAAAAAGCCTGTTCTGAAGAGACACATCAGGTGCATTGGGTCTTACATGACGAGCGTGCGTGCCATTTCCAATGAGCCCTTTTGGTAAACCCACGATTCCCTTCCGTTGTTTTGGCATACTTCTTCCCTTTGTGTACGCATGCGTATATTCTTCTGCCTTCTACTCTGCATACGTGCTTTCTTCCCCTTTCTCGTGCTTCTATTCTGTCGTTCTTTCTCAGCACGTGGTGCTTGCTAAGCAAAACCATTTTGCATTGTGACTCTTCTATGACAGGCAATGGGCCCCATACCTCTAAAAATACTCCGTATACACCATTTCTTTTGGAAAGATGGTAAATGCGGTGTCTCTTATCTGAAATACTACATTTCCTAGGGTAGTAGTCGTATTTAGTCGCATGATTTTGAATATCGGTGTGTGATATTTTACTAGCATTGACTAGTTCCTATTTTATTATCGAATTTAGATTAGAATACGCTAATATTAGCTATATATTTAGCGGCGAGTTCTTGTCGTGTTTTTTCGAGCATGTTATTCACTTATTTACCTCTTATGACAAACTCAACACCTTTGCAGGTTATAGATATATTCCGATAATTGAGTTAACGCATCATTACTCAACCACTAGCAGGGGTTGAACAAATATAAAGTAAAATATCCTCTTTGAACGTGTAAACAAAGTAACTCTTTCGAAGGGTAATGCTCACAGGTGAGTTGGCTAAGGAAATTTTATGATTTATTTTAGCTTGGCCCAAAACTTTAGGATGCCGAGTTTTTTACATGAATAAAGGTAGCTTATCTAAGGTTCTTACACTCTTTGAAATTTTCCATCTCTTTATTGTACGCATCAATGATCTTTAGGAAAAGCTTGACATACATCGTTGGCTAATAAAGAATATCATTTTCTTCATTAGAAGTTTGTGATTTCCAAATAATTCTCAACGAAAATGGTCCCCTAAAATCATACTATTATATGGTATTTGACCACCACTATTGATAAAGAAAATTATAAGAACAAATTAGATCAATTTGGCGATATTTTAATTACTGTTGAATTCGGTGCCATTTAGTATCATATTAATTTTTTAATAAAAACTATGGACTTGTCAACGACCAACTGCATAATTCAAGTGCAAGCTTAGCGCATTGCATCCAAGGTGAAAAGAAAAAACTTTCAGGATTTCAAACGGAGTAGTAAAGAACTTGTCTGTTCAACCTTAAAAATAAACACGTTTCTATTTTGTGAATTCTATCAAGGCTTTGCAGTCGAAATCTAAAAGAATTCTTCAAGTGAAATCATTGGTTTGGTAGATGATTGAATTGAGTCTCCACAATACTTAGGTCCTTAGAGAAATTATTATAAGAATGACATCCAGATAATGCGAAATAAAAATGTGCAGGAGGAATTTATTTTTGAAAATTCCTCTCAAATTTATGATTAACCCGGGGGATGACATTTTTAGATAAACATCCACTCGCGATGGGATAGTAAAATAAAACGAGTGATCGAGAAAAAAGAAAAAGGACGCTGATGGACCAAAAAAATGCGTGGACGAAAGTAATCCGTCTTTACCAATTGTTGGGCTGACATGCATAGCGGTTATCTGCTTCCTGCTACGAACATTTGCGGCATATCCTGTCAAGTGGTTGAAACTCTGCCGCGGGGGAGGTCTTCTTTCTCTTACCTCGCGTGCTCTACGAAGAGCGAGGGAGTGAAGGGGGGTTTTATAAAAGACTGCGCATGCGCGCGTGACCCTATCGCGATATACTGTTGCCTGGGGGGCACAATCGCCGCCTTGGTGGGTCTTAGTGGAGGAATCGTAAGGGCTGTTAGTATCGCTCCGAGAGTTCTGCGTGACCACTCCCTCTCGCCGGACCATCCGTTGGGTTGCTTTGTATTTCACCGGGCATTAAGGTCTCTGGAATTAGGGTCTTGGAGTTTTCGACAGTGGCCCTTCATCATCTACCGTTTGGAGTTTTATGGCTGTCATTTGAAGGCGTTTGTTTGATATCGGAGCTCGGCTGCGGACTTCTTGGGTTGGAATCCTATATTCTATTAAGAGGAGCGGTTCCCTGCAGGAGCTCTCTTGTGAGAAACGACACGTCGAAAAGGAGGTAAGGAAAGGCATCCTATAATATAAAAAGATTATAAAATTATATTAATGGCAATAACGGATGATTGCTGAATCGCTTTATGACCAATAAATATGCATATTTAGCTCCTAACATTCCTAATGTTTTTTGACTTCGACGTCACAATTTGAGGTTTCCCTAAACTAATTACTGGCGTGATAATTCCCGTATATTCTACATTCACAACATTTATGCTATTTTTGGTATCCATCATGGATATAGCCAATGTCTTCAGTCGTCGTGATTTACTGTTGAACCCAAGTAGGCTGTATTTTTCAAGGATGAAGATGCGAAGGGTCTAAATTGATTTGACGTCTGAGAAAAGCGAACTAAAAGATTTTCGAAACCTACAAATTGTTTATTGCAGAAATCCGTGTAACGCATCCCGCAACCGTTTAAGGCATTCCCAAACAGAGAAACCATCGATGTGCAAAGAGGGTAACGAACCCTTCCCGACCAATATTTCCATCATATTTCGCCCTCAGGTCAGCTTTCAAAGAAATAACGCGCAGATGCGCTGGATGGAGAGGAAATTCCCTGGCAGTTACTCGATTTTCTTCCAACGGCTGGCTGAGATGAATATTAATACACGGCATTACATCACGATTCCCTCAAAATGGATATATTCTTGAAGCGCTCGTATTCCTGCGTGGAGTGCGTCTTTTGCAATTGACTTTGACCATTTGGCTTCCTATCCCCTATGAGTCATCTAGTTTTAGACGCGTAAGAAACTACTCATGGACGCATAATCGGTGGCGCGCTGATCCCCTTCATTTGCATAAAAATGGCGCGAAATAGACATAAAACACGATCGGAACTAGCCGGTGGCAAGGCTGATTCTAACAGTATGCTCGTTGGTACCATAAACAGTGTTGCGTTCTCCGGGTGTCGGCATTAAAATGTCACCGCGAGACGTTTACAACTTCTTGTTAACTCGTATAAGTTCGATTCCGTCGGTTTTTCTTTGGTTTCAGTCCATTTTCTTTCATCTTTTATTGGCTGTAAATGTATTATTATATGTTTTTAAATGTGTATGTATTGAATGTCGGAAGCTCATTGACTTATTGCGTAGTCGGTGTAGCGAAGTAGCATAAACTCGGCAAAACTGATTGAATATATTTTCCACGGTATCAGGGTGTTAAAAACAGAATGCGGCTCACTGAAGGTTTTAAATAGGCCCAAATAAGGGTTTTAATCGCTACCTTTAAAGTTTCCGAAAGTTTGGAGAATAAATTGTCATCTCATAAACTCGTATCCTTACGTAAATTAGGTGTTTCTCATCGATTATCTAATCGTCAATTTAAATAACTTGTATCGATTAAAACTTTACTTTACTTGTGTACTGGTTGGTATTTTTATATGTTTTCGTATATGTTTCAAAATATTTATTATACTATTCGTTTTAATCACCGACGTATACAACTCGCATGAAATTAACTGTACGATAATACGAAATACTAGTTCCCAGTTAGTCATGTGGACAAAGTGTTTGCCTTTGGTGAAAGCGGTTCCGGGTTCGATTCCCGGCGGGAGCCATTGTGCGAAATGACCTAAGTTGTCGAAGCACTTTAAAAAATACTATACTAGTTCGAAATATCTGCGAGAATGAGCATAACAAAGAGGTATAATTGGCAAAATGGAAGGGTTCCTTGCCGACCTACGTGGTTAATGAAATTTCTAATGTGGTCCTATTGCCAGTCAGATTGAATGACTCATTTATGTAGCATAACGTGAACAGAACCACGTGCGAGAGTGGAGAATATTTTCTTCCCTAATCTTTCGGTCCACGTGTCCGGAGACTTTTGAATGATTTCGGTCCGTAAATGGATTCTAATCGACGCTTTGAGAAAGGGGACGGTCTCACTGATGAGAGCGGCTATTTCCATGAAATGGGCCCATATGTCACTCGAAGTTGCATTCGGGCGATCAAAGAAGTTTTCTCCTAGAAACAGCCTCCTGCTATCTTTCTCGTTCTCGGAAATGAGTACGATCGTACGTTTGATATTATACGATGTTTATGAAACATCCGTCATATTTACGAAACGATAAATCTATTACGGCCTTTGAATATCCTACATGGTGACGTTGCGAAACCTGCAGTCTGGATATTATTCTTATCTCAAAAGTCGTTATCATATTAAAATATTTGATTACGTCATTAAGTGTGTACGAAGGGTATTTGTGTGGTTTATACTGCATGTGATCATAGAGTAACTAGTATAGTTACTCTATGACCACATGCAGTATCTAATTAGATCACATGCAGTTATGCAGCAACTATACTAGTTACTATATGATGTGATTAGAGAGTTGCTAAAATTTTCTACCATGGTATTTCTTTAACAAACTATGTTTGCTTACAGTTGTACATTATTTTTGTCGTGAATGGATGCAGAACATATATATAAGTAATAAATATGTACACTAATATTTAATGAAATAGTATAAAAAGGTGTTCAAAGCTCTTAGAGAAAGCTCTGTGAACTTTTCTTTTAGAGTTATATATGATTAAAAGGTTTTCAGTCTGATTTACGAGTATTATCCTAAAAAATTCATCACTAGTGTTAAAAATGACGTACATACATGCCTACGAGAGTTCAACGAGTGAATATGTGAATATAATTGGTTCTCGGGTGTGGCTCATAAAATTTGAAATATAGTGGTTTCGGGGAGAACAGGGACCGTATTTGGGCTGGAATTAGATCATAGAGAGAAAAAATACGAGCTATTATCGCTTACACGTCCGAACCTAATTTGAATAAATCAAAAACCCTATTATCTATCAGCTCTGAATTGTTTTAGTTATTGATTACTGGACAGTGAACATTACTTCCATTCTTTATGTCACGGCTTTCTCAGCTGAAGACAGCTGAACTCGTTAAGCGATGAGATGCAGGCATAACATAAAAACTCAAAGCATAAATAAGCGCTGAGAGAGCACTTTCATTTTTTCCCTTGTACATCGTTCCAATTGTGATCGGGCGTCCGACATTAATATTTCTCCCTCATAAGATCTCGCTCACCCGTATCTTTTCAAAGGTGTCAAAACTACGACCCACAAATAAAAAGCTGAGGTTTTTAAAGGCGTTGAATAACCTGGTGAAGGAACCTATTTTTATTCGGGTGGATAGCAAAGTTTACACCTTCATCCGATCCCGTAAAATCTAATACGCGCCGTCAAGGCGACGGAAATTCATGCGTCCGTAAGTTAGAGAGCTAGTGTTGTTTAATATACACCGTCTTATCATAGACCATATATAAAATTACGAAAATGGAAGCAATTGTAAACCTTCCGAAGAATGTTTTGCGTTCCGTCTCACAAAATTGTCATCTAAATAATGCGGGTCCAACGTACATAAATAAAAACGTTTTTTGATTCATTGAAGACCTTTACTTTGAATACAATTTTGATGTAACCTTCTTGAGTGAGCGTTTTCCCACATCTTGGGTTTTTCTCTGCAGATCTTTAGTCGAGGTGTTATTTTCCAACCCAACCCAACTCTTTTATATATTACATAATGGTACTTAGATCTAGATTGAAACTATATGTACTTTTATTTATTTTCTAACTAGTACATATTAGATTTTAAATTATAATAATAAGTTTTGAAATTCTAATTTTGCTTGTATTAGATTTTATTTCCCTAGATTTAGGTAACCGTAGATAATGATTGTGAATTAATTTAGTATATTTCTTAGAATATCTGTAAAGGTTGGATGGAAGAGAAACCTCGCCCCGTCAAAAGGCTCAAATAATAATAATGATTTAAATAAGTTCATTGTAATCGCGCCAATGTGCCGTGCATTACAAGTACCATAAGTGGGAATATTAATATGGAAAACACATTTCAAACCTACTCGAGCCAATTGAATCTCGTCACAGTCTCGCTAGTCTCGTTTCGAGATGGAACACTAAAGGCCAACAAGCGCGTGTAGAATAAATTAGCCTTGCTATTCATCGTAAACTTCTCTTTATAAAAGTGAACCACGATAGTCATGAATACCAGACTTCCTACGAAAAACAATTCTCCTAATTGAAGGGAGAATCCACAAGTTGTCTCCAATCAGCGTAACGTCACAGCGTTTGAAAACACTCTTCTGTTTAGCTCGAACTATTCACGGATCAGGGGTATTCAGTCGTAGAAAACGCTCCGTGTAAATTTAATCGCCTTTCCCACCGTTTCGCGCAAACGTGGTACCTATTGTTCCGGGAGGAGCTGAAATTTTCCGGATCCGATTAGCGATGTGCGATACCCCAAATCCAGCTTGTAATGCTCCCTAACTCGTGCGTTAAAGTCCTTTCTCCCGCTACGGATCCGCCCTTCTTCTGAATGACATTTAGGAGCTGCATCTCTGCTCTCGACATTCGAACTCATCTTTTATTCATCGGCTCGATGACAACACCCACTCTTCAACCAGTAAGTCATATTCGCTGGCCCTCTTTTCAATCACGGAGGTCTCTCGGTTACCCCTATTCAAACGAGCGACCGGTTATTTTCCTACCAATCGCATCTGCTCCACCCAATAGGAATGTTTTAAGGATTGGAGACGCCCTTTACCTCAGAGCAATAATTTGATATCTCGAGCTGCTTCTCCTGATGAATTCGTTCCTAGAGATACGCATTTCCCCAGCGGAAACAGGATCGAGACTTAATGGTCGGAATCGATTGTAATATGAGAAGTTCTGATGTTTCTTTCCTTATCTCTTATCTTCATTATTATGTCATCATACTATAATTTTGACTCCAACTTTACTCCTAGTGAAGTCCGGGGGTTTGATCGAAAGATTATCTGTGGATCCTTTGTATCAGGGAAGTCCTTCCTCAAAATTCACTCCTATTCATGGTGTATAGTAGAAATGCTTCATGAACTGTTTACCTAAGTAAACCTTTACGCTTAAGTGGCACGACTGAGGTATTTTTTATGATTCTAACTACGTATTCACTACGTAGTAAATACTTACAGTTGCGTATTCGTATTTATCTACCATCCTAAATAATATTTTATTTAAGTATAATACTATACTAAGAGAAACTACCTAATGCCTTCGTTTTTTGTTTGAGACAAACAGAATTCAGCTAATTTAGCGTCAAATTAAGCCAAAACACCTTTAAGAAAAATGAGTGCATGATGAAAGCAAACGTCGATATTACGACTTAGTGATCAATGAAATGACCTAAAGGCAACCTAACGCTATCCTAGAACACCATTTCTTCATTTATAGTTGCATTTATCACTTATTTTCTTCTATTCTACGCATTTTCCCCCTCTATACCTAAGACACCGGAATTTCCGCGCTATACATTCGTCTGAGTTGAGAAGATATTTGTAGTTAAACATGATTATTTACAATGATTATTGATTATTAACAACAATTATTTAATAATGAGGAGTGGTAGGAACATTAATGTTTATTAAAATACATTATAATTAACTATCACACGCTTCAATAATTTAAAATGGATATATTATGGATAAAGTATCAATTACGTATCTGCTATCCGCACGCAAAATAAGACTTTATATGAGCACTACCGCTGAATACTCATGGTACAAAAATATGGTTTTACTCCATAATAATTAGCATAGATTCATCATTCTCATTTTTATAACATTTTTTCCATTGACCCGTGTCCGAGTGGATAGTCTCACATTTTGAATATTTCAAACTTCAGAATTCTAAAATTTACTTCTTTCCTCGCATTCTGACGTTGTGAATGTTATTACGTATTGCACTGATAAATCATCATATCAGTCCATATTACTCTATATTCTTTCGTAGAAATTCTGCTTAAAATTAATTCAGAAAAAGTATTTATAGGTCGTTATCCTTCGCGATTATCAACGCGATTTTCTCCACTTGATGATTGTACATACAAATGGCCTTCCCTCAAATGCGAAATGACCTGAGAAAACTATCAGCCCTAATGATTAGTTTATGGAATTTCATGCCTAATAATTCGCTACGCTTACGAAGAAATCAGCATCGGAGGGAGCGATTAAACGGTTAAGGCAACACCTTCGGCGATTATCTTCGCGAGCATTGCTGATCTCCTTCCACGGCGGCGATCCGCGATCGAAATCCGCGTACACTTAATTGGCCGTTTTATGGCTTGTGGGAGTCCCTTTCCGATGATTTTTTCGCCCGGCGAATGTTTCGCTTTCGCACATTAATTTTGAATTATTCATGTGGAAACGGACGTATTTGGATGAGAAATCGCTCTCCGGATGCAAATGAGAGGAGAAATTCCGGTTTCGTTCATTTAGTTCATCCTCGTGACTCTGTTCCGGCGACTTATGAGTCTCTTGCGAAATGTATTCCTCCCTGGATATTATACGGGTGCTTTAAAACACTCTGGTTAGCCAAATCCGCTCTCTCGAGAGAGAGACCGCTTTTAAAAAATGTAATTATCGCCGGTCGGCCGCACGGAATCTGGCGCCGTTACGTATGTGATTGCAAACTCCCGCCTCAAAGGGAAGGAACGGTTTCCAAATCGAACGACCAACACAAAAATTTATTTCGGGCCACAGCGGAAATGGCCGACTATTTATTTTTAACGTTCGGTTGGTAAATCTCCGCCTGTCCCATTACCCATATTTTCAAAGCTGTTGGAACTCCTTCCGAGTTCACGTTTTTACATTTCCTTATTTCGAGTTGGAATTCAATTACTGTAGTAGATATACGTTTCAAAGGCCAAACTGTCTCCATAAATTTTACTACTGGAAATATTTATTCTTTAATTTCTCTGGCAAAGCTTCCCATTAAGTACCTTTTCGTGTAAATGTATTTATGTAACTCAAAAGAAGCAGAAAATAGAATCTGGATTGTTCGATGAATGCAAATAATGTAACGGAAAGATGAGATATAGTTTTCGATTCTAAAAAAGTATACTAGGACGTAAACACCATGAATAAATGTTCTGAATAACAGAGACTAATAAGATGATTATCCTGAGGGAAATGAATCGCAAAGACATTTTTTTATTTATTAGTAAATAAATTATTGGATTTACGGACTATATCTCGTTGGAATCAATCGCAATATGCAAGGAATACTCCTTTAACGGCTGAGAATTCCAATGTTTTATTCGTATGGTATTCCAGCACAGAGATTAGAAATTAACCACACAGCCATAGCCTCCTTAATTACTTCCACCGCCTTCTTACAGTCACAACCATTTGATTCGTTATTTGAGCTCATAATTCTATCCTTACCCTCCAATTAATTCTTATCTCCAACGTCAGCAGAACAAGTAAGGACCCTTCCTTACATATAAACTAGGCGAGACGTAGCGGTCCAAATTTTTTTCGGAATCCTCCCTGTTCACAGCCGAAAATTCTCTTACCAACCACTCCAGCCAATTAAAAGAGCTATCCAGACTTATTTACGATGCAAAGTGTGGTACTTACCACCTTGGTTAGGTGATATCGAAGGTCTGATTGGTCCTTAGATAGCAGATGGAACTGGCTCTCCCACAGTTCCTTCTTGGTGTTTTTAAAATAGTACTCGCATTTTCACCTTTCATTGTCATCGATTGCAGACTTTTCCAGCCTTCGACACTCCCTTGTTAATAGGCCTTATCTTTCGCTCCCGCATCCCCCGCACGTAATTATGTGCTTGGCGTAGGTGAACTGCTTCGTTAATATAAAGCTGACAGCTTTGGTGCCAATGAACGAGCCTATTTAGAATGCGTCACGGAGTGAGGTGGAGTAGATTCGTTTTGAACGTAATAATGCTCTAGATTAAATCTCATTGGATTGAATTAGCAACATTCCGCTACTGTTACAGTACCTGGCATATTAGAGTTATACTGTGGAGCTGTTAGAATTTCTGTTATCTAGAGCAGTGGTCAGCCAATTGTGGCTCTTTGGGCATTTGTATGACATTCGTTAGTTATTCATGAATTTTCATGTTCCCCTTGAACATTGCCACCTGGCCAGAAGGCAAACTTGCAGTTATATCTTAAATAAATAAATAATATTGTGAAAGTAAAAGAAATTATATGAATAAAAAACTTATTTATTGAGTTGTTCCTGATCGTTCCGTAATTTAAAAGCAACTACTCACCAATTGGGCCCATGAAAACTTTCCAGGGGCTATAATTTATATTCAAACCTAAACTCATGTACAAATCCATTTAAAACGAGTCAGATAATAAGTTTTGTATAATTGTCCATTACAAAGCTTCTTTATTAAATGCAGATAATTACTTGTTGCACGAAAAATTGAAAAGTGATTTTTAAGTACGTTACGTTATTACAATTGCTCGTTACAAATTTTCTCTGAAAGATACGAGTAATTACTTTAATTGTTACGTCATAAAAATGACGCAGCCTTTGCAGTTCTTGTTATTTTATTCTTTCGTTAAGAGCTTCCACTCCACCTCGGCATCTTCCGATTATTTATCCGATACTAAAGATTTATTTGTCATAAAAATATTAAAATTTAAAAAATACAACGTATATAAATACAATTTTGCATATAAATACGATAGTATTAAGTTTTTATGTAAAAAATAATTATCAATGTCAAAGCATAATGAGGCACTTGGTAATTTTCCACAAGATATTTTAGTTAGCGACCGGTTTCGTAAGTGTACTTACATCTTCAGGAAGAATATTACCGAGTTTCTCATTCTGCAATGGCTTTCCACGGATTCACGCCTTCAAATATCGATCTTATCAATGTCAAATATTTTTTAGTCGCTTCGAAGGAAAGGTTTTGTTCTTCCTTCTCAAACATTTGCCGACCCCGATGTGGAAGACATTACTGGTAAACTGAACTAGCTGAAGTTAATGTTTTAGTTTTGAAATACAAGCCGCGAATAATTATGGAGAGCTTACAGCAGTAAACGCAATTCATTTGCCGAGATAATTTAATTTTTGACTGAAACTCCTACGGAAAATTTTAATTAGCTTCACCCGTGTTGAAGTGAGGAAGCGGCAGCGGTGAAGAAATATAATAGAGAAACTTTGAGTTTACTGTGTGAAAATAAAGAAACAAAAGCTTTTACTTTGTGTACACAATTCCGTCGTAAATCTCGTTTTGAAAGAGTCGAGATAAAATCGCTCGCAGCTGGTTGTCTCTATTGAACGAAGGTTTAAGCATTCCCGGTAAATTTGTCAGAATCCATTTATGGCTAAACTGTTTTCCCCTTTTCCACGAAGTTAATTGCTCAAGATGAGACATTTTCTCTTTTAAACTCCGCGAGGACACCATCCATCTTTTCTATGAGCGCAGACAGCAATGCGTCCGTGGCGTGAATAAATCTGCCCATTATTCTGGATGGAAATAACGGTCCTCATATTCCATGATAAAATGCGGGTCAAAAGTTGAGGGAAAAGCCTTGAATGGATAGCGAGTGATTATGGTAAACAGAGGGGATTATTTCTCAGAATATATTTTAAATTGCTTCAATGCGACCCGATAAATAAGAGCATGATTTTGAATGTAGAGCTTTTCGAATAAAACAAATTCTCATTTTGAATTAATTTATGACTCTAAACTGTAACGCAAGAGACCGATAAACATAAATATCTGGATTGTGTAATCTTGTAGCAGCCACGAATCTCTTTACACATGTCAGACAAAGCCCTTTTTATTCGGTGTCCCCTAAGGAAACAACTTACAAATTAGTTTTATACCCATATCTCAAGAATGCTGCAAAAATATGACAAATAAAATGAAAGAATTCTGTCACCATTATAAAGATATCAAATTCAATCCGATAACTTGTTCAGCATTAGTTCACTCATCGTTTACATTAAAAAGGTCAAAATTGTATCTGAATCGGCATAAAAGGAAAATCCATCCTGTAATTGCGCGTAAATGTTACTCTCCAATTAATTTCCTGAATTTTGAATGGTAATCTTCAATCCAAAACTACACAGTCTTAAAAATGTCAAAAACCTTCCTAGATCCTCTCTCAGCGCATTGAATACAATTTTTGAATCCAGGTGGTTTTAAATTCCTCTGAAAAATCTTGAAGTAAATCAAAGCTTTGAATGTTAATTCAAAACATCACCCTAAACAAGCTATACCGTGATTATACTCCACAATGTTTATTTCTGCCATATTTCGAAGAAATCAATCTAGTTACAAGCAAAACATGATTCGAATAGAAGAAAGCTGTTTACAAAACGCAATACAATCACGATGACGGATGGTGTACTGATCAGATTCATGACCATAACCACATGAGGCTCACGTTGGGTGTCATTGATAATAATTGACATTAGAATATTATTTTTATATCCACTAGTAAAATGTTGATGAAACTTGATTCGTTCCAATCACTTATGTATCCATCTGAACATACTGACTGATTAAGAACGATGTGATTCCACAATTTTTCTTTAAGTATCCATTTGGACTAAATATATCAAATATATTTTACAATTTGATCCATTTGGACCGCCAACCAAGCAGCGAATGCGTATCCTTCTTACATCTTTACTAGAGAATCCGTTTCTCCCGCCTCTCTCTCTCCCGCCAAGCATTCCGTCATTGCTCACACATGAACCATTTCCTTTACTGGCATTCTTACTACATCTGGGGCGTTCCTCTCGCCAGAAGCAGAAACACCTCTGCCAACGACCACGCCCTGAGCGAGTGTTTTGTTTAGGCCCCATCCCTCTCGACATAGCGGAAGAAAAAAATGCGCCGAAAAAGATAAAATACGTGATAAATACGAGGAGACACAAAAAACAGACAAACCGTCCTATTAATCGATTAAATTAAGAGGTTTGGATTTCATTAAATTTACCGCTCCCGTCGTGCCTTCGGCCCACTTAGCTTTTCCCGCCCACTTGCGCCTTCCGACACTCATTTTTTCTCCTCGGATTCCTTCCTTCCTTGCCCAGACGTGCTGCCCACTTCTGTTTCTGCCGTTCACAGCACGACTCCTGGAAGACTTGCAGTGCCCACTTCCCTCCCATCTCCGAGTGTCAGTTTGTTATTACTCAACTGTTTTCCTCGCGGAGATACCAAAACTTATTGAGACGACGAGAGATGTGCGTGACTGAGGTTCTGGTGTTTGCGGAGCGCGAAGGCGGAAAATTGATACATTTCTCCGCAAACTTTGAAAATGAATTCAGATCTCGGACAGGTGATGGCGTGATGCTAAATAGATACGACTTGCGCGCTAGGCTACGTTTCTATCAACGACGGCTCATGCATCAGGTTTATACCGAGCCGATTTTTCCACATCCGTTTCCTTTGCGATTTGAGTTGGCTCCAGAGGTCGCGAAATGAACAGCGATTCGCGTGTATCGATTACTTTTCCTTTGTTGATCGAGTCGTCGTGACTACCTCTAAGCAAAGTGTGCATTGTATGCGTTGCGTATACCGAGTACCCTTCTTCCTTCATATTCTTCGCATTAGGTTCCTTTGATCCTTGTATCAGTGGCTCTGAATACCAAATTAGAAGAACTCTGGTTCTGGTTACAAAAAATCACTGCAATTCTTTAGTAAATGATAAATTTAAATTAATATTAAATTTTAACGTAATCATTTGACTATGTATCAAATGTTTACTATATTTATCAAAGTATAAATGTATATATGAATGTGTATGAATAGTATTGTTATTAGTTAACACTAATTAGTGATATTAATACCAAATAAAATTGACTTCTACTTCAATTACTAAATGTAGATTGCACAAAGATAGAAAATATCGTATATGTAATAAAATAGGATACAATATCCACTGTATATCAAAATAAATCAAGTACAGAATATATTAATTCAGGTTCCGCTGACATGAGTCATACACTTTTCTTTTAGTGATTGAAATGAATCATATCATTCAGATTTACTGCTATGAATCATCTTATAAATTAATCAAATTGCAAATTACATGCGGGTGTATATTTTCAATATATCCAGTAACCATTTCTTAGCGATTTGATGTGAATGCACTCTGATTTACAAAATCAAGCATCGAAACGTTTGCTGTTACTTCACCTTAAGGACAGAAGCTTCTAAAATTAGCCTGCTTGAATTAATGCGTCTCAGAAAACGAGCATCGATACTAGCGTGCACAGTTACTTGTTGGGCTTCTTTAACTGCAATGCCGTATTTCACGCAGCTCTCCGAACTTAATTTTCTAAGCTTCATAAACTCGATTCATATTCTGTCGGTAGCGAACCGTTATGATGGTGCATGCTTTTGGTGCTCTTTTAGACTCGTGCCATCTCATTAAACCAGTTCGTTCAGGAGCGTAGAGAGAGGTTGCTCGCCCAAGATAGAGGTATGCAATTTTAAACTGGTATTTATCTGATTCGTTGTGCCTTTCCACTTCCCTTGTTAAAGTGGTGATCAGGATACGTATATTCTCTTCTCTTATGTAGATCCTACTAAGATACATCCGTCTAAAAGTTATTAAGCCCAATTAGAGTTTGAGGAAGAGGATAAGGGTTGAAGTCAACTTTTATGAGCAAAAGGAAAATCATAGCCTCTTCTCCGTCTCTTTCCATGTTATTTCACAGACTTGAACACAGAAGAGGTCTCTCCATTCAGACAGTTCGATCTAAATTTGGCGTTATAACTAGCATATTCCTAGCGTAAAAATGATGCAATGGCGTAGGAACCGTTAGGTAGTTAGTAATGAGAATAAATATCATCCAGATAGCTCGATAGTGATTATAATGATATCTTTTATGTGAATCGTGCTCTACAAATCAACCGAACTTCCAGTTTCCTTCAAATGGCCCGTTAAGGATATCTTATTTTTTACAATCTCATTCATTACATAACTTGAATTTCTATTTGCTTAATATTTTAACAATACAAATTATTTAAATCATAAGTTTAATCGTGTAATTAGTTTCGATGTTATTTTCGATAAGTCATATTAACGATCAATACAGAATTCTTCTTTGAAGCAATCTTGAGTAGAATACTGAAAGTGGTACGAATTAAGGAATTAATAAATTTTCGAATGGTATCCATTATCGTACTTCAAGGGAATATTATAATTTTACTCTATTTGCGATGAAAATTTTCTGTTCAATTTTCAACCAATGAGAGAAACTTTAAGGCAGGAATAATACAACAATATAAAAAGGGTTCACCATATCCTTCCGTTAGGAATAACATTGCTGATCTGTTATTCAAACTAATATTTGCACAGTTTTATTTATTTTGAATAAGAGAATCTGTCTGGCTTCTCAACTTTTATTTTAAAACTCTTTGAACTTTAAACCAGAAAACCGATGTTAAGATCAGCTCCATGCAAATCGAACGAAACTTAAGTTTATGGCTTGTATGCATATTATTAGCTTATCCGAAATCAGTTTTCATCGCATTGCCTTCAGCCATTCAGCTCATTGTCATCTGTCTCACATCTCATTCCATCTCTTCTTCTATATTTAGAAACATTAAAAATCTCAATCCGATAAAACTTCAAATAGAATCCAGTGCATCTTACTAGTTGCAGAAAGAAGGATAGGGGGACAATCGACAGTTGAATAGCATGTTGATTTAAGGTTTGGTTTGCGGTAATTGGACATGGGCAAAAAACTTGGACGACTTCCGTTTGGTAGGACGATAACGCCATCCCATTAGAGTTCTGCATTCGCTCTATTATTAGTAAAACGGTTTCTGAAGCAGAGCCATTAGCAATCGCTGGGAAACGTGGAATTGCCGGGGTGTGAGACGACCCGTTCTTGCGGCGATAACATGCGGAAGATATTCCAACAGCTTTTCCGTTCTTCGAGAGAGGTTCGAATTCCTATTTCTTTGCGATCTCGAGAATTATCTACTGCACCTGCTCCGGGAGCGGGTTTGTAGCTTTTCTAGTTCCTCGAGGAACTGCTCCCAACTTCAATATCCCGCACACCTCAGGCAGTAGAGCGTGGACGGGATATGAAGAATCAAAGGAAGGAACGGACGTTTTTCTCCCCCATGGAAATGCACTACAATCTCCTTTGATCTATCCACACGCTAGAGACTCATCATCTTTGCTCGCTGGTTCTCTCTGTGGCTTCGGTGGCCCTATTACGAACTCTCGTACGGTTTTTATGGTAATGATGGAAACGTTTTGACACCAATGACTATAATTATTAGCCTCCATAGCTTCTGGATAGATCTCCGCTTCGGTGGCTCCGTTTAGCTCCACGTGCCTTCTTTGGAGTATTTATGTTTGGTCTTTTGGAGAAAGTTCGACAAAATTTTAGCCGAGGGGAATTCAGGGATTAAGTTTTCAAGCCATCGGCTGTCATATATTTCTAATGGTAGACTATTACTGTCACGAAATTTCAGTTTCACGCCTGAAAGGACAAATTGGGTGCTATTTATGAGATAAGTATGGAGGAGCTCGAGAGTAATGGTAACCTCAGCTTTCTCAATTGATTTTTCATCAAAGAATTCCAATAAATTAGCTATGTGTGAAAATTGTGGAATATTAGCCCATATATTACTGTTATTCCTTAGAAATTGCTTTAATAGGACTCTTGAATTGTCTGTTCTGTAGAATATATACACGTTTTTTTACTTCCATTAATTATATTAATAATTGAACGGTAACCATACAACTTTAAGATAATTATGAGCAATCTAAATATTAACATCATGAATGATTAACATGTTGTGTCAACGTAAAATATCTTTTTACAAGGATTGTATGTGTTACTACATTTATATATTTAAGACTTAATTAGTCTTATAAAGAGACTCAAACTTTTTGGTGGTGTGGTTCTGTAAATGAATATTAAGAGACATCCTAAACCTTGAGTCTAATTGAAGCAATAATCACCAAAGTATAAGAATAATTGATTACATTATTTTATGTTACTTCAGAAAACCTAATTTCGTTATTAGAAAAGCGACGAAACAACGCTAGACAAAACCAAATCTTATTTAACATGCCACATACTTATCAGCAGGTTGTAAATATTATGTAATAGAATAATTACTATAAGACATGAGGCATAAATCGGCAACTCAAACCTATTTCCTTTGTGATGCGACATATTAATTTCGTAATTAACATTTTAAGTTAGTTTAAGATAAAAAAGCATCTCGAAAGCACATTTGTACGTGTGTTAAGTAAAAAGAATCTTGCTTAGATAATAAATCTAATCGAATCCCGAATCTCTTAAAATCTCCATTGTCCCAAGTTATTTATAGCTCAGCAATTAGAGGTGAATTTCGCTGATCAAGAGGAAAATTCTCGAGGAAACGACGAAAAAAGGAACACATAAAAGGTGGCAGATTATGTAATTATTTCTGCGGACGAAAATTGAATCATTGACGATCATAAAGCCTTACTTATATAGATCTGGTAGGAGGTTATACAATGAAAGGAACGCGAGTGGCAGTAGAAAATCGAGGAGCATCTTCTCCGATGGAAAAAGGAATGAGTTGGGATGGGATGAGATGTGAGCAGTAGGAAAGAATTAAATCCGGTTTGAGGGGATGCTGAGTAGATTCCGCGAGATCTCGATACGTATGTACGTTAGCCTCTCTTTCCCCTTCCACCCGCTCCCTCGCTCACGCTATCTCTCAATGGATAGCTGACCTACACCTCTCAATATTCTTATCCATTTGCCATCTCCCTTTCATTGCATTTCCACGTCGCTCGTCCGTGATCTTTCTCTTCCTGTCTTTCCAATTCATTTGAGAGCTTTTTTCTTGAAGTTCTATCGCCGAGGTTTCTTTTTGCCTCGTTAAATGGAATCCAGGAGGGTTATATACCTTATTTAGAGCGAACATGTCTCAAATTCACATTTTGGTTTTTGAGGTTGTACGATTGAAGGCAAGTTCGATGAACTTTGCAAGCATAGACGAGCAAGATTTCTGGTACGATATTACACTCTCAAGCGTTATTACGAGGGTAGCTTTTGAATTTGATTAAGGAGATGGAAAGTTTTCTGTAGCTTCAAGCACATTCTTGGGATAAAAAATATAGATATTTTTGAATTTTGTTAACTATACTTGGAGTGTTTATTATAAATACACACTATTTAACTTCCATAAACAAAATTCCTTAAATAACCGATTAGCTCTCAGTGCGTAATTCATTCGTACCCGATGGAAGCAATTGATTGCCTAATCTCGTTAAAGTCTTATAGAAGTAAAGTCCATCATACAGCATCCCTTTGATTCATAGGCATGCGGTATACATAGTGTGTTCACGTGTTCAGCGCATCAACTCCCACACCGCTTTATTGGCTTTTATACACCGACTTTTCTATAGTCTTAGTTCCGATATAGTTACCCAAATTTATCTCTAATGACTGGGTGAACATCGATAAACGATGATCCCAAAGTGCCGGGGCCATTATCGAGATGAACGCGCTATCCTCTTGGTTACCCAACCCCCCACGTTAATGTATTAACTTACTATAATCAATATCACATTCATTGCCTTTTTTGGATTGCTTTAAAAAAATACTCAAATATTCAAGGAGTTTCCCAGTGAATCACTTCAAATCCACAAGCAATCATGGAAATATGCAAATTGTACAACAAGATCTTCACTAATGCAGTTAGCTCGTGCGATAATCTTTTGACTCGGAGCGTTATTTATTAGTACCACATTCTTTTAATACTCTTTTCTGTCGACTTTTCTTCGTCCAAAATTAGTTTTCGCGTAACTAAACTTAAAAATACAACTAAAACGTAAACTTTAAATATTAACTCGAGACATAAATATATTAGCAAATAATAAAGTTACTCATTTCTCACTCTTTATATAATCACAATGCACATCTATTTTCTTTTACATTCAGAAATGGGAGCGCCAGATTAAATTGCGACAAATACGGAGAATCGCGAGGTAAACTGCAGTACATATATTTTATACCTCAGTGAAGAAATTGAGTCTGATAAAACGAGGGTAAAGAAGCTGGTTCGAGCACATTCAGCACGTTTTCCTCGGCGTAAGTATCGTACGGGACAGTGAATGAGATCAGTTTAGTCTATCTCTCCATCAATCAGAGTCGACATCCGTGCGGAATAGAGACCACGTTGCGCATCGCAATCCTTCCTCCTCATTGGTCCCTCAGCTTCCTTGGGAAGATGGAAATCGATGACCACCTGGAAAACAGTGGCCCTCTTTATTCAAGTCTCCAACTCACAGTCGCTCCTCAAGCGCGCTCAACAGTTACCAGTCCGATTTCTTCTACTCATTCCACCTCCGCCCGTGTTTTTTCCTCCTATTTGCAAAACAGCTGGAGATAGGATTGCCAACTCCCAAATAATTGATTCCAGCAGATGTCTATTCCTAGTGAATTAAATTCCGGGAGATTCTGGGAAACTATTTATAGCTCAACTAAGAGTACCGTAGAATATACATTCTTCGTTAATGAGTTGCAGAAATGAGCAGCAGCGCCACAATTCCACCAGCTCTACCCTAAGTTAAGATTCTGAATGATTTAACGATACTTTCAAAAAATAATCATAGAAAAGCTCCATGAAGGTAAACTTTTACTACATATACTATAGAATCACAAGAAATAAACGATCATGGTTTCGTAGCAGTGCTACACCATCCACTTGAAGAGGAAGGTATAGTGAAAGTTTAACCATATGGAGTTTTTACCTTAATAATTACCACTAAGTTACACCTGACTTAGTGCCGTAAAATCATAAAAATTAGTTGTTAATGTCTGTATATCAAGAAACTTTTAAAATATTTTTATATATCTCGAGACGAACATGGAGCATAACTTAGAATACTCAGGAGGGCTTCTGGTGTTAAACAATAAATGGAAAAAGTCTCAGAAAGTTGGGAAAGTCGGTAAGTAATGTATGAATATATCTGAGTAAAGGCGGGAGAAAAATTCGTTAACCCTGGAGCAGGAAGATTTTAAAAATCATTGTCCAATTCCGGGAGTGTCCCGGCGAATACGGGAGATCTGGCAACCCAAGCTGGAGCATACCCTCCAAGCCGTCGGTCCTCCGCTGTCCCCGTACCAGAGGCTTTCTCGATGCCCACTGCTTTCTCTCGAACCTCATTCCCCGTTTACCATGCCCTCCGTTCCCATGGGTTTTTGCCCCTCCGCAGCATCCGTTTCATTCAGCCGTCTCCGAATGTCGGGCGCTCGTAGGATATCCTCCCTGACTTGCGTGCCGATGAAGATGGCCTTTTTTCGCCAGAAGGAAAGATTAGACGGGGGAGGAAGGAGCACGAGGGGTAGTCATGGGAATGTGCGGAAGAGAGAAATTGCTACCCGTTGGGAACTTATGGGAATGGATTCCCGGTCGGGAGTGAGTGACCGCTGCAACGGCTACCTGTTCTCGTAATGCGATGTCTGCGGGGTAGGCAAAACAAAGCAAAAACTCCGCGAGTCCGAATGCGTCGAAGGGATGATGGGTATTCGGAATAGGAAGGACTGGAGGAAGAGGGATCGACTTCCTCTCGGTTTTATTGCCTCCGGAGTCTGCTTTGGACCGCCCGATCGAGTTGGAAGGGTGGTCAGGGGAAAGTGGCGAAAATCCGGAAATTGTAACGTGCTGCGAGTTATTTATCGCCTCCGAGGTGATTTTTATTGGAGGAAATTTATAGAAGGGCGCCTATGGCTGGTGGGGCGTAATTACAGACCTAGTTTGATTTTATGAATCGTGAATTGCCATTAAAAGCTTCTCTGGATTTAAAAATTATCCTACACTCAGAGGTGGGTTAATAAAGTTGCCACTTTTGCTGATTCTTGATGCTTTATTTTTCCCAGAACGAAAGGAAAATGACTCGAGGTCTAATGGCACTTGATGAGAAGATAAGAGTGTTTAATACAACCATTATTAAGAAACAGAGATTTATATTTATTTTTGCGTACTTTAAAAAAAATAGCTGTATAATTTAATTCCAATTACAAGCGTGAAGAAAATAGTATTGCAACTGGAAGTGAGGGACGTTTGAATGTTTTGACGCTACGATTTATAATCTCTACTTTCAAATAATATTTTCATTTTCAATAAAATAAGAAAATGTATTCATGCATTACTAGTGTTCAATTTTTCGTAATTCTATGCAGTTAAACTAATGCCACTGATATCGGCGATTGGAATCTTGTAAAGTCAAAATATTACTGAAAATGATAGGATACTTTATTATTATTATCTTGAAACCCAATAATACATAATAAAGATATTTATTATAATTAATTTGATAATGCGTAATACTACTTGACGTAAAATTATAAGAGTGGATAGTGATCGAATTCCATCTTTCACGCAGTTGCTGTCATTCATCTACAGCATCCGATGCATTACCCTCACGCTTTATTAGCATCCATTAAATAATTATTCAGTTTCAATGGGCGTACATAGTCACGGAGCAGTATAAAATCCGAATCGAATAGGAATGAAATGCTCTCCTAAGTGGGATTTCTCCTCCAATAAGCCACATCCACCGCAGTAACCGCACATTGGTTGTTCAATCTAACCGTATCCGTTTCAGCCGGCATCCCACACCACCTATCCCTCTCTGGTTTACCACCGGATCTTCTTGGTGTGAACGACTTCGCTAATTGTCCGATCTCCCTATAGTTTCAAAGGCTTAATCCACGCGAACCGTAACACCAGTGGCGCTGTAGGCAATGTGTAACCTCGGTCTCTTCTTCAGACCTCAACGAGTTACGACTCTTCTCTATCGTCCAGCAGTGCCAGAGGGATCCTCTTTGCGGCGTCGTTGAGTACACACATGAAGGGAAATTTCATTATCGAAGCAGTAAACGTAGAAGCAATCAATTGGAGGTTTTACGACTGAAGTTTTGATACGTTCCGCTTTTACACTCGCTCGGCTCACGTTTCCTACGATTTCCTCGTTAGGTCAAAGGCATCCGGCTGATATCCCCATTTGTAAACATTCTTCCTCCTGCCTTTGAATAAAAACTGAGCAAATTTCTCTCCAAAGACCATCTTTTATGTTGAAGCTATCTGAAGATGGATGGGCCGATTCTGTCACGGCTTCGGAATAATTTCTGTCGATTCTGCCTTGGAGGAAATATGGGTGAATTATACTTAAACGTAGAGATAGAGGATTCGAGACATATGATGAGCGATGATCTATTTCTGTAATTACGTAAGCTACTACTACAGCGATGTTATTGACAATCACAAATAGCTAAAATGAGTGAAATATAACCAAGTTTTTTTTACTGGTATTTTCAGTGATACTAATTAAACGCGCTATTTTATAGCTCTAACAAATTAAGCAATCAGCTGCAAGTTACCTAACCTCACAGGGTAATATGTAGTGCATAAATATTCTACTCTCGAGAATGATACATTACACCGTCCTTATTAGGTTACTGTTAAATATATATACTTAAAATATGTATCTGAACTAGACTTAATTTCAAAGTCATAAATTTCTTGAAACTTCTCTCTGGTGGAAACAGTTTGGAAAAAAAATCATTGGATCAATACCTCACTTAGTTCAATTATGTAAACTTATATAATAAAGTAATTTAAATATTAACGGCAATTTCGTGAAAAGTTTCTTTATTGTGCAAAAGATTTACCAAGATTCATGTGTTGCATTTGTTTAGACAATCCACACTTAGATCCAAATCATTCTCTTGTAACCAACGACGACCACAAATTTGAATTGGCTTGACTTATTACTCATTCATCAGTTCCTAATACATTGCCTTATTTTGAACGCCTAAATGTGGAGATTTATATGCATAATAAATATTACAACATATTCATTCTCAATCTATTATACAGTTTGATTTTTCGTTCTCGTAATATCTGCAGCATCAATCGGTACACTTTGGAATAGTTATTTAATATGTTTCCTTTTTCATTCTTTTCATTCTACTCCGATAAACAATATTCGTTGTCATCTCGTTGTTCTTATCTCATAAACATCTTGCATAATACATTCATCTTTCCTTTTAAAGAATTATTTTCACCTCCCAAGATATTGATCGTGCTCTCGTATTGTATTGCCAAAACGTGATGTCCTGAGGAGGCTATTGTTAACAGACTGTTTTGAGAGAGGGTGAATCGAATTATAGTGTTTATATTTATTGATCCGGTTTTCTCAGAATTTCCTTTCATTAGCTCCGAGCCCTTTCACCAGTTTGAGTTTACAATTTCAATTTCCCAACTGTGGATACAAACCATATTTTCAATCTTTGTTTAATATAATGGCTGCTGTACAAACATTATAACCCCTATTTTCTTAGATCACTTATTAATGCGGTAAACGTGTAATATGTATATTACATACCATTTATTTGCTATTCGTAACATTCTTTTACCCACAATGAAACAACAGATAAGCAGAGGGCGTTATAAAGGAGTATGTACTGTAATAATCTGCTTTCAGAAAAATAATAACGTAATTTCTTTTTACAATAACACTATCACAATCCAGATAAGAAGGAAAATTTCGAACATTATGCTCGTGGCTATTTTACTGCGAATACTGGAAAGTCGTTTCCCTCATTGAGTTAAGCAAATGGCGTATCAGATGTAGTTAACTTCAACGTATTCATTGAATAGTTTCGACGCACGGGAAAATAATCTTTCGGCAAGCTAAGATGCAAAGATATAATTATTAATTCATTATTGTTACATTTTGACCAGAATACTTTATTTTCCGATATATTTCACAAATTTGTTCACAAACTTTATTATAATGTCGCCGAAATACGTGATGAATGGTGTCAATTATAAAAGATAACGTAAATTGCCATTTTTATGACAAATTCACCCAAATCAGAATGACATATTGTTCTTGAAATGGTGAATACTGATTTTATGCACAAAGGGTGCAAACAATAAGTATTTATAATAAGTTATACGTAAATTACAATTTTTATATCCTTTCGTCCAAATGAAATAGGCATTTTCTTTATAACACGGAATAATATTGATTTCATGTATACATGATCCAAAGTATTTGAATTCTTATCACTGAGGAAAATGGTCTTTCAGTGCCAGGATAATCTTTTCATCGATAAGAATTATTTCAAAAGAGAGAAGGTTAATACAGGTGCAATCAAAGAAATCTGAGCTCAAAAGACTGTTGTGCTCCATGCATAGACCTCTTATGTATTTTCATAACTCAAGCGGCTCAAAATATAACAGTAATATCCGCTATCGCTAAAGAACCTCGTATACTCAACTTAGACCCAACCTCCGCCTAGAAATCAAATTTTGTTTCACCGCATTCCAATCCGAGTAATTGCCCGGCCAATAGAAGAGGAATCTCCCCCCTTTGAGAACTCAGAGGAAACAATTGCGGGACGGCAGTTCAGGTGCGGCGTCAAAAGGCACTCATCCCAAGATTATAAGCATCCGATTGAAAAAGGTCGCTGGTCACGTCACGCTCTTGCCATGTCCTGTAATCCTCCTCTCTCGCCTATTTCCCTACCTATCTGCCCACACGCCCCGTATCTTCAGCTCCTCCCTTCTCCGGCACCTACCTCAACATCTTTCACTCGATTGTCACGCCTCGCCGCCCTCTGTCCGTTGGATTGCCTCCGCGTCTGCCCCGACCATCGAGATTAACCCGGCCCTTGAAGGACGGTTTGCCCCTTGATCGAATCGTTATAAACGGAGGAACAGGTCCGCAGGTGATCCCTTCTCTTTCGAGAGAGTTGGAAGAGAAAGGGAGGAAGACAGAGAGGAAGATAAAGAGGACGGAACGGGGAGGAAGACAGACGGACGTCTTTATTAGATTCGATGCAGAGGCCATAAAATCCTGTTCATAAGATTTCAAAGTGGAAAAGAGTTACCCTTTAGTTAAAAAAGTACCCTTTTCAGTACTAACTAGTTAACTTATGCTGCATTTGCTGGAAATTCAGTTTCGTACTTAATTTTGTGAAGTGAAACTACTGAGAGCCAACCGCAGAGAAGAGAAAGAAGCAGAATATGCACTCATTCGCCGCTGCATATACGTAAACGCAACACTTCAGAGTAAGGAAATTTCAAAGCCAAGTGAGATTGTAATCAAGCAGATACAAGCAATTAAAGCAGTAATAAGCTCTTTACATCGACGTACTTAATAGTTGATTTTAAAACTTTGTCCTTATGACTCAAGGAAAGTGGACTTGAAAAATGTGTGGGGGGGCCGGGAATCGAACCCTGGAATTGACCTGTCAGACTTTTTCAAGTCTGTTTTTCTTTGTGATTTTTCCAGGGTGCATGTCCTTGCGTGCAAAGTTACTTTAACCCTTTCCTTTTGCCATTAAGGTTGTCCAGTAACTAAAAAATTGATGTACAGCATAAGCAAAATATATCCCAATCAAATCAATCATTCTTACTGTTGAATGGGGAAAATATTTCATCTGCTTTGCTATTACTTCCGTAATATACTTGGTGCTGGATTTAATTCTAACAAGGCTATGCATACGCTAAAATTTTATTTTTTTTAAACGACGTGGCAGCTTTGAATTTATCACTACTTCCCTCCCCTAAGTAAACATGTTGTCTAACAAGGGTCAAGAAGAGGAAAGGTGGATTTCATTCTATTTCTTACGCTAAACTTTTATTACCTTTGCATATGCCCAATAACGATATTTTCGCTACCTTATTTGAGAATACAAGATATATTTGGGTTTTATCTATCGAATAACCTTTACGTATATTTTTCGTGTCTTTATCATCATTTTCATGCTTCATGAAAGACATCTGCTAAATACTTCTTTCCTCAATCTTAGCTTACCTATTTTTCCCGCTTAATAATTTTTCTTACTAATATTTTATTTGATTTTATTTTTTTCTGCGATTTTTGTATTCGACTTGAATTTTCCGCCTTTATCCAAGATATATTTTTATTTTTTATCGAGCGTAACTTTCCGGGCTTCATATTTCCCTTTGAGTTTATTACATTTCTTTGATATAATAATTTTCCTTGTAAGGTTTCCTATTTCTTCCTCAATTGAAAAACACCGTAACAGAGTCGACTCGGTAATTCAATATTTAGTATTATTATGTGTTCTTCATTAAAGTAGAACTTTCTGTTCCGGAAAAAAGAAGGGGAAATTGGGTGCAATGTGAGAGACGTAACAACTTTGATAAGTTTGGCAACCCTTTAATCCCACAAGTGGCCTATGCGTTAGTTTCAAATCCATTACCCTGGAATTTCTTGAGAGAATCGACCCCATAGGCCACCGGCCAGATCGGTAACATGAATTTCCTATCTGGTAGTATTTCATGGGTTTTCACCAAAGATACTTCAGCTCGGAATACTTACTTTACGGTTCCAATTCTCAAACCCCTGAACTCCTACAACACATTCATCAGAAAACATGCATATCTGATAATACAAACAGTATGCTTTACATTAATTTGTGTGAGATTTGTGCACGCTTTGACACAGATTTCGAATAACTTCATCTAAACAGCATATTATCGTCCATTGTTTCCTTAATGACCTACGACTTGCCATTGGTTTGTTATATATTTTCCCCGTGGACAATAAAGATTTCTATTTATTGTATTCTATTTATTATATAGATTGTATTTCTGCAATTTGAAAATGAATGTATGGCCTAATTCTTTTATATACTCTTCATCTTTACAATACTCTTTCTTTTTGGGTTTGTTTGTATAAATTAGTTGACTTTAAATATTATCAAAATACGAGGTTAGGTGGAAGGGAGGCCCACCTGGGCCAACCTCGCCAATAAAGGGTCTATCTATCTATCTTTAGTTCCGAGATTTTTTCATGAGAGCTGCAATGTGTAAGCAATGAGAAGTACCTTCAAATCATCCCAAAGTATCCACCTAAATTGGAGTATGAATGTGTAATAACAATTTAAATTAAATCCTAAATTTAAGTAAATCCTTCGCGTTTAAATTTTTTGGGTGTTTTCTAAATTTTCTTGTTATTATAAAGTATATGATTTCGAAAATTGACTCTGGGGAGAGTTTTGAATTAGAATCATCTGTCAGTCATTCGCGGATAATTACCTGCTTAGTAGGCATCATCCTGCATCGTTTTCGCGTACGGTCGAATTGCCTTTGAAGACTATTATTAGCTAAGAGATGGCAATTTACAGGTGAAAGTGAGAGATAATCCCTAATTAAATAACGGCAACAGACATGTCATCATGGCGAGCGGCGATCCCTTTGAAAGGAAGATGCGTGGGAAGGTGAGAAGGACCATGCGAAGGAGTGGGCGGCAGTTAAAAAGCCTCTTTGTGAATCCCATCCAAATGAGGAGGAGGTCGATCCATAAAGACGATCGCTGTTAATTCCCTTGAAAGATGCGACAGGAGACTTTGAAAGCGTCGATGGGTTGGGGAAAGACTTGGAAAAGGTTTCTCAAATGAGGAAACGGCGTCACTGCGGCTTTCTTTGCTCTTTTGTCTCACTTGCCATTCTAATTTTAGGCATCCGGAGAGGTGAAGGGGGTGGTGGGATCTATTAAGAAATCCCCTTTCTCAGTTTGAGGAAGTGAGACTGACAATTGCGCTTTATTTTTCAGAAAGAATCGTATTCAAATATTACTAATTACCGCGAATGATTACATTGTTGAGTTAGAATGTTGAGTGGTTACATTGTGGAAAAGGGGGAAGGATATTATTGGGATAGCGTGGGTCAGCAGTCGAGCTGCCGCTTTAATGTACGCTGGTTGACGAAATAAAACAGTGGAATTCTACGAACTATCCGTTGGTTTCTATTCGGCTCATCGAAATAAGCCTTCGATAAGAACCACTGGAACCCACGATGATTTCTCCCGGATTACTACTATATCAATACGATTTTTCGAAAAATTATTTTTTTCGAAAGATAAAGTGCAATTGTGAGAGAAAATGATACCGAGCGTAACGAACCAGCAACCTAACCATAACGAGTCAAGTACGTTTTACTGTTGGCTTACGCTCGAAGCTTAAATTGATGTATTAGTATCATATATTTGTACCCTATTTTCTCTCGAACCCGGGCCCATGTGGAAGAAATCCCTTACACTTACAACTATCTCACTATATACTTTCAGGAAAACAGGTCTCATCGCGATTCTTGACATCGATCTGACGAAGGCTCCTTATGAGTGCATATCGTTGCTCTGTCTGCCAATTACGTCAGCGATCGTATGTAAATGACAAAAGATTGGGAAAATATCTCCCATTTTTATCTTCCAAAGAGATCTGGAAAGCGTCGGGCCTTATCGAGACGTTCGGAGCATAACACCAGCGCCTAAAAGATTACGCACAAAAAACATCCGCCTCACCCCCACACCCACAACACTTTCCCGTTTAAAAGGGAAAACACCGCGTTATTCCTATGCTAGTATATAAATTAGATCTTGGAAATAGCAGTCGCTATGGGTTTTGAAACAAATTTCTTTCCATTTAAGGAGCGGAAAAAAACTGCCGCCCTCTTAAAGATCAGATGCCGATCAAAGTTGGCGCTTTTTCTAGCCGCTCGAAATAAATTAAGCGCCGGGGCTCATAAAGAATAGAACAGATGTTTCTCTAAAAAAGTGTTTCCCTCGGATTTCCCCATTGTTCCGGCGGCCTTGGTGACCTAAATTTGGGAGAATGGCTTTTCTCACTCGGTCTTTTTCATTTCTCCGGCATTTCTTTCGCGCCGAGAGTTATGTTTAGTTTGTGTGTTTTCGTTGACAAGAGTTACGAATGTGTGGACGCTTGATTAGAACACTATGGGAGGAATTTTATGTTGGAGGCGGCACGCATTGTTCCTCCCGGTGCAAAGAAAGGTGGTGTTAGGATTGGCATTTGTTCCACTTTTGAGACAGCTATTGGCCTGAAATTATTCCGTGATTTCCTTAAAGATTTTAATTTTATTTTCCTTATAAATTTATTGGGAGTGGAGGAATTTAGAAATTTTCAAAAACCGCGACTACTATACTAAGGGGAAATGCATTATCGATAGCTATTAGGAACGCCTTAAGTTATCGATGATGAAAACTTCACGCTAGAATAAAATAAAATAGAAAATTTACTGATACATATGTTTGGTATTACTAACGGTGTGAAGAAATGAACCATTTGCTGTTATGAAATATATTATTACCTTAAAACAATTAAATTCCAACATATAAATGACACCAATTGCATTACAGCATTTAATTTACCTTTTTTTATTGAAATATTTGCAATGAGGAAGTATTTATAATATGATATATGAAAGTAGAATCATTACCTAAAGTGAGAAAGACACTGATATATGTCATCACAATCATCATCCAAGCAGGAATTTACGTCAGATTACATATTTATATTGACATCCTCAAAAAATCGACTTTCAGATTAATAACATTTATTTATCAAAAAGTTTTTAACATGGTTTGTAAACACGTTTTGCCTCATACCAATTGTCACCTTAGTATTAACTCTGCCGGTATATTGCAGACTGTTACTGCGAAGAAGTAATCGTTAGTCAATGTATATGATAATAAAACATTTTCTGCCTCTTTTCTCGTACATATGGTCAAGAGAAAAATATATCTTATCCATACATATTATATGCAATTTTTTCGTGATGTATTGGAATCAACTAAATTCGGGCTTGATGATGAGCCACAAATTATCCGGAGTATCTTTTCAACCAGCAAAACATATTCCGTGATGTTGTTTTCCAGTTCGCTTTTCATTACGATCATGAATTGAATTTATTTCGCATGATTCGCACCCACTAAACTCCTCGCTCGCTAAATTACAAATCTTAGTCATTCCTTTCCTAGTAACATTCGAGGAAAGTCCTTCGGAGATTTCAACGAGTGGGTAAATGGAGCATAGAAACGTCACCTGTTGAGCAAAGCGAAGAAACTGCGGAGCATGATTGGCCGACGTCGTTACGTCAGCGATTTCACGAGCTGCAACATCCGAGAAACGGGTCTCGGATGCGGGAAATTTGAAAATGACCTCGCGAGGAATGTAGGAATTCCCGCAACCTCCCCTCCTCCGATGGACGAGATAGCGAGTAGAAAGAAGCTATCTCGAGGAGTGGTGCCGAGATTGAGGTGCTCGGAGGAGGCGGTGTAGGATCAAGAGGAGGAAATGAACGGTTGGAGAACGTTGTACCTGGTTGTACCTTCCTTTCTGACAAAGAAGCGGCAGAATTTTCTTCACTCGCTTCTTTCTAGCGCTCATCCTAAATAAGGCGTGGAGGGCTGTTCGTCAAAGCTACGGCTGTTAACTATTGCATAATAATAGTGCAAGGTTGTCGTGGATCATACATGATGTGGAAGAGGTAAATCGCGAAATACAGAGGAAAGTCTGTGATCAGTTTTATCAGTCCGTCTAAATCAGTAATACGTCATAAAAGTAGTAGTAATATAAGTAGTCATAAAAGGCATATTTGCCCAAATGTAACTGCAATGTATTCTTATCGCTGTATCGTAGCTTACCGAAAGCGATTCTCCATCACATTGGTATTTTAAACGATTAAGTACATTTAACTACTTCTAATAAGTGACTACCTTATCTTTATATGAATAATGCCTCTCCATTGATTGCAGTAAAGCAGCCACATGCCTAATATTCGAGATTTACTTTTTTATTTTCATTATGATTTTATAGCTATTAAAGAAATGCCGTGATTCTTTTTCTGAAATTGGTCATTTCTTGAATACGTGAAACGGTTACCTTACACACTCCTTCATAATGTCCTTAGCTTATCTAAAGTTTTACAGTGGGAAAATGAATGTCGCGATTAGTCTCATATATGCATAATACATTTACATCGTATTGATAAGTAATCTTGGAAAAACAAGCTTGCGGTTGGAAATTAAAATGCCATCTAAGTTTCCACTAGTGCCCTACCCGACCCATTCTTCCTCAGTCTTTCCCTCTCCCCATTTCGAGGTCTGGAGAGGAGTGTTAACGAGTCTACCTCTCTTTTTCGCGCACAAGCGAGACATTTCGAGCCTAATGTTAATGAAAGGGAGATTAAGTATCGCCCCACCCTCCTATGGAAATGAAATGGCAATTACCTATTCTTTCGGTCTTTATGACACTTGCGTGGCTCAGTCTCCGGAGTGTTGAAGCGGTGATAGGATTCACTCCCTGAAAACATAGTGGGAGTGCCAAAGCTTCATTTTCCTGCGAGGCAGTTATCTTAAGAATGCATATCTTGAGACTGCAATGCACGATTTAAAGAAATAAAAAAATCTGTAATAATTTTTAAATAATTCTGAAGAAATATTGCAAAATTCTCGAATCCGACTAATAATACACCAGTGATTGCTTCTATTCTATTTCAAATAGAGAATTGTCGTTATTATAGATGTAAACTTGGGTGCTTAGGTTGGTATAGGGTTCTGCAGGGCAATACTGGAGGCATAGAAGATCTGTCTTAAGGAACCTCACCCCCTCCAACGTAAGCTATCAAAAGGGGAAGTAGTACATACTAGGAAAGGGGCTTACTAAGCAATATGAGGAATGAAGTAGTTTTCTCACCAAGCCTGAATGCTATTAGTGGAAAACGTCCAATTAATTGAAGAACAAGAACTCTACGAGTTCCTCTTTCCTTTAAATTCCATAAGGAAATACCTAAATCAGTTCCAATATTCAGCATCACCCGTATCAAATTAGTTTTCATGTCATCCAAGTCATGAACAAGACTGTGACTAAGTAGGCGAAACACATTTTTCTCTATCCTGTACCAATGTTAAATGAAAGATATTCCATTTATTAACGTATGGTAGCTGGAATAATGGAATAACTACGATTAAGTTATTTTACGAAAAGGTTTATGGCTTTCCCCCTGCCACACGCCAAAAGACAGCTTGCCAGGGACCTTATATAGACATGACTTTACGTCGCCTTTTGATTTTTATCTATTAATAACTACGAGTGATGTAAGTGATCTAATGATCAATCGATGTTGAAAATTTATTGTTAAATATAGATTCTGCAAAAGACAATAATCAGCCTCAATAAAGATTTTAGTTCGTGAGCTACAATTTTCCATATTTAGCGCATGGCTTCCGCTCACAAGAATTCTGGGTACAGATATTTATTTAGTTAACGTCTTTATTGGCCTATATTGAGACTATTCACACTCTTCTTCCCACTTAGGAAAGGTAAGATAATCGCCTGCCCCTTCCTTACGAGCACGAGAAGGGATGGTAATTCGGAATACGATAAATTCGTCCGAAAATCTCCATGAAGTTATGGAAGAGTTCGAGGAATAATTTTCGCCTCATTCTCCGAAGCGCGCCGCAAGAGTTGTTAAAGAATTGAAAGTCATAAACTTTTTTCCTCGCGAAACTCGCGCAAAAGTTCTCACGGGCCAAGGAATTTCATAATCTTCAAACTGCCGAATAGTTTCCTTTTTTCCCCATCCGTAATCGCCATTTGTGAATCACCCAAGGACGGTCGCACTCGGCAACCCCATTTTCTCGTCTTAAGGGAATGAAACATACACGGCTGAAAAATGAAAAGAAAAACAGCGCTCGCAGCCTATCATCAAGCCGTCGCCTTTTTCTCACATTGTTGTTTCCGTTTGTCTCGCAACTGCCCCTCTTTTTCCTCGCCATCTGCCGGGAGATTATTCCAGTTTGAATTAAATTTCCGAGAGGATTCCCTATCTCCAGGCGATCTCGCCGTAGAAAAGAAGCGTTCCGTAGAAAATCTCCGGAATGCTCCGCTAAGAGAATAGTTGGAGAAGAATGGCATCAGTGCAGGATCAAAGAAGTAGACCGTATAAGAGGTGGTAGAATCGTTTCGAATAAGCTGGGAACGAAGTATTCCTGTTGTATAAGAATTCTAAATGCTTGGCTGTGGAGGAAACGATTTTAGGCGCCAGAAGTGATGCAATTGCGTAAGTTTTTTGTATGGGTCATTATCGCGGGTGATTACTCATCCAGCCTTAAGTTAACCGTATTCCATACTACTAATACACATAATTTGCAGGGGAAATGTTTGATGAGGTGAAAGGATGTGCTTATCTAAAGAAGTACGTAAAAAGAGTAGAGGAAAGTGTATTATGAAGGAAGAAGGCTTTTTGCTTATTCGGCTATGAATTACAGTACTCAGTTTTTATTGAATCGAATCCCTGTTGAAGTTGAGGGCTGATTTAAGGTCACCGTGCTAAGGATTAATTTATCACCTCAAAAATGCGTAAAGTAATCGATAATCGTTTATTCAAAGAGATCAATTTTCAAATAAGTCTCATTAATGTAACGAAATTCATTTCAAACCATATTCATGGCATACTTAAAACATCATTGTTTTATCAAAATTTATTTTACATCGTATTCGTGAAACATGAGTATGAATTTTTCAAGGCATTTTAAATTGATTTGCCAACTGTTTTTCAGCTTAAGGCAAGGTCTCACAGAGGCTGGTTATTCAGCGATCAGCCAAGTGGTTTCACAGATATCCTGCTGAAGAGTCACTTAGAGAACCAAATGGGAAAGAAGTTGAGAGAAAGCGAATGACAGAGGTTTGAGAAAGGAGGGAAAAATTGAGACCGGATCCCTTTCCCTCACATTTCGAGATGTTTGAAATACACGAACGACCAGCGAATCAAGCGGACGAAGACTGTGGCCGCTCCATTCTTTTCTTTTGCTTCTTTTCCGCTTTTTAAAGGCAAGGCGAAAGGAGGGAACGATGCGTTGATGGATGCTCTTTCTTCGGGCCATCGCTCTCCTTCGCTTGTTTTCGGTGCGGGGACTGCAGTAGTGCCATCGTCTCCGTCTTGGGGGAGACCACTGCCGCGTAATACGCCACTGATCTCACCGGTGGTCGAATCTGGGCTTTGCCTCGCCCCACTCCAAACACCACTCTCTCTCTCTCCGTGTGACTTTACCGTGCGGGACGTATAAGCCCAAGGGGTACGAGGAGTAGGCGCTTTCGCCATAAGCGGGCTCGGATTAAGTTGTTGATACTAGTTGGAGTATGGCGGCCAGTATTAGGACCGGCTCTGGACAATCAGGCGCCATTAGTCAAAATATATTGTTATCCAAAGGATAATACGATTAAAAATGACTTTGATAGAAAAGTCAGAGCTGCAGCAATGAAAAATACCTAGGTGATGTTTAGATACATAATTTCCCAATTAGTAAAGGATGCACATTTATGACTACAATGGAAAACGATTTAAGATAGAAAAATGCTTGTCGACGGAAACTCCATTCTACCAACTTAAATATATTTTGATATTTTTAACGTTTCTTCAACTCCATCAAAGTGAGCATAATCATTTTCACGTAAAGTGATGTTTCAATACTATTTCAGTTCTTGACAAGGAAAAAAGTCTTAATGCTGAACTAATAACAGCGAAAGTATTAACTAAATTGGTCACTTTATGTAATGGCTATTAAGTAAAGACTTCTGCCGTAAGTACTCATTGAAAACTTTCGTCAAGTAATAATTTTTACTAAAAAATTAAATAACTGCATTATATTTCCGTTTGATATAAAATGTTAGAATTTTTCAAGATCGTGATATAGTATTGTATTCATGTGATGTTTAATGTGGGGGAGTTAGAGAAGAAGATTTCTTTTACATTGAAGTATTAAATGAAAATGTGTCTACATCTACATCTACATTAATACCCTACAAGCCGCCTTTCGGCGTGTGGCAGGGGGTGTAAACACCAGTTGAATCTAAATTACTTCCTTATTCGATTATTGTCACGTATTGTTCGCGGAAAGAATGAATCTCTGAAACGATTCGTCCTAGCATCTATTTCTCTTAACTTACGGTCATTATCGGATCGACCGACGTAGCAGGGGGGTTGCATGATACCGATTGTATCTTCGGAAAATGTAGTTTCCCTGAATTTATTAAGCAATCGCAGCCTAGCTTCCAATCTCCTTTCTTTCAAGGATTCCCAACCTACGTCTGAGAGCATTTTTGTAACGCTTGCTTTTTTATCGTAGCATTTCTTAACAAAACGAACCGCTTTACGCTGCACTTTCTCGAGTTCGCGAGTACACGTTTCATCCGCCGGATCCCATATACTTGCCGCATATTCCAGAAGGGGTCTGACCAAGGTAAAATAACATCGCTCTCTCACCTTTTCGTCGCATTTACCAACAATACGCTTTACAAAGCCAAGCCTTTTACTTGCTTTGCCGCAGATTTTTCGAATATGCGTGCTCCAATTTAAGTTATTAGTAATGTTGATCCCGAGATATTTAACTGAATCTACTACTTTGATACTAATTCCATTAATTTTGTATGGGTGATTTGGACGCATTTTTTTCTTTACGAAGAAATTAACTACGGAGCATTTACTTACGTTAATATCTAATTCCCATTTTTCGCACCACCTTCGGATGAGGACTAAATCGTTTGAGAGAGATGTCCGGTCTTCCTCGTTTGTTATTTCCCTATATATAACCGAGTCATCCGCAAATATCCTCACATTACTAACTATCTCGTCACTCAAGTCATTGATATAAATAAGGAAAAGAAGAGGTCCAATTACACTGCCTTGAGGTACGCCAGAGGTAACTTTGACTCTATTTGAGCTAACGCCATCCAGTACAACTTGTTGTTCCCTCTCGTAGAGAAAATCCTTAACCCAGTCGACTACTTCCTTGTTAATGCCCGCTAGTTTTAGTTTGTAAATTAGTTTGTAGTGGGGGACTCTATCGAATGCTTTTTTGAAATCTAGGAAAATAGCGTCCACTTGCTTTTTACTTTCGGCGGACTTTAAGATATCGTGTACAAATAGAGCAAGTTGGGTTTCACATGATCGGGACTTACGAAAACCATGCTGGTTTGCGTCGAGGAATTCATTTCTATCTAAAAATCCCATGAGTGAGCTTACGACGATATGTTCCATTACCTTTCCGGACAGCGAAGTTAATGATATAGGTCTATAATTTCCTGGGTCCTCCTTTAATCCGCTTTTGTAAACAGGAGTAATATTAGCTAATTTCCAATCGGATGGGACCCTACCTTCATTTATCGATTTACAAAATATAATTTTGAGATAAGGGGCGACGCTTTCTGCCAGTTCTTTAAGCACTCTTGCTGGGATGCCTTCTGGCCCTGGCGACTTATTTGGCTTAATTTTGCGTAATATTTTAACTATACCGTCTGTCGTAAAAGTTATATTTGGCATGGAATCCAGTATATTAACCTTAGGGAGGATCTCTATGTTACAAGCTGATGTGAATACGCTTTGGTAAAATTCGTTTAGAATATTCGCTTTCCTCTTCGAATCGCAAGTAATGTTACCTTCGATATCCCTTATCGAGCTCACTGTTTGTATCTTTCCCTGTACCTCTCTAACGTAGGACCAGAAAGCTTTAGGGTCTTCCTCTAAACATTCCCCAAGTATTTTCTTTTTAAAGTTGCTGTGGGCGTTACGCATAGCTCGCTTGGTGTCGCATTTTGCTTTCTTGTGCTTTTCTAGTAATAGTGATCGTGGTGGATTTGGAACAAGCTGATCTATTCCCTTAAAAGCCTTTACTTTTCCGTGCAAATCTCTTTGTTTGCGGAGAGCCCTTCTAACCTCTTTATCGTACCATCTGGGCTCGCAATCATTTTTAGAGTATTTCGAAGGTATATACAAATCTATATATTTATGCATTATCTCCACGAATGATTTCCATGTATCCTCAGTGTTGTTGTTGCTTACGCGCGACTTAAATGAATTAAAATCGGTTGTTAGTTTTACGTTAAATTCCTCGAATTTGGCTTTGGAATAGAGATAAATTTTGCGTTTGGGTTTCTTATACTTGCTAAGGTTTATCTCGATATCTGCAAAAACGCCTTTGTGGTCTCCAAGACCTTCGTCAATCGAAATGTTCTCTATGCGCTCAGGAAAGTTAATTAAAAGGAGATCGAGTATATTGTCACCCCTGGTTGGCGATTTTACTGCTTGACTTAGTGAGTTTTTCTGAAGTAAATTTAATAACTTTTTACATGAGTCGACATCCCGGGCCCTTTTCTTTATGCTATGATTATTCCAGTCGATGTCTGGAAGATTAAAATCCCCCCCGATTATAGTTATACTCTGGTTGTTCTTACTCGTGTAGAAATTTATTTCGTCGTTAAGATGTCGCAAAACCTGTCGAGAAGAGTTCGGTGGTCGGTAAAACGCACATACATTTATGTTCGGCTTGTTCTGTTGGCTTATTGTGCACCAGACGCTTTCTATATCGCTATCACTTAAAGTCCTCGGCTTGCTCTGGAGAGATGATTTAACCGCAATAAAAACACCGCCACCTGTCTTTTCCCTACGATCCCGGCGATAAATAGTGTAATCCTTTGGAAATATTTCATTATCGCTTATATCCTCATTTAACCAGCTTTCTGTACCTATTAAAATATCGGTGTCGTGGCTACGAATAAGATGCTCCAAATCGGATACTTTATTTTTAACACTCCTACAGTTAACTATCGCAATTGATATTTTTCTTTCGCAAACAAATTTAGGTGGGATTGTCGGTAAATTTCGCTTATTTATCGTTTCGCTGTTCGGCGCTTTTTCCATAATTCGATCGGCCGAGTATTTCTTTCCCTTCAACCCACTAACTGGCCTACTCTTTATCCTAAAAAAAAGTACCTACAGTGCTCATAAATCCTCCGAGCCACCCGACTCGAAGCCAAAGCGGTATAGTGAACCCCAGAACGGTTTAGGGGAACACGGCACGATCTGAGCGTCGGCCGCAGGTCGACAAAGTCGGCTCCCATGTCCCTGCAGAACTCCCACAACCTCGCGTTTAGGCCCTCTATCCCCTGCCAAACGCGAAGGCCGCAGTCGAACCGAGGAACAATGCTGCAGATGGACAGCTTCATCTCGACTCCAAGCGACTCCCCGACCCGCGCGACCTCAGAGTTCAAGTCCTTTAAAGAACTTAAAATCTCCTCGGACGTACGGGAACAGGCATCGTTGGCGCCGACATGGGCTACCACCCGCAGACTAGAGCAACTAGTGCCCGCGACCGCCGCACGAACCGCACCCGTGACTTGGGCCACTTGCCCCGAGGGAACACACCAAGATGTGACCCTCATGTCACCACCCTCCCGTTCTGCCCTATTCCGCAAAGGGGCCGCTACCCGCCTGACGTTCGAGCTCCCTATTAATATAATTCCCTTCCCTCCCCGCCTTCCCTTGGACGTGACTACTTCAGAGGGCTGAGGCGCAGGCATGGTATCCCGAACAGGCTCATCAGCACTTTGGAGTGCAGAGAACCCATTGCGGATAGGGATAGGGTTCGGCGTCACCTCCCCAGTGCCCTTACCAGCCCGCGCTGCTCCGCCGCTCCTCGTAGCCACCCTCCACTCGGGTTCCAGAGAAGGAGCCGACCCCGAATGAGCGGAGGTAGGCCGCGCTTCCTCCTTGACAGTCCAACCAGCGTTGACGCTCGGAGTACGAGTCACCAACGAGGCACGAACTGCCGCGGAGTAGGACGCTCCACCCCCACGCACCGGAGCGAACCCATTCCCGTAGAGCCACGAGCGAAGTTCCCTGAGCGACCTCTCAAGTTCACAGATCCGTGCCCTAAGAAGGGCAGTCTCTGAGTCACTCTCAAAACCACCCAAGGCAGACCTGTAGGAAGGCATCCTATTGCTAATGACTTTAGTCCTTTTTCTTCAACTCGCAAACAAACTACCACCCGCTGTTTTATACCTGGGCCGCAAAAATTTACCTAGTGCAGATGCACTGAAAAGGGGAAAAAATATAACGATGAGAGCTAAGTTTTAAGCTTAAAAAGTAGAAAATATAACTGTCCTAAATCAAGTGAAAAATATATGCTACTCCAGATACGAGTAGATACGATAAATACTAAACTAGCACTTCCTAAAAGGTCAATTCAAGAAATGAGGAGAAACAAATTGGCACAAATACAGATAAAAACTAAAGAAACCTGTCACAAGGAAAGAAGAGCAATTCACGCTTTAAAATGAATTAAACCTGAACATGCGGAATATAAAACTGCTAAAACTGGAAGAAAAAATAATATAAAAGAAAAATAAAGAAAGCCTTGGTTCTACTCAGCACTTCTCCACAAGTAAACTACTGCTCAGCTTTACGGGGCAGTGGGACGAAATTCGCCGGCTACTGGTGGGTCGTTAGCCGAGGGTCAGGCACTCAAGGGTCGCTAATGTTGTTCAGAAGAACACGTCCTTTCACCACAAAGGTTAGGCGAAGACGAACGCTAATTTTAACTGACTACTTGACAAACTTACTGGCAAAATGTCGATCTGTTATCATACACTGTTATAATGCGAAAGGTTTGTATTGCCTTTGATTCCAGTCGTAACTGGAATGAGGTTCCATTGCCCCTGCATGAGGAACGCCGTACGTTTTCCACTCAGGAAATGATTAGTTATGGTAGAAAAATAAGGAAACAAGCATGAAGTAAAGCGATAGAAGTAAAGAAAATAGGCGTTTATGGGATCAGAGAAAGGCAAAACAATGAAAAGGTTTGAGAAACGAGTTTCAGAAGGCGCTTGCAGAACAATGGGGCGAAGGTGGAGTCCACTTATGCATCTCATAAAATTCCTACCAAATCTTTCAAGGAAATAGAAGGAGTAGCTTTGTTTCAGCTGGCGAAGTATTGTTGTTACCGAAAAACGTTGAGGCGGGCTGTTTTGCGACAGGATGGGAAAAAGGGGATTTTTTTGGACCTCCTATTTAAAAACCGCCTATTTAAAACACTAGCCTCAATATCCTCTGGGTTAATATATGGTAAATCGTGTTTTTTTTCACCACCTTCTACTTCCTTCAGGTGTTTTGATTTCTCGATAGCAACTCTTTGACAGCCCATTTTTTCAGTCGATAACGTGACCCACCATATTGATAGACGATAATTTTGAAACCCGGCCGAAGTGGCATGCGTAGTCATAGGCACGACGTTAAATAAACGATACGATATTTCACGCGTGGAAAAACTTTTTTCCGGCGGAGGAAGAATTTCATCATTCATCGCATCTCGATATTTTAAAGCCGGTGGGATCGATCTTTTTTCCGGCGATGAAAAATACCCCGAGATATCTTACTCGAAAATTAGACTCTCACGTTTCCTCCGAGTGAGTTGGCGTAAAATAATTGTCTTCGCCGCACCACGTCCGGTCCAATTACTCTCGAACGCTTTCTTTACGCCAAACACAGCGGTCGAATCGACCTATCAAGACACCGGCGAGGATATTACGTCCCGCCGCAGAGATTAGATTCGTTAAACAACGTCACGGAGCGACAAACATGATTCCGATTTCATGAGAAGATGGATGAGATGAAATAACGCGGGTAATGTGATTGATCGATTAGGAACAATGGTCTTCGAGCGCCGACACGACGTCCGATGTGTCCTTAAATAACTGTTGACGTTATTACATCGCCGATAGATTCGTATCGCTCAGCTTAATGCAGATGTCCCACTCTGCACAGAGGGGACGCAGAGCGAATGGTACTTAGTGGATGATGATAAGAATTTCCGTTAAGCGAGGAAAATTACTGAATAGTGTTTATAGTTGTCTGTGGGAGTGTGTAATTCCAAAGGAAGCATCTGTGCTTTTCTCTTGATTCGGAAGACAAATATAATTTAATTCCGAATTGATAAAGAATTCATTTTTCCTACCCCAAGTAATAATATTTTTTCACCAAGTCAAACGACTGAATAATGTAAAGTATACTCAGTAGTGAGGCCCTGCCATGATTCATATTTTACTTTTATCAGCAGTAATATTAACACAAATAGTGAGTTGTTAATGAAATAATTCATCCAAATTTCTATAACTAATAGCTTCTTATTCGTGGGTGGAATGAATTTTGGTGAGCATGTTAGCATAAAAATAGCTAAATTCGGAAAGCTTTTACTGCAGTTTCAATCTGATAGATGAAGATAGTTCATACCAAGGCTGATAGTAAAGCCATTATAAAACAATTCCAACTGTTCGGAGTCTATGATATTTGGATATGCCTGAATCACCAACTTTAAAGTGAATTGTTTAATTATCATTATGTTCTAAACATTCTATAGCAGAAAATATCTTACAATAATTTGGAGTAATCTTATTAAAATATAATAATTGCTATCCATGGGTAATTAACATCAATATTACCTATCTTGCGACAATATCTGATCGCAGAGTCACTGATTAGAATAATGTTTTGATCCTTCTCTTACATTTAAATACCTGTGAGGTAGGATTTTATATGTCTCCATAATTTCATAATTTCAATATATAGTAATAAATAATGTGAAACAGATAATTTTAATAAATTTCATGCTAACTTTAATGCAGCTGTATCTTTAATTGTCATGCGAACATGAAATTCAAACCATAAAATTATTTAGCCCTATTTCTTAGTTTTGGCCATACCCAATCTTATCAGCATCTATGTCTACTAAAATATTTTTTATCATCAATCAGGTAGCAAATTTCGGAAATTACCGTTCTGCGACACTAAATCAAACCACAGTAAATACCAGCTGTTCTTTTCTCTTTTCGTCTTGGCCCTTTAAACGTAAGAATTATGCAAGCGATTTTATACGGCCTCTCTGTCGGCAGGTTTAATTTTTTAAATAAACATCACTAAGCTCAACCTTAAAAAAGAAGCATCCTAATTTCAATTCCCTTCTTCTCCGCACATTAAATCCCGCGCATGCTGATGAAATTGTTAAGTGCTTGGACCAGTCATTCTCGTTCGATCCGTCGCATTACCGAGAGCAATTTAATTAAATCTTGCTTTGATCTCATTCCATAAATGTATCTCGAGAGTCTCCTCCCACCGATGTAATACCACGAAGCGCAGCGACAGTATCCATCATTATGCCATCGGGAAAAAGGAGAACTACAGAATGTCTCTCTTGAGACTATAACCGCGTCACACGAGATGATGAATGCATGAATCCATTCGGCAAGACTTAATTTTGGGTCGCATTTATTCGGAGCGAATCCTTCGTCCACGCCCCGAAAACTTACATCTCAGTTATCTTTTTTCGGAGTGAATTATTAACGTTGTGATAACTTGGAAAAACTTGCCGCGACTTAACTGCTCGACTCTGAGATAAAGAATGAAATTGGAAATGCTTGGGTTCAATTGAGCAACTTTGAGCAACTGGTTTGAAACATATTCTCGAAGCACTGGTGGCAAGAAACAGAAACAGTCAAAATGTTTGACCGGAAAGTCATTATATTACGGAAAGTCTTGATGAATATATTTATGCTAATAAATTTTAACGATCAAATCACCTTAAATACTCTGCTTCGCGGAAAGAGTGGATTGGATAAACAAATGTAACAAGGTAACCTAACTTTATAAACTTAAGTATTTTCGTGAATCATGGAGCAAACTTTACGATGATTATCGTACGTATTTTCTAAATGGTTACATGCAATTTCGAAAATTATTTCATAAATCGTCATGTTTGTGTGGAAAAGAACTGACTATCTCATTTGATAATTTGATCCGTACGAGGGTAGTAATAAGAACATTTCTTTTCACAGTTTTACAAATATCCGTCATGAGTTGTGCAATTTTTATAAAAATATCTCGGATTTCCGTGCCTGGAGAAACGTAGAGAAAAACTTTTACATCTATACAAAAAGGATCCAAATTTTTGCCTCCAGTGGGCCACATTAATCAAAATAAAGACTTTGCAGCCACAGATAATTACAGTACTCAACTGTATTTTTAAATAAGGTTAATTCATTCATATGAATCATAACCAATATTATTTGCAGTAATAATTTTATGGAAAGTATTGTTTTTGACTAGATGAATTTAAACAGTAGTTTTCTTTTCTCCGATTCTTTCACCAAGCTGGTAAACATACAATTATGCTAGTGTACTAATTAAGCCAAATTGAAACAAGGAAATCTCATCTTCCATTTGATCCTTGTCGAATGAAAAATGCATAAAATTGGTACAGTCTTTAAGAGTAAATGTAAACAGGTTTTTTAACTTGGCAATAGAAAATATGTCAAATTTACAAAGATAATGGGGAATAACCTACGAAAGGTACAATAAAGAGGATAGGAATTCTCATAATTTTTTCTGAACTACTTCAGCTACTGAACCTCATGGAGTTTGCTAGTGGGCCGCAGGGTGGATATCTCTAATATATGTATTCCAACCTCGACCTCTTCGTTTACTTCCCTCGAAAATCGTGTCACTACAATGACACCCGAAAATCTTAGAGCAGCGTCTCCATTGAAATTGTTTTGGGAGCGGCGGAAAAACGAATCTGGACCCGTTCCACAGTGACACTCCGCACAGGTTTAACAGATGAACTCTTTCGCCCCGTGCTTTTTTATCGCTCTTTCGGATGGATATCTATGGGGCCCTTTTTCCATGTCACTCCGCCCCACCCAACTCCGACACCTTTACCAACCCACAACGTGGCATTCTTGCAACTCCTCATAACCCTCTGCTCCCTCCCCTACGCATTGGGCGTGTAATGCATGGACGTCACACAAGGACGTACCCGTGGCTCTTCCCCCACCGCACGCGTGTTAGTGGGGCGTGGAATGCCGCAGGAGTGGTCGCAGAGAGAGTGGACGCGTGATTAATTGATTGATCACTGTCTCCTAGGGAGGATGAAAGTGGGAGGGTGGGGCAAGAATCTGCCTCGCGACGCGGAATGCTACAATGCAGAACCCGTTGTTCGGTAGAATTCTATAAGTGGCCGAGGCTCTCGGTTGCTCGGGAGAATTGACATTTTTGCGCTGTCATAAGGGCTGAATTGAGGTTTCCCGAACTTTCTGTCTCGGCGTGTTGAGGAATGTGGATGGAATCTCGTTGGTCCGGATATCGTCGCTTTCAATTGTTGTTTTCAGTGCATCCCGATTATCTATAAACCATCTCTGTCATATTTCGGAAGTGGAGGTTGATTTTAAAACTAACCTATGAGTATTATCTGTATTCTGATTGTATCCACAAAAAGAAAGACAATACTTCCACAGCAAGGTTTTTCTAGCATTCTATTCTACTACCTTCCATAACTTTTATGACTATAATCTACAAAAATGCCATTTTTACGTTTTATTTACATCTATTATATATTTCTATATATCTATATATATTTTATGGGTACTCAAGACCAGGTTCTCTTTTTTTTATTATTAACTCCTTTTAGCGTATTAAAATGTCCCATGGCCCTCTAAGGGACCAATATAAAAATACTGAGCTCCTATTGCTTCAATTATAGGTCCACTTGCAGTAACCCAAATTGATTGCTTTTGTCTACTATTACTACTACATCATTAAGAGTAAATGGCATTTAGGGAGATTTAAAAATTAAATCTTTCAATTAATATTATGTAAATGTAATGCAAATTAGTCATTTTTTGAATGATCACGGCCCAGTTATTTCCAACATGGAGAAACAATGTTCCAAACAATTTAATAGGACTTAGTTAAATTAAATTCGTTATCTCATCCAATCATATCTTCTGTAGATTATTATAATTTAAACGTGATTGAAACTAGTTAACTTTTTGAGTTTGATAAAAAATGTGTGTTGTATGCTCTTATGAATGTTTCCAGCAAATATTGCTACTTCGTTCACAATAACCATTATCTGTAATTCTATGACAGAAGTTCCCTCATTTTGATGGGATTAAAATCATTTCAAATTTAAGGAATGAATGATTCTTGACAGGGAAGCCCTTGATATCTCGATAAACTTCGAGTGTTTTCAGAAAACTCTCCATCGTCGGAGAAAAAAGATGAACCACTTGAATCTCAAATTTCACTCCTGTCATAAACGGGAGAGCGCTAAGTAAGTTATCTTCTTCGAAGTTTTTCCATCAAACAGTGAAGCGAAAGTTTTCTCAGTAAAATTCCATATCCAAGATAAATTTCCAGCTTTTAAAAACCCCCACGTCTCAGCTGACCCATTAAGGGAAAACGAGACAGACGTCAGAGCTGAAGAATCGCCTCAGTGATGAGTTTCTCCGGCTTTTTAATATCCTGTAAATATTTCCTCGAACTGAATGAAGGCTGCAGCACCGGCGTGTTTTGATGCCTTATCGGATGCATCAACATTAAAGTGAATCATAATTTGAAAATCTTGATGCTGCAGAGAATTTTTCCTACTGATCATATTGAGAAACATTCATTGAAATGACTTCGCGGAAAAACGTTTTAACACTGGGCGATTGAAAGTGTTCCTAGAAAATTAATTTTAAACTTTTCAAGAAAATGAATCAACCGAAAAGTGATTGTGATGCAAACTGTTATGACGGATATGAATATGATATACGCAAACAGTCAGTTCCTTCATTTACCAGTAATATTCCCTCGATCGTTACGGAAATGTTGGTAGATGATATTTTTCACTGTATTGGAGCTGTCAGTAAAGCATTCAACCCAAAAGGCGGTTTGAACCTCAAATCTACCTCCATTTGTAACCACCTTGTAAACATAATTCCCTCTCATATCCACAAGGAAGGATAAGGAGTTTTCTCTATCTCTCCTCTCTGAGACAAAATGAGTGGAAAAGTCCTCTTAAATGTAGCAAATTGAGTCTATGAATAACAGTTCTCATCACTTGAAATAAGAAGAGGCCAAAAAAATCTCGTAATTAATCATTACTTATGCCTCAGTAACTTTAAAAATATCGCAGCCATGAGCAAGACAGGCCAACATAAATAGAATATTTCTTTTCCTTTCAAAAGCAAAAAAAGGCTAATGAAGTGTATTCACGAAATATACAGTGGACTAGTATATTTTTAATTTGAATTATGCTTCATTTATAAATGTATGTTTGCAGAAAATGTGCAATTGCAGTACAAATATATCATTGAAATTATTTATCAATCGATATTGAGGGTAATCCTTGAAGTATTTTGCGGGTTAAAAAGGAAGAATTATTAATGGTTATGGAACATCAACAATTATTCGTTTAGGCGTAAAAACATCACCTCTTTATTGTAATATGTTGCAATAACTATCAGTGTATTACTTATGACCGAATATGCATTACTATATAAACTAACACAATTTGTATTCCCGTCGTTATCAATATTAACAAAGTTAGTTTCAGGAAGCCTCAGTTATTTTTGTGACAACTCTTTCATCCTCATATAACCTCGATGATTTCAGGAATTCACTCGGCATTACCAAGTTCTCATTCATTCTCTGAAAGGAAATATATCTTCAAAGGGATGAGCATGACACACTTTGACAAGTTGCAATATTCGTAGAATCATCAGCGTCCCCATTGATGTTCTAATTTTCATTCACGCCTTTCAATCGCAACATGCGATGGAGGCTCGGATGGCGGCAAAGTGATCTCATCGCTTATTACGATATTCTAGCTCGCGCAACGCTTTAGATAAGTGCTTTTAAAAGAAGAGATCAAGGGGCGTTCGTGATCTAGGAGGTCAATAACGCCGTCGGAAATTTCCAAGACGCGTCCGAAGAGAATGCAGCAATCTTTCGCGAACATAAAATGGGCACGAACGCCAATCTCGCCTCGGTAAGTTGTCGAGTCATCAGCGCATTCGTGGGTTCATTTACATTCGAAGTGCACACCGCTGCAGTCACATGCCCTCGAGGGAACCCCGGCCAAGAATCTCGTAATTAGGCGAGTGATAAAAACTCGTCCGGATTGCTAAGTCGAAAATGGCGTTGCCCGATTTTAATGCATAAGAAAAAGTTTATATTTATTCAGCGATGCGTTGGAGGAGGGTTGGATCAAAAGGGAAGGAGAAATCGAGATGATGAATACGTTAGTGGATTTTTGAAGGGCCCTTTTGGAAGCATCTGCGTGTCTTCGCCGTGCAGACGGGATGAATTTGTACCGCCCTTCCTCCTCCGCCTGCCGGGACCGAAATTCTCGATGTCGCGCTCCAGAGATCCTGAATCTTCATATTTTACGAGCGCTGGCTACCTGTTGCCGTGTACTGCGGATGCATGACAATGTTCCACAAGGACCGGTTCTCCGTGTCCCCGATGGATACAAGTTTCAGCCGGTGCATAACGCTGCATTTTTACGACCATTACTCGCATTTCTTTTATCATATTCTCCCTTATGTTTTATTATCCGCATGTTGAGCGCGTAATGTCTCGACTATTGTGAAATGGCTTATAAGGTAGTTTTACGAGTCGTACAGACATAATTATTTTGACTAAGCACTCTTTAATTTTTATCACCGGTTTGTGCAAGGGAAAGTACAAGAATATGGCTTACATGTTCTAATTTGTCCACGGTAATGTTTTTCCGCGCAGTTTCTCAGAGTTTGCTTATTTTTAAAAACTTCGCGACACACTGACCCAACTGTTTATTCACAAGAGTCTGAATTTAAATAATTGATAAAGACGATCACAAAACATTTACTGAAATAATTGATAGAAAATGAGGCATTATGAAAATTCCGATTGAATTTTATTTACCAAAATATCGAGACGCGATATTGAGTCTAGCCGATTTTATTCTGTAAAGATTCTTTCTCTCTAAAATTTCCCTCTTACTAAAGCACTTTTCATAACATGTCGACAACTAATCCCTTTTTCAGCAACATAATTGTCAATAAATCAACCCTTACATCGTCTCTTAATCATTCCTTAGAGCTATTTAATGCATATGCACATGATCGAAATTTGATATTAGTTCTTCAAATATCATTGTAACAGAATATTCCAATATATAACGAAATATAATCTATCGAATTAAGGTTGTATTTTGTTTATAGAAAGCAATTATAGGAGAACAGCTAAAGTTCTAATTTGAAAAATAACGCAGTTATTTATGAAAATATAACCATGTGTCCCAGGTCCTTTCATCTGACAATTAAATGTCTTATGTCTCGTAGCACCGATTTAATTAATCTCCAACATATCTTATTCAAAATGTTACGAAAGTCGTTCGATTCTTCTCTTCATGTCTAGCTATAAAAACTTCGACATCTCTATAACTTTTCAATCCACCCGTTACCAAACGTTTTATACGTTTGTTTACCTAAGAGAACTGCACAAGTCTCTCGTATCGTTTACGATCGTTTTATGGAGTGAAAACCATACATTGGAAAGGTTACAACCGGAAAAAAAATCGGAGAACCCCAACATAAATCACTCGCCGAGATTCGACAGCGGCGCATTTTTTACTGGATTTCAAGCCCGAGAGGAATAGCTTCGCCTTTCTTTATGAATCTTCGGTTTTATGGGAGTAATTCATTGTCTACGAAGTATCGGATGCTCGCTTGTTAGGAGGTCCCGTTTGCGGTTGGAATTACTTGCGACCTCTTGACCGGCAATTCCTCATGGCAAGTAAGTCCACCCTTCCTCAGTGGTGACCTTTCTGGCCGACCCTCTGCATCGGCGCCCTCCCACGGTAGAGAGGAAATAAGCCCCGCTCTTGCGGGGGAAAGGAGTGGAGGACAGAAGAGAGATTTCTGGGCGTTTCTGAAGAAGACGTGTTATCTTCTTGCACATCCCCAAGACTCCTTTGACGTCATGTGCCCCTTCTTCCATTCTTCTGATCTCCGGAGTCACCCAAAGAATTCTCCAATTCATTTTCGATGTTGTCCTTCTTTCGCAGGCGGCCTTTCATTTTTCCCGGAATCATACAGTGACGCAAGGTTTGAAGTCGTGACCCTGTCCCGCATATCTCATTTGCTAAGGAAAATGTTTTACCCTTAACCATATAATTCTAATGTATCTGAGCTAGCCATTTTCTAGCTAATTCCTTACAGAGAACTTTCAGGTGTTTCGAATTCATGACTGCTGCATCTTCTCTATATAGATACATATATTACGCAATACATTACATATCCATACCACATAAAGATACGTATTAACGCGACAATTAAAGTTTTGTATTCATCTTTATATTATACATTATATTAATTATAAATCATGCTTCAATTAATAATTATGTTAATAGATTAACGATTCTTATTTCTTGGATACCTTATTATTGCTTATCTTCATTAATTCCTTTGAAAGTAATCTTCAACTTCCTTTTCGCAGATTTGTAACTCAATACTGTTTTGTTGCCACCTGTAGCTCCAACTGCGGATTTAATTCAGTTATGCACACGCTAATTGGTTAGTTCTTAATTTAAACAGTTTTCCGTTCGTAAATTCCTGGTACCAGATGTGGAAGTTAGTATAGAGAAATATGGGTAAGAAGAAGAAAGTCTTACCATTTGACCGCCGACAGTATAAACTTAAGATAAATAGTAGTTGAAGAACTGGACTTAACTTTATGAGCAATCTAAAAAAATGATCAAAGGCAATTTATTTTAATCATATGAATTGCTAAGTTAGGGAAATAATCAGTAGACTAAAGGGCCTTAAATTTAAAAATTAATGCTTCAACAAATTCAGTTGTCATTCTTAAACTGTGTAATTTAAAATTAGATTCCTATAGAAAATTTTTTAAATTTCTGCAGAGAAAAATTTTCGGATTTCTTTCTTCCCGCAGTCTTCTTTCCTTCCATATTTACCGTGTCATTAATAGGTTATTTGGTTACGTAAACTTTTATAGAAAGAAATATTAATTGATCAAATTTAACGAAATTTCTAATTCAGATTGACTAATTTTCCTACAGAACAGACTACAGAAAGAAATTACATTAAATACTGTTTTTCAATGCTTTATCATAAGAACTACATTTTAATCATTAATATCTATTTCTAAGGAAAGAGATGAACCACAGTTTTGTAATTGTCTATGGAGATCTATAAAAAGTTTACACAAGGATAATTTCAAGAGATAAAGGATCGGAGATGTTGATAATTTGTTCCTCGATAAACATTTAAAAATACTGGAGTAGAATCCGTAGTTCATGTGATGTTTTTAGCTTCCATATTGAAGAAACCAAATTGAGTGTATTTTTTCTTGCGTAGTATATCCATTGAGCATTTTAGGTACATTATTTATCACCTCATGCATTTCCTCTCTCGATTTTATTGCCTTATTTTATTGGGAGCATTCAGTCTAAGACCTACATCTTACCCAGCTTCCGTTCCCTTCGTTTTTTTACTCCAGGTGTTCTTTTTCCACTGGTTCCTTTCATCGTTCCTTAGCGGACGATCACCTACCTCACTTAATCTCCCCATTCTTGCTCGATCCGTGCACATTCGAGGACCACTTCCACCTCTCATCACCTTCCCCCACCTGCTGTCTCCGAGGAGAGGTCAAGATTCTCTCCAAGAGGTCGCATGACGGCCACACAGTTTCCGGAGTATTTTTCCCTCTTTTTTGGCCCGCTGTCGCACAGATTCCCATATTTCCTTCCTCACCTGCGATAACATCTGTTTTCTTGCTGTTCGAATCGGCATGGTGCCTTCCTCACTAATTTGTTTCACCTCCTCCTCTCGAAAGCGTTCGTGAAAAAGATACGGTTTCGTTCCACAGATTGCGATTATGGCCCCTTCACGAGGTTTACAGTTTGATTATGATCTGTTATGATGAATTTTCCGCTGATTTTGGCATATTTGTGCTGTAAAGTCTTCAAAGTGATGTATTGCTTTTGAAATAAACCCAGCCTGAAATTCCGTAGCTAGATTTACGAAGGATTAAGTCAACGAAATGCAATTTTTAAGAGTATGCTAGAACAAATTATCATTTATCTCCCAAGATTTCATGCTTTAATATCTAGTTTTCATACGTAATAAATCAAACTATAATAAAATAGTTAACAAAGTATCTCAAAATAATTAGTCTTTCATCTAATATATATTTACACTATGTTGTTGACTTTTGAATCATTTACAGAAAGGTAAATATTAAGTTATTTCAAATGTAATTTTTGAATAAATAGATTATTTTTTTCAAAATATGATAATCTGAAAACCGTTTTATATTTGATTGGAGGGTACACTTTTATCAATAACATTCAACGTATTTGTGAGCTGTGAACAGACAGATGCCTAACATCTACGCGTTATATTTAACTATCGGAGTAAATATTTATGACGTGAAGCTTACCATAAATGATCATATTCTTGTAATTTCATTATAATTATTGAGTGTTTTCTCTCTGTGATTTACTATCCCGCTTCCTTTTTAGATCTTTTCCCCTGACATGGGTATTCCAATCGAAGGTTTCTTACACAAACGAACTCTTTCTAAGTAGTTATTAAATTTCGCAGTACAATCATATATTATAATTCTGGTATATTCGCAAATCATTACTTATATTTATTATTTCGAAATCTATTTCCATGGTTTGCGGTCAAATACGTTTTCATAACTTTTGATCATCCTGAATCTTTCCTTGTTATAAGTATAATAGTATTTATTTCAGGTGAAATAGAGACAATAGTCTCACTTTCAATCCGTTATTATGGTGGTGAACCTATCAGAATAAGAATAAAGCATAGCGGCTGCTGATGGTTATGTTATATATTATAAAACAAACTCCATAAACCATCAAGAAATTTACAAAGTGACTATAAGTATTTCGACTTCCACGAAGTCATCATCATGCTAAGGTCGGCAATGAAATGCCAACTGGCAAATGAAATGCATTTCATTGCCGACCTTAACCTGGTGATGACTTCGTAGAAGTTGAAATACTTATAGTCACTTTGTAAATTTCTTGATGGTTTTTGGAGTTTATAATATACTATTAGAATAAGTCAGATAGCAAAGGAGAATGAAATGCAGTAAACAATTAAAATACAAAAATGCTGTACTTTATAAGTATACAAATATATGGAAAAATAGATGGGAAATAGGAGGTAGAAAAAGATTACGTATTTTGTATTAAAGGATACTGAATGTTTTCTAAAGAAAGTGATGCATTCTAAGCAGCAGAACACGTGAAGAGAAAGGGGGAGAGTTAAATATTCCTCTTCAGAGGAATTCAGCAAAGCATAAAGCATACCCTCGGTCACCGATATTTTGGTTTTTCAACGGTGACCTCACCATTTCCAATCGATAGGCGAGAAAGTGTTACATACGAAGCCTCAGAGCCCACACCCCCACCCCGCGGAAGGAGACAATCACTCAGAAAACCATATGTTCGCTCCACATCCAGGATGCCGAAGCACACGAGCATTTCTAATCCCGCATTGCATCGCTCTTGCGCAACCAGAATTCCTCGAGATGGCGAAAAAGTCGCGCGAATTGTGTTTCTCTTCCCTCTCGAAAAGAATAGCACACACCGCAATTTGCGTGATGCATACTCATGAATCAGTCTTAAATGGCCAAGTCACAGCCATTGTGCCCGGACGAGTCACTCGACCTCGCGGCGGTCGCAAGCCCCGCGAAGGAAAAAAATTCCCACCCTCTTCTCTGCTGGCATTCCGTGCGGGGTGGAGCCGCATGCACTATAACCCTCGCGTCGCGGTAATGCACTACCGAGGGGGAGGGGGCGAGGAACCCCATGCGGAGTATTCGATGCCTACTTGTCCCTTGTTTTCATTCCATGTAATCCGAGAGAGATGAAGAGAAGAGAGAGAGAAGGAAAGGTGAGAGATGGAAATGCGACAAGAGAGTTAGGAGACTGTCTAGACCAGGGATGCCAAGCAATGGCGCGCTGTTAAGCAGTGTACGAAGAAGAGAGAGAGATTTGCTCCCCGAACCTCCGTAGGCCTTCTGTTGTAACTTTGCCGTGCATGCAGTTAACGTACGCAGAATCCGCTGCCGGGCCGTGGTTTCGTACATTCCACGAAGAAAGAGATAGTCGTAAAGAGCGATTTCTACCGTACCACGCAATGCTCATTCGAACGACCTAGGTTTTAACGTACAGCGTCATCATCCGCGGATAGCATTGGGTGATGACGTTACGCGTTGGAGCCTAGGTCGTTGGGATGAATATTACGCGGCTTGATAGCTTTTTATTTCTTCCTTCAGTCCCAGCAGGCTAGGAATGGCTTCAGTGTTCCGTATTTTATTACCATAAATTATGATTTTTTTTAACTAAATGAGATAGAAGTGAATTTAGATGCTTACCAAGAGGTTTACTTGTCTTTGAGTAAGTAAATGTATATAATATAAATACACCTATAAATTGCCTATTTATCTAACTTATAATTACCTAAGGTTGTTTTATATGATCATAGAAATGCGCTTACTCGTGCCTAAATCCTCTCCTATTATTGTGAAATGTAATAGTATCGAGAGTAATCCAATAGATGTAGATTCATGTGATAAACATATGACATTAGTTTTTTATTGAACTCACCTCCAATGTTATCCATTCTCTTAGATAAGAATGAAAAAAGTGTGGAAGCAAAGAATTTAAATTCCTTTAAGTCTCTCTCCCTTTCACTCTTAATTACTAAAAGACTAACTAAGTCACAAATACATACAACGGGAGATGAAATGGCTGGTAAGTGAATGATGAATCTTTTCCTCCTTATCCAATGTAAACGTAGACGTATAATATTATAAAATGTCTTACAATAACGCTCTCCCGGTCACGTTTTGTTATAATAATAGAATGAGATTTTAGAGGTCTTTCTATGTTCAAATGAGAGCGTTTGTTCATCTCTCCACGGGCGTTTGCCGGGTGAACCGTTACGGGTGTTAATAATGTATTGATAATCACTACATGCCAAAATAGATCACAGTAAAAAAGCCTAATTAAAAATAATATATCATATTATATATTTATTATTTTTCGTTTTCCCTACTGTTCTTCAACAATTACTGGATGAGACAAATCAATTCGATATGAAGCTATTGTTTTCGGGATATTTTAAAGATTCTCTCCTCATCTCTAATTATAAATCTTTTATTTTCAAAAATATACATCAATCAAGCGTATCCTTCAATAGAAAAATTAGTTCAGAGTGTTACAAAGAACTTTTTCAATTCTTTTCTCTCGTCATCTAATCTCTTATTCGATCTAGACAGACAATAACTCCGTTTTTACAATCGAGGACGTGATGAGCGCTTTGTCATTTTAAGCGGGCCCGTCATCTATAAATGCTCCATCCAGTAGTTGGAGCAGCTTCTAAGGTCATCTTGTATCCTATAAATCCCGCTACGAAATCTAAGTAATTAATTAAAAGTTATTCACAATATAAGTTATTCACAATCCGATGTGCGTTATTAAATGATGCAACTAGGAGTCGGAGGGTTAAGAGACAAACCCCTTGGGATAATTATTGAGGGGAGTAAATTAACAGGAGGGAATTGTAATATTTATTGGTGTTTGATGATATTTAAAGGAAAAGTTAGTTAACAGTATGCAAAAAGTAAAGTATAGAACCATAGGACACAGGAATAAACAAAAAGGTAAATTTGCTTTGAAAATGAATTTTTTCTATGCTTAATGACTTCTATACTATTCAAGTTCATTATCGTCTCTATTATAGGAAATAATTCAATACTAAGTAGTCTTGAGTCATTGGATAATTAAATATACTTATAGCAGGTACGTTTTAACATACATAATTTATAGCAAAACAAGACTATATGTAATCAATCAACTCGATAAGAAAGAATTTTTTAGGTCGTTTATCCTTGTTCAGCAGTTACTCTAATTGCAAAAAGATAAGAATAAACGTAAGGACGGCAGTGACATTGTACGAAAAATCCTAGTACATTGGTTTCCAAACTTTCCAGTCCGTGGACCCCTTGAAAGAGGAAAAAACTCAGGGACCCCTTCTCAGTTTTGGCATGAACCAAACAATGGTATTACAAACTCATATATTCATTGTTTTTTAATTCAAAGGAAAATATATTAGTTTAAGACATTCGCACAAAAAAATGAATTTCATCAGCAAAATTATAATATAATTGTCAAACACAATGTGATATTTAATGTGAACAATGCGCAAAACCCCCAAAAATACTGCTACCCACACTTTGGGAACCTATGCCCTAGTACATGAAGATCGAACGCATTCCTGTACTTTGGTACTCGTTTACATGAGTTGGATCGTTCTTATGAGGTTGCAATATCACAGTCGGCGCTACGGTTAAATGTACTAAACTTGAATAATTCGTGGATTTATAAAGACTACTGTAATAGTTCCCGAACATATATATATATATGATTTGGTTCCACAATCATCCGCTTAAAAATGATGGCAGATTCCAACAGGGTACGAATTTCCTGAGTTGTATGGGCTAAATACTAACCATACTGACAATTTACTGACTTACATAATATAATATTTTGTAGAATATAGTGTGATGATAAACATAGATGAATCTTGTTGAGGTTTAGATTCCAATGATTTAAAATCCATATTATGAAATCATTTAAATTATACGAAATCAAGTCTCTTGAAGCTGCATTGATATACTTTCAGAAAATAGCGCAGAATATGCGTCGGCGCTCTCAAGCGTTTTAAGAAAAGGTCTTGAATGTCTTTTTTCACGGACGTTAATTTCTCCATTGCCACCTCGCACAGCCTCGACGGAATTTTACAGAGAAATCCCTCAAAGTGGCGTTGAGGTCGAAAAACAACACGGCGTGGGACAAATAGCGGTGTGCCTTAGCCTCGTTATAAAAAAGAAAATATGTTTCACATTTCTTTCCCCTACCGCCATATTGTCCGTGTGAGAGGTCTCCTCACGGGCCGAGGAGGTCAGCGCGTGAGTTCAGATTTGCATGTCGCGACACAGTGGCGCTTTCATCTTTCCGGCGCCAGAGCCGCACCCACCGCGTCCTCTTCGGACTGAAGAAATGTAGACCTGGCAAATGGGATCGATGTGAGAGGTGAGGATTTCATCTAGAAAGTGATGATCAGGTGACGAGCCACGAAAGAGGAAGAAAGCGTCCGTTTAAGAGTCGAAGATACACGCGATAGGAGCGCTGTAAATTTATTCGTCCCTGTATTGGAGAGGTTAGGCTTCAATCAACCTCTTTTCTGCCAAGTATTCTCTATATTTAATTTGTACCAAGAAAAAATGAACAAAATCGAAGTATTTGTTTTTTAAGAGATAAACGATCACTAAAATGTTGACAAAAAATCCATATTGCGAGAAAACGCCCTGGCAAGACGAAAAAGGAATTAGGAAAAACCACAGAGACACAATCCACATCAATGTGTTTCCTATTTAAGTAGTAAGTATTTGACTCTCCAAGATTTATATTTAGATTAATACCCATAAACTTCTATTACGTTTAGCATGGAGTATATTAACACCAAAATTCTCACTTATTCTACACTGTTAGCTATTGTAATAGTCAGTAAAAATAACGGCAAAAGATGATTGTCTGTTTTAGCTAAGATTTCCCTGTAACAATTTGTAACAGAGAATATATCGCTTATATTTTCGTAATGTATACTTTTTAACCGTTATCTAATATCCAGTATTATGTAGTACAGTTCCCAACGACGAAATAAAATATCGTATGTATGAAAAGAAGAAAAGTTTTAAATATTTGGTAGCACATTGCATAAATATTATGTCGAAATTTCCGAGAGCAATTTAAATTACTTTTACAGATCCGTTCACGCAAAGTCATTTGAGCGTGACGCAATAGAAAGAACGTGGAGGCGACCATTTATACGGGAAGTGTCGATTGGGAGTGCACACGATTGTAAAATGATAGACCCCACATGAAGGGGCTTCGTCGACAGCGAAGCGGGACGCCTTATGCTCAACTCCTCTAAGTTGATCCCCACCCATCTTTCCTTTTGTAATTCTTCCGCCATAGAGGGAAGCCATCCCTAATTCGTTCCTCTCTTCTACCAATCTTCCCTTCCTTAGAACTGAAAGTCTTTACTTGAAGCTTTAATCAACTTCAGGACTCAGATGATTAGCTATTTGTAATCTATGAGAGTATATCTTTTCCATTTAACTTAATTCAGACCGGTATATCTGCAAGCCTTCCTAAAGCAGTTTCTGAGAACTTTTCATAAGTTCCTCAAAATACAATAAATGTTTCAAATTATATTAAAAATGTTAGAGCACCATAAGACAATAAATCGTATATCATTAGATAGGTTTGTATCCCTGATTCAGTATATAAGGAGAAGATTATTTTATTTTTCGTTTTACGTTAATTCTAATTGACCGGAATCTTTCTTATCATCACTCAATCTTAAGTTGACGAGTTAGATTTGTTTCTGGAATGGTAAACGGTAATTTTCCACTACATTTCAAGAAAAAATTAAAAACTGTTCTAATAAAGAAAATCCTAGCATGCACTTCCAGCACGATAAAAATATTTATGTATTACTCGGAGGAGTATTAGAGTAAGAAGGATCCATAAATGAAGAAAATTGACAAAAAATTGTTGAAACTATTCAGAAAAAATATTTTATTGGTATTTGCTGTTATTACCTAAAAGGTTTTGTTTTTCACTCGTTGTAAAATTTAGGATTCACAACGGTTAATATTTGTAATGCTTAAAAAAAATGATAATCATATTTTTAAAGTTTGTTTATTTTGTAGATTTTACGGCATTCGTATTCTAGAGTAAAGTTTACGTAGTATCAAATCAAACAGATCTCGGGAAGGAATCGCTGAATGGGAACACTCGCTCAAATAGATTCTCTCTTTACATAGGAAATTATCTTCATTATTAGAGATAAATGTAACTCAATATCTTCATTAGAATATTGTTCAAATCTTCAGATAAACTTCTTTACACCTTGAGCTGTCATGTTAAGTATTTTAAAATAAATTCGGCTTATTCATTGGGGATACTTAGAGATTTTGGAACGACCAAAAAGGCCATCCTACTTATAAAGTCTCCATTAATCATTCGACTTCGCCTTGTGAATTCATGGAATTTTATCCTGTTGCTTCAGAACTGTCAAATACACAGCTTCAATGGATCACAAATCATTGCTGACCGGATTTTTCTGGCGCCAATCCAAGTCACTGTTCCCGCGCGTCCTCGGTGAAATAAATATATGGTCCTCCTTGGACCTGAGGTCGAAGAAAAGTAAGATCGGCTCACAAAATATAGATCGTCAAAGGTCTCTCGCATGTAAAACAACCATGGGAAAGTAACTCTCTTGGTACAGCATTTCAATGTCAAAACTGAAGCTCTCGATTCCTTTCAATTAATTCTGTATTTCATATCTCATAAATCTCTAAGAACGGATAAAATAAGTTTATTGATTAAAAGGGAACATTTGACGCCCTGACGTACATTAATGAAAGCAAAATAGTTTATATTCGTAATAAATATACTCAACAGTATTTGAAAAGGACACGTTATGATATTCGTTTTATAAAAATTGGCATCCATCGGCTCAGGCCAGAATAGAAGCCATTTTATAGTAATAATTTTGATTCAATGGAGAAAAAACTTTTGTCTACTGTCTTATCTTGTTTATATGTTCTATTTTCATCGCAACCATCTTAACTCGGCTGTCATTTTGCTAAGCTGATAAAATTTCAAGATATATAAGAGACCTATCCACAGTTAAATCCAAATCAAATATAATCCTGTTGGGAAGAAATGTGGAGAGATCGTTTCTGAACTTCAGATGGAAAACATTATTTCTCTGAATGACTTCGAAATATTTACATGACAGGCGTAAGCAGGAAACCCACGGAAGCATTCTTCAGTTGGCTGTTTGATAAGGAGATGTTTTCATATTAATCTTGGAACTTTACTAGCATATGAGGTGATCAGATGCCTCAAATATACATTATACAGAAGGGGTTCCATTAATTAAAGTGTGTTGAAACAAAGTTCCGAAATTAAAAATTGAGAAATTAGAGGGATTCCATCTTCTCAAAATATTTCTCATAAGAGCTAGAGTTTATAGAGATTTAAAGCCGTATGGAGCCACAGCTTCGGATGAACAAGGGAAATCGCAGAATTCATTCGTTAATTCCTTTCAAATGATCGTCTCAATCATTTATTTTACACTAAAAAACCGTTTAGTTAGAAAATCCTTACAGCAGACAGACGTCAGAGAGAATGAATATTTAAGCCCTCTAGCAAGAAGAAAGATTTTTCTTTTTCCACTCTGCGAAATGATCCACCGTCCTTTTTATTGGTAGGATTACAAGGAAAAACGTTTCAAGATGAAAAGTTAGGGCGTGTTTATTTCGTTGGATTAATTCGAGACCTAACCCATTTTACTGCTTGATACACGGATGCGGGGGAGATCAGTGAAGTAAATTGAGCTATCACAATGGCGGTAACAATCGCAGAGACTCGTCGCTGGGAATTGGTCCATAAAAAGACACAGATAACAGGATACGTCCGGTTTCCCAACCGATGTCGAAAAGACAGGCAAATTCGGCGCGCACACTGCAGTAATTGGATGGAATTTTTTCCTCTCGGAGTCTCTCCCATCGCTCTCACTCCATCCACTCAAATCCCTCTTTCGTCCCTCCAATCCCTTCTTACGTTCTTTGTTCTTCCGCATGCTCATCCTTTCTTTCTCTCCCTTTCAATTTTCTCTGGTTTCATCTTATCTCCTTTCTTGTCAACGAGCACCATTCCTTCTCCCACCCCCTAACTCCTTTTCCATGTTTTTAAATGCTGGCAGATGGTAGGGACACGCAGGGAAGGGACTTTGCGATCTCAGTCTCGTCGGTGCTGTTATTTAAGTGTTTTCTCCGCCTTTCGCTTACCTCTCTTATGGGAAATTACCGATCGAGGGCTGTCAGTCCGTATGTACAGATATATCTCTCACTCCTCCCACTTCCCTTATCCGGTATCTCTCACTTTCTTATTGCATATGCAAATATTCTAACGTATGCATTTAGTCTACAGCTCTACCGGTTACTATTTATAAGCACACTTTGCAACATTGGTCATCCGTTCTACTTTTACCGCTTCTCTTCATCTATTTTGCATTACTTACAGTCTGTGATCAAATTATTCTATTAGCACAGTACGTGATACCGCCGTAATATTAATATTCTATCATACTACTAATAAAGGTATATCGCTGATGGCAAAGTAATAGAATAAATTGTCACTAAATACTAAAACCATCAATGAATTAAGAATGAAATTCAATTCATTGAATGTTTTAGTATTAAGTGACAATTTATTCTATAATACTACTGATGGAAATGCTACAACATTCAACGGTGCCCTGCTATTATTTTCGTCACCAATCTGTCAAAATGATATATTTGTCTAATTCCGAATCCAAAGTATTTTACTAAGATGTATCGATTTTTATGGTGTATTAATTATAATGAAGAGATAAATAAATATTCTGAATAACACACTACAAGTCAACAAGTACTGCGATGATGTAATAGTGTTTCCCATCATGCTACAAGCCGAAATGCTTGCTTGATAGGTGTATGTATGTAAATTTTAACACACTAGTTATTTTATGATACACCAAAATTTTTTCATTCGTAATGATTATTTCTCTTGGTCTACGTGTACAGCTTACACTTAATGAGCCATTCGAGATGGGCGACATATGTCAATGGTTTTCAGACCATGAATAAAAAACCTGAATAAAAGATGGGAAAACTAGCAGCGTGGATGTGAACCTTCCGATGATCAAAAACGACAGAGCTCCTCCGTCTTTCACTAGGATTTTCTAAAACGTTTTACCCAAGAAAAATAATAACGTGGATCTTAACCTTCTGAAATCAAAAATGATACATCTCCTTCCATTTTCTCATCACCCCCATTTTTTCTAAGGATTTCTATATTAATTCCCTCCCACACTTTGATAAGTGATTGAATATCATCTTGCATTGCCAATTCCTCGTACTTATGTTGACCGTTTTTGACAACAAGTTACCTAAGCACGCCTCAGGTTGTATATAGACTCTCTTTCGCTACACCCTTTTCCTTTCTACCTAATGCATCTCCTAGCCATTTCTATCCCGTTTCCTTCAGGCACAGTATCTCTACATCAACTGTCCGAACCCTTTGCCCGCTCCGTTCCGTCGCAGAGTTCGTTTTCTCCCGGCGGGATAACCCCCGGCGTTTCCTCATTCTCTTCCTCCTCCCAGTCAATCCTTTCCTTTCTCGCTTCTTCCCTTTTCCTTCTTTTCCCAGCAAATTGCTATCTCGGAGAAGACAGCGATCCCAGTCACCCGGAGCGAGAATCCCATAGCGGCATTCGAGGAATTGGTTTCGCCTTTTCCCTCCACTGCTTCTCGCCATTCTTTTTTCGTCATCGGGAGACTCCTTCTGGGCCGGCCCTGAATGTTTATCGCGCCATCTCCATGGAAAGAGCGTGTCAAGGAAAGGGCCGGTTTTCATAGATTGAGGGTTATGCGAGTGTGATTTTGTTGTTGATTACGGTCGCTTCCCGCCCCGCAGCTAACGAAACGAATTTTTTAAACTACTCTCTGGTCCTCAGAACGGCCTTCACGGTTTAAAACAAAAGGGAAGAGAGAGAATGGTTGAGTCGTTTTGTATGAAATCAAAGGTGCCCCGAGGGGAGAATTGGCTTCACTTTCGTGGAAACTCGCTTCGTTAGTGTCATTTTCACGGGTTATGCTTTAAAAGGCGGTTGATAACATCGTAAATTGCCACCCAGCGGTTGTTTACATTACCTAGAAAATGTGCCGCGGCCAGGAGAAAATCCTTGATCGTTTCATTCAATTTTGTGCGCGTAATAATCATTATGAAATAACCAAAAAACAGGTTTTTTATGCTTGAAAAGTTCCCTTTTCTCCCCTTCTAGAAAACGTTCTTTTCATCACCCATGGAAAAAATGAGAGATTCTGAACGTCTGCGTAGGCGTGTGTAAATAATACGAGGAATCCTATAGTTGGTTATTCACCTGATATCATTAAAGGATATTAGATTATTATCAGGTGAACGACATCAAGCAAAAGGGTTTTGTTTGTGTTATTGCTGATGCATATATTTTATGGAAATACATTACTCTATGGTGGAGGTGTATGTTGTTCTTCTCTTACTATATTGTATTTATCGTTCAGCTGTAATGTGTGAAAAATCTGCTATTTAATAGTAAGCTTTCGAAAGGTATCAACGATCAAAGTGAAGAACACATCTTTGAGCAATCATTCAAAATCCTGTCTTTCCCAGTCCACCCGCATGGACTTGACTAGTGCTTGTGATCCCCGCTGCTCAAACAATGCTGGTTTGTACAGTTTATATAAAACTCGTGCATATGGTCGATATTTATTATATTAAGATGTTGCCTTCATTTGTTTAAAATTGGTATTCGTGTTAAGGAATAATTATTTAGAAATTTTTCATTCTAGAATATTTATTGTTTTAGCTGTTTTAGAAGTTTATGACCCTAAATTTACGTATAATCTCTGTGACACCTTGAAAATTTGGCGCGGGGTAGCCAAGAATGCACATGTAGCTGCTATAGAGAATCATTGTCTATTATAATAAGATAGCAAGTGTATGCTGTATAATGAGAGATGATGACACTATGTGTCAAAACTTAAGTCGTATTGAATAAATTCAAGTCGTGCGATCAAATGAATTTATTATTCCTCCAGCAGAGAATCCTACCACGAAGGCATTGTCCAAGCAAGGGATTGTATTGAATAATTATAGGCTCCTATCTATTCCTATGAATCATACCATAAAAACGATAACCTATTTCTAATTTACCTTCACTTCCATCCACACATGTTAGACTGCCCACTAGAATTACGAGGATAACCCACAAATTGAAGACCTCAAGATGCAGATCACGTTAGCCTGATGATTTAGAGCCACGTCCGAGGATGCCAGCGAATAAGCTACGAACCGGGTTCCCTCAAGCCTCTACTTCGAACAATTTTCTCCAATTTTATGTTTCGCCCCATTAAATGTTTGACTATAAGAAGCTGACTCTCTCTCTCTCTCTGGTGGATACAACAATTGATTTCCCACAAAAAAATCTCAGCCCCCGGATGATTATTCAGACCCCAACTTCGGGAATAAATCTCTCTCTAGGAAAATGCCCCGGAGCCAAACCGATTGCAAGATCTAAGAGGTAGCCCCGTGGTGTGCACGTTCCTGATATCTTCATGGACATGAAGAAATTTACGTCCGTCGACAAGAGAGCCATTAAATCACGCCGAGGAGTTTCAAAACAGAAACGAGTTCCTCAGTTAAATTTCCCATGGAAACGCGCCTTTTCGATTCAAATCGAAAGCCTCTCTCGTTTTTGTCGATCGATGTTTTCGCTATATTACTCTCATAGCGATCCGCATTACGTCTGCGTGTGTCACAATCCGGAACGTTTTCGTCGGGGATCGAAGGGGGTGTGGGAGGAGGCTAGGCGTACGAGTTAGGCCAGTGTCGTGTCAGCAGCTGTGTATATGCGTGCGTGTGTCGCGAATTCTGCACTATCCGCTTTCTCTCCTTATAAAGTGACCCGCGAAACCTCCCCAGCCCATTCCTCCCCGACTGCCCCGCTCACTCCCCCGCCTCCCTCATCCCCCCGCCCCGTGACGTACTTCCACTGACTTCTCTAATTCTCTCTCTTCGCTCTCTTTCCCCGGAGCGAGCTCACCTTCCTCCGGTCGTCCTGGATTCGCCGCGGAGATCTGCTCCGCCGAGTCTCGCTCATCGACTTGCTGCAGAAGTCGGCTTTCGGGGTAGAGAGATTAGCGGGCGTGGATGCGGGGCGGGAATCGGGAGCGAGGGGGTTTTCGGATCTGATTAGGAATAAGGGATCTGCAATTTAGCGGAGAGGAAATCGAACCCGTGACCTCGGGGAAGATGTCACGCAAAGAGGTCGGCTACCGTTTTACAAGGTGTTTTGAGTTAATAAATGACAGGAGTTGAGCGTGGAAGAGGGAATGCTCAATTATCTTTGTTTCCTTCTTTGCGATACATTTTTCCGAAGGATAAAATTATGCACCTGTTTGATCGAAATGCAATGTTACCTCGAGTAACGGAAATAATTCGTTCCAAAATAATACTTTCGTTAATATAAATCAATTAACAATTTCATTAATTTATTTCAAAGCAGCAATTAATTTCACAATGATATTTAAGGAACTGAATAATGAAATACAAGTTAACGATGAAAAATCTTACTCTATTAATAAATCTACATTAATACCCCACAAGCCGCCTGTTGGAGTGTGTTATTTACGTGCGTGTTTGTTTAGTATTTAGAAAAGGCCGATGAGGAAAGATAACTACCATCTTGTGCTAGTTAAGTAGAGTTGGTTGTTATCTTTCCTCATAGGCCGTTTCTAATTATTCTTTAGAGCAGGCGTTCTCGGGCGAGTATCCTACGAAATAGTCAGATTACTCCACATTTGTTAGTCGAGTTCGAGAAAACCGAAAAATTCTAAATATATTATAAAATAAATTATCTGCCCCCTCCTCATCACCATACCTCTATATACCATGATGACCTCGAAGTAACAATTCAACTACTCAAATATATTCCAGCAATTTATTTGTAAAAATTTTTGAATATACTCAAACTTGCAATAACAAAGTGTTTCTGCAAGTAAAAATCTTTTATAGAGGGTTAATTCTTCGACATATATTCTTCTTATGTTTAAAATTTTCTGATTAATATTAATAAATATCCAGGCTGATTCTTCTAAATAATTTCTTATATGTACTCACATAGTGCGTAAAATTATAAGACATTTTGTAGGGAGGATTTTAACTTAGGTCTACAAGTTGAGCTCGAAAAATTCTCAATAAATTTTATGAAATATGGAATTTTATATCGTAAATACATCATAGCATTATAATTTTTAACATAATAATTTTGTATTTTACTTGTGAGTGAAATTTTTATTCAAAACTGTTCCTTTTTTCTCGTTCCAGGTAAGGAGAAACTTAAAACCCCTCATTTGAGCCCATTATAAGGCTTCCGTTGCAGTTAAGTGAGTATTAATAAGCTTTTATAGAGTAAAACGGCTTTTTAACAAAGATCGAGCGTAAAATATAAATCTCGTAGTAGTAGTAGTAGTATTGTTAAAAGTGCTTCGACAGCTTAGGTCATTTCGCACATTGGCTCCCACCGGGAATCGAACCCGGGACCGCTTTCACCAAAGGCAAACGCGCTGTCCACATGACCATCCGGGAGCCTAATATAAATCTCTCTGCTAGTGTCTAACAGTACTCGTAAATTTTCTTTGTCCTATTTATTTTCAATCATCAATTTTGTAAAAAAATACATTCCTGACCGTGTAATATATTTTTATCATACGTAATCCAGTAACTCTAGAACATGTAAAAACTGTATTCAGCTTAAAACAATGGAGGCGAAATCCGAAGATGTCGTAAACTATAATTATTATATAGTATATTTAATATAATATATATAGTATGTTAACATAATTATTTTATAGTGAGTAATACTCAGATTGTGAAAGTATAATTATGAAATAATCGAGGGCTTTCGGAGAACCAAATGGGTATGGCGTTCGTATTTGGTAAAAGCGCTCCCGGTTTCAATTCTCTACAAGGCCCAAGTTTTCGAAATAAAACTGTTAAAGTATTTTAAAAAAATACTACTACTTATGCATTTGAAAAAATAGAAATAAAAATAAAACGAAAATCAACAACAAGCATAAGCAAACTATATATCTGTTCCGACTAAACTATTGTATTCTTTACTTCATAAAATGTATCAGTGAATAAAAATACAGTCTAAATTGCATAATGAAATTATCTTCCTATGAAAATCGATGACAGTGCATCAGCATCGGCTGTTTTACGCAACAGTCCTTACCTGTATTCGTTGACGCATAAGCAGTGTATCGTGCGACCCTCTCTTCGACCAGGTTTCATTGGCAATCAGCTTTTGCGGTGAGCGGCTATATCATGTAACACCTCGGAGTATAATAACCCCATCATCATTGGAGCCTTATATTTTTATATAGAACGCAGGGCTTAATGAGCTAATATTTTTGAAGCGTTACATGTGAATATAAACCTATCGGTCAACCCTCAACTGCCGTGTTTGTCTCGCTAATAAGCTACGTCTTCTTCTATTATAACTTGTAAGTTGTACGAATGTTCCTACCTTTTTTTATTTGTATACTAGGCTACTGAAATGACAAACAACGACATTCTATCCGGTCGAAACATGGTGGTTTTGCTTCCTCTGTTGACATAGTAGTCTAATAAACTTATTTTTGTTCTACGCATGAGTAAACTAAGACGGAGCTTCTCTCTCATAGAATAAATCAACTTGAATGCATGTGACTAAATTGAATCGAATTGAAATAGGGAGAGAGACATATCTTTCTATTTAATTTAATATATCCATAAATATGTTAAGAACTTTTTTCTGAAGAGGATACCTTTTTATGTTTAGTAATACTATGTATGGTAATACTTTAGATTTGAAAATGTCGTTGTTGAATTCTGAAATGGTATAAAGATATAGATGATGCAGAGATTTAAAGACCAATCTCACTAGCCTCCATGACCAGGAGGATATTGAATCTTACTATTGCTAGCTTTTCCTAAATGTCCAACATCGTGAACAGAAATCATCTTGGTTTCTTCCGGACACATTTAGGTATACCGGAATACATCAAACTTACAAACTGCTCTTCCTTTTCCAGAGCGTGATAGACGCTTAGCAAGCTCAACATCTTAAAGTAAAAATACAAAACAACCGTTTTCTTTCCCAGAAAAGAATGTATGCTTCAGTTTGCAAGTATCACCTGCAGGTTAAAGGTTACGTCTTTCAGTGAGGAAGGTTTCACCTCCAGAGACTTTCTCTCGAGGTGATAAAAAGGCTATCGATTCATTTTGGGAAAGTACACTACCGGATCTCGTATGCAAATATAGCCTATAATTTATTTCGCTTCACGATTTCCCGAGTCTGGAGATGCGGTAACCCCTTTCTCGTCCGCAGATGACTTCTCATCATGAATAATAGTTTCTGTGAATTGCATAGCGATCCGTTATGGAGATATCACTTTAATTTGCTCCCATAGTAAAATTTACCGTAATGAAATAGTCCTTTTTAGTTTCATTCGCCTAATTAAGTGATAATTGAATTTGAGATTCAAGAGCGGTTAGCGGAATAAATATACACAAGGTAAGAATGCTTCACACCTGCTGGCTAAATTCAGGAAAGGCAAGTGTCAAATATTTTGAACGGAGGGGCATATCAAATGAAGTTTGAAAGAAACACAGGGATATAAACGAAGAAAAGAGAGACAAGGAGTAAAGAACTAACTAAATTCAAATTATTGGGATATTTCTTACAAATTGTCAAACAGTGAGACTGAACTTGAAAAACTAAATAAGATCTAATTAATTACAAACTAGAAATTCATGTATTTATAAGCAGTATAATAAATTGTCTGGGAAGCTGTTTTGATCCGATCATATACGTAATTCTAAATTTGGCGATTCGTTGATTTTGGGTAGAATTGATTTGAAATTACATTCGGTGTTCTAATTGATACTGAGCCATCGTACAATCATACGCTCGTTCACCTAAAACTTTGTCTATTTTGTAACTTGAATACTTTTTGTTAAGCCTCCGGACAGCCAAGTAGGTAACGCGCTCACCTTTGGTGAAGGTTCGGGTTCGAAATCTGGTGGGGACTCAATAATGCCATATGACCTCAACTATCGAAGCTCCTTCATAAAAAAAATAAAACAAACATTTTTGTTGCATCCATGGTGATAGAGCTCATTATGTTTTTCTTTCATATCGTTATAAGCTATATTTGGCTAGAGCCCTTCAAATTTTATTTAGATTAATTACCTGCTTGATGTTTTCCCGGAATCTATAAGTCTATCTTCTTTAAGTCGAATCTCACCTCGGGGTGCACAAGTGAAATCAGTGAAGCCAAAACAATCAAACTACAAAGATACTGTTTTCTCTTGCCAATAGTTTGCGCTAGTACCGTAATCGCTTTATACACTACTCGCGTAGCACGCGCTCTTTTATGATGAGCACTTTTTCATTCGCGTTCCCATTGAGTGGTTAAAGTGCACTATCGTGTACTAGCAGCTGCAACCTCTTGCTTTCCACTTCTCGCAAACTATTCAGCGGAATTCTTTCTTTATTTCCAGCCTTTCACAGATTAAAGCCACGAATAGTTTTTCGAGATTTTTATTCTAGCGAACCTAGTCTTTCGCTGCGTGTCAATGACCAGAAATGAAAGACATTTTTTTATTCAGGCCACGGGTGTTTGCTCATAAAATTTCTCCCTTTCAGCGAAGAATGATAAGCCAGCGCTTCTTTTTCTTTGCGTTATATTTGTAAACAAAAGCAGCTGTTCCACGCTTTCATCGGAAAGAAGTGGGAAGGCATCACTCCCACGTCTCGCGCTAACCGCTTTGTGAAGTTAATGGACGGTTCATGTTTCATTATTCTGAGTTTTCGCCCGGCTTACGTGTTTAATTGAAAGATATTTCAGGGTTTATGGCTGCTTAATTGACGAGGCAGCACATGGAATTAGATTGGCATCAAATTGGGAGCATTGCAGTTGTATTCTTGAATATCAAGACAATTGACGGATTCCTCGTCCAGTTTTATTCTTCTTAATATTCGACAATTTATTAGATGAGCTGAGGTTTTAAAGGGCCTAAACCATTTCTCGCACGCCAATTTGAAAACATATTTGCAATACAAATATAAAAAATACAAGGAAATAACGAACAAAATTTTCGGTTTTAGATGTATGTGATAATTTAGATATCTTCTTCATATTCTGGTATTCTGCCTGTCAGCAGGTCCCATACACCACAACAGTTTCCACTTAATCCTGTCGCGGGCCTCTTCTTTGGTCTTCTTGTATAATCCTCTCTTCACTTCATCTATTAACTTTAGCTTTCTTCTTCCTCTTCTCTTTTCTCCTTCCACCGTTCCTTCAATGGCTGTATGAATATATAAAGCAAAAATTATATAATATTTTTTAAATATATGTATAAATTATATTATATTTTTGTGTATTTATTGTGTAAACTGTACTACTATATGTATGCACACAAATGGAGATATCAACATTTGAAAACGATGATGACATCTTTCATTTCAGCAAATTCATTTAAACCATAACATATTCCTCAGAACTATTAGTTGTAAATAATACTTTACTGAAAACAGAATTAAACTGAATACCAGTTCTTCTAGTTATTTAAATTTCACTCAATAATTTGTAGATAAATGTACGGAGTAAATGTTTGGATAGGATACATATGAGTAAAATTAATTTTAAGATTTTCCACATAAGTATTTAAAATACTGTAATTCCAAATATGTATGTTAAGTAAGTATTTAAATACATATGTGGAAAATCGTAAATGTCATTTTATTTTTGCATATTTTATCCACATGGATTCCCACTCGGTAGAGCCCGCTACAATCGATTTCAATTATAAATCGATGCTCCTGAAGACTTGGCACGCCCATCACTTTATGTTACTTTCCTTTCCGATGAAATTAAGGAAACCATGGAACGAATTTATGGCAAAACTTCATATTCCTCCTAGAGGAAACTTTTGGGAAGTTCCCTTTGTGAAGTAGTTAGCAAAACCAAAATATCTAAATCATGAAATCAATTCCGACGTTTAGGCTTAAAAATGTTCCCTTCCGAGAGCACATTTTTCTCACGCACTTTTCGTCCCCAAAACCACCGAATCCTTTAAACCGTTAAATTTTAATGAATTAAGTTTCACCTCAACCCGCAGAGTGTGATTTCTCAATAAAGGTGACGATTCGGACGAGTTAAATAAGTTACGATGTCAGCCGCTCTCTCGCGTTGACACGGACTCGAGTCGACGTCCTCACACCGGATGAGCCGTCAAAAAACCTCAGCCACTCCCATCCTCCGAGTCCTGATCGAGATTCGATCGGATTTGATGTATGGGCGTTCGTATCATGGTTGAGACAAATGGCGGAAGGGTAAAAATGCGGATGGATAGTGCGGTCTGCCAACGTGTCTTCCTGGATGGACATCGGAGCCGCGGTACAGGCGAGTGGAAAATTGGCGCGGGTGGAAAGGGAACAGGATAAGCGTCCGCTTGCCGGAGATTACAAAACAAACCGTGCGCGACGCTCAACAATGATGACGAAAATCAGATTGGTGATTGAGATGGCTGGTTTAAATATAAACCTACATCTGTTGCCCCCTCTCGTGAGGGCGGTCGGTTTGTCGCAAGAGAGCTAAACGTCGGGTCACGTGTATACGACGAGGGATTCGTCAGCTTCCTAACAAGTGGTATTAAAGGAGCCCAACGGGATGGAGTTTTCATTTCTAGTACATACAGGGCCGTGCATTATGAAAAGTGTCCTAAACCCTTTTTTTTACTCATAACCCTGTCTACGTTGCAGTTGTAAAAATTTACGACATCATATATAATTGAGGAAATACAAATTAATATATAAATGTATGAGGTAGTAGTATTATTAAATGGGCTTCTAAAGCTTAGTTAATTTAGTATATGGTATAGTAAGGATATGGTATAGCATTATTTTACAGCATGCATCAACCAATAATTATGCACCCCTTATTTAGAAATAATGTATTGTACTTGGAATTGATATTGTAAGCGTTGAGTGATTATATTAGAATTGGAATAAGAAACCAAATTGAGAGTATACGCTTGAATAAATAATAAAAATCTCGAAAACCTCTTTATAAAAACGAAAAATCATACAATTTTTGTTCAAAATCTTATTCTTATTTTTGAGTCACCATATAATACATAAATTACCAATCAGCAGCCCTTTATCATCATCAAGTTGACCTACTATACACCTAAATTATGGTATGCATATTACTGCATAAACATCGCAGTAAGAGAAGGCCCAAACTTTACACCCTTTAAACTCTTCTTATTTTTCATCAAAATATTAAACTCTCGTTCTACTAGATTATCTAGCCTCAGAAACTAAGATTTTTACAAAACAAATTGGAATGCATAGCATCTTTTTCAGGTGATAGTTGACTTTGAATTCAGCCTTCTTTTCCTTTTCGTAAGATAGGAATCCTTCAACCACACCCACCAATCTTCATTCCTCTCCTAATCTTTGTTTCCATTTCACGTGCGAGCTCCGGATTTCACTCCTCCCAACGAAAACTTAATATCCTCTCCACAAAGCCCTGTGGCAAGCGACACAGCTACCCAAATTCAAGCCACCTCGAATCTCTTTGGAGTGGTTACTTTGTGATACAGTGAATGACTTGCGGTACGCGCTGATGAGCACCGGTAAAGAAAACTTAATTCCCATATAAAAAGAGTGAAGAAGTTTGCGATCCTACCATCCGTGGTCGTCTTGCTCACAGCTTACGAGTGTACTTATTCGGAAAGATAAAGGACAGACTACGCAGAGGGACGAAGAACACGGAATGAGGCAAGAAATGTTATCGAAGGAGGATGTTAAAAGGAATTGGTCCAAAGATACTATTTACATTCATCAGAGGCGTGAAATTTTTCAATAAATCTATATTTACTTTTTTATACGTTCTTAAAAACTACAAATAGGCACCAAGCCAAGGTAGTCATTTCTGTGGGAGGAGAGAAAAATTAAATAATCTGCCTGGAATTTTCCCTAGTTGGGCGGAAAATACCCCAAAACCCCCGAAGACAGTATGTAATACATATAATTACAAAATTTACAAATATATTTCAAAATTTACAACAATAATACAATATTTCAAAATTTACTACAATATTAAATACCAAGGATAAACGATCTTGAAAAAAGTCTGACGGCCGCGTCCTGATTTTTCCTGGGTGCACGCCCTTATGTGCAAAGTACCTCAACCCTCTCCTCGTGTGAATATTAAAATACTAAAAAAGTGAAAATCATTTTATTGATAGATATACTGCTCTTACTTCTTTATATAGGGTAGTAACAATGATGCAGGTGTTCCTTCCATACTCAGTTCATTAAAAAGTGCTCTATTTAAGCCAAATATGGTGTCAGGCTAATAACTTTTAGCTTATATTTATCAGCTTAAGCGGTGTGGTAGGCTCAACGTTTCTTCTCTAGCTTCAACCAGTAGGTGTTATATATAAATATTCCTAACATTAAATTAGCGCAACATCAAACTACAAAAATATTTAGTTAATTTATATTTAATTAACTATTACAAATAATCACAATAACGTCATAATGAAAGACAACATGGCTGAGAGAGATCAATTTACCACAGCCTCGCAAGATATTTGTTTTAGTTTCGGAATTGACTCGAAATCGTGGCCAAGCTTCAAAGTTGGACAGCCAACATAAAACTTACTAACACAAATTTGAATCACAAAACGATTGCTACTGATGAAAAATAGACATTTCAAATTGATTTATAGTAAGGCACCACCTGACACAAATTCAACATATTGGTTCGCTACTTATCTAATGATATACAAACTTCTTAATTATATATTTACCTTTGTATCAGCTACAGTGGAAAATAAAGAGTACCGCATGCTTGAGAAAAAGAGTCTATGACTTATATAAGAGACAGATAAACTCAAACGAGCATCAAGGACTGAAAGGAACGGTGAATTTAGAGTAGAAACGATGGAGGATGCATGGGATAGGAGAGAAGGGAATAGTAGAGGTTGGAAGGAAAAAAGAGCAAAGGGAGGAATGCGCTGGGGTGCGGAGTTATCCTGGGCGTGAACTGCAGCCCGCCCTCTAACGTAACTCGAGTCAAACCGCACGAGCGAACCGCCTCATCCTCCCTTTCACATCCTCCCCTTCAAACGCCTACGTCACTGCGCCTCCTTCCATATCGCACCCCCACGGCTTGCATTTTTCGACGGAGCCCAAAGGAAGGAATCAGAGAGAAACGAACTCGCTTTGTCCATTCCAAAGATTCCAAATATCTTAAAGACTCGACTCAGATTTCTTTCCCTGGTAAAATAAAAAAAGCGAGGACTGAATGAAACTCTGAAGAATCATTTTTACGGAGACTGAGAAATTGCACAGCAGAATCACAGTGATTGTAGAGTAACTTAACACAATGTAATATTTATAAAACATAGATAAGATAGAAAGGTAGCTCGCAAGTAATATAAATCCTCCTATTTTACTGCTATGAATTAATTAATACATTTGAATTACTTAAGTATATAAACTCATGACCCGCAAAATCAGAATTGGGTTAAGAATAAAAACTATAGCAATGATACTGCAACTAACGAGTAGAATTGCTAACGTATTTTTCGAAATTAAAAGATTTTATCTCTATTTTTCGAGCTAACGAACACGGGTTCTACTGTAAAATGTTACTGAGGATACTCGGAGCATTCGCGCACGTACAAAAATTTCGTAGATGGCCGAATCATTACGTTATGATTTCTTTTAGCTCATGATATAAAAGATTTTTGGCAGTTCTTATTTGTATTTATGGACTATGGAAGCTGGAAGGATATGAAAGTTGGATATATCAGCGTAAATGCAATACGTACAACGCACAATGAACTATACAACGAATTGAGGGTAATAATGCACTCGGAAAATTTATATCCATCCAATATTTTGTGTACTAACAAAAATTTAGTGAATTAGTACTCCTATTAAAATTAGTTTCTTTTAGTATGCGGATCATTTAGCCGACTTCATTTTAAAGTAAAAGTATAGGTTTTTTTCTCCGTAAACCTTCAGTTGAGGAGTTTTTCCCGCAACTCAATTATTTTCATTTAATTGTATCTACATCTAGTATGTAGCTATGTTTACTAGTTTGAATTTTATATGTTGGATTTTTATGAGTTTCATACTTTTTAAAATCTGTCGCTCATTTTTCAGAATTAAATTCCTTTTTAAATGTGTAAAATGATACATTTTGATTATTTTAAAATATTCCTTCATTTGAGCATATTTCCAAATGATAACTGCAAATGTTAGTTGGAAGAGAGGTCATTTTGGCATGGTATAACCAAAAGAGTATATTAATAATCATAAAATTAGAAAAATTAACTAATGGAACAAAATTAAGGGCCTTAGAGATTCTCTAGAGACCTTCTATCTACATAGTGGCATAATTTCAGTTTTGGAAATCTACCGTTCCGAACTTCCCCACTCAAAACTTCTCTCTCACCCCCCCCTTTGCTCTGTTCGTTTTGTGTCCTTTTAGGTATCTTTCATAGTCCCAGCTACTATCCGCTTTCCTCCACTCCCTCTTCTCTCTCTGCCACCTTTCCCATGATCCTTTGTACTCCCACGCTCCCTTTCTCCACGTTCGCTCCCTCGTTCGAATGACGTCACTGCGTTTGAAAGACGCCTTTTCTCCATCACGAATTCCAAGTGCAAAAAAGACCCCTCCCCAGCGCTTGCCCTAAATCATATTTCGACTTAATCTCCTCTCGTTCTAAATGATCGTTCACGTTTTTTGCTCTCTGTTGCAACGAAAAGCTTCAGCTTTCGAGATGCGAATGTTAACGATAACATCTGACGATACAATCAACATGTTTCTGTGCACCCAAGCCACTGTTAAAAGCGATTATCTCATTAGCTCGGACTTTGCAGAATCCTATGATCGCTCGACGTTTGGATCGACCGGAGAACGTGCTTCTATTCTGACATCTAAAGTGACTTAATGCGCTCATTTGTTGAGTTTTCCTCAATAATTTCAAAGAATATTCATCATCGCTTATAGACGTTTTAGTTCCGTTTCCGTGATTCTTAATAAAAGAGTTCCCAGTTATAACTTATTGCGTTAAAATAATTTCGCTTTACTTCATAATTTTTACTCATTTATTCTCATAACAATGGTCAGACTTGATTTCACTGTCACTTGGATTTTTTCATCAATGAATATTTACAAAAAAATATGACAGTTTTTAAAAAATTAAAGAAAAGCAAAACCTAGCCTTTTTTCCTATTAGGATAGGATGGGATTTACTGAGCAAAAATCCCACTGAAAGGTTTTATTAAGGCTACCGGTTTCAAACTTAAACGTTCATCATCAGACCTATGATGAGCGTTACTTTATGTGGAATTTTTGTTCAGTTATTCCCATTCTATCCTAGTATGGAGTTCCACCAAGTGAAGGCATCTTCTATTGATTATACTTTTTCCTATTCCTATTACTGTCATAACGTATAATAACAACGTGTCTGATTGATTTTAAGTTACAACTGTTGGCCCCCTAAGTGAATCATGTATATAAGATGCTATAAGTCTTCTTACAATAATATATTTTGTGATTATGCGTTAAAGTTGCAACTTTAATACGTGTTTAAATTATGAAATTGACTATCAAATCAATTGGCAAACACTGCTGAATTCCGATCGATGTTCTCGGGAGTAGTTTGGCTTCATTTTACACCTCAATAATTGATGTAGATTCGACCAAGGAAGAAGAATATGTATGATAGAACAATAAAAAATAAGGTGAGAAAAAATTTATCTCTCATCATGTTTATACCAGATCGTTCGATTTCGAAAACTGCCGGAGGAGGCTATTTTTACGGGACGTCAGTTTTTCCCTTTTTAGCTAGAACCATTATATCCTGTTAATTGAACATCACGTGTTCCGAATTTCATCCCAGCGCGACCTTCTGTGCGCTTGGCCCACCTAACAACTCGGGCTTATTTTGGAAGTGGACTAATATTAGCATTTTGAATGGATCGATGCTCTTCGGGACTCCGTGGGCGCCAAATGATCGGGATTGGAGGGACGTGGGCGACGCCGCCGTATGTACGGGGGGTAAATTCCCAGTCTTCCGGCGAAAATGAGTGATTTCGAATTTCGGGGAACACGGGCAGCAATTAAGTCGGCAGATGGCGTCGTTAGAATTTTACAAACCACGAGGCACTAATTGGGGGAGGAATTTTATTTCGGACGTACCCGATTAGATCATCCGCATGGTGGACACCAATTACGTGAAAATTTTTGTATCTGCCCCAATTAGTTGGGTTTAATTTGAAGGCTACCCTATATCGGACATCGTTCCCGGACAAATGAGGGTTTATCGAGAATTTGGTATCTTTCTTCCTCGGTATAAAAATATTTTAAGGGAGATGAACTGTTTTACAAAGCTCGACACAAATTTTCTCGGTTTCCAACTTGTTTTTCAGACAACCCGCTGTCTTTCAATGTCATACAGGGGTTACTATCAACGAAAATATACGTATATTATAATATATTATAAATAGCCATATTTTACTTGTTAAGTAGTTATAAACTAATATACATTATTTTACTATATAGATTTATAACTACCATTGCAATTAAACTAATGAAATGAAATTATTGAATGTCATAATTCGAAATTTAAAGATACAAAGAAAAAGACTTAAGTAAACTAAGAGGGAGAAAAAGCAATGGATTGATTTTCCAATTGTTTTTCATTAATCTTCGATGAATGCGTTTGCAAGAAAAATTTTCGTATAGTTGTCCGAGTATATATATTTGAAATTGACTCCCGTTCTCTTAGTTATGAATAAACTGCCTCTACAGTCTCTCTTTTGGCAATTAGTTTATAATGTAATTCTAATAATGTATATCTTTATAGCATTATGGTATTTTTGCATCAATTTTACGTTCTTTATTGCCGAGAATGCTTCATTTTTAGTCAAAGATATAAAAATATATATTTACAAGTAATACGCAATGATGATATTTTCTATTGGGTAATATTATTAACGGTTCAGTCTGTTTGATAGCTCAATCATTGATTCATAAGTTTTTACAGCGAATTTTATATTTCTATCGAATATTTTTATCGAAGTTTCCCTTTAATTAGGCTGCAAAGGTATCCGGCGTTGGATTTCGACAATTAATCTTATTGTTGGGGAGGGAGAGTATTATGTTTAAAATCGTTTGACCTGCGGTGGACCGAAATGATATTTATAGAGTAATTCGATCCTCCATTATTTTTTCTCTTTTTAAGCGACTCTGCGATTCAGATTTTTTTTGCTTTAGCGAGATAAATCGTAACATCTGTTTACAAGAACCGAGTTTTTCTGATGAGGCGGAGCACTGGGTATTTCAGTAGCTCTGGCGTTGGTCGGTGAACCAAGCCGTGAGAAAACTCTCTCATTGCGAATAACGAGGGATGAAAAGTAAAGCCTTCGCGAGATACTTGAAAGAGACATTTTACTCGGAGCAAAGTTAATTGGGCGTTTGACGCAATGCAAAAAAATCTAACAAAAAATTCTGGCGAAACAAACCTAAAAAATCTACTTTTCGAAGGCTCCATTATTCAATTTACCCTGCGTCGAATGACATCTCTATCCTTCCATACACGAAAGCCTAATTTCAAGTTTTAATTAGCTGGTACATTTGAGTACGGATTCGTAAAGTACGGATTATCGTGAGCAAAAGAGGCTTCCGACTCTCTAACCACGAAAGGGGTAACAAGCTGTCAGAAATGATCCTGAATCTGAGATGAATATGTATGAATATAAATACTTTTCGTTCTGAAATATCAATCTCCCTTAAACTTCAAATTATGATTTAAATGTTCAGAAATTTTAAATCAACATTAGAATTGAGTATAGTGCACAACCTCATAGCTGTTTTTATTTCGTTGACTCGAGACTCTTAAGAAGTTTCCTTAAACAGTTATGAAATCTGTTTTCCTTTTTTCTAGACAAAGTACCGAGCATCATTCTAACGATAAATAAGCACCAAATCAACCCATTTGAAAGCAATAGTCTACTGTTACCTATCAAGACCAGATATTAAGTTATCCATTTGGAGCAAAAAAGTTGATTGCCTATTCAATTGAAAGTGTAATTTAAATTTAAAATCCGTTCTAATGAATTCCTTCGGTATATTTTTTCTTTATTTGAGCCTAGAAAGGAATATGACTGCCCACATCACCTTCAATTCATACCGTTATGCTAAGAATTAGCAGCCTTAACCTGCTAATCCCCAAGGCTGATATAAAATAAGAGACTATTACTGTATTATTAATAACAGAAATAATTAAAGCAATTTCCTCTGTATCCTATAAGAGCATTCATCTTCAAGGCTCGATGCATCGGATCATTTATGATGAATAGTAATATAATAATGAAACATAATATGAATTTAAAGATGACTAAATAGAAACTGTTACTGTACAGGCTATTTTTTAATCATAAAATAATTTATTATTTCATTTTATCTCATAGATTCTTCTCAATTGCTACAGATTAGATATTATAAACCGATTTCCCTTAATATTTTATCCATTTTATCAATACAAATCACCGTGATATTCCAAAAAGCTATTCCTTGTTGTATCCAACGGATGGATTCATCGGCAAAACTCGGTGTAATTTACGGTAAGCGAAATTAATGGAAACAGTTATTGCGCAAGGAATTATTTCATGATTACTCTTATAATTATTTATATTCTCCTCGTAGATATATTCCCCCCTTGCTTCAGGTCAGATTTTTTAAACTGACTTGTCGTAATATTCCATTCGTTTTCAATCTAGAAGACCCCTTTGTGAACCGTTATACTATTAGACCGAATCTAATTACAACTGCGGGTCCAAAAGTTGACCCTATAGCGCACGTTCGCGAGTGCTTGATTACGGACCAGTAAGGCCGAAGTGACTCAGCTCATCCAAGCCTCTAATCGAGCCGTGGGCTACTTTTTTTCCCCGCGTCTCTCAAACTAATCAATCACTCTCTCCTCTCTTTCTCTCTCCAGCTTTTACTTCCATTTAATAAGACGGACATCGGAAGGCAATCAATCTCTCTCGTGCGTAAAAAACAAGACCGCTGATAATCCGAATCCAAATTAACGCGGACGTAATCGCGAGACGGAAATCTTGCGTGTTGGAGATGCTGCAGAGAGTCGAAAACGGATGTGCGATCACTCCTCGTTCTTCTCTCTGCTGTACGCCAACTGTGCGGGGATTGCGGAAGGTCGAGGATTCGAAGGATTTGTGTTTAGAAATCCGTTGGGATTAAAGTATTGCCGCGGGAGTGAGTCAAGGAGGCGGAGGGATTAAAGAAATAATGGAATCGGATTAGGGGGAAAGTGATGGGGTAGTAAAACAGGCTGGGTTAAACGATCCGGTCCCCGAGGCACCATCAGTCCCCGGAGGGCGAGAGACGCTGCGACAGGAGCTATCTCGATCTTCCAACCGCGGCGGTGAAAATACTAGGCAGCATTGCATTCCCGCATTCTTATCTGATCCCATCCCTTCCTCCACCGAGTCCGTGAACTGAAAGTCCTCGGCAGAACCCCGTGGCCTCCCAGGGAACCTCACGCAGACTTTCCGCCTCCGCTCGTCTTCATAATTCGTATGTTCCTGTGAACGCGAAAGGCCACTCGACGCAGTCTTTTCTTCACACGGAGGAGAAAGAAGTCGACGGAGCTCTCGGTGAACGGGAAAAAAATTTCGGGGACATGAAAGAATTCCTGTCGGGCTGCAGCTCCTTCCTTGTCATTCGGAGTGCATTTTTCAAGTGGAACTGCAGGGGTTGAGTAATTCCTTTTCGAAAGTTTCGGGAACCACCTGAGGCATGCATTTCCTCCGTCGGGGACCTGTTTCGACTTTTTTACTGGAACGAACACGGTCGCTTTGAAGCGCGCGTCGTCACATTTTTCAGCGGGAAATGGAAGAAGTGCACGCTCTTGATGGGTATGTATGTATGAGTCTTATGGCGGAATAAGGTTTTCAGGGTAAAGTTTTTATGCGAAAAAGAGCTAAATTTACCAGAGCGCTTATTCTTTAGTCTGTAGACGTTCTTGAAACTTTCCTCTGAAGAAAATTATTGTAAGTAAACACTATAACTTTCTCAGATCTTCCTTTTTTCGTTGTAACTTCGATAAATTACCGATAAATTGTATAAGCTACAGGACTTGCGCAATTTATTCAGAATTTAAATTTTGTCCATTCCATTAATTGTGGAGTCCAGCTCGATAATATATGCTAAGAAAGCGCAGCACAAAGTAATAGCTAGTATCCTTCCTTGAAAAATCTCCAAAAGAATTTATTTTTAGGGCCACATGTTAATAATTATGAGCTTGAACAGTATAGGTGAATTTTCTTCGTCAGCCAGTCTAAATTCTCTCTGTTTGCTACTCAACCTAGCATTTTCATGAAACTGTATTGTTTTATTTAGAAATTTATGAAGACAGAGTTAAGTATTTGCTTTGATTGTGTTTCCAAATTAAAAAAAATCATTATTAAGGAGGTAATACTTAACATTTACTATTAGGTGATAATTTTGATCACACTTGGCAGGTGAATTATTACCTCTGCAAATCATACGTTCTTTTATATTTGAGAAATCATTAAACTTCAATTAAAATAATTTTGAATTCGTTAAAAAAATTAATTATTAAGTGCATTCATGGAATAACAGAGTATGGCTGTCTTGAACCGAACCCTTGTAAATAAGCGGCGAACGAAGTGAGTCTTTTATGCTAAATTTTGTCTCCTTTAAATCTCCCATCCTCAGTAGATTGACTGGCTTTTTAAATTTGCATATGACGCAGATAGACACTCTCAAATAAGGCCAGCTTCCTCCCAAGGAGATGGGCACTCAAAGACACGCGCTGAAGATCGCTTCCCTGCAGTTTTTCTATACCTCATAATCCCTTACGTCGTATGACTAACCAGGTGCCCTCGCCAGCTCAACAATAGGGCCTCTCAACGACCCGTATCGCATTACCATCTCTCAAAGTCTTCATTGTTCTCATCGCCGTAAGAAGTCGGGAAGTTGCCCGCATCCGGAAGGTCTCTGCGAGACACTTGCGTCAGCGCCTGAATTCTGCGAATCTACGCTCTTCCTCTATCCGTAAGAACCACGCCTATTGATCGGGAGTCCATCCATCAATCGTTTTTTTTCCAACGCCGCTTCGCCTTAAGTCTCCACCATCGGGAGGACTTCAAAGACATTTCGATTGAGTCTAACGTTTCCCCTTTAGGCGGCGTTTCCCATTTTTTCCAGCCGTAGCACGTCCGATCATGCCTTTAAGAATGTCCTGTCTTCGCACGTCGCCGGTGCGCGCTTGAACCGGGAAGAGTATTTAAGAATTGTTTTTGCGACAATCGCTGAAGAAGAAGGAAAGGAAGAAAGGTTGCGGCGTGGATTTTTTTCACATTGTCCCTTTTTGTTCGGATCAAAGGCAACTATTTGTATTCAGGGAAAAGGAGCGCGACATGTGTAATGCCTCACACTTACTCGGTTTTTATAAAAGGAATTTGCATTCAAACTCTGAGGTTAAGTCCACGTTTTTGCCAATTCTTTAGCTGAAGAAATAACATCGTGCACGTACGTTTAAATTTTATCCGAGATTTATTATTTTTAATACTGCTATTTAGTACTAACATAAGACTCCAAGAAAAATTGGCTTCATACTGATGGCGCAGGGATTTCTCTTAATGCATAATTATGTCTCGGAAAAAGAAGATGTTTTGTTTCAAATTCGTAGAAGTTAGCCCAAACCTTCTTTAGACGAAACTATTATGCGTTAAAATCTCTTTCCCCAAAATATGTGTTAGAATTCTCAATAAAATATTTTTACTTTTAATGGAAGCAAGACTTTGCTGTGGCCATTTTCTTGCAACATAACTTAGGGCGAAAAATGTTTGGGAGCCAAGACCGTGATTTGCTAGGTAATATCGTTATTTTTTACGGAGGAAGTTGAATAACACACTAGGATAATCCATTCATAGTTTAAATGTTAACTAAAATAATAAACTCAAATAATATTTAATTAAGAATAAGTGAAAAAGTCTAGAATATTCTGGGAAGCCATGACCTGCCATCCCTGAAGATGGCGGCAGAGGACGTCGCCGAAACGTCGGTTTACACCGAAGACCTGACCCGGTTGTATACCCGAGAAGATTTCTTTAGCAGCATACTCCAGGAAAACAACAAATCCTTCGTCTAGAGTATGTGTTTATGTAGATAATTTTGAAATGGAATCCAAGGAGGATTGTTAAAACAAAACCTGAACCAGGATCAAAATTTCTCTGATTTCTGTTTTTTGCAGATACTTCCCAACTTTCTGTTATTCAGGGAGAAACGCTGTAGAGCAACACTGCAATTTCCATTTTTTTTATTTTTTACAATTTTATAATGAATTCAATGCACATATACTAAATTTCTTATAAACACTTGGCACTCTGTGTCTACTAAATAAGTTATACAATTTCATTATCTTTTTCAATTCCACGATAAATCATTAATTTCATTACTAGTTCATTGCATAATTCACTATTGTAGAAACTTAAATCGGCATGCTCCGCAGTGAGGTACCAAAACGCCATGGGTCGTCCTTAATTTTGAGTGTTTGAATGGATTTTATACCACGATCTCAAACTATGTATAATTTCCCTTCTGTGGAGTATTTGAAATTCCGCCCGCAGCCCCGCTCACCGCGTTTCCCTCCCCTCAGGGTATCTTTAGCGCATTACGCGATCTCACGGCGTTGCATCATCATCAAGGCGTTGGCCCCGGGATCTTTAGGGGAAAAAATGTTACGAGGATGAAATATTCCCCCCGGTCAAGTTAATAAATCATCCACACAAGCTCGGAATTGACCTTACATGGATACGGCTGTTTATCTCCCACGAAGTCCCTGGAGGGTCTTGTCACGTAATGGGTGTGATATAGAAGTGTATTTGTATTCATTTGCGAGGAAGATGTATGGTTTCCACGTGATGGCTTAAATACTTCCCAGCCTGCGGGCTCATCATCTCCAAGCGTTTAACGGGCGCATATCCAGCACGTCTTGGGAAGGAAGTAATTAAGCATGCTAGGCGAGAAAAATATCTTTCATCGGTCCCTCGATTATGTATTCTCCGCGGTCTAAATGAGCGATAACTTCGCAATTGCGTCAAGTTACGCATTAGTATTCAAGCTCATCCACCGCGCATAAATTACCTGAAATTCTCGGTAAATGAGCAGAGAGGATGAGTTAAAGAGGTGCCTTTCTGCGAAAAGTTTGCGGACCGCCATGCCGTAATTTTGGGATGGATACTTGTTTCGATGACGCGAAATAAATCTCCAGAAGTTGCTTGGAAGGGGAATAGAATAGTTGGAGGAACAGAGTTGTCTCCCCCTTTGGGAGTCATCTCTTGAACGTTAATGAAGCAGAGTTAATTACGTGCCAGCAACGCTTAAATTCTTTTTTCCTATAAGTTAAAGCGGAAATCAATATTGTTTTGTATATACTAAATTTGCTGGAAGTGATTCAAAAAATTGTCTTTTATTTTGTATGAATAAGTTACATGAGTAAGGCGAGGAAAAATATCGAACGCATTAGAGCGTGAAGCTTAGTCCATCGTTAAAATATTTACCTTAGTTGATTATTCCTTTATTTATAGAACTATTACAACTATTTATTCTTGTAGATGAAATTCACAGAATCAAGTGAGATGTGGTGGAAATCCATCATGTAGATGAGATCTAATTTCACCTTTCTCATGAACTTGTATCGCAGGGACGTAGTTTTACTTTTTCCTACAAAATAATTTATTACAACAAAAAACACGTATTCAATAAAAATTTTTTAATGTAAATTTCAATTCTTCATAACAGGTTTCGGAATTTTTTGTTGCAATAAATTATTTTTTATGATGGAATTCCACCAAATATTATCGGATTATTTTATTTTTATGACTTATTCCTGGTTAACCAAAACATCCTAACAGTAGGCGAAGTAACTGTCTCGGGGTGCTTCAGTAAATGGACTTGTAAATAATGGAATATCGAGGATAGTTATGTGCACCTCAAACTAAGAAGTAGTAATTGCATTTATATTCATTTTTCGTAATATTAACGAGGCTTTAATGAAGTTTAAATTGGTGAAGTATTTGATCTATCCATGAATAATGTTCACTTAGAACTGCAAGACATTAAATAATAAATAAATGTAGTATCTACTGTAGTATTCCATGGCAGTAATTCATGGCCAGATTGATAACATGTTAGTGTAATGGAAAATGTTGGTAATTAAGTCGGCGGCAATTGTTGCCTGAGGGCGGCTATGCATCCGGTACTGCCCCACTGCTCGTGCTTCTAATGACCGTGAAATTGATTTCCGTTGACCCTATAAAAGCTTGTGCTACAGTCTGCCTGATCTGCCTACATGATTAGGCATCCTCTTTTCGTTCCTCGGAGGCCTTGTCCACTCATTTCGTCTCCGTAATGAAAAAAGGTGCTCCATATCTGATGTGTTCCAATCCGTTCATCCTCAAGAATACTCGTAGTTCAAAGCTGTTGTATATAGTGGGTATATAGGGATAACATCAAAATTATACTGAAGGATGACAGTTTTCTTTTCTTTATGATCGACAAAGAATCTTCTCATATAAGACAGTACTCTTTTTCCTTTTTATTTATTATGAACACAAATATTTGGGATTTTAATGAGACAGTGGAACATCCTTTTCAAAGGATTCGTGATCGTTTTCATAAGTTGGGTCCATAGGAATGATGTTTAAAGATAAATGCCTATTATATTATTGTTGTTCAAACAAACAAATGAAAAATATACTCTATACTAGATATTCATTTTTTGTCCTCGACGGAGTTCATTTGAATTTCCATTTCGTGCTCAGCTGTTAGTTCATTATATTTCTATGCTACAAAAGTATAGCAAGACTAATGCTTCCTCAATATCATCCGCTTCTTCTTATAAACCTTCTAAAAAATGTATACTTCTACAAAGAGATTCGAACAACTTAAAAAGGAGGAAAATCTTCAGATGCCATCAATTCCATGCCTCCTTTTCAAGCGTAATTGAGCTAGCTATTTCAGTTGATTTTTCTTTATTTATTAACTCTGTTTCCTGTATTTTTATCAGTCGATGAGTAGAATATGCAGTAGATACATGAATGAGCGAAGTACTTGAATTTATTTCTAAACTTGGTTCTTTGGAAGAGCCCGTCGCTGTATCTCTTATCTCTTCTCTACACCTTATTTTCTTTACTATACTTTCAACGCCGTATATTTCCCGATGCTCGCTTATCACTTTCTCTCTCTTTAAATCTCCAAATACATGAATGAATGAAAGGACTGGAATTTATTGCTAAACTTTACCCTTTGAGGGTGTACGTCGCTGTAACCCTTATCTCTCTTTTTCTACACCTCATTTTCTTTACCATAGTCTCTATGCCATATATTTCCTGGTGCTTGCTTATCACTTTCTCCCTCTCTCTAAATCTCTCAATGCTTCTCGCGCATCACCCCTTTCCTCACTCCCTCCTTTATCTCCCTCTCCCTCGTGTTGGACGGTTTAAATCTTGCGCTCTCGGATTTCGCGATTATATCTCCAACACCTGTCCCACCCCAGCCGATTTCCTTCCGCAGAGCTCCCTCTCTTACGCACCGTGGGCGTGCAGACATCGGCGCCTTGGAAAGGTCAAATAGGGCTGCGACTTCCGCTCTCCGGCGTCCATCTTTGATCCCCATCCGACCACCGCATTTTTCCCGCTCCCTAGCGCCGGCATTCTGGAATCATGAAAAGTCCCTTTGGCCGCCTACACCAGCGCCGCAATTAAGCAATCAGTGATGTAATTGCGAGGAATTCTAGCGTCAAGGAGACAGACAGTCGTGAGGCAGTGCCACGGAGAGAAGCTAGCCACATAAGGTCATGCGGGTTTGAGAGTCGCCGTCCGCGGGACGGATGCCAACTTTCAGTCGGCCCTTATCTCGTGACGCGCCGAGATGACTTTTTGACGGATTTGGAATCCGAGTGGGGAGATAGGTGAAGGACGAGGAGGTAATGGAATTGAGGAATCGAAGGATACTACGCTTCGTTCCAGTCCGCTGAGCTGGTAATTGGCTGGCGGCACCCGCGTAATGCGGCGCGGAGGCATAAATGGGAAGAGCTAAATTGGTAGCGAAATGAAAGCGAGAGTGATTACAGGAAGAGATCTGCGGCGCTGAAAAATAGGGCTTGTTTTCCCTCCTGACGACTTGTACGTCTGGAGGCTCTGGTGTGATGAAAGCAAGCGTCTAAATCCTTGCGTGGAGGGGTTACTAGCTTCGGCGAAATAAATCGATTTTTTCGTCCAATCTAATCGTTTCATTTAACTTTGAAATTTTTGTTTTCATGGGTATCGGAATGATGAATCGACATTAGCATTGACTATCTCTAAAATAAACTGGTCTTCAAAAGTTGATATTTCGGTGGAGTTGATGTAAGTAGGTAATGCTAATCATAATATTTGTATGTGCATAATCCACGATTCATAAAAATATATTCATGAGTCAACAAATTTTCGTTAGCTATATCCGTCATCATCAGGTGGTAGCAGTAGTTTTCCGATTGTATACGTATTTCAAAATTTGTTACCGAAGTTTTTAATAAACTTGAAGAAATCATTGAAAGGGTACAGCGGACTGACAACTGCCAATGGGAACAATAAATTAAGCTACACCAAACAATCTTCAGTTAAAATTCATTATAACATGGAAATTATATTTCTATTCGAAAGAAATTTTCAAAATCAATTGAGGCAGACAAGGAGCTGTTAAAAATTGAGACGAAAACATCCTGGCACCTTATGCTATCATCAGCATCTAATGTAATGAACGAATATTGGAACACGGCTGTTCCGGATTTAGAAGTTTAAAATCTTCAAATGCAATTTTTGTCGGCGTTCCTCTTCTCATTCACTGGTATTCCGAGAAAAAAGTACGGTTTTCTTTCTTGTTTTCTCGGAATACCGGTGAATGTGACGAGGAACATCGGCAAAGGAGGCTTATGGAGATTTTTAACCTCTAAAGCATCTACCATGTTTTTTCTGTTTCTTTTATTTAAAAGTAGTATTTATTAGTAAAAATTCCACTCTAAAATGGGTTCAATATATTCTTCATTATGTGAAAAACATGATCTCCCAGCTAATTTATTCAAAAATATCGTTTACAATTACATCAACTCAAAATTATGAAATTTTTAGAAAAATCTTATTCTCAAAAATTTTATTAGGTATAGAAAAGTTGATACCGTTTTGAGGATGATTTTCCCATTCCATCTGTGTCACGAACCTAGAAAATGTTCTAGTGACGATAAACATGACATTCGTTCTTCCTTATTCACCATTCCTCCTCAAAGTGAATAATAAAATGCTCGGATGGATAAATTATAGCGAGTGACCGTGACCCGTTAATTTCACGCACAAGAAAGAAAGTTTGGTGCAACACTAACACCAAACGTGAATTTCGAGAAATGTTAGATAATCCGAGACAAACATGGCCTACTTTTGGTGTCGGATTGTAAAGTAAGATTTATAACTTTAGGCGTCCCATTTCATCAAAGAAAGGAAAGTAAACATATGCAATGATTCCTCCGCGTCAGCTGCGTGATTAAATTATAATTTGGCTATTAATAACTACCTTCCTGATACTTCTCTGAGAAAAAACAGATGGGTCAGTGGCGGAGTTTCATACTTCATTACAGACATGCATTCCTTTAGTTTTGATTGTAACCTATTATTTGTAGTGGATTCAATCCTTGGAGAAGAATCATTTCGAAATTTCGAATGGATATTTCCAAATTTAGGACCAAAAGCTTTTTGCTACGCTCTTTTACGACTCCATCCAGTGAGTCTGTCAGATTATCTGCGGTTTATCATTCCTTTCCTGTGAGAAAATGTGTTCAGATACTCGTTTCCCTCATAACGTAATGCCCAGCGACCCTCTTGTTGCTTAAACGCCGAAAAATGAGCCATAAAGCCGATAAAAAGGAAGCTTTCCCCATAAACCATGCTTTGGAAAGACAACCACGTGACGTCAACGCGTTGGAAGCCTTGGAGGGCACTGCGGGAGGTCGACTACGCCGCGACCGGTTCTGAAGGATCCCATGACATGGGCGCCGGCGCCAGAGACCCGCGGTGAGCTGCCAGACGGCGCGAGCGAAAATTGTTGCTGAAGAGAAAGATGGGAATTAAGGTGAATAAGCGGTGAAAATAGAAGACACTGCGTGAAGATTAGAGCGACATTTTCATTTGAGAGCTACGAGTATATTGTAATTAATGGAGAACTTCCCCGACGCTCACTCATCGAAAGATAGTAAAGTTTTCAAGTTTGAATGATGTGGAATATTACATACGAATTGCACGACTTCCAACATATTTCATTGGAATAATCAACGTTCTCACCCTCTGCCTCTTAAATGTATCCGTTTTCCTGCCTTTCTCCTCCATCCCACCATTTAACAAAACTCACACTCCGAACAGCTAACCCTTCTCCCTGAAAGCAGCCATAACTTTCGTCTAATTGCCACCTGTTAGAATAAGTTGACTCGGAACGGTAAAGCGTGCATCAAGGAAAAATCCAAATCTATTCGGGTACAGGAATAGGAACTATGCAACTTTCATTTACTTTTGTATCAATGTTAACCATGGTTGTGATAAATTTAGTAAACATTAGTGAGGAATGAGTGATGCTGCGCAATAGCATCCATGCCTATTATTCCTAAATGAACGAAACATTTTTGTTTCTTGTGAATGGTATTTTTGCATATGATGATTGATTGAAATTAAAAATAATAAAAGTATAGTTCATAATCAGTGTGAAACACTTATGTGAACCTGTTTCACTTATAGCACTTTGAATCATTGGGGAAAGATATCGCCTACTACTTCACTGTTGCTTAGTTTTTGTTATTTTGGTTTTTGTATTATTTCCTCACCAAAATTAGGCAGCCAGCGACAAAGTTGGGGATTCAAACAACTTTTAGGATGATAATTTTACGGACAAATTACATTCCACTTTAAATTTTACCGAACTGCAAATGAAATCTGGATGCTCCGGCTGTACTTTTTGGAAAGCCATTGAAGTAATGAAGAAAAAACTTTGGTAATTTTCCACACGATTTTTTTATCTTCACGACCGGTTTCGCTACCGAGCATCTTCTGGTACTGAAAAATATTTTGTCATGTTGTTAATCGTGGATATAAAAACATCGTGTAGAAAATTACCAAAGTTTTTTCTTCATTACTGTAAATAGTGATATATTTTTGTAGACAGTTCTTCAATTTATCATTCCATCGATGGAGTTGATGAATTTAATTATTTTTGTATACTTTTCACTTATTAGAGTTCGTCTTATACATATAATATATATGATATACCCTTATTCTGGTTCTTTGTACGGTTATCATGGAGCTTGAGTTAACCAAAGTCCCCTGTATTTTCTAATTTCTGTTTTTTACTCCTCTTATTTTTACCAAGTTTTTTGGCCAATCGTATCCGCTTTTTCCTTTGCATCTCCCCTCAGCAATTTACTCTCTCCCTTCGCCCTATGCATAAGAAGCACCCAAAAAAGGACTCCTTTGTTACCTTAGTGACGCGACGGACGGGAAAACAAACGTCGGGAGCACGCTATGAACGGAGGAACGAAGAGCGTTCTGAAGTCGCGTGCATCAAGATAGATGCAACAAGTCTTGAATTGGACGGTGAGATGAAAGTGAGATGGCGGGTGGCCTTTCGTGCACCAAAGAAGGCTTTTATCTACGGTGGAGTTTTCACCTTTAACGACTAAGGATTTTTTACAACTCGATTTAACGTCCATTTGACATTTTTCCATCCGTTAAGTGTTTAGGAGATGGAAATACGATTGAGTATCGAGGATACATAGATTTTTTTTCAATGCAGAAATACGCTCTTATGTACTTCATACCTGCCTTAACATGATTGTTTTCCATTGTTGGAACAATAGTATATCTAAAAATATGAACGTAAGACTTACAGAAGAGCCTGCAGAAACAATTAAAAGTTTTCCTTGGACGAAAAATACAGACTAAAAGAAAATTTCGAACATAGCGAACCAGCATTCTTTATTATCACCCTACGGGTATAAACCTGGATTCTTTTCTTAATTAAACATGATTTTCATTAAAAGAGTATAACAAAAATTTAATATTTTTCCCTACACAATATTACGATTAAAAACATCATCCTCTTTATTCACTATGATATAGAAAGATCTTAAAAGGATCTCTCATCTGAATGAAGTCAGATATTTTCAGTTTTATTTCTAATCTCTACTTTTGTGTTTTCGGAACTTATATTATGCATACTTTCTTGTATAATCGAATCCATTTATTCTTAAGTAGTCGCATCGGATCAAATGACACGAATGGAATTTTGTCAATAAAATGTCTTATATACAGTAAAAGAATACGTTAATATGTGAGTAACGTAACAATTTATCTATTCTTATCAACTATTTTGCTATAATGAAGACAATGTATGAAGCTTATCCAAACTTTTTTTTTACTCATCGTGTCTTCATCGTAAAATTTTTAAGGTACTAAAATAGATATTTATTACTGAAAATCACTTTTCTTTGATTTACTTCAAATTTATTTTTTACCACTAAATATTCTACACAGTTGCTGTAAATAATACAAAGCAAGTTTATTATCCAGTCTTAGATTAAGTGCATCGCAGTATTGAAATTCAATTCACTTCATTGTTGAATCGTCTTCGTAGCGTATTCTAAGAACGAATTGCTTCTTAAACAGAATTTTTCTCTAAAATTGTCACCATTTTATCTTTTGCAAATTGTATTAGTAGATCATAAAATTTTCATGTTGCTAGTTTGAATGATCACATGTAAAATCAAGTTTATTTTTCTGGTCGATGACCCGAGGCAAATGATAGCGTCACCACTTGCTACGATATTACTTACGGGTTAAATTTTCAATATTTTTAATTCACATGTTGGTTACGTCATTAACTTTGAAGATGAAAATCTATTTTGTCGTACTTAAGCTCATGACTTTACGAACCGTAAAGAGCAAAGCTGAATAATTGAAACAACTTTCTTTTATGTATATGATATGGAGATGAATAGAAAAAATAAATCCACCTAATCAGTGTAATTCTCTCAAAATTGATTAGAAATTCCACCATGATTTTTAACTTTAGCAGATGATTAAACTTCAAGAGCCCCTGATTTCATTCTGAAAGTCATTCCACATTGTAAGAGCTCTGAGTAAGCCTGGAGGATTCGATATACAGGCACAGGATTAAGTAAATAATGGGAATGTACCAATTAATTGACCTTTAACAATCGTGATATTACTCTTACCCATGGATATCCCTCTTACTCCTCTTACTCATTCCGGCAAGATTGCGAAACAAAGATGCAATATCAGGAGTCAAATAAAATAATAGAAAAGGACAGATCATTCTCAAGGCAAATTGTCGAGATAAACTCAAGGCAAAGAACTTTAAAAGGTCAAGCATATTTAAATGAAAATTCTATTTTTTAATGGGAGTTCCTAATAATAGTGTCAGAGATAAGACGATTGGATGCAAATCTCAGGTTTATAGATCGCTGATAGGAGAACGATTTTATCTCTAAAGAATGCCGCAATGGCAAAAGAAAACGTGATCTTTAGGCCATTCGTTCGTTCAGACTGATTCGACCGCACCCACTTAATGAATGCAAACGACTCAATTATCTTTCTCTAGACAGTATTTCTATTTTCAGAGCGATTCCGTCACATTTTCGCTCGATAAAAATGCCCTTAAATGACACCCAAGACAGAACTATTGGAATGATTTAATGCCATAATTATAAAATGAAGAGATGATATATAATCCCTTTTATAATATTTGAAGAATATATAACAGAACCGGGATAAGATTAATACAAATGTTTTACGGGCCGTCCTAATAAGTTCCATACAATTTTTTCCTTGTAGGTTGGACGATCAGAGAATATATATCAAATCTGATAAATGATTTTATCAGATTGTAAATGACGCAGCGATTAAAAATCTTCATTATTATTAGTTACTGCTGGTTTTGTAATCTTAGATACCAATTATACTGGTTAATTAAACATTTATTAGAATAATTGATAGAATACCTTATGAAATGGTGGAATAACCATTTCGTTTTTAATTTGTGTGAAACATTAAACAATGCAGAAAACCATTTACTTATTACAATCACCTGGATATTGATATTTGAGTCAATAGGTTCAGAACCACAATAATATTTTGCTGTAATTTTAAATTTCATTATATTAACTATAATAATTAAATTAATATTTTAGAATACTAGGTTAGTGAATCAGAAATGTTACTAAGCAAAGAAGAAGTAAAAAGTGTATTTGGAGCCGAAACATGCTATAACTGACCTTAAAATAGACCTTCTGGAAGGGTAGATATTTTGACAAAAGCTCTACGTTTCTAGTTTTTACCCAAGATTAAGTGGAAACATTCTAATTAGAAAAGTGCATATTATAAATATGTAGGCGTTATTTGAATGTACAGATTTTGGTTTTTAGAAAATTACAATAAATTATCTATGTACCATTAGTTCTGGAAATGGAAGAATGAATTTTAAACAATAAATTTGAAAGAATCGATTTCGGAAACGGAAGTTAAAAGTCTCTGATTCTGATGCCTAAAAAGTCCTATATTTTTTATTCCTTATTCCTAATTACAGTTTATCATCCCACCACTGGTATTCTGTCGACAAAAAACATAATATATATTATGTGTTTTAGGTCATACAACTCAAACATCGTAACGTAAACTATTACGAATGCTGCGTAAATAATAATAATAACTTCTCTATTGGAAGATCCCAATTAGATCCATTTCAATAATTATTACTTTTTACTAATGCACATTTCCTAGCCAGAAAAATCCGACTAGTCAGTGTTCGATCTATGGACCTTGGCATTAGAGTGCTAACACGCTAACCACTCCGCCACCGCCGTCCATTGTTCATAAAAATTTATTTTCTCGAGTTTCTACAAATTCATCTATTCATAGTATCGACTAAACATTTTCCTGCATTTTTTTACCTTAAATATTTTTTTACCTATTTTAAATTAACAGTCATCTACAATCATAGTAAATGATAGAAATCCTTAATAGGACTCAGGCGATAGTGTAACACAATTAAATAGTCCATTCCAAAAATAATAACTCATAATACATTATAGCTGTAATTAAGCCGTTTTCTTAAGAGTATGTTGCATTTAAATTATCTAAACCCTTTAACTTCCGCCGTGGGACCACCCGCCTCAGTAACTTTCTTCCGCAATTGCCGCTAGAAGTTATCGTTACCATTTGCGGCGGAAACCAGCCTAAGTGTCCTTTCCCACGATCAGCCAGATTACTGACCTGTCCCGCAGTTAATTCATCCAATGGCTCCGAGATTGTGTGACGGAATACATCGCCACGTTCCGAGCGCATCCTATCTCCTATCTCATCAAGCAAAGCCTCGCCCTCTCTTGCTTCTCGGTCTCTCTCTTGGTGGTGCTACCTTGTTTCTTTCCAATTCACCTTCCGCCAATGACTGGCCTTCTCTTTACGGCCTCCCAACCCTATCATTCGTCCTCTACTTTTTATCTCCATGTTTCCCTTACATCATGGTTTATTCCAGGGATGGGAAACCATTCATCGTCTTTACTTCTCGAATTTCATAGAGTGATGTTGGCGTTTTTCGCAAATTACCTTAGTCCACTGGACAGTATGTTATATAACATTACGAAAACGATGTTCGAAGGCGTGACTTCGTGGAAAGGTATCACCAAATAGAACTCAATACTTTTCCGCAGAAACTTTAATGCACGCATAATTTTTCAAGCGTAGTTGCATCTTTAAGGACAGAAATAACATATGCCATATATTTTTTGTTCCGTAAGGTGAAGGTAGGTTTATGAAACAAGTTAAATTTTCTATGATAAATCACTGAGTCTTTAATCGAGTAAAATAATGTGAATTTATTATTTTCAATGTAGAGAAACTACAAGGTGAAACCAGGTTGGATGCCAGGTAATTTAGAGTGTTTTTTTTTCGCGCAATGATATTTTCTTCTGTAAAAATGAGATATGAGTATTAACCACCAAACCAAACCCAACGTGAACTGTTTTTGTGATATCGTCTAGGAGATCATAGTTTTGTAAAATAAACCTTTAAATATTAGGCATACCGAAAAAGGGTACAGATGTCTTAAGGTGAAATTTTTGGGTCTTGATGAGGTTTTGCTTAATCTACGATAAAAATGAAAGAGAATAGCCTAGAAGAAAATTATTTAAATTTTATTCACCGGATTTTTTCTCTTCGCTTCTTCTTTGATTTCGTAAAGTTAATGAACAGGATAAATCTTTTCAGAAACTATGTTTGTAATCTCTTTTTTAGAGGGATTTAAAGTAAATCGAATACATTTCCGTCGTTGCTACCGCAGAATTTCGGGAAAAATACTTATAACTCCGCTAAACTGTTTCCATGTTTTCATTAAATTTCCTATAAATTCTAATGGGAGGAAAAAATGTAACCGACGAATATGTGATCGCTACGTTACTTGGATTATGTTTAAATCACAATGCAAGGTCCAAAACAATTATATTATAATTATTACACATCAGAGGAAATATTACCATAATTTCGCGATCCATAACTGAAAATACTTATAAGCTTAAAATTCAATGTTACTAAATGTTTAAAATATTTACAAAGCTTAACGATATTTTCCAGTTTTACAGCTGGGATTACTGAACGCTAGTGACGACATTATTACTTATTCAAGGATACGACTTGATAAAATCAACGAATGTTATAGCTATAGCTCTCAGCATGAAGTACAGATTATATTAAATTTTAGACAATTACACATATGCAGATACTAAAATTATTATTTCGAATACCTCTCGAATTACTCCTTGACTCAACTTAACGTATCGTAGTTCACAAAAATATTGAAAGTGGTTTTGCGAGCAGTATTTTCAACAATCAGTATCCAATGTTATTATGATAGATATAGTATTTTTTAATAATAAATTATTATTATTAATTATGATGGTAATTATACTAAAATGCCTTACATTTAATATTTACTAATTTAAGTAATTTTATCAAAATAAATTAATGAAAGTACATCTTTAAATACAATCTGCTCAACTGTTGCAGTATCGAATGGGAATGGCGATGATTACAAACGGCGAAAAGCCTCCGAATGAAATAAAAATAGTTCATGACGGAAGAGATCTTCGAGATGGCGTGAAGCCGCATTAACTCGATCCATCAAAAAAAACCCTTTCTTCATCTCGTCTCTCTCCCTCTACGTGTCATAGTATCTTCCATCCTGTTTCAGCATCTGCTTATCTTTCTCCGATCCAGCATTACGATTCCTTGGTCCGAACGTACACCATTGAAGTTCCACACGTGGGCGAGAGACATTGCGAGCATCCTCTGCTGTTGGGGTGCTCTCCATACATTCTGCTCAATTACATTTGGTCCACCCGCCCGACCTTGCTTCGTCCGCACAGATGTTGTGATACGATCTCGTCGCAAACCAGATTCTCACGGACGCCTTTTTCGCCCGCTTCCGCCAGATGCCGCCTCTGCCAAAGGATTACCCCTTCTCGTCCTAAATCCGTGATGTAGATGCTAAACCTCACCCTCGCTCTAATCTTTGTTCGGCGATGACCCCCAGTGACAGCACGTGCTAAAAGGTATGCGAGCTGTTCCCGTCGCTCTTGTCTCCTCTTGGAATTGCGGAAGGGCTTCTAAAAGGTTAAGCTGTGCGTGAAAAAATGTGGATCCAAAAATTTCATGAGGACATAAAAAATATCCCTGATTCCAACGGTTCTTGACTCCGATTTCCGATTCATTAAATCTATACAGGGATTTAAATATTTCTGCGAATTTAACCCTGATAATGGTTGCTCGACCTGGTGGTAGTGGGAACAATTTTTAAACAGGAAATTTATAGTTCAATATAGTATTATAAATTGACTTTACTTATATAGATCATCATTACATTACATTTTTTTAAAGCATATGAGATATCTGTTAAATATGAATTACTTGAAATTATTTCTGATTTTTTTAATGAAGGAACATTAATCATCTACTTCTCATTCGTTCTTTGGGATGAGTATTAGCTAACGATCTAGATGATCCAGGTTCGGACCCCAAGAGAGCCAATTCTTCCCGATAAAGACTGGGGTATGAAAGGGCATACGGCAATAGAAATTGTTAAAATAAAAGTTGATCTTCATCGTTTATCACCATAATCATCAGCTGGTCCTTTAAGTGATGGAAGTAATAAGTTTAAGAATGCTGGTTTCTTGCTTTCCCTGCGTACTAAATGCGTGAAATCATGCGAAGATTTAGTGCAAAAGTAATAATTTCTGGGGTGCGTAGTAACGTTAACTGCCGGTAACTTATTTTAAAATTGCAATGCAATCTTTTTTAATGTGATTTGCTATCATTATGGTCACAAATAATTTAGAAACTAGTTCAGCAGTGATTGTTTGTACACATACGCATTGGCTCAGGAAAATTGTAAAGAAACACACATTTTCCTTTCGCAAATGTCCTTTTTATTTTTAATAGTAATCCTACGATATTGATGTCTCCCAACAGATACTACAGAATTCAAGCCTAATGAGATGGAATGGCAATTAATTTTGTAACAGTTATTCAACTCCAAATTATACCTTTAGTATACATTGAAGTATTTGGAATAATAACAGAGAACATATTGCTCGAGTTTCAATTTTTAAGTCTCAAGCATAGTTGCCTTAGTTGATATTAAACCTATTATAGAATAAGGAAAGGGTTAAAGGTTGTTTGCACATACTGGCGTACACCCAGGAAAAATCCCAAGGAAAAACAGACTCGAAAAAAGGTTCCCATTCTTGTCAGACTTTTTTCAAGTCCGTTATTCCTTGGAGCTATTATAGAATACTACAAGGTATCAATTAAAAATATCAAATTTATAATATCTTCATTAGTTGGAAGACTTCTTAAATACGAAAATCATCATACAATTATAGAAAATAATATTTTTTCGCTACTTCTTTAAAGCAATCTGAAAAACAATAGGCAACTTTCTAACATTAATATACCTTACGGAGAAGTGTATGACCGTCTTGAGCATAAGCTTAATGGAAATCAAGGCCTGTCGTAGGGGTATTTATTTATATGTTAATTGGCGATATTTCCGGTGACCTCGACTTATGATGGCTCATTATAATCGTAGCCGGACGTGATTGTATTCCAAAGTCATACTGATACCGGATAACCTCCAGGAGTCAAGAAGAGAGCCCTTTTGACCAAAATGCAATCCCAATATGACGTTGCAACATTCTCTGTTAGTTACTCCATTTTGGATCATAGCCGCAGTGGACAATGTGTTCACATAAGAAAGATTGCCTCATATTTTTAAAACACTAATTAATTGTATCTTTATGTCACAATTAATACATTTTTTCCTTACTCTTAAAAATCGGTGCAGATGATTTAATCAAATTATGAGTTCATGGTTCATGTCTGTCAGTAAATTATTTATACCAGATGCCAATTCATCTAAAACCTATAAGAAGCCTGGAGAATGAATAAGACAAACTAAGCAAGATCAGGATTGAAACATAGATGTACAGTGTAACGATACTTTTTAAATGAAATAAGAAAAATGATCAAAATGCCGCGCGGGGCGTAAAAAGTTATAACGATTTAAACTACTGATCAAAAGATCGAAAGTTGGGCGCCAATATTTAAAAGAACAAATTAATTGAATTTAACACGAAATGCATGAGCTCAGGGTCGCTCGTTTCCGAAGGAAATAAAACTACAATTTCTCTTAATTGATATATCTCTATTCAAACAAGAAAACGCAAAATACGTAAACCTCAAAGTTAATAAATACTACACCCCCAAAAGACACACATATTATCACTCAAGACACAAACAACCAAACAAAGATGAAGAAAGCGAAACATAAAGACACCACCACCAATAAACCTTATACCGCACTACAATACCCTAACACACAGAACACATATTAATACACAAAACACGATAATTGGGGGACGAATTCACACAAAGGGAGGGAACACTAAAAACACAACAGGAATGGGTCCAGGGTTTTTGAGGACCGTTCTGGTCAAGCTATATTCTTTGACTATTTCTTTCCTAAAGAAAAGGACGCCCAGAAGTCCGCGTCTTCTTTAGCGTCGGTTTCTCTCACCCAATCACTGCAATTTGTTCAAACGTTTCGACCAACGCTTTTCCCATTCCCTTTATGCAGATGGTCAACACATGTTTAACCACCCGCACTCCGGAAACGCTCCGATGGTCGAAACAGGGTCAGGGTGTGGCGCATTCCTGCCTTTACGCGGTCCATAGCACTCGCCAACCATAAAATTCTACCCATAAAACTAACATTACAATAAACTAACATTACAACAGTAAGAGGAAGTCTGAAGAAAAAGGGCGACCAAAATACTGGCATTATTCAGCATTATTATGCTTCAATAGATTTGTTTTACCAAAAATATATAAAGAGCGAGAAAAGGGTAGATAAAAGACATATTTGCTATCCTGTACCAAAAGGCGAGTGAAAAATATTTCATATATCAGGGAATTGTAACAGAAACAATGGATTCGTTATCATATTGCGGTCGGACTGGAACAATCCCTGTGCGAAGACTTACCGTATGTCCTGCACACTGGTTTTAACGCATGGCCGCGATAAATTTTTATGGTTCTGGTTTGATGAAAAAACATGGTAATAAAATACAACGTAACAAACGAAGATGTCATGAACAGAAATCATCCAAATGAAAAATTTCATAGAGTAGTGACGTTGCATTCAGTATCTCAAAAAATAACAAAATAAATTCAAAATACGTTATAAGGCAACGTACTGGTTTCGTTCATGTTTTAACCCCAACATAATTTGATAAGTCCCTGTTTCTTAACATCAGATTGGATGGTATAATTCAGTTTGTCGAAAAGTTTCAGTTGCGAAGTAAATGCGTTGTTGCAAAAAACAAGGCTGGAAAGAATTGTTATGAGGTACCCATTTTCTTTGCTAAATAACGCGATGAAAAATGAAGTTTTTTCTCAGTGACATCCCCGACCGTTCTCTCGATAAATATGAAGAAGTCGACCGTGGCCTAATGAAATGAGCTGTCTTGACGATCGAATAAACGGCCCTGAAGTCCTGCGGCCGGATTGTGATGGCCCCGGCTATCAAAACTGGAGCTCTCGAAAGTCTCCGTAATGACCTAACGCAAATGCAGGAGAAATTAAGCCTAGTTGTGAAGTCAGCTTCTTTACATCTATCGACCGATCGCATACGGTTCTACTTCGAATTACTAGAGTTATGTTCTTCATCTACTCAAGGAGAATAGAGATCCTCATTACATGTATTTATATTTATTAAAATCACACCCCATGTACTTTTATATAGTTTTATGTAACGTGACTTTTTTGGAGGAAAAACACCGTTCAATATTGGTCATATACTTAGTTATCGTCTTGAAGATTGATAGAATCTTTAAGTTAAAATGATCAAAACACTTTTTACGATAAATTGGTTGTATAGACTGAAACTGAAAAAAAAAATGATTGCCACTATTTAAATGTCTTTAAATTAAAGTGCTCAACTATATCCTGTTATTTGATTTTTCACTATCTTTAGTTTTCTCTACACATTTGGAAATAAATATCTTAGAATTAGAATTTCAAAAATATATCGAGTTGTACAAGTCATTGTATGAATTTAGTGATCCTCAAGAAACCCATAACCACAAAATGATATCTTTATTATGTTATCATTATGTATTATATTGTGGTTATTTTCGATAGTATAATTACGTACGTATGATAACATCATATGCATATGCAGTTATATCATCAAGGTAAAGAAGTTTCAGAGATAAATTTACAGGATTGAGAACTTTGCATATAGTTTTTGAGAGTAGAGAGCTTTTAATGTCGAATATTTAGAAATATTCAAAGTCATATCTTAAAGAATTTATGAGAAAACAGTAAAGAAAATTTGAAAACATAATTTCTTCTGTTTAAATTCATGGTATATTTTTACTGTTTGAATCTTTAACAATATCCCATAGTTGGAGCAATCACATCATAATTTTATTCAGATTAATACTTATTAAATGATATCAATTAAGATTTAACTAAATGCTTACTATCCAAATTCGTCATAAAAATGAAATCCTTTCTCTTAGCTCTCTCTTAAGGCCCTCTGTTTCAAACCACAAGGACCCTAAGGCTGCGCAGGTCTGAGTGCTTTCATTAAACCCTCACCTCCCCATATCAAAGCCTAAAACGTTACATAATGAAGTAGAGTCCGCGATAAAGAGAAGTAATTTGGATCCCTAGCCTTCTCGCGAGATTTAAACCAAAGAGGAGTGAATAAATGGCGTAGGAAAAGTTGCTCGAAGGAGTCCATAAACCTGTTTCCTCTCTTCTCCATCACGATCTCGTCCTCAGCCCATTTTCCTCACCTCAGCTTTCCTCCCCTGATTACCTTATCCATAAGGGTGGCCAACGTGTTCTTCTGTCTGTCAAATTCCCACTCCACGCCCTCTCTTCCGTTGATCAGCTGTCACAGATCAAAAGCTGCAGCCTCGGAACAGGTGACGTGGCACAAATAGTGAAGTTCCTTGGAGTCTGCGACAAAGATTGAGGAAGAGGGACGCGAGGAAAGTGGTTTGAAAAGTAAATCGCATGTACGATATGGTTTCCGAGGAGTTTCCTCACTGCAATCTATTTGCGATTCAATGAGACTTTCCTCGTTCCATTTAAACTCGTGTAGGTTAACTTTGAAATAGGTAGAATACTTTTTACGTAATAATTTAAATAATTTTTGTGGAAAGCATTCTTTCACTCGTATATATTTTTACAGTGGAGTAACATAAATCATTTGGTAGTGTATAACTCTTATAGAAATCGTGTTTGAGTTTCCTCATCGGAACTTTCCTAACCTAGCCTAGGAACGCATGAGCTGATTGATTGACTGACGGTGTTCTGTGAATGGGCACGAAATGAAAACTCTACTGTCACCTGTTGGACAATCATTGTTTCAATTCAATCTATCAGCAGTTAGGAATCATTTGTTTTTCATGTGTTAAAACAAATGCCTTATCTCCGTCAATTACCTGAATTTAAGTGTTATTATAATCGTAATAGATTGTTAATAAAAAACAAGGAGAATTTCGAATAATTAACGAATGAATAATTTTAATTACGTGGATATCTTTTATTAATCTTTTTAAGAAAACATCATATTATCATTATTAATTTTGCTTTACGCAGTTGACCTTCCTTGATAGTGAAAAGATACATTTTTTAATCATTTTATGCATAAATGGCGTCATTATCATAATGAATAGCTTACATTATCTTAATTTTGAAATCGATAACGTCAGTTTAACAGTGTATTTTATCTCTATGATGGAAACCAAATACATGAGCATCAACACTATGAGAATTGATTTTATGAAATTAAGGGAAATTTTTGAACTGAGAATCAAAAATAAAAGACAGATATCGATACTGTTATTGATCGTTATACAATTACGGCCATTTAAGTCTTGAGGCTCTCACAAAACTAAATGTTACTCGGTTCTAACGGCTTAAGAAATTTACAAAAAATTGTAAATCGGTCGTAACCTTAACTGAATCTTAACTCCCTTCGATGATGGAATAGACGCACTTCTTACCCGACGGCCCGAGTTTATCTGAGCGTAACTGACCTGTTTTAGATCTTTCTTCTGAGAAGAAACTGTACACGTCAAAACACAATATTTTCTTGTTGAAAATGTCTCACTTCACAGAGCGCACGTACAGTTGAATGAATTACTACATTCTAGTTTTGAAAACATTACGATACTGCATCTATGGCTCTCGGCGATTTTTCTGAGGTTACGAAATTCATGGAACGGAAACGTAAGTTAATCGACAAATTCGAACAGATGCACACGAACATGTATTATGATGCGTGAAGGTAAATATCTCACCATAGTTATTGGTATTGAATTATCGTGTCAGGGTTTTATCCGCTTCCTGACGTACTTGGGTTGTCGAGGAGTTTTCAAAGTGCAAGCGTTATGGAAGCACTCAGTCTTTCCCCGTTTTTGGAGTGTTTCCATATCATTCTTCGCCTCTAATGCATAAGGCAATTTCGAGATCATCCTCAACCACTTTGAGTGGTGTGATGCTGAGAGCTCCTCTCTGTTTTTCATCCAAGCACCCGTTTCAGTTCCATCCACTTTTACCCTTGCATCTCAGCTTCCCAGTGTTTCTGCGTGAGCCGGTGCGTGTGTGCCGGCGCGTTTCCTCCCCCCCTTCCCTCGCCCTCACACTCCGTGACTTCTCTCTCGCGTGAGTCACACTCAGTTTCCAGCCCCACTCCCCGAGCACAAAGGCTACCCCACCATGTTGCTGTAACCGTGACACACTTCTTTCGGTTTATTTTTACTCATTCGTTTCACTTTTCTTCTTCCTCTCCCTCGCATGTCTACCCCATCTCCCCCTCCACCCCCTCCCCCATTCCTTTTCCATTTATTATTACATTTTTTTCTTCGCGAATGTTCTTTTTCCCTCCTTGTATATCCATCTTCTTAACGGTCTTTGATCCTCCCGCGTTCCGCTCCGGGGGAAGCCGAAAATCCCTTTTGGGGTGGTCCCGCAGGGGCACGTGCTGGAACCTGCTTTCTTATCCCTCTCGGCAACACATTTCCATCGTTTCTCCTCCTTTGTAGTACATCTCCTTCACTCCCCGACCGCTCGCCGTTCTTCCACTTGCAACAGCCCATTGCCAATCTACCAGCGAGAGAATTAAAACGTTGAGACCTATATTTAATTGGGGCCTTAAATCACATCCACTCGTACGTCTCCACACGGTGTATACTTTGGTTCGCCCTCAACGGAACTCCCTTTCGCTTTCAGATGCTCGTTTTTTATTTCGCTCGGGGAGAAAATTTGTAACGCGTCCGTTCTCATCTCCTTCTGTCGCTCCTTTAGCCTCGGTGAAATTTCGCTCGAAACCGCGGAGAAAAATTAGCGCGGAAGAAGGAGATGAGAAGGGAATACGAACTTAGTGTGGTCATGAGGTTGGGTTGAACAATGGTCGTCTGGCATCAATTTAGAATGTTGCCTCTCCGGATGCCAGTTGACCTCAGATCTCGTTTTTAATTAGATCAGTTTGCGGTGTAAACTTGGGTTACGTAGATAAGTTGAGCCAAACTATTGTCGTGACTCAAGTGAGCGAGAAAAATGCTAGTGTTTTGAGGGAATGTGTGGAGGCCTTAATTGATCGAGGCTAAGGGAGGTTCTCTCAAGGCAATATTTTACCCCAATAACTCTCTCCTTCTTTACCAAGCACAGAGAGCAATGCAAGTGAAAGAATTAGTCTTAGACATGGAAGTAATCTTTTGCAAGCCCTATAGGGTTTACTGTTAAAACGTTCTGGAATTGCTTGTTACTGGCCATCTTATGTGCAAAATTGTGCATAACTGGGTTAACAATGGCGCATTAAACATAGAGAAAAGTTATAAATGAATTTCTTACATAATGTACGTATAAATCAAAATTTAAAACAAACACAAAAATAACCTACCGAGTATGTCTAGAGAGCGCAATTATCCTAGTTTATGACACATTATTATAACTTATGGATCATCATATCAGTTAATATTGGGAATCTCAAATGAAAATATAATAATTTACAAATGAATTGTGAAAGGTTCGCCACCCCTGATTTATATTCTGTTCCTAATGCCCCAACGAATACTATCACCGCGGGGTTCGTAAGGACCAATGAATTTCTTTACTTTTTATTTTATTTTACTATATAGTTAAATTACATTTGTCATTCAAACTAATTTTAAAGTTAATGTGTCAGCCATAGTAATTTGTTAATTCAATTTGAAGTTGTCACGTACGAATTCCTTGTGAAACACCAAGAAATATGTATGTGTTTGTAGTAGAGATATATTTCTGAAATAAACCTTCCACGACCTTTTATTAATATCACAAAAAGAAGAATTTACTTCAAATGCCTACCGTAAGATGAAAACCAATTTCCTATACTAAGAATTCATGATACCTTCATTTTTAATTCATCTAATTGCTGGTTTGTAAACGCTTTTCGAAAATTTCTCATTTTTTCTTTCATTGAAACAGGTGTCTCAGTGAAGTTGTAGATAAAAATATATAAAAAAGAAGAGTATTTTCTGAAAACAACCGACCGCAATTCTATCTTGAACGTTTTCCCTCACAAAGTCATTTTTATGGAATTTTAACTCCCGTCACCCAGAGAGTAGATTCATGGAGTCAATTCCCGAAAAACTCCTCCGTCTCCGCTAATTAAGACTCTTATTCGACCACTTAAGTCGCCCAATCGCTCCTTTGCATATCATCAAAGGGGGCGCCCTCCCAAACCGCTCGTCGGCCTAATGCTCACTCGAAACTCCTGGTACTCGAGGTAGTTACACGAAAAACCTCACCGATGGGAATTTAATTTTCACCATAACCGGCAGAGGAAAGCCTATCGTCTCGCCGCTTCGATGTCGGAGCAAGGTTTTTCTCGTCCGGAGCAAAGAGGGCTTATATAGAAGCCGCTTTTACTCTCGTCGGCCGCTTGTTGAGTCACCTGAATCCCAAACCTTTTGAAAAATCGAGTTCTCTCGGTTCGGCGCGGAAAAGAGAGGGAAGATATATCGGGGGAGAGGGCGGCCCATCGCCGATAAAAGTGCAGGAAGAAAACCACTTCTTCCGAGGCGCTCTCTCCAATTCAAGACTTCCACTACACGGTGATTGCATGATCAGTTTCCTCTTCTCTCACCCATTTTATCTCCGTCCGCTCCTCCCCTTTCCACCCCGTTCTTTCAGAGTGTAATCCGGTTTTTCTTCGTCTCCCTTTACCTTACCACTCATTCCCCTCCCCCGTGATCCTCCTCCTGCTCCATACATTCTTCGCAAACAATTCTCTTTCAATACTGAACTCTAAACGTGCTCCCAACGTCATGTCACTTACTTAAGTAGTAGTAGTATTGTTAAAAGTGATTCGACAGCTTAGGTCATTTCGCACATTGGCTCCCACCGGGAATCGAACCCGGGACGGCTTTCACCAAAGGCAAACGCGCTGTCCACATGACTATCCGGGAGCCTGTCACTTACTTAAATACCAGTTCTTCCTACTTAAATAAACTAAAAAAATGCTAGGGTCTAGCACATAACTAGCACGGATCTCCTTTTTCGCAAAGTGATAACTAGGTGATAAATTGTTACGGAATCACTCTCGTTTGCAGAAATGATAATCCTCGAGGAGTCTCAAATCGTAAAATAGCCAATAGAGTAAACACCATGAATACAATTCCCAATTATTTCACTTGTAAGTAAAACAATTATCATCTAATATAGTGAGGAGATACTGCATTATCTACTTCATAATGGATACCATAAATTCTATACATTATTTGCGCTAGTAAATTCGTACTCGGCCAACTACAGCAGCAAGCAAATATGCCTTAGCTTAGTCTTAATTGGTTAGCTAGTTTGTTTGTTATTTACAAAGCTATTTACGAGAACAGGGAAAATTTTATTTGACTCAAATATTTTTCACTTTTCGTACAAATTGTGTTTAGCCGCACACTTTCTTGTGTAAAGTTTAAGTTACCTTCTAACATTGGTTACTAAAATTAATCATAATTATTAAAAAAAGTTAATTTGCTAACAACTTAATTTCATTATTAGCTATTGAGAATATTATTGATACAACAAAATCTTCTTAACATACATTCCTTGATCAAATTTATGTTTTATTCGACCAAGAATAGTAGCCTGAATACCACACTAATGAATATGTATGTGTATGATTTTAGAAATAGATTCTGTATGTCCAGTGCTTTATAACCTGTCCGGACTGGGCCTTATGTGGAATTGCATCAATTTTACCCGATTAAAGACGTGCTGAATAACACACGTTTTTCCGCAAATAAAAACGAGGAAATAGCTGAAGAAAAGCGCCTTCGCTCTGCCAGTGCTAATTTTTACGAGTTGGAAACGAGAGCGAACGAGCTAATTCCGCGCTCCAAATACAGCGTATCGCCAATGGTGATACGTTAGACGCAGCTCTCTGTAAATAAATCTTGGTGCTATCAAACGGTTCGTTTCACTTAATACTCCTTAGTTTCCATTGAAATAAGTAGGAGGCATTACTTTTGTCGAACTCCCGTCTTTCTTCCTTTGTTCTCATCTCCCTCGACTCTCTTCTCCCGAACCAAGAGACCGAGAGGAGAAGGAGGAAGCGAGTTGGATGCGTAAAAAAGATGCCCTGATCCATATTCAACGCATTTCTCTCCCACCCTCTCCCGCCTCTCAATTCGTACACGAACGCATGCAAACCCGCCGGCACGCCCCTTCGGCTCACGGAGAGGCACAAGGGAAAAAAAGGAACGCGACGCAGGGAAAAGTAAGTGTCGAGGTGCGGGATTTTTTTCCGAGTTGATTGCCCATTGGCGAGACTGTTATTTGTTCGCGATAAGGGGAGAATTGTGGTGTGGCTGAAAAAAGAATAATGGCTATCTCGGCTAAGTATCCGCGCACCATCGCTCCTTATCTCTCCCGTGCGCATTTCCAATCTGCAGTTTCCAACTCTCCGATACCTTTCTCCGCCTTGTTTTTCGTGCCATTAATTTCCAGGTATTGCCCGATATCCCCGCTTGAAGGGCAGGTTGCCCCTTGGTGGTTGTTTGGTGGTCGCCGAATACATTCGTCTCGGGCCCTTCCTTCCATTGTTACTTTTCTTTCTTTGGCCCCTTCGGTGATTAATGGTCCAGATTAGACGGCGTGGAATTATCGGAATGGAAGCTGCATTCATTGCTATCAATATTTCGTACTCATTCGAAGATGAATACGGTGGTGCCGATAAAAACTATTAATCACTCGCCAGTAGCGTTGCAATCTCCTAAAAATATAAGGGTAGATTGCTGTTTTAGAACCTCTAATTAAAATTTATCGAAAATTGAATCTATAGATTTAATGCGTGAATGATATCGGAGTTACTCTCAGAATTACTTAGCGCATAAGCTTCTTTTTCTTTTTTTAATCTCGACCAAATTTTACCGTTAAACGTTTTATGACGATGAATCGCCTTTCTTAGTTGCTAGTTGTTAAAATTTTGTCAACAAAATAGAGGATATTTTCTTTACTGTGATTCTCATTAGGAATTTATTACGTTCATAAAATAATACATCTGTTTCTTTAGATGATGAGGAAGTACCTAAAAAAGACTAACAATGACATAGAGCACAGTTTTTTTTTTAATCTACAATTTAAAATCTATGATCTGGTATTATAAAATATATAGCTTCAAAAAATCTATTTAATATTATGGGTGTGGCTTGATGAATAGCTGAGTGTCTAATCTGAAATCCTAAACTAACCATTAGATTTTGTTGCATACATCTCCTTAACGAGGTCTTCCTTTTGCATCTCTTAGTCCGCTTGCAGTTTATTTTATCCTGTTATCATTTCTATTATATCGATCACCGTCCCTATGGTTCTCATCCTCACCCAAGACGATGCAGGAAACCTCACGGTTACAGTTTCTTAGACGCAAGACTCACAAGAAATATCTATTGAGAAAATTTCCTCTCTCAAATGTATGAACATCACATCTTGCTAACTTATCTTTCTTCCATTTAAAGTCTAAAAATAAATTTGTGTAACTTATATTAGAAAGCATTCAGCATGAAAAAGCAGGAGCTTCTCAAGATTTATCGAGACAGGTTAGAAGCTTCGCAAAAAACATTTATCCTCCATGGATATTGCGTTCGATAACCGTTACGAAGCTGGAATATATGAAAATAGCAGATGGTCGAGTGTTTTATTACTTCAACCGCTTAGAGCTTTATTTAACGATCACATTAATTGAATTAACCGTAAAATTCACGCCATCGTAATGGTCCCGCGAAGCATTTCATCCAAGGGCCGAAGTAGCTCGTGGAGTTGGTAGATGAATCAGATTTGTTAAAATGACAGATCTAATCAACATAATCTGGAACCCTAGAGTCCGATTGAGTGGACTCTTCGCGAACACCCGTTACCTCCTCCCCATTTAACATATGAGCACACCAATCTTTCAGGCAACCAGAATAAACATCACCGATAAAATATACATCGGTCCGGTTCGTCTTTGCGAATGACACAAGAGGTATCTCGCGGTGAAAAATATCCATCGCAAATATTTCCAATCGTAAAAGGAATACGGGTGTGGTGATAATTGTCAACCCGAAATGTTCTCGTCATTTATATGCAAATGAAGTTTTCCTCCCTGCTTTTCAATCATTGTGTCGTCATGGCCTTACGGGTTCCTCCCAGGTTTCGATTCTTCGGTCCATCTCTCTTCTTCCCCATGAATGATTGTCTGATTTAAAGTTTCGCTTCGCAGAACTTAGTATTTCTTGTCTGTTAGTGACCTAGATGGCCTTCCTCTTAATTCCCTATTTCTCCCAGTCTCTCAAACGATGCATAAATAATAATAGTTACAGGCTAATTCTTTGGTAATGGATTCTTAGAAAGCAAATATTTTGAATTCATGATCTTCGAAAAATAATCCTACGATAGATGGAAAAATATCACATGCGATGCATAGCACATTGAATAGATTTTAACTCCAAATCAGTTCTTTTAATATAAATTTTGGATGATTTCAGAGTCATTACGGTAGTATTTATGAAGAATTTGTCATTCTAAGAATTCGTTTTCGGAAAATTTCCTTCGGAGATTTGCTTTCGAAGTATCCGTTTTTGAAGAATTTTTATACTCCCATAGATAATGCCGATCGGAAACTCCGTTTCTCGTGATCATACAATGTATGTTCCAACTCTCCAATTTGATCAAATCTAACTCCAAACTCAAATAGCATCTTGTAAATTCCATCTTTATAGCTCCACCCTTTTTATCCCAAACCTTCACATCTTCATTACATCGGCTATTTTTTTGGCGGTTTGATACGCGTTTCTTGGAAGCCGACCAATTTTGAAGAAGCTGCAACAATCAGCGATAATATGAGGAACGAGATCCAATTGCTACTTGCGATAGAGCCCCGCTGTGCTCCAGATTATACAATACAGGTTTGTAGATTGGAAAGTCGGTGATCCGTCCGTCAGGGGGCCTTTTCGAAACCGAATCGTTTAGCAGGGCGCTCGTTTTACTCGATAGGTAGATGATGACATTGATGGCGAAGAAAAAGAATCTTCGTGCTTCAATCCTTGGATGTTCGGTGATTAAAGTTTCTTAATTACTCCATCATCCGCTCAACGGCATCGAAAAAGGAGCTTTTCTTTTAACAATTATGTCATAAGGAATTTCAATGGAATGATATTCAAAATATTCAACCGCGGATATTTTAATGGCATACCATTCATGATCTAAGTTTTTTTTCAATTTTTCCAACTCTGATTAAGTAATTTGGCTAAATTATCGACCATTCATTACTTAAAAACGCCACAGGGTAATATCCAATTAAAGTAATGAAATATTAGTAACATACGAGTAATTTCAAGAAAGAGTAAATAAAATTAAGGTTTAGTAAACTAAGTTCTGAGAATCAAGGAGAATAAATGCCAAGGAAAAACGGACTTGATAAAAGTCTGACTTGGCCGGTAATCGAACCCGGAATCTTCCTCTATCCGGGAGGCTGCCTTAATCACTGGGCTACCGAGACAGAACATTTAAACAAGCCGTTTTGGGAACTTTGGGTGCAAGGGCAAGTGTGGTTTCGTCCGACTAAATAAAGTCTACTAACAGATTAAAAGTCATTGCAAATACATATTATTGTAGTCAACGAATAAAGCCATTCGTATATCATAAACTAAAGTTATAATTTACGAACTAACGTATTTATTTTGCTATGTCCAGGATTTTAAGTAAAAATAGATTGGTCTTGAATGCCTTAGTGGCATATTTTCCATGAAGTTGTTTTAATCGGTATTGATTGAATTAGTGTGTCTTGTGTTATTTCGAAAAGTTTATTAAATACATTTTACATTACTTATATTTTACTATTTTTGTTGATTATTGGTTTATATTGCACTAGTTCATGACAATCAGCTCATTCTGCTATATCTAGATGAATAGAATATTCCTCATTCGCCTTTTGCTTAAGGATATTAATAGCCTTTATAATTAAGATTTGGCTTTTTGGTACATCGCTCTAACAACTTCCATTCTTTGCAGCCGGACTACTACCGGGACGCACCGCACTTCCGCTGCGTGGGTGGTGGCCCTGAGGGTGAAGAGGGAGAGGCGGGCGGCGGGGGTCACGAGTACAGACTAGAGATCCCGTGCGCCCGCCTCGACTACACGGGCGCGTACTCCGTCATCGCACGCAACTGCCATGGGGAGGCCAAGGCCGTGATCTCCCTGCAGATCTACGCTAAAGGCAAGTGGAGCGAAATAAACCCCAACGGAATACACTACCAAGTACGCATGTACCCCCCTCGCCCGCGGACACCAATAGCGGACGTCAGATGTCTCTTCTGGTCGTACGTCATCCGGAAAGCGTCCTTGGTTCGAGAGGATGTCCGGCAAAGGGTTCCGCCATCGACGATTAGCGTTGATGGCACTTTTGCCGTCACCCATCCCGAAGGGACAGTACAGAGCTCTGTTCCGAGACAAGCCGAACGTTCATCTCTCCGTTCCTCTGCCCCTCGCGGAGCGCTGGCTTCTCTTATGGGATGAGTAACGCTTTCAGGATCAAGACCTCATAAACCACTTTTCCGCGATTAAATTTTTTCCCCTCCTCGCACGCGGAGTCAACGCGAAATAATTGGACGGCTTTCGATATGAGGTCATGCCTCTTCGTTGAGGAGAGTTTTATCGCCCTTTTTAGACGAGCTTTATGGCCGGGATGTTGTCATTCGCGATTTTCATCTCCTCCGCACTCGCGTCGGCGAAATTGATGAAATTATGGGCTGAAGTTTTGAAATCCGGTGATTGTTTTACTCCCGCGGGATAAATTATGGGCCTGCTGAAGAAAGGAGGAAAATTTCCTTTCGATACTTGGCCATGTCGATGTTTATCCTTTACGGAAATGGGTTGCTGTGAATCACTTCGCAGGGTGTATTGGTCGTTGTAGATCGCGAGGAGACGCTCACGTAACGGTTTTTTAATGGGTCATTTGAGGAAGATTTACAACCATCAACGTTCACTCATTAAAGGATAAAATATAGTAACACACGCTGAATTAGTACCGCCTTCAATACTTTCACAGCATAGGACTGAGTGACTCATTAGTTTCATTTCGTTGTAAGCAATGCTAAACAGATTTTATAACTGCGACGCTTAACCCCCTTCCATGTTGTCACAGCATACCTGTTATCCATTCAGTTTTATTTCGTTGGGGATGAAAAAAAATTTCAAACAGCTGCGAAACTTAACCTATGATTTTTCTCAATCCCTAACTGAAGCTGCAGTTTCTCCGAAAAGAGAGATCGTCTCGCAAAACTTTTTGCATATGCGTTTATCAGATAGCACGCTTAGCAGCCGTGCTTGTTACTTAACGCGTCTCTGCGCTTTATCGCGCGTGTTTGCTAAGAAGGCTCATTAAAAACCGCTCCGGACTTTTTAAGGAATGCTATAATGAAAAGCGTGCCATTGAATAAATTTGAATAAATACATGAAGTTCGCTCCGGGTGCGACTTGTTGACTCTTTCATATTTAAATTAATCGTCCGTGTAACTATTTCAAATCTTTCTGGTTTCATTAGGACGGAAGATGCGAGTGGCGATAAAGACACGGATGACCCACTTGTTCAAGCGAAAATATATATCCTTTTATTATAATGATGCAAACATTTAGAAGAAACATTCATACAGATTTGTCTTAATGATGTTAATCAATTCAAATTACCTAATGTTGCAGTTCTCTAGTAAAAATTTACTTCAATGATACACATTTTATTATGCGGAAACCATATTAATTCGTACGTTAGACAATCTTTGCTTTTCTCGGTATTTGTAGATCCTTACAACATGAACTTGCAGTATTCTCGATGTAAATCGTACAGCATGAATAAATTGAAGATCGGCAAAGAAGCGAATCAGCAAAATGTTCGTTATTATTCTATCGGAATAATCTTTCCAATTACGCTGCGTAAGAGCATCGAATTATCTTTTTGCTGCGACTCCAAGTAGAGAGGTTTGTCTTTAGTGGAAACATACTTTTTGCAACGCGCAACCTCCGAGGTTTATTGCCTCCCACCAGTGGTTCCATAATGGGAGCATCTGTTCAGAGTTAGCGCTCGCCTCATCTCGCGGAATAAATTTTATTTTCCTGCGCGGAATTTTTTTATCCACCGGAATAACCCCGTTCCATGCATAGGTTTAATTTGCTTGTTCGTGCGCGGAATCTCTTCTTCCGCTCGACCGGCGAGGGTGTGTTCCCTCGCCTCTTCCCACGGCCTCTTCCTCATGTGCACTTGTTCCCTCCATTTACGGAGCGGTCACTTTGTTCATCCTCTCCCGCTTTCCTTATAGAGACATAAAATGCGCGCCCGACGGCACGTGCATCTGATAAGGGGCGCCTCCCCATTATAACCTTTCTATATGCGATCCCATTTGGGGGAGGAGATTCGCGGGTAGGGTAATCGCCGATTTCGAAACCCCCGTCGAAGGAGCTTTTGAAAGAGTTTTCAAATCCGGTGCCATTCCACTCGTAAAGTGGGGTGAACGCGGGATTGCCACTTCCGGATATGCAAAAAGAGGCATTCGAGGCCAGCGCAAAAACGGGTTAAATTGGTTTTACGCGTTTTCCACGATTATCCGTTTTAAGATTTCGGTGTTTCTTATTCCTTCGCCTGAAACGTAATCATTTTGAATGATATGCTGGTGTGAGTTGAGAGAGAGTGCGATAAGTTTTATTTATGCATCGATAGTCCTCGTCTATAGTTAATTGATTGATTGGCAACAGACAGAGATTGTATTGAATTGATGAGTAGCCTATTTCGTTTAGGTATGTATGATACTCTCTTGGCATGATAAAATCATGAAGCATCAATCAGAAAAGATATTGCCAGGAATAGCATATCGAAAATTAATTTATTACGAATATGAAATACCACAGCAAGTTAGGAAACTAGGTTGAAGGGTGCATTAAACCCCTACCATACGTATATATCTGTTTTTGCCAGAGTCAGTAAATCCTATATGTTTATATTTAGCTCGTAAACAGATCATAATATATTAGCAGATACGTAAAGCCGGGATGATCAAAATTAGACCGACGCTAACTTAAATAAAAGTTGAAGTTAATCAAAAAAATAGTTCAGGGAGTTGAAAGGGAATAATTTATTAACTATGGGAAATTAATGGAATTACCTGAACCACCTCCATGAGTCGAAACCATGGTCTTATTCTAATAAAATATTCTATGGTATTGTAAAAGTTGGTTTCACTTTTGTTCCCGATGGATCCATACCACAAAGTTACTGCTCAAGCAGTGGATTTAATGGAATTAATTAGGGTCCTTGCCTTCTAGTAATCGCTTGATAGCCATCACATCTATACGAAACAATTCAGTAACAAGTCTAAACGATACCCTTACGGTGGATTACTTGAATCAATAAAGTAGCTAAGCAAAATTTAGGAACAGATTACAGTATGATTTCACTCAAAATTTAAATTGAGAATGGACTTTTGGGGTCAAACATTGCCTTTCCAGTGAAGAAAATCTCGTAACCCAGAAATGTATGAAGATGTCTCATAAATAACCACGTTTATTTCCTTGAATCGATATTTATTCCTTATCCATGCAATATTCTTAGTGGTATGACGTAATTTGAATGAGCTGAAAACTTCTTCTTTACTTATATTTTAGAAGGTTTAATAAAAGTTGGGTTGGCTCACGAAATATATGTAAGGCCAACCGATGCCTTAGGGCATAGGTAGAATATCCGAAAAGATATTTCTTCCATCAATAGCCACACTTGCCGTTTTGATTTCATCGCTTATACTTAAATTATAGTGTAGTCAGTCCCTCCGAATTAAAACGCAACTCGCATACTTGCATGTAACATCTACTTATAGGGAGCTTCGGGTCCCATAAACATGTCCGCCGATAGTAATATCAATTAACTAAATTGGATCCTCTTCCTCTCGTACTCCTCCATCATCAAAATAGCCTCATTTCGCCTCTATCGAAGAGTAGCGCAAGCCGCTTCCATATCATCTCTGCGACTGCCTTATAAGCCATAACTCATCCCGAGGCAAAAATTTCTTTCGACCCAACTGACTCATTTTTCTGGAAGAATCTTCGCTATAAAATTGCGGGACGTTTCTTTTCCGTCTTCTCATTATGCTTATGTATTGGATCGTTTCCAGCGCTCCCTCGGAATTCCATTCGGCGAATAAATGGATGTTATCTCCTGCGAACTCATATACTTAGTACAAAGACGTACGAGTATCTTTCTATGACTCGACGTTCCTTATGTTTTAGTCTTAATCGGAACTTCGACTCTGAAATCAATCCCCAGAGGTCATGACGGTCGTGTTTTAGCTGTCATTGTGACCGAAACAATTGTGAGAAAGCCTGCTATTTTTTCGCCTGAAAAGAAATGTCGGAGTTCTTTGCTTGAGGGTCGGTGATGTATTTCGAAGAAATGTGACGCAAGTTGGGATGGCGATACAAATAAGCTGATAAGTGATGGCATTCTTGAAGTCTTAGAATTTGATCACATTTCCATTCTCGGATACACTGATCCTTGAAATCTATAAATAGGAGGATGGATGAATATTATGAAGTAATTGAACAATGCCACACAGAGAATACCATATCGTAATCAAATATCAATTTTGTAGTAGTGTGTAGTGTAGTAAAAACCTCTTATGGCTTTTATTTAAGATTAACAATATCATTTTCACTTCTATTGTGCATACCTACTTTATATTCCTGTGTACCTAAGTTAAAAATAAATTATCGCGTAAGAAGATACTATGATACTCGCTATGATACTCTAAAGTCGAAGAATCAAATCTATCATTCATAGTATAATGAAAATAATACGAGATCCATAACTATATTTCAGTGATAAAAAATTTTAAAGTTGCTTCATCTCCATTGGTTATAAAGCAATAAAACGAAGAGAATATCCATTTTTTAGATAAATACATTTTACTGTAGATTATTTTTCGAGTAGATGAAATTCTGAAAGCATTTCGAAAGTAATTCAGAAGGGATGCATACGCATTAATATGTGAAAATAGCATTTTGATTAAGACGATAAGCTTTATCCGACGACTTCTTGAACAGCCAACATATTTGGAGAGTCCGACGAAATAATTCCAAGAAAAGGCGACAAAATCTTTTCAATGCGAAAAAAATCTTCACTAAGATTATTCATAAATAAATATGCTAGCTATTACTATAAATAAATTTTTGATTAGATGAAATTTCAAATGAATTTAAAGAGTAATCCAGAATGTTTCCTTGAAATATTGCAATGTCGGGCAAAGAAATGCAGACGTGAAGACTATGGAGGGTGCCGTGAGGACAGCGTAGTTGGGGATCCACATTCCTTCGTAAGGGGGTGCTGCTGCCCGCAGAGGGACGAAGCGTGCGGTCCTTCCAGTCGGTGCTAAGTCTCCCGCCGAGAGAGTGGTTTCTGGAACGTCAGGACGCGGACAATGGAAGCGGAGATAAAATATTCGCCCACCAGACCCCCCTCCGTCACCGTACATACCGCGTTAGTTTCCCGATGAATCTGGCTCGCGCTCCGCAAGCTGATCTCAGAGATTAATTTTGCGTGGAATCCATTCCTGGTGAGAACCCGTACTGTTCAAATGCTTGCTCCGAGCACATGCCACCGGATTTTGGCCTTTATAGGAGCGGAAGTCGTGGGAGAATGTGTTGTCGTAGTGGTAAATGGTTTACCGCATTCGCTCCTGTGCATGAGGTGGTATCTGAGGTTGGAATATATGGAATTCATAGAGCAGTTGTACCTCGTAAAGTAAGAATTATGGTCTATATCGCCAGGTTTTGCGTTTGGCTTTATTTCTATTATCCAAGGTACCATATAGTGTAATATATGTTGTCTACATGGCCGAAAAAGCAATATTTTAAAGGGATAGCAAAAGTCTAACGATCAATTTTGCGATTAACTCGGTTTGCATGATATAAATTGAGAATACTCCTGTACAGGCTGAAACGGAGAACATATATTCACATTTCTGGAGAATAAACATCCGATATCTCTGATTCCTGCAGCTAAATGTCTCTTATTTCAGACTCAAACAGACACAAAATCATTTTTCCTGCTCTGTATCGCTAAAAAATCGGCGAATTATTTTGCAGCAATTCCTCAAACATATTGTCCAGTATATACGGTGGTATAAAGTAGATATCTTTATAATGCAGGCTACGATTCCTTAATCCATAATCAGTTTGAGATATTTAAGTCAATTGATTATTTTTAAACACTTCCTTTATCTATTTCATTAAAGTCGTTTATTTTATACTTTTACCAAATACTCCATTCCATATAATAAAGATACAATCCATAAAGAATTCAATAATTTTACATTTGAGTCACAAAAGAGCTCGATGAAGAAATAGATTATTCACAGTCTTTAGCTTTATTATTTAATGATTCTTAAGCGTAGAGTTCTCATCGCGAGAGGAATGTGATAGTTTTATATTTGTGGAAGATGAAATTATCCTCCCTCATCCTGCCTAATATTCAGTAAATATTATTTTACGGGCTTTCTTTTATGAAGACTTTTCCAAACGATTTGGGATACCATCCTAAAAATTGAACTTTGTCGGTCGTAATTCAATCACTAATGTCGACCAGCGCTTTGAACAGGGTTTGTCTAAGCACCTATAGTCGAGTAGACCTTTGAAACATGTGGACTGCAGATAGTCTATATCTTATTCTTACATTTCATATATATTTCAAATTTTTACATATCTGACCTATTGCTATACATCCCTACCTCGCTTACTGAACTATTATAATAATGTAACTATGCCAAATACAGTTTCTTCTCCTGAGAGTGATTCCCCATCACATTTTGTAGGATCGCAGAATTTAAGTAGACAGCGTGAGAAAATTTTACGGAAAACTTTAATTTGGAGGAAAGTGAAGGCCGCAGTTAGCCGCGGGTTAGACACATCTGCTATAGACCTCAATGAAGCATGAAGAATAACAAAGACCCCATTCTTCTCTCGGAAGGCCCGTCTTCCCCGCAAGTCCTGTTGCTCGGTTTCCGCGCCAGTGAGCTCGCCTGAACCGTCAGGGGCTGATTGAAGCGATGCCACTTGGAAGACAACGCAAGGCCTTTTAATTGACACCCCACTCTCCCATTCGCGTTCCAGGAATGCGCGGGATGGGGAGGGGTCGACTCCAAAGGATGTTGCGAGGTCAGGGAGAAGAGAAACGCCGGCAAAAGCGCATCCGTCTCCATCAAACAGAGCCCTCTTGAGGTCGACTTAATCATTTTTACGCGCCAATGGCGTTCCCATTTGACTGTCTTTCGAGCATACGCCGGCGACTGTTTGCGCGCGAGGAAGGGTTCGCCTGGCGCTGGGTCAATGACGCACGGGTCACTTATGCGTATGACCTCCCAGTCCGAGGGTTCTGCCATTGTGTTCGCTCTGACGTTTCCGCGCTTTGTTTCCATCTTTCGAAACACGCAGCCGGAGAAGATATCCCCGCCTGGAATTCGATTGTGGTCCGTCAAATGGCGCATGAGGAATCCCATCCTTGCGCAGTCTCAACTTTGATGTTGCTGGAATGAGAATGAGGGATGAAAGAAATAACTCCTGGCTCGTTGACGTTCTGCTTTCCTTCTGGGAAAAGGCTTCGGGATGAACAATAGTTGGCGATGCTCTCTTGTTAATTTTAGAGTCCACTCGCGTCATTGGACTAATAGATGTTGCTATTTGATATTCCCCGGTAGTTACGCTAGAAAATATGAGCGATGATGGGAATAGGTAATTTGCTGCGATATTAATCATATTCAGGCATTGAACTGCCATTGATGTTACTCGGTTGTACGAGATGTTGATGTCTACGAAATCCTATCTCCTGAATACTGATACCTCTAAATTTGAATAATATATGCTGAATTTCAATGATTAACAGTGTCATGCTATAAGAACGTCAACTTTATTATTTTCCTACTACTCCATAAGGCATTCTCGACTGGAAACCTTTTCAGTATGATTTAATTCCTCAGATGTTCTTAAGTTTCAATTATCTTCCTAACTGTACTATTGATATATAATAATAATAATGATTTTTATTTCACTCAAGGAGAAATTACGCACATATGGATAAGTTATATGTGAGTGAAATATAGGCATCCCCAAAAAAACTAGCGTGGGAATTGCCTTCACTTAATATAACAGCGAATTTTCGACAGCAGAAAATGAATTATAAATAAAAAACAGATTTGGTATAATAACAAAATAAATAATACTGAGATAAATACAAATAGAAGTAAATACAAACAGAGTAAATATAAACAAATTAACATATTGTATATGTTAGGTGCTGAGTAACTAGTATAAACAATAAAGCAAGAAATGTTATGGTTAAATATAAAACAATTGATTTAAATAATTAACCCATTGGCATAATAAAGCACAATAGACACAATAAATATATATGAAATCAACTGAGATACGACCAGAAATAAATTAACATAAAGATAAATTGAAATAATATGCAAAAACACAATAATCAATTTGAAATTCATCAAATTGAAAAATAAAAATTTTCAATCGCATTAATTTTGAATAGCCAAGGTATAAGGTTCCTTGAAAATTTAATTTCATTATTTTATTTCATTATTTCCAATTAATTCTTATACTATTTCGACACTTTCCAGATTTATTATGTTTTTTCACTAACATATTTATTTTCAATTGCAATTTAGCTTAATATATTAATTGTATTTGCTAATACATTATACCTTGAATTTCCGCAAGTCCTTACCTGTTTATTCCAACACAGAGAAAAGGGAAGGGAACCCAGTATTATAATAGGATTAGCAGTTTTACAATTGGTTTTTGTAGAGGAACATTCCACTAAAAAATATACCCGCCTCTCCATTGTACTTCCACCGATTTTATTGTGTGCGATTGTATTGGAGATATTTCCATTGAAAGCATTACATGCCATTGGTTAAATTTTTCGTTTTTTGTCGCTTGTCCTCTCACACCACGCCATGTTCCTGGGGTTCTCTCAACTCATTCACATCTCGGACAACTCACGATGAATATTTAACAGCTGTCTATCGGGCCCACCAACGCTGGGCAAGTTTTACATGTGCAACAGCGTCTTCCCATCTCCGCCTACTTTCCTGACTATCGAAATTTAAGCTCCCGATAACTATGTACTTCATGTATTCCTCCATTCAGTTATTTTCTTTAGGGTAGATCGAATTTTTCAATTTCTAAATCGTTGTGTCTTCAAACTCCCCACTTCCAACTATGTTGTGCCATCGTCGAGTAAACATTCTTGAAACATGTTTTCTGAAATGGGATTGGGGACCAGGAGTTTTTTGTGGAATTTTTTGTGAAGTTAAGATCTATAGATTGGTATAATTTCATCTGAATCAAGATCTCATATCTTCATTTCAAAGGTTTGGTCTTAGGAAACACTATTACGGTCTTGTTATCCCTCGAACTTATCTTTCAACGGGAAGAATACTTCTATCTTTCGAGTTAGAAATTCTGCTGCCTCGAAATGGAATGTAGTCCAAGCAAAGTTCCACATTTGATGTTTTCCTAAATCGCTGATTAATTCTTCTTGAGTTTCCTGAATCATAAACCCACGTCTTTGAGGGAGATGTGAAGTTATATTAGCAAAACTTAATTGTAATAGAACGTAAAAAATACTTTATTGCAGATAAATATATTTCATTCCTAAACATTGTTAAAACTTAAAATTTCATTAGTTTTCCGGGAAAGTAGAAATTTGAGTACTCTGAAGATTTGAAACTGAATACAATTTTGCTTAAATTCCACAAAGCGCCTTCAAGTCAAAACTGTTATCAGTTCAAATTTCTGCTCACATTGAAAACGCTAAAATCCATTGAACTTTGTCGCAGAAGCCTTCGATTCAAATTGTAATACATTGGATCAATTTTTTATTTAAACCAGTTTTGAAGGATAAAGTTTACCAATCATGTCTGTACGATATATGATAAATAATTCATGTTTCAATGATTATTGTATTGATATTGGTGAACTTAGAGATTGATAATTTTATCTACATTCATTATTAGTTCTGCTCGTGTATACTGATAACTTCAGTTTATCGCTGGATGTTTACGCTGTCGATTAGCATTGAATTGGTATTGTCTCGCTATCTATATCGTTTGTTTACATATTAAAAATTGATATGATAACAAAAAGAGGTTTATTTCATTTATAAATAGTAACTACGAATAACTTGAAACTCGTATGAATATAAAACATCTTTGGAATCTTTAATTGCTAAATAAATCGAAAATGTCTTAACTTAAATGTCTCGCTTGCAACTTTAGATGAAACTCTTAAACATAATCTTAGCCTACCATAATTCTTGATACCCATCAGCTTTTATCACGAATCAAGTAAGAGCTGTACAGCTTTGAGAAATCTCGTAGAAGTCATGTTCTTGGACCTACAAATTACTCGCTCAACGCTTCTGTTATTCGGACTCACAGAAACACATAAGAAGATGGGCAAAGTAAGATGTTTCGGCAAATGCATGCTTTAAAGTATTTATTTTTTGTGAAACCCCATCGTGAAGTTTTCGAGGTACCACGCTTCCTCTTTAAAACATGCTCGGTGGAAGTAAAAATTCGCATGTTCTCGGACGTCTTACGTGCAAAATTTATTGCAAGCGTCACCCATATGAGGGGTCTCTCTAGATACCGACGGTTGGGCTGCAAGGTCGCCTAACAAGCAGTCTTCAGAAGAATGCAGCGCGTGACTCCTTTGTTTTGCATGCTGCTTCAGTATCGACAAGGACGCCTGGCATGTGCTCAGCTTTTGGCTCTGCCTCTTTTCCGACGCATTGCCACGAACCTGCTTCACCTGACTGCAGTAGAAATCATCGGTGTGATGAAGCGGTTCGTGCATAGTAAATAACCGCAGGCCTTATTAGGCATTAAGATTGAGGGTGAAGATTTTCTTTAAGACGCATGCAGACGTTTCCCAGTGGAATTGAAACATTAAAAGAGTACGTCAATCTCAATAAGTACGGAAGGCATATATATTTCACTTGAAATGGCTAAGGCGAAGAGGCTACTTGAAGTGATGAGCTCCACCTTAATCCGTATACAGAGAGATTCCTAGAGATTCATTTTCAAATAAGAGAAAGAAGGGTTATAAACAATAACTCTTTATATGATACCTTATATGATGGCCTCAACTAATTATTCAATGACGATGATAATAATATTACCGATTTATATAATGTTGAAAGGCGATATTAGTTTACCTGCTAAAACGCATCGATTGTGGCGTGTGAACGTGAAACAAGTATACCTTTTTAGATACAAAGTGGAAACGCTAAATTTCTAAAAAAGAAAGCCCATTCAGCTGTCCATAAATATTATAATACTTCTTCATAACTAAAGGTCGAAAAGTTTGCCATGAATAAAGTACTAACAAACATATATTAATATTTTCGACAAAATTTTGTTATTTGTTCATCATTTACGTAGATTGCAATCACTTAATCAAATTAAAAAAGTTGTATTATAATTGACATATGTTGATCAATTCAATTGAATGCACTTATCTATTTTTAAATAATGGATCGCTTTATGCTCCTTATAATACAATCTTGGTGATAAAGATCGATAGCTCTTTCACACTTTCAGCAACAATCCGAAATTCTCTTCCCCAAAAATGTCTTCTTTAGATATACATTTTCAAATTTTCATCGTAAACCTATAGATATCAGATTGGACGATGAAGTAACAATATCTGGTTTAACAGTTTTTAAGTAGCAGTAGTATTGTTAAAAGTGCTTCACCATCTTTGTTCATTTCCCTTGTTCGCATACGCTTCCATCAGGAATCGAACATGATCAATCAAATCCTACCGCTCTCATCTTTGCCTATTTGTCAATCCTGAAACCCGACACGGCTTTCGAAAATTCTCTTTTCATTGAGGGAACGCATCCACTGAAAGCACCTTGTGAATATTTATTACGAAAGTGCATGTAATCTCGTATCACTTCCTAGCGTGGCTTGGGACAGCCATTGGTCTGACGCCGACTCATTCTTCGCTAGTTCAGCGGCAATATCGCCACCGTACGTTGTGTTGCTACACCAGAGCTTCAGTTCGGAAGCTTATTGTTTCTTTCATGGGTGATTTAAAAACAAACTTGTGCTGTATCAAGGATTTTCGTTTCTCTGCTGATATATACAACTGTTTACTCTACTATGATTGGCACGGTTGCATGAAGTCTACTCGTAATATCTGCAAAAATAATAAAAAAATAATATTATTCGTTATATCTTCAAGCAGTACCATGTTGAGCACAGGATTTAAATATATTAATTTGTATCCCTCAATACCTCCTCGTTTCACAAGTCATTGGATAATTTTTCCACTCCTTTTATTTTGATTTTTTATCCTGGAAAAAATGCATTTCCATCTTGTGTGACCACAGCAGAAACAGACTTTTATATGTTTAATTTTCATCACCATCGTTTTTCCATTGAGATAAAAAGATTACCTAAATCTATGTGGAAATAAAATCTTGTTCGAATAAATTCAACCCCAGTAGCTAAGAAGAGCTAAAGATGCCTTTCTAAACTATTTCCTTCTTTAATATCCCCTCTCCTTGCATTCCTGCATCACTGTCTGCCTCCTTCCCGTCATGCATCTGTCTCTATCTCTTATGCTCATATCCACCTTCCTTGACCCTAACCTCTCCGCCTCGCAACCACTCTGCTTCTTTACTCCTTAATTTCTCTAACCTTTCAAAGACTTGCGCGCCATTAATCCTTGTCCAATCTCGTAATCTTGATCTCTTCATCTCTATCTCAATAGGCGGAGAGATTCGCTTTATGGAGTACCCAGTTAGCAGCATAAATTCATGCTATAAAATAATTACTAGAAGTTTGAAGAATTATAATAGATACCCAGGGTGATCTATTCTACTTTAAGTAAACTACTAATGAAATTAGGTGCTAATCTGATGGAGTCCGAGTAAATTATTTTAACCTTTTGATGTCCAAACTGCAGGAGCCATCTTAAGTTTCTGAAATGAAATTTAAATTAACCCATTAATCAGGAAGATAATATTCTAGACGATAAGGCGCGCAATTAAAATGGTTACTTCTTGGAAACATTAGAGTCACTATTCAAAGTCAGTGCGAATGTTCTTTCAAGCGAAAAAAAATTTGAAGTGGTGTACCAAGTGTACATTACATATTTTATAGAGGTTAGAGAAGGGTGCATAACATTCTGAAATCTTCCAATTATCCCATAAATTGTAAGTATTTGTTTCACTTCCGTCACATACATGAACATAATAACTTGCCGTTTGACGCTTAGAATTTCTTCTCCGTTCTTTAAAGACCGTCAGCCAACAAATTCATCGAATTGATCTCAGCCTTAATTTCACATATTGCTTTAAATATTTTTCTCAAAGGACTCTCGTCTACTCTTTTTACATGCCAAAACAAATGCAAGACTCTCTTTTGAGACTCTTTCGTTCATCACTTAAACGTTACCACCGCAATCACCTCTTGTTTTCCTCGTAAGCTTCTCTCTTAATTCGATTGCATATAGTTTACTCACGCGCTTCTTTCATTGCCAAGTTTAGATACCGCACGACAGTGAAGAGACAAATACCAATCCCTTTCCGCCTCGGAGACAACTTCTAGTCGGAATAGTGTCAGCATGCTGTTTATAATCTTTCTAGCATTGTCCATACAATTTGAAATACCTTTACCTTTTAATAGCCATCTCCAAAATATTCCGGCCAAAGACTTAGAATCAATCACAAGCTGAAGCCACAATTTACAGCAGAGATGAACTGTAGATTCATCGAAATTAATATGTATTCCCTTTTTGAGAGGTAATTGTATCTATAAAAGCCTATTCACTTAACGATAGTGACAAATGTTACAATTTTTGGTAATTAATGCTGCTCAACACAAAGTGTTCATGATTTTGACAGTTATTTTTAAAATTTCATTTCAACCAAATAAAGTGATGCTCTTGCAATGGTCATCACTATTAATAAATGCCCAATTCACAACCTATTGTTTTATAGATGTTAAAAAAATAATTTATTTTAACGATGAAGTTGGCTCGATTCCATGATCAAGTGATATTGCTTCAAAATTGCCTATAATATATTATTATTATGAATTCTAAACATATATATTTTCATAAATATTGCTATCATAATACAAGTAATCGTTGTGATGAAAATAAACGTTTGACTAGTCAAAAAAGTAATGTTTATAATGCTGAAGAGCGCTACTTCGTGGCACACTAAAGTAGTGCGGGGTGCCACACTACACTGATGTGCCGTGAGTAAGCTCTTGGGGTGCCGCGTGTTTACCAAAGATATTTATTCCTGAAAATAAGCAATTTCCTCTGTGTTTTTTTTCTTTCTATGAAATTTCATGATGAAAGAACCTGAATATTTTATTCCGTACCAGTATTGGTCTTTTTTTCATTTCAAATTTCGATGAAACTATTTTATACATAGTTAAGTCTGTCGTGCTGCTAGAGTCAAAATGTGAGTTTTCCGTAGAATACACAAGGTTAGGTAACACTGCTAGCATGAATGTACACTCCTGGCCAAAATTAACGCAGCACCTCCCTAGCGATCCTTACGGCCGGTGCTGCGTTAATTTTGGCCAGGACTGTAAATACTTAAGCGTGGTTATCCATTGTGATTATGTATAACAAATCTATGTCAATAACGTTCAAGAGAGTATATATACATTGCAATGGAGATTTTTCCTTCATTTTGTTATTTTCTTATAGATTTTTGGACTATTCGTGGATAACATCATCTCACCCGAGAGAATACAGGCAGAAAAAGTGAAGGAAGACGGAATATGTTGCTTTTACATTAATTTCTACGAATCATCAGCATTAGTTCTTGCGAAATGCGAAGTCTTTCCACCTTATGGTAGGCAGCCATTACATCGAAAGTTACCGCATCTGAAATTAATCTCGAATAATAACGGCTTGGTTCGTAATACTTAATGGGCATAAAGTTTTCAAGAGAATATCAGGCACGCAAAGGTCTTAATGAAAAAACTTCTTACTGTCTACATGCCCATTAATACTCCTTTCCAGGGTACCAATCAAGACGTTTTGCTGATCGCAACCTTTCGTCTTGTCTTGCATCCAACTGCGCAGTCTCTAACAACCGCAGAAAATCTCTTTCGTGAACGTCTTCCAATCCAAAAGGCGCCATTTGTCATCGGTTAGAGACCGACCTGCGACAAGGACCAGCTTTCTTCTCGAAGTCCACGCCTCTCTCTGCGGAAGATTCCGAGAACGAGTTCTGCCCCGATTCTTTGATCATCCTTTTCCCTCGGTGACGACGACTCTTTCTTAAATTTTTAATTACTGTTAAAACCACTTTTAAGAAGATCATGTTTCTCGCTCTTTTTTGTTTTAATCTTCCTTGTCATGCAGCTGACCGCATACACCCCCTCAATTCGATTTTTTTTAAATTTCATGCCGCAACTGTCATTTCGATCGAGTTTCACATTTGGGGTATACATTTTTATCTTAATACTTATACATCTCCGTTGATAGAATCGAAATCGTCGATGTAACTTGAACTTCATTTTATGGTACTTTTAATTAATGTCCGTGTACACTCCGTTAATTCAACTCGGCATATTGATGTACGTCTGTTCAATATGTAAACCAAGAATTGATTGAATTCACATATTTTAATTCTTCCGTACCAAATAATGAATTTTTGTAAAATTCGAATATTTTATGCAAATTTTCCTTTAAATATAACAAATTATGCTTGAAGACGTGCCGGAGTATGCTCTAAATAAAATTACCAACAGAATATGTCTGTAATTTGGCTGTCAAATCAGCCTTTTTAAACTCCTTCTTCCTGCTTATTTACTCCTATAAACGTACTTTAGAGAACTATTCTTATTTAAAAGATAATCTGAAATCAGTTATTTTTCTATTGACTGCAAAAACACAGCCTTACCAGACGATTTGTAAAGTTTACTTTCTTGCTGATTCAAGAAGACAAAAACTAAAATTAATGATGTTCTTTTTTTAGAACGGTTTGGGTTACAGCGAGAAGATAAATATTTCTTTAGCCTACTTATATGCGATGTGCTTTGATTACTCAAGTACTTGGCCTCATAAATTGGATTCGACATCAGAGTTAACCTTTGAATCCATTTTTGCCACCACCACTGTGATTTCGACAGCTATGAACGGGCTATTCTCACTTTGATACCTTACTTTAACTTTTCCACTCTTCTCAAACTCTTCTACACCTACATAATTACCCTGCAAGCCGTCTTTCGACGTGATGCAACGGGTGTAAACACCGAGCGTTTGGGCTATTTTTCAGTCTATTATTGTCGCGTATAGTTCGCGGGAAGAAGGAATTCTTAGAGCGATTCGTCCTGGAATCTATTTCTCTTAGTTTACGCTCTTTGTCGAATCGGCCAAAATAAGAGGGAGATCGCGTAATATCAATTATATCTTCGGCAAAATTATTTAGTATTTACACTGAACTTATCTAGTAAACACAGCCTAAAATATAGTCTCCTATTTTTGAAGGATTCCCAACTTGCGTCAGAGAGCATTTTGGTAACGCTAGCTTTTTTGTCGTAGCACTTTTTAACAAAACGTATCGCTTTCCGTTGCACTTTCTGGAGCTCGAGGGTACATATCTCGTCCACTGGATCCCATATACGTGTATCCCAGATGGGGCCTAACTAAAGTGAAACAGCATCGCTCTCTAACCTTTTCATCACATTTATCGACAATACGTCTTAAGCCGAGCTTTTTAATTGCTTAACCAAAACTTTCCCGAATGTGCGTGCTCCAGTTCATGCTATTGGTAAAAATTATACCGAGATATTCAACTTAGTTGGCTACTTTTATTTTTGTTCCGTTAATTCTATGTGATTCATTCTGGTGCAACATTTCTCTTTCGAAAAAATTTACCACGAAGCATTTGCTTGCGTTAAGGTCGAGTGCCATTTTTCGAACCACCGTTAAAAGCGAGCAAAGTCGCCTGATAGAGATTCCCTGTCTTCCTCGCTTAATATTTCTCTTATTATTCTACTCATCGCCATTTTAATTGCTCGATTCCCATCCACCTTCATTTGTTATAATGTCATCACTATTTTTACACCTCCCAATTCACTCCTTCGCGTGACTCGCTTTTCTCCGGCCATGGCAAAGAGAGAAACTCATTCGTTTTGTTCATTTTCGATTTTCGTCTCCTTTCTCCTTCGCACTCAAGACAGAATAGGCCGTCGCTGAGAGAATTTTATCTTATTTCGTCCCCAACAATGGGATCCTAAAGTGGGGAAATAGGGTTGCGAAGGCTGAAAGGGACGACCTCTGAAGATTTATAATTCACTGTTATCAACGATTCCAATGGAAATGTACAAAAGAAATTGGTCAGCGATGAGAATGCGAAAAAATCTGTTATCTTGTCTCCTTAGAGGTGTACCTCCTTCACCAAATTAATTTTCCTGTCAGTCTATTACAATGTTGTACTACCTCTTTTTATCATGGCATTACTTTGCTTTTTGAGAAGAAATTAAATCTTAAGTTCTTATAAGGAGATCTGAGATACTTCACTTGGGTCGATTAATCACGATGGGATGATATTAAATCCATTATATGCAGATGAAGATTATCTACATGATATGATGAAATCGAAAGAAGAAAAGTTGCGGAATTACATTACCAATGCCCCCCTATTTCTCCTCAATCATCTTTGAGCTACACCTAAAAATATAATGTTCAAGTCTTTGAAATAACACAGTTTTATTCCGTTTATATTTATGAATTTTTGTTGTCTATTCATACTACCCCTATGAAACCATATAGTAAATAGAAAATTTGAACAAAGGTATGGTTTACTTAATAATTTCAGAGAAAGCTCGTCCTCGTAGAACTTAGCCTATTTAAGGCGTCCAATAGCCCGTTCAAACATTGCGAAGAAGATCAGGGAAATAAATGCTAGAACAAGTCGCTTCAAAAAATCATTTTTCCTCGAACGACACGAAAGTGATCAAATAGGGAAATTTAGCTATGGTAGATAAACCGTCTGAAAATCGTCGAAAGGCGGTTTGCAGGCTATACATGTAGATAAAATTGAAATATGTATGAATCAAAATCATTGAGTATTTTTTCTACTTTTTATTTCATTGCCAGCGAAAATATCTGATTTACTATCAAACTCTAGATCAAGGAATTTTATGAGATGGAGAAACTCTTAATTAAGAAGAATGGTTTTAACGGATTGATACATTTTTAACCATATAAGTAATAGACTTAATGACTTCCTTTCTCGTTTAACTGCAATTCTATAAGTTTGTATAAAGAAAACGATAGCTAATAAGGTATCTAAACAATCGTTAACCATCCAATTATTTTCATCTTATATTGTATTATTTTAAATGGTTATGGCTCATACATATATTTCTTACTAATACCATGCTTAGATCTTCATCTGTCTAATAAGAACCATCCAGCCATCTATACATACCGTCAAATATTTAACAATCTCTTCGTAACATGACGAGCAAACATTCATCTTCAAATACGCTGCGGCTAAAGTAACTTATTTTGACGATACGTCTGAATCAGATTTAAGGGTCGCATATAAGGTTCAAAATATTTCTCTTGGGAGCCACTTTCGGCGAGATTTGTTTGCATTGAGCAACGACTCCGGCCGTAAAACACGGAAAAAGTCCTAGTCATTCGACGAAAAGATGTTTACCATGGAGCAAAATAAGCATTCCTCACGTCAAAGAGATGACGCGGGGAGAGGATGGATGCGAAGGAAATATGAATGACTAGACGGTATTTATACTAGACCGAAACTACCAATGACGAAGTACTGAGTCACTAGCAAGATGCTGAAGTCGAGTGGCGAGGACACGCAAAATTAGAGCTTCTAGTATTTCAAGGAGCCATAGTAGGGCCTAGATATCAATCGATCCTGGAGAGAGGCTCTCCATCTCGAAAAATAAATAGTAAACAGCTCTCTCCATTCAAATGAGATGCCTCCGCCCCCAAAGCAAAGCGTTCGAGATTCGCGGAAGCATTAAAGCACCGAGGATCCCGCAGCCATCGGAGACGATGATAAAATAAACACGAAAAAGGGATCAAGGAACTGTGGTCGGTTTTCTGGGGAGGAGATGCGTGATGGGAAGCTCTTTGCAAGTTTATGGGTGCGGCTTGAGTGTGCGTGGGTGGATTTGAATACATTATTGGAGCTGGATCAATTCGGTCAAGGTATGAAAGGGAATGAGGTAAAATAATTTGAATGGCGATTTCGAAGTTCAAGTGGTTTCATTCGATAGAATATATAGATAGATTCTAGGCGCATGCTCATTTTCTAGTTTTCGCCATTTCTCACAATTAATTCTGAGAATTTTCCGATATTGACGTAACAGTGTTTACATTGACAGAAAGGAAATAAGGATGTATATTTTTCTTCATTGAATCTATATTAGTAGGAACTATATGAAAAATAACGAATATAAAGTACATATACCATTTCCAATCTATTTAACTCAGACACATGATTGAATACATTATTATTGACAGTTATGAAATTATATTGATTTATGATGAGTGAGAGATGTTGAAATTTGCTTGAGAAGGCTTGCGCGTGGAAACCGAAAGATAAACAGAATTAAAGAATAGCGACACTAGTTGTTTACCCAACATGTTTATCTTTATTCATTATGTTTATCGAATAGATTACATCTGTCAGGCAATTAGTTTTATGTTGATAAAATTACTCGGTATATTTTAAGTCTACAAGGTGGTTTCATTCAGGAAAATATATACAACCATTATCATTTAAAAATGAAATATATAATGATTATAAATAAGTAAAAATTTACATAAATAATTGAAACAAACTAAGTATTTTCACACTAATTAGTGTGGAAAATACTAAATTCTTTTATATTATTTATTAAATGGCATTCCACGAAGCACATCTAACCACATCGACTAAACTATTTTTTTTAAAGCCTTTAAAGAAACCATAAAGGTATTATGAAATAAGTATTCTAAGATCTTTTTAAACTATTCTAACATAACACATTCATATAAAGGTCATCTGTAGTTACTAATTGACTTAGTAGAATAAATAGTAATAAAAGGAAATTAACTTATAATTTCATGTTTGAGATTACTACGTTCATCGATAAACTTGTAATGGCCACTTCCCATTTTCAAAACAGGAGAGAAAACATCGGGTATAACTCCGGTACCTCAAAAATCTGGGGTCCGGACCAAATGGTCCACTCAAACCCCTCGGGTGAAGTCTACCTGTTAACGTTTCGATTCTTCGAAAGACCAGCAGGTTTTTCTGATGAGGAGAGTGAGATATCTAGCGGTTGATAGTGAATACGATTATTCTTCTACAGAAAGATAAAAATACTTGCATAAGTGATGGCATCCCAAAGCAAACAGATCATAAATTCTTTCTCGGAGAAGATGGAGCAGGGTGGGCCACCTTTGTGTCGGTCGGCACTGCTCTTGTGGAAGGTTTAATACGTAACGGTACAAGTTATCGTCATAATTTAGGTGGAAAATTTTTCATCATTTATCTCTTGGTTCTTTAAAATGGCCGTTTTCAAGGGATGACATCGTTTAGAAATGGAGCTCGCACATTTCACATTCCCGTCCGTGATTCTAGAGAGGCGGGCGATAAACTTTTCAACCACGATGAATCCATTTCCTCATAACATTTGCGATATCTTTCGTGAGTTTCTTTTCCACGTGAAGGGTCATAAACTCGGCGATAAATCTAATGGAGTTTTGGGACTCGAATCTTGAATTCCTCAGTACATTGATTCTCGAGGTCTTTCAACGTAAGTGATCCACTTATAAGATCGCTTCAGTTTTAAATATAATAAATGAGTTATTCCCTCGATGTTGACGTACATTCTAACGTCAGGTTTAATTTGCGTCGCTGATATGACGCTAACGCGTACCAATTAAGCGTGAATAATCGCTGGCTTACCAGATTTCATCGCATTAACCATAAGATGCGGCGTTAGTGATGTGAAAAATAAAACTTTCCGAAGACATGACAGGTCCTCTGCGGGAAGGATTTTCGAAACTCATCTCCGTAACGCTTAGAAGGTCCTCCGGAAGGTCCTAGATTATGGGATGTGATAAAGACCATGATTTTGAGCGAGGAGTGGGCGCGAATCGACGTAGGCGTGAGGAAAGTGGGAGGATTGGATGCGAATACAAGCGCGAGAAATTTGAGCCGGAAAAGGGTGCTTGACTGTAAGGGGACAAAAAATGATGACTTTAAGCAATTGTGATGCTAAATAATCATAGAGATATATGATCTTCTACCTTTGTTTATTCCCTATCCTATTAGGATAATATTTCCCGATTTATCTCATTTGCCTAAAAATTTAAACAGCTGAAAGATTTAGAGGTACAGTCCTGTGAAATACCTTCAGTTACTTGCTATCTCAGCTAACAAGCCAAAAAACCAAATAATTTTCAGATGCACATCACTTTTTATCGATCTGGTCTAGATTTTATCTAGCGTTCTATCATTTCCATGACGGATACAGCAAGGAGGTAGAATTGCCATTTTCAGCCTAAAATTAAAGGTTCTCCGGTGTCCTATCTTGTTTTCTCAGAATACGGGTAATGAGAAGAGGAGCGCCGACAAAAACGGCTATTGGAGATTTTAAACCTTTAATTCCTTAACAGCCGTGTCCCAACGTTCCTATCTTTAGGTTCAGATTTTTTAAAGCATAAAAACATTTTAAAAGTTAACGAAATCGTCTCGGCTTTAACTTGATGGTATTCCTTCGCAAAAACCAAAGAAGTTCAAGCAACAAAAATTAATGATTTGTTGCTTGAAAAGCATAATCTATTGTTTACTGTGACTGAGGGTAAACCCTGTCCGTTTAAGAAGATAAATTTTTGTTTAGATTTCTGATATGAACAAGCATATCAAGCACAATTAACGTAATATGAAAATAGAATAATGATAAATTATAATGTGCCTAATTGGTCTAATGATTTATGTTAAAGCAGATTAATCAGTGAAATTTCTATTTTGTTTAATGAATTACTGATTGATATGCTATGTTTAAGTACTAAGTGAAGTTAAAAAGAGAGTGAATAAATTGTTATATGAAAATTTTGTGTGGAATTAAAAGTATATATCACATAATTGTTTTTCCTAATTCATATATAACTGAAATTTAATAAGAACACATCCCTTATGTATGGTGAATTTTACTTAATTTGATAATCTCCAATTGTGAGACTTATTATTTGATCAAAAGAATGAGAATATCTAAGAAAAAATGAGAAACAGAAACTGCTTATTAAGTTATTCTAATAAGCTGATTAAATTAATGAATAGAATATTTAACAAAGAATATGTTCATTCTCCTTTCTCGTCTATATTCGATGTTTTCACAAAGGAAACTCAGATCTTGCTATAGGTTTGATACAGAAATCAATCTATTACGCAGCCGTACTTAAATGACGTAGGTTCCCAATTGTTTGCATCAGAAATAAAATGAGCTAAAATAAATGCATCGGTTAGGAAACAAAGAGAGAGAGAGGGGAAGTCTTGGAGACGAGGTATTACTTATGATGTGTGTGTGTCTCTTTGACTGGTGACCTTCTCTCCGAGGTGAATGCCTAAAAGGATGAATATGAGTAGAGGATGTCTCCAGAGATTAGTGTTACGCCAAACCCCGCATATCTTTGTGTGTGGAAAGGAGAAGCCTTATGAAAACTGGCCTTTTTCTGATATATCTGACAGCAGGACTAACGGTGAAATATGTGTTCGCCTTTGAATGTGAGAGAGAGAAAGAACTACGTATGGTTGTGCTTAGGATCTGCATATAGTGCATCCGCTATGATACTTCTCTGTTACATTCTCAGTTACCGAAGGAATGAGTTGGGTTGTCATATTTTATACCTATGTAAGGAAAGAAAAATTGGAACACGCCAAAGAGGTTCGGAGCGCCGACAAAGACCGCTATTGGAGATTTTATACCTCTAATGATAGCTAATAATTCAATTCCAGTTCTTTATTCTTGCATGAGTCTTGGTCTTCCATGTCTTGGTCATTGCAGTCACTCTTCTGTTATTTTGTTATTTTGCCTGGGCACTGGATTTCGTTTATAAACAAACCATAGCAGTTGAAAAGTTTTTAAATGTGTACGTGATCGAAATCAATGGCACGTTTTGAATGCGTTAATTAAATAACTGAGAATTCTAGTCTAAAACCTAACCACATTAGTGTATGTACCTTTGAAAAATTCATTACTTAAATGAAAATTAGTGATATTTTGATGTAATTACACTTTTTAACCCCTGCCCGACAGTACATGCGAGCGAGCGAATTAGTCCCCTTCGTATTTGATCGCTCAAATCTATTACATCTTTAGGGGCTTTCTGACTTAATGCTTATCATTCTCATCTTCCAGACATCACTATCTTCTTAAGCTCATGTCATCAAGGTCTGCAGGTTTCTCAGGATTTTCCTATATGCTTCTTGTGAATGAATTAATCCAGAATAGATCTCAGACAAATAACTACTCTTGTCACAGAAAATAAATGCATCTATCTCATTGCACCATTTTGAACGTTTCTTCTGGAAATTGATTGAATTTCGTATAATTTTATGATCCATCTCGATCAGCTAAAACCAGTATTTAATCTAAAACGAGCCGGAAAGATATGTTAATTTAATCCCACCAGATATTCGCTATGAGTTGTCATCCGAAACAACAAAAATTAACTGTCCTTTATAGTAGGAGCATTTCTCGGGTTCTCAACCGGGTCGTAGAGTGGAGAGAATGAACGAGCTCCACTCTACGACCCGGTTGAGAACCCGAGATATGTTCCTGCAACTTATCCACCGGGAAAGCACCAGATCTTTCATTGCCCTTTATTCTTCATTTCTGAGCATATCGAGCTTGATTTGACTCTGGATCGTTTCCTCTTTTTTGTTTAATTTGATATTTTTATTCACTAAATCCATTTTTATTTATTATTATTTTAGAATGTCCCTCCCCTTTACTTGTTTCCGCAGCTTGGGTGTAGGAGGTTTGCATTCATTGCGGGAGATTCTCGGGCAAGTTATAAAACGGTCGAATATCCTCTTTGGAAACATTTCAGTCTCGTAATACACTTATAAATGCATATGCCAAATACGGCTTCTCTTCTTCGGCAACCTTTCCCTTCGTCCCCCTCTTCACGCATGCCGCTTCATCTTTTCCACCGCGGTGCAGTTTGATTGCCCAAGAAGCATCGAGGGGCTTGGGTTTCCGCCTAATGGTGCGGCATACCTCAAATGCCTCTTCGCGATTGACGACCTTGCAGAATAAACGCATGAAGTAGAGCCGCCATAAAGGCTACCGTTCCCTCCCTTTATCTCATCCTGATCGCCCCCACCGCCGAATACCAGCGCTAGATCTCTCCGGAGCGAAATGGCACTGGTAGAGGCGAGAAGGACTTTACGTTCACCGCTCTCCCACGAAAGCAACGCGGCAAAGATGAGAGTTCAAAATTACGAGAGATCAATTTAGCAGATAAATGTCCGCTAACTCCTGCAAAGCACGTCTCGTTTCATAGGTGCCTTTCTCTTGTCTTTTGTTTTCCGGGCTCGTTGGTTTCCGATAACACCTCCTCGCAGTAGCGTATAATTAACGCAGTTTCACATTGAGTCTTGTACAATGACGACTGATGGTGGAATATTTCCGTTGTAATCGAGGTGTCACGTTGAAGTTTGTACGTTCTGGGTAGACTCGCTAAGGAGGTCGTGTTTCGAGTCGAGCGGTTGTACCTCTAGCTCCTCACTGCGATAGGGTTATCGCGATCGGCGATCGTTAGTTGGAAAACTTGGGTATTTTTCGCCCAAACCCTCTGGGGCATGTTGTAAACGGAAGCTTCCTTCTCCGGGAGTTTTACGAGTTGATGCTATCTGTAATTGAATACGAGGAATTTTTGCGTTTTTTCGCCAAGTGAGAAGAAAGTATTGAAAACCTGTGGAGTGCATGGTCGACCGAGGAAATTCCGTCGGATGCAGAAATTAAGAGATAGAAGAAGAAGGAGAATGAATGCGCTAATGAGATTCTGTTGTCCTTTTTGCGATACGCCTTCTTTCTTAAATTTCCTTTCATACGAATGACTTATCATTTACATTTCAGATCAATCGGAAATCATTTCTATTTTCTACTATTGCAGGATAATTTCGTATTGGTGGCTTATTATCGGTTTCCTTGCTGTTTCTTTAAAATTTTCTGGCTCCACAAGTATAATTCAGTGTTGCAGACTTTGCCCTCTAGTTACTCTTAGTTTTAGACCTAATGCAATCATTAAATACAGAATTATCTCAATTTAGTTTTTCTTTAACTCGACACACATTGAAATTTTTATCATAAGATTAGTTGCCAGTTTTTTTCGTTCGGCTTGTGTTAGATAGATATTCCGCAATATCATTCCATGATAATGCTTGAGCATTGATCACAACCCAATGACCGACGGAGAACGACCAAAAAATCGGCCCCTTTTGTGGATATGCTGGTATATAGTGCAAGATAATCCTTATAAGTATCCCATAATAAATTATAGCAATTATTTTCGCTAATAAATCAAAACAAATATTATTCGTACTTTTTCCATGAAGATAAAAGAAGGAAAGAAAATTTGGTGGAGTGAAAATTTTTTTCTTTAAATTATATCACTTTACAATTTTAGTTGATAAAATAAAAGTTAATGCGGAAACTTTACAATTATTTAAGCCACCATTCAATAAATACTGGAAGATATTGCGTTACAGTATAATATCACAATGGCAACTAAATGATATCACCCAATTCATTTGTCTGTCGTTACAATCAGATACGCTCTCATTATGTCTTTCTCATTCAAAATATATAACGTGAGTCTGAAAGTAACAAAGTAACATTTTGCCATGAAATATTGGCCGCCTATCTCTCATTTCACTGGCGTTTCATGCACAAATTGCACTCCCGGTTGCACCAGCACGGAATTAAAGTTCTTATCTTGAAAGTAATATGGATATTAGCCACGCGCTTTCTTAATTTTAAGGGCACTTTTTAAAGCGTGAAATTAAAAGTTTCCACCTCGAAAGGGCCAGTGGTAGCAGCTGAAGGTAATGGATCTGGACACCTCCATCGGCTGCTAATGGACTGTTAAGGGCAAAAAATGTACGTTCTGGTAGATGTTGAAAGTTTTGAAAGTGGACTTGACTTTATGAAGGGAAGAAAGTCGAAGTTTTGGATTTTTAATTAGCTTTGCACTTCTCAAAGTATTTAACTGCCCAAAAAAAAGATACATATCGAATTGAATAACATAGTAATCTGTTACTCTATTAAATGCACTTCATTATTTGAATTGAAACAGCATAGAATTCAAAGAAATGAATGCTTCATCTACTAAGTTTTCAATTTCAGCCAAAAAAATAGTACAAAAGATTACTGGAAGGTACATTTTTACAATTTTTTTGTGTTTCCATTAAGTAGTATTTTTTCCAACGCATTTTATTTAAAGAGTGGCTTTATTAAGTAAAATACGGTGATGAAATAATGTTTGATTATTATTGTGCTCTCTACAAAGTTAAATACGAACTAATCGACTAATTACATAGATTAGTTAATAGTCAAAACAAACCTTTCAATGAGGTATTGATCGAATGCTAACCGTATATTTCACGATTTCTGAATTCAAACAGTGTTTCCCTCCTTATGATATAAAATACTTAATTTCTATGCTCCACACGCTCAACATGATGATAAGTTTGTTAAACTACTGGTATTTAATATGTTAAGGGAACATATTTGTCATAGTATTATTGTAACTAGACTATAATAAATTTTAAATAGAAACCCTGGGTAGTCAATTAATTTATTGTACACATTCCTCATAGTCTAATAACTATGTAGTTATTTATTTACATGTTTGTCATTGCCTACCTAGTAAGTAATACTAGGTATATCATACTAGATAGACGATGACATATATGCACAGTATTCCCCAGTATGGAGGTCCGTTTGATCATCAAACCTCCACTTTTAGCTTACAAGATGGAATGAGGATTTTAAGACAATATGTGGAGTGAAATAAGGTACCTTTGCTTATCTCAGAGTGAAAGTGCAATGAATCAAAGACATCCACTTGAGTGCAGCACAATGACCCTGTGACAATGTCATTTTAATAAGCATCATCCATATCTCCTTTCACACAGAATAATAATAATAATAATAATAATAATAATAATAATAATAGAAGGGCCTTATTCGGAAGAAATTTTGGCTATAAATCTCCTCTTCCATCTAAATCAGAAACTAAATTAATTTATCATATCTATCATGATGTTAATCAACAAAATCACTAGCAAATGTAGATGAAAGATATCTTTCGCCAACCCTACCAAAAGAAAAATTTAAGTAAATATTTCACCATTGATATGGTATCAGGAATGACAACTATGCATGGCTCATTATAAAATTTCATCTGAAAGATCGCATTGCCCGATCGGATTCCTCAGTTCCATCTCATTATTACTCCGTTCCGTGAGTCTATTTCTCCAGAATCGATCATCAAGAAGATGGTCTTCGCGGCCGTTCCGGTTCGCGGGAGGAGTAAAAGGGAGGAGACTCGGCGGATATTTCGAGGGATCATAATCGGCTGTAGGTGGTGATGAGGGAGGAGAGAGGCTGCATAAACCAACTCTCATCAGGAAGGCCGGTCAAGGGCCGCTCGCCGAGCTTTCCCGTTAGGAAGGTCGTTTGGAGGTCGAGTCTTCGGAAGATGCGGGGGGAGAGGGAGTCGTTCGTTAGCGCGCTGGACCAAGGGAGGAGGGGGGAGGAGAGGGGACATTTCGGGAAAGAGTCAAACGCGAGAAAAAAGTAAGGAGAGAGATTGGAGATGGAATGAGCCGGAGACGAAAACAGCCCGGTCGCACTTGGTAATAAACGGCGATGATTGCGTATTTTTCACTGCCCGATCGACTCTTTCGGGCCCCGCGCTGACGTGTAAATATTAGGCCCCGCGTAATTACAAGATACATAAACGCTGAGCCTTGTTCGCATCGCGCATTTGGAGGGCCGTAGAATGTTTCCTCGCCGTGCTTGTTTCCAACTGCGTACGTTACATGGAAAGAAAGTTTATACGTCGTATTTCCGGTGTTATTTTTTAAGCCGCGATAGGTGACATGCTCAAGAAAATCCGCTCCCTCATGTGATGTAAGATATATATACTCGTTAGTTATCTTTCGGAAGCATAGAGTAAGCAATCTATTCCATTCCGTTAGAGGTGGAAGTTTCTAATTTGTCACTATATTTACACAATGTGACTGTTCACTCGAATCAATAGGTGCACAGCCAGACGTGGTTTTTATTTACGTTGATGATGAACTTTCGAAATGCCTAAAATAAGCTCTTCGTTTGATGATATACTTTTTTAATCGCTTGGATACATTTCTGTTGTGTCAGAATGTCTCCTTAATAAATTTCATGTGATACCGTACACATATCCTGATGCTCTCCATTTATTAGTTTTATAAAATTTAATCTCAGCCTTAAATTATCTCATAGTACACACTTTATCCTGAAACCGGTATTTATAAAGACAATGCTTAGAATGTTTCCGCGAAATTCCACGTTATAATTTCCTCATTTGAAGAATTCATCTGTCTCTTTAGCGAAACTAATGATGGAACGTAACCTTAACTTTTCACAAGAAAGCGTGCGTCTAAATCCAAGGTTGTACAAGAAGTGAAAAATAGTGACTTGGCTGAGACTCGAACCCAGGTCTCCGGGCAGGTATTCTAACCACTAAACTACCGAACTACCGTTTGGTTGCATCTCTATCGTATTTTACTTTACCGCCGATTTTTTGAGCTACTCTTACGGTAGAGAATAATCCCAAGAGATTATAATTATCGCTTGTTCAGAGGAGTGGACCTGAACACATTATAATCGTTATTTAGCTATAGATCGCTTTTAATTAATCCCGAAGTTGTTTCGGAGACTTCTTAATGAACGCCCATCGGTGACAAGGTTCCTCGATGAAAGGCTTCAGTAATGGAATTCCTTGTGAGATATAGCCTCATAATTACTTTTTGAATATTCACAATTTAAAGTGGCCATTTTTAATAAACAAGCGATGGCAGTTATTGCTTCTCGAGGGTGATAATATTTTAAAGAGTATTTCGGTAGGTGTGACCACCTGTCTCCCAAGAAAAATGTGCCCTTAGAGCTCTTAAATTTCTATTTTTATTAGGAAACTTACTTTAATATGTGCCATTATTCTTTATTTTGTTTGACATACTTAACGCAAGATTGCCCAATCAAAATGGGAAATTGATAATATTCCTTGAAATTTTGAACGTTTCCGGAGAATGTGAACTCAATCCAACCTTCCTCTCGGTGAGTATATTTTAGAAGTACTTGCTGCTCTGAATTTCGCACTTTCCAGCAATATTCTGTCATTGAATGATTAAATTCAATATTGGAGTTCCCTGATGTAGCCGCAGTGAAAACATTTTATGCAAAATTAGGGAAAGTAAGATTCTTACACTTATCTCTAAACTAAATGTTTTGATTTCTAGAAAGATATCCATAATTTTTCTCTTTGGAAATAGTTATCTTCCGTACTTGGTTCAAAACAAGATGTTTTTGAGGCTAATTAATGTATTTTTAATTTACAAATTATTGAATAATTGTGAAATGAGGCGTAAGTTAAGTTTTAATGCGATATAATCCTCTTAAAATAATGATCCATCATCTATTTCAATTGTAACGACTTAAATTGGTGCATTTTCCGATAATTCCTGCGTGTTAATTCATGATAAACGAGTTACTTGTTCGTATATTTACATCCATAGCCTGCAAATTAATTAAGTTTTGTTTCGCTTTTTAGATGTTGTTTTATTACTTTATTGATTTTATTATCGTATGTATGTTTGAAAATATTTTTTGGTTTTTATTCCTATGAGGTAAGAAGTTACAGAGAATAACTCAATTGAATGTATTTTAATATAATTTCGTTGTCCTTTACTATTAATAAATCATTGAAACATCTGGATTTTAAATATTATTCATCCGAAAAAGTTATGAATTACATGGTGTAGTAAGTACACATAACATTGGTCCTAAACAATATCGGTAAAATTATTCTTCAATCATTTTTGCCTTCCTATCTTGGTATAGTTAGCTGAGCTGGCGCTGCAAACCCTATCACAATACTAGCGTTGAAATCACCGCGAAGTACTCGGAAAACACGCCGTTTTTCCATACCACCGTAAAATTCCCCCCATAAAGTTAGCACGTCCGAGACATTGACGCCGCGATACTAATTCCTTCTAGTCCTACCCAGGGTTTACCAAAACAGATGGTGCGCAGTCGCCTCAGGGTGTACACAAAGGCAAAGGAGGGAAGTTACGAAAGGACTTTTGAGAAACGGCGCCGCGGAAAACAGTTGAGAGTCGGAGATCGGGTTTTGCACCTTTCCGATGCGGTCACCGCCGTCACTCGTTCTCCCTCACTCCCCTCCCAGCATCTCGTCAACGTCCCCTCCGCCCCACGCGGTCCAAATCACGTAAGAGCCACCTCCTATCACGGCCGCCCCCCCTCGCGGCCAAACCGCAAAGCACAATGGAGGAAAAGGGAGAAAAAAGTGGTTTGGATGATGGATAACGGGAGGAAGAGGCGCTGGGAGGAGGGAGTGATTTATTCGTTCACCGGAGGCGTCCATGAAGTCTCCCATCTTCTTCCTTTCTTCCTTCACCTTCTTCTTCTTCTTTCCAGCCTCTGGTCATCGGTTCGTTCCCATCTCCGCCCTCGGAAACGGACTTATTCCCCTCCGCCTTTGCTCTCTTTCTTCGCTCGCACTTTTGTTTGTTCTCATGCACGAATTTTTTGGCAGAGGTTTTTCCCCCGCGCTTCCCCGCCCGCCCCGTGATTCTTTTTTCGTCCAATTTAAAATTCATTTGTCCTGTGTCATCTTTGATGCGGAATTTCTCGGAAGTTTTTTTCTGCTAATTAATAACTACTCCGCGTTCTGGTTCTTTTCTTCTCCCGCTGGTGTTAGAAGGCGTGTAAGAGATTGTTTCCCACGGAAGGCGTTTTTTGTGCTGTTTTTAATGGCTGTTTCACGGCTCGGGTGTTTAATGAAGAAGGACATTAATTTCGACGGTGCGCGCCCCGCTTCGGTTCCTTCTGTAATTAAACGCTCCGCCTTTCGATGCTTCATGAACTGATCCCGGTGGATTTTTTCGAGGCAGCTTCTTCTCTTCGGTATCGTTTCCAATGACGAGTGTTAAGAATGGTAAAATTTCTCCTGGTTTATCCTTTGCGTCATAAGAGCCATTTCCAATTTTTTTATTTAATTCTTAATATTTTTTCTTATTAGTCCACGTAATCACGTCTTTATTTCGAACTGCCCTACAATCCTCTCCTCGGTGCACGGCTGAGGGAACGAAATCACGATCATCATCAACCATAAACAGGGGATCGAAAAGAGGATCTAAAATTATTCGATGCCTCGACATCGATGTGACATTGCCTCGTCTCTAAAATACTACGCAGAATTTGGTCGTTAACTCATTGATGTTGTCTCCTAGTAGTGGAGTTGAATAAAAATGGTGCCTCGAAAAGGTCATATGCGCCGGTTTCTCAGCATTTGAAAACGCTCTTCTCTTAAATAAAAATATAACCTCCTCAGTCCCAAGAATTGATTGAACAATTTTATTTATTTTTTTTCGATTATTGAGTAGTTATTGGTTTAAATTATGCAAAATATTGCAAGAAAAAATTATGAATAAGCCCATTTACATTTTACAGCATGTAGCATATATGCTACATCAGGACTCAAGCAGGACATTTATTTGCGTATGTGCGATCTTAGGTCAATAATAGGTAGGTTTTTTAAGAGGAAAATAACAAAGAGGTACAAAATACTTTGAACACATGAAACATTTATTAAACCTTTTCTATAATATAAAGAATTTTTCTTAAGTTATAACGCCTTTTTCGTAGTTATTTTTTGTGAAATGTTAAAACACAGTTTCTTTTTTCCGTGAAACACAGGAAAACTTTTTCACGCCAGATAATCCAGGTGCAGAAGATGAAGCTTGTCCAAAACTGACATTAGGTTGGAAACTAGAAATTAGAGAGATACTATTCAATATTTTTAATATTATCTAACGAATTCCATTAATAACTCTCTCAGACAACAGTAGCTACTAACTCGTTTTTATGTCTCCAAACCATTCTCCTCCGCTGAATCTCAGCAAGAGGGATGGAATCGTCTTCAGATTCTGAAGAACTTTGGAGTTATTAGGCGAACTGTAAGGTCCTCTTCATCATCTTCCCCAACATCTATCTCGAGATCGGATAAATTAGGGTCGATAGTGTCGATCATTTCAACAATATCTGTTTCCGTCAAAACTGAAATATTTTATGCATAAAATTTAACCTAATTTTAATTTTACAAAATAATTAATACGTAAATAAATATAGCAATCGAAATACAAAATAATATAAGGAATATTGATGTTAAACTTCATTATCAAGAGTAAAAACAGCATTAAAAATTACAAATTCAGTCAGTAAAATATCTAATAATATGAAATATGTTATGAAAATATCATGACTTAAATGTAGAAAAGTATAGGTGGTTGCCTAATGTAGAGTATATGCTACCTCATTAACAACATGATATTGTACTAATTTGTTATTGATTTGAACATTTAATTGAGATACACATCGTACAATTAATAAAACAAGATAATCACAATAATTAAAATCCATTCTTCTTGCCATGGCGAGATGTAAAAATACGTGTCTCTTATAATTAGTGCTGACAAATGTAATTGCAGCGTGGAAAAAAAATGAAGCAAAATCACGAAACGAGCACTGTAGAGCAGATAATACACCCAGTCACCTCGCGCTACAAACGATGATAGCGCCAGAAATAAATAAAGACCGCATGTAGCATATATGCTACATCAGGACTGAGGAGGATAAGATGTATTACAAATAAAATACATCAAAATAAATGTGTTTTTTTTCGTCAGATCGTGTAAAGGTTTAAATAAAAAACAAAATAAAATGAAATAAAATGGGTGAGTAAATAGTACAGAAGCCATCAGATTTATTTTTATGTTGTCTCCTTATGTTATGCTTACGACATAGTACGAGTGCACTCAGATGAAGCAATCGTACAATGGACGAGAGAAAGAGAGAAAATATAAACAAATATGCAAATAGAAAACTATAAATATTCATATAAATTCATACATTCCATACATAACCTTAACGCTATTCCATCCCGGAGTAAGAACATTACACATCTCTTCGATTCACAAAACTTCTAATTAATATCTTATAACTGCACAGCACTTACAACTGCACCTGCACCACAGCCAAATTATATGGCCGCTTCCCCAATTTTCTAGACTCCAATTTGCATCAACGGCCCATTTCAATTGTATCATACGTTATATTATAGTTTCAGAATGATATCATTTCTCACACTGTTCCTTTTTCAAAATTACATTTAATTTAGTTAAATAGTATAGCCATGTTTCATCTGATGTATTAATATTGGAATTTTCTTTACAGGGCAGGGAATGGAAGAAGGCTCTGAGCCCAGAACTATTAGGCATGGGTGAGTAGAAAAAGCAACCTCTCTTTAATTTTAATTTCCCAAAGCCTTACCTTTCGCGGAGGTTCATAAGATCATCAACTATTTCAGGACCGATTACTCAGCCTCCAACGCTGGTAAGCGTTCCTGATCGATTCAGAGAAAGTTGAGATTCATTCTGACCTCGTCAGAGAAAGCAAAAGTAAATTCATTCCGATCAGAACATTTTATAGTGGTTAAAGCTCAAGAGAAACCATGACTCGTATAGTGGCCATTCTTTTGCACGTATTGAAGAGGAAATCTAGAAAATACAGCTAACTGTAAACGTTACAATATCTTAGAGCCGCGATTAGCCCAGTGCTTTCAAAATATTAATTTTTATATGAGCAGCTTTATCATTTAGTGTAATCACATTATTTTTCCCTCATCAGTAATATTCTTATCATTAGTTTCTTACTTTTTGTTAATGAAAACTCGTCTTAAGATATTTAAGTTGCAAATGCGAAACCATTTCCTTATTATGACAATAAATTCCTCCTTTTTCTGAGTTTAATCATTCTGTTCCAGCTATATTTGTTTCATTGCATCCCGGAGCTCGAAAGAATTATTTTCATTCGACTGTGTAGCTGTAATTTTTATTTTCATCGTCCCATTTTCAACAAATTAGTTGTAAAGTATTTTATGTATAAATTTCTCGTTTTAAACGTCATTTGTTTCTATAAATTCATTAGTATATTTTAACTCGTAAACATTTCTGTTAATGTAACGAATACAATTTCTTGTCGACTGCATTATAATTTCCAAACACGATTTGTATCTTAGAATTAAGCCAGTTGCATTACCATTTCTTATTTAATTAATTCTTTTACTATTTCGACGATCAAAATATATATAATATATAGGAATATATAGAAACTATTATTCAAGTACTATAATACAATTGATAAATTGCATTAATAGATGATAGAATAAAATTCATACATGGGAAATATAATAATAAAGAGATGGTCAGAAATTTTCATTGCTTTATTTTCCCTCATATTAGTCTACTGATTTTTTTCTCGTTGCTTTCCCTGTAGAAATCAAAGCAGAAACATGAAAACCCCATCTCTTCTCTTTCAGTAGTTTTTTAATTGCTGCGAATCCGATTGAATTTGATGAATTTTTATTTCCCGAACGTGATAATAACTCCTAAGTTTGAGAGAGTTGTTGAAAGTCGATTTCAGCCCCTGAGGGGGGGTGACTTCACTACATTTTCAACTTACAGTAAAAACACGCCGCTCAGGGAAGGGACGCTCTTCAGTTTTTTTACTTCGTCTTACTCTGAATCATCTCGCGGAGTATTATGCTCTCATGAAAGGAAAACATGAGCCCGTTATATGGCCCTGTGCTTAAATATTATCAATGAGATTGTGAAATGGAATCGGATGGCTTATTTTTTGCGCCGTCTCATCAAATTGTGGCGTGACGTCATCTTTCCATTCGTTCTTCCTTGAATTTTCTCTTTGAAATGCGGAGAAAAAACAAATAGCCTCTTAAAAGGAACAGAGCTCTCTCTTGTGAGCGAATTTCACAATTTTATGAATAGGATTTTACAGAGAAAGGCTAAGTTGTACAGGAATAAAATTTCTCGAACTTTACATCCATATCGTTGTCAAATTTTTCGCCCAATATTATTTACAACATGGCATAAACATCTTTGAGCTATGAACCGTTTTCTTAGAGCTTGCATAAAAAAAGTCCTGACTGAATAAAATGCGTGTATGGAATACCTATAATATGGCAGATAGTGGGTCTGGCAAACATGTTTATCGTGATTTTTAATAGGTAGATTGACAGTTTGGACTCAATTGGCCATCGTCGTCTCCCTTTCTCGATAAATTTTTATTGACTATAGTTAGTAGATGCACAAAAAACATTGCCATTTAGCGATTTGGTGCATGTTTTCATTTTTGTTTGGTTGCATATACTCTCCAGTTTTGAATTTTCATAGATAACGTTTCGGGGAAGGTGTTATAGAATCAAATGGGTGATAGTTTGTTTAGAAACACCAGTCTATAATGACTTCTTCGTAATTTATAAGATCCTGATTCTTGTCAATTTATTTCATTATATTTCTTTTCCATAAGTATTCTGAGAAATCCATTGTATACTTCTTACTTTAGCTACGGCCTAATCTAAATAAAAACTGGATTATGCAAAAATGAAACTATGTATTCTAATCTAAATAATATGCAAGCTTAAGTTATTTTATATTGGAGAATCATTCATTGACTGCTATTTTGAAACTACTACCGTAAAACTTCAGAATTGAGTTTGTGTCATTATGTGTGTGCATATTTCATATGCTAATAATATACATTTTATTTCATATTCCATATCTTGGGTGTGAAAAATTATCTTCATACTTCATACTTCATATTTGTTTAAATTATTACTATTATTATTTTAATACTCTCGTACCTCATTTTAAAATATTAATGCAGTTGAGTTAATTTCTTTTAAAAGCTATTTCTAATTAACGATCGAATTTAAACCAAGAAGTAACGGTGAACTGATGAGAGGAAAAGTACTGAGAATCGTTGAGTTTTCAAAATCACCATGTTCTTTAGATGAATTACTTGCTGGAAACCTATAATGAAGCTAAAGTCATTGCATGGACCTTGAAGAGCATTAAAATGTCCAAATAGCACATCGTTTACGTCAGATTGCAGTAAAGGGGACGTGAGGGTATTACTAATCGATTGAAGCTATTAAAATTCTACGGAGTCTTTAGGTGATCAAAGGTAATGAAATTTGCTTTGGAACAGCTCCACCTGCATCTTCCTGGAAACCTTTCCTGGTTCACTTAAAGTTTCCTCGGCATACTTGCTGAATGATCTGATGCGCTCTTTCATTTGTACGTTGAACATGGCGTTATATAAGAGTTCCGAGAATTTAACAAAAGTAAAAAGTAATTCGGGCACTGCTATTCAATATCTTCTTTGAGATAAATTATGAATTGATTCAATCGATTTTTCCATAATACGGAAAATTATTTGAATCCGTCTCAACTTTGAAAATTTATGACCTACAATTAATCTTGAGTTTCTTCTACATATTAAAAACTCTCTCGTTTCATTTGAATTTACATTTTGTGGAAAAAAGAAATCACTCTGCGTAATATCAATGGGGAATAGACTAGAGCAGAGACAGTAAACATTCTTTTCATGGGAACTATGATGCAGGATCCCGTATTTTTATCTCCACATTGAATACCAGAGGTGCTTAATCTTCTCCCCTAAGAGTATCAGTACATCTCTATTATATAAATTAGCACTTGGCTATGTGTCGCGATTTTTTTAAATTTCCTTTAGTCAAAGAAGATAGCGTTCATCCCGAACATTTGTGGCTCACATTGTATTCGCACTTCCCTTATTAGTATTAAAGTCAATAAGTCGAAGTTTATGGAATTGGATGGTATCCAGAATTTCAAGAACTTGCAAAAATGAAATATTCTCTTTTATATTAAGAAATATCATACAGGTGGTCAAACTCTAAGTGAAAATTAGCTAAACTTTCTATATCTGTCTAAATAACTTGAGATTGAAGTAGTTTAAAGTAACAAATCACACCGCGCATCTCTGCATGTCTTCCCAGGTTTCTTTTCGTTAATATGTTCAGAAAGATGAAACATTTTATCAAATCCGATCATCCGATTACTATCAAAACATTCTTTCGAAGAGGATATAGGCTGACGCTCTTAATTAAATGTCTAATCTAACACTTGCTCGGAAAGTTGAATATTTGAGCTCCAGTTCCAGTTTGTGCATGGCTTAATCAATCCCGTATGATGCGTGGGTTCTTCGAATACGTTGCGTCTTGAACTCAACTCATTCGTAAGAGTAAAGGCATTTCGAGATACCTCTGGTAATTAGACTTACGTATCTTCACCAAGTTCCATAGCTTATTTCGCCGGCGTCATCGCCATTATATTCTTTCTACTCTAACACCTAATTAAAAATAAATGGAAAAATTAAGCCGCTTCTAGAGAGGAAATCACATTATGTAATCCTCCGCTGCGATCGCAATCGAATCGCAATTATTCGCGCCCTTGGTAATGATGCCATCACCCGCCGAGGGCGCTTTACTCGTTGCCATCCGCGAATTTAATTGAAATTGATTCTAGGTGAAAAGTCTGGTAAGCACACTTCCTTATCAGAGCAAGAGGGGTGGGTGTTCATTAATTAGCAATCGCATCGTGAGGCTTCCGTGGAATGAATGGGAGACAATCCTCTCGCGGTTAACTTTATATTCCGTCCCGTTCCCGCGCCATCGGGTCTCTTTCCACGCACATATTCCCGAGTCATTAACGGAGGGCTCCTCTTTCCACTGCCATCTGCTCGTTTGCCTTCCTCATTATCTCCCGCCGCTTCTTTACCATGGCTCGCACTCATTTTTTCTCCCCCGCATTCCTATCCTCTAAGACGTCTTTATTTCCCTCATACCGGTGCCGCTTTACAACCTCGATCTCTTCCATAGAATCCTTTTTACCTTTGGCGGCATCCCCTATTCTCTTCCGTTCCCGATGCTATTTCTCAGAGAGTGTCTTTTAAATAGTTCATATCTTCCGCGAGACTTCATTATCGTCTGATCAATCAAAGACCCGAACCAGTTTCCACCGCTATTACCCTCTACTCGAATGGTCTTCCTCTCGAGCTGTTTTAATAACCTACGGTGATTACCAACTACCAGGATGAGTAACGCGCCGAATCAATCTACTTTCCTCTATTGAATTAAGAGAAAAATTTACTACTGTTCTCGTTAATTTTCCTCAACTATGTTTGTTACTGTGCGCAACACAATGTGCTAGGTATTTCTAAGCCTTCTCAGGCCTCACGAAGTATCGTGTTTTCTCTGACTGCCTTCTAGTCAACTACTCCCTAATCCTCCTTAGTGGTTGGCTCAAAAATAGTCAACTTTTATAGTTATCTCCAACTTAGCAGTGCCAAATATTACAACAGGCCTCAGGGGACCTTGAAAAATATTTGAGTACTTTGGCTGTGGTAAGTGCCGCTAAATCGAAGGAGCTTTTGTTTGGTCCATAAGCGTGCAAGTGACGAAAGTCTAAAAGTTGATTCGATTTCTGATCTCATCAGATTTTTCACTTCATTTTTTTGGGTTTATTCCAGGTTCTACGTCTTTAAGTGAAAAGTTCAGTTTCTTTTCCATTCTTTCCTATCATCATGTACTCATAGGCTTCATTATCCCTCTGCTATAACGATCGATTGAACTCAACGCTATTTCTTGGGTTCAGCCTCTTTGATTTGTCACTAAAATCAAAATAGGCCAAATGAAGTTTTTGTTCTGCCAGAATAACAGATAGCATACTCATTTCGAAACTTTAGTCTCTCCGAACGAATTGTTGCAGAAAAACTCGGAAAAAATATGTAGATATCTATAAGCAGCAACAATAATAATTAGGCATCGTTTACATAGGATAAAAATATTCAGTAACTAAGCTTCATTCGATTAGCTAAAATATTTTTTATCTAAAATAATCTTCAATATCATTATTATTAGTGTTACCATCTAATTATCAGCTCCATATGTCCGTGATAATTATTTCATCACCTTCATCTCATCAATTCAACATTTCATCACCGAATAAGGTATGGCGACGAATTCCTAAGGTAAAACACTATAATTTAGATGGTTTTAACCAAATTTTAAGCTATAGTCTTTGTTCTCCTGGATCCCACTCTTCGCTGGAGCTGTAATCATCCTTGTTATCCAATTAATTGGTGATTCTTACTCCTCCATAGTTTTAAAACTAATTGTAAAGAATTCTGACCCCTCATTATATTGAAATGAGTTTCGATAAATTGTCTTGTGTGGTCGAGTTCCATAAATTTACAATTCCAACATCTGAATACAATGGACAACTTTCATTTCGGGACCTCCGCACAAGGTGCGTCATCTTCAGGAAACCAACACTCCGAATCAATTTCAAATCTTCGTGGACCGCCCACCATCGGCTCTCTAAATATGTCGAGACACCATAAGACCATTGCCCTTCGAAAGAGTTTGCGTCTCCTTCTCATTAGCAAACTGCATTTCATTTACGGAGGTACGATTTCATTGTCTCCGTTGCACCTGCGCTGTCTTTCCGCAGAGGCATTGCCGTCCATCGTGTCCCTTACATTTGCCTTTGATCTTTCTCTCTCACCTCCTCCGCTCTCCATCGTCTCTATCTGGGGCGGCTCTCCGTTGTCGCAACTGCTGCTGGGCGTGGGATTACCGGGAGTCGAATGGGGAGCGAGATATACCGAGTGGACGGTCTCCCCCGTGAAATTTCGTATCTTCATACGACTCGTCGCCGCTGTCAAGCGAGTGGTGGTTGCACTTTTTTCGAGATTGTCCGATTCAGATCCGCGCCGCGGGAGTTATAAGGCTTCGGCGCGAGATTGCCGAGAGAGATTTGTGAGTATCTGGTAAGACAAACGATTTTTGAAATCCGATTCGTCGGATAATTTGTCTCGGCCGGCCATATTCTTTTCTTCTTGTTTTGAATGAGATGTCAGGATTCCCGCGTTATTAATTGCCTTGTTTGTTTCGCTCGTTTATTACGACATTTTTTCATCGTAACTCGCGCGAAAACCAGTTTTAGGACCGTCTAATATATTGAAACGATTTGCTGTTAGATTTTTACCTGTTAAGGTAAATAAATCAAATTATTGAACGATAGTTTCATAGCTTAATTGACTATCCCTGACAGTTTCACAAATTCTACATTATCACGTCTTAGCCAAATTAAATAATGTAGAATTTGTTGAACAAACAACTGAAGGAAATTTCCTCTTTTGAAGTTCCAATCGACCTAAAAGTAGGGTTGAATTTCCAAAAATAGAGGTTTAAAACTATCCTAAAACGGTTTATTGGTGAGAGCTTATGTTATGACTTGATTAGAAACTTCTACCCCTGTAAAACATAGTTTTGCTAATGAAATGCGCATTGAGTGATTCGAAAGTGGCCGGTAATCCAAGACTTCCCTTTGAATCTGTTTTCATGACGTAGGTAAGTAACGACAGAAGGATTTGGGATCGTTTTAAATCTCTAATTCATTATCAGTCGTGATTAATTTTTATTACTTAAACTTGCAGAGTTTTACGTTCCAGCTGGGTTAATGCTTCCTAAATAATTAGTTCTTTTAAGATAAGGCTAAGTTTATCATCTCGGGTAGATATCTTTCTTCTGTATTTATTGCTGCACGTTTTTGTCACCCTTCAAATATGATAAATATTTTCCAATGCATGAATTTGCATTCTGATTTTGATACTCGATATGATATTGATATGTTATTCTAGTACAGATATCTCCAGCATCATTCTGCCCAATCTCTAAAAGACGGCTGTAACAATTATCATTGTATTAAAAGCAAGATTCGAACTCGTGAACCCCAAATTGCAGAAGCCGAAGCATCTAAACTACCCAGATAAATCAATTATAATTATTTAAAGGATAATTGTTCACCTCTACCTTCAGGACTGTCTTTCCTACGCTCATAACTGGCAAATTATTAGCATCAAGAACCGAAAATGCTAACTCATCGATCAGAACGTTCCTCTTTATAGCGCGGTGATTCATATTCCGGACAAATTATATACTAATAAAGATTGATTCTAAAAACCTTGGCCTCGTGCCTTAAGAGAACTGATCTTTTAAAAATATAGCAACCGAATTTCCAAGTTCTTGCCCGTAGAAATTAAACCATCAATCTTATGACTAATCTCCATGTTGAATCCCACTTCGCGGCTTTAACACACCTTTAATGCTCCAAACCACGCCCAAACTAAATAAATTACTTCGACTTTCAGAGCTGAATATAAATGCCTTTCATGCCACATTAACCTCTCTCAATGAGTCAAGCAATGCATCGACGTTTTTGCCGTGGCTTTTTACGTTTTGCTAAATCACCGTTCGAACTGTATGAGTTTCCAAGACTTTTTCTTACGTTCCTTTTCTTATCGTTTATTCCTCATGCTTGCTTCCGGTGGGGCTGAAGTCGTGTATCCACATTGCCCTGGGTTGTCAGACCACTCCGTGATATCCGCTGCTGCGACGGAGACGCTGTGACATTGGAATGCCAAGTACAAGCGACCCCACCTCCACTGATTCGTTGGGAAAAAGGAGGAAAGGTAAGAGAAATATTCCCTTATTTTATGCAGTTACTAAAATTAACCATTCCTTTTTAATTGAAATGTAATACACTTGATTATTTTAGATATAAGGTTTTGAGGTTTGGGAATTCTTGGAATTCAATATTAACTTTTCAAGTAGATACGTAATATGCACTCACTTATATGGTTGAGTTCCATCATAATTTCTTCATATCGCATATAGTATAGTTATGCCTATACTAGTATATACCGTGTGACTGAAGACTTCAATTTCCATAATGCTTGAAATATAGAAATGACGATTTTTATGCCAAATTCAAAATGTCTCAATGTTGGTGTGACAACTTGCGGTTAACAATACGAAATTTAAAGATCCAAGCTTCTTCCGTAAGATACAAGGTGAGTTGGTTCTGTGTTCAGTGAAAAGATCTTAAATATGCCGAGTTAACTTGTCTCATTATTAAATATCATTCAAAATTTTAATAAAAAAACTCATTCTCTTTACCAATTAAAAACTAGAATTCGAATTACTGAGATTGTACGTCATATGCATCCTATAATGTAAGTATGAGTTCCAGAGAAAAATATAAATAAAATTACTAAAAAACCATACTGTGGTTTTACTGAATTATGTTACCATAGCTTCTAAAACCTCATTTTACCGAAATTCTTTATTTTGAATATGTCATAGTAAACCATGTTTGTCAACTATGTTAAATGTATCGGATATTTAGAGAATTATAAAGCTCGGCGGGATCTTTAGATTTCCTATCCTGAAAAAATCCCGCAATTTTATCTTCCTATATTTAAATAATTTTCAGGCAAAGATCAATTATACCTAAGTCTGAGTCCTCTCAATATTTAAATTTTTAGTTAGTTACGATTAAAACTACACTTCACCGCTGCATCGCATTACTTTCTGCTAACTTCAGCAAAATATATTTAAATATTAATCCAGGTTACTATAATAACGTGTTTTGAATATTTAAGCTAAAAAAACACCCACTTATTTATGAACATCACGGCTACAAAATGAGCGAGAGACTCTATTCGTGACTTGCGTATATAAAATGAAATTTATTTCTAAAACTGCACTTAGAAATTAAAATATACTGTCTACAAAACATTATGTTTATTCACGCGGCCATGGTATCGGTGTTGGGTTACACCAGTGATTCCCAAAGCGGGCAATGACACCTCTCTATGGGTACTGCAGTAATCCATGGATCAATATTAAGGTTTTTTATTCCCTTTTGATCACATTTCCCTTTCTACTCAATTTTACTTGGCTCTATGCAGTTATTAATAATAATAATAAGAGGTCTTTATTTGGGCGAGATTGAGACAAGGGAGTCTCTTCTTACATCCAACCCATCTTCAGATGAGGGACAGAAAGAAAGAAATAGTTAGCAAAAGTACACAAAGAAAAGTAATATGTGGATTAAAAAAACCTAAGCTGAGAGCTCAGGAAAAAAATTCCACTGCAGGAAAACACTCACAAGAAGGGGTGTGAAAAACCTACGAAACCTACAGTTATAGAACTATATTTTTGATGAAGGTTATTAAATATAGATATAATGATTTGATGGACGTTTTAAATATTGTAGCTTTTATTTTGCTTTTTATTAATTTTTTGGATTTGGTCTTATAGAAAATATTTATTATAGATCCCAGGTGTGAGCGGAGGTAAGGGAATTAGGAACCGGTTGAATGGAATAGTTTGGGAAGCACCGGGTTACACCATCATCAGTTACTTGCTACAGATGTAAACCTACTGTGAATAAATATATTATTCTGTAGATACTGTCTACAGAATCACTGTGCTGTACTGTATATTTTAATTTCTTAGTGGATTTTAGAATGAATTTCCACCCGATTTCACTTGAGACTATTAATTAAGTTTATTTCTTTCAAAACTATCTATAGTACACAGTTGGATTTTCTACGATATGCATAATGTAGATTGACGTTAAAGCTAGGAGTGCCTAAACAGAAAGTCGGCTCGAAATTACGAAATAGCTGCTACTGGAAACTCAATTTTTTTATTATAAATAGATACCGGCTTCAAACTCACTGTCTCTCTGGAAACTTTCCGCTACGCATTAAGTTACTGATAAAATCAGTGGAATAAAGAATTAAATCTAATTGAAAAAATCTGCCATAGCAAATAATTCTAAGTTTAAACTTTTCCCCCAGCCATAAAAACTCGTGGACGTAAATTCATATGATCGAACTCAACCTCTGCCCTTTCCCAAACTTTTCCCTCGGTAGCTTTTCCCAATTTCGTCAACCTCATTCGCAAAATGAAGTGTTACGGCCCCCCACCGTCGCATCAGCCTCAATTTATATTCGCCGCATTTTTCAAGACCGCCCCCGAATTCTGCTTGCGGGAGAGTGAGACACGTACGCCGGGAGTCGGATGGGAAGCCGTTCGTAACAATTACAGTCCGGGCCAAAATCCACCGCTCCGCACCGGGCTGTCAAGAGAGAAAGGAAAGAGAGAAAGCCCTAATGAGCCTTCCGCCTTGAGTTTGGTTCTGGTCATTTGTAAACGTCCCCAGGCTTGGTGGGAAGCCTCGGTCCAGATTAGTATCGCGTGGATCGGCGGAATCTTACGGAGACACGGGTTCGGTTTCACCGTGACCCGAGAAGGAATGGCATTCGTGGGTGTGAACAATGACCGAAAACCCACGTTCCCGGAGGACCAGAGTCCGCATGGGGCACGCCCACTCCGCCCCGAAACCCAGTAGGTGTCTGTTGTGGTGGGCGGATTTCACTGCCCCCATCGCAAATGTAAACTTGTCCTAAAGGAGGTAACTTACGCGCGACTACTCGAAATTTTAGACGCGGTGATAAATATTTTGGGCAAAGGGGCAAAGAAAAAGTCTCTAGCGCGGCGATGTCTTTCGGTTAAGAAAAGGGCCTTCGAATGTATAATTCCATTTAAATGAACCGTCTTAAGCACCGACATCGTGACTAAATTAATCGGCAATAAAGTCGATTATAGATGGTTATGAGCGCTTAGCTCGTTCCAGAGGTTTGGAGATTCGGAAATAAATTTGTGTCTGGGAAGACAGGTTCAAAGCTTCGCAACATTTATTTGTGGACATTCTCTGCCATTAAAAAAGGTATTTTATTGATATCGGAGATCACGTTAATCAGCGCAGAAACTGTTCGTGTTTTATTTATAGTAATAATGTCGATGAACGCTTCGCACAGAATAAAAAAGTTAATATACCTACTGGCTTAATATTAATGTTTTGGTCTTCCTCTTTTATAGGAAAAATACTCAAGGTGTCAAAATATATTAGTGAAAATATTATTAACTAGAAAATGCATGTTGTCGTCACAGTATGACTAAATGAAAATCCTACGCTATTTACAGCCGATTCAATTGGATATTTTATATTCTCATCTATTTTCATTCAGTTCTAATACCTCTATCTGTAAGACATAGTTGTCTCGTCTCTCTTAAACTAAGAGAAAATTCATAAATATTTGAGAAATAATCATGACCATTACGTAATGTATTACTCAAACCTGCCTAATGTAGTATTTTGACAACATTTTTGTTTAGAGATTACTTTGGTAACTTTTTGGTTTTGAAATTATTCTTGAGCGATAGCTTGCCTATAATTCTACTTAAGAATTATATTGGTATCTGATACCGATAATAGAGAGAAAAACAACCTCAACATGTATTAGCGTTACTGGAGACTCGTTTTGGGCCCCTGTTTGAACCAAACTCTCCCCTTGGTTTGGGAACTATAGTGATGTCCGCAAAGATAGAAATAGGGACAAATTATTATAACTCTTAAACGTTCATTCGTATACTTGAGTGATTCGTGAATAAATAATATTTTAATTCAAAATAGCCCAAATATATAAAAAACTGGAGATGAATGTTTTGAGTCAGCATAGAATACTGAGTATAATATGGATATATAAGTAAAACATGCAAGTGGTAAAAGATTATTAAATTTCAAAATAGCCAAAACAATTTAACAAAAATATAATGCACATAATTATTTTTTAATAATATGTTACAGCTGTAGAACACGATATTAATTTTTATTCTAGCAGTTAATTGAGTAATATTTCGTGAAGTCGATGGATTAATACATTTAAAATTTCTTATACATTTCAAAACCATAGAGTCCTAATACCTAATTGCTCTTAATATGTTGTTTTTTTATTCAATACTGATCATTATTAAAATTGGAATATATTTTTGAGCTCTTTGATAACTTTGAATCAAATTCTTTTATTTAAGTAATGTTTTCATAGCAATAATTCCAGTAAATGAACTCCACCATATAATTTAAATGTATTCTAAGAGTCAACATTACTAAGATTATATATATCAATAGATATGAAGCGAATGTATTGGCAGCTAAAATCGCCTGATATCGTTTCTTTTTTTCGAATTCCAAAAATTAATGACGATGATTTAAATACTCCACATTAAAAAAATAAAATCTCTTCCATCCGTGCTACTGACAAATAAGTCAGAAACGCTCTATGAGATCCATCAATTTTGTATACCCTGTATGAGCCGAACCCAATATGTAATTTAACTTATCTTAATCCCGACATTATTTTTAGAACTATTATTTCTGAAGCAGCCAAATTCATGACCTCATTCTCTATTTCGATGTAATGGCACGTGACTCCATTTTAAGTGTTAACGAAATAATTTACATTGTTTTATCGCATTTTGTTAAATAACTGATCACTACAATTTTCTTAAATTACCTTTTTTCATCATTAAAATTACCTTTATTGTATCATTCATACACGAATACACAAATTAATGTCAATCTTCTCCCTATTCCTTAAATTGTATTTATGTCTTTCGACGTCAATCTGAGATTACTGTTGTAGCGTTTCCAGATGATATGTTAAAATAAAACTGACAGTATCCTTACTAAGCATTGGTGATAGTTACGATCGTGTTGATTCGATTGGAGGATCACGTATCCCTTTAAAATTGCTTTGCCTACTTTTCATCTAATTAAAATGCTTCAACATTAGGTTATAGCAAACAGTTATCATTCAAAATACATTAAATGGTGCTGGCCGTCACTTAGTAGAATTCCATGACGGTTAAATTAAAACACTTTTTTTAATAATTCCTTGAAGTATATTTGATAAACACGACCCGTTTTAACTGTTAAATAGTCATCATCAGAATAAGTCAGGTTTTCACCTGATCTAATAGTTTGAACCAATCGTGTTCATCAGATATACTACGAGGAATTATTACAATATGTTTTCATTTTAAGAGTTATCATTCATACTTCAAGGCTTAAATCTGTTCAAATTAATTGATTGCATATAATTAAATTATCAAGCAATTAAGTTGACTTGATATTTGACAAGCCAGTTTCAAGTAACCTCAGTAACCTCAGCTATTTATCAAAAGATGTAGCTTTCATAACTGATCTCTTCTCACATAAACTACATACATCGTAAGCGTGTTATATCTTTCCTTTCAGTTAACTTTAGGCAGTTGCAAATAAAAAATTAGGACTAGGCAAGGTTATATAGATCATATTACTTCTTTTTTGCCAGGGAATAACTAAAATCAGGGATCCAATGTAATATATGTTCAGTGCTTTATCTCAGGAGATCAAGAATAGAATCGCAAAAATAACGCTCAAAAGAAACTCACGGAATAAACCGCCTTCTCTTCCAGCAAAATCACTTCAGTAAACGATCCCTTAGAAACATGTTAATTCCGAGGTTAGTAGATAGTAATTCTCAAGTTGAATTCATTTGTGAGCTTGAGCTAATGAAGAAAAATGAATGCGAGTAGTTTAACTAAAAAAAGGCTACTAAGAACTTTTTAGTGTCCTTGACCTTTCCTTCTAATTTTTATTTATTAAGTAACATGGTGGTAATAACACCAGATTACCTTTTAAATATTGCAATCCTTATTTAGAAAGATAGAAACTAGAAACTTCAAAGATTTAATTTCCAAAAGTATGGTTAAAAAAATATTTATTTTTTTATATCTTCTATCGATTTCACTTCTCCTTTAAAGCTCTAAGTGAAAATCTGTCCATTTTACCTTCGTCGTAATTAACGCATGGTAACATTTAAGTAACTATCCCGACTTTAATCCACAAAAAAAGATAATCACTCATATTTCATGCTTGAGTACGTCTTTCTTAGTGGGTATCCAGAATATGAATCCTCAGAAACGAATTCCTCATGCTTACCTTAAGTCAGCTCGTGGATATGCTAATATGTTCAGTGCGCTAGATTATAGGTCGATTACCCCTCCCCCTCGTTTTCTTCCACGTAAAAAGTTTTCACCCCGTAAATGTAGGCAAACATCGCAAAGAGTACGCATTGCCAGTTGCCTAGTGCACTGTCCGCAGGCGACTCAATCGTAGTCCTCGTCCTAAGCTACATATCAGTCTTGGAAAGTAAAAGCATAATATCATTTTTTCTCGGTAGCGTCGACTCCAGTTTTCTCCTCGATCACTTTCGCAATATCTCTGTTGAGAGGAAGGATTTTTGAGGATTTCAATTCGGATATTTTTCATTTATGCTAGATTAAGTAAAGACGTCCTTCATACACGTTAATTCGGGTCTCTTTTTCGTAGAGTAGGTATATTTTTCAAATGGTTTTGTGGTTATTACGGTGCGTACTTCTGCATCAATTCCGAGATTTTCCTTACAACAGTTTTGCATAATAGCAGGGTTGGGGAGCCAGAAATTTCACTAAGAACGGCTTCTTTCGGAAACGCGATATTGATGATTTTTCTTGTAACAAATTAGGGTACACAAAAGTATGTTTTATCTTCGAAGTTGCACGTCAGTGAATGCAATCGGTAAGACCACTACTCATTGCATTTATTTCAGGATGACGTTATATGATACCGACGATGATGTGATCCTTTGATGGTACTACATGATATCGATCAAAAATAACGCCTCCGATTCGACAAACCTCTTTGACTTTAACTCCTTGAGCCTAAAATTTGAAACAGAATTATCTATCTTAAGCCAAAAGCATTGATTTTATATTTTTTAAAGCAGACTGCTTTAATAAGTTTGCTTAAAAAATTGATGGTTTCCCACAGCAACAGGTATCGCCTTCAGGATGCTTGGTTTCGTCTTTCGAGAAAAGTTAGACAAGATCATATTTTTCTCTACATATTTCTGGTCGGTTTATTTTGTACAAGTCTTTTTGACGACTTTGATCTTACCAAAATTATTTACTTTAGTCTTAAGCGGTTTCATAAGACTATAAAACGCTGGTGTAAATTTCAGTGATTACATTATTTAGTATAATAATAAAAATTTGGTTTAGTAATAATTTCTTTGCTGATATTTTAGCATTATCCTAAATAATAAATCTAACAGAAATTAAAGGGATTTGACTGCATGTAGAATGTGTATGACGTTTTGCTAAGTATAAATTCTTAGAGCCTCTTCGGAAATAGTTTTTGTTGTATCATCGAAGATTTAGCGTTACCAGTAATAGCGCTTCTAAGTGATCGTTAAGTTTTACATGTTCAGTTTATGATGCTATTAAAAATCTAGCTAAGAATCAGGAAATGAATGTGTTCAGTGATTACTATATTGTGCTTACATTGTTTTTAAATAAATATTTCAGTTTGCATGTTTTTACTTAATAAATGATTCTTAATAAGTGTGAAGATAAGTGATTGAATTTGGTGAATGAGGTACTGAAATGATTGATTTTATCTCATACTTTGGATAAAATATTTTATCCATCAATAAAGTACATAAATGGAAGATGTAAAACTCACTATGATTATATTTCCAAGATATAGGATTCTAAAATAGAACTTTAACTTACAAATATGTTATTTTATAATCATTAACACAAATAATAGCTTCATTTCAAATTCAAGCAGCAGATTGTAAGCTGTAAATATAATCGAGAAAAATATTTTCGAGACATCGCAGGAAGTTGGCATTCTTTCCCATACAAATGCAAATTTATCTGACACCCTTAGATTCACATTTATTAAAGGTTAATTTGCAGTAACTAAGTAAAAGCAACTCAATATGTCTGGGAATAATTATTTTTCATTTACTGTGCATTGGGATTAAAGGGACCTAGCATTCATTCATCGATGTAAGACTTACCATAGTATTTCTTCGAAGTCTTTCAAGATCAGTTACCGCATTTTTTATTTCCTATAGCCCTCATTTTCTTTCTTCGAGCAAACATATTATGATCTCTTTCAGAATGTAAAGAGTACGCGAATTTCATGTATGGTTTTCAGGAGAGGAATATTTTTTTCGAGTTGCGAAAGAATGCCCGACTGAGCTTGATAAACTTCCTCACGCTTCAAGTTACTTTCTTTCTACGACTTCCAATCCGGATCGTCGGAGTTTTTCGCTTAAGCCTTTTTATGGTATGGAAGAAAGCAAGGATGATCTTTCGAGATACGCCCTCTTAACACAGCAGTATTAAATTTCGTAACTATAACAATCGCAAATCCCTCCATCAACTCGCGTAAAGCCTACTCGTAGTAATAACTCTCGTGTGGAAGGTGGAGTCGTTTCCTCGCAATTGATCACACCCATCAGAGGTGCTAGTGGTCAGCGAACGTAGGTGAGTGTGGGTAGTGCTCACCACAGTAAATAATTTCTCATGCGGGACAGTAATGGGTCGTGGATAAGTGATGTTTCGATAGCTCGTTTTCTCTCGTAAACGACTTCTCCCCTCTCCGCCGAATGTGTTTTGAATGAGCGTGTATGAATAATTCCACAGCCGCTGACTATTGACGTATTACGCCATTCTGACCACTGGTGACGAAAGCTCTTTGTCTCCGATACATCTCAAAGGCATCGAAATGGAAACAAATGAAGGAATTCAGGATTATCACGTTAGAAGACATATTTCTTTAGAAACGTTTTCCTGTAATTAAAACTATAAGGCTTAAATTCAGTAAAACTTTTCTACTTGTGCATTTGCTTCTTATGATACTCTTAAAATAGTTACTTAAGTTTTGAAATATATTTCTTTATCAGTATGAGAAGCCGTGACTTTGTGGAAAGCTATGGTATTATCCTGTATTATCGTTGATAGAATCAACTGCTCGGCCGTGACTTCGCGGTGGGATTCCATTGAGAAACAAAAAAAATGAATGCTGTTACCAATCACGATGTTGTCCCAACCGCTGCAAACAATTGCATTTTTTTAAAATAGCCTTTTTATCATTCCTTAATCTTATTTAAGATCTCTTCATATCATAAATGAATCTATTTGTAATAATAAACAAATATTATAGGATATTCAAATGTTTTGAAAGATTAAAATCAGGTAAACAAACTACTGCGTCACGTTACCTTAATTTGAATGTATGACAGCTACCAAAAAAATTTGGAAAGTGTTGTTCATAGGAACATCACGATGAACTTGCTGGGACTTTTATCACCCACAGCTCAGCGAAATTAGCAAAGGCAAACTACCAATTGTAAAAGTGCTTCAATAGTCAAGATTGGACGTATAGAATGCATAGAGGTATTAAAGCAAAAATTTCATGTAATGATATTTTCTCACTTTTTAATTTTATGCTTACGGGAGGTTTTTAGAATGTTTTTCCTCCCATTTGAGGGAATTTCGGTTTATCATGGGAATTATGTTGATTAGACTTCCCCCCAGCAGTGTCACCTGGCTTTAAGGTCAAATTGCAAGGTTGTAAACAAACAAACAACAACAAACTCGATATTGAGTTTTCTCGATAGATTATAGGCATGTATCAACAACCTTATTCCAACAAAACCGTAAGATTCAAGGAACTTGTCACCAATCTTCAAGATGTATAATTCGTGTAAATTTAATATACACATAGACGATATTAAACGGGACATTTGATTATTGCAAGGCTTTTAAGCAGTCCCATTCCTAAATCATTCTTTTAATCCTGTTTAGGTACTCCCTGTTAGCAGTGAGGGAGTCTACCGTTCCGACTGGGACCCATCCACGGGAAGAGCACGCCTCAGCATAATTGAGGTTTACCCCGAAGACGAGGGAGAGTACGCCTGCATCGCGTTCAACGATTTAGGGAAGGCCTACACTTCGGCTTGCCTCCTTGTTGACGGTAAGATATTCCCATTCAACATTCATTTCCATGAATCAAGAGGCGTAATAACATTCACGGAGGAGGCCGAAACATAGTGGAATTCCGATATTGTCGAAAGAATTGTTAAATAAAACAAGTTTTACAAAACAACAAAGTAACTTTTTCTTATCCACGCACATAAGTAAAAGTTACTTTTAATAGGTCATTCTTACTCGCACCTCCAGCTAGAGTGTGTGAATATGAGGGGATACGTAGCATGTTAGGGATCAGAGGGGACTTGTCCTCAATCCTTGGAGATGATGATGACCGAATTTCCACAGTTTTATCTCTTCTAAAACAAATAGGACTGCTGGATAAACTCTGAATTTGAGCAACAGGGCATTAATAGGGAAAATAAGTACCTATTTATGTATTTATGTTAATAATATCATGATACATATATCTTCTCTGTATACGGTGCAACATGACCTTTGCTGTCGAGGCACCTTATAACCCTTACTACTACTACTACTACTAAAAGTTACTTTGTTGTTTTGTAAAACTTGTTTTATTTTACAATTCTTTCGAACGTAATAACTTCAAAGTTACCAGTTGCAGTTCGTAGCCAAAATCAGTATTATAGGAGGATAATAACAAGTACTATAGGATAGTGCAATAATATATCCTTTGAATTTATTTTGCTATTTACAATTATAACTTTTCTTTCTGATTTTTTTATATTAATTTTCATTCAATTCTTTAGGATCGCCATTTGCTTTTCATTCCAGTTTCCTAAAATTTTGTACTACTACGTAAAGGATATGGTCGTCTTATCACTTTTCTTTATAACTTCACCAACAAAATAATTGCTTTTTATCCTAAAATATTCGCATGTATTGAACTCGAAAAATTATATTTAATATACTTTCTATAAGTTCCTTAGCTGTCCCCTCCTAGAATTTTGTTGATTTATTTCATCAATAAATTCGTAGATTAGATTAAAAGTTACCAAAACATCTTACGCTGCGAGTTTTCAAATTTTAATGATTTATGGGACCGGAACCTCGATGGACCAAAGATTCAGATTCACAGACTCGTTCTGATAAAGATCTGCTTCTGAAGAAAGATTCATTTTTATAAAGCATCGAGAGGTCTATATCCAGATTTATCTTACATCTATCTGCATCAAAATTGCATTTATTAATAGCTGCTATCGACCAAATTATCCATAGTGATAGAACTGTTCAGAACGATCAGCATTTCGTAGCGGACCATTTTTCCACCTGAGACGAAACGTACAACGCCTTTTCATGTTTTCAAAAATCATTAAAGTTGCATTCATTTGATAGTGTAGCTAAATTTTAACATTTATCCCACCAAATATTCTATATTTAAAAGCATTAATACTCAATTTTTCCTTTAGGCACTCCTTTCGAGAGGCACATGAGGCGATTGCCCTTCGACACGGTCCCATATGTTTGTATATAAATAAATGTTGAATGTTGAATTTTTCGATTTTTCATTTAAGTTCCGGAAGAGAAAGAGAATCTCCTGACCCGTCAACTGACGAGGCCACCGGGACTTCTCCTGTCTGCTGCATCCACACCCCGATCCACACCAAGAGCCACGCCGAGGGCCACTCCTTCACGAAGCAAATCACCATCCATCCCACGTGAGTTCCCACTCTTGGAAATTCTCTTGACGACAGACTAGAATCATAAAACAAAACAGCAATTTAGAACACATCTCAACATTTCTTACTAGGTTTATTCAAGCATACCTCTTGTTGGAATATTTGAAAGTTATGCAGGAAAAATTTACATAGAGGCGTATTTTCCTAAAGAAACTGGGTTATGGAATGGGGATTCGCCATTGCAGCATGAAATTATTTCGTTCTCATTTTAGTGTATTTTATGTTAATCAATTCACTCATGCAACTATTATATAGTGAGTCGTGAGTTTAGTTAATGCTTTCATTACCTACCTAGGGAAGAAGTTGTATAATTATTAATTCATAATGTATAGTGAATCATAAATGAATGATTATTAGTTGGCTGGCTTTTCAAAAGGTAATATAATTTATTTGGTTCTCTTGAGGTGAAAATTTGTCTTTAAATTGTCACCTGAAATGCATAAATTCCCGGGTAGAGGTCAATTTTTTGAAGAAACATACATACAAAACAAGTTTTGTTTGAAAAATATTAAGTTCCTAAAGCAATTTTCTACGTTATATGATGTAAATTTTTAAAATCCTAAGTTAAAACGAGAAAATGCATGGCTTTATTTCCTTTTAACATGTTATTTCTAAAACTTTTTCCACCCTGAGATATCGCAACAGTTGAAACATGAGAAAAAACTCTCCGAACATCTTATTCTCACGATTATTTTCGATCCTGGTAATTAAACGAATACTTGAAACGACATCAGCAGAAGCCACCTGCGAACATCTACCGCAAACTTTCTTTCCTCGAATGGAATAACGAACATATTTCTTTCAATTGCTCACCAATGTTTTTGCTCGATTCCCGTATTCACTCCGCCGCTCGCACAAGGGCAACTGCGTCGTGACTCAGTATTCTTACGCACATTTCTATCTCGTTAGTCCATGCAAATCGATTGCCATGCCACGCTCGTCTCTTCCGCTGAATTACGTGGTTTCAGCACAAATTGCTTCCTAAACAGAATTTTCATTTCTCGCGAAGACGATTTTATTGCTTCATTCCGTTCGCGTTCCATTCTCGAGTATCTTCTCTGACGTACACTTTTGATGAATCTGGTTCTCTCGAGCCGGGAAATACTCGGAAAAAGAATCGTTTCCACATTCTACAAAATCAGTTTATATCCCTCATTTCGAGCTTATGATTTATTACCTCCGAGATCGTGGAGCTATCTGATGGGAAGCGAGTCGTAGCGATACTATTTTATCTGACAATTTTTCAAAATTAATGTACAGAAAGTTCCTTATGTTTGTATAAGGACATTGTGAAACGATGATTAACCATTCAATCGCTAACTTGACAGAATAATGAATTTCTCCTGTGACTGTTTGTCTCTCTTTCAGTCGAAAAACTGATAGTCATTCTTGTTTCATATGTTGTGCACGTCCGCTCTCTCACTACCATTTCCCCTATTTTAGTACATACTTCGTTCATTGTTTCTTTTCTCTGTACTAACGTCTCTTTCAATCCCACTCTGCGGCTCTTTTTTCTAGGCGAGACTGGATATTCCCGTTCCGAGAGACCTCAAGGTACATATGGTACGTTACTTCAATCCATCTGCAATTTATCCTGCTTCCAAGCCACACCTGCATTTAGCTTCTGCCCTTCTTTTTCTTCCATTTCCTATGAAATATCGCAGCTATAAATGTGCTCTCCGGTAATGCGCCTAGAAGCACGGCTGAGCAATTAAAATTCCTTAAATTTTCCCCTGTGGGAAAACGTGAGCCTCTTTCTGCCTGAGTTTCTTTTTCTTTTATGTTTCTCACAAGTGGTTTGTCTCACAAGGTAGAAGTAGATCGTTGATTGTGACCCAACCTCTTAGTTCCATCCTCTTGCTTCTTGTTGTAATGCTGTTTTTGTGGTAGGTATACCTTTTGTGTAAATTTATATCTTGCTCCGTAGTAAATTACCGAATAGAATCTTCATATTATCTGATTTCAGCTTATCCTTTTGCATCCTTCAAAAACATATGTTTAATTCTTTTCTGAAGGTAGCGTAGGTAGGTAGGTAGGTTTTTACGTGCGCCTTTATTACGTTATTTCATATTTTTATCTTTGAATTATTCTTTCTTCATAGATAACTCTCTTTGTAAAGGACTTTAAAGGATAGAAATTGTATACTCAATTGCTGAGGTCCCTGTTATTTTATTTTATTGCTCCTTAAAAATTAACTTGAAATGGAGCCGAAAATTGTGAAATAAGGTTGTGAAAGAACTAAAATATTTTTTTCAAGAAGCCGTTGCTCAATATCGTCTCGAGCATATCGTGCACGTACCATGAGTTTTCTACAGTAGATAGAAATGAGACCAGTAATGACATTCGCTATAAAAAATCATAACTTTTTCATTTCATAAAATCAAAGGCATTTTCAACTTATGATTTTATATTATAGCAGTTAATTCAATTCTTATAAACCTTGCCTCTTTACTTAACGAATAGATATTACAGAAAGCAAGAATTTCTACTTAAGATAGTAAAAGTATTTTCGGTGGAATTTCACGCTTAACTATTAGAACAATTTAGCTCTTTCGTTTACAAATTGTTTGATCAAAATATCACAGATTCCAAGAATATTGGAATTGAATTTACGCGATTTAAAGACAAACTAAAATGACCCAAGGTATTCACACGTCATCGTATATTTCAAATGGATTGTTCCTTACGGCCGCGTTCCCAAAAAAAAGGCGCGATGTTTAAAAGGTTTACGACCGCTCGCAGCAGGAAATTGTCTGTCACCTCCATCACGTCATCCAATTAGCTTCCTCTTTATCTCCACTCATTTTCCGCCTCTTACTTCAAAAAACTCGTGAGTAAGAGCGCCCATCTCGACGGGACATCCCTTCCGGTGTTTCAAACCGCATCGGCCACCCATATGGCAAAACCTGGGCGGGAAGAAAAAAGGCCTGGTTAACTACCGAAGAGCAGTGATGACGGCCACCTCGTGGAGCAGTGGGCGGATGTGTTGAATGAAGCAGGAGTGTGGGCCGCCTAAGTGCGGAGGTCGCACGGGGTCCCAATAAATCCGTCTTCAGTGAAAACAGCCGATCAATCTTCCACGTGAAAAATATGACCCGGAGACTCCATGCCGCCCGGGTCAACAAACCTCTCCAATTTATCGACCTACCGTTGCCTTTGTCCTTGTTTGTTTGCGTCGTGTTCCTTTTCGCCTTTGATGAATGTCGTGACGGTCTTATTTTCGCGTCAATTGTTCCGGATGGGAAAAAATCGGCGGGCTCCATTGTTCGGTCGAAGATGGATATTGGTCTCCTCCGCGGAATGGAGGGTCGTGATCCAGTTGTTTCGTTTCGCGCGATATTGGATCGAAAGATCTTGCGGCGCGATATTTCGAAGTTGAGGGTCATTTTTCGGTGTACAACCTGGAAGGATGGACTTGATTAATAGCTGTCTGCAAGATAAATGTACCATGCCAAATGATACAGGAGTCATATTCTACGTTATTGGATTTATTGTTGTGGATGCTTAAATTAGATTAAAATACTAATAGATATGTATTTTCCTTTGATTTATTCGGTTACTTCCATAACTTATTTCTCTAAAATCACCATAAACTCTCCAGCACAAGCACACCAGAATGTAGAGCAATTACCAATCCATGCCTCGTATAATTGATGACATTATATTATACTGATATTTTACTAACTATTTTCAATTTGCAGTGATTACTAATAGTTGGATACATTTTCTAGTAATAGTAGTTTATTTATCACAGTTAGTTATCTCTACCACTTCCTCGCTATATCAGTGCTTTATATTCAAGGTTATGTTTAAAAACTTTTCTACCTTGGATACGTAAGAGTTCGCTTTCAAAGAACTGTATTCTATCTTGTATACATTCCATGATACTTAAGTAAGTCCCATAACAATTTCATTTCTTATTACGCAAGTGGATTGTTTTTTTCTATTCTGTTACAGCAATACAATCTCAGTATCCCATCTTGTATTTCAAAATAATTTCTGTGGCTTCAACCAATCAAATTCTTTCAACTCGTACAGCCACCCCAAGCAATTGGCATTCCCGTTCATTTACATTGCCTTGTTGCGAAAGTACGCTTTCCTTTCGTACGAGAATACGAGCGGCATCGCAAGTAGGTGCGCGTCATGAAGAAGTTACTCCGCACTCCTTCCTCGTACGTCATGACCTCCCCATTAGTGGTTTTGTAAACAATGTCCGATCAAGTCCTTGTCGTTCGCGTGGAGCTATTTAGCGATATCTTATCTCCATATTCGCGGGGTATCTTCTTTTCCGCTTTTTATTTGACTTGAAGTTTGGTCTGAAAGCTCATTTTGGCACGTTCTCTGCAGCGCGTCGCAGCGACTCGGAGTCGAGGAGGATTCTGGGATCGGCGCTAGTCCACCCACGCCACCTCCGCGTCACGGCGCCCAAATTCTACGCCGTCCCGCACAATCGAGTGGCCGAAGAGGGGGAGACCGTCCGGTTCACTTGCGCCATCGCGGGCCATCCTCTGCCCTGGGCCTCCTGGGACAAGGACGGTGTCCGAATAACTCCTACGGCCCGGTTATCTCTGTCCGAAAAGGACGACCTGCGACTTCTGACCATTTCGGAGGTGACGCTGGAAGACGCGGGACTTTACCGGGTGACACTCGAGAACGAGGTTGGCAGAGTGGAGGCATCTGCAAGACTGGACGTCATAGGTGAGTTTGGATATCGTTCATTCGTTCCTTGGTGAGTTAATGAATGTTATGAAAGGCAACCAAGAGAAGATTTCGGTACCCTGAACTGTGATAGTACTTATTCTTTATTTAGACACATTTAATCTCAGAGTTAAATAAGAGCGGATCTTGTTAATTAATAAAGTTAACGTGATTTATTTTATCGTTAACAACTTCCTGCGCCCATAATTGGTTTACTTATATAGATAATGTGAACATATCATGTCACCGTTCATGGACAAAGGGATTTTAGTAAGCGATTTTTGTTGCTTATGATCAGTATAGTTGATGAAGTTATTTTAGTAATTTTTTTTACTTCTCAGGATTCAAATTTTTGTTGCTTCACTGGAATTCAAGAAACCTGCACTAGATATAGTAGTCTGCATCTCTTCCAAACTGTGTCCTTAGTTTCATTAATTTGATCTTTGGTTTTGTACTCTACCATTGTTAATTATCATATATCTAGCCATGATTAAGTTGCTCTGTTATTATTATTCTTACCTAAATAACAATAATTCCTTGAATATTATATCTATCATTTTTCAATCTTTTTAAGAGAGGCAGTTGGTAAAATAATTTAAGATCTTCTTCAATTAAGTCATAAATATATTTAATACTACTTCTTCTAGCAGAATTTTATAGTTTGCCATTTAGTTTCAAATTCTTAGTGAGAAATGTTTTGTTCAAAAAAGGATTTATTAGTAGATAACGATCAGAACAATTCAAACAATCTCTCATGGAGGTTATATTGGTAGATTTAAAACAAAATGTGATAGTCTTTTATAGCGAAAGGGTAGGGATCCACAAAAATGTTCAAAAGAAATTCAAAAGAGTTATAAAAGTAAGTAAAGATCCTTCAGTCTGCTCTTGTGAATTTATTTCTGTTTATTTCATAACTTCTTGGCGTCATCATTCACGTTACTGGATGACCGAAGACATTCCTTGTTAATATACACAAGTCCCGTGAAAGTTTTGAATTAAGCAATCGTAATCAACGGGCGTGATGTAAATTATACTCATAGTAACTTGTGTGAATCAAGCATGACTTTGAAACTGATCTTGCTCTTTAGCTCAAAACTTAAAATCTGACGTTTCTGTTGGATTAAATTCTTCTTCGAAACGGATTACAAAATCAGTGGTGCAGAAAACTGGTGTTGATAATAATATGAAATGATATTAATACTTCGGTCGTCAATCAGAACGATTCTTTCGCATTTCGCAAAGAAAACCTGCCCCCACTCCAAAGAATTTTCCGTCGTCTCACTCCCTTATTTTATTAAAGATTAAACTCAAAAAAAATTTTCAAATACACAAATAGAGCTCTTTAAGCTCACTCAAGTGAGCTTAAGGAGCTCTGTTTTGATGTATCGTCATCATAAATCTCCCGAAAACGTGCCATATGTAGCGATTCATCCTGAAACGAAATCCCCGAAGCATCCAACCAACCCTTAAATCCCCCCCCCCCCCCCCATCCTAGGAAATCTTTCAAAAGAAAGGGAATAAAGGCTCAAGGTTGCAAGCCAGGTGTAAAAGAATACTAGTTTGTGTCGCAATCACTTTACTCCGACTGCGTTTTAAATCGTCTTCGCTTTGTGATCGTCATCTTCTCGTTTTTAAGGGAGTGCCGCGAGGCGTTGCGCCCGCGGAGGCGTTCGCGCATGGAGCGTCTCCCCCAGACGCGCCTACTCTCCCTCATACTACAGCAGAAGACTTGCGCCGACCACCACGCGGGTTGGAGGGAGGGCTGCATTTGCCTGTGATATCCGAAGCACTTCGCCCTACGGAGGCGCTGGCTGGCTCAGGTAAGCACTGCACTTTTGGTGGGGGATTATAGTTCCGATATTCCAATTACGATCGTTCGTTACCGCAGGGATTAAACTATTTCGCGATATTAGTAAATTAACAGCGAGATTCACAACATCACAACAATGGATAATCAAGCATTTATAGAATACCGGACTAATTTTCTTTTATTGTATAGCTATGTCGGTCTGCTGTTTCTTTGTAAATGTCCAACCAATAGGTATGTGAGGTTGTATTTCTGTGATTGTTTTTTCAAAGGAGTATCATAGTTTAAGAATGTATAATGGTTACAGGTTTATGACTACAGAAGAGTCAATTTAAAGGTTTTTTTCAATCCAATATTATTTATCATTTGGTCATCGGAACACCATAAGATTTACTACCTGTTTCCACTAATACATACATTCGACATTTTTCAAATGAGGAACCAGAGTAGCATAAAAACTGACATTTTAAAATGATATTTATGTTTAGGTGTTTGAAATATATACTTCGGCTTTTCATACATTTGGAAATTATGGAGTTGGAGATTCCACGGGGAGAAATTCTCGTCGAAAATAAATTTTTAAATCATGGAATCAATTATCATATTCAAGTAGCATTTCAAGGTTATATTCTCTTATAACGTGTTCTTGATAAGCAAATACTGCTGTGTTTCCAAAAAGCGTCGGGTAATCACTGGAGAGCAAGTTTGGACATTTTTAAAACCTGTTTGGAAAGCTAAATAGAATAAAACTGTAGAAAAATACAAATAGGAGTAATATTGTGATATTAGTAAGTTGATTTAAGAAACGGATTAATGCACAATCCTTTTAATTATATGTTGCTGTATCAAAATTTCCTACCAATGGTTAAATTAAATAAATTTGCCTTCATGTATTATTATTCAAAGGAGCATGCGAAAATATAGTTTTCTTCAAATGTGACAATATCGTTGAGGATAAGAATGCAAAGTCGATTGTCCGATCTAGTGCGAAGTTTCACGTTTACACGGACCGATTTTAACTAAGGCACATTTGCTTCTCCCGCCACATTTCAGAAACGGTGAGCCAATCAAGGAATCCAGCCGCGTGCGAACTTCTCGCCGCGGCCGCACGGCGATGCTCGAGCTAAAGGACGTATCGGTGGAAGACGCCGGGGAGTACACGTGTCGCCTCCTGGTGTCTGACGGTAAGACTGAGGAGGGAGAGGAGTTTCCAACGACGAGCGCGAGGCTGACAGTGCTCGAAGCCGATGACCCCAGCGACGAAGACCATCGGCCACCCGTCTTTGTGGAGCAACTCACGGATTCGGTGGCCAGAGAGGGAGAACAGCTGGAATTGTCCGTAAGATTAACAGGTGAGTGTGACGTAGAAATGGGTCGATGTTCCGGTATTCGAATGAGCTTTTGTTTGGCGTGAGCGCGAAATCCAAACGAGATAGCGGCACTTCAAGAAATGAGAGGATGTGTGGGCACTAATTGATCTGATCTCCTTATTTATTGCTTATATTTTCATCTATATTTCTTCGTTAGATCAAACGTACATACATTGCAGTTAAAAATGTGTGTTTTTGACTTGTCCCCTTATTCTTTTGTTATCCCGAAGTCTTGAGAATCTTTACTCTTCTTTGTATATCTTCTTACGAGAAAAACTATTTTTTATTCCTCACTCATATTTTAAATTCTTTACCTCTGATTTTTTTCCTTGGAATTTCCTTGCTTTCTCAGAAAAAGGCTCCCGTATTTTATGTAATTTCTGCAGTTTGCAACTTCTATCAATTCTTAATGCCTAATCATCAACTCTGATTTCTTATTCCTTTCGAATTTTCCATATATATTTTGGAGGTACCTCTCGAAGTGAACTAAATTGAAAAGACAAATGATAAATTGCAAGATACTGCGCATCCTTAGTTCCGTTATGTACCCCTTATTTTTCCATTTATATGCCAAAACATATTTAGTATCGGGATTTTGAAAATTAATTCCCATTTACACCTCTTCAATTACTGTCCCAGCTTCAATTAAAAAAATTGTATATTTTTTGCAATTCATAGTTTATTACAAACGAACCCTAAAAATATTAATATTTTAGCTATGAATTATTTAATTTAGATTGATTCGTTGCAACTGTTATTCGCGATTAGCATAGTTTTTATTATCTTATCATTCCTCTTTGTCTCTAGCTTTACGTAAATAACTTTCCCTTTCCTAGCCAAATCAGTGCATCTATAAATGACCTGGAAATGGTAAAGAATCGTTTCTACTTATGATTTCTCCAAATATCTTAAAGGAAAAATTTGGATAATAATTATGTAAATGTAATGATAAAATTCATGTCTAAATTTTTGCTTAATCCTTAACATTCTTTACACTGTAAATAAATTGATTTTGCTTTAAATTATACAATATCATATTATTGAAAAGATGTATTGTAATCCTGCATCTGTCTAAGAAGATGCCATTCAGGAACATATTTTAAAATACTTTGCCATTATTTTCAACTTCTTTGCAATCAATTAAAAATGTACTCAACAATTATTTTACTTGGGAAATTAATATAATTTTACTCAATTTTGCCATCAATTAATATAATGTGACTTAAATACTCCTGTCCTCGAAAACTATCTAGTGCATAAATCGTACCACTACATCCCTATCGAAAGCATTTTGAAGTACTGATATCAATCTGCAAAATGATAAGCTACTCATCAGGCGTATGCGTAAAAAATTAATGTTCCAAAAATCAATTTTTCATTTTCCATATATTTTATTTTACTACTGATCGTAAAAATGTCTTGCTTTGCCTTTTAAATCATTATTATCTCTTTTTAATGCCAATTTTGTATTGCACTGATAGTCTAACCCTAACCTTTGATCAGTAATTATTAACATGATCATCAAGAAAGCAATAGCAAAATTATGTGAGGAATCTTTTATTTAAACTTTCAATTATGTATATTGGTGATCAAGCTATTAGATAATGAGACACTATGAAGAATTTATCCTAATGCATACCAAATGAGGGTTCTTTCCCAATTTAATCGGAAAGAACTTCATCTTTTTTTTATTTTTGTCTAATATTTCCATTTTTCTTTATTTGGATAGCATATGTTTTGCTCTATATACATTCTGTATCTATAAAATGATAATCGATTGACTTAGTATTTATGATATATTATTCCATAGAATAATATCATTGTATTTATTCCCTCCCTACTTAATTCTAGCTCGCTTTTTTTTAAGAAAGATTATTCTGCCGTTGCGATCCTTAGAATTTATAAAATTCCGCAATTAAGAACGTAGAATATTTATTCCGATATGTGAAAATTAAGAAATTTTGTTGCAAAAAATATCGCTAGCGAAAGAAAGAAAAAAATGTATGTATCTTGAAGCAATTAGCTCTCTATTGCTCTGTTTATTGTTTCTATTTACTCTTTTTTGATAAATCGGTCTGCAAGTAGTTCTTTTCCATTTTAATCAGTATCAGATGATGTTAATAGGAATGAATGTCTTTAAAACGACCGGTATGTTACATATGTGCACAGAGTTAAGAGAGAAAAACTCCGCTGCGATATGACTTATCGAGGAAAATAGTGAGGGGTGATTGCAAAAACCTTATAACAGGAAAAAAAGAAATATGTTTTTTTCAAGGAAGCAGCTAATGATTGGGCCGATTGAGAAATCCGCATAACAAGGATGAGTGCAAGGTTTCCTTAAAATGAAGTAACTAATAATGAATATCGAAGTTTTCGAATCATTATAAAATATTGGATTTGAAATCTAAACTTGGATTAGAAAGTGTTTATATATTTCATGATATAACAATAGCCCTGAAAATTGCCAACAACATATCAACAGAGTTCAATTTCGCTACTTCACATTTCTCCAACATATACTCGTATGCATTACAGCACTCGACTGAGACACATGTTCAAACATTAGGTATATTTATAATCAAATGTAGAAAAACTTAAAATTTTCTTATTCTTCTAAAGAAAAAAAAATTGTAACACGACTGTTAAAACGGTGTCCTCTTATTTTCCCCCAAAACCGGCGGAGGAGAACAGGGTCGCCGACAAAGGCGGCGATTGGAGATTTTTAATGTCTGATTCTTTTTCTTGTCTTTGTCTCGGCATGCTTATAGGTTATTCTAATGTTACACTATTTTTACATCAATAGATCAATTTCTTCATTCATCCTTACGTTAAGGAGAGACAAATTTATATAGTTTTTATAAAAGCATTTTATTTAACAATTATTTTACAATGATTAGTTGATTTCAATTCTTACCTCGTGCTCCGCGTATTACTTAACTTGTCTCCATTGTTTCACTTTAAATACAAGTTCTGTGCATGGTTATACATTAATATCCTACCGCAACGAAACTGTAACTAGAGTAAAGGAATATGACCTAACATATAACATTATTATTCCATCATCTGTTCGCTCAACCGCGTAATTAATCCTTTCTGTCAAGGCAAAATATGTTACATCTGTACTTTATCTGTAGCAAGATATTAGAGGCTAAACTCTTTCTTGGTCTTTAAGTAGTGATATTATCATAATTTAAATGTTGCTAAAAGAGATGAAAATATATTGCCGAAATTCTGAATACAATGACAAAGGTCAATATCCTTAAGTGTAGGATTTTTAGGATTTAGGATGTTGATTTTTTCCAGCTGAATTTTTGTTCTTGTAAAAGATTGCCACGAAATTGAGGAGCCCACTATCGCTTTTACTGCAAATGATTGAGCTAAGAAAGGAAAGCAATATTTGCACATCATAATTAATACAAAAATTAAAAATTGTATGCATACATTATATGGGAACTCCCTTAATTTCCCGAAATTTGCTCGTTTAGCGCGTGTTGAATATGAAAAGGCGTATGAGAATACCCAGTGCTAACTAGTTAAGGCATTAGGAATTAAAATAATTTAATCATTGAAATTCAAGTTATCTATTTGAATATGAATTCAATCAATTGAAAGCAATGGTTTGAAGATGCATTGAAGTTTTTGTATTCTTTTCTTTTCAATTTTTATGGAAACTATAAGGAAAAACGCTGAGAATACTAAGCCTAAGTTATGTTGGTTGTTGTTTCCCTAACGTTTTTGTGTAAATATTTGCTAGTTACTGTCGTTTTATTAGATACTTTAAGGTATTTCGTAATATCTTTGTAGATAAAACATAATCGACAGGGACTGATAATATCTCGGAAGGAAATCCATCAACAGCGACATCGATTCGTCTGCTAAGTCTCCACTTCTCCACTCCCATTCCTCCACGCAGCTGGTGGTCCGATCTTCGTGTAGGCTACTCCCCATCCCATTAATAACAAATTGTTTCGACTCGCCACATTTGGGACTGATAAAATAACGCTTAATCTTCGGTTTCACTTTCCTCTTGTTCCCACAGGCACCGGTCCAATCGACGTCATTTGGAGCAAAGAAGGTCGCGAACTTCCTGACTGTCCTGACTTCCGGTACTCGGACTTGGGCGAGGGCCGCTTTGTCCTCCGCCTCGCCGACGTCTTCTACCCCCAGGACGCTGGATCCTTCAGCTGCACGGCGATCAACGCCTTTGGGACAGCCCTCTCCAGCGCCTATCTCACCGTCTTGCCCGGTAAGAGGAGTCGAAGTGGGTGGGCGATGCATTGATGTCGGCGTGGTAGGAAGTTCGATGGCAAAGCTGTCCCGCGCGTGGAAAGAGGTTTGCCAATCGAACGAGACAGCTGCGGTCAACGTGGAGTCGCGAAGGTTAAATCGAATCAATTTTGCGCGGACGCCTTGACTGACACGTTCCGCTGAAATTCGCGTGTGGTCTATGAATTGTGCATGAGGTTTTGTTTGCGTTTCCTCGCCGGTTGCGCAACTCTAATGCGAGACAAATGGTTCTTCTATTTCGTGCGGTATCTTTGTTATTTGTTTCTCGCGTACGTATCAAGAGAGGCGGGAGTGTGGGGGAGTTGAAGAATGTGGCGTGCTTCCCGCATACCTAAGAAATGGACTATTTTAACGTAACGCGTTCCGTCGATATTGACGTGTTTCTTATGTGAGCGAATCGTAACTTGAATTTTCGAGAAATTGACAAGCGAGGCTGACGTTGCCGTGACCTAGATTTTGACTTATTGCTTCTACGCCTTTAAAGACCTCGTGCTTAAACTTTTTTCCCGGAATTGGGAGTTTTTTCCGACGAAGCTCCAAAAAGTACCGAAAATGGCGATCGTAATGAGTTACTTTGAGGTCTTAATTCAACGAGATGGCATTCCCAGAACAGGGTTTTGTAATGGCTTCTTCGCATAAATTCGATTTATAATTTTAGTTGCAAGTACATTTTTACTAGGAGAAATAAATTTTTTCGGATTCATTATGCGATCATTTAATTAAGTTGAAGTAAATTAAATTACCAGAATATTTCGGTTTCCATAATTTATTTCTTCCGTAATTTATATTTTTCATAATTTATTGTTTTCCGCAATATAGTTCCATAAACCGAAATATTTGGATCGTTTTCGTTAACGATAAATGATATACTTGTTGAGAGGTTCCACGAGGAGGCTGAGATAGTAGAAAATATTGTTTCAATGGATGGCTATTTCATTAGAAAATTTACATCGTAATTTCCATAGAGGCCTTAATCGTAACAGCTTACAAATACTTCAGAGAATTTACTAACCTTATTCAATTTAATCCTGTATTTGCTACATTATATACAATTTTCATTCTATATCATTTTTATTTTATATTATTTACATTCTCTTTTATTTCTCACAAGCCATGTATTTTGATTAGAAAATTTGCATTTTTATTGCTCTGGCTGCCATTTTGTAAACAGCCTTGCTCAATTTTCCGTCTTGTTTATCTCTGCTCCGTCTTATTTTCAAACAAGTCATGCTAAGTGAGCCCCGGAGGATTGACTTTGTATCTCACCACGCCTTTTTGCGAGGTTTATTTGTCCCTCGTGGAATAGATTGCTACATCGTTATTTTCTTCCGATAGAATGCGGCAATGCGGAAGAATGCAGCGCCACCGGCGGAAATGTGTCCAACTCCACCGAAGAGGAGAAGCGATCGTCTTCGGAAGAGGAGCGAACGCCGCCTCGTGATAAAGCCAGTCATCCGTCGCCAGCCCTCGCCTCCTCCCGGCGCATCGTAAGTGTCAAGATACATTGCTTCGCGGGGAAAATGGTGATTTATTGGGGGAATCTTTTGCATGACATTCACCTTATCACCTGGAGGGGGCCGGAGATAAAACATTCGCAATTCAAGTTCACGAGCTGCGCGACGACAGCAGCTATCAAGCTTCCACAAGAGAGGCGGAAGATCTCTCGGAGGAATATTTTCTTCCAACGAGCATGTCTTCACTCAAAGTCTTCGAAATAAATGAACACGGATACATAGCTAGAGTTCCCTCTACCTCAACCTGATAAATTGAATACTTTTGATTTTACCTTTTGTACAGGATAGAGAAAATAACTCTTTCATTTACTTTGATTATGATCTTTTCATGGTTTTGAAGAATCCTATGATGATCTTATCCTATATTAAATCCCTTAAGAAAATATCAAATAATTATTAGAATAATTGTATTATTGTTTATAGTTTTCTTTACATTCACGTCATCTACAACAGCAGTTTTCGATCGTAGAGATCCTTTTACCTCCAAAGGAAATGACAGAGACTTTCTCGCATTCCCTGTTTGTTTGTAGATAAGAACGTAAACACTAAAATACACAAACATTTATGTTCTTCATCAAATATATTGACATCAATTACCATATGGAGATATCGGAGACTTATACGGAAATTTGTTTTCATCGTCTAAAAATGACAAATTATTATAATTGAAACGTATTCCAATTTCCGCATATTTTTTGCATTTTTGTCAACCTGAATCATTACAGTGAACTCCAATGGGTTCATTGATTAATTTTTATTAATATTATTAATAATAATAAATAACTTAATTCAATCAAATAACTCTTAATCATCACTCATAGAATATGTCTGATTCAAAAATTGTTTTATAGAATTAAAACAATAAATAAATATTGAAATACCTTTTTGATATATTGACGGAGAAAAATAATCTCAGGTGCTAAAATAACGAAGCTACACCATGTATTCCAAGAGAGATAATAGTTGGCTAATATTAGAGATTTATTTTTTGAAAGACAGAATGAATTGCATAACTCATAAAGCACTAATAATGAACAATATCTCAAAAGCGATTGAGGAAACTACAGCCTATGACTTTCGAATCTCTCGAGAAATATTGGAAGCTCGTGAAATTGATTGACTTTCTTAGGGGAAACTAAGCTTCAAATCATAGTAATGCAAGTTCCGTAAATTCTCTAAAAGTTAAAATATTTCCACAAAATGATCTCATGGTATTGTTTTAATATACCGTCCGACTCTTTCAGGAGGAACCTAAGACCTCGCCGAGAGAGTCTTCAGAGAAAACGGTGCGGCCGAAAGCGCTGAAAGTCACCATCGCTCCTGGGCATGCAGGTGAATCAGAGGAGGAAGAAGAAGTCGTCAAGAAGGCGGAATCCCCAGCACGTCTGACGAATGGCCCCTCGGACACCGTGGCCCTCTTGGGAGAGAAGACCCGCCTCTGCGCCTACTTCACAGGAAATCCCCCTCCGACCGTCCGATGGCTCAAAGGAGTAAGTTAATTCCAGATAATGGGTCGCTAACGCATTGCAAATCACGTTGTTTGGAGCGAGGGCGCTGAAATTTGGGACAACTGACTCATCGCTCCACCTTCCCATAAGAAGCGTTTAATTAGCGTATTGAGTAAGCTTTGAATAAGGTTGCTCTGGTAATGGAAAGAGAAAGTCCCGAGAATTGAGAAGTCCATTCAATAAATTCCCAACGTATGGTTTCCTTCATGAAGTGGGAACAACGCTCCTCAAAATGGCTCTGGAAACAAAAGCGTTGTGCAACAGTTTCACAACGCCGAAGCAGCTGCTTTGGCTGACAATTTGTTTACGGTTTCCTTATTTTTCGGAATCTCCTCGCGCTCTCGATAAAAGTAACCTCGCGCCCTTCTGGATAATGTATATTTTCCGTACGTCCGGCCATTGCTTTACGTCGCCCATTCCGGCATTTAAAATAGCCACCATCTTGCTGCTGTGTAATTTCGTGGCAGTCAGGAAAAGGGAAAACCCGAGATACCGATGCCGCCGAAAATAATAATTGTTATTATTAATCCATGAATCTGCAAATATGTATGCACCAGGTGGCTGCGTTTGAATAAATAAATACAATGATTGTCATACATAAATACAAGAAATAAATAAACATAATAAACAAGAAAAGGACAAATTTTTAAAACAAAATACATCATGGAAAAACAAAAAGTATAATATAAATACAATAATAGTATTCATTTATCTTTCCATCACTTATTCAAAACTTAGTTATCAGTTAATTTATTCATCATAATATTATTTCACTGCTGTTCACTATCATAACATTACCATTAGTGTTCACTAATTAATTAATTGATTTTACTGTTATGATCGTGCTTTCGGAATATTAAAGTCTAAACTCTTGCCTGGTCTTAAAGCAGTGAAAAAATCATAATTAAGATTTTGCAAACGAAGAGGAAAATATATTGCCGTAATTCTGAATACAATAACAAAGGTATTTACAATGTCCTTAGGTATAGGTATGTAGTTATTGATTTTTTCCTGCCAAATATTTGTTCTTGTAATAGATTGCTGCGAGATTAAGAAGCCCCCTATCGCTTTTACTGCATACGATTGAGCTCAGAAAGAAAATCAATATTTACTCATCATGTTTAATACACAAAATTAAAAATTTTATACACATGTTATTTCAAAACTACCTTAACTCCCTTGTCTAACTACTGTTCGCTATCATGACATTACCATTACTGTTCACTAATTAACTTCAACTCATTGATTCTGCTATTATGATCATGCTTTCAGAATTTATAACCGCTTCACTAGTAATACCAGTCAAAAGAATCTCCCTGGGTGAATGATTTTCTTATTAAAGTTTAACGTCTTCTGTTTTCTCGATTTGTCATTCCATCGAGAAGTAGGTATGAGAAAATTATAATTCTAAAAATCGTCTATATAATACTACAAATCAGTTCGAGAATGTCTAAGTGCACATTAAGTCGTGGTTTTAAAGTAATTTATTAGTTGTCTACTCTTATAAAATCAGCACAAACGAAATAGTTTTCGAGTAATCAAATAGGTTTGCCAGCACAGAATTAATTTAAGATATAATATGCTTCTGTTTTAAACGCTTAAACCGAACATACGTTTTTATATAGGAAATCCTTTGTTCTGAATCTTAATAGGCTGGGATATGTTTTCCGGTAGAATGTTATGTACGTTTTGGAGACCAGAGGTGAGGGGGGAATTCGGTGAATTTCAATCCGTATTGACCGGAAAATGGTCACTGTTGCCAACGCTATCATATAAAATCGCGAATCGATGAAGATAAGAACTGTTAAGAAGTAACCACGAATCTGTGATCTCAAACGTCAACGGCCAAAACGTTGACCTTTTGGAAACAGTTGAAGTATTCTCAAATTTTTTTTTGATGCGTCGTAAAGTTTTTCTTTATTTTTGCAACCAATAGAAATTTTTTCTTAGTACAACCAATTTTATAAGGCTGTTTAAAACTGTTCGTATATGTTATTATTCATATTGTATAAACATTTTTCTGGAATAACTGGTCGTTTCGACTTCTTTCTTGTTTAAAACGTATGTAAAATATATCTTGCTTCTTGTGTAATTAGCCAATTGGGTTTACCGGATCACATTTTTCTTCATGAAAATATCATAGAAATTATAAATCTCAGCAGCAAAAGGCGTAATGCCCGAATGACTGAAATTCTTTCAAAAGTTTTTCTCTCCACTAAAGAAGCAAACAAGGGATCTTTTTTCCTTTTTTATTATTTTCATAAGAGATTTTCTCAAATTTTCGCCCACAATTTCTTTCGTGAATCTAAGACCGTTGCTTAGACTTAATTTCCAATTTAATTTAATGGAATTCACAGTCTCACAAATGAACGTGTTACGGACATCGAAATGCTATCAATTGTCAATCTGAGAAATGCCTCATCTTCGGTTAAAAGTTCGAGGAAATGATTCAGCTATTGCGGAATTAAAAGAAATTCGTTCTTATTATGTATATTTGAACCTTTGTACACATTTGAACTTTGCTAACAGATATACTGTAATTATCAAGCACAATTTCGCTATAATGTCGTGATTTACGATTGAACGGGGATAAAAATTACAAATAAGGGTAAGATAACTGCTAGTATTTTATGGGCTCGAAATATTTCTTAAGGCCAGCATATAAATTGCCACCATCACTGTTTAATTCCCCTATGCAAGGCTAAAGGATGCCTTCATGTTACCTTATCCAGAGAAAGAGATGAATATTATAGATCAGGTATGCGATGCGTGGCACTCGCTGTGCTGGTTTGCCAATGTTACATATGCTCTGTCCATTCTTGGCAAAGTTATGCGAGCTCTTCTCCTTGGCAACAGGACAATATTCGGAGAGCGTGGGAGAGTTTGACGCAAGGCGTTGCTTATTTCGGAAGAAAAGAACGCGAGAAGATAAGAGGAATCCCGTCGCCGATTTGGCCCTTTATTACCTCAGACGTAGCCCTCGTGCATCGAGGTAAACATTTACGAAAAGGGATCAGACGCAGAGTGAAGCTTTGTTGATAAATAAAACAACGAACTTAAATTCGAGTCTGTCGGTCAACAAATCTTCACTCTGCGTCCTGCCGCTTATCCACAAAGCTACGCCCGCATCCTTCAATTTTATAGCATAGAGATTTTTCTCGTAGATGTTTACATGTTGTCTTTTTCAGTTTCCTTTCGTCATTCTGATACTCGAATTGAGCTTTTGAGGAGGAAAGACATGGATCGTTTAAGTCACTCTAAATATGAAATGGTCGATCTATGATCGTATACATACTTAATACGATTTATCTAGGAAGTCTTCTCTTAGATATATTCTACAGTGATGATAAAACATAAATTAAATAGCTGTTTTTACATAAATATTTCATTAAAACTATGGTGTTTGTACTCAATATTTTGAGCGAAACTCTTCCCAAATAAATAACCTAATGAATGTACGAAATAAAGGAATAGATTGGTACTTTTTCCACAAAGATATTTAAATAGTACTACCGGTTTCAACGGGACCGGCATGATGGATTTCCACCACATCTCGCCCGATTCTGTAGTTTTTACTAATGAATGTAATTCGCTGCTTACCCAAAATGCTGCTTCTGATATGTTGACAAATCCTAAAGCACCGATGAACGCTCCCAGTAAATTATGAAACTTTTTTAACTAAACATGAATGGTTAACTTGCTAAATGTTTTGTGACTTAAAATTTCTCGTACACAGAATATATTTCGTTAATCGGAATTTCGAATGACATCTTTTAATGAAGACATTAAGGGGCGGTCATTTATGTTTTATAAGTATTTCATGTCAAAACTGAAAATATTTCATAATGTAGAGTTTCGTGGTTTGTGTCGCAGTTTAGCACGGTTAGATGATGTGCGCATATTCTTTTTCTTAGAAATTTGAAATTAAAGGGAAAGTATTAAAAATGAGGAAGGAAAAAGATATGTCCTGATTGGACATCATTTCAAAGAAAGTTAAAGCTTATTTGTTGGTATTAGAGTCAATGGTTGCAATTTATAAGAAGATATTTCGGTTTGCAAGTAACCTAAGAAAGGTCACTCTTAGAATCTGACTTAATTCGAAGTAAACAAACCAAAATGGAGAGAGTGTAGCCATACTCGGTATTTAACCAAGAATGGGGAGAATTTCTTAAAGTAGTGTAGCAGAAATAGTAATTATATAAAGACTTTTATAGACAGTTGGAATCATCGGTAAATGACACTGAATTGTATTAATGCTAAATGAGGAATCGAACGTTCGCTTTCTTATCGTTCTACCTGTAAACCAAGTTGGAGATAAGGTAGGATCAGGAGAAGGGAAAAAAATCCATTTCGCAAATAAATTCTTTGCTGCCACTCCTTATTTTTTTACTCCGTAATTATTTCTCTTGAAAGCTAAAAGCTTTCTAATATTCCTTGATAATGACATTTTAAATATTGTAAAATTAGATCTTGAGTTATCAGTTTAAGATAACGATTCAGTTCAATCACTTCGAAGTCGAAGTGATTTTTCCTGCAGCCCTAAAATAATTGCATCTAAAACAGTAATTTTATGAAAAAATTCTTCAGATAAAAAATATGAGAATTTCTTTGAGATATTTTCTCCTGTATCTTCAGGAAAAATGTTGACTTAGCAACTGCTATAATTATTTATTTATTTAAACACACCAATACATGCGAAAAATCAAATTATAATTAGTACAATATCATGATAGTTTCTCAAAAATAATTCCAGTTAAAGTCAATTCAAGTAAAAGTTATTAATTGGAGGATGTTTTTAATCTTAAAAAATACGAATCAAAATCGTTTTCATAGCGTGTTTAAGCTAAGACAAAATGTGCCTGATAAACAGCAAAGGATTATTTTGGGTGGACAATTTATCTAAGTATCTAATTCATTGAAGATAATCTGATATGTATTTCATATTATATAAATCGTATTGTGTAAAAATTCCTAAAGGACATTTGTACATCTTCATTTCATGGAAAGGGTATTTTTAAATCATCTGAATGTATAGTAAATTACATGTAAAATCTTTCCTCGAAAAATAAAAAACTTTGTAATGAATGTCCAAACACGATATGCTTTATATAACCAAATGAATACGGATACCTTAAACATTAAGAACTATAAAGTCTTCAGCCTCATTATTCCTTTATTCTATTCCAATTCACAAATTATTCAAGTGACAAATTTTGTCAAATAATATTCTCCATTTAAATTCACAAATGATCCAAGTGACTTGCATGATTCGTATCTTGCTTCAACAGGGACGTGAATTGGGCATCGGAATTGACGACCGTGTGAGAGTCGAGACGACCACTGGATTGTCCTGCCTCTACCTCTCCGCTATAACCGCCGACGACAGCGGAAAGTATGTGGTTTCAGTCGAAAACAGTCTTGGTTCCGACTGTCACTTCGCCTCACTCGCAGTCCAAGGTAAGGAACATCTTCAATATATGCTATCACGACGTTAATTCTATTATCCGTCAAACGAACACCTTTAAAATACCACTTGCGGAGTACCTAGCTGCATTTCCAATAAATAGTATTATGTCTATAACTTAGTATTATGTCTTGTTAATTAAAAATATATACTTTTTAATAACTATTATTACGTACTTACTCCTTAATCTAAAAATAAGAGGCGCGTCAATTTGTACTGCAACATCTAAGTGAACCAAGGTAGTTCAAAGTTCGTGTTTTCCGAGTAAGAAATTAGTTCCTCTATATACTTGTGTTTTTTCTTATTTTGGTCTCAGTTTCAGAATATTTCTAAGAGACTAAGGAATTTCGAAATAAGGCTCACCTTAATAACTAAATATAATTCATTTAATTTCTGATGAAGAATTCACTTCCAAATAAATCCAGAATATGTGCTTTCCACTAAATCCACAAAAGAAGTGTATGAGCAATGTAGTAATGTTTTTTCCTTGCTAATCCGTTGAATGGACTGCGCAGCAGAAACTAATTCATTTCATAACGCCTTGGATTATAGGTTTCTCCACTAATATTTGCCAATTATTTGTTCCTCTAATGAAGATACTTAAACAAAGATTGGTAATGTTGACAGATATACTTATATGGCTTAAACGTGCTATATAGCCTTTTGGGTATCTCACTCGACTGTAATATTGTATTTACACTATTGAGTACATACACAAGCGTGTAGGCATGTGTACCTATAAAATTAAAGAAAAAATCGCTAATGCGGCTTGAAACGAATGAAGTCACGCTACTCGTGGGCATTAATTCTCGCCCAGATCTCTTATTAGCGATCACCTTGTAACTGAACGTACTTACTTCCTAATCTAAAAATAACAGGCGCGTTATTCTCGGTTGCCTTGCACATACAGGAGAATCAGAGATTTCAACATACATCTGAAACGATTCGCTTTTATGCTACCATGCCTATTCCAATGGGAAAATTAATGAAATTATTTCAAACTGTCTTTCGTATAACAAAAATGAAGATTCTGTCTTAGCTGTTCTCCGCGACAATCGTATGAATTTTGTGATCTTTATCTGGAGAATTATTGGTTCTGGAATTTTTGATCTGTTAAGTTTGAGATCCAAGATCATTGCTTAAGTTTCGGAACGAGACCGTGTTTTATCAACTTTAATGAACGTTCATCACAGAATTAATTTGGCGTGAGTGTTGATAAATGTAAAACTGAGGATAATTTAATCGAAATTTTATAGATATAGTTTACCTATGAATAAAAATGTATGCATTATGCATTAAATATTAAATATACTTCCCTCATCTCAGTGACAAATTACTACAAGTAAATGTAGAAATAAATGAACATCTACAAATACATATGTATACAGAAATGTTTCTCTTAAACTTATCCAGAAAAGTTTCTAATCTAAGATAACCCAGTATTCTCAGTTGTATCCATATTTACAGAATTTAGGGTCCAAATAAAAGCTATAAATACTAACTCCAATAAAATCTCGTTTTTTAGCAGAAGGTCGAGAGAAAAAAAATAACTTTATTATCTCTATTGTAATTGCTTTGAAAAGAAAATAAGCAACGTCAAAGCTATGTAAACTAGTTTTCCGGAACAAAATACAGGGCAACAACTTTATTACTTAATAACTAGAAAGGCTGTTATTAATCCTAATAAATTCAGGTTATAAATATAAACTGAGTGTAAACTACAGTTATAATGCACAAAAATAACAAGTTTATCCGTACTGTCGATGATTTACATATTTGATTTTAATTCTGAATAAATATTTGGATGAAAAGAATTCTCAGGGAGGTTAAAAATTCAAAATCGTTTCATAAAAATTAAATTATTCGCAGTGTAAGGATTTTTAAATCTCTCAGTGAATAATAACACGGAGAAGGGATTCGCAGCAGAGTGATGAGGTATCCTCCGTTGAGACCATATGTTGCTATCGAATCTAATATATGTTCTTGCAAAATTTGTATAGAAAAGGTCTATCTACATATGCATATACAATGCCCATGCCCATGCCCATGCGTATGTATGTACTTTGCACATACCCTGCAAGCGTATCTTTGCGTGTAGTGGGGATCTCTGTACCACGAATCTACTTCTATGATCGATTACTTTGGCGTTTCGTTCGCGGAAAAGAAATAAATTTTGAAGCGACTCGTTCTAGCATCTGATTCCCTTATATTCCTCGCGGTGTCTTTTCGGCATACTTGTATTTAACAGAGAAGACGCATTATATCGGCTGTATCCCCTGAATGTGTTCTCATTCTGTATGCATTTAGTAAATTAAGCCTTTGTAGAAGGCAAATAGTTAAATAACTTAATAATTTGATTCACCAAATTTTCCACGATATTTTTCTTCTTTAAGTCTTTCGTGTAATTACAAGTAATAAGTTCCACAAGCAACTTGGAGAACCTTGGAATTTATAAGCAGATATTTATATCAACTCTCCTAATTTAAACGAGTATTTAGATATCACAGGTCAAAATCATTTAAAATACGACATAAGTAAGGACAACGTGATTTATAGGGTGATCTCAAAACATTTTTAATCGCATGGAAATATTTCATTCGTTCATTCTGAGCACAAATCAATTAAAAAACATGTTGACCAAAAGAGAAAATTAATGAAGAAAGTGAGATTCGCTCACTGGATTCCAAGATTAGATTTACGAAAATCACGTATCGAAGTAAATAATAGTGCTTTTAAATATTGATGCGTCACAATTATGATTACCATCTCCGTTTCCTATTCAATTCTTCAGTTTATATCTGATGGTAACGTAATTGATATGATAGTGATTACTGATCTCGTAACATTCCAGTCTGTCCTCAGTTGGATCATCTTTCCCCAAGTTTCCTTTCGCCTATATTAATCTTCCTTTCCTCTAATTTTCCGGCACTGAAACCCCACGGGGAAAAATCTTCCGACTCAAATCTTGCTTAAACCGGAAGTCTCCGGTTCCGTAATCTCATGGCGTGAGATATAAAACATTTTGAAGCGTACCACGGCACCTCTTAATCTGCGAATGCTGCATCACGAAGACCTCTCGCTTTAAGCGGCGGAAGTGATGGCATCCTGAGGGCTCTTAAGGAGCTTAGGAAGTGAGGCGGTCGCCGTGAGTCAAGTGCGCCCCATTTCCGAGTGACCTCTGCTCAACTCCGCCCCCACTCTCACTTCTCCTTCCTCCACCACTGTTATGCCTATATAGGGCCCTGCAATGTCGCGACGGACTCTCTTTATGGCCTGGCGTACACGGTTTATTTTTAAAGACTTATCACGCGAGGGGGCATGGTCGGTGGCATAGTGGGTGAAACAGTGAGGGGGAAAAGAAAATTACTGGCAGGAACCATCGCCAGAAACTTCGAATAGTTTGCCAAAAAAATTAATGAATTCAGTCCGTATGCAAGAAGCGTAATCCACGATAAGAAATGGACTGCTGAACGTAGGAATGGATGTCTTCCTCGTTAGGCTCTTAGGTTTATTTAGGGGTTGGAGGTGAAAAGAGAGGCTTTTCATTTATTCTAATTGCATTTCTAGGTGATCAAATTATTTATTTCCAATATCTGAGTAATAGAAGTCGAAATGATTTCTGGAAGATTGTTTTCTCGTAAAAATTTCTGGATCTCTAGCAGTAATATTTTGATGAACTCCGCCGACAAATTGTGGTTTTATTAAATAATAGAAAAGTAAAAGATAAATTTCAATAAAATGTTGTGAATATATTGATTTTCACCACTTCCTGAATTACATTGTCGCATATTTATTCTTAAATGGAACAGTTTTTACCACATTAAAGTGTGTCAATTTTTCATGAATAGATATGCAAATGTCATTTTTATCATAAAAATATTGCAATTTTTATCTCCCTTATTCTCAGAGATAACATTAGCTTTGTTAGTATTCTCCTCTTAATATTCGAGTTATTCCAATAAAAGTTGAATCGTTGCATATTATATATTGTTAAAAAATATATTAATATTTTTATGCTGTTCTATTGCCAAAATATTTCATAAGAAATCTTGAAATTGAAACATAAATATTTTAATTTATACTGGTGGTAAGGTGTAGATGGTAATTTATGAAATATGACCGATGAATATAAGGGCATCAGCGAGTCGACAAGAATGAACAATTTAGAGTGAGAAGAAATTATGAGTCAAACGAAAATCGAGGTGACACTGAGTTTTACCTTGAGTGATCAGAAGAGAAATTATGGCTGAACCTCTATCCGCAGACCACGATCGCGGAGGCTTAGTTCCAAAAATGGGAAACTTTAGCTAATAAAGACTGTCTACTCAAGAAAAGGCATTCTAAAAAAGACTTTACATCTCAATTCCCTTAGCATCGTAGCCTTCTTGAAATCAAGGTCATGTTAGATCTTCATGAAAAAGTTACTCTTTTAAAAGACTCGATAAAATTTCGTCTGTACTAGTTTATATGCAGTAGTACAAAGAAGCATATGGTGTGAACTTTTTCTCTTTTAATGAAAACCTAGAATTAACTGTGATGAAAGGAATTCGAGAAACATACGCTTACAGGAAAACCATTTCGCAGACATTGACCTCATTTTTTCTCATTTCAACGTCGTCTTACTTCATTTTGTTAAATTTTGTTACGCAAACATATTTAGAATTGTATTTCTAAAAATTTGTATTCCAGTTAGTATATTTGATCGTGATGTCACCTTTCTTGCGAATATCCAACACCATTACGTGTATGATAAATTTACAATTGCCTCATTCTTTCCACAAAATATTTGTTAACGGAATCAACTAAAGGTCTCGGTGTACTTTAGGTTAATACAAATGGAAAAATCTCACTGCTTGTATTTTTCCTAAGGAAAAGGAAAATTGAATTAATTTAATATCTTTAACTCTCTTTCAAAATCTTAATTATTCCGTTTTCTTAATTGATAGTACATACATACTTCCTCTATGACTGTTTTTTTTTTCGTAAACGATACCATGTCACCTTTTCAAAAATGATTTTATTACCAATAATGCAATATATATTCAAAATCTCTCACTGATATAGTTCATATCAAAGCGCACTTATCAAAACATATCCTATAGCAGTATATTACTCCTTGCTTAGGAGTAAAATTGGGTTTAATCGCATAAAACTCTTTAGGAAAGCCTAGGCCTGTGTTCTTCAAATTACTAAGGGTAATTAAACTGTGATGGAATCCCATAAATTCATACTCACGGCAATATTTTAAGAAACGAGTTTTCAAATTTGTCAATAAAAAATCTTTTAATCTGCTTTTCATAGTCCATAAAGAAAACCATAGGCTGGACAGGAGCTCTTCACCTGCAAATATTAAAATAAGATTGGAATGTAGTTTTCTTAAACTGAGGACTGAGGGAAGCAGAACTCCTCGAAGGACTGTCCGCAAAAGCGGTGCATATGGAAATCCTCGCGTTCCATAGACAGGCGAGTGAATGTACTTCGAACCGATATCCCTTTAGCGAGAGATACGGGTAAGTGGGGTCAGGAGTAGATGGAATGGGAGCTCTAGGTGAGGACGAAGGTCCCGAGAGGTGGGGAGACATCGAGAGCACCCCTCTTGCCCGTCCGGAAGAAAGTTTACATAGTCTACAAGGAACAAAGTCGAGGACCGTCAGTACGTAGTCGAGTTACCGAGTGGTGTAGGTGAAGTGAGGAGCCGATTCCAAAGGCTCTGTCTCACACACCCAAGTCGGTGACCACGGGCCGTCCCCTCTTCGTTTATCCGTTGGATTAACCGCTCAGAGTCCGACGCGGATTCCTGCGAGGGATATATTTCGTTTCTATCCCCGATAAATGAGGATTAATAGCGAAAATATCAATTTTTTCCATCGGAAATAGTCTCTCCGTCCAGCAATATACTTGAAGGACCGAGAGATTGTGCGAAGGGAGTGTATGATCCGTAAATTCGAACTTTCCTGACTGCGTTACCGAGTGGACCCCTCGATCAGAGACATATTTGGGTCGATCCAGAGCAAAAATGCAGGAGATCGTAATGATTCAATCCGCTCCGTCTTCGAGGATGGTCTTGGGCCATGGAAAAATTTTGTCCAGTGATATTTACCGAAGGAGGTTGAAACAGCCGTCGCCAGAAATCCTCTTCCAGCAGAGGCTGACCACATTCCGTGAGTGTTGAACATATCTCTTCCACATGACAGCGCTTTCTTTAATTGATGAATTTTGGTGTCTTTCTATGTTAAAGTAATTTTCACTTGAGTGATACAAATATCGGTAAATCTGACGGATGGTTTTTTATCTTGTTCTTAATATAAATGCCTACTTAAAGAGAGGAATCTCTGAAACTTTAATGTTTCGATTTATCCGTGAAACCCTACAGGCAAGCAAATCATCTGCCGCTTAAATTAAATGCTTTAAAAGTAGATTTTTCTTTATTTAAAAAAATATAAACAACAATCTAATGATGATGGTTAAAATTTTAACGAAATATCTTATAAGAGAAAACTTTGGATATGTTTTCCTTTTAAGACGTCATAAATGCGATGTTGACCGATAGGAATGACTAATATGTATTATTAATATGAAAATGAATAATCAATTATCGATCTATTTTCAAGATTCAATTCAAAGTCTATCATAAATACCGCACGAGATAAATACATTAATCAAATAGTATCCTATAACAATTGTTGTAAGTTGCGCATTGTTGCAACGATGTGTGTAATGCAATACATCACTGAACGGGGAATAAAATTCTTGTTATTTGGAAAAGTATTACGGAAAATTTTTATTAACGAAGAAAGTTAAACTCTTACGAAGGATAACGTTCTGCATAACCGAACAATTCACTTGCAATAAAAATCACTTCGTGTCAACTCAATTTATCATTTTTGATTGCGTCTGAATTTGTTAACTATTAGTCCTTCTACAGTATGTACGTTGTTGTCGGTACAAATTTTATCACTAGACTCGTTTAAAATTTTCAGATTTCCTTTTCAATACCTGCTTCAAAAGTACAAAGTATAGTCATACAAGGCTTATATCCTTTCTTAAACCACTACCATTTTCTTGCCCGCACTCGATTACCTTCCTACCATATTGATCTGAAATTTTCAAGGCAATAAGATCAAGCAGCTGTCCTCTAAAGAGTAGCTGCCGTGAGCTCTACAGATAAGGAGCAGAGTCATTGGCCGAGGAGATTCGATAACCTAGATTTACCATTTCCGGAAGACGTATTTACGTTCTATAAATAAGGATATAGAGTCAGATTATCTTTTTTCATATAAACCCTCACATTTATGCCCTTGCTAGATAAACAGATGTTCTAGCAATAAAACTATATCCTGGACGCCTTTTCATTATTGTGACCATTTACAGAAAACAATATACCTTACTTACTTAAGAGGGCAGTAATTATCTGCTTGTGGTTTCAATAGCAGATTAAGGCTTAGTTAATTAGTTTTACTAGGATATCAGACTAGTTTATATTCGCCTTACAGATAATAATAGGCTTGTTTAATTCTATTTCGAAAAATTCGGAACATAAGGCTTACCTTAAAGGATTATTTTGTGTTTTTCATCGCGTCCTAATTTGGAATTGACGGTGCTATCTATTCGAATGACCTAATTGGAAATATCCAGGAACTAATTGCATTCATCAAATATTTTACATTCAAGTAAAGTCTATCCAGACTAATAAGGCAGGAAATAATGGACAAAATAATCTTTTATTGTCTTCCTAGAAGGTATGGGAATGTAATACCAGAGTCCATTAAAAGCACACGCAACATATGTTACTTATACCTAATGTGTTGAGACTAATGTTTGCTAAATACTTGAGTCTATTTAATTCTTTAATCACGTACCTTAAACTCGGCCCATTTCATTAACTCTATGTCCATATTAAAGAATTAAATTATACTTCCATCTTTGGAAATATTTTTGTTGTACTTCCATTATTGATAGATAGGATGCTTGTTACCATGCAGATATTTTTAAATGCATTTTCTTATTAAAATTATTACTTGACCTTTGAAAAAAACAAGACATCAATTTACACACTGGATCCCCAGTCAGAATTAAAGCCAGAAAATTATCTTCTTTCTTCTCAACCTCTTTCGTGACCTCTTGCACTCGCCTCGTCGCTGGCAATCTCTCAGAGATGGCAAACTGGATAAGAGACTCGATTTTGGATCACGACATGGTTTACGGCAGGTGTCGTTGCGACAGCTCCCCAGCGAAACGTATATATTGCATACAAATCCAAAGACAAAAGGCAATCAAAATAAGACGCCGCTGAGATAACCTTGAAAAATATCATTAAGCAGCAGATGCAAGGTACAGCGTGAAGGAGGAAGAAACTGGGCAAACAAAATCTCTGAGATGCACGCGAGATCCGATGTTTTCCGAGTCAGCTCATGCCTCTTCCTTTCCGCGCAGATGTTTATGGTTGACTTTAAATCGGATGAAAGAGACGGCAGTATGCTACTCTCTCTTGAATTCAGCTTAATTGAATTGAGTTTTAAGATTAATAGTTGCATAACATTATTTTAGTCGTATTGTTTGTATCATTTACCCTATATTAGGACTGTTTCCCTCGATAATGAATAAAACAAGGGAGAAGAATTAAGATGTCTCCTTTTTTTAGAATTAATTATATTCCACTGTTGAGCAGTATAAAAATAAAGCTCTATCCGGGAGACATAATAAAACTTCAATTTTACAATGAAAATAGTTCCTGTTTAGACTTTATTTTGGAAAACAGCACAATTGATAGTAGTTTTGATGAATTAGCACAATCTTTAAATCAAGTTCATCAACTCATCTTGAAGATGACGCTCATGCGTCATCAGTAGTGTGAATTTCAAATTGAGGTGCTTTTCCAAAGTTAAGAATAAGTAGGGTCTAGTTTCCTTGAAACATTTATTCTCCTGCAATGGAATACAGCAAAATTACTCCCAATTCCGTCGGATCAATTCCACGCAGTTCACTCTTAACATTGAAATCATGTCATAAAAAATGTCACAGGTATTCTATTTGAACTCTTTCACCCGACTTTTCGTGTGGACGGACTTAGTTAATAGAAGGAATCTGTCCATTAGCAAAAGTTTTGACGCGATTAGAAAATGTTTTTGATAACTTCGGTAAAATATGAAATAACAATTAACTGTGACTTGAAATGAAAAAATTTTGTTTCTATACTGACGAGTGAAATCTAGATGTCTAGGCGTTACCTTGTGGAAAGCCATTGAAGTAATGAAGAAATAAAACTTTGTAAATTTTCCACACTATCTAATAAATTTTAGAAAGAGAAATTTTATATTTGAAATTTTATATCTGTGATAAAATTGAAAAAAAATTACACTTTGGTAAAAGCACCGAATAGATTAAGATATATATTAGCCATTACCTTAAAAAATATCGAAGGAAAAAATTGTACAATTGTTAAAACTTTCGATAAATCTAAATGTTGAGTATAATCCACTAACCAGGACCATATGTAATTAGAGTTATTATTTTATAAGTTGTAATTACATCTGTCTTGCCCTCCATTACCTTAAACTTGCAGAATACTGACAAATTTCTTTCCCCAATTCTTTTTCGTAACTCATCTTTACTTTTCAAGTTCATAGTAATCATATCATTTTAACTTTCACTTTCTGAAACTCAAATTATTTCAGTTAAACTCATACATTTAAAGAGATGTATAAAAGCGGGTTACAGAAGAAAAATTGGTTGATGGCAAAGTGGATAGGATTTCCTCAGTGATGGAACAGTCGCGCACTTCCCTATTTGTTTCCATTCCATTCCTTAAAAAGAGAATGGCCGCTCAATACTTTCCATTGGCAAGCTCTCGGATTCTACGCGACAAGAACAGCATCTCTCAATGGCACAATGCGCCAATTGCCCTTCGCTTGTCTTCCATACACCCCCTTATGCGTCTTCACCGCCATCTCAGTTAAAGTCGCTTGCTATGGTCTTGCATCTTTCTTATGACGTCAATGGCTAAGACCCTCCAACCCACCACGCCCACCCATCTTTCAAGCACGCCCCCGTCATGTTCCTCGCCTGTTGCGCAGGTAATGGTATCCATGGACCGCGTCTTGTGGTTTTATGATGTGTGGGATGAGTTATAGTGGGTGTGACAATGCCCTAGGCTTCCAGAATCGATGGACAGAGTTTCGTCGATTTTTTTCAGCCCTGCTTCGACGCGTTGAATAGGGTGTAAAAATAAACATCAATAAATCAGTGCTAAGCAGAGAGTTTTTTTCGTCACTCGCGTATGCCAATATGTAGTGTTACTCAAAGCTACAAAGCAAAATACCTGCACTAGATAAGATGCCGAGTTATCGTAGAAAACTATTCTGAAAATTATTTCACTTGCTTATCAGGTTGCTTGACTCTATTTTGGCCAGAGAATTTAAGACCAACACAGATGTCATTTCTCCTTTAAGTATGAAGATATAAATATGCTGATTGTCTATCGGGGTTGATATTAGAATCAGTTAATCTCTCCATGCTCTACTGTATTCTCAACTAAACGATACGTAAAGGAAAATATGATATTTGTTCCAAAAATTAAAAGTAATCCCATATGGATATAAATACTCAGTTACGTTGTTCATTATAATAATTTACGTTGAGCAAAAATATACCATTATTCTTCATTGGTTCAGTCATTGGATTGGGAGATATATCTCCAAAATGCGGTTTCATTAATGCTAGAAACAGGATAAAGCTATTAATATAGTGGCATTAGAATATAATATAGAGGGGTGTTATTCCCGCATTTGCGACTTTGGAGGAATAGTGATTTGCTTAGAAAATGGCGTGGAGCTTCAATTAATGATTTACAAGAAAATGTTTACGTATTACCATATCATAAACTTACAGCATTTATGAAAACTAAATGACATTTATAACTATTTGAGGAAGAGAGTTGTGTCATTAAGATTATTTTTACTCAATGATGTGTGTATGATAAAATCGTGGTAGTATCACATTTCTAGATCCACCTCTGCGCTAAAATACTATTTCTCCTTTATTTTACTGGCATTATTCATTCCTTTGCTTATATAAATTGAATTTCATTCCTGAAATTTAAATCCTTGTAGCAAAAGCGAAAAACCCTCCCAACATTTTTCATCGCCTATCTGTCACCAATATCACACCTCTTTTAAGAATCCCTAGTATTATCACTTCATAAATTCGTAAAAGAAAATATCTGAGAACAATATAGATGCCTTAGTTCAATCAATAACAAAAATAACAGACTATCACCATGTGTTGACGAAATCTTCAAAAACATCGCAGAAGCATTCGGGAAGGAAAATAGGGAACCTGACGGTCGCATCTTCTCCTCTCCCGACATGATTCACTTTTTCCTCGCAATTCATTAGCGCGAATTCGAAGCCATTGCATCACGCCGAAGCATCCCGGAGTCCAAACGAGTCTTTCGCGGCGCTAACTTCGCAGGAAAGCGTCGCTGAAGGTTGCTGGGTGATTCCTGGGCGGTGGAGCGGGTGTTGTGAAGAAGTGGGGAGGGAAACAATAGTTAGGTATTCGTCGAGAATGAGGGGAGGGAGTGATTGCAGGGGAAACCGGTGCCGAAGGGCGGAAGGCTCTTCGCGTTTGGTGTAGTCAGTTGGGGGTGGAGAACGAAGGTGGAAATATTGGGTTTTACCGCGAACCATAGAGGAGGCACCGATAAACTGTGCGCCTGGTTAGTGTTGAAGTCAAATCTCACCGAGGTTCACCCATCGCCCATACTCCTGCAGCAGTGTTAGATGGTACATCTAGATGGCTGATGAAGAAGCTTGTGTAGTTACCTCCGAGACTAGGAATGAGAGCGAACCAATAGGTAAGCTGGGACACTTAGTCCTCCGTGATTCTAGAGCCTGCGTACGAACCTTATCTTCAGAAATAATCTAATGCGTCAAGCAAAGCTACTTTGCATTACTTTCCTCTGGTTTTTTACTTTTAGTTTCAAAAAAATGAAGTATAACTATAGTCGTAAAAAGTTCTGATAACCTTAGTAAAGTTTTTTGCGTGAAATACAACATGTTTTGACGCGCAGGACGAACCAGTTCTGTCTCATTGGTACAGCTACCTCGAATTTACGGAAAACAAGAATATTGCGATTCACATAGTATCGCTAAACATTAGGCACTAATCTATACAACGATCTATGGGAGAATAGTACATTTAATATAACGATAAAGTGTCGCTTGAATCAGTTTGCCATATTTTAATGACTTCGCAATGTTTCAAAGTTTTAAAGAAATTATTTTTACATGGACTATACCGTATTGCATTAAATTCCTTATTTCCTATATTTCCACGGTTAAAAACCATCAGCAGTAAAACGAATTAGGCTGGAAAGAACTTCACATACTTTATAAATATTGAATCATTATACTGTTAAATACATTTAATTACAAGTTGGATACAAAAGTTTATATATTTCAGCAAACCAATGTTGTAACCGTTAACAGATGATGAATTGACACAAGAAGGATTAACAGGATATCATATCCCCCCTTAACGAAATTTAACGCCAGAAAATATAGATAAGAATTTGGAGTAAGTTAGTTATTTTCATTACTTAATCTTGGTATGACGAAAGAATTCTAAATACATTTTTACGTTAACTTCCCTGGAATCAAAGTGTGTGCGACTTTTTGAAGGAAACCTTGGAGCAGGAAAACGAATTACAGAATTAGAAACTGTTTTGCTATTAATTACAGTATTAATAATTTTTCTATGACTAAGAGTCCATATACCTAACATATCTAACTCCCAGATACGTCATAAATTTACGAAACCTCGGATTAATCAAACATAGAGGTAAAATTTGAGGTGGTTGTTAGAGCTAAACCTACATCGAGCTGTATTTTTAACGATTGTAGTTCTTGTACACTAAAATTTTGCTCAGATGAAGTCACTGGAAAAAGGAACACTTACGGCAACAGTTACGGTATGGTACTTAAGGTTCGGTGTTCCCAAGGCGGTCATTATCACGTTTGGCCCCGTTAGGAGACCGACTTATCAAAAATCGCCTCCGGAAGGTGGACTTCCCTTTTGACGACAACAGAAACGAGCTTCACACGTAATTTAAGAATCAGATGACTCAGGCAATATCAAAAGCATTTCTTTTGCGGTGAGTTTTCCTTCTTGCAGAAATTCGGCTTTGTGACGGATATCTTGAAGCTCATCTTTCTTTCAATCAAGGAAAATTATTTATTTTATTTCATGCAATTTATAAAATATATATATACTACGGATATAAAATATTATATAACACAAGATTGAAAATAATGGGCTCCTGGATAGCAAAGTTTGCAGCGCGTTCGGCTTTAGTGAAGGCTGGCCCGGGCTTGTCGAAGTCTTCGAAGCACTTCTAACAACAACAGCGATAACGATAAAATATTTTGTCTTCCTTCCAAAAAATGTAACCTTCGGATGCTCCTGAATGTGACGAGAAAGAGTGGAAACTGCTGTGGAAGTGCCATTTATTATTTGTAGAATAAAGACATTGTTCATCAGTCTTGTGATTTAGAAGATGAAGTTCCAATAAGTCAAGACCAATGTGATTGATTTTGTAATAATATATGATTGATAAATGGGTGAAAATAACTGTGTTTACACAAAGTTAAAGCTTCTTTAATTGATTTCAATATGTGATTGGTTAACTAAATACTTAAAGCCCTTAAAGACGCAGGAGCCGCACAAGTCTTTGCTCAAAGACAATTCAATGTATAAGTATTTGTTACATTTACCGAAAATTAAGGTATTCATCGAAACAGTAGCTTTGCAGAAAGATAAAGCAGCTTGGAGGTACATAAATTTGAAAATATCCGCTTTCCTCGGACTTGGTCGACATGGTGACGAGTATGCATTTACCTCACCGGTAGAGGACACTCGCATACCTGGGTCCAAAATTCTCCTTAGAACACAGATAATCCCATATTAAGATGAATTTATAAGAGTGCAAGGACTTAAAATTCCTCAAATAAAACGTTCTAGTCCACGATTTTTAAATAGGCTGAGACACTTATCAGGAATTAACCGTTCTTATTTCCATTTTCGGCTTTCCGTGGACCCGTTCGGCCTCACAATAATAGCATATTATCGACCATTCGACCATATCCACCATTCAATATTCTTTTTTGATACTTATTTTCAAATATTTTTGATTTTCTCACATATTTCACCTCTTTCATATTTTCTTCACAATTCTTACATTTCCATTCTTTTATTTCTCACAGTCTAATATGTAATTAATACCATTATTTAATTTAGCTCCTCCTTTGTATTCTTTAAGAAAAATATCCGCAATCAGAAGGAAAAATAAAAACGAGGGGGACCGTCATAAGCTTGCACTCGGTGCTGTCAACCCTGTCCTCGTCGCTAAACTGGAGCAGATGATTTTACTATGCAGAATACTCTGCGATAGCACCTCATTTCTTGCACCATATTCATCGAGATTCAAGTAAAGAAGTAATGATAAATGCCTCTAATTTACCGATAGAACCATGTCAATAATGATTCCATTTTCATTCTACAAAAAGGCGTGACATTTTAAGTAGAACAATTAATGAACAACTCTCACGGAAAATCGAAGCAAATTTTGGTTGACATTAATGTAGATTCCTTACGATATGTACGATTAATGCGAATCATTCGATCTAAATATTACAGAAACGATAACAAGTATGTATGTACTACGCAAAGAGGTGATATTGTCGTTTTTTCAATTCCCTTATATGTTCTTGTTCTTGAAAATCTAGAAATATGTAATTTGAATTGAAACTGATTAGAAATAATCACCTTTTCTCTTGGAGACGCTTCCTCAAATCCAACCTTTGTATGTCTATGCAAGCCGACTTTCGTCGAATGGCAGGGTGTGCACGCACCCTGATTCTATTTTCCTAATAGATTGATTTCTAGTTCGCGGAAATTCTATAATTGCATATTAAAGCCTTTATCGAAAAATTCTATGCTTGAAATTGAATATTCAATAAGACACGAAAGTAAAAGCCAACATCAGTGCTTATCAAAACTAGTAGATGCGGTTCACTACGAATTTTCGGTTCCAAATTCCCAGATTTAGCACACACCGAGTCGCTAACGAGTTGGCGAAAGGTTCAAGGACGAAGAGGTCCAAATTAGCGGTAAATTATTGGCTTATCATTGGAAATTAAAAGGCCATACATCTTTGTGAAAGGCCAATGAATTGGTAGCAGTAATGTAAGTTAAAATGCTTCGACATTTCAGGTCAGTTCACACAAGGATTAGGCGGCTCCTGCTTATATACGTGCTTTAATTATTTAATTAATATAATTATTATGTAACAAAATCAATCACATCTGTCTTGAATCTGTGGAACTATATCTTCTATACCACATACTGATGAACAAGTTAGTCTTTATTCTAAATAATAAATGGCGCGACCAGTTTCGAAGTGTTTTCGTCATATTCAGGAGCATCTGAAGGTAGGATTTTGCTGAATAAAGGCGAAGTAATTTATCGTTATTATTGTTGTTAAAAGTGCTTCGACAGCTTAGGTCATTTCGTATGTGGACTCCCACCGGGAATCAAATCCGGGACAGCTGTCACGAATGCCGAAGGCACTGCCCATTTTGCTATCCAGGAGCCAACTAATTAATTTTAGCAAAATTTGTACAAATATTAAAATGCCTGCTATCGCTTTAAGATTTATCTATTTTTTAAGTTTCACCTTTTAATAGTTCTAGACAGTTTTCTTGATACTTGTATGTATTGTGCGCAACTTGGCTTGCTGGATAGATTTAATTAATTTTTATTCAATAGACAGCCATACAGTTGTATAGGATTCGCCAATCGCTGGATAATGTTTAATTTCAATCCCGAATCCAAGGCCATTTCATTAGCATAGTGCATATATAATTTACTTACGGTTTTAGAAAGTGACATTCTTTACTAGCAGATTATTAGTACTATTATAGTATAGTACTATTATAGTATAGTACTATTATAGAAAGGGAAGTCTAATACTCGCATCCAAAATATCGTTAATACGGAAATTGCTATTGACGGAATTTCTGTTCCAAATACCTTGATTTTCCCTAACTCTGAATAATTTCCTTTTTATCTTACCAACAATAGAAGGACTCAATGTTTACACTCAAATTTTTTCTGCAGTTCAATCGTATTGAAAAACTTTACCCTTGAAGAAACTTCTCAAGAGCTCCAATTCTTCCTTGGTACTTATTGATACATTTAAATAAATATCAATCACCAACACAAGGGGATTTAAATTCAAAAATCTAAACATTCGAATGAAATCTAGATGGTCAGGAGTTACTTTGTGGAAAGCCATTGAAGAAATGAAGTAAAAACTTAGTCATTTTCCACACGATTCTTTACTAACGACGGTTTCGCGTCGAGTGAATTTCGCAACCTCTCCCTCCCCTCCAACCCTTCGTGGCTATTTAAACTGTGGAAAATTTTCTGTATCCTAAGATGATACTCCGGTAGCGAAACCGGTCCTTAATATAAAATCATGTGGAAGATTACAGTTTTTTCTTCATTACTACAATCTAAACAATCCTGTAACAAGTTTGTATAGAATGATTTGGTTGGTACTTCACTCCATACTTCATGGCATAAGCTACTAAGAGCTTGCAGAAAGGAATGAGGTTCACTAGGCATGATGAGGAGTGAGGTAGTTTGGCGTTGTTTTCCTCAGTGAGCCAGAATGCTATAAGCGCAACATATCCATGCAACTTATACATTCAACTATAAGCGGAACAACCATGCTCTCTTGGAGTGACCTCTATTAGTGCAATTATTCACTTATACCTCGGTAGCTTTCATTTCATCACAGCCATGATCAAGACTGGGACAAAAGAAAATGAAAGATACACTTTTCTCTATCCAGTACCACAAGACAAATGAAAATATTCCATTCATCATAGTATGGTATCAGGAGCAGTTATTCTTGTAGTTATACATAAATACTCAAAGAAAGTCACCCCTGTCAGATAAAACATTATTTCACAGTGGATTCTCATGAAATGAATCAATGAAGTAAATTACTGTTTGCTCAGTTTTTCCCTATAAAAATGGGATTTATCTTAGGTCTAAACCCTTTTACATTAATTTGATTGGCTTTAAATCATTAATAACTTTTTCTTCTTCAATAAACAGGTCCTCCAGATCCCCCAGGTGGAAGACCAATGGTAAGACGGACAGGTACAGGACGTGGAGATCTTAACAGTGCTGTCGTTACATGGTCAAGCTCACCCTATGATGGTGGTAGGATTGTCACAAGTTTCTGCGTTGAAATGAAAAGGGTGCCACAAATTGGTTCAAGCAAGAAGGAAGTGAGTGATGATAATGAAGAATGGGAAGTTGTTGCACAAAGGTAAATTATTTGAATTATTGTTCCATCCTTACATTATCAAGTGAAAATAATTTATTACCTCAATGAAATGCTGATCATAAAATGGTAATAAGTATAAAATAATATTTTGTATGAAAATTGAAGATGAAATATACTCTCCTGAAGATAAAGGAACAGTTTCATGATTACATTTCGGGAAAAATGAAGAATATTAGGGAAGTAAAAATGAAAATAAATAAGGATTGTGAGTCTAACAATGCTGAAAACATAAGAAATACAACATGTTAATCGTTGAGAGTCTCGTAACTTGGGATTAAGATTACTTAAATTAAATTTCTCTACAAATTCAAAGATTAAGGATATAATATGCTAGTAACAACCTTTAAAAATTTTTGATGCCGACAAGTGATGAGAGAAAATTATTTGATGATGTACTTAATATTTGGGTTCAGAGTCTGATATTGGCCTCCAACTTCAATACTTGCAGACCATTGCAGGAAATATATTATCTTATTATTACTATTATCACTATTTCAAGTGTTGAAGAAAGATATTACGATTATGAGAATTGTAAGAGTCAAACCCATCTTACATAGGAAGAGCATGGGGAGCCTTTAGCAAACAATTTGTCTATATTATCTCATCTCCTAGTCTAACTGGCTTTGTCTGCTCACCCTATGAAATGACAGGTTCAGCATAATCCACCTGTTTTCAGAATTGATTCAGAAGTGATAGGGGTAGTTTCTAGTCATCCATATTTTCTCCTTAAATGAACTGTTCAGTCTAGGCAGACCAAAGAAAAAAGAGCAGCAAAAAGTGAAGTATAGCACACACATACTTTGCATTTTGTTCATAAAACAGATATATACATACATACACATACATACAAAAGTACAGATTGAGAGAGAAACACCAAGTGGTTAAAGTTTAAACACCTTAAGTATTTTATGAAAGAATTGGGAAGAATTCAAAGGTTACTCAAAATTCCAATGTAATCAATTTTGTAGCTAAAGCCTATCCAGGCTTATAACATAGGCCATAATATTGAAAAACAAAGGTAAAGAGAATATGTATTTCTGTCTGCATTTGGAAATAATCTTCAGAACAAAATGTAGAAATTGTGTTATGTATACTATACGCTATCCGATGCTGTTTTTTGTTCTTTGGTCGGCAAGTTTTGTAGTACTCCTTTAACCCTTGCTAGGAAAATGATTGTGAATATTTAAAACTTCCATTATTAAGATAGAATATACAAAATAGATCCAGGATTTATTCTGAATAATTTAAATTATATTAAAGTTAAGGAAATGGTCAAGCGAGCCAGCATTCATCATGGGTGACTTATGGTTACTAACTATGGATTGGAGTTGAGTACCAGTTTGGAGTTGAAAGTTTCCATTGAACATGGAGTTGAACATCAATTCCCATCCCACTGCCTTGGCATTTCCAGGCCAATTACTGAAATTAGATTCAAAATATTCAAGGCTTACTTTTCCTCATCAAGTATGGGAGATAAACCTCTGATCCTTCAAACTCTTGTCGAATGTTCGACTTTTTTAAATTAATCTATCACAATATCATCTTTTTGATGTGTAATAATAATTTAAATGTGATAGCTTAATTTTAAACTTGTTACTTGTTCATCATCGTCATTATTCAACTTGTCTCATCGTATGATAAGCTCTAACAATTCTTTCTCGAAGAGCACTATTACCATAGATCTAACAATATTATGATTCCATTTTAGATGTCACTCACTTTCGTTGGTCGTTACTGACTTGAGACCAGGAGAAGACCATTTCTTTAGAGTTAGAGCTGCCAATGTCCATGGTCTTAGTCAACCATCAGCCGTTTCACTACCATACAGGCCACCTGTTACATCTGGTAGGTTTAAAAATGGAAATACTCTATTCCAAATTAATAGCGAAACTTCTTTGTTGGAGAGTATTAGTATGCTTGTATGTGGCTATTGAGGAGGGGGATTTTCACATCACATCTTCTAAAATTTTGAAACATTTATTATTTCAGGAAATGGAGCTGATGTAGGAAGACAGAAGTTTGTCACATGGGAAAATGGAGATAGAAATGGACTTGCAAATGGTGCCTTGAATGAAAATAGTGAGAATCAATTAGATTCAGATGATGCCAAAGGAAGGACTTTATTCATGGAGGAGGAAGATGATGAGGATAATGCAGATTTTAGCCCACCATTTGAGCCCAGGATAGTTTCTCTTGTACCAGGAACTGAATTCAGGGAGCAGTTTGAGGTAATAATATGTAATTAGGTTAAGATCTCCAGCTTTTAGGATGAAGTAAATCAATAGTAGTATTGTGCTTTGTATATTCATAACTGAAGAATTTGCAACTTGATGTATTCAACTTCAAGTTGAACAGGCCAAAACCATATACAACTTACATATTTTAATTGGGATTATTTCATCTAAACCTTGGTCAGGGATAGGTGTCATTGAAAGGAGTAATGTTTTCAGATAATTTATCTGGCTTTCTCTCTAAAATTAATTTCTCAACTTTAATTATTTGAAACAATTTAGGAAAACATTTTTATGCATAATCAGACATCACTTTCTTTTAGGATACTTTGTATTCTGAGCATTTGAATCACATCAAAGTTTCTTTTTAATATATTTTTAAGAGAAATGCAATTCATTTGAACTGTAAATATATACTATAATGGTGAATTCAGTCAAAAGATTTAAGAACAAATACTCTCCTAAAATAGAAAAAATTTAAACCAAACGGAATCAGGCGTAACTTTGTGGTAGGTATTAATAATATCAAAATCCATATTGAGAGAAAGTCTAGTAAAAGTTTTCTCAATATGGATTTTGATATAAAAAATTTGTATGAAATTTCATTACATTATAAGAAGCTCTTCGGTTTAGAGAATTACATGTCATATTATGATATTCATCCCCCACCAATTTGTAACTATTAATATTATTTCTATCATGCTCAAGGTTTTGGAGGAGCTGGGTAAAGGTCGATATGGTGTAGTTCATCGAGTCCAAGAGGGAGCAACTGGACAAGTTCTTGCAGCAAAGTTTATACGGTGTGTCAAAGCAAAAGATAGGGAGAAAGTTCGTGAAGAAGTTGATATCATGAACTGCTTACGCCATCCAAAGCTGTTACAGTTAGCAGCTGCATTTGAGAGCCCTCGAGAAGTAGTTATGGTCATGGAATAGTTAGTAAAATTGTTTATATTATGTTTTAATCGAAACAATATCTCATAAGTCTATTAGAAAAACAACTTAAAAGTTAACACACCATGCGGAATTGATGATTATGTTGACATCTGTATTTCATTGAAGTGAATTAATACATATATTTTTTATTTAGCATATCTGGTGGCGAATTATTTGAAAGAGTTGTTGCAGATGATTTTACACTAACAGAACGGGACTGTATACTTTTCATGAGACAAATATGTGAGGGTGTTGAGTACATGCATACCCAAAATATTGTACATCTTGATTTAAAGGTATATATAATACTGAATTGCTTAAAATATATTTCATTTCATAACAGAGTTCTTCAATGCTGATCATTATTGAAATCATATTTTTATTTTTATTTTAAGATAATATTTATGATTAAATACAGAATTAATGAATATTTTCTCATCTATTATATTATTTGCTAACATTAGAAATTTATTATATGTATGAATGTAATTTCAGCCCAAGCTATGAACTAATTTTCTGATTTTAATTGCACCCTAGCCTGAAAATATTATGTGTCGTACCAGAACTTCTCACCAAATTAAACTCATAGATTTTGGTTTGGCTAAAAAGCTGAATCCAAATGAACCAGTGCGAGTGTTATTTGGAACACCTGAATTCATCCCTCCAGAAATAATAAATTATGAACCAATCGGTGTAGCATCAGACATGTGGTCTGTTGGAGTTGTCTGTTATGTGCTGTGAGTATGGCTGACTATTTCAGTATAACAAATAATTTCCAATATGCAGGAAAGATTTTATTGTTTATAGATTCGAAATTCTACATTAATCATTCTTCATATACCTCAACAGGCTATCTGGATTGTCTCCTTTTATGGGAGATAATGATGCAGAAACATTTGCCAACATCACCAGAGCTGACTTTGATTTTGAAGATGAAGCATTTGAAGCTATTTCGGATGATGCAAAAGATTTTATAAGCTCATTACTCATTAAAAGGAAAGAGTAAGTACACTTTCAGGGAAAATTTTAAATATTCGTTGGGCGATCTTATCCAAAAATGTGTGGTAAAAAATCAGTTGGTGCAGTAATTCCATAACAATATTAGGTTTTCAAATTTTATTGTAAATATTTCATATTTCAAAGTAATTTTTATCAATCTATTTATTAATTTCAATTAAAAACTAACATTGAACTTCCCATTACTTTGAAGATCTAAACAATAATCTATAAAGTTGTATTTTCTCCAAAATATGAAGATTTTTCTCTTGAGTATATTCTTTCCATTGAATGAAAAGTTAAGATACTTATAACCTTAGATGCTTTAAAGACCAGTGTTAAAAGAAAAATTGTGTAACATTGCTGACCTAAGGTGATTAACAGTTTAGGAAAGGGTTCCAGGATTGACTTTGCTCTTGTCCGACAGATCAGGGTTGCTGCAACAATTTCTTACACCTCTAATAATCATAATTATTCCTTGTGGAATTTCCTTATATCTTATAGAGCTTTGAAACTTAGAGGAAGTTACTTATTAACATTTTTTGAGATTGGAAGCAAATTTACCTAAAAATTTCATCAAATTTCAAAATTCAAAAATATCAAAGAGAAATGCTGATAATTATTTCAGTAAAAGATTTAAATGAGCTATGGGGAACCTTGTTCCATTTGATGGCCATACTTATCAACCAATTAGCTGGATAAAAAATTATTAGGCCACACTTGAATTGCGTTTTTCATAAATTCAAAATCTTTAACAACAAATTTCTATGAGAGAAACCTTAACTGAGCAAACAAAAAGAGAGGTTTCAACTTTGTTTTTCACTTGGAGTCACTAACCAGATTAGGAAGCAAAGTGATGTAAATTAGAAAATTTATTTTGGAAGTAATTGAAGGACTAGATTGAATGCCAAAAAAGGCTGCATTTGGCCTGAAGGTCAAATCTCTTGGGTCATCCTCAAGGTTTACACCATCATTATGTAAACGTTTCCAACAGTCTCTTTTATTTTTTCATCCACAGAAAAAGGTTAACTGCATCTCAGTGCCTACAGCATCCATGGATAACATCCCTCGAGAAAACAATAAGATATGTCCGTTTAAGCACTGACAAATTGAAGAAATTCATTATTAGAAGGAAGTGGCAGGTAACAATTGTGTGATATTTTCGAATGAGTTTTCATTGATATTAATATTGTAAAACTAATGATAGTTAACATATTTACTAATGATAATAATTGATGGTGATATTTTGATTTAATTTTTTTCTAGTTTAGTCATTTTGAAAAAATATCATTCACATAACATCTTTTGAGATTAATCATTGATCAATCCTGAATTAATTATCCATATATCTGGACTAAGTAAATTGAAAAGTATTTTAGCATGAACATCCTTGCATGAGTTTTGTTGGTTTGCAACCCTTTGCATGTATGTTTGCAGAAAACAGGCAATGCCATACGTGCTCTGGGACGGATGGCTACATTGTCTGCTAGAAGGAATTCCACAATGGTCTCCTCACCTGGATCACAAGCAACCTCTACATCCTCCTTTTCATCACCTGGAGGAACTGGTCCACGCTCAAACACCAATGATCCACACCCATTGCCACGCCTAAGTGAGGTTCCTAAAACAGCAGATAGTGGAGAAAGTGCTCCAAATTTTATATCTTTTGAAGGTTTTAATCAGGATACTTGTGGGTCAGAAGTCAATTGGGATGGTAGTATTCGCTCCCCAGTCATTAAAAATCAGCCTCTTGGAAGGTCACGATTGTGTAGTGAGCGAAGTGATAGTGGTATTAGTGACTGCTCAGTTTCTGCTGGCTGCACTTCTTCTTTACCTGGCCAGCAGTCAACTGAATGTTCTGTAATTTCGGAGGCTGAAGAGGAGGAGGTTGTGAGAGGCACAACAGAAGGGAATATGGGAGAATCCCCAGTTATTCCTAGTTTACATTCCAAAGACAAGAGTTCTGCCCTTTCCCCAAATCTTACTGTAAAATCAATCCCACTATCCCCCATTTGTTGCTCTTCCTCAGCAACTCAGCTACCAGTGGATGCAGCGGCTACTGGAGGAAAGAAGACAGATGGCCTGCGGCAGCAGAGCTCTGTTGATTCCGGAGTTCATGTGGATGTGGCAGTGGGGCGAGGTTCTCGCCTAGTGACTTCCAGGAAGGGAATGGTAACCCAGTCCTCATCTGATAAAAACAGACTATTGTCAAGGGAATCTCCAAAGAAAAATGTGTCACCAAAAGTGATGTCCCATTGCAATGCTCGAAGAAAGGCTGATTCCCCACCCCAGCAGCAGCTCTCTGCAAATGTACATAATAACATTTCAAAGAATCCAAAGTCTGCACAACCTGTATGGAAATGAATGTGGTCTCAGGCCTATAAAGACTAATTGTATTTATTCATTTAATAATGGATGAAAATGTCTGTTTACAAAATTCTGTAAAAAAAACTTGATAAATGAAATAGAGAAGTTTTATTTCTTAAAAGAACAAAAATTTTTCTTGGGTTTTTTCAATGGTACTGAAGAGAAAAAAGGAGATATTTATATCTATTTTTAAGATTCCAATGGTAAATCTGGAGAATAAAATAATATTATTCCATGAGAAACTACAAGGCTATGAAGAGTCTCAGCATCCATGATTAGAATTGAATGACATGCAGTATTTCATCACTTCTTAGAGAGACTATGAAGACTTGAAGTGTTCCTCATTGCAGTATGAATTAATGCAATATGGGTTCAAATACAATGGACTTATTCTTGCTAATATTGAATTCATCCTACTTAAATTTAGACAACATTAAAAATCCATCTTACCTTCTAAGAAGTATCTGATAGATTTTCTAATTTCAATATTTGTATAATACTCTACGCCAGTTTCATAATACAATCAAAGTTTACTGTTCTAATGGATATTGTAGATGGAGTTCTTTGAGCAACATCCAGCCTTTTTTTACTATTAAAAAAGAAAAAAAGATTCTATTGCCAATAAAAATGTAGCCTCAAAATATTTTATTAATATTATACATTAGTATTTATATTTGATAATTTTCTCAATAGTATTCAGAAGAAAAATAAAGTCAGACAAAACAAGCCTCAAATATCCATGTCAAAGTTCATTCAATAAAACAACAGATGAAAATTTTACTTAAGTTGAACTGATCATTTAATACAAAACCCATAATTACAAGTCATAATCATCCCTATTTTACTCATTTCTAGTTAGTCTATTTTAAACAGGCATCTATGTATCTAGCGTCTGATGATTGTGCAGGTTCAGGCTATCATTATGTTTACTCATGTTGTTGTTGTTGTTGTTGTATTGTTAAAAGTGCTTCGACAGCTTTGGTCATTTTACTCATGTTTTCAGCCTCATATGAGGGTATTCCTTTGATTGTTTCCTTTCATAGAATATTGACACATGAAAGTACCACAGCATATCATGCAAATTCAATAATAACAAGGTCAGCTGCATCTGGGACTACATTCACTTGGCACAAACAGCAGACAGCATTTTGCTGACTTCAATGGCTGAATGGATGGCAAACTAGTCCTCCTACAGTAGGATTCAGGGTCTTAGCCCTGGCTAATCCAGTTGCTAATCTATTTTCTGTCCATTGTTACATACCTCACTATAATTTTTCAATGAATAGATGCTTATGAATATTTAGCAAAATAAAATAAATAACTGAAGCCATAACTGCCTGAACTTGTAAACGAACTGATATTTGCTTGCCTTACCTATTTCTTCAATCAAACATTGGAGGAGCAAGTATAAGATATTGAGAGGATGTCATGAGGAAAGCTGAAGATTTAGAAGCCCTTTCCAGCAGAAAAAAAGAAACTGGGCATGATCTAACTATCTTTTACAGTACTAGCCTACCATAGCTTTCCTGGCACTCAATAAAAATCTTCGTAAATGGCATATTAATCTAACAGCTATGGTTGATTAAACCACTATAAGAATGGCCAGATCCATTGGAATATGATTATTTGAAATTGCTAACCAATAGTTCTAAATGCTGTCCTATCCAAATTGGAATCTCAGAATATAAAAGGTCATGTCAATCTCAGCTTATTCCTTCAAAAGTAGGATTATGACTCTCAAGACAACATGGTAGCTGAAATAAAAATATCAATGTAATTCCTGTAGAAGATAAAAACTAAAGAAATTTTTGAAAAGTTGTTTATTCATATAACTATGGAATTATACATCTATGCAATACGTCCAGATAAAAGGTAAATAATCAGCTGCTGTGTATGGATTTAAAAAGTAATATTCTGTGAAATCCTTAGCTATTGACCATTTTAAATTCCACCCCTGATGAAAGAAAAGATCTCAGAATGAATTTTTGTTTACCTCTATATTATCATAATGCTGGAATTTGGTAATATCAAATACGATGTTGAGAGAATAACAAAAAGTGCAAGAATCAAGAACAGAAAATCAAACCAACATTCTTACAAAATACTCAACATTATGTTGTTAAAGTTACTCTATTATGAAACATTTTTAAATGCCCTGAGTTCATGTGCATATCCTTCCATTCCATAGTGGCACTTTAATTGCAAAAAAATCAGTTGTTTAATTATTTGTTACAGCTATCCACACAAGTTGAGATTAATAGCATTTTACTATTAAACAAGAGAAAACTAGAGAAAAATTGGGCTGATGAAATAACACTATTCTTACTTACAGTTTGATGCTTAATGTATAAAAACTCTACATCCACAAGTTGTAGAGAATTATTTTCATATTCAACTTGAAACATATATAGTAAAGCAATAGCCGAAGTAAAAAATCTGCAAGACTTATTCATACTGCTATTGTTGATTATGGTTTAGTTTTTTTTGACGACTTGCAAAGGCCCCAATTGAGACAACATGATTTGGATAAATTGTGTATAGTAATGTACTGTGATTAAAGAAAGCTTGGACGTCAACTACATTACCTAATTGGTAAATGTTTTATTGTCAAGTCTTCAAACTTAGATTTAAAAAATTAGAATGATTAGATGACATCTGTTGTCTCTTATTCTTGCAAGGCAGTCTTCTTGTGACAGAAGGAAGAGTGGTTATGATAAAATCAGCTTTGTTTAATCCTTGAATTCCACAAACTCAAATATGAATGAGTTAACTCAAATGTCACTAACCAAAAGCTACCTCTCATTCCCATTTCATCATGTATATTCTTAAAATTATTTTAGTCTTCAAAAGCTTGTCTCACAAATTGAAGAAAAACAAACTACATAAACAAGATATCTTTAGAATAGTTGGATGAGGTCCTCTCGGGTTTTCCACCAGGTCAGGTAAGCTGTAGCGGACGTTTCAATGACTGACTCTGCCATCATCTTCAGGGCCCTAAATGTTCAGGTCCAGTTATGTCCTCCTTATATATGCTTCCGTCAAGGGCTGGTGTCTCCTGATTGGTTGGCCTTCGCTGGTCCCTTATTAGTAGAATCACGGGCTTACCTGACCTGGTGGAAAACCCGACTGGACTTCATCCATAGCATACACCAGGAAAGCACCAAATCTTTCTTTAGAATAGTTATCAAATTTCTGAATGTGATCAGTTCTGTGACTATTATCTCACAAATATTTTATCTGTGAGAGAAAATGTGTAAGTGTAGCATATTAAAAAGAAGGTATAGGAGAGGGATTTATTTTTGTTGTTTGTCGGATGATCTTTTTGAACCAAAGAAGCAGAATTAACTTTTTTGACGTTAACTTTGTAGAACTGATTATACATATTATTTAATTTCAAAATGTATACCTGTTTACAAAGTGGCATATTGTGTATTTATAGTATGATGAGTTTAAAACGACCATTTTCCTAGTAATAAATGTCACTAAATGAAAAGATTGTTGTGAGTAAAACTCTGCTTGTAGTATTTCAACCAGGGGTATCACAGGTAAGTTGTATCAGAATTAGTTTATAGTATATATAATATGTATAAATAGTCTTAAGTTTGTATCAGAAGTAGTTTGGATAGTATCAGAATTTGGTAAAGCCATACCATACATACATAATCATTATATGATTTCTTCACAGCTACAGTTGAACTATGTAAGGAAATCAGAAATATCAATTCAAATTGAACAAATAATGGGAATGATTTCTTTCTTTTTGCTAAGATTAAATGACTTGAGCTTTAATTTTAACATTTTTCCTCTTAGTAATTTAAAAAATAATGAAAAATACACTTTCATTTAGTCAATTATCCACCTAATATGAGGTGCATTACAGCTCGATGGCAATTACTTCTCATTCCAAACTATGCACAAAATGAGCATTTTTATATGGATCTTACAGAACCCTAATGTATGTATGTATGCTGATTATCCAAGCCTGTGATGTTGAGCAGAAGAATATTGTTAAAGGAATCTGGGCGTGGCAGATATATTTTGATTTATCTTTTCCCAAAATTTCTTCATGCTCTAGCTATCATTTTTCTTGCATTTCTCCATCCAGGCTTTTTTGTTCAGGTTTTGGCTTTATCTGCAAACAGAAGATAGTTTATGATAGTCTAATAATAATTTTAATGATGTATTTTTTTTGCTTGGTTGTCTAAGAACAAAATGAAGTCTTCCAAGTATTTGCCGTTTTCATAGAAGTTTTGAGGAAAGGAATATCTTTAATAAATTCATTTTAAGGAATTTAGTCAAGATGGGACTGTCCTTTGTCCTCTATCAGACTGAATTTTTGGTCATCTGCAAAAGCTGGACATACAAATGAATGTTATCTATTCATAACTGGCACATGGTCAATCCAGTTTTTTTCACCAAGTTTTCTTTGCTTTGTTTAGTATGTAGGTACAAGGATGAGCAATGTCCCCATCTCTTTGAAAAACCCTTATATTAACATTAAGAAATGTTGGTGTTTAGCCCTAAACTTTGACTTTGGAAGTGCAAGCAGCTAGTGATTGTCCAATTTAATTTCTTTTTCCTTGGTGTACTCTAGGTGATTATGGTACCTATATTGAAAATTGCTTCTGATCAGATATCTATGTATGTACAGTAGTAATATATATATGTAAAAGAGCATATACTCTTTTACATTTTCATAGAATGGTCATGACATGGAAAATTTGTTTCTATTCATAATCAGCCTTCTCTACATTTTGATCTATATTAGATTATGTATGTACTCTATTTAATGTCTTAAACATGCACCATAACTGAATTCTTAGATTGATTCAATCATACTTCTTTCTTTAATATTTGCCATGAAGGATCCGCCAACTAAGAAATAGTGGCTTTGGAATTGGTAATATTTTTAAATGCGTTAAACAGAAGCTTAGATAGTAAAGTTTGCCTGTAGATGTAATTTAGATCATTACAAAGGCTTTTAGCAAGCCTGTTCATCCTTACAAACTAGTTATCATTAAATTTTCCCCAACCTGTTAATACAGATTGACATTACATGTTAGGAGTAAGTAATAATTATTAAATATTTATGAAACACCTGATTTGCGATGAAAATCTTTTTATTGAAAAAAGAATTTATAGAATAAGACATTTTAAATGATATATACTATTTAATTATTACACACCTTGTAAAAAATCAACACCAAGAATATTTGGATTAAAAGAAATCCGGAATAAAAAATAAATGCAATTAAATTTAAAGTATAGTTGAAAAAATGTACACAAAATATTAATTTCTTCATAAAATTATGAATATCAATTGATGCATTTTTATCCATATTTTTTTAACTTTTAACATAATTTATGAAATGGTTAGATTTCCCCAAGTAACATAGATTTCTTCAGAAAATGGTTTAACGAACAATTTTTGCTTTTCTTAATTAATAAGCAAAAATCTGGTGGCTCAGCTTCAATAAAACTCATAATTATGATTTATTAAAATAGTTTAGGGTTTGGAGTTCAACTTTATTTTGGAAACAAAATGGCTCCCACGGAACCGGAAGAGAGAGTGGCGACTCTTAAGCCTGTAGCAACGTCATACTCTGTGACGTACGAAGAAATACGCGTCTGGGTCTTTTTCCGTGCGATAGAGTCTTGGAAAGTTTGGCGTTGCAAGCATCCGGTATCTCTGGCCATCCTCTGACTCTTTCTAAAGTTATTGCACTATTGCAGCTGTATAAAAGACAGTGAAAAATCTTATCTGTCGTATGTCCATCCAGAATCTCAACACATTCGGTAAGTAATGTATCAACCGTCATTTTAGGTGGTATGCATAGATTCAAAATGGCGAACATTGTTATGATGAAATCGAACTTAATGAAATATTTCTAGATTACTCTCTTTCCATGCCTGTTTATCGTTCTGTTAAAATCATCGTTTGCAATTTTATTTTACTTGTAATACTTGACTGAAGAACTTCGACCTAATTTGATTGACGTTTGGATATGTCGTCGGTGGTTATTCTCTCGACGATTTTGGATTTTACGACTACTTATTTGCTTAGAACTCCTTATCATTTATTATTTCCTGTTTTATTTTCAGACCCATTTGCAGATGCAAACAAGGGTGCAGATGAGGGTGTTCAAGATGGCCTTGTTCATATAAGAATTCAGCAACGCAATGGGCGAAAAACTCTAACGACTGTGCAAGGTCTATCAGCAGAGTATGACTTGAAGAAAATTGTCCGAGCCTGTAAAAAGGTAAGATGGCGGAAATAAATTGTGACTTAACCTAGGTATTTTTGACATTGAATTAAATTATCGTAATTTGCTGTGCAGGAGTTTGCTTGCAATGGGACTGTGATAGAACACCCCGAATACGGTGAGGTCCTACAGCTACAAGGAGATCAGCGTGAGAACATCTGCCAGTGGTTAACCAAAACTGGGCTGGCGAAGCCAGACCAGCTGAAGGTTCACGGCTTCTGAAGGTCCAGCCCAACGTTATTTCATCCAAAAAATATCAGTCTAGACTGTCGTTTCTTACCGTCGATCCATGATTTAATTGTACTGTGTAATGTTGCAGCCCTTTGATGCAAGCTAATTTCCCCAACATTTGAACTTTTTTATTTTGAAATGAATAATTTATCTTATGTAATTAAACGATATAGACTGCTGAGGTGACCGTCAGTGTTACTCTGGTTATAGTTAAATCATTTAAACTATTGTTGGTTTTAATTAAGCAATAAAATGCATCATGCCTTAATCGCGAGTTTTCATGTTTCCATAGTCGTTTAAATCTTTGTTGACTGTTGTAAGGGAATGCCTGATCCATGTTTGATTTCATCCAATGAACGTTTTTAACAAACTCTAGCATGTATCTTGGGGCAATAGACGTCTTTAGAGAAATTTTGTGAGCTCTAGGGGGGAAAACAGGTTGGGAAATTTTGTAATAATTTGGAAGGACGTGTACCGTATTTCTTTCCATAATTGTGCAATTTTGATATTGTACAGGGATCTATTTTTGTATAGACTGATGATTGTCAATTTTTCAAAACTTCTTTTTTATGAAATTTATTTCCACCTGAACATTGTTCTTATGTCCAGTATTATTTAAGTTTTCTAAATGGAATTGAGACGTCATTTACTCGATCAGTGGATATTTTGTCTTGTGTTGTTATCCCTTCAGACAACGTGTGCCTTCCGATATTTGGCAAACATCTTTCTAATGTCTCTTTTTAAGTTAAGTAAGATTCAAATCGATTCACTAGTGTTACATTTTTTAATTTTCTGTAATTGAGTAATCTCGACTTTTCTTTATGGTCCTCCAATTGTCCTTTTTAAAACGTTACAGAAATGTAAATTCTTATAAAGTAATCTCGTGTATCACTTTAATTGTTCCAATAAATTATTACAAACTTGAAGGTTTTCATTTTAATTTCACCAGAACCCTAACTTAAATGAAAGCGTATGAAATTCTGGAGGAGACTGCTGTGGAGGGGTGAGGTGTGCGAAGAGGGGTTCGCATCGAGAAAAGGGTACTAAGCACTGTGAGAGTGCGCCGTAGATGTTTGGAGAGTGGGGAAGGGAACACGTAACGTCAGGGCTTTAGTGGTTCAACGGAGGCGCGGACTCAACAGGTCTCCGTCCGAACGGCATGTTGTTGATGACTGACTGTCGGTGCGACAAATGCCCCTTTCCCGCAGACCTGCTGCTTCTCAAAGCTCTACAGTTTCAACTGCTACCACAAGTTCCTCCACATCCAAGCGCACCACCCCTCAAACCACGGTATCCTCAGTGTCTCAACAGTATAGGCAAACCTCTCCTAGCAAAGATAGTCAGCCAGATCCTCTCACTGCCTGCCTGGATGCAAATGGTACTTACATATGTACAGCCTACACACCACGTTGTTACATAATTCAAAAGGTATGTATTGTTTCACTTTAGCGTTAGAGTTAGTCATGCCGAATATGAAAGACGCGCACTGTCATCTGTTAAACCTTGACAATCTTTGATAATTAAAACTGTAAAAGGATCGTTCATTTTGCAGTTTTCCTGCTACAAGATGTTAGTGGGAAATTTAAAGTAATGTTGTGACACCGGAAATAATTTTATAAGTGGGAGTTGGCCTTCCCATATGCTACTCTAGAAGTCGGTTATGCTAAATGAATAGAAGGTCATTTCTTGCCTAAGCTTAATTTTTATGGCATTGTTTTTTAAAATACAGGTATTAGGGGTGTCACATAATCCTAGTATTTTATAATGATTATTAAGATGAGGGGGATTTATTTCTCTTTCGCACGGAAGCCATGTTGGATCGATAGCTGTTTCATGAGAAACGCATCGGCCGGCACCAAATTGAGGGGAGAAGTATGGGCAAGATCTTTTTCGCTTACTTGAGAGGAGACACGTGGCGGGGGTGGTGGGTTGAATCTTAAAAGATGATTTCTGTCAAACAGCTCATCGTATGATCAGGGCTATTGAAATTTCAGTATTGGAAAGCTGTACACTTCCATGTATCATATTATATAGGATATTAACAGTAATCCGACTTTCTAATCCTTCGGATGCAATCATTGGTTAATTGTGCTGGGATGCAGATATCAGACGACAACGAGCATTTCCATCAGAAATTTGTGATATCACTAATCGGATTTTGAGTTAACGTCGTTTAGATTTTGAAAAGTACCAGTCGATTATTGTTTAAGAGTCTCATACCTAAGACCACGGAAGCATGATTTCAGCTTAAAGTTAAATGATGACCATGAAAAACTAATATTCATTAGTAACCTGTTAAACGCTGCCGAAGAACATAATAAAATTTGGAACGCAATTCTCAAGTTCTGTAGTCTCTACTGTTTATGCGAGCATAACCTTTCGATTGATGATGAGTAGTAAGCTATTGAAATAATAGAAATTGGTTCAGTGTAAACATATGAATGATCGAAATAATGAAATGTTCTTAAGAAAGGATCACTGTCTAGGGTTATTTCAGTTGTTTCGAAGACTGAGAGATATGTGCGCCTGCGCTAGTTTGTGGTTGGCGTGGCACCTTCAGCTACGTAGTAAATATCAATCAGTTTGAAATCACTCCGAGTAGTAAGCGATTCACACATGCAATAGGAGGTGCCCCATATCATGCGGTTTGGAGATGTCTCTTTGTTTATCGTTGATTTAATTCACATGCGTTGAAATCTGCTAGGAGTAAGAACGTAACTGTTCAGTATCAATGATTGAAATTTACGAGAATGAGAGCAATTTCATGGTAAGCAGGTTGCAATAACCCAATTCTATCATTTACCGTATCGGACTCTGAATTTGGTGTGAGATCGAAGAAATCCGCATACTTTCGTAAATCGTTTTATTCACATATGCAGTAATGTTTTCTTAAAAATATGCTCTTTGTCGAAGGCTTCTGTCTAAGATTTGATTGCTCGGAAATATCCTAAGTCGATTACGCCACAGTCTTATAGATAATTACGGTTTTGTGCAATGAATATAAAACTTCCTCAGGTTACTCCAAATTTATGCAGCAACTTAAGCCCCGCGGTTCCAACGCCAAACATAGATGTGTATCGCAGTTTAAAGATCAACGAGAATACTCCTACCGATGTGGACCCTTTCGCTTGGGACTTTCTGGACCCGGAGTGTCCCTCCTTTGAAAGTGGTAAGTAATAATTTTGTTTTGAGATGTAAAGCTCACGCAATTGCCTCAGACTAAAAAGGAAATACTATATTCACTGATTAATTTGTCTTAACTGTAACCTTCGGCAACCGTTATGTAGTGGTTCGTATTCTTTAAACTCAAATTAAGCTTATTCTCATTTGCAAAAGTTGAAAAGGCTAATTTCGGCTTCAGCCGCGCGAGTATGATCTCATAATGGAATCGTAAGTGCGTCAGTTGGTTGATTTAGGCTTTTGATTACGAATTATATGTACATTTCCGACTGATTTCTTATATATACCGGGTCAGTGATTTTAAATAACTCGCGGGAGTGAAATCGTCAGATGATCTCTTTTCATCGCCATAAGAGGGCAGATTTATACAAAGGCGTAATCCCATGATGCAACTTTTCTGTGGCATGTGCCTTCTGTATCGGCCATTTTGCCACTACCAGTAAGAAATTGTGTCGAGTAAGAAAACTCTTAAATTCGGTAAGATATTAATCGACAAAGTGTACATTATTTTTCATAAGCGTAAAATTGTCAATCATCACATATAATGGCTCCTAAGCTCGATGCGTTGTTTTAATGGATGTCGAATGTCCTTTCCTTGTAAGCCACCTTGGAATTTGCTAAGTTCGATATAGGAAGTTAAGAGGTACGCGTGGTTTCTAAATTTTTAGGAATAGTATTCGATTATTTTATGCTGGCTAGCAAAGTTCAAATACCAAGATAAATTTAGCTAGGCATTTATATGATTGATTCTTAGCATGTTATATTTCTTTATTGTATTGACGACTTGAAATGCACATGTTCAGTACGAAGCATTGATTTCACAATGTTAATGCCGTTAAAACATAATTTTTCTATTTTCATTTTTAATTTAGTAATTGTCTTGAGTTATGTTAGTTTTTTATGTATTTGTGTTTACTCCTGTTCAGTTATTTACGATTTTAGAAATAATTAGTCCACGTGTGGGTTAATATTTCAAAATTAACTGAATTTTATGATTTTTTTTACTCCTCGTTATGGCAAACATAATGAAAGTACTATCTAAATTTCTAGTTACGGAATCAAAACTCGAAAAGTTAACGTGGATTCGTTGGTAGTATCTTTGCATAAGAATTACGTCGGTGAGGTTCAACCGAAACTTGAAAGTAAATAATGCAACTACCATCAAATTGCTGTTTTATATGGAATATATCAGTGCATGACGTAACCTATAATATTCATATATCGCCGTATTGTTTGTCATTTATTTTTGTGAATTTATTAATTAATAATACTTTCCATAATACATAGTTTTGTTTCATTTAGGTTACGTGTACATGAATGGGGACGTTGGGAAGCTGCCACCAGGGGTGGCGTTGGTTTCCACCCCTGAATCCTTGGCATTGGCCCCTTCTTCAGTCAGTACAGATTACAGGTAATTTTATTATATTTAACTTCAAATTTGGATGTTATAACGACGGAAATTTTGATGTAAAGTAAATCCTTTATACATGGCTATTTATCAGCGAGTATTTAATTACATGTGGCCTTAACACTTCAAGGGATAGCATATTACTGGTGTTAATGATAATCAAAAACCTTCTTTCCCTCTGCAATATAATCTGCAAGTTATTTATCAAATCTCAGTTGAGACTTCTTAAAAATTCAGTGAATTCTACCAAATATTCTGAAGAACATTCACATTGATTCAGTTTCGTAGTAAACATTAACTTGTTTGAGGCAATTGAATTAATTCGGGATGGACCTATGATGGGAAATTGTACTTGTTGTAAGGATTTATAGTTATAATTTTTGGTTGCAATTGACATTTTCTTCTCTAGCTATCATAAATTCATTTCATTAAATGGCCATTTGTGAAAGTTGTGCCAGGAATGTAATCATTGTAAGCACCTGAAAGTTTTATTATTAGCTTTGAAAAATGTTGACAGTCATTGTATTCAATTTACTGAAATTACATTGGTCAAGTTTTGTATTTTGTATCAATATTTTGAGAGGAAAAGGCATTGCTTGAGTTTTGTAATGTCAAAGTTCAAGGTTGATGATATTAAGCATGATTGAGATGTTCCTTTTTAAATATAGGTGCTCAGTACTTAAAATTTGTGCAATGTTTTGAATTTTTCTTTATATAGCTCCTTGAATGGAGTGATTTTGGGAGAGTCTATTGATGGGACCTATGGAGGGCGCCACAGAGCTCCAAGTTTACCCGGGGTGGCCACCACCACTTCAAGATCAATGCCATCAGCTGCAGTTAACTCAAAAATGCATTCAGAGGCAGGAGGATCAGAGGGTGGGGATTCTGCTAATGCAGAGGGCACTCCATCATCTTCATCCGCATCATCTGGATCTGTGGCATCCAACACCTCATCAGATATTCCCTTGGAAACATTAAAACAGATGCTTTCTTCTCAGCTGGAATATTATTTTTCCAGGTGAGTTTCAGGGTTTAGTAATTTTTATTTTTGTTCCTAAGTATATTTTGTGGCAAGCTTGAATTACATGGCTGTTGCAAGTGTTTCAATAGTTTTCCATGTGCTTCCTGTTCCTCAATTTAAATTGTTTGTATTTTTTAAATGATTTGCCATTCTATGATCAAATTACAGCCTAACTAAGGCTTTGTGGTATTTTTGAGGGTTGCGTTTAGAGTTTGATTATTTTGAATTTATTGAACGTTGTTAAGTTACAGAATTTGCTCTGCCTCAGTGTTGCCGAAGTTTTAAATACAATGGGACTTTGGTGTCAAACGAGGCACACATTAAAATTCTTTGTCAGTTATCTGTGGTTATCTTTGATAAGATGATTGTTTTCTGACGCAGATACAATATTTACCAAGATAATCAAAGTTTTCGTGATATTCTGTGATTTGTCATGTTCTGGAAACTCGTGCTTATAGATTTTGTGTATTTCTTATCTTATCTGGTACTTCAATTTCTTGGAAATTGTCTTCTAGTAAGCCTCAAAATATCAGAATCCATGATACACTGTTTTCTTACAACAGTTATACTGATTGTTCAGCTGAATGCAATATAATATTACGTATGAGTCAATGTTCAAAGGAATAATAATGATAGAAAAAATTTGGTTAACCTATTGTTGAGAAAGATACAAAATCAATTAAATGAAAGTCGACTAAAACTTCTTATAATTCACTTATATTAACTATATTGTTTTATTTTTTGAAATAAACGATAATTATGGATTATGTGGATCTTGATAACTATAGTTTTTTTGATTCGATATGAACTGACGTTACTTGGTGGAATGCCATTTATGAAAATATCTAAAATATTTTCGTGGAAAATACAAAGTCTGAGGTTCATTTTCTTAAGGTTTATTTTCATTTAGTTTTTTTGTTAGAAGCAGAAAATTAATGAAATTGATAACAGGAAATTTTGTGCAAATTTGGGGGAGTGATATGGTAACCAGTTAATCAAAATGATCCTTGACGTGCATGGTATTTGGGACCATCCTTAGATAATTTTGATGTTCATAATTACCTAAATGATGCTATCATGTAATGCAGAGCTTTAATTCTGATATAATGTAACTTAATTCATCACATCTTGGTAAAAATTATATGCAACATATCTGAATGGTCTAAAATTTGAATCTCAAAATTAAAATGAAAAGAGTTAATGTTGAAGATTCTTTGTTTTCTTCAATTACCATTTGTTAGGAAATAAGTGTTAGTAATGTAATCACATTTATATGACTTGTTTTTTTAATCATCACTTTTAATTTGACGAATAATTTTAATAATTAATATGGATTTGCATTTGTCATCCACAAGCAAGGAAAAGTTAGTTATTTAGTTTAAAAGAACAGAATTTTTCAAATCTTACTAATATCTTTTTATTTTACTACCACCAAGTGCTATGTTAATTGTGAAAGTTTACATGGTCAACATTTTATCTTCCAGGGAGAATTTAGCAAATGATGCTTACTTGTTATCACAAATGGACAATGATCAATATGTTCCCATTTGGACTGTTGCCAATTTTAACCAGGTGAAGAAATTAACAAAAGACATTAAGCTAATCACGGAAGTTCTGAGAGGTAATTTATCAATTTTTTACGTATTGACTTTTGAATCTTAGTATAGTAGTTATAAAATTCTCTAATAACATATTGATGGTGGCACTGACAGCCAATTTAAATGGAATTGCTGCCAAGCATAGTTGTTTGTTAATCATTTTCCATAGTTCAGGAATTTTTGGGGTTTCCAAGATCTATCTCTTATATATCTTTACACCATTATCTAAATTTCATGTATTGCTATTTTAGAATCGCCAAATGTTCAAGTAGATGAGGAAGGACTCAAAGTGAGACCAAACCACAAGCGCTGTATTGTTATTCTCCGTGAGATTCCTGAAAACACTCCTATTGAAGAAATCAAGGTTTGAAATTACTTTATATTGTCTTATCTCAAACCATAGTGCATTTCATGTATTTATTAAACATGCTGATGATTCCATTTAGTATTCTTAGATGCATGTTTGGGATTGCTTTTTTTTGGATAGTTTGAGCGATATGCTTAAATTGCACTTGATATCATGTTGCATCTTTATTTTTCTCTTTGCATTCCACTCTTCAATGTTAATCTACTGTTATGATAGTGAGAAGCAAAAGAAAATTTATTGGGAATTTCCCATTCCACAAGAGGAAAGGTTTTTTACTATTAGACTTGTATGAATGGAATTTATATATTATCAAGTTATCAATTAAGAAATACATACATGTGTATGTAGATTAGTTATTTGCTATTATAAGGGAACCTCCTCTTAACATTTTCTAATTTTTCATTTTTAAAGTATGGTATGACTTCTCATTTACTTAATGGAAATTGTGGTTTAAAAATTTCCCAGTCTAATAAAGAGTTTTGCACAATTGATATTTTAATTTAAATTCAAAATTTTGATAAATCACAAACTGAAAAAGAAAAACAAGTAAACTTAAAGGAAATACTGTTAAACTTGCCTGTTGTGTTTTAATTCTAACATCCCCAAACATGCACTTCGAAAGACCTTTTGGTAGATGAATTATGCTAAATAGTTTTTGCTCTTAAAAACTCTCATTTTACAAATGTCTTGCAGCACTCAGACATAGATTTTATTTAATTAAATTTAAGGGGGAAGGTCTTTACGCAGAGTAAAATATTTTGATTTTTCCAAGTAGGCTGCCTGTAGATAAAGTAGCAGCTTATTTTTACAGACAAAGGTCAAAGATAAATTGGTATGGTGTTTAAAAGAAATCCTATCTTATGTTACTTTGGCATCATGTCTTTATTTCTGCACAATGGTCAGGGGAAACATAAAGCAATTTATAATTCTGTAGAATGTTAATTATATCCTGTTACATATAACGATTCATACTTTTTAAACACTTTCTTACTTAAACGTAAATTGCATTCTCCTACTTTTCATGGATAACTTCTTGCCCCAGTGTTACCCAAGTTTTGTTGCACAAGAACTTGAGTGTCAAATGGGGCATATAGAAATTTCCCTCTCCAAAAATAAAGGCTTCTCTAATGTTAGATAAGCTATTTTTGTAAGGGTACATTTTTATTGAAGTTAAATGTATTAGTTTACATTATGTGTTAGTTTATATTATGTATTAGTAAACTCGAGTCCCCAAATATATGTCCAGATTGGTCTTGGTCATTACAAGTACAATAGCTACTTTCTACTATCAGTAAATTCAGATAATTAGTTGCTTATTTTGCAGTATTACTCTTAACAAATTAATTTTCCCTTTAAGTTAAAGGTTAGGAGACCTTTCATTAAGAAAACAGTACATTTTTTGTTTTCAAATTTAGCAGTGTTTTTGCTAATCATTTGCTCAATAAAGAAGGTGGTAATGTTGCACTTGATCAGAATTGCATATTTGTAATTATAGTTGACGATTTACATTCCTGTTTGAACAGTTCGATATTTTTCTTTCAAGTTAGCATTAAATTTACTACAAATCATGATATTGTATATATCATAAGCTACTCTGTAGTTCATAACTTCCTATACATGTGAATTTATTGTATTTTACTGAAAATTAATGTACTATTCAAAAGTACGGTAGTATTGATAAAATTAAATAATTTGGCATCAGCTTCGTGTTAGATCACCATCATTAACCTTTCATCAGTCGCACCTATGATCATAATACTAATAGTCATGCAATGTATTTCATACAACAGATCGATTTTTGCCCAAAAGTTTAAAATTAATTGAACTTATAATTATTTATGAGTATTAAACTTAAGGTAATAATGTAATTTAAGAAGAATAATTTAAGAAGTAAATAACTTTTAGTAAAAAATATTATTACTCACCTTTATTTATTTACATAAATTCAGAGTGTACCTATAAAGCTAGATTTCTATTAGCTTCAAAATTGAAATGCGTCTAATAAATTTTTTAGACGAAATAAGTGAAAAATTCCATGTAAACGTTTTAATAAGCAAAAATAGAGTTCACTAACGAAAAACTTACCCAAGTGGTCACACGTTATATGTGTTACAACAGTCATCACTTCAGATTTACTCGCTTTCACAGTCAGTTTAAGACCAAAAAGGAGCTTTTGATTCTTTTATAAGTTAAAGGAAAGTGCAATGAAGGAATAGACCCGGGCATGAGGTTCAAGGGACCACCCAGGTAGAAACGGGACCCGAAAAACTGTCTGTGTTGTACAGAATACAACGGCACTACTGATGGAGGGTTAAGAAAAATAATAATTTTGATTTCATTACGTATGAATTATATAATCGAATTAAATTATATATTCATTGTTCTACAGAAATATTGTTTGACCGTATGTATCCTATCTAGGGTTTCAAGATTCCTCCCTGTGTTCATTATTTCTACGAGTGATAATAGATAATAACAAACAAAGGTAATGGATTGAAAACCATGTGTTAACTCCTGCTGCCACATGCCAAAAGGCATACTGTGTGGTATTAATGTATATGCATGTACTATCAACAAAAATTCTTTGGTAGTCTTGCATAGCTCCATTTTATTTTTCATTTGGTTTCATTGAATTTCATTAGGTACAAGAAAAGCAGTCTTTGTAATTGAATGACATTTTCTAAGCAATCATTCTCATAAAAGGTAACTTAAAGAAGTTCCCTGAGTTTATTTGGCCTCTTTCATCTTCTAAATGAGATTGTCTTCCATAGTGTTTAATTATCGTCTATTATCATGCCCATATATAACGCAATTATTGCTGTTAGAATTTATTCTATTATTGATGACTGATTCTATATTTTTGTAAATGAATGACACCTTCTGGATTTTGATTAATTTTCTGCAATGGAATTAAATAATAATTGTGGAATAAAGCATTGTTTGTAAGGATATAAGTTCAAGGTCAGTTAAGGTCAAGTTATTTGGCTGCATAGTTTTCAGTTGCATGGAATGTATCTTTTCTTTCTTGATAAATTTGAATTCTTAGGTTTAGATTAATTAAAGACATAATAGTTACTGTGTGAATTAATAGTAAGTGAAAGTAATAGGATTTTATGTAACATCTGCAGATCTTGGCGAGTGCATTGATCCAAAATTGGATTACAGTGAATCATAGAAAAAAAAAAACTTTTATCTCTTCAGTTTTATTTAATGTAATGGATATTCCATATTTTAGTTATGCATGCTGTACTTGATGCAATTCATTTTGTAAAATGGTGTAAGGTTTAGCTCTTTTTATGCTCTCATTTGTTACCCTAATGTAACATTTTTAATGGTTAACTACCTCCTCCTCTATGTTTCCTGAGAACAGCTAGCTTTTTATCTTCATTTAAAATTTTACATTGTTACATAAATTCTCCTTGTTTTGGCCATTTCTTGTTACTTCAGTAATTAAAAACTGCTTTCTGCTATTTTATAGCAAATCATGAAAAACACATTAATTCTATGCATGATATACCGTATTTACTCAAAAATTATATGCCGTTGAATATAATGGGCACCCCAAGCGTAGTGTCGGAAAAAAAATCTTTCGCCTGCAAATGTAATGTGCACCTCAAAACATGTGGCCATGCCATTTGCAGCATTATATATGTGTGTACTATAAATGTATACATTGATACATACATATAAATTTTTTATGGGTATACACTGTACAAAATGCAAATAGTCGTCTAGACTGTCTAAATAGTACACCAGTGTGCACGTTATATAATACAAAATTGGTCATTTAAAGCATGATGGAGTAGCCAATTCATTTTTAATTAAAAATATCAGCTTAAAAAGACCCAGAATGGTGTACATTATTTTTTGAGTAAATACAGTAATTTTGGTGTGAAGGTGGCAATACATACTTAATACTTCAATTTAGATATACCTATGCTGGTTGCTCTATGAGAAATAATCAGTGCAGCAATCAAGCATATAAGCATGAATCATTCTCTAATTTATTAGTTTTAGATGGTAAGTGATCTTTGGTTGTATGGCTCAGTTCACTTTAACCCTCGAGCACTTGCGCCCTGTGGCGTAACACGAGCAGTCGCACCAGCACACTCCGTGCACCAGTGATTATTTTTTAAAATATTTTCTTCAAATCAGATGATTTTTGTAAATTTATAATTTATAGCCATTATACAATAGTTTAAGCCTTGAAAATCGATTGATTGCATTTATTTTTTAATAGATTTTCAATGATAAACGGAATAAATCATGCTTAAACATTTTTAAACGTTTGAAACCTTCAAGGAAATAACTAATGTATAAAGTTGTGCACAAACCTTCACAGTTCACATTCATTTATTATTACACGTAAATGGTCTTATTATCCCAAAAAAATTACTCTTTGCAGTAAAATATTCAGTTCAACCTGGACACGGGGTGAGCCAGCGCGACATGAGCTTCAAAAAAGTTTCTTTGTTGCCGTAAATTGAACCAATTTATGTGAAACTCTGGTGGTACATATAGAACATTAATGTAGGAAGACTTGAGGGACAAAGAATGATTACATGGAAAGATAAAAAAGTTACGAATGACAGTGTATACACTGGCACACTCAGTGCTCCAGCACGAGTGCTTGAGGGTTAATAACTGCTACTTATTACCTCCTAATTGTAAAACATAGAACAATAATGTTGTGAGAATGAAATTTGGGAACTAATGTCACCCTGTCCAAGGTGTTTGCGTATTACATGTAGTAGTCGACAAGCATTTCTTGGCAGGAAATGAGGAAATATTTTGTGGCTTTCACTAAAAAGGAATGAAGAACATTATTTAATGATATCAAAGAAGCATTTAAAATGTCTACCAGTGTATGATTGCAGCCTGTTTTTATAAATTTATCTCGCATATTTGTAATGGTTGTTCATCCAACAGCCCAATTGAATACTTCTTTGCCTAATTAAAGTTAATTTGACAGTGTATTATTGCAATGTTTTGTTGAGATTTGTACTTTCAGCAATTAAAAAGAATATACATTACAATCTTAAATTCTAACATTTAGTATTTTGTAAATATATCGATCTTTCATTTTTAAGATTTATTATAACTCATATTGATATTTATCTTCTAGATTTGAGGAAGTTATCTCATTTTGTGATTTTTTTTCAATTTTTTAGGGTTTATTTTCTGGGAAAAACTGTCCAAGGTGCATATCATGTGAGTTTGCTCACAACAGCTCATGGTATGTGACATTTGAATCGGATGAGGATGCACAGAAAGCCTACGGATTTTTGAGGGAAGAAGTCAGAGAGTTTCGTGTAAGTTTGTGGTTTTTATTTTTAAGTAGGGTGTTTCTAGAACTCCTTAATCATATTTGATTATTCTGGAAGGGTAGCTAAAAATGTCGAATGTAGTTTAGATGGTAACACAAACATTGATGTAATATGGAATTACATCACCTTTTTTCCTGTCATTAATCAACTTTAATTGTCTTGCTGGACTTAGTGTGGAATGATAGTATTAAGAATGAGTCTTCATTAATTGAATCGATTGAGCCATATGGTCTTATTACATCCTATACAGATAAGAGTTAACTTATCTGTATGAGGCTTCAGATAAAGTGAATTGGTTAAGATATTTCAACTCATCATTTAACTGCTACTAATAGAATTCAAAAATGATATTTTTCTTACTGTAATCTGCTGACATTAGGAATACTTGGAGATTATACCCACTTTGTGAAAAGTTTAGATGGAATTTAATAACAGTTGTTCACATTATTTAAGTATTATGAGCCCTTATTAAAAGATATTATTAGTGATTTCGATAAATTATCCTTATTTTATTTATAAAAAATGTGTGCTGCATTAACTTGCTGATTAATGTATTTTCTTATGAGAAGGATTGAGGAAAAAAATAATACAATAGCAAATTTAACTATTTTTAAAATTGCTTAATTAAAGACATGGTTTCCCCAAATCTAATGTTTAGACAGAAGAAGTAAATGTGATTTTGAGTTCATATCTGTTTTATGTTTAATTTTAAAAGTTGCTAGATTGAGTATAATGTCTAATAAACTTTGACAGTTGATAGTATCTTAGATAATGGTAATTGAATCAATAAAGCAATGGCAATGGACAATGGTGGCTCAGATATTTAGTAAAAAGGGATTTACAAAGAAGGAAGCTGAAGGTTGGCTTCAAGTGAAAAGATGGGAAGACTTAAGTATGTTATGATGAACATGTCTCTGTTGTCGAAAGTGTTTTATGTTTGTGGTTTGATTTGCCTCTGTGTTGCTGAAGTTCTTAATCTTAGAACTTCAAGTGTCTGAAGAGGCGTATATTGAATTTCCATTTCATTTTCCGGACTATCAACTTTGGGGTAGTTTAAAATTTGATATGGATACATTTATCATTTAATTTTATGTAATAATTCTTGTCTATGTCAATGTTTTTCATACTTTCATTCATCATTTGTTTGAGTGTTGATGTAAACGAAAGCTCATTCTGTAGAGAACTTAAAAAGAAGCCTGAACCCACCAAAATGTGGAATACTATGATTTTGAAGGTTATGTCTGAAAAAGATCTTTCTTTATTTCAGGGTAAGCCTATAATGGCTCGCATAAAAGCCAAACCAATGAATCGACTGCATATTCCTCCTGTTGTGCCACCACTTGGGATAATGAAAAATGGATATCGGACTGGAGCAGTAGGGGCAGTGGGAGCTGGGGGTGGTCCCACTGCCCCTGTGACATCTGCCACCCCCGTGGGCCCCTCAATGTTGATGTATGATCACCACCACCCTCACCATCATCATCCAGTGCAGACAGGCCAGGTATCATCTTCACCCTCACCATCATCTGTTGCCTCTATGTCTGTCGCTTCTCCATCAGTGGCTGCTGGGCCCCCGATTCCCTCTGCTCCATCTCCTTCCACATCAACCTCCTCTGCATCCAGCTTTCAAGGCCCTCAGCATCAGCAAAGATTCTTGTATGCTGTAGCAGCTGCAGCTGCGGCTGCCAATGGGGGACCATCTCTCCCTCATCCTCCCAATGTTAACTACGGGAATCAAGTTCATGTATATGTGAGTTTACCTTTATTTCTATATTCTAGGAATTGGTTTTTTCATCGTTACCATCTCTGTAATTATTTTGCATGCTTTGAAGTTATTGGCTTCATTTTGTTAGCAGTATGCTTTTTTGAACAAATTTTGCCTTGTGCTTAATTTGGTATGAATGACATTTATTGGCTCATTATGATATTTGTTATTTTTTAACCTTATCAAATTTTACTCTTCCTAATATATAATTTACCAGAACAAACTTTTATCCCCAAATATATAGTAATTTATGTAGATCTCAGATTTATAATAGATATTATGTTATGACATTTTTTATTAGTTTCTCTAATGAATGACTCGATTCTTATTTTGATGTGCTCATTGCAGAATATTTGGGTTATTGTAGTGTGAAATAGTTTGATACCTGAGCTTTGAAGTTAGAAAACAAAGTATGTATAATAAAAACAAACTTGAGCTAATTGGCTTTTAAGGTGAAGTAATATCATTTTTTTAATATGGGGTTTTAAATTAATGAAATGCTATGAAAATTCACATCTCTGTTATGCGTAAGGATGCACTACCACTGATCTTATTACATATAGTAGAATTACGGTATATAACGAGAGTTGCATAATATTGAGTGATTTATTTTTTGGCTGGTGTCCGTCCACAGTAAAAAGGATAGGGAGTTAGGTCCATTTTAACCTCTGATCAAGGATGTGTGGTAGTGTAGGAGATAAAAGCAGTGCTGATTCAAATTCTAAGGGTAGCCATAGCTTACAAAGCATGTAAATGAATAATATATCGAGAAAGCAAATTGATATGAATTAGGATTATCCAATGATATACCATTACTTTTTGACGATTATTTAGTAATAATTTTCTACTTTTTATAATGTAGTACGCACTTTGGTTATGGTTTATGGATTAAGTAAATAAAATTTTTGACGCAGGCATACTTTCAATGCATTCCATATTTAACATGTTTGGCATTAAGTAAATATTTGAGGTAGTAATTTAGCTTTATTAAATTAACATGCTTTGAAAAGGTATAATTTTTTGGGTTTTGAAGGAAGACATTGAATCACTCTTACAGATTACTCGCGTTGGGAAACTCATTGTCTAGTTTAGGTTGCCATAGATGAAATTCAAGAATATAATAGTTAGAAATTTTAAATATTTTTTGGCATGGAGCTTCTTATAGTAGAAGTACTTGAACCTTAAATGTGAGGCATTGGTGCTGAAATGTGAAAAAAAAAAATTGTTGAAATCATGTTGTCTTATTTAGTGTAAGTTAAGTAAGTAAGGTTTCCGAAAAAATGAAGGATGAGATTTTTCTATATTAGTGTCTTTTGAGTTAAAAACTTTATTCTTTTTGGTTGAGAGAGGTTAATTTAATTGATTTGATTCGCCTCTGTGTTGCTGAAGTTCTTAACAATTTTATAACTTCAAGTGTCTAAAGAGGCGTATAATAAATTTCCATTTCATATTCTGAACTATCAACTTTGGGGTAGTTCTAAATTTGATTTGGATACATTAGATTGCTATTTAAATTTATATACATCTTATCTCAATTTTTCATTCATGCGTTTAATTATTTGATAGAATTAAGACAGCTTACCTATAAAAATAATTAGAACTTGCATGCACTATATAGAATCTGAATAGTACCAGGTAATTTAAAAATTTACTTATCTTGTTCAATATCCTCACATGCCAAAGTGTTAATGCTATTGAGAAAACATTTTAGAATTTCCTTTCTATAATCTTATGTTTTATCTGTTAACAAAACTTGTATTTATTAGGTGAATCTAGGAATCATTTCTTTGGAGATACATAGTTTTCTTTTTCCTACAGACTTTTCAGCAGCACCAGCCATTTTATGCCCCCAGCATGCTTCAGCCTTGGCCTACAGCTGGACCCACAGCTTATTTTGATATAGGTGGTGTTTTCTCTCTTAATGGGTTGACACCACAGACATTTAATAAGCCGCAGGGATCACGCTACCCTCCTAAAAACAGGTAATCTATTCTTTTTTTCTTTTTGTGAGAATTCAGCTATAAATTTCAATTCTTGATGTGAATTACTTAAGATATTTTTCTCTCTCTGTAGGAACAAACGCAGCCAAGGTGGAAGTGACCGTGGGAGTGTATCATCATCAGATGGCTCATCTGCCTTCAGGCATCAATATCATCACCATCATCAGCAGCCGTTGCAATCCCAACAAAGCACACCTGCCCCTGCTGTGACTTCTCATACTCATCATCAAGCTAGTCCAGTGACAACAGCAACAAACACAAAAGCCCCACCAACCCCTTCGACTGTCACAGCTGCCCCAAAGCAGCAGCCTGCGACGGTTGCATCTACACCTGCTGTTGTCAACTCCATCTCATCATCCTCTTCCTCATCTTCTTCATCCTCTTCTACTCCGCCTCATCACTCCCATATCCATCAGCATCATTCCAAATTGCAGGAAGGTGGAGGTGGGAGTACATCAGCTGTCACATCAGAAGCCTCTCAAGGGTGTGTTAGTTGTACAGCTTCAAGCTCTACCCCTAGTCTTCCCGCAGGTGAGGAAGAGCGTGGGAATATTGCAGTTAGTAAGGATCCTCTTCCTCAAAGGTAATATAAATAGGAATGCCTTAGTCTTATCTAGTTTTACTTGTGGTTGACTTGCACAAATTTCTCTTGGGTTCTCATCTAGGTGATACAGTTGAAGCATCAATGCATATTTGCCCAGATCACCCGGCAGAAAACCCAAGATAGATCTCTGAACTTTGATTACTAGTACTCTAAGATCTTGCAGTTATTTTTCTTGCAGTGATGAGATTTATGAAAGGATCCCCGTCAGCATTGATAATCTAAGATTTTCTTATTGCTTGATTTCTTGGTAGTATTTGTAGTTTAGCTCTTTCTAAGATTAATATTTCCATGTAATCTATTTGTTTTTTCCATTGGTCACAGTAGTAACATTACAATGAATACTTTACTATAAAAAGGAAGTTTTCTTTCTAGAAATGTTCTGCCATATGTTTTTGGAATGTACCATCTTGCAATTTTGACAACAGCCTTCTGAATTTAAGAAATATGGTTTCATCTTTTTCCCTTGACCTTCTAAAGTGCAGAAATAGCTCTTGCCCTTATTTCTAATTATTCTGTAAAATATATTTTGCTGAGATTTGAGATACATTTTGCCAATTTTTATTTGAGCAGAAGGTTTAAAAGATCTCGATGAATTAAGCGTATCTCAGTTAGTTAATGTGCACATATTAGAGCTTGTCCACTGTTTTAACAAGTGGCCAGGTGTCGGAATTGTGCTATAGTAATTGCTTTCTTTTTAAACTGTCTTTTCTTTGTTAGAGGAGTAAAGTGAAAGGAAGCAACAAATTTTCTATAGTAAATGTATTCATAAGTTGTCTTGATGGGTAACAAATTATTATATTTGCTGCCAGGGATTGCTTTTCATGAAGAATTTCTCATGGATTTGCAGACTATTCTCAGTATTTCTTTATCTTCATCTCTGTTACTTAGCCGTTTAAGTTTCCAGTGTGCATATGTCCTGCTTTGACCAGGACAGTCCCAGTTTTTAGGTATGGCCATGCTCAACCATGTTTCAATCTTTTCCTGATTTGAATGACAACTTTGACAAAGTCAAGAGGATCAAGGTAGTCAGGGTTTAAAAAAAAGTGATTCTACTAAAATAAACAGACATGATGTTGTACATTAGTTAATCATCTCTGAAATACTCATGTAAATATCTGCTAAAACTGAAATATACTAGTTTTGTACCTTTTCAATTCTCTTTCTAACATAATAAGTCTTGTTTACTTTATTTTTTGAATAATACTTTTATTTCAAGAAATCTATATTACCTTTTGATCTCAGGAGTATTGAAATTAATTGTGAAAAAGGTAATCTTCCTATTATTAGGTATGATCAAGGAAAATATAACAGTATGCAGATTTTCCTTATGGCAAAATTCAAACTTTCAAAATCTACCGTAGAACTGGTAGAATGTCATTAATTTGGTAAAGAGTTGAATTTTTCTCTCTGTGTGGTTGTGATAACTGTTCCATGGGTTGATTTTGTAAATGATTGAGGTCAACAACTCAGACTTTTCAACGAGTGTCTTAGTTGATCGTGATCTATTTATCTTTGAATTGAGGATTTCATTGCCTTTGTCGATGTAGATCAACTAAAGTCAAGAGTGTCAGCAATGTTGCAAAATTGAACCCATATTTTGACTTTGAGCATGTGTATTTCAAATTTGGGAAGTTAAGGTAATCTATTAGTATATAAAATTTATACAATTGTAATGTCAAAATAGTAGTACTGGCCATCTGAGGGGAATATAGCATTCAATGTTGAATGATAGTCCATTTAGGTTGAACATTCACTTCTGAAACATAGTGCAAATTTTTTAAAGCATAATTTTTGAAAAAAGATCAGTCTCAGATGTCATCATGTACAGAATGAATTTTATGCATCGTTATTAAATTAAACATTCATTGAGTTTCCTTTAGTATTTTATATCATTGTTCTGTATGATTTTTGTTTCAAAGGAGTAGGAGGAGAAGAAAAGAAGAGGAATCCAGTGGTGGCAATTCATCTGTTGTTGGCTCTGGGGTGGGAAAACCACCCTCGAGTCCCCAACCAACTTCTGGGGCCAGGGAATCCGCATCCCTGACTTCAGGAGTTTCTTCCAGTTCCTCTGTGACTTCTCCCTCCTCGGCTGCCAGGTTACCCGTTTTGCCTGGTGCTCAGTTTGACCTTGAAGCCACTGCCTTTCCTCCTCTGCCTGGATCCGATGGTGGCAGCATGACTACTGTTACAAGTGGTAATCTACCCAGTGTTAATGGTCATGTTGAATCTTCAGCTGAACTGGCTCCACCGTGGGAGAATAGGTGAGAATCTCTTAATTCTCTCTCCAAACATGCCCTTCTTTATTTCCCAAAAAGTGGAACAGGTGGTAGACTTGCATTGTATTGTTTTTCAATTAAAAAGATTTAATTCTCTGCTTGTGTAGACATACTGAATCGTAATCATTACAGTAAGTTATCAACCACCAGTAATCTTCTGGAGGGATATGTTTTCTTGTCTTTTACTCACTGCTTAGTTCAACTTTATATTTTATCAACCTTAAAATTCTTACCCAGCCATGACAACAAATCTCTGTAGATTGTTGTATGTTGTGGATTACGGTATTCAAAGACTTGATAAATTTCTTCAAGCATATCTTTAAATGATCCTAATTTATTTTTATGTGCTACGTTTCATGGATGTTATCATACACTATTTGTCCAATGTTGCCTGAGTTCTATCACTAATGGAACTTCTGTGTAAACTGTGACATAAAGAAAAATTTCCCATGTTCCGTGCAATGTAAATTTATTGTCGCATATTGTGCTAATTTTCTTTGGTTGCAACAGTTTCTCTTGTTAATATTTTTCATGGCTCTAGTAGTTGACTAAATTCACCATTTATACAGAATGTTTTGCGTTAATCCATTACTCTGCTAGGATATTTTGTGGTATTGTTAAAATAAATTATCTATTTTTTCATCTAGTAGGAAAGTATTTCTAATAAATAGTTATTTCTTCAGTTCAATATAATCTAACGACTTTTCAAATTGTTTTCAGGCTAGCAGATGTGGTGAAAGGCACTGCCAAGGCAAAAACTGCAGCTTTATCCACAGCCACTTCTACATCAGTTCCCTCGCCTGCCCTGCCAACTGCGCCTTGTTCAACTAATCCAAAAGAGAAGGATACTGGTGGGGAGTCTGCCTATGTTCCCCCTACCAACAGCAGAATACCTGCTGTTCCATCCCCACCTCCTCCTTCAAGCTCTCCTTCTCCATCGCAGCCAACCGGACATCCTCCATCAAGCCCTCTCTTGCATGGCCCCTCCAGGACGAGGAGTTCAGATGTAGGGCTTAGTATGGTGCAAATAGGATCTGGTAAAAAGGAGGCAAAGGAGGCCAGTGTTGGCACTGAATCTTTGCTAACACCACCACCTTCACCAGATAAGTAAGTGTGTCTCATTAGTTGAATTATTTTTGTAATATCCTATTTTGCTGTGACAATTGTGTTGTTGGATGTCTAAAAATTAATAGTCCATCATTGGATTCTTGTATTATATATGAAACAGTTTCCTTTTGCCCTACAGCCCAAAACAATATCTTTTAATTTTAACAATTCGACTAATTTTAAACTATGTATTTTAAATATATCTGTGTCTCAACTGCTGTGGCAAATCATAAATTGAGGATTGTTCACTTGCTTTATTTAGATGTTCTTCACATAAATTGAAACGTTTATTTTAGACAGAGTGAATATTAGTATTTCAGCTAAGTTGTTTAGCAACTTAAATTCTGACTATGATTTCATTGTATTTCTGCTCTTTCTATAAGCTATTATTATATTTAAAAAAATTCAATGGCTACAATTTTTCTTTCCTTAAGATTCTTAATCTTGTTACTCAATTTCTTATGATTCTTTACCTCTTTACTTTTCTTATGATTACATTACCTTACTTAGATGTATGGAGTGTAGTAACATAACTGCTGCTTTAGGTGCAATTTGTTTGCTTAGAATTGGCCATTCCTCTGTTTTTAGCTGATTGGTAAGTTTTCCATCATTAATCAGTTAACTGCTCTAAGTAATTTCCATGATAAAATTTAAATGGATGCCCCATAAGAAATCTTAAGACGTGTCATGGGACTCTTGTGTTATAATTCATTTTCCAGCATTGGGTATTGACTTGCTTGTTTCTTCAATGCATCTATGGAAACTGTCAAATATTCTGAATGCTTTTTCTTTATTTCTGCTGTTAAGTTCAAATTTTTTAATTTAATAATTATTACTGCTTCTATTAATTTTTCCAATTTGAAAATTTTAATTTAAAACTATTTCCCCTACACAACTGAAGGCATGCATAGTGGCAGGAAGAACAAAGCATTATTGTATCTAAAGACGTGCAGGCCTGTTTGCAGGGTGGTAATATGGAAATGTTAATATGGAAAAAAGAAATGCGAAGAAACTGTAACAGTTGTCTTTATTAAAAAGCTGAGACTTTATTTTACAAGATAGTGTTTTGAATGGAAAAATGGCTCTGATCCCTCTTTACCATGATTGGTTTGTTGCTTGTTTTAACGTGAATGTTTATGTACCTATGATGAATATCCTCATCATGTTGTCATCTTGTGATTCTGGCTTCAGGCCTGTTCCTGTTGTCAAGTGCACAGCTGACAAATCCACTAAGACTGAAGAAATTTTTATGAATGGCAGTTTGGGGACCAGCCTTTCAGCGGGCAGTGTTACCTCAAAGAGATCAGCAGAAGGCCTTGGAAGTGGTTCTACTAGTAGCACTGCTGGTCACGGTAGAAGTTCTACACGACCTACTCCAACGACCACAAATGCTGCTACCATGACCACATCCATTGTGACTGAAACCGCCCCTTCCAAAATTGCTGCTGGCACTAATACAACAGCAGCTGTAGCACCTACACCAGGTTCTTCTGTTGCCTCTGTTGGAACTTCAACAACAGCTACTTCCGCTCCAACTGTAAGTCAGAAAAAAATTGATACTTTATACCCTGACAATTATCTTGTATACTGGCTATCAAAATCAATAACTAAATTCCTTGAATGATTCATGGTGTTTCCTATGGCCAATATGAGAATTTGGAGGTTTTGTCTCAATGAATGTCTTTTTTCAGCTGCTTAATAGCTTTCATATTCATGTTTAAATTGGCATAGATGATATAAGTTAGAAATTTTGTTAAAGTAAGCCATGTATTGGTGTGGAGCTTCTTATAGATTAAGTACTTGAACCTTGAATGTGAGGCATTAATGCTGAAATGTGAAAAAAAATTGGTGAAATCTTGTTGTCTTATTTAATGTAAGGCTTCCAAAAAAGTGAAGGATGAGGTTTTTCTATATTGGGATACTTTGTTGTACAAAATTTATTCCTTTTGGTCAAGGGAGGTTAATTTAAGTGTTTTGATTCGCCTCTGTGTTGCTGAAGTTCTTAACAATCTTAGAACTTCAAGTGTCTAAAGAGGTGTATATTAAATCTCCGTTTCATATTTCGAACTATCAACTTTGGGGTAGTTTGAAAATTTGATTTGGATACATTTGTTTGCTATTTAAAATTTTATATTTCTTGTATCTATTTTTCATAAATGCCTATAATTTTTTGTTAAAATTAAGATTTAGATGTTTAATTTATGAAATTAAACGGAACTAACTTGGTTCCGTTCCTTTTCCAAATGCAGGGTGCAACTTAAAGATTTGACCTATCTTGTTGTTTAACCTGACAAGCCACAGCCTGATTCAACCATCTCTGAGGATCAGATCCATCAGATAATTTTTCCTCCCCAGTGGAAAAAAATTAAGTTTATGTTGCTATAAAGACAAAAGTAACTATTTATTACAATTGATGTCTGCTTAAAGTTATACTCCATAAGTTTGAGATGTTGGTGTCACTGGACATGAAAGTTTTTGTCAGTATCCGCAAAGATCAATGGTAAAAGTTCCTTTAAGTTGCTGTAATACACCAGTGTTGTAGCATCATAAACATATTATTACTGAAATCATTGATGTCATGACTGAGTTGTCAAATGTTAAAATTATAGGTTGGAATTTTTGCTACAATTGAAGCAGTTCACTGGATTGCATGTTAATACTTACAGATGATGTCAGGTGATGAAATCTCATGTGCTGTGCTTGCATGAGAGATTATTTTTTATACTTGCCAAGTTATTGTTGTGCCGCCCTTTGAGGAAGGGATGACATCCACTAAATTAATGGGTTTTTACCCTTGGATGTCGGAAAGTTCATAAAACAAGCAATCAAAAGTCAAAAATAATATAAAAAAACAAAATCGCTTTATTACCTTTTCTCGCTAGCCTGGTTGGCTTCCTTTGGTACTAGCGGCAGAGGGTTTTGGAGGGCTAATGGGAGAGCGTGAGAGAGAGCTGATAGTCCTGGGAGGTATCCGTTATTCGCGTAATTCTTTTAAACGGTTGGAGCACAAACGGGCATAGCCTCCGGCTTATTATTCACTTCTGAGGTTCGGGAACTAACCAACTAATTCACCTCGATAACTATATATACTGGTCCCATCGGGGGGGTGACTCTAGGGGGGAAGGGGGACTTTACTTGGACCAGATCTCGTGCCAAAAGGTTAAGGTACAAACTGATGTAAGGGTGTCATCAGTTTGGACGTCAGTGAAAATTAGGAAATGTTTGTAATTGCTTCTAAGTTTGGGTGCATGCAGGCAAAGGGAAAAAACAATGGAAAAGTACTGAGGAAGCGGGTCCTTTTAAGTATGCAAAAAATAAAGTAATTCTTGGAAAGCTAGAAGGTTCCAAAGGGATAGATTTCGGATGTTATTCCGGTCCTTCTAGGGGGTGGGGTGGCGCAAAGTCCAAATGAAGTCATCTTGTTGTTCTGTTAGCGGGTCTCTCTCGTTGCTAGGGGGAGATGGGGACAAATTGGGAAAATTGCATTTGAAGGTTAAAGGATTATTAATAAAATACGTGGAAAAATTAGGTGCCACCGCTCGTAACCCGGGCCGGGCATTACATTATTATTCTTGTTGGCAGGTTCCAAATTTCTCTTTATTCTAATACATTTTTCATCATGAATGGTTTCATTGTTTTGATTGAATATTAGGGTTTATTTTTAGACATCTATGTAATGGAGTGATTCTTTGCTTTTAGATTTTCATTGTTAATTAGATGGTTGACATGGTTCTGAAATTTATTAACCGAAGTTTGTGTTGGTCTTTCAGCAAAAGCATCATGAAACTGCTTCTGGGCCTTCGTTGGGTTCATCTCCCCCTACATCCTCAGCAGGGACCACAGTTGGCAGCACTGTGGCTCGGTTAAGCTATGCTCAAGTTGCTCAGAGCCACCGTGAAAAGGTGGAAAAAATGGGTGATCACAAGGAAAAGAGTGCAGGTGTTGAAGAAGTGGATAAAAGTTCTGATGTGCCTAGGAAAGAGGGAAGTTTAAGTAACAGTTCTCAGTCTGGATCAAGGCCACATGAGAAAGCCAGCAATGCCTCTTTTTCTCGTCATGGTGAATACAGGGGTAAGTATCTCCTGGTATATCAATGCCATTCTAACCTGTGTTTATGAATGATTTTCTGTTGTAGTGTGTTAGCACATATTTAGAACCAATGTTGATAACTTCAAATTTTTTTCTTTAAAGCTGACTTTTCATTGAAGTTGACATAAAATAGCTTAAATTTCTTCTTCGGATTTTTCAAAAAAATTCATGTGATGACTTTAATGGTCAATTTAGCCTTGAAACTTATGAGTTTTTGACCTAAAAATGATTGGCTACAGTTCTGGCCTAAAACCAATTTTAAGTTGAAGTAGATTTATCATAAATCATATTTCTTTTCTCTCTCTTCTCCTCCTCCTATTTCTATTAACTCTTTGTTTTATTAGCATTAAACTAAAAATTAAAACGAATTGTTTCACTGCCATTCATTTATTACCATAGGTCAGAGATAAAAATCTGCAAGAATAAGTAAGACCTCTTTATTATTCTCTTGTGTAAAGCCTCAAGTCAAGGATATCTAGGCATTTTTTGCTAATCTTTGTTCACTAGATCTGTACAGCTTGAACATTATTTCATGTTATCTTGGCTGCAAAGATATTGTGAATAAACATAGTTAAGTAAATATTTATTACCTAAGCTTAGGTGCATCTTATCTGAAATGTATTCATTAATTCAGATTTGATCCATTTATCTCTTTAACTACCCTGAATTATGCTCAAATATTGTATCCATGGGTTTCATCAGTATTTCCCACAATTTGCTTTATGGATAGAAATTTAGATCATGGTGAGCTCTAAAGCAAATTAAATAGAAGGTATCCCCTGAAAAAGAGTTTTGTATAATTTATTTGTGGAATTGCCACTAGTTTAGCCTCTCTTAATGGTTAATTTGTTTTTTTTTTAATGTAGAAGATTAAATATTAGAATTCCTTTTAACCAGATAGTATCTGGTTGAAATGGGTATTATGGGTTTTGCGTAAGCCTTTTGTCATCATAGGCTTGTTTTTCTTAATTTCGTGTTGTTATTGACCCTCTTAAGTAATCCAATATGTGTTAGAAGTAACATTTGGTTATTATAACTTAGTATTGCTTGTTGGAATTGATCTAAATGTTGTAAATTGTGCATAAATGAAATTGATATAATTTGATTTTTTTAATTATGAAAAATATCATACTTATCCTTCAGACCTCTAAATTGTCTCCTATAGATATCTTGTTGAGAATCGCTAGGCTAGATAGGTACTGCAGGCATCATTAAAGATGTATTAAATCTTTTTGCTATTCTTCATTTTTGATAGATCTTCAAATTCGTCCATGAATGTTAGTTTCGTTATTGGATTGCCCAAGTTAATGATTTCCATTGGTGATTTTTCAGACTACCGTGATGGGGGTGGCTCTTCTGTCAGACTGAGTAGTGGTGGCCGAGGTGGGGGCAGTGGCCCACGTCCAATATTTGGGAGGGATCAGCGGCAACATCATGGTGGGGGAGGCTATCATCATCACAGAGGTCAAGGAGGCTCAAATAACGAAGGGGGTAATAACAACACCACTCGTGCGTCACGTTTCCGGGAGCATGCTCCACAGCCTAGGTCTCCAAAGTAGGAGACCTGAAGTGCTTTATCTGCATAGGCTGTTTGTACTGAGCGTGGGAACTATGACAATATGAGCCTGGGAACTTGCCGCCTCCGAGTGGTAATGGCATAGATGAGGAGAGTATGATAATTGCCAGAGAAGAGGATGGGCAGGATGGATGTTGGTTTGATTTGCAGTGTGAGATATTTGGGAGATGCTTGAGTTCCTCTTCCAAGTGAGGTAGTAGGCTGACGATGCTTTGAAAGCCTGCCTTTCATAAAGTATCATCCTCTTCTTTGCCTTGCTTCCCATCGTTTTAATCAAAGTTGCCAACTTCACCCTTGCTACTGCATTGTGAGCAAATACATTGGTAGCTTGTGTTTGGAGGGGGCAATAAAACTTCACAAGGCTAAAATAGCCTCTTGAATCCAATGCCAATGAAAATGTGCTGCCTCAGCGTCTCTGCAAGGAAGATTTAGAAGTCTCTTGCATGCGTTTGTGATATAAGCTAACATGCGCATGAATATTTTCATTTTTAATGTGCCTGTATGCACATGTACCCATTTATGCAATTTATCAAGCTGGTTGCCTCTTAAAGAGAAAGGAGGGTTATTTGCAGTTGGGCCACGCTATACGAATTAATGATTATTTTGTGAGGGACTGTTTCAATCGTGATACATAAGAAATATAAATATATTTTTCCGGTGGGGTTGGAGGAGGAATAGATGTATTTAAAATGGCTAAATGTCAGTTGGAAATTTAGGTCTTGTTTGATCAATCATGGGTGAATTAAGGTTGTTCTCCTTGTTAGATAGAAATGTTTTCAACCCCCCTTTCAGTCCTCCAACATCCTCGGTCACTTAGTTTATGTTTATATCCCCCTTGTTTAATTGTGTATAGGGAATCTGGTGGCTGGTTGTCAGCCATCTGTTTGTTGGGCTAACCTGTTTGGATTGAAGCCAAACAGTAGTTATTCTGGCAGTTCTTGGCGTTCAAAACACCACTGCTGCCTTGGTCTGATGTGTGTTAAGGATCAAGACAAAAATGTATATAACACTATATATTAAGTGCAGCTGGTGCAGAGGTTGTGTATGTGATAAAGGCAGCAACGTGCTGGCTATACATTAACTGGCCATAAGTTTCTTGTAAAAATATAATAAAAATAGGCTTTTGTAATGATTATATCAAGAGGGAAAGCAGCGCAGTATATTGTTATTGGAGTTTCCTTCCAAATGTAGCGTTAATATCATGGGATATAAGAGTGTAAAAAGCATCTTGCTGAAAGGATTTGTTTTCGTATTAGTAGGCTGAAACCATCAGATTGTATGATAATCATAAAGGAAGCAAGTCTGTCTTTAGATTATATGATGTGATGCTTGAAGTTAGTATCCTGAAAGGAGGATACCATGGGATAAAAAGATTGATCTGGGAGGATAATGCTCCCTTGTGGTGCTTTTTTTCATCACCTTAGATGTATCATGAAAATTCATTCTCTCTCCGGATATGTGTCCTTAATTGATCTTTTGCTCCCATTCACTTAGGTCATGTCATGGTGTTAAAAATATGGTTAAAATATGTTATAAAGGATGGTTATTTGAAAAAAACTTTGTTAATTTCATTTGGCCCACAGTGCCTCATATAGAAAATATTTTAAATGTTGTCTGAAGCATTTCCGTTGATTTGTGCCTGACTTAGATTGATGCTTGGTGGATTGCTATTCTACTCGGAAAGGAGCTTATCAATCATAAAATTATGCACACTTGACCTATTTAATCAAATATAAAATATGCATATATAATATATATAAAAATATATATATACACATTCATAGTATTTGCCACTGTGAGCTCCACACAGTAGGAGAAAATATTTTGATTCCTTGAGGTTAGTGGCAGTAAAAATATGTTGGGAGGCAAATTAACTGCCCTAAGTATGTTAGGAGGTAAGGAAGGTGTGATATCCTTCTATCAGACATAAATCATATTTTTTTGTGATGTGTAGAAAAATTTTTTGCATTATAGCCAAGACCTTTGTGCTTTTGAGGTTCCTTGATTTCTTCCTATTGTTGACGTGATGGTGGTCAGTCTCGTAGTGCTAATTTGTTACTCTTTTTTGATTGTGAGAATAATCACATGGAAGATTACAGAAATTCATCTTAGAAAAAACAAATTTGTGGTTGAGGATATATGAAACAAATTTGGTGTGATTTTAAAAGTGTGATAAGAAGACTAATAAGGTCGTGTGGAACGTCCTGGGATTGTCTGGAGGGGTAACTTGTGTTTTCCTTATTTTGAGAACAACAATAATACATTGGCTGTTATCGTGTTCGGTAAATGGAAAATAATAAGGTTTGTCTTAAGAATGAGGTAAGGAAATTTGTAAGTGGAAAGTTAATTGTGGTTATATTACAACTTCTGAAAATCTGTATGCATGTGTGTGTATGCAGTAACTGTGATAGCACATAACCGAAATTAAACTATTGGTGTGTAATATCAGGGATAGTATTTGCATAAATATTATGTAGGCAATGTTGGAAAGTTTTGAGTTATTTGTGATCTTGTACTGATGTCCATTAAAAGTTAAAAAATATTTTGCCTAAATGAGAGGTTTGGTTGTTGGCTAGTAAGTCCCAAGGGTACCTCTCCAACTCCTTGCCCCGCTAGTTTTGAATTATGTAGTTATAATAACCCAATTGTAAGATTGGAGGAGGCAGCCAGTGAGGTGCTTTTTATCGCAGGGGGACTTTGAGGTACAAGAATGTTTTGCTAGTTTACTCATTGCTGTTTTTCGTGTTTCTTGGAAGTATTTTTTATTCATGGGCTAATCTTACCATTTTGCATTGGTGGCTATATATGCTTGAGGCTGTCCAACACCATAGTTGGTTCTTATATTTTTCTGTATTGTAATGGAAATGGGATTTGTATTCTACACAATGGATTTATTTTGGCTCAAGTGGCTAAGTTTTGAATTAATGAAATTTATATGCAAGTACCTCTTACCGCCCTGTGATGACTGGCTATCTTCTGCATGTTAGGTTGCAGTAAGGCTATGTGCATGGTGGATTTGCATCGAATCCTATTTATTAAATTAAATGTCTAGGATTCACAGGAGCAGTACATTGACGATCTCTGCAAGTTTGCTAAGTTTGTGGTTTCCTGGTAGAATGGTGCTGGCATCACCACATGTGAGGGTTTTGTAAATTTTTTGTGTTATAGTGTGTGTGCTTGGTGCATATGATACAAGCTGTTTGAAAATTTGTGTGAATGGTATTATGAATGTGTGGGTAACGCAGCAGTCTCCTTTTTCATTGTACAAATTATCTAACTAACAAGAATTATTTTTGACAAAATGTACAGGTTGCAAATGTTATTATTTCAGTTTGTGAAGTCTTTGTATTGCTTTTGAAAATTGAGAAAAAGGTACTTGTTCTGCTGTTTTTGTTTTGAGGGTGAGCAGAAGTTAGCTCATGGAATGCATAAAGGATCAGACAATTTTTGTAAACCTATGATTATGCAGATGTTACATGCTCCTATTAATAGATTGCTAAGTTATCTCTGCTTATAAATAAAATTTAGTCATCTTACTGACTCAGAAGTACTGAAAAAACCATTGTTGCATAATTAACTTTGCTTAAGTTATGACATTGTGTGCAGGGAGATATAATATTCATATCAAAGAAGTTTTATTCATGTTCTAAATTGGATTTATCCAACAGGGTGGCATTGAAATAGCTTGCTTTTCCTCTTAACTATTTTTGTTGAATTCTTTATGTATATATGGTCGTTTTATTTAAAACTTGTTGCAAGTGCTCAACAGTATGTTTTTTGGCTGATCACAGTTTGTGAGGTGAACATTTTAAAGACTGCAAGTCTCGAGGGTCTGTGACATATTTCAGTGGTTGGGTCAACTTTTAATCAGGCCCTCTATTCCATGTCAACATTTATTATGCCTTCAATGATAAACCAGAGTTGTGTACTCTGTAAACATACTGAAATAAATGTAATTTGTAAGGTTCTCTTAAGATTGGTAACACTCTTGGGTAACTGTGATTGGAAAGTGGCAGGGAGATGATTACTTCCATTACCAGATTCTTTTTCCGGTAATACGTAATCTTTGTCTGCTGCTTCATCATTTGAAATCGGTTGTCTTGAATCTGTGAAACTGCTGGGAACTTGCCTTTGTTCATTATTTATAAAAATTAATAATCTCTTGCTATTATTGGCAAGTTAATTGCCAACTATAGATTTCAGTGGAAAAATTTCAGCCTTAAAAGCTTAACTAAATTTGAAAGAGAATAAGTAATGTGCTTCCATACACAGTCAGTGCTTGAAATGAGTTCTGCTGTGGGAGCTTAAGCTCTAGAATTGTGTAGGAACAATTTCATTTGAATGAATGAATCTTGTGGAGTTACTGAAGTCATGTTCCCAGCATTTCTGTGAACATAACCATCAGCATCTGTGAAAATCAAACTTTTTGAGTGGATGTTAATGTATGACATGGTCCAAATGAAATCAAGTTGTTCCTAGTTTTCACCTGCATTCATTTCCAAGAAACTGAATCAGTTATGGAGTGGTGATTTCTCTTTCGTTTTTGCTGTACCTCTACGATTTGGCAGTCATAGTTAACCAAATGAAGTGCTCAGAGTGTAATGTAACACAATGTGGTGTGCAGATATTTTAAAAACTTTTTTTTCTTCTCTGCGTTGTCTTGCTGAAAGGCAAGCCTAACTCCATGTTGTAGCCGTTGCTGTAGGTGGGTTTTTAAAGATGGACTCAGCATTGGTCTGTCTACCATGTTATTAAAAGATAAAAATGTGATTTTTGTGTATCCCTGCGTAAAGAGTACTGAGGGAATATTCACCTTGTCTCACTTTGCTGAATTGTTCATCGGAATGGCAGGTGTATTATTTATACTATTTAATCTTATTTTTACACAACATTTCAGATAAGTCTCATTAGTGACGACTTAAGAGGGGAATTTGTGTTCAATAAAAGTATGGTTAATCTGCTTATAAGAGGAAAAATGGATAAGCTTTTTCTCTTCTGGTGTTCTTTATGAAGGGGTGGGCCAACTCTGTACAGCTGAATGACCACAAAATACAATGCGAGTATTAAAAGACGTTAAAATTCTCATTCTTCTCGTTCCTATTATTTTTGGCTGAAGGTCATCACCTAATCTTTGCATTCCTTAGGCCAAGTTATCTTCGTGCAATCATTTAATTGTGTTATAAGGTATAAGATAGTTGAAGGGCAAGCAAAATCAAGTAGCTTAGCTTGTTAAGGAAATAATGTGAATTTAATTTGGTTTATTTGTCAAGAGTGATAGTTGTTGGGAAATTCTTGATAACAAGACAAATCTAGTTCATTGGAGAAGGTAGTGTACACATTTTTCTGCATATTTGTCAATTGAATTCCAATGATTTAGTGGAATTTCGTAATTTGGCAATAAAACATGGTGGTTCCTTTTTTATTTAATCTTAACATCAAAATGTTTTATAATTAATTTTATATTAAAATTCACTTATGTTTTGATGGAGGTAAAGTGTAGGAAGATATCATAGCTGGTTATTTTGTTGTTACTATGTTGAAAAGAAATATCCAAATTGAGGCAGAGGTATTCAAGAGATGGATGTTAATTTCCTTGGTTAATAATATGTTTATAACCAGTGCATTTAATTTTAAAAGATCTGTTGATATATATTCAGGCCCTTGGGGTCGTTTTCATTTGGAAAGATGCTTTGCATTTGATTGCGTCAAGATTTGGCTCAATTGCAGATTATAAATTTTATCTTGGTATCTTTGATTAATATCATTCAATGGAATATTGAATTTGGGAATGCCTAACTAAATTCCTTATAAGCTGAGCTGTCAAAGCCCATTTTTGTAGGAAGTTTACTTAGAGGAAGAGTCGTTAGATTCAATGTTCTAATGGTAAGTATTCATCTAGAACGAGGTTTTGGGAGCATCATTGGAATTTAAATAGATTCCCCTTAATCTGATTTTAAGAAATTGATCTTCATATTAAATTTTTAATTTGTATCACTAGGAAAGTTGAGGAAAATCCACTGAACTATGTTAATGATTTTTCACTAATAGTTTTTCATCTGTGACAATATTTTCATGAAACATAGCTGCCATTTTGCATAGCTACGAAAATGTGAAGTCAAGTACTATAGATAATATCTTGGGTTGATGTAGTGAAACAGGATAAAGTCTCTAAAGAAGAAAGAGATGTTAGATGTGGCACAAATTGCAAACATTTTCAACTGCATTTAATATGTACTTGGATGGAAGAATTGTTTTGATTTTAAGAGAGTATGCATAGGTACTTAGTCATAATTAGGAATTTCTTCTCTCATCATTTTTGGAGACTTTGAAGTTAATCTATAAAGGTTTAAAAAAAATTGCACTTTTAATCAAATGAAAGTGTAATCAGCTAATGTTCATGTAAGGTCCCTTTAAGCCACTTTTGGGTGTTTGGCAGGGGGTGCAAGCACCTTGACATATTTTCCTAAACAACTGCTTTCATGTATTGTTCGTGGAAAAAATGATTACTTGAAATGATTCTTTCTGGCATCTATTTCACAATCTTCCTCATAGTATCAGAATGGTCAATATATGATATTTTTTTGTTGTATTTTCAACAATCATTTCCTACATTTTAGCAATCAGTCCAATCGTAGATTTATAGAAAGATAAGCATACTTCAATTTTTTTAACCCTTTTTCAATGTCTATTTCAAGGAGTACGTAGATTAGACTGTGAAACCCATGGCCCTTCTCTCATCAGAACAAATGCTCCTACTCAAATAACTTTTTCCTACCCTTTCTAATGATGCCTAGATGGAAATGTTCACTATCGATCTGCAGAGTGGAGAAATTGGTCTTATAAAATTTCCTTCTTCTAATGAGATCATGTTAAATTGACTTTTTATGGAAATAGGTTCCTAAACCCTGGTGTAGATAATGCTTAATTTTTAAAAATAAAAGTAGTTTATTTCTTGAGTTTTTTGTCATCTCCAATCATTTCTTCATGTATGGGCTAAAGAATGTAATGAATTTAATGTAAACCTCTTATTGACCTACAGAACCTGCATTTACTTGCCTTGGAGCTCATACTTAAAAGGCTTACGTAAGGATGTGGTCAGAGAATTGAGCAATTGCTACTCTGGGCATGCATGCCATTTTAGATGACTGGGAATTCATAAATTTTGTGAGTATCATTATCGTAGTCCTGAGAAATAGTGGTAATATGTGCAAATGCATTAACAAAGATGTTCAAGGCAACTACTGGGAGATAAGACTTGTATGATGGGCATGTAAGATGCATGGGCAATTCTAAAATATTTAGGATAAAATTAATATATTTATCGGTGTAAAACACACATCCTTATATAACACGAATTTAGTACGGAAATCTAAATTATAAAGCTGAAACTGAAAGGACAAAGAACAATAAGGAAAGATCTTAGTAACTAAAATTTGAGAATAACTGGAAAGCACAGCAGTGTACCACCAACCCTTTGACACATTTTAGCATGTTTGACAACATTTAAATTCTATTCAGGATACAATTGCAGATTCTCAAAATATTTCAGAGGAAATATAATTTAATAAGTAGGGTGCACCATGATAAATCCTAAATGAATTTTTCAAGAATGTAAGTTTAAATGAAAAAAGTAAATGGTATAAGAAATAATACAGCCAAACTTGAGTAATTTACACATTTAATACTTAAATATATGAATGTATTGATGAAGAAAATATGTGCATAGCATCATATATTTACAAGATTTTTTTTAATAAATGTTAAGCCATCAATTTGATTGTTAAACTGTTATCACTGCCATAAGTATTGTTGCTAGAGATGTATCTCAGAAAAAAATCAAATTATCCAACAATGGCCGGGTATAATGGGTTTAGAAGGTAAGAAACTGTCTCATACCCTGATATTTTTAGGAATATCCTATTTAATGGATGAGATCATAGTTGGAAGGTTGCCTGTTTTATTATGGGAATAAAAACCTTGCTCTTGCCTTATCTCGTTTTTAACTCTTATAAGAAATGACTTAAATGATGTGTTATTTTAAGGAAGTTTCAAGAACAAAAAATGTTGGGAAATTCTAATTTTAAGATATCATGAATGTTATATTAAATTACAATGTAAAAAAATGAGTGTGGTTGTTTTTTATGGGATATATATAACTGTATTCAAATAAGATTCTCAAAGAACAGGGCTTCATGTTTGATCCCTTGTTTAAAATTATTTTTTAAATCATTCCACCTTGATCCCCCCCAATCAATGAAAATATTTTATGGTTTCATTTGCCAAGCCTTATAATTCAGTGGTATTATTTTCAAACATGACAGAAATAACAGCTGAAAAAAGCATTATCCATCTAATTCTGACCATTCTATTACTTTTTTTGCTACTTTCATTCAGCACTAATCAACTGATGGAACTTAAGACAATTGTCTCCTTGGCAACAACATTTTAAGTGGAAAGATTGTGTAACAAAATTCTTTTACTCATACATTTCATCATCTTTCCATGACCATATTATAAAAAAATGTCATAATATTCCATGTACAGGTTCATTCCCAATTTATAATGGAAACCCTTCTGTTATGAGTTTGTCAAATCATTTTCAGTTTTCTCGTAATTCAACTAACATAAACATGATTTTGATATTGAAATTTCCATAAAGAAAACAGGCTTCAACTTAATAATTCTTTTGAAAGCTGAATGCATTAAATATAATACCATATATGCTGGTGTATAAGTTGACCTATGAAGCCTAGAAAAATCTCTCCAAAACCAGGGGACGACTTACGCGCCGAACATAAAATATAACCCTTTATCACCGAGTGGTAAAAAAGTGAAACTGCCTGCTCAACACTTGTTGTGCAGAAACATTAGTAACTCACCACAATTATTTCTTACTGAAACTAACCTTTGGCAAGTATAATTAACATAGATATCATATAAAACCAATTTCATATCTTTAAAATAAATTTGATGCTTATTTATTCTTTGCAAATTATATTCATTTCTTCACATGTAATTTTATTTTACAAAAATTTAATATATATTTCGATGTTTTCTTTTTACAAATGAAGATCAATAAGAACATCACGGTTTGTTTTTCGTTTATATAATCGTTATGATTCGACTTAGCGTTAGGAGCTAATGGAAATTGTGTCATGATTTGATATCATCACGCTATATTACCATTATTTCTGTAATAAATTTTTAATACCACTGTGTTTCTGTTTTGTAACGCAGTTTTATTTGTGTAACCTGAGTGATACCAACAAAAGAAACTTTTGTAATAGTTAAGCAGAGGCGAGAAGTTGACATGGCAGCTGAAAGAAACAATTCTAGCGTCTTAATCGATAGCAATAAATATTTCTTAAGCTATCGTGTATTTATGGATAACGCAGTTTTTCTTCCCATAAAATTGAGCTGGGGATGTGTTGCCTTATTTTTTGGGTCGGCGTATACGCTGAACCTGAAATTCACCTCAAAATGTTAGGGGTCGACTTATACGCCGGCATATGCGGTAAGCATCTCTGCTCCTAATTCTTCGTACAAGACAATTATTGTTAGAGATTTATAAGAATTCAGTAAGTTCTTTATACTTATAATTCCTGGAAATGATTTACACCTGTAAAAATAATTATTCGATAAGGTGATTGATGCAGAGAAATGGCGGTTTTGTTGCAGATGGTTAGGGTTCGATATCCAGTCACTTCTTTTCCTAGCTGTTTTACTCTGAGGTGACTTGGCTCTTTGGCAATTAGTGAGCTTACATCCTCATAATATTTGCTCTGATTAGTTCATTATCAGGATGGTAAGCAGAGCTTCATTGAGAAAAATGTCTGGTACCCCTTACCTCGATTTTAAGAGTATTTAGCTGCTGCATTTAACATCATTGAATGTTTTAAGTCGAAATATGTTGAACATAAAATTAATTGACTGAAAGTTAATTTCAGAATTTAAAATAATTTTAGTCAAAGAAGACACTAATCTATACATGTATGAAGACTTAATAGTAACATGTTTTTAAGTGAAACTATTGTAATAATCATGATATTTTGTAGTATATTATAAGTTCTCCGTTCACTCCCATCACTCAGTTTTATCCCAATACTTAGTTTATTTACAAATACAGAAAATATTACCTACCTTTTACTACTAACGGCCTTCATCTGAGAATCATACTATGCCGGCAAAAATCCTAATTTAACTTATTCCTTCTATAACGGTGACAGAAACTCCTATGAACTTGCGTTACTGTACGAATCCAACCATATCTATTACTTACGACTCATTGTTTAATATCTCAACTTACTTATGCCATTCCTTTAGAGAGGGAATTGATAGAAGATAGTTAGCATTACAAGATAGTCTGCGTTTCAAAAGAGAAATTTTCTTTGTGTACAAATGATTGAGAATTACGGAAGGTTAGAGGGGTTATCGGCGGTTCAGAATCCAGAAACGGATGAACGACCGATTGAGGATAAAACATCCCACCCACTATGAGCAATGATGCCAGCACCGTCTTCCTGTCTCATTTTGGCCCTTTGTACCCGCTGTGTCATCGCATTCTCCGTCCATGAAGGCTTTACGAAACTGCGCTCCTTCCCTTCATTGATGTTACCGCAAAATAAGACCTCCCAATATCCGTCATACGATCTCATGCCTATATCAACGTTTCCCCAAAGCTCTTTCTCGTTCTACGATAATTACATAGAAGTACTACATTGCTATCTTTCGGAAAGTTTCTTCCTACAAATTGTACTGTGCCTTTCTCTATAACGAGAAACATTGAAGCTTACTCATATATCTATGAACTCTGAGCCTATGAACTTCCGAGTTTCACTATCATTTTGTCATATCGCTCCAAGAGTTACTTTTATTTATCTACGTCGTTATATCATTTTTCTCTATTTCCGCTATTTCAACTGCTTCTTCTGGATGCTCCAGAAATTGGAAATGAAGAGGAATTCAAAGTAAAATTTGTCCAGGCAATAAAAAAGAGAACTTAACAGAATATCTCGTTCTTAATGTACAATAATCGCTCTATAGCCGAGATAATGGACAAAACTGATTAATCCACTATCTTCTTGGTGAAACTTAATTCACACTTTTATGAAGTTACATCTACATTAATACCCTACAAGCCGCCTTTCGGCGTGTGGCAGGGTGTGTAAACACCTGTTGAATCTAAACTACTTCTTTACTCGGTTATTATCGCGTATCGTTCGCGGAAAGAATGAATTTTTAAAACGATTCGTCCTAGCATCCATTTCTCTTGACTTAATTTCATTATCGGATCAACCGAAGTAGCAGGGGGGTTACATGATACCGATTGTATCTTCCACAAATGTAGTTTCCCTGAATTTATTAACCAATCGCAGCCTAGCTTCCAATCTCTTGTCTTTCAAGGATTCCCAACCTACGTCTGAGAGCATTTTTGTAACGCTTGCTTTTTTATCGTGGCATTTCTTAACAAAACGAACCGCTTTACGCTGCACTTTCTCGAGTTCGCGGGTACACGTTTCACTAAGTTAAATACATACAAGTTAAAGTTTTGATAATGGAAGGTATTTATGCGAATTAACACCCGATGTTTATTTAAAGTCTATGTATATAAATGCCACACAACCCGCATTTCAGCGTGTGGCATTATAAATTCTGCATAATAGAAATATAAAAAGCACAAATTGAAAATCAGGAGTAAAATAGTTATGCAGGTATCGATTATATGCGTCCTCTGTTTAGATGTTTTGATACAACCCTGTTTCCTGCATATATGCCGAAAGTGTTTAGTATGCAATGAAGTCTATTAAAAAAGCTGTGCTTGGATTAAGACATTTTAATCACGAATCAGATTTAATCTTTATTTTAATAGTATACGCTTGAGGTCCTCGTAGAATTTCGTTCGACTCTGGTGTTCCCACACTACTCTGGTTTATTCCTTTAATTTATTCCGCCAGTTGACCGCTTGTTTACGAAAGAAAATTTGATTGCATTTTAATAAATATAACATATTCATTGCAATAACTTTATGACTAATTGTACTTTTTATTTATTTAAACGGCAATTCTTAATTTATAAATGTTCTTTGTGTTAACTTATCTGAACCGGAAAATTTACTCGATCCCTTGGGCTTCTGCCTTAGACAGGTTTTACTGTAATTGATTTTCCCCATTTTGTTACTGAATTTAAACTTTGTAAAATAGTTCCTCCTGAAATATATTATTTTTATTAGATGGAGTCGCTGTGAATAACAGGAAATATCCCTCCTTACATCTCAAAATCATTACTTTTTCCCTCTTTGCTGAGAATTAATGCTTGTAGTCAGTGGCGCAGCCAAGATATGCCAATGGGGGGAGGGGGGTCCATGGCTGCCGAGAAAAGGAAATATGCATACCTTACAGGGGCTGGTATATTCTTGCCCGCTACTTACTACAATGGGCCGTATGCATAAAAGGAAGCAAAACCTTTTACTTACAAAATTTTGAGCAAATGCTTCAACAATTATGTACAAAAATTGAAGTAAAAGCTTTTACTTTATTAAGCAAATGCTTCTTTAGCTGACCTTTTGCTCATCCGAGAAGTAAAATATTATGCATAAAGTTTACCTTTTACTCGCAAAGAAAAGTAAATGCTTCAAATCGGATGCATATAATCAGTCATAGACTTAACGGCTGAGTAAAAGGTTGCGTGTGCCTGGTCATGGCAGAAATAGTGAATGTGCGGAGCGCAAAAGTTTACAAAACTCGATCGAGTCCACTTGATAAAGACTTTAAAAATTTGTTCCGTTTCGAGTAAGACAACGTAAAGTGGTTGGCAGAGACTTTCTTAGGGGAAGCAGTCGAACATCGAGGTGGAGCACTTACTCCCTTGCATAAGATAAAATTAGTTCATAAATTCCAATTGGTGGGAATCCTTAAATTAAGTTTCAACCACTAATAATTTATATTGTAGCCTCCATTGTTTTCAACCTCAGTCCTATTACCTACCCACCTAACTTCTCCGCCCCTACCTTCGGCTTTAACAATGAACTCAACTTTTATTACTAGAATGTGATTAATTAATTTTCTATCACTTACGTCTCACTATGTAACGCCCAGTTTTTCATTTTCAGCCCTCAAACCCTCTCAACCCGGGACGGATCTAGAAAAACTTTTTGGGGGGGGTCCGATCAAAAAATTTCAAAATAAAAGATATTTCGGCTTTCACAAAACGTGACGTTAGAATTGTGTTAGACAAACTCGAATTTTTTGCTAGTGATTGCTTATTAAATTGTGCGTTTATTTGCGTTATTTGAGTTTCATTTTCGAAAAATAGGCACAGGTGATATTTCGGTGGGGGGGGGGTCCGGACCCTTAGGACCAACCCCCTGGATCCGTCCCTGCTCTCAACTCCCTCCCCTCCCCCAATTAATTATTCAATTGCAAGGGTTAGGTGAATCTTATGATACCTAACAACCTGAAACCGGTCGTTTATGAAAATTAATGGTCGATTTACCCGAAAACTATATTTCATGCATAATATAGTTTCCGCGAAGGTGGATTGATATAGCAATTATATTAAATGTATCTGTTTTGGAAATTTTGGAAATTATTTGGGATATTAACACAATAAATTGGAATAAATTTAATCAAACATGCCTTTACTTGGTGGAACTCCGTTCCGCAAAACAAAAACTTAAAAAAAATTTTGTTTTGTGGAATTTAGAATTTTTATTTAATATGATCCCGACAATAAATTTAATTAAATTTGTACTGGCAAATACTCAAAGTTAGTGAGGAAAAACCTTTTGGTGACAGAACTTTTATTATAAATTCATTTGGTTCCAATGAATCTTAAGCACTCAAACTATATTGCAGCACATCCTCAATAGAGGATGATTATTATCTTCCACAAACACCACTGATATTCAGAATTGAATGTAATTCAAGCCGAAATTTGATGTATGAATACCTATATCTGAAGTTCTCACAAATGTTGCCGTTCTAAAAACTTCGTTATGCCACCCGTATTTCCTTCCATGTTCAAAAGTGTTTTCGTTTAATTTTTTAACACGATATTTAATTTGCGAAATTTAGTATTATTATAAGACGCGTGATATTTATCGCGGTACAAAGCGAAACACGTCGGTTTGCGTTGGGTCGAAAGTTACATACTGAATAGTAATATTTAAGTGGCATTTATACTTAATGGTATTATTAAATAATAGTTACCGTATCCGATCGGGATTCCGGTGAGGGTAATGCAAGCGTCAACATGATTGCTTACAAAATAACGGTTAAAACTGAATCAAATATTTAAATGTTATACATGATTCACGTTAACGCAATTTTATGCTATCCAGTGTGTATGATTCCTTACTGATCTCCTCTATGATCTCCTTACTGATCTCCTCTATTTATAATTATTTATGATTATTCATATTATGACGACATACGAGGTTAGGTGGAAGAGAGACCCACTTGGGCCCTTACCTGCCCTAGTTAACACCAAATTATTTTCGGAAATTAAATTCTTTACATATTGCTTAATATAATTAATTCTTAAAATATTGCTTCATATGATAAAACGGTATATCAGTGAGTGATTGGTGCATTGCCTAAAAAAATAGTAGTAGTTACAAAATATATAATTGGAAGTACGCTTTAATAAGAATTTGTCAAAGTGGAGGCGTATAATGAAACCCTCCCTCACCACCAACAACATCTTATAAACATTCATATCGCAACAATGTTTTTACCCGGCAGCGGCCGCATGCCAAAAAAAATAATGAACCTTACTTCTCGGTGAATGATAAGTGATGTATGTTTACATTCAACAGTTGCCGATGAAAACATAATTAATACTGGTGGCTTTAAAAGGTCAAAATAAGCAGGAAAGCAGCAAGGGATGGGGTAGGCACCCGGCAAAACCGTTCAATGTGAAAGCTCCCATTTGACCGACGTGCATTACTACCCGCACTCGGTCGTAAATGGTCGTAAAGGTCCAAACCCGGTTCCGTCCTCTTCAGTCGTTGGGTCGGCTGTTATCCGGCGACCCCGAGTTCTATAATCTATTCTCGGCTAGTGTGAAAGGCTCCATTTACTTCTACTGCTTACTACCCTTGTGACCCAGCTTAAAAACCGGCTATGGTTTGCCGGCCGGGGGAAACCGGTGAATGTGTTACTAGCCTAAACCTTCGGGAAGAATTCTCGCCCGATGGTATATTTGTGCTCCTAACAATTTGATCTTTAACCTCGGGGGTATTTAATGCCCTCCACTCCAACACCGACTGCAAAATATTGCCAACCGGCGCAAATGGCCGCGAGGTGAATCGTGTGCGGACAATACCTCGCCGGAAATTCCTTTGTTTTAATATTCGTATCAGAAAAAAAAATCAATCATTCGATTATAAATGTATTTTTCGTTTCTTCAGAATACATCATTCAATTACTCTCATACGGCGAGAGCTCAAGTGATTCTTTTTATGAATTACGCTTTCATCAAAATCTTATTGCTTTATACGTGGAAATTACACAGAATTTCACACCAGCGTAACTTTTTCTCCTTTGTAAGAAAATCACGGTATAAATTTTTCAACATCCTTTCCATTTATATAGGAGGTACTCTCATTAGAAAATAAGTTTTCTTGCCCGATTATTTGAAGCCTTCAAAGATAAAGGCGCTGTTTATTCACTTGCTTGTCCCTTAGTTTCCCCAGGCTCGTCATTACCTCAGGTCACCCCACCCCTCACCTTCGTATTAGTACCACTCTCTTGAGTATAAAAGCGCTTTCTTATCGCCATTCCCAAAGCATGAGCTCATGGCTATGAAAGTAGTGGAGTTCCCCAACCCTCTAAAATTGGAGCCGGTCTTGGGGTGTCCTGTGTGTCTATGGACTGTTACTACTACTAAATTAGGCATCTCACAAATCAAGGCGGAAGTGGTTTGGTATTTGCTGTCTCTAGAAACCTAGAAATTGGCCTAGTAAATATTTTGTTGATCTAAAGTGTAACTTAAATCTAGATTAAAAATTTTATTTTCTGGCGATGCCCCCTTATATGATGTACTTGTTTCATTTCTTTTTTTTAATTGTATCATTTTTTTCAACTGTGTTTTTTTCACAGGCTTATGTACATCCAAATTAATTTTTTTAACCTTAATTTATCTTTGTTTTTAAATCTTTTTTGTTTTTTTATTATAGATCCATAATGTTGATTGTGTTTTTTATTCTGTCTTTTTCCATCTTTTCCTCGGGGCTGAGCACCATATCCTATGAACTAGTGGGTTATTTACTAGGCAGAGTTTTTTGTGAAAGTTTTGGACTATTTTAATTGCCTTATCTTTTAGTGTTCTTAGTTTATTGATTCTTTTTATTTCTTGTAACCTAACCAATCTATAGGTATTAGTGGCTGTTCTAATTAATCTATTGTATGTAGTTTCCAGTTTTTTTAGGATACTTTTGGTTGTATTGAATATGATGGGACAAGCATATAATAGTATGGGGATGATGTAAGAATGAATTATCCTAAGTTTAGTGTCTGCTGTGAGGGAAGTTTTTTTTGGAGAAGAGAGGTAACAATACATTTTGTCTATAGGTAGCTTTGGCTATTGCTTGGTTAATGTTTGTGGTCCAATTGAGTGTTGGGGCGAGGGTAACCCCTAGAAATTCGTGCTTCTTTGCAATTTGTATAGGGATATTATTCATAGTTATGGGTACAGTGGTGCGTTTGGCGCGGAAGATGTGAAAAACATGTAGGAGCTTTTAGTGGGGTTAACTGTGATTTTCCACTCAGAGCACCATTCGTGGTATTTTCTCAGGTGGTAGTTCAATCTATTACACGAGGTTTCGGGATAAATGGATTGGGCTAGAAAGGCTGTAGCATCGGCGAAGAGCAGGTTCTGGATTCTGGGAGAAGTGGGAGTGTCGGTTATTTAGCAGTTAAAAAGTAATGGACTAAGGGTGGAGCCTTGCGGTAGGCTAGTTGTTAAAGTTTTAGAGCGAGAGAGGGTATTGTATTTTGACTTGAATTTGTCGGTTATGTAAAAATTTTTTTATAATTTTGACTAGATAGGTTGTGAGCTTAATGTTAATTAAATTACATATGAGGCCTTCGTGCCACACCTTATCGAAAGCTTTCTCAACATCTAAAAATACGGTGTGGGCTGTTTTTTTCCCAAAATGTATGCCTTTTGCAATGGAGTCAATTAGGCGGAGCAGATGATGATTTGTTGAGAGTCTATCGCTGAAGCCCATTTGTTCATTAATAATAACTTTGTGCTCTGAAAGGAGGGATTTAAGTCGTGCTAGCATTGAGATTTCAAATAATTTGATTGGATTGGTAGAAGGGAAATCGGTCGGTAGTTTTGGGCTAAGGTAGGGTCTTTTTGAGGTTTAGGGAACAAGATGACAAGTCCTTTTTTCCAGGAGGTGGAGAAATAAGAGGTCAGGAGACATGCGTTGAAAAGGTCAGAAAGTAAAAGCAGAAAGTAGGGAATGGAAGAGAGTTGTTTGAGCATATCATTTGTGGTATTATCGTGGCCGGGGAGGGGTAGACTTTCGTGATTTGAGTTTTTGATATGATTTAAGATTTCCGGAGAGTTGGTAAGTTTAGGTTTGGATGGGGGGGTATGGTCTATTGCCTTGTACTGGTTGATGATTGGGAGGTCTATAGCATTTGTGGGTGGGGACTTCTTATGTCAGCGAGGTAATCGGCGAATTGACTTTGTTGACGGGATCATCATAAAGGATATCGTTTTGGAGTAGAGGAATGGAGGGGGAGGCCGGGGCTGCAAAAATTGGAGATGTACATAGATAGATCTAATAGACTAAGTAACCCTCTCATATTTCTTTGCACCTTTTTCTTTTCAAACTGGATTGAGATTGACTTGGATTTAATATCATAATGAAATCAAAAATAATTTGCGATGAAAATTTCCGTATTGCCGTTCTACCTACTTAAAATGTTATCTAATCTCATTATATAATTCGATATTCGATTGTGAAATTGAAAAACGGAATAAAGTTATTGTCCCTTTTTCACTGTAACACGAAACGTTATTTGCACGATTGTTTATTTTACTATAATTTATTGAATAAAAGAGCAAATAATGAAAAATTCATCGTCAAAGATAATATTGGTATAGTATACAAAACGAATTTGGGCAATAGTTTGAAGGTAATACTCACAATTCGAAACTTATTGAAATTCTTATGAATGTGGAAGAAGGCGAAGTGCCTTTATGTTAATCAACTTCCTTTATATGCAGAGTTGGCGTAGTGAAGGCGAATTCATGTCGAGAATAATCTGAATCCTACCTTAACTTGTTTCAAAGATTAATTTATCATAAAAGTTTCAAACCCGTGGATTTTAATTTGAAGAAATGGTAGAAGTCTCATTGTCAGCCATGGGAAGTTCTTACTCTTCCTGACAAGATGACACTCATTTTATCGGAAAATCAAGACCAAATACAGATGTACCTATACTGGCAACATTCCTTAATTTCACATTTGATTGGACTGATTCCGCCTTCAAAGATAGCTAGATTTTCCTGCGAGCTTTAAATAAACGAAAATAAGTAAAAGCACGATGATTTCAACTAATCTAAAATTTCAAGAGTTCATTATTTACGCGTACTCTATTCTGATATTTCTGCGTCTCTCCCTTTCAAAATAAGTTAGTAGCTACATTTCTAACGGGAATGGCTCATAAATCGAAAAGCCCCTTCCCTTCTCTTATGCATTGCCTTCTTAACGTCCTCGTCTCCGGCACAGTTGATAACCTAAAACTGCTGTGATCTATGACATTAAAAATTTGTAAATAATCTAACCAGGCAGATTTAAATCGTTGTTCAGCTCTCCAATAATAACTTTTGAAATTCTCCTGCCGAGGATCAGCCTAAAGAGCCAAAATTAATCAGGGACTGTCAAAGGATTGGTGCTTTCCAGTTTGGGGGCGTCCTACGGCAAGGAAACCGCTAGAAACCAATTTAAACGTTAAAAAAGTCCTCCCTCTATTCCTGCCAAATTATTTTTCGAATTCCATCCACAAGGTACGTTTTTAATTATGTACCGGTCGTTAGGATCGCTATGGAGGTGCTGCGTTAATTTTGGCCAGGACTGTACATAGGAGAGATTTTGCAATTCCAGAAGAAACGATAAATCTCTCCTCGCCTTTCTTCACGGAATACCATCGGTCCTTTATTCAAATGTAATTCTGTAACCAGTCATCAGGGGTTAACGTTGCGTCCGTCGTGATGACTGGCCATCAATACTTCTCATACATTACTGTACTTGATAGATGTTGCTACTCTTGTAGATTAATTGGTATAAGCGAACTTAGCGAATAATAAAAAAATGCTAAAATGCTTGAGTTTCATCTAAAATATTTTAATAAATTGACCCAGCCTAGGAATAATCTATTACGTAAAATTTTAATAATAATTAATGAATAACAAGGAATTATGAAGTAGTTTCTAATTATAACATTATGTGGATGCGGCCTAAAATGGAATGATAAGTTGGCTTGATGAGAAAGTAATCATGGAATTGCTAGAGATCGCTTAGAATGAGAGGCTTTTAAGTGAATTAATTATGCTTCTGTATAGAAAGAGGATGGGTTAGGACGTAAGGGAAATGACTGAGGGGAAGACAAAGGAAGACGTTGTTAGAAGACATAAAGTGTAAGTTAATAAGAAAAGAAAGAATTGGCTTTGAGTAGGTGATGTTTATACACATGAGCCTAAATATTTCTAATATCTTTACCAAGGCAAGGGAGGGGCGGTATAAATTTGGTCGGTAAATTGTTTTCTTAGATCTTAATTTGGAGTGCTTACTAATTTGCCGATGGAAGAATTTCGAAATTTTCCAGTCCTCCCTCTATCGTTTTAGCCGAGTTTTTGTTTTGCAAAGGTTAGTTTTTGTATTTTTATCCCCTCGTAAACGTATTGTAGGCATATTTATTCTTATTGCGAATTTTATTTTCGTCATTATTTAATCGTCGTATTTCCTTGTTGTTTTATTAGTTAACCGGTCTTTATCGTTCCCATAAGTGATATATTCGTCCTTTCAGAGTCTCCTCAAGCATATTTGGTCAGTTGCGTATTTCGTATCAGGTCAAACGCAAGTGTTAGTGTCAGCCTAAGTTAACTCGTTTCATTTTTTCGCGTGTTCTTACTGTCGTTTCTCAAGCATTCTATCGGGTTCTCAGTTTTTAGTCATTTAAAAGTCAATTGCATAATTAGGTAGGATGGCCTCTCCTAGGACTCTCGTTTCCTCTTTCTTGGGAACTGCTTTTCTCGCGTCCCTTCGGGCCGAGATAGTGGAACTCAGAAGGATGGTTGCGGATCTTAGCTCTAAGGTGGAAAGGTTGGAGGCTTCCTCCTCACGTGTGGAATCCAAGGGTAGCACCCCGAAAGCTCGCTGCGCCAAGTTGGCGGCTCTTGAGGCTCCCGGATAGTCATGTGGACAGCGGTTTGATGAAAGCGGTCCCGGGTTCGATTCCCGGTAGGAGCCAATATGCAAAAGTACTTTTTCTTCTTAAGTAAGACACAGAAAAATTGAAAAAGTTGAATTTGAAGCCAATGGGCTGGTAATTCAATAACGCCCAATAATATGAAGGCTGACAGATGTGCTGTTTTTGGCGGCTCAGGGTTCTCCGCGTGCGGAAGCCGGCCGAGCGATCGAGGGCGGGGATGTCGACAGCCAAGAAACCTGACGAGTGGAAGGTAGTCTCCATTCGGGGGGACCGCGGGGTGGTATTGCGGAGGCATGGAGTTGAAGCCTCGGCTGATGCTCTTCCTGTGAGCAATCGTTATTATATGCCGACGATACCCTGATATACAAAGAGATTTTGTCAGAAAACGATTGTAATGTACTTCAAAACGACCTGGACGTAATATCAGGATAGTGTAAAGATTGGCAGCTGGATTTAAATCTAAATAAATGCGTTGCCATGAGTTTTACGCGCTCCACAAACATAATTCCCGCGAAGTACCAAATCTCAGGGCATCCATTAGAGTTAGTGCACGACAACAAATACCTTGGAGTCACGTTTAGCAGTAACTTATCTTTTAAAGAACATATTCGAGATGCGATAGGAAAAGCGAATAGAATGCAAAGATTAACTGGTAGATCGTTGAGAGGATGCTCATCGAGAGTCAAAGAAATAGCTTTCTTTTCTCTTATTCGTCCGAGTCTAGAATATTGCTGTGTGGTTTGGGACCCACACGAAGTAGGTTTAGTCTCAGATTTAGAGATGGTCCAGCGTAGAGCAGCCCGATTCGTTTGCGGGGATTTCAGGTTTGATAGCAGCGTTACGGCAATGATAGAGTCCCTCGGTTGGAATCCACTACAGATGAGAAGATCTGAATATCGTCGGAAACTTTTCGAAAAGTTCATTCGTTCAGAATTTATAGACGAAGTAAGTGAAATGTTAGTGCCAGTAAGGAGCGAACGCGATCTCCGAGAGGCATCGACGAAGCGTTATAGGGAAGTATTTTCGCAAGGACGGATAATTACTTTTGGTGTTTTTTCCCCCAGGCTATTAGAGATGCTTATAGGGATTGAATGAATAATGGTGGTGTATTACACCCCCTGCCATACGCCTCTGGCGGCTCGCGGGGTATATATCTAAATCTAAACGATTAATATCTCTAAGAATTTGAAGCGCAATCGATATGAAGATTTTACCATCTTAATTATACATTATTAAATAATTTTGTCTCAAAAAGGGATGAGTCGTTTGAGCTCTATTTCCCCTTGACTAGCTTGAGGGACCTGACCACCGATAAGAATATTCCATTGCGCAATTAGACCGAATGTTTCAGCCTGCTTTTCTGGTGGCTATTCTATCCCAATGGGTAGTAGATAATGGGTGACGTGGAGGGTGCATTTCACAAACAAGAAATATAGAAATGCTTTGCGTGTAGTCATGTTTTTGGCCTTCATTTTCAGTTTTTCACGTACAATCGAGTTGTTCACATCGAAAACGTATCTCTCAGAGGACTTACCTGTATTGGCAAAGTGCAAGTGTATTTCGTGCTCTATCGCCAAGAAATTGTACTTCCAGTTTTTCTTGCTGAACATACAAGGATTTTAGTCGGTTTAGGAAGTGCTGCGGAAAATAATTCGAGTGTCGTGCAATTGCCCTAAGAAATATTGTGGAATTGTGACTGCAGTGCTTATTTATAAAATATCATTAATTTTCTGTCTTTAATTTTCAAAGTACACTTAATCCACTCAGTTAACGGAGAGTGTTAGGCGAAAGACTATACGTGTTAAGAGGTGTTGCGAAAATTGATACAGTGAGGTTGAGCAATTACTCGGCAAGTTGTTTTTTTCGTCACCAGTGGTCATCAGATATGTTGTAATGTTATCGCTCAAACTAAAGTTTTGTAAGGAGTGCTGTGATTTGTTATTTAAAAGCGTTATTTGAGGAAATCTTAAGAGGTAAGAAAATACTATCAATTGCTTCTATGCGAGGTACTTCATGCCGTATTTTTTAATCGAATTGCAATTTTTTTACTGTAAATATATCAAGTGACTGATCATATTTCTCACCTTCTTTCCATTTTTTTATGAAAATTATTATTGCTTTAGTTCATCTGAACAGAGATTTCGCGGAAACTAATTTTCTACCGTGCTTTCTACATCTACATTAATACCCTACAAGCCGCCTTTCGGCGTGTGGCAGGGGGTGTAAACAACAGTTGAATCTAAACTACTTCGGTTATTGTCGCGTATCGTTCGCGAAAAGAATGAATTTTTAAAACGATTCGTCCTAGCATCTATTTCTCTTAACTTACGGTTATTATCGGATCGACCCAGGTAGCAGGATTAAAATTGCTTTAAATTTATCTGTGCAACGCAAATGCCAGGATTTGATTTCTAAGGAAACTAACGCAAAATACGGAAGTTCTCACGTTCCAGTAATTCGCTTTTTATTGAATCACAATGTTATTAAAACAAAAGACCTGAAGTAATGCACTAGTTGATATAATAACGATATGCAGATTTGATCTAATCACATGACGGCTCATTTAAAAAGTAATTCTTTAGAATCGAAGAGTGTTTTCTGCTGAAACATCCAAACTTAAATTGCTCATACCTGTTGTATAGTTTTATCTAGAGAAACGCCTGTAAGCTATTAATTTTAATTTCAGTATAGTGGTTCTTTAAATAAATGAGGCTTCGATAGAGTCAAACTGCTATTCTTTTGATTATATATCCACACGATCTAATTAAAACATTGCGTCTGGAAAGCATTATTATTAAAAATAAGATTTTTAAATACATCCGTTTGTTTTTTTTAAATTAAAGTTGAATATAATGAAAGAAGACTTTAATTTGACAGCACTACGAAAGTCGTTTTTCGGCTATTTTCTTGATATTTAATTAGGAAGCTTTGATTTAAACCATTAACTCTGGTGAGCGATATAATTTAAAACAAGATTTTCAAATATATCCTTTTGTTCTTTTAAATGAAATATGGTTGTAATAACATAGGTTTTATTTTGATTACTATCACGACTACTTAAATCGTTTTCTTGCTATTTTCTTGATTGTAAAAAATTTTGAAATAAACTTTTGATTTTAGAAAATTTTGATGTAAACTATAATTTCCGATAAGCAGTATTATCTAAAAAACGATTTTAAAATACATTTCATTTTCATAAATATGAAAGTGGACTACAATGTAAGTAGATTTTATTTTGACTTGAAACACTAAATTCAATGTGTTATTTCTGGTACAATATATTATTTAACTATCTTACTCTTAATACAAGGTATAGTTATTGTACAAAGAATCTTAAATAAAACGTGAATTGGCAAAAAAAGAGTTATTGGCAAATAAAGTTAAATGAAAAATAAAGAATAAATTCATATTTACTAGAAAAGTCAGGGAAACAGGATAAGGTCCACGTGAGCCATTGAAAAGATTGAGCCATTGAGCATAATGAAAATTCACTTCCATGCAATTTCAAAGATGTGATTATTTAACAGACGATGGATAATTTGGTGAAATATCTTTTGATTTGTTGCAGCAGCTACGCATTAGCACGCCATGTTTCCTGGAATCCTTTCCAGAACCAAGACAGACTCTCCCAGAGACCTCTTGCTGCGTCGCTGATTTCAGGCTGTCGTTTGAGCCCTGCCGGTGAGAATACGGTATGTTTCGGCGTCTAGGACGCAGCCCAGTTTTTGTAGGAAGATTTTGGAAAAAATGTTTTTTTTTACATTTAATAGCAAGAACAATTTTTAGGTGATCCATGTCTGTAACATCTGTACCAAAACTAATTGTTTTTCTACGCTTTCCACCGCATTAAAATGACGCGATTTCGGCTTTTATAACATCTTCATAATGGTAATTTATTCTTTGCGTTGATTCCTAAGCAAAAAAGATTATTCTCAGATTTTATCTAAATCATTCCGTCGTTATTTACCATAAATTCAATTTTATTTATTTTTTTTACGTTTCTATAACACGAATAAGATTATTTGAACCGAAATTTTCGAATTACGCATTCCAAAAAGCGGTTGCCTGCGAAATATCGTACCCTAGGATGCCTCCAAACATGCTGCGTAAGAAATTTAAAAAAAAAGTAAAAAAATATATTTGATGAAGAAATGAAGACTTCTTTATAACAAAGGCATTTATGGATTTTTCAATTAACTGATGTTTTATCGCACACCAAAATTCTGCATTCTCCCATCCTGCTCCTTCGCTGTGGTAACCGTAAAAGAGCAATTTATTTGTTTATATTTCACGAAATCAAAGAAATAATCCCATTCTTTTATTTCAAAAATAAGGAACCGATACTAGAGATGTTGCAACCGAGAAACTATTTCCGTAGCCGGGTTATTAATTTTCAGACTTGCGGAATTTGCACAACATTCGGCGAGATGAGTGAAATACCGTTTTAACAGAATAAGGTTCACATTTGTTTATTTTACTTATTCATAAAATCTGAATGCATAATGAAAACTATATGAATATAGGCAGTGGCGGATCTAGGATCGAGCTGTGGGGGGGCTTGAGAGTTGGGATTAAAGATTCATTTTCTATTTATCGATTTTTGTAAGAAATTTTATAAGATTAAACTCTACTACTTCGGCCTTGACTTTGTGGTAGTTCTCCATAATCAAACTTAAGAAAATAAGAAAACTTATACCTTTACCACAGTATATGTGTATATACTGTGGTAAAGGTATAATTTTTCTTATTTTCTTAAGTTTGATTGAAGATTAAACTCAGTATACGTATTTGAATTATGCTATCTACCGTTGTAAATAAACAATATTTTCTTCACATTTCAATAGTATGAACGATGATACATTTTTTTTTACTGTGACTTCTTGGGGGGGGGAGGCTACAGCCCCCATAGCCCCCCCCTGGATCCGCCACTGACTGTATCATCTCACTGAGTTCCCAGTGGTTCCCAGTTTGATACGGGATCCCGAGAGAGAAACATGTCTTTACAGCTACCGGCAGCTTCGTATATTTACGAGTAAAATGTTAGCATAAAGCTAGAAAAAGTTAGAAAAAGCATATTGATAACACTAATTTCAAGTCGGCATCATATAGAGAGGGTCCTTAAAAAAAAAATTGAATTGAAAATATTCTTACAATTCGCTGCAATTTATTCGTCCGGCATCAAACCTGGGTGATCTGGTCATACTTACTAAGCAGCGCAAAATAAGATCACCATTTCTAGCTATATGTGAAAACTCAAGCAGCAGTATTGGGTGCACTGCCTCAAACGACGTCTTATTTTTCTCATATATTCCTTATATGAGAAATTGTAATTTGCTCTGGCATCGAACCCAGGAACAGTACGGTCTTATCTATTTTTTTCTTAAACCCATTCTCTATATATATCTTCTAGCAAAGCAAGAACTTCCTATCATTTCGATAAGTACATTTAAAAAAATGATGAATAACTACCACAATGTATTTTAAAGGGCAGATATTTGCATTGTCCTTGCATCGAACCCAGGATGTTTTCTGTAAACGTCATTGATGTTTTCGATGGACCATGCCCATATCTAAAGGATCCTTGAGTATTGATTCTCTACCTATCCAGGAAGTATTTTTTTAAAATTCCCAAAAATCAAAGCAATGCTTTGATTTTTCAAAGGAAAGCCATTCCTGTTCCAAGATAGGCTGGCTCTTACGTTTCTTGGCAAGTGGTGATTCATACGTTAGTCTTCAGTATCTGTTTGAAATATCCAAGCAATCCATCAGCTGCATCATTCCAGAAGTTTGTGAAGCTCTCATTGAAAATTTACTTACAGGTAAAGGAAAAGTTTTATTTATTACAACTTAAGAAGCTAACAATCACTTAGACTTAATACAAATACATACTAAGCCATTAATTAGATGCAAAATAAAATACGGGTAGAGTTATTCAATAAGTCCCCGAATGTCAACATTTTCCTCGGAACTGACAGTGAGAACTAATGTGGTTGATAGAGTAAGCAAAAAGGGATAGAGCTGCCCTACCTCTAACTAAGATGAAATCCAGTGAAGCATTCTAAGGGGAAGATCAAGCTATGGAAGAAAGCGTGGGTATACGAAAATATAAGAAGGAGCGAGAACTCGAAACACGAATCTACCCAAAATTTCTTCTCGCATTAGAGATTTATACAATAACGAAATTTACTGATGAGAAATAGTGAATGTGTTTCAAGTATGTACGTTGAATAGGCCGCTGAGGAAGCTGGGTGTTCATTCCTTTAGGGGGATAAAAAACGAGGGTCGAATATTCTAAGACTACAATTTCAGAATTTGGAAATCAATTCGTTCAATTGGTCATATTCGCCCGAAACGCGGTCTTGCAAAAATGTAGACCGGAGCGAAAATTCAAATAAAGAAATCAACACGGGATTAATGAATATAACGAACGATTTAATAATGAGAAATAGGGAATGTATTCCAAACATTCAGTACGTTGAAAAACCCACTGAAAGAGTTTTATATTCTTTGGTTGGTGAGTGAACGAGGGTAAAATTATCTAAGACTACTACTTTTGCCTCGGATTTTCGGAAACCATTTCCATCAATTTATTCTATCATTGACCTTTTATTTAGTGTATCGCTCGGGGCATAAAATACTCTTTATTGAGCTCTATGATGGAAGTACGCAGGTCTCCATACTATTGAAATTTTCCCAGCAACCTGAATCGTTTATATGGTGCCGTTCATACTAAAACTCTGGTGTTAATGCTGTGATGGATGGAAACGTGTTCGACCCTTGTAAATTATTTCGCTCGTTGAATTCCCAGCGTGAGAGATGTGCTACTGGGACTGCTGTATTGAGTTCACTGCCAAACGTCGTAAACTGTTGCCCAAGATTAAAGGAAATACACGTAGTATTTTACCCTTCGGTTTCCACCCGGCTCAGTCAGCATTAGTTATGTGTTTTGCTCCTTTCAGATCTGTTGCTTATTTTTTAGGTCAAGTCCTGCTGAATTTCGTATGAATAAATCGGCTCCCGGCTTCATCAAGTCTATTTGGTTTTTAGTTAGAATTCAGAGCCATTCCTTCCAAAGATAGGTTCTGTCATTAGAAATAAATAGCTTTTAGTTTCCACCTCTAGGTAAACGTTACTCGAACTTTCAAATCAAACTAGAAATTCTCCGGAAACCTGAACAGTAAAAAACAAAATCTATAAACGGAGTAATCTTAACACAACTGAATATATACCCGGTTTCTATAGCAAATATTACGGCGAAACCACATGCATTATCGCTTGTATCATTCATTATCATTCCTTCCAAATATTTCGTTTCGTCCTGTTCAGGTATTCGGTTACTTTATTTATTTATTATTATATACGCTCCAAGTAGAATTTTTTCCGGTGGCAGCCCCAACCGTTGTCTGAGAACAACGTAAATCGAACGAATGTTCCAATATTAACACACAAGTAAACATAGACAATATTCAAAAAGATGTCTCCCCCCATCAAAATATAAACACGAAAACCACATTTCAAAGTGTTACTTTCCAGGCTAAAATATCACTTTATCGTTTTCACATCGTCACGTTTAAAATTACGTAAATAATACCAAACAACTATATTCAATCCACTTGTTTACATAAATTAAAGCATTTACGTTTATGTTCATTAATATTTTTCTCGATTAATTCGATATTGAAACGACTACTGTAATTTTCCATGAATAGTACGCATATTTTTCCAAGAAAAAACGTCAAAAAAGTAGGGTGCGTATTAAACATGGTTACAAACATCATCTTTTTATTCGGGCTGTAGATGAAATTTGAAGTAAATAACTCAACATACATATATGTATTCTGATTTTACGTTTATTCTGAAAATAATACTGCTGCATATTATTAAAATTATTAAATTAAAACAAAAAATCAGAGTGGAAGAACCTGTTACCGATAGATCGTCACATTGAGAAATCAAAGGGGTACATACGTAAGAGCAAGGGGGAAAGCCATCCATTATCAGCATTCCATGCTTGCGCGGTGATCACACAAAGGGAGGGAGCACTATTCACAGAAGGAATGGTTCAGGGTCTGGGACCTGGAGGAGTCCTCTATTTCCATTTCACGCCAATTATGAATCCAACTGAAGATGCTGCAGTAGAAAACCGTATATAAATAACGAAATCTAGAAATGGAGGAATCTCAACCCGAACTAGAGTTTTACCCTCTTTCAATTGTGAAATTTACGGAGAAAATCATTTTCAGTCGTTCTTACGTCCTTTTCTCTGCCTACATTCCATAACAATCTTTTCCTACGGGCAGCGCATAGGTGAGGAGAGAGCATCTTGACCCGACAACTCAGAGTGCGACAACTCAACGGACGAAAGCTCATCGCGCGAACAACAGACCCATACAACAATTGAAATAATATTACATTCTGAACGTTAAAACAATTGAGTGGTAGTCTTTTTACCGATTACTGATTAAACTAGTCAATAAGTCTTAAATGAGTGTTCTACCTTTTGGTAGGTTCAAGCGCACTCCAAAATCCCTATTAATCGCCATCTCCTTCATTTATTTACAATTAATCCCACCTCTTATGTCATCCTTTTGTCTTTGTCTTCCCCTGAATTCAATTACAGTCTTCACCAATCCCTCTCTCCTAAATATTTGACCCACGAATTATTAACTTGGTGAAACTGAACTGATTGAAAATCTAAACTTATATACTAAACATAATGCATTATTACCTAAATATCCACTTTATTTAATTTGACGACGTAAATAATGCACTGCAGAAAAATATCGAGTAGGGATAAAAAGTATGTACAATACTCGTGGAACCTGTAATGTTGTTCCTGGGGTGAGAGACAGCTGAAATATATTATCCCTAAATTGCTCAATAAATATTGTACCCAGAGTGATGCACATTATTTTATCAGTGCAAGAAACATTGAAAGGGTTCTAAAATATCTTTTGTTGAGCAATATACTGTTAGAATGGTGATTCTTTATTGTTATATGGAGGTGTTTTATAATACCATTGTAATAGTTTATTGGATATATGTTTTTTATGGAGCTGTTTTGTTCGCTCAACTTATGATTCTTTTTCTCCTATTAATTTGTAATTTTGGGTTCCGTTCCGATAGGCTTTGCCCGATGGAACTTTAATGTTCTCTTTGGGTAAATAAATAATAAAGGTATCGCGCGATGAGCTGTCGCCCGGTGAGTTGTCACCGCGCATATATTGCCGAAAGAGTCCTATGGAATGGAATATAGATTAGGAGTGGAGGAAGACGGGCTTTTTAAATTCAATGCGTGAGTTGAAAGGCTCCAAAGACGCGAACTATTTTAGGCCACTCAAAGAAAGGCGTGAGGACACTCAAGGAAGTTAGATGTCACTTGGGCGATGGCGTGTTCAACCTGAGTCTGCGAGGCGTCGATAAGAGGCAGTTAACCGTAGGGGAGGGAAAAGTGGGTCTCGCAAGGTGGTTCCTCGGACAGACCCAAGATATAGTAGGAAACCAAGGTTAATGCCTTTATATTTACGAGAGGAAGAAAGAGAACCCAGGGCTATGCCTAGCTTTAAAACGCAACATTGTGTTGGGTCTTCTTCAGATAGGTAACGCAATGGCCTTTACAAGTAAGAGAATAGTCAAAGGGATATCGTTGCAATTACATACAAGGAATCAGTACAAGCGGTTTTAAAGAAAGAGTAGACTAAAGATCGAAATCGCTTAAAAATTTGGAGGACTTTAGAATTTACGACCTTAAAGTTAGCTGCAAACAAATTGAAATGGCGCTAGCTACAAATTAAGACCTGCCCTAGGTGAAATAGCGTCGCCCTACTGTTTTTTTTAAGGGGAAAAAATTATGGTCGACGATTAAACCTAGTGAGTGTATTTGACAGTTGGTTAAGAATTAATTACATCTTTCTGCCAGAAAACAGCTGATTTTCACGAAAGAAATTTTCTATACTAGAATCTGAAAATTTCGCATAAAAGATAAAATGTAAAATTTAAATCAGTTCTGGAATATAATGATAAAACAAGTGTTGATACATTATGGTCCATACAATACCTGCTCCCGGATAGTCATGTGGACACCGCGTTTGCCCTTGGTGAAAGCGGTCCCAAGTTCGATTCCCGGTGGGAGCCAATGTGCTAATGGACCTATGATGTTGAAGCACTTTTAACAATACTACTAAAATTCCTTACCTATCATGTTGCAGAAAATATTCATTCTTATTCGCAAATCTTTGCTCATATTATTATGGATTTATTAACGCAACACAATGAGAAAAGATATTTGATAAACGATGCTCATAATCTTTACGTTATCTAACTATTTTCATTGAAGCAACATGACGAGAGATTGCTTTGACACTGGGACGTGCCGAACACCGGAAATTCCATATGGCGGTCAGTTGGAAGATTAGAATGTGAAGATGTTGCGCCCAATGCACTGGAAATTGCAATCAATCATGAGCAGAGTATAATGAATCGAGATATTTATTCAGTTCTTTTTCATTCTTAATTTTATCCTATTTCTGGAAATTTCTTCCTTTTTAATATACAGTGAACTCCCGTTTATCCGAATCGCATTTATTCGAAATCCGCTTTATCCGAACATACTTTTCCGAATGCACCCACCCCCACCCACCGAATACCATTGCGACCCATAACTTATTTGCTCGTGACACCTCTTCATATATGAACACACTCTATCAACCACATAAATTACGCGGATCATGCTGGCGCTGTTTTTCTGTAAGAACGCAAAATACCTTTGTTATTCAGCATTTAAAAATTTTGAGTTTTCAATCATACTATGACGCCTTTATAACACGTCAACACCATTTTTTCAGTCAAAAACATGCAGGCTTACTCAAAACCATATCAATAGCATTCTAAGTACGCACGTTTTACGATCATATCTCGCGGTATTGACGCAATTCGGGGTGTTTCACTTGTGGACTTCGATTTATCCGAAATTTTCGTCATCCGAACCGGCCGCCGCACAGTGCGCTAGAATCGAAAAAAGCTGGCCAAAAATAAAAAAGTGCTTTGTTTTGAGTGCGGACTTTGAAACTTCGCATAGTTGTTCTTAAATAAATGTTGCATATAATTCTGAAATCATTTGCGTTGGTTCCCACGTATTACAATTCTACAGGGGGTCAAAGTTGACCAAATTTTACGAAAAATGCCGGTCCTCGATTTTCGCAAAATTCTTCAATTTCAAGCCAATCCTGAACCAAAATGAGCTAAATCATCGGGTAAAAGACGATCCAGTATGATAAACCTCTTCTTTATGCTTTGTAATACTGGGTTTGAATGATCACAGTTCAATATTTGCATTATTTGTACAACAAAATGGCGAACCCTTATTTTATGGAAAATTTCCACCTAAAGTGAGGAAAATAGTAGTGATTAAGTGCGATGTACGCGGAGTTAATCATAACAAGTTATTTTTTTAAGCTTTTCGAAGAAGAATCTGAAATAAAATCCTAAATCTGAAACAATCGCCCCACAAAATTATGCACAAGAAAAAGGAAATAATAATATGGGCATAACGCCGTTACAGTATCGAATTCTTAGAGATTATCACTGATTTTCTATCAAATATCACGGATTTTATCAATTTTTGGTCCAAATGTGGTTATTGCTTAGTAGGAAAAAGAGATAACTGCAATATTAACAAGCAACAGTTTATTCTGAAAAGGGTAACGATTCAGCAGCGACCTCCTCCAGTCCAGAGAAAAGAGAGAGAGAGGTCGGTGAGGTATGTTTTAGCACAGCGTACGAACAAAAAGAGGGCAAACAATAAAAAGGCGACTAAGCAACTAGCAAATTATTCCGCAACAGTATGCTCTAACAGAAGAATGTATGTATGGTATTCAAAAATGTGTTTGGACGTCAAGCTTTGTTTACATACTCACAATTTCACCAAATTTTCGTTTATTTTATCGAAATTCTCTCAAATTCGGATAGAATACAATGTTCCACGATTAAGAAATCTTCGTTTGATTTCCGTTCTTTTAGTGCTTGTTTAGACTTTTATAGGCATTTGTTTCTAATTTGGTTCTGCAAATGAAGTGGAGACTGAATCGAGAAAGTGAAGTTTACTTGCAACTGTTATGGGAATGGTTTTACCCATCTGGAATTGAACCTGGGACCTCTGGGTGATAAAAAGGAGCCTGTTATCTTCATTAATTCGACTTTAAATATTTCCTCTATTTTGGGAGCTGTGCGACGTTTGGCTCTCGAGTTATTTATAACTTCAGATCGAAAACAATATTAAACGACTAGCATTGAAATCCTCGTTTGATTTCCATTATCTTAATTCTTGTTTGGACTTCTAAAGACATTTGTTTCTAATTTAAGTTTGCAAAATAAATAAAGACTACATAAACGAAAGTGAGCTTTACGTGCAGTAGGTCAATGATATCACACACCAATTAGTCTCTCCGAAGATTTTTGACCAAAATCATATTATTGGGCTTGTAATTTGTTATATTAAAAGGTACAGCGATTGAATATATACCGTATATGCCGGCGTATAAGTCGACCTTTGAAGCCTAAAAATCTTGTTCACTACGAATCTGAATTGTTTGTATAATTTGTGATCAATTTAAATGCTCAATATCCTCGGAATATTACATTTTTGTCAGTATTATTAATATAAATTACGTGACGGCTACCTTTTCTTTTTTCCGTGTCGATATTAATTTTTAAATATACTAACGTATTTATTATTTTAGCAGGATTTTTAATCATTTGAGTTGATTTAGCATTCTTATAGTTGCAAAATTTACTTAAGAATATTTTGGTTCCGTGTGTTTCGAATTTTCCGAGTCACCCGTGAGCGTTCTGTTTTTCGGTGCATTCAAAACTCCCATCTCCTTCTCTTCCATTATCCTTTAAATCATCCAATATCTTCTGTTTTTCCCCTTCAATTCCATCCTCAACTTTCACCAATCCCTCACCTCTGACCATTTTCTTAATCACTTCAATTAAAACCCAATCATCTACAGCACCTCCGTACTTTCTTTTTGAATGAATCTGAAAACCCACACCTCGAAGTCCTCCTTCACTTCCTCATTTCATAACGCCTTCATACTGATAAAGTAGCACATTCCACCAAGGAATTCATCAATCCTTTTTTCTTTATCAATTCATTTCGCTTCATGAAAACTCCCTTGGCCAATTATTTTACTAACCTCTTCCTTGCATCTTCCAAATAAAAGAGTACTTCCCAAGTAAGAAAATGTATCCACCTGCTCTAGTTTTTCCCCATCTACCCTAATAGTTAACTTAGCTTTCTTTCCCTTAGTGAGCCTCAGAACTTTACTTAATAGAGACGGTTTATTAAATTATTATTATCCTACTTGATCATCGAACTATTAATTATCCATCTATTGTTTATGAATTAACTACCTTGATGCATTTGCTAATATTTGTAGAATAAGGGAACAAAACATGGTGATAAATGCAGGGTACTTTTCTTTATTCAGCATTTTTTATGGCATACTCGTTAGTTAATTTAAACACTCTCTTCAGTAATTTCTGCGGACGAGAGAGGTTACGTTCCTCGATAGGGTTTTACCGCTTTGAAAGATAGAAAAATGCCCATTCAAATCTGGTGGTAAATATTTACACACAAGCGTCGTTATTTCCAATCTTCCATTCTGTAGAACCAACTAATTAACGACTATGGATCATCTAAACCCACAATTTTACCCGCCGCGAAATTATGCGTACATTAATCATTTAAAATAGAAACGTGTGTGATGATTTTTTTTATGTGACTAAGTGACGTCATGACGCTATTTTCAAGTTGTCACGAATTTGAAGATAATAAATTGAAGGAAACGTGTTGATGTGATTTTGCATATAAGGGCATGAATAAGGGTATTTCCCAAGAGAGAAGGACTTGAAAAAAGACTGACGGGGCCTGGAATCGAACTCGAGGTCTTCCTGTATCTGGGAGGCTGAGTTCGCTACTATGTCAGAAGACGGTTAAATCAGCCTTCCGGATAGAGGAATCCAGGGTTCGATTCCCGGCCCCGTCAGACGTTTTTGAAGTCTGTTTTTCCTCGGGAATAATTAATTGGTTAACGATGAAATTTGATCGTTTATCTTATTTAATTTTCAATGTTGTTGTAGATATTTTTTCATTTGTAGCGTTTAATCAGGGATAATTGTGGTCTGAAGTCTATATAAAAGCCAATAGAAAATAAATTAGATATATATTCTTATTATGGCCGTAGAATATAGTATTTAGTTAAAAATTGAGAGAATCTTGGCAAAGCGACGACAAATTGCTGTGATTTTGAGTGCATATATTATTCCCTAACGACAAAGGTATTGTCAAACCTTCATACAAATATATGGGAAATATTGTCTCATTTAAATTTATGGGGAAGAAAACCCAACCTTTTAAGACAATGAAACCATTAATGAACTTTGGAAATCGATATTTAAAATATTGAGATTAAAATCAACGTATTTTGAAAGAAGATTCCAATGTAGTATCGGGAATTTTTACATATTTGGTAATTTTTAGTAATTTTCGACGAATTCAGTAGTTTAATAGTACAGTGGAAATAAGAGCATTATTTACTTGTTTTTGTAATCAGTGAATGCTAATGACATCGTCTTAAATGAGTTATTTGAACAAATTAATTAATAATAACGATGAGATGCGTTAAAATTGAAGCAATGGAGTATCATCTTTATTCTATAATATTTAATTTATTTTCTTCTTTTATCTTTTTTTAAGTGCTTTAGACTTAGTATTTTTACTACTTTTACCAAGCATTTGCTTGCATTTTTTTAATTCTTGTCTCATTCCGAATATTTGAAGAGCTTTTATGATGCGAAGTCCTGTTTATGCTAATTTAATGCTAATATAACCGACAAAGCTAGATTTATTAAGTGAATATTCTGTTCCTATATTATGTTATTTTCATGTATATAATTTTTTTATTTACTATTGATACATTTCCTGTCGTTGTATATTAAACTCATGCCGTAATTAGTTTCCATTTGTGAGATACTGATTTTTATGTAGATATGTCATCGCTTTTTCATTCTCTTTTGTATACCTCTTTTCTTCTTGTACGTCCGAACGCCCGAAAATACAACAACTCTTTTAACCTACTTTCACCATCAAATTTAGCTATTTATCTGTAGGCTCCGCAGGTTTTTCACACTCCCGTTCCTGTGAGTGTTTTCCTGCAGTGGAACTTCTTCCTAAGCTTAGGTTTTTCAATTTGCATAGCAGTGTTCTTCTTTAGCTATCTATTTCCATTTATTTCTTAAACGACGAAGGGTTAAATGTAAGAAGAGACTTCCAAGACTCAATCTCGCCCCAATAAAGTCCTTTTATTATTATTATTATTATTGTTATCTAAGAAAAAGAAATCTCCTTGATATTATTCATGGAAAATGGGTTAATTATTCTCTGTAATGTAATGTCTTCAGGCTAGAATGGGATGATACTATAGTTAATAAGAGTAGGAATTATATGTCAAGTCAATAACTATCAGTTGTAGACTATACTTCTTACGTAAAATTAGATAGCAAAGAATAGTCGTACGATATCGAGACAGGTACGAAAAGAAAGACATTTTAACAAAAAATCTTATTCTTGTCACTGCCTATTTCTTAAGATTCAAAATTCCTAGAATTTTCATAACATACGTGAATTTTTTGTAATATTATGTGGTCATGAAAAACTGGTCCCTCTGACGACGAATTCGATTGCTGAATCCGAGCTGATAAGCTGAGTCTTACAATAGAGTCCATTCCTACAACATATGACAGAATTAAAACAATTCTTTTATACCTATATTTTGACAATACTCTTGGCTAATATAAATCCTGATTGCAGTTTACTGAACAAAAAATTGAGTGAGTGCCAATCGGCAAAAGTTGGACCACCGAATTTTCATCACCAAAATCAGGTACTTCTCTGTAATAAAGTATACCATAAGTACAAAAACTGAAGTTAAAACAATACTAATACAATAATAATATTTACATCAATGAGCGAAGAGCTAAATTGTCTATCATGTGAATTTTACTTTTATTGAAATTGGTGTGCTATACTTGAAGCAATAACTTCCCAAACTCGATCGATTTGGCTGATTTAGAGGCACTCGGTGTCCAGCGAAATTTCGTGTACTATTTTATTTTCGCTAAGTCTGCTTTCAGTAACACGACCTTTATTTTTAAAACATAAATTTAATGTCTCGTTATTAATGCGAAGGAAAATTAGGGGACTCTCTGCTGGATCCATTATTCTCAAATTGTTATGAGTAGATGATGAATTGTTAGTTCGCGAGCGATGTTACTTAGCGTTAGTTAGGTCTCACCTTGAGTATGCATGTAGTGTATGGGACCCCGCCGAGAAATGTCATATTCGGGATTTAGAAAAAGTACAACGAAAGGCGATTCCGAATTGCTACGATAAAACAGCGAGTGTCACTCATATATTACAGGACGCGTGATGGGAATCATTAGAAGAAAAATTCAAAGGATAAATTTATTAATTAAGTTCAGAGAAATTACGTTCTCAGATGATATAACCGATATGATGCGACCCCCTGTTATATGTTCTGATACTGCCAGAAAGATTAGGGAAATAGATGCTTGAACGAATCGTTTCAAAAATTCAAAGTTTCAAAGTTTGCGAAAATAGAGTCAAGTTGCTTGCATCCCCTGCCACACGCCGGAAGGCGGCTTTCAGGGTTCTTACGTAGACATAGACGGTAGGAACATGCTCACTAGTCAACAGTTCTCTGCACAAATGTAGGATTTCTTGTAGCCTAAAATGATGTCATATTAAAGATAAATACTAACCATGTGTTCAAGGTGGACATCTGTAAACACTTGCCATACGTTATTGGTGGCTCGCGGGTTACATTTCAAAACTTGCTAACTTCTTGGCAACCAAAGAGACAAACCCTCACCGCGACTCCGAGTTACCCGGAAACTAAAGTCTTTTGACAAACGCGACTTCCTTTACATTTATAATACATGTCTTTCAATATTTTCAGTGTATAGGAAAAAGAAAGGAAGAACTAAAATTTACTACAAATTCAGCAGCATCTTACACATTATATTTGAATTACATGCATATATTTACAGTGATGCATTAAAAGGTTATTTATAACTTTAATAATCAGATTACCATCTAATTTTATTGAAAACGTTATGACCCTTCTAAAAGAATCATGTTTGCCGAATTTCATGAACAATTTTGAAGTTTATTAAATGAGAATTAAAATTAGTTTATTGTTTTGAACATAACGTTTTAGGGATTCTTGAATATGCATTCCATCTCACAAATTCACAAATATTCAAAAATTAGTTCCATGGCAAGGAACGTGAACTATCTAAAAAAATTAAATAACCGTTTTTTATCAGTAACAAGTCTCAGCTCTATCATAAATGATATTTTTTTAACTTTTCTTAGGATTACATACGTAGAATGAATAAACGTATTTCTTACGTTACGAGATTTATCTGACGATCACTTTTATGGGATACATAATCCAAACATGTTTGATCAAAAGTTAAATATTTAATAATAATAACAAAATCCAACAGATTAAATAATGTTTTACCAGGAAGTAGAATACTACTAAATATTTTCTTTGATAATTTTGTCGAGAATGAAATAACTCGAACTAGTTTACAATAGTGACAAAGATAAAATTCTATGAGGAAAAATATATTTCTTATTTCCGAATAAATGTAACTACGTATTAATATCAGAACCGTTAGGAAATCTCAAAGGAAAAATGTACATTTATTTCAAAGGAGTATTTTAAATTTATATTCGTAATTCGTGAAACCTTAACCTTAGAATAATATAAATATATATTCCCACTCCACGCAGCACATTTCGGAATTCACAAGAGCTCCTCCGCTTTCCTTCCTTCGACGAATTTTTTTGACGCAATCGATTTTTGATAAACTGCCTTTCTCCATTACTTGGCGTTTCCTCACGTACTGTGTACCTTTTCCATTTACGTGAAAGCTTTTGGGAAGTAATGTCTACGAGAATATGGGAATCTATCCATCATAAGGTGATACGATTGTTTTTGTGTTTGACTTCTTTCATAACGTTGAGTAAATTTACATATCGAAAGTCCGGTTCTCTTTAATAGAAGTAGACAAAGTTAAACCGACAGACACGTCTGTTTGCCGATTCCCACATTTTTTATTATTAAAATTTGCTGAGTATTTAATCTTTTCATTGAATGTGAAGTCAGGTTCCTCCTCTATCTAACTTCTTCATAGAATCATCGATTCTTCAATAGCACATTGAAATTGCCTTAATATAGGTCATTTTTATACTATAGAAGGATATTTTCTGCAGTTATCTGTATAAATGATACTACTTTTGGAAAACACTGACAAGTAAGAGATACCGAATCTTTGTTGCATGATTTTATCTGTATAAATGTGATCTTTGATTTATAATAATGATAAAGGAAATTATTTAGGGCTAAATTGAGATTCTAAAGTCGCATTGAGTTCCATCTGCAACCATTCGCAGTACCCATTTAAGGTACTAACTTGTTAAATCAGGGATATGCATCTTGCTGACCGTATTCTCTCTGAAAAAGATACTGTGTGCTAAATTGTGAAAAATCCTTCGTTAAAGTTTTACATAATTTTTATCTTAGAATTACGTTTATGGAATGGGAAAAGCTAATTTGAAAATATAGTACGTTAAAAAATGAAACAACGCACGCTCATTGAATTTCGATGCTATAAAACTACAAAATGATTGATTTTCGATGACTTATCCATATTTAATATTACTTCAAAATCAATTATCCGCAATGCCTTAATATTACTAATGTTTAATGTATTGGGATTTTTTTATCACTGGGTACGATTATAAATGTAGCGTTACATAAAGGTTTCTTCAAGGTTAATGGTTCTTAGTGTAGACCCAGAAAGTATTATTACTACAAAAGGAAGTTCCGAATTACCTAATTTCAAAGATAAACCTTAGAAAGCTTGTAATACTCGCTTCTGTTTTTATTTAAACGGTGGCAACGAGTATGGAGGGACGACAAATAAAACGACTAATGGAGATTTTAAACCTCTAATTCATTAACTGCCGTGTTCCGATTTTTCCTTCTATGCTATGGTAAGCAAGATTTTTCAGTATATATTCTCGAATCATCCGCACTTATCCGAGTATGTCACGCACTCCTGTTATCCAAGTCGTTGACTATATCAAGCGAAATTCCTCCGATGCCTCCATTCTAGTCTGCATTATTCATCAATCCTACGGTGTCGCTGGTTGTCCAAATGCGGCGCAGTTCCATCGGATCGAAATGTGCTTCCCCTCCCAGGAAAATGACGGCGCCAATTTTTGCCCTCCACCGCATCTGCCAGCAAAGGCCCCGCCGTAAGTTCGTCGCGCTAAAAGAAGCGGAATGAACCCGAAAAGTTTTCCTTTGGCTTTCGGGGAGACATCCATTTGGAATGAGTCTGTCTTGGGCAGACGCTTTCGATTAGTCTCGGACGCATTTACTTCCGGTGCTCCAGACTGTAATATTTGGCCATCGCAAGACATTGCCGTTTTTTCCGAGCCATTGCTGGACGACGATTCTGAATTGTTCGCGTAGGTAAATGTATGGAAATAAATAACTTGCAAACGTAAAAAGAAGAAAACTACTATGCGGATAAAAACATTTAAGGTGAAAGCTTAGGAAAAAATTCCACTTCAGGAAAACACTCACTAGAAGGGGAAAAACCTGCGAAGCACACAGATAGATAGCTAAATTTGATGATGAAAGGAGGTTAAAGGAGTTGCTGTATTTTCGGGCGTCCTTGACGCGCCTTACTGACCTCTGGGCATCACCTGTGCCCTACATTCAGCAGCCTAAAATTTTCCACATTCCGGTGACTATAGAGTCCGGCCGCTCTTTGGAAGTCCTCGCAGCGACGCTTAACGAAGGCAAACCTCAAAAGGGCACCAAAGTTATGACCGGAAACAGTACGGATTGCTTTCTCTGTGCGTATCCCATATATCTTTATTTCCTCAGCTGCATTTTCTAGTACTTTCCTTTGGTTTGTCCGGCCATGGCTGCTGATTGATTGCGCCCGGTGTACCATATTTTTCCAATTAAGAATAGGGTACACCTTTTGCTTGCTCAGGGAAAGGGAGCGCCAGAGGGAGTGGGGTAGTGTCCTAAGAGGGCGTCCGAAACTTAGTATATAAGAGGCATGTTCTGCCATAAGAGAACGACTTCTATCCTTGACTCCACGCTGACCAGAGTACACTCTGTTCGCACAACCCGCCTTCCCTACCTCTCTTACAAGCAAGTTTACAATAAAAAGTTTAAGTATTGAATTCAAAAGCCTTGCGTTACTCATTACCGCTCCCAGTTGCAGCATCACTGCGACATTAATAACTTGTGTCAGGTGTCTGGAGGTGGGGAGGGGTCTAAAAAAAATGACCAACAGTATCGTCATTGACAAGATGAAAAATGGATAGAGGTATACAGAAAAGAATGAACAAGTGTGACATATTTACATAAAAATCACTATCTCACAAACTGAAACTTACTGCAAGGCGAGTATAAAATGTAACGATAGGAAAGGTATCAATAGTAAAAAATAAAAATTATATACATGATCGAAAAACAGAATATTAACAAGATTAAACTAACTATGTCAATAATTTCCATTGAATTAGCATGAACAGGACTTCGCTTAGTTAAAGCTCGTCTTTTTCAGAAATTTGATAATCAAAGGGAGATTGAATTAAGATAAAAGCGTCCGTTTTGACATGTTTTGATTATTTGCTACTCTATGAATGTGGAACGAATTGATTGGAGTCGTCAACTGTACTAAATGGAACAGACTTTGATTTGCTGCGATCGTGTTCTCTCCCAGTGCAATGGGAGTGAACTGGAATGTTTAGATTAACATAGATAAAATTCTGTGGTGAGAGTAGAAGTATTATTTCCTTTAGTCTTGAAGATTGGAAGCTACCGAAAGTTGAGGTCAAGGTATAGGACTTAAACACAAATTTTAGAATTTAAAGTACCTTTTATTTTCATCGTCTTCAATTTTTTCTTATTTGTTTATTTTTTCCAAAATTGAATTACTTATATTCTTATTTAGTCTTACTTTATCCTTAATAGTTCTTTTGGAGGATCACGTGACGTAGGCAACTTGTAAATAGCAACTAGCTCACTTGTAACTCCACGTATAATCAGTAAGTGAATTCGTTCAGTTTTGCATAAACTTAAAGATGTAAGATTAGGAGTGATCACCCAGTAATCTCAAATCTGTCAATAACCACAACACAGGGGATACTTCCTTCCGGTTTCAATGCATACTATCATTATCAAGTGCTGTGGTTAAGTATTTTTGCGTGATTGTTAAGTGAAGAATTATGATAATCCAGTATTCACTTATCCTTAGTATGGCTTACCACCAAGTGAAGACCAAAACTATTGCCGTTTGTGTAACCATGTTTTACAATATTTAATTACCAAAAGAATTTTGGAGTAACAAATTAAATGTTCTTTTCATTCCCATTAATTCATAGCGCAAATGTATCAAGCAGATCTGACTCAATTAATGAATCCAGCTGCACGGGTGGTATTTTTCCTTATGAATCCCTCTCCATGTAGGGAACACGTTTCCTTAGCCATGAGTGCGTGGTATGCAACGCGAAATCCGTGTTTGCTCAGTGTTGGAGCGCGTGATTCGTAACCAAGGTGATTCAAAGGCTGCGGTATTTGCCCGCATTTTTTCCTTCCAATTCTCAGAAATTGTCATTCATTATTCATTCCCGGAAGTGAAAATATTTCTCTCGCTTTGAAACTCGTAATCCACGTCTGAAGCCTGTTTGGAAGGGGAAGAACTTAAAACCGAAGGATAGGTCGGGGTGTTGTGAGGGGGGTATGACGCCCAATATCACCACTAGCAGGAGATATTGGCCGGCGTGACCTTATGCACCTGAGATTGGGACTCCACTTGAAGGAACCACGGTGAAGATGGTGGGCGAAAAAGGAGCCCAGGACTACAACGTAATTCAGTGTCGGCGCATTCATTCGAATTTGTGCATGTTTTGGAAATATATAAATAGCGATTTCATATTTTGAACCAAACCTTCATTTTTTTGCTAACATCCAGGAATAAATTGGCAAAAACATGGCATTTTTTAATGAAAATTTTCATTGCTTTGCCTCTGTTTTACTAAGTAATCGAGTAAATATGGTCGAATTTAAAGACGTTTTGGAGAACTCCATGAGATCACCAAATATTTTGAACAGTAACTTCATTTTTTCAGTTATTCACGAAAAAAATTGGCGATAATTAGGCATTTTTGCGAAAATTGTCATTTTTTGGCTATTTATTAATTTTCATTCGAGTTAATGTTTTGAAAATTAGACTTGTTATAAAGCTCTTTCTAAATGTGAAACCAAAATTTCATTTGTTATAGAAAAACTTGAATTTTTTCAAAATATTTCGTTGAACTAATTGGACTAATTTTAAATATCTTACCTTGATCTCTCCAAATAGTGAAAAAATCCTTCATTTTTATGAGCAATTTACGAAAAAACCGGCAGTTTTTTTGTAAATATGGGCGCCCAACCCACCTTCTACGCCACCCGCTCCCATACCACCCTCTACCCCACCAGCTCCCACCTAACCCTCCATTCCACCCGCTCCCCTACCACCCTCTACCACACCCGCTCCCCTGCCACCCTCTAGCCCACCCGTTCCCCTCCCACCCTCTACCCAACCCGCTCCCTTCCCACCCTCTACCACCCTCTACCACACCCGCTCCCCTGCCACCCTCTAGCCCACCCGTTCCCCTCCCACCCTCTACCCAACCCGCTCCCTTCCCACCCTCAACCACCCTCTACCACACCCGTTCCCCTCCCACCCTCTACCCAACCCGCTCCCTTCCCACCCTCTACCACACCCGCGCCTACCCCACCTTCTATACAACCCGCTCCTCCTACCCTCTACCCCACCCCACCCTCTACCCCACCCTATCCTCTGCCCCACCCTCTACCCCACCTGTTCCCACCCCACCCTCTCCCCCACCCGTTCCACGCCACCCCACCCTCAACCCCACCCGTTCCCACCCCACCCTCTACCCCACCCGCTCCCCTACCACCCTCTACCACACCCGTTCCCCTCCCACCCTCTAGCCCACCCGTTCCCCTCCCACCCTCTACCACACCCGCGCCTACCCCACCTTCTATACAACCCGCTCCTCCTACCCTCTACCCCACCCCACCCTCTGCCCCACCCTCTACCCCACCTGTTCCCACCCCACCCTCTCCCCCACCCGTTCCACGCCACCCCACCCTCAACCCCACCCGTTCCCACCCCACCCTCTACCCCACCCGCTCCAATCCCACCCTCTATCCCACCCGCGCCTACCCCACTTTCTACCCCACCCGCTCCCAACCTATCCTCTGCCCCACCCACTTCCACCCAACCACCAACCAACCACCCTATCCCTCTCGCTATCCCGATCATACCCATATTTCCTTGTCATTGCTTCAGCTGGACACTTACACCCATACCCAAATTTGTGGCCCATCGACTTCGAATTCTTTGCCCTTCCCAGTACAATCCCTTTCTCTATAACGCCCACTAACTCAATTCCGCCCCTCTCCCAGTCTATTGCTTCCTTCCCTTCCTCTACCATAACCATCTCCCATCATTCATTCTTTATTATTTCTTCTGAATTAGACAATAGGTAAAATAGGGGTAATTGAATGTAAAGGTACAAAGTCCATAAATTATGCATATCCCCGCCTTACACATCGTAACATATCTATACATTCAGCAATAGTTGGTTTGGCTAATGGCGCAATTTTTTTATATATTATTTACATTTAAAGTCATGGAACACTGTACATATTCCAGCCTTACAAACGTGTCTACTATACATAATTGAAAATATAGTTTGGCTCGGGAGAAAAATAATGTTTTTCACTTCTTATTCATCTTCCAAATTAGACATCAGGACAAATATGGGTAATTCAACGTAAAGGTACAGAATCTATAAATTATTCACCTCCCCGCCTGACGCATCGTAGCAAATGCGCAAATTGCGCAAAGGGCGCAAAGTTTTACATATCCATATTATATACAAATCAGGTCATAGAACACTACAAATTCAGGCCTTGAAAATATTTAATGTACATAATTGAAAATATATTTTGGCTCGGAAGAAAAAAAAATGTATTTCATTTGTGATTCGTCTTCCGGGGTTGAGCGATGCTTTAGAGGTTTGGGAAGGACTTCAACTCCTTCTCGCCTCTGGATGCGCTCTGCAACTTCTTCCCTCTTCTTTCGCTTGGGCAGTGGAGTCTTTTTCCTGCTTTTTGAAGGGCACCATGAAGTCCTATAGAAGGAAAATTAAGGAAATGAATCTTTAATGTTAGGAGCCTATCTAATTATTTTGTATGAATAGAAAAGTAAATATAACCATAGTTCCAAGGAAAACAATAATATTAATACCTAGACTGTATCATTATATACACAGAAGTAGATTGAAAATTTAGCTATTCATTTCTACCTTCTATAATTTACGTTTTAATTTGGCTTAACAATGCACGGAAATATTGTTCTAGCAACCAAATAAAGAAATATGGGAATATAACAGCTAAGAAGTATCATTTAAGCCCGTGGAAAATACATTTTAACTTATCGGGATCATTTATGTTTTTGGTAAATAGATTTAACTTTATCTCCGTCACTCTTGACGGCGGAACACGCTAATTAAAATAATAATTTTTGTAAGACGAATCCTTCCGACAGCTTATAAATGAGTCAACATTCTAATAGGTTACCTCTATTTTGAATCTTTTAGTAGCCGAAATACTTAAATTTACGGCTGTAACATCGCGATTTTTTATATACTTGCGTCGTCTTTTCATTAAAGGGAAAATATCGTTACAACAGATTAAGTAGATAGCCAAGAGTTGACCCTTAGTTAGTGGTGACAAAAACATTAAGTAATTATTCGCGTGGAGTAAAAGTGACCCAAACATTCCTTGATTTTCAAGACCTCTTTCGTAGTTAAACAATGGATTCAATTTATTATTGTGCATGAATGACTCTTTAAAAACCCAATTCAAACATTTTTAAGTAATATAATCTAGCATCAAATATACATTAAATAAAATGTTTAAACGCGTATCAAAATGGCAGTAACTTTAAAATTTATAATTTTTACTATTAAGAATTGACCTAAGGGTTAATAACTAATGAAATATGTAGTAGAGGATTCATTTAGTTAATCGTTCGTTATTTAGTGAAAATATTGCACGAAAATAAACATTCGAATTTTTTTGAAACTTTCAGTTAAGTGGTTTCGAAACTATGACAAAACGATAAGTTATATAAAAAATGGTACTTTTATCCTTAAAAGTATTACCTATATTAGTTTCATTTAATGAAAGTATTTTTTATGATGCTAAATTTTTGGCGTATTAATATTATTTTAACTAAGCTGTTATAAATTAACATTTCTTAACCTTTATCCAGCCTATAAACTGCATAAAACTGGAGCACCAACTTTTAAAAAGTAATTATTCAAACGTTTTTTGCGTAATTCTTTGTTAGTATAATAGAATTACATTAATATAAATTTACCCAGTGAACTTTAATAAAGCTTTTTAACCCTATGAGCATTTTAATCATTTCAGTTGCATTTTAAAAATGTTTGGTAAAATTTTTAAATATCCACGAAAAATTGTTTTGGAAATTTTTCTCAGTTGGCGATGCGTTCAGTATTTTTTGGTTCTTAGCAATTAATATTTTTTTTAAAGGCACTTATAAATTATTGAAATTTGGTTTAGATCGTAATTAAAATTTATGCTCGTAAAATTGGTAACACTGATAAAATTGCTTACTTTTTATTAGTTGAATTTAATTAAATTCGCAGATTATAACATAGCAAACATCTTTACATAACGAAAATTTGGTTAAAATAGCTTCATTGGTTTCTTTGTTACCGAAGGAAATACTCTTCATATTGACCACACGCAAAGAACTGCAATTAACTGAAATGAAATGCATCTTTGTCGGCGGGTTATTTTTAATAAGTTCAGAATTATTTCTACCATTGGACTCTCCAATGAATTTGAAAACTCGATTTTCTTTATGTTTGCCGTTAGTGATTTCTCGTAAAACAATGGAAGAATATTTAAGAAGGTACAAAACTCGATCCTAAGTTGTAATTCAAAGTTACGGAGCACTCATTAATGACTGATTAAAAAAATAACAGATTCTTTATTCCTAGCCATCGTACGAAAGGAAAGACACACGACTGAGTTACTTCACCTATTTGTTCTAAAAGTCGTAAATAGTACTTAGAATACGTAATTGTACTTAGAAAATTCGATTCAAATTGAGCATGCCCATAATTTCTAACAAAATTAGGTCTAGCAAGTACCCAAAACTTTGAATGTTATTTTCTAGTCAATATAGAAGTTAGTTTCAGGATAATTTTGATAATAATTGTAGTATACCTTATCGATTAAAAATCTTAATTTACAACAGAATTTAGTATCGGAAAGTAAAAACCATAAGCTACAGCTATCAATGCAGTAATTATTTCGTAGGATAGGAATAAAATCACTGTGCAGTTTATAAACTGTGTTTTTACTAAGTATCGACCATCAGATCGTAATTTTTTTGATAGAAGGTAGTGCAAAGAGTGTAATTATTTTTATTTCTTTCAATGGCGTACCACAAGTTAGGTTAAATCATTCGTTTATAATTCAATAGCAAGGACGTAATTTGCCAATGTTCAAATAATGTAATAGGATTCGATGAAAGAAACACGAAAAATTTTTCAAATCCATAAGGCGAAGTACTGCGTTTCAGATTAATTGAAAATTCTCATTACCTCCAATTCTCTCTCATTAATTCTCATTCTATTTTCAGTAAGTTGGAATTCCGGCGTCTCCATGAGCATCTTCAATGATGGTTTTTCTCTGCGCCAGTAGCTTTTGATCGAGTTGTTCTCCTGGGCAATATCGATATGAATAGATTAGAGCTCTCCTCAAACCTTAAGAAAAAAATTGAAAATGAAAATTAATAATGCATCGAAAGAAAATAATCATTAAACTATGTTTAACTAAATAGTGGTATTGTAACTACTGGAATTCGATCCAATATACCTCCGAGCCACGTCCTGGAAAATGGAACACCTTGGTTCGAATCCTGAACAAGTCACTTTTTTTATTTACTCTACAACACTTTGGTTAAGTCGCACGCTTTCCTTTACTAAATCAAACTTCATTTCCATCGTTTATTAATAAGAATTAAGTAAATTATTTCACAGCCAGGAGCATATACGGGATAAAATTATTAATTTGTTGAATGAGGAAATACGTTAATTTGGAAATATATCTCCTTTAATTATTATTTTTTAAATCTGGTAAACTTTACGCAAAATATCAATCAGAGAGAATCGATTTAGAAATTCATTCTTTAAAATGAGAATTCATAATTGACACAATTCAAATCTGATGAAAAGACAATCATTTACGAAAGAAGATTTCCATCATTTGATTGTTTTCTTAATACTGTTTTATTCCAAATTGAATTAAAATTCCTCATATAGCACATCTCATTATTAAATTATAAAGTTATTTGGTAAGAAATACACATAATTCTGATGAGAAAGATATTGAACTTAAGGTCTTATTTCATACACTTGAGAAGAACTGAAAACCCTTTGAGAAACGATAAAAATTCAAGCTTCTGGATCTTTTCACACGAGCGGTGTTTCAATTTTCACTGAAAATCAGCGTAGCAATAATGACGATAAAAACTTCCGTTAATTATTTCCTGTAGATTATGAGTAAAGTAATCGTATGTAACACTAGACTCGCCACTGAATTTGAATCACAAAATACGTTAGGATAACCGATAGTGATATCTCGTAAGTCAATGCATGAGTGTACAAAGGTAGGAAAAGTAAAGCTAAAGCTTAAGTGCTAATTAAAAGGGAAAGGACACTCATCGGTGACTGATTTTAAAAATTACTTATTCTTAATTCCTTATCATCCGTTCAAACATGATCAACGACTGAATTATTTCGAAGAATTAATCTAAAAGTCGGCAAATGAAAGTTTGCAATTTGAGTCGATGATTCAATAAATGTAAATGTTTTGAAATAGAGATGTTTTGAAAGCAAGAGTAGTTATGATAAAGAAGGTCAAGAAGAAGGTAAAATGCTCTCTAGCATGGGAAAATGTAAGTGCCTTGTAATCTCAAAACAAACAGCTCTTTCGTGACCTTCAGTTTCACCGAATTCCAGTTCTTCAGTTCAGTTCTTAATAGGAAGAATATCGATACATTAATTTTTTTAATAATCATTTATAAACTACGATAAATTTAATCAAATGATTTACTATTAAAAGAGGTCTTTAAAATTCAGAGAATTATGTGGTTATTTTTTCCCCAAGAGATAAATTACGTATTTATATTTGATGGGAGATTATCAATAAAATTTTTCTATTCGAATTTTCAAAAACATCATTATAAAAATCAACTCACGCCTTATCCTTGTTTACCAACCTTTAGATAATCAGCTGTCTCGTGACCTTGGTCGTGACTTTCACTTGCCTCAGAGATACACTTTCCCAATCGGTGAGAAAAACCAGCGGAGTATTTATCAGACCAGGATCATTCCAAATATCGGATACCTGAAAATAAAGAGTATAAGAGTATAACGACGACGTTATACTAATTAGAACCAAATAATTTTTTAAGATTGAGATCGTAGAATAGACGTACTTCTCTGTTTCTATGTTTAAAAAGGCTAGAAGGTGATATACAGCGATTCGGAGTAATTAAAAATTCTCATTACCTTAATTATGGACTCCGATGTCTCCATGCGGATCTCCGGTGATGTTTTCTCTCTGCGTAGTCACATCACACCTGGGCAGTATCGATATGTGAATCGATAGCAGCTCTCCATTAATCCTTAAAGACAAATCCAAATTTATAATGCATCGAATAACAATAAAGTTGTTTACGAGAAGTGAAAAATAGTGACTTAAATGGGACTTGAACCCGGAACCCGGTAACCGGAACCCGGTCTTTCACATTCCGGACAGGTAATCTAATCGCTCAAAATTACCGTCATTCTAACAACTAAAATACTGGTATCTTATCCAATAATCTACAGAGCTACATCCTGGAAAATGGTGTGCTTGGGTTCGAGTCCTAGCAAAGTCACTATTTTTCACTTCTTGTATAACACTGTTTAAGTCATAATAATTGAGCATTTTACTTAAGATTTGTGAATCTGTATGTAAAACCAAACTAATGATTTTCCAAATGAGGAAATCCGTTGTTTTGAAAACACATTTCCGTTAAAGATTTAAAAAATCTGGTTACTAATATAAGAAGTATCAACCGGAGAATCAATTCAGAAATTTAATCCTTAAAATTATAATACACGTTTCACTAAAATTTAATCCGATTCTCAGAGATTTGTTTGTGACGGAAGTTAACGAATGATTGACTAAATGTTGCTCTCAATTCCGATTCTTCAAAGTTGAATAATATTCCTGAAAAATGTATCACTCAAATTTAAAATTACAAATGATTCCGGTAAGAAATGAAAGTTATTTTGGTGAGAGGGATACTGAACTTAACATTTGTTCCGTAGACTTGAGAAGAACCGAAGACTACTGCGGAACGGTAAGGATTCAAATTTCTGAACGATTATCGTCACACTTTCTGAATTTGACAGTAAATCAGCGGAGTCATAATTCCATAAAAATTTCTAATAAAATATCCATATCTGGATTATTAAAATTTTCGGTAAATAAATTTAAATTTGATAGCGTAAAATTCTAAAATTCAATACGATGATCAGATCAATACTGACGTACGCGAGCCCGGCTTGACAATGCATGAGTATTTAAAAAGGTAGGGAAAGTAAAGTTGAATCCTAAGTAGTATTTCAAAATAAAAAGGACTGATGACTGATACAAAAAATAACTCTTTCTGAATTCCTAACCATCAGCTCAAACATAATCAAGGACTGAATTACTTCGAAGATTTATTCTAAAAGTCGGCAAATCAAAGTTTAAAATTTGAGTCGATGATTCAAAAAATGTAAATGTTTTGAAATAGAGATGTTTTGAAAACAAGAGTAGTTCTGATAAAGAAGGTCAAGGCGAGGGCAAAATTTTTTCGCGCATGGGTAAAAGAAGGTGCCTCGTTACATCAAAACAAACAGCTGTTTCGTAACCTTTAGTTTCGCACCGAATTTCTGTTATTTAAATCAATAGGTTTAGTTGTAGAATTTGCTATACAATAAAAATAACGAGACTTTTACGATGGGAATATGCTTAGTAAATACATACGTATTTATGAAGAAGTTCTCTTATAAGTGATATAATGAACAATCACTCTACTAGAGTATTGATGAATCTATGAGGCATAATGTAATTAGAATTCCCGATGTCCGTTACCGTTGGTGACTTCTCGTATTCAACTCGAAAGGTTTTGAAACAAAATCTTAAACCTCTTATTCATTAGCAGCCGCGTTCCAAATTTTCTCCCACTACGTTAGTATTATTTACAAATATTAACTTTCGATGGAACTGATGCTCGCGGGAGAACAGAATTGGAACTTTTTCGAAGTTAAAAAGATATTTACGGCTCCAACAACGAATGTTTAGTGCATAGATAGATAATTTATAGCTTACTCTCTGGATGTAGCTTTGCAATCGCCTAGTATCCAGTTACAAGCAATATCTTTCAACGAAAAGGCTTTGTCGGTTAAACTAATAACATTTGCCGACTATACGTCTTATTTTCGTCGACATAATGGCCCACATATCTTTGCTATAATCAGCTCAATCTACCCTTTTCCTGTGGATCTATTTTAATGTGAAAATTAAGAGAAATTACTTTGAGTCACAGGTTTTTAAGTCCTAATCTTAGAATCTGGAACGTCGAGTACCGATATGACCCATCAACGACACTTGAATTCCTTCTTTTCCTGGTACAGCAATTATATCATAGACTATATAAAGAGACGACAAAATCGAATTAGGTATCTTGGGTAACTTACCATTCGCTGAAAATCCTGGGTGAAGTCGGCGATGGATGTTGAAAAATGAATGCTGGCTTCTTCCTAAAAATATAAACAATCTCGAATATTAATTATTGCTATTAGATTATGTGAATATAAAAAAATCGGTACTTTGAAAAATATTCACGAACTTGGATCGCGTTGGCAAATTCAAATCTCCAACGGTCTTTCCACAAATAAGTTTGGCAGTTCACTTCCTCACCGGAAGAAATCTCGACAGGAACTGACAAAAAAACCGTCTGCGCAACCGATGCTCGAAATTGCCGTCACCTGATTGGTCGAAATTTAACCGTCTGTCAATCTGGCCCACCCCACCAACCGCCTTGGAAATTTTCCACTACTGTTACCATTGCCTACCATTATATTTAGGCGAATTTCACAAAGTATCATTTTTAATATATATTTTGCAAAAAAATTATTTTCGTCGAAGATCGCCCATATATGACATAGATATAATGATTCACAAATTCACATAAAAAAAGACCTCATCGTAAGGCAAAAGAATGGATATCGGTGCAGGAGATATAAATTGTAGACCGATAAAGACATCCAGCAGAGAAGAGAAGTAGCTAAGAATTCGCGAGATTAGTGACCTTCAAATTTCCTACTTAATGTAAAAGACTCTGAATAAATAAACCTTGAAAATGATTGAAACGAGTAAAAGATATCCCAAAGAACCCCGCCCTACTCAATGACTTTACTCACAAGATAAAGGGCTAACAAATTCAATAGAGCAACAAGATTAGATAAATAGAGTAGAACTGTTAGCATCCTTAGATTTCTGCATCGAAATTCAAATTTCACTAAGGATGAACTTTACCACGGCTCACCACCTTGATCAAGAGTTCGTTAATATTTTTGGATCGATTGAACAATGAAACATTTTTCCTATGAATGTACTATCATTCAAGTTATGCTTATCAATACTGAATATTCTAGAATATGAATTTATTTGCACTGTGAATTCTGATATCAGAGAGCCAAGTAGAACCACTCTTTGCTTACCTACGAGGTGAAATTTCATATTCACGTACATCTAGATTCAAATCAATGCACCATGTCATTGTACTTACAGTAAAATCCTGCATTTTGCTATTGTAACATGATTGAAGGATTCCAAATTACCGTGAACTGCAGCACGAAATCAATGAATCATCAGAAGTATCTCCTTGGGAATTTTTCGATCACAGATTTCCAAAACACACTTTTTGACACTTGATTTACGACATTGCTGTGAGTCGAGTCGAGGCCTTCAACTGTCGGAAAACGTTCTTCATGTCTGTTTCCCATACGTACATTCTATTGAAGTACATGTAACATAATCTATCGAGAAAGGACGTCTTTCAAACAAATCAACTTCACAAAGACGAGCAATTTTGAGGCACTTTGATAATTTTTCCGAATGTAGATCAGACCATCAATGCATAGGAATTGGAAGTTACGTGAGTCAGACGTGGAAAGAAAGAATATCGAGTTCCGATCGTTCTGGAATTTTCGGAAGGCAACTTAAAGCATCGTCATTTCGTACAAGTGACAAGCGAGTTTAATGGATGATATAAGGTTGGTTTGTGGTGTAAATTCTGCTCCTGTGAAATCTTCTTGCAAAATTGGAATACGTTTACTAAACTACAGGGTATTATATAGATCGACCAAGGTTTCACAACGTGCCTCCAAGATCAGCTGACACATAATATAATGTCATACTGTTTGGTTTAGTAAACATTTTCCTATGGAGCGAAGCGTTTAATTCACGATTGATAAAAGTGTATTTGCTGCAAATTTTGAGACATAGAATCAATGGGGAAAAGAGAAGTTGGGATAATGGTCAAGAAGAACGGTTCAGATTAAGTCGTGGAGTACGTACGATATCAGCGAAATGCCTTATTCTATTCATAGCTATTTCCTACCTGAAAACGTCGGAAAGAAAGGTTTGCCTCTCTTAAAAATCGGCAATTCTTACTTAGCTTTCGAAATCACGAGGTCATTGCTAATGACGATGTCACCTTCGGAAACGCTTCGTTCGACTGTCTTTTATTTTCAGAAGAATCGCGAGTAGCGAAGCGAAGTACGGTTAGTGCAAGAATTGACTCTGTTTCTACGAATAATTGGCTCCAATCTGGTTGTGCCGACTAAAAAGTGTAATTTATTACGTTTCGAAATGAATATATTTAAATATTACGTGTGTTTGTGAGTGGTGTGGTAGCTATAACAATCAAGAAGTGGAATTGAGAGTTGTGCTGGAAGATCGAACCTGGTTCCTTGGATTGTGCTTCTTGTGCAACTGAATGACATGCCGTACAGCTTCTATGGTTTGGAATATCTACTTCTATTCGAAGGTAACAATTATACGGGAGCAATCCTTTACGAAATCGATCTTTCTTCCGATTAACGTTTTATTGAGGGACGTTGAAGGTAGAATTGTCGAATGATATGCATTGTACAAGTCGTGCATTAACAAAGTGTGAGATTGGGTTGCAAATACCTGTTAAAACTATTGATTGGAAAAGTTTTGAGATTTTTTTTGTTCATCATGATGGTGTTGTCATGGATTTTCCGTTACCATAGCATTCATTTCGTTAGTATTCCTTCCGGAATGTCGCTATTATCTACTCAAAGTCGTGTACGGTGTTAACGATTCAAATAGAGGAATCAATTTCCCAATGAAACATTAATTTCTTCGTGTATTAATCAGATACCAAGAGGTGGGATTATTGAAAAACTTGTGTCGTAGAATGATCACTGATCGCCTTAAGGATTGGACTCGCTTGAAACGTTGATTTATAGGAAAATTTTAACTAAATGCTAACCATATTTGTAAAGCAGAAATTCAGTGTTTGTCATCGATTAGAGTCCACAGCGTTTGTCCAAACTGGGTGAAACTTTGCACAAGTATTCTTCGAGATCAGAAACGAAGTATTGTTTAATTTTTCTTCGATACCTTTTCTGGGTTCTAACCAAGATCGCTCAAACAATTTTCCATAATAAATACACCTAAACTTCACTTTTATCTTTTGCAGCCTTCATTTCTTTTGAAGAATAAAATTAGAAGGTATGGTCGTGCTGAGTCCAGACAAGCACCAACAGAACGGAAATTGAACGAAGATTCTTATTTTGATCGTGGAATATCGTTTTCGAATCTTTCTTTCCAGCAATTCGACAAAATAATCGTAAAATTTCTAAAATTTTGGATATTATAAAGAAGCAGTCCTCCTGACGACCAATGCGATATTTGAATCCATGAAATTTCCAATAAAGTGAGAACGGGATTTTATAAGTGGGAACCAAAAGATATTTAATCATTTTACGACCGACAACTTAATTAAATTTTGAAATTTAATCTATTTCCATACTCTAAGACTCAATCATATCTCAATATGATTCTTTTCGTAACGTTGATCCTAACCCAGTGAATACCAGCCATCGTTAACTTCGAAGTTATTATAGAATTCGCTTAAAGTTAGAAGTAATGTTTTACAATTCATTCCATTTTCAAAAATTTAGTTATTTAAACAAAATTCCATTATTTAAAAGCAATATTTAATTATTTTAATTTTTTTGGTGATTTTAAATGTAACGGTTGACGGGGGTAGGGGTGGGGGAAAACAAATCTCCACCAATCAGAGCGCAGCTTCTCTTTTGTAATGGTTTTCTGTGACAACATTAGCAGTTCCAGGTGAAACTTCGTGGGAGAAAGGTCGTAGTGGTACACTTCCGCAGTACCGGTAAGAATTTGAATCTTTTTTTCGTTATGCTTAAACGTATGAAGTACTGATATATGTTAAAAGCGTAGTGTATTTGGATGCAATATCAGCACTTAACCTATCTATTGCTAATCCACCATGACACGGAATATTTCTGTGAACGATGTTTTCCGAATGAGCTTGCAGGAGATTGAACATTCGGCAAATGAAATTTGTATCGTATTTTCAACATTCGGAAATTCAAATTATTATATTTTTACTGACGCGAAAGAATTTTCTGTTCTTAAGGAATCTCATATTAAATATGTTGCCGACTGCGGTGAAGGAGTTGTTAGCGAGCTAGCTACTCCAACGCAAAGGTCTCGGGTTCCAACCCCGGCAAGTCGGAATTTTTCTTGCTAGGGGATGGTTGTATCTTTGTAAATAGCATTAAATTTTTAAGTGGATATAATCGGGATCTTTTTTTCATTAGAGAAGCTAATATTATCATTTGCTATGCGAAGTTTTCACTTAAAAGCGAGGTTATATCTTAATTTGAGAAGTTGTCATGTTGTAAGCGGAATTATCCTTTGCTAAGCAAAGCTTTCATTTAAGAATATAAGTTACACTTTTTAAAATTATTATTTACTAAGTGTTAAGCTAAGTTATCGCTTGAAAATCGGAGTTATTATCTCCTAAGCGGAATTATCACTTAAGAAAAGAAGTTATCACATGCTAAGCTTAGTTATTATGTGATAAGCTTAGTAATCATTTAATAAGCAAAGTTATCGTTCGTTAAGTTCACCTGTGATCGAATAAGTGAATATGCCTTGTGTGATACTTCTGACGTTTCGTTTTATGACTTTGCGAAATATTCGTTGCTGGAGCCGTGAATAACATTTTAACTTCGAAACTGTTCCAATTTTGTTCTTTTGCAAGCCTCGGGTTTATTGGAAGTTAATATTTCTAAATAATTCTCATGTAACGAAACAAAATTTGGAACACGGCTGTTAGTGAATAAGAGGTTTAAAATCTTGTTAAAAACCTTTCGAGTTCTATACGAGAAGTCACCAACGGTAACGGACATCGGGAGTTCAAATTGCATTACGTCACATAGCTTTATCAATACTTACTTCAAGCGATTATACATTATAACGCTTATAAGGTAACTTCTTCAATTATATGTGTCTAATTACTGAATTTATTCCCACCGTATGCGCCGCGCGATCTTTCTATTGTGTAGTACGTGTTACAGCATAATACAGTGATTTAATAACTGGAATTCAGTGGAAACCAAGCGTCACCGGAAAGCTGTTTGTTTGAGAGAACGAGGCACTTTCCTATACTTTGACCTTCGTCCATAAAACTACCACCTTACTCTTGCTTTCAATTTCTCTATTTCGAAATATTCTTTTGCATTTATCGTCGATTAAAATTTTAATGTATCAATTGCCGACTTTTAGAAGAATTTGCCCGAGTAATTCGGTCGCTTTTCATTTTTGATTTTTGTTTGGGAATCAAGTATTAGTTGCTTTTTCATCCGTTCATTAATGGGTGTTCTGTAACTTTAAACAAATATTAAGGATCGAATTTTCAACCTAGGTTTTGAAATATTTTCCAGTTTCTTGCGAGATTTCGCCAACGGGAACTTTAACGGAATTCGTGATTTCAAATTCAGTGTCTATTCCAGTGGCGTAAATATTTATTTGCCAAGAAGTGACCATCAAAGTATCCACTGCTCTTAGGTCTTTTCCGTTTCGTAGCATTTCTTCTTTTTGGTAATACGAATCAATTCTTATGTAAAGAGAGAAAATTTGTAACACAGCTGCTAATGACTTAGAGGTTTAATATCTCAAAAACCGTGGTTGTCGGAGCTCCTCGTTTTTTCCCCGGTAATCGGAGAAAACAAGAAGAAGTGTTTGTTCTTAAATGTCGATTCTATCATTGAATTTAATTTTAATATATCAATTGCCGACTTTTAGAAAAAGAAAGTAATTCGGTCGTGTTTCTTTTTGGATACGATGGCTAGGAATTAAGAATGCGTTACATGTTTAAAATCGATCACTATTTAGTATTCTGAAACTTTCAAAAACTACTTAGTAGTTTTGCACATACCTTTTTAAATACTTTTCTTTGCGTGTCTTCCGATGAGGTATAATGGCAATGGTAACCATAAGGGATTTCGGGATTTAAAAAATCAGCAACGATGCCAGTGGTATAAATAATTATTCAAATGGTATCAGAATATAGTCACCTAAATAGTATAATTTGAATTATATTTTAGCAAACTATATTATGACTATTTGCGATAATATTTAACAGCACAAAAGTGCGTTGTGCCATGTCACGCTAACTGTTAACATTATTATTCTGTTTTTTTATGTATACTGTATTCTGTATTTATACCGTATTTATAATTAAATTTGTATTCTTTTTAGATTTGTCATTCTAATGATATCAAATCAATAGATTTTATTCTTGTTTGTAACAAAATGAGTATGTCACTTTCAATACATTTAATTTAATCATGAATTTTAATCGCGTAAGCCGATTTCAGGCAAGTTTTACTCACATAATGATTATAATGTTTTATTGTAAATTTAATAAGTCCTTGCTACATTAATATCAATTTATATTAATAATAGTAATAACTGTGAACTGACAATTCGTAATGCAACTTAATTAAAGTAAATATTTCTTTACAGGTGACCAGTTACTGGGATGTTTTCTCCCCCTTGGTACTCTGCTGATTTCCCTCGCCGACGTAGAAAGTGAAACTCAGCCGTAAGAGAAAGTCACGTCCTAGGTCACAAGACAGCTGATTCCTTAAAGTAAGTGCATTTACTTAGGTAGTGAGCACAACATTACAGGCTTCACTATTAAAATACCCAATTCCTTTGATTTTCTTTTGCACATTTCATATATTTTTCATTTTATAATTTGCCGACCTTTGTCGCATTCGTTGACCTTAATATTTCCTCTAAAAATTGTTAGTATTTAGAGAAATAATAAAAAAAAATATTTTTAGAACATAACATGAATATTATTTCAGTCTTTCTACAAAATTCGTATAATATTACGGTTCAATAACTATTCTTTTCTGTCTTTTCCCATTATGGTTTTAAGGATTGTGAAGTTTTACTAGCAAACTTAGTGAGTTGTAGGATAATCTAGTCCATTCTATATTCCTTTGTATTGATTTCATGATTCCCTTTATCCGTTTGTCTAAATTATCCTTAGCAAATCACTATCAATGTATCAGATTTTAGTTTTCCTGTAGTTTGTATGCCATTACAGTTTACTAAGCAATAATTCTTTGCAACAAGAGTTAATTTACAACTTCTGGCTTAAGTCAATTGCAAACTTTTCAAAGTAGTTGATCCTGGTCATCTTATTTCATTTGCATGTAACTTCAGCCCTTTTTTACATAATCTATAATCCCCATTCCTGTTTTTGCCATTCCTCACATTCCTTCTATTTTTACTTCAATTACTCTCCTTTGTTCCTGCTATCATACTCTGATGAATGGACTGTGTTTTCATTTGTCATGTGGTACAGGATACAGAAAAATGTATCTCTCATTTTCTTTTGTCCCAGTCTTGATCATGGCTGTGATGAAATGAAAGCTACAAAGGTATGAGTGAATAATTGTACTGATCAAGGTCTCTCCTTACGGAATGCCAATAAATATGTTAATGTCTTTGAAACTGTTCTTAAATGTTTTCCTCCCACATGACACTTAATGCTAAGAAATAATTTGGAGCTGATTAATGCGTTGGTGAACTGTGGGATGTTCTCTCACTATTAATGATGGAAAAGGAGTGGATATCGGTCAGTAATTATCTGGAAAGGTAAGACAATTTCTATATAGTAAATGAACTCGTGATCACTAAACTAAACTAACTTTATGGTAAAACTAATCCAAAGTTTGAAAATTATAATAAATTTTTGAGTGAATTTAAAGCTTCTCTCACAACAGAGATAAAATAAACATGGACGAGACTAGAAAGAGATGGTCAACAAAGCAAACAACTCCTATGAGCACGCAGATGAAGATCATAAGTCAGCATTAGCTTTGGTCAACCTAATATGCGACTAAGCAATGCAATACATATGTTAATTGAACCCCAGCAGCTGGGGACAGAATATTAGTAATCTTTGGATGTTGTTGGATAGGCAAAGGAAAACTGACTACTTCTTGAGTATATTAAGAGGACTTTCGAGGTAATGAATCAACATAGGGTTACAAATTTTACAGTAAATAGGTTTAAGCCTAGAATACCTTGGAAATATCTAAATAAAATTTGACAAAATTATTGAATTATTTTAAGGCCATAATTAACAACTATTGTTTTATAGGTACCCATATGGAGATAGTCTGCTGGTCTTCTGGTAACTTCAAAAGATAGCTACCCTAGCAGAATAAAATTCTCACTATGGAGAGGTGTGGTGCCTCCCCCAGGTCGAGAGATTCTGCCCATCGAGTGGGTCTGGGTACCACTGGGTAGCTATCAAATGTAAGGTACTATTTTCAGAATACAGTTCTCTTCAGGGGAGGTGTAATGCCTCTCCTGTTCGAGAGATTCTGCCCATGGAGAGAGGGTCTGCGTACCTCATGGTATCACTCAATAGAAAGCTACCTTTGGCAAAATAATATTCTCATCGACGATCAGGATTCCGATTGAGATGTTTTGCCCTTCAAGACTTTCTGGTAGCTATCAAAAGAGAGATACCATTTGCAGATACAATTCTCGTCACCGAGGGGCATTTTGCCTCTCTAGATAGAGAAGTTCTGCCCATTATGGGACTAAAACTTAAAGTTTCATGTAGAGGGTCTGATCTGACCTCTCCTGTTGAGTGAGACGTTTTAATAATCGATGCGCTTAGAAAAAGGCATCTTATTTGAGATTATCGTTGGATGGAGTGATTCCATTGCCTTCCCAATTGGTGATGACAATATAAGGTATGTTATTCTTAAGATTTTAGAATATATTTTTTAAGTCTAGGTATCTGATTATCATTAGAAAATAATAATTTTTATGATTAACATTTTTTAATTAATGGTCTATTTTCTAACCTTTCAGGAATGGGGAGCTAATAAATTCATTATGATAAAGGTCTACCGGTGTACCTACCTTAAAATCTCCTCCTAAACCTTCCTGTGGAAGAGAAATATTGTAAAATGCATAGGAATAGCAGCACATTCTAAATTGCTTTGGCAAGATAAGTCATTCTGTACCTAATGATCTTCACTTAATAACCATCACCTACTACAAAGCTGAGATGTGGTAGAAATTGATGAACCAGATACTACAGGTTAGTTTGGGAAGGTTCGTGCAGGCTCTCCTCTTGAATAATCTAAGGTAACTCTTTTATCATTTAATAGATTCTCATTTCAATATAGGTTTAGCATTAAGCATCCAAAATTGTAAATGCCTTGTTTCATTGTTTTGTAAATATCTAATAGGATCTGATGCTATTACTGGAATTTCAATTGGCATTTATAATTATATTTAATATATTATGTGTTTGTCCTATTATTCATACAGAGAATATGCACTGAATGTTCCTCAAATAATACCATAAGCTCCAGAGTGCTGCAACTTGGGAGTAAAGTGGAGAATGGTGGAAATGGACCACTACTGTCTACAATATGGGACAGCTGCTTAAGAGGGACACCACATTGCTGAGAAATTCGATGGAAGAATGGACGAGGCCTATCCAAGGCTCCTGTGGAGAGCAAGGGAAGTAGAACGGCAGCCACTGAGTGTTTTAAGGGTGGCTTCAGAGTAAGATATTATTACATATATTGTTTTCAATTTATTGTTTTGGAATGCCTCTTTAATTTTTCCAATACAATTTAAGACCTACCTATTTCTTTGATCATACTTTGATGGCGTGATATCGTATCAAATTATGTTTTTAATCTGTAATGATAAGTAAATTGGGTTTCAAGGATGATACAATGGATTTCGAAGGTGTCATGGGGAAAATCAGGCATTTTTTGTTCATATGCTCCTGCTCCAGTTTGCTTCTGTTGAATCCTGTGGTTTTCCGTTAGTTCTGTTGAAGTCCAGTTGAATGCTTGTAGTTTTTTGTTAGTTCTGTTGAAGTATTGTTAAATCCTCTCCTTTCAAATTTGCTTTGCTGTGGCTTTTTTCACCTTCCTCTATGCTAGATTTGTGGATACATGATTATAATATTCTATGGAGTGAATAATTTTGATGTATCATTTAATGCCTTATTTTAGTTATTATATATATATATATATATATATATATATATATATATATATATATATATATATATATATATATATATTTAGATATAATATTGCAAGGACTTTCAATATGTTCTGTTATAGAGGTATACAATAAGATTTTGTCAATTAGCTTATTAAATCCTCAAATGTCTGCCAACTTAACAAGCAGATTTTACTATAGTTATAGGAATATTTCAAACAGGAGAGCATGCACGAAGTTTTTGGGATGTGTTTCTGGTATTCTGAATTTATTTCAACGATCATCCTTTTGGTTACATTACCTTTTAAGCTGTCCTTTGGTTCGCTTTGTTTGATTTCCTTTTCTTAAGTTCAATGAACTACTGGAAGTGGGAAATGGCAATGAGTGGTCTGTAACCCAAATTGTTTAGACTCTTTGAATAGCGGTAGACGATTTTACACTTTTGTTATTGCAAACATACAATATGTTCTAGGATCAATTCTTTCATACTAATTGGATTTTTACTGTCTCCATATTCATAGTAAATATAAAGTATTGTTTTCAAGAAAAAATTCGACTTCGATATTTCAACGGAAATACATGTTTTGGGGTCCCTAGAATACGTTTTGACCATTTCCTGAATGATGTATGTGTATGTGTGTGTGGTTGTGGGCACTCTAATGTGAAAACTATTTGCCCTATCAGTGCCAAACTTCACATATAGCACTGTGGTGTGCTGACAGAGTTGATTAGTTTTTGGAGAAAATCGGTTAACCGGAAGTTGAGCTTTTTTGTGAAATATCTCAAAAAATATGATATTTAGGTATATACTATTGTTGATAAAAGTTTTAGAAAATGTAATTTACTTTAACTGCTGTATTGAACATATTTTTTATCACTGACTGCCTAGGAGTTATTAATGAAATACTGATAAACCAGAAGTACCTGCTTTGAACTTTGTGGGCACTCTAATATGAAAAGTATTTATTTTATCAACGTCAAATTTCATATATAGTACTTTGCTTGATGTCGTTAGAATTGATTAGTTTCTGGTTAAAATCGGTTAGCTGGAAGTCGAGCTCTACTTTTCGAAGCTCGTTTCCGATTTTTGCAAAATATCTCCATTAATCTGATACTTAGGTATATACTATTATTTATGAAATTTTTAGAAAATGCAATTTAATATAACTTTTGTATGAAAGATATTTTGCATAACTAATTTTTTAGGAGTTATTCATGAAAAACTGATCAACCGGAAGTTGCTGATTATGTACTTAGTGGGCGCTCTGTGCGAAAGGCCAATTTCATCGTTTTTCATCGAACATGTCCCGAAAAACATTATTAATAATGTTTGTTACGTAAAAGATTATCTGATATAAATTATTCACTTATCTTCCAAGTTTAGTTTGAATATAGAGTTCGAAAATATTGTCGTAGATAAATATTGACATCTTATGTATGGAGAAAGTCATATCCATAAAAGGAAAAGGTATCAGGTCCTCCTAGCAGCAGCCATGCCATTGCACGATGAGAGTTATCGATATAAGTTATTAACCAGAAGTTTAGATAGAATTCTAAGATGATATTTTTCGGCAGACGTTGATATTGCGCTATCACTGAACTAGCCATAGTTGAGCGCTTCATTTCGGTTGCCATGATATTTTTCGGTTTAGTTTAGTTTGAGGGAAACGAAGTTAAAAAAGTTCTCAGTAGACACTTAAATATAATAATAAAGTAATAACTTACTAAGAAAGTGTTAAGTAACGTATATGCTCACACAAATATTGAGTGTAGAGTACTTTACTATAATCGTTATTATTACATATTATATTTATATTTTGGATAAACACAGGTTTGTTGTTTCCAAATTGCTATTTATTAACTGTTTCTTTATCTTTCCTTTAGAATAAAACTCGCAATCTTCCTAGATCTCGTAAGAGCGGAATAAGAACACAGAGATACGGAGGAGAGATATTCGGTCCAGGGATGGAACACAAAATACAATAAGTACAAAAGTAATAAAACGTTTTTGTTATTCGTATTTGAGTATGTCCAGTAAGTCGTATATTTAGATTAACATAGCGTTTTCTGTTTTCGAAACAAAACTTCAATTAGTGTTTTAAATTTATTTCTCGAAAACACGCTCATATCATTTCTCCATCATGGAAGAGCAGATGGAGGAGTGCAGAGGCACTGAGGAGAGGTATTCGGTCCTGGGGTGGAATTCAAAATACAGTGAGTCCAATTTGAATCTAATGTTAATACTACTCATATTCTAGTATATTCGAAGTAGAGAACAGCAATGGTTAACCGTTTCGACCCGCGTTCTCAGAGCGCCTACGAGCCTGGGTCTATTCGATGACGTAGGCAAAGGGTGTAGGTAACGGTAAATGGCACACGGGCTCGGCTTTACTCGAAGGGAACACGAGTACTCAAACACCCACGCGGGTCTGGACGGGTTGAAGAGACTCAAAATGAATCAATTGACCCGCCTTGAATCGGTTCCTCCGTCTTACTCGTCCCTCGCCGCGGTGCTCAAAGAAAACCTGCTTATATGTGCAAGCCGTTGTAATTTAGCGATGGTTCTTGCGCAGAGTGGTTTACAGGTTGTTTTTTTTCGTATTTGCAATATGTTGTTGATTTTTTTAATGTTAGATATTGATAAAAAAATATATCTCTGAAAATTGGTTCACTTATTACAAACAGAGAAGAAGTGTATATTGCTTGTGAGATTACTTTAACTTGAGTACATATTTCCACCGATTAATAGCGTCTGACACAGATGGACGAAGTTAGAAGTCATACGACGGCATTCATTTTGCTTCTAAATGATTTTAATAGAATCTAGTCGAAAAGCAAAACCTTCTCTTAATTTGCATAAGCATTTGCTTTTACTTGCTAGCAAATGCTTTAAATGACGAGTAAAATGTCGACTTGTTTCCATAGAAATGAAGGAATCAGCTATAGCCGCCACATGAGCAGCATTAACTTGTTCAATTGAAACGTAAATCGGTAACTATTGCTTGAAAATGAGTTATTGTTAATTTTATGATTAATAAAGATATTATATTCGTGTGAAAAAGTGATAGAGAATGTGAAGATGTATCCTTTCTTATTTTTAAAGGAATGGTCTATAAGAAACATGGCGGTGTATTTTATCCAAGATGATTGGTAAACGTCGTTCGCGATTAATTGCGTTCAAGTAATAAGGTTATACCTATTTGTCCTCCTTGATGCGAGGATCTGATACAAAGGGAGAAATATTTTTCTTATTAATCCAAAGCTGGTCTTTCATAGAGAAGATCAGTAAGGAATCATACATGCTCGATAGCATAGAATTTTGATTATGAATGTATGGTGTAAGATAAAAACATGCAAAAAGGAGGGGTTGAAAACAAGTAATTTTTCGAGGATCGCTTTGTAATATGAATATAAATCCCTTTTAAAAAGTTATAATCTACCGAATGCTTTGCGTAATACCTATTGCGTATTACTATTGCGTATTACTATTGCTTATTATTATTATTGCGTATTTTCTAAAATATTATCTTAACTCGTCACAATAAGGATTGAATTAATCGTCCATGACGCCAAAAGAGCGATCAATTATGTATTTTTATGAATTTTTAAAGCAGAAACTGAAACTAATTTCTGTATAGAGCCGAGCTGAAGTCTATATGCACTTTTGCAAATATGTTATTTGTTGAGTTTCATGTTCTATCATAAATTAGTTTTATTTGTTCATGACGATGAAGGATTTTCAGCGAAATTTTCTTTCGTTTATTCCGCAGTATTACACGATCAATTGTGAGAGGCGGTAAATGCCTCTGGCAAAGGCCCTCGGCACGGCCAAGCTCCCAGGTGTGCAAGTGATAATCATAAATATATATATCTATTATATATAGATGCTTTTCCGGATTCATTCATGTATATACCCAGATACCCAGATGCCCAGATAGGATACTAATTCACAGGCTAAACTACTGGCGTCATTGACTCGAAATTTTTACCACGTATTGTCCATAACGTACAACCGCCAGAAAATTGCGATTTCGAACCTCAGTGTCATGGGTTCGATACCAGAGGGCCTCAAAGTCCCGATTTTTTCCATTTAAATACATTGCGTTGATTTTCGGGAATTTTTAAAAAATACTTACCGCATAGGAAGAGAATCAAAACTCAAGGAGCCAATATATATTGTCATGATCTATCGAAAACATAAATAAGTTTTACGAAAAATATCCTGGGTTCAATGCTAGGTCGAGGCAAAAATCGGCCGTTTAAAAAGCATTACGGCGATTTTTAAGATTTTTTTTGGACCCCTTTCCGATGGCATGGAAACTTGATATTCAGCATGGAGTTGGAGATCATAAATATATTTCAAAATCAAATTTTTTGTATTCACTGATGGTCCTTGGTTCGATCCCAGAGGGCCATTTACATTCCTCAATGCATTTCTTATGGAGATAAAGGAAACAAAGTTTAGGTACTTCCCGGAATGATATCGACTTCAAACTTTGCGTAAAATAACATCATGTACGTAAAAATCAAACTGTGCATTAACAGCTGCCAATGTGTCCTGGGTTCGACATCAGGCGTCTCTACAATCAGTAGTTGATCCGATTTTTACTTTCTCCATATACGAAGTATAGAGAAAGTATTGTTTTCATGAAAAAAATCGACTTCGAGATTTCAACGGAAATACATGTTTTGGGGTCCCTAGAACACGTTTTGACCATTTTCGGAATGATGTCTGTGTGTATGTGTGTGTGTGTGTGTGTGTGTGTGTGACAGTGGGCGCTCTAACGTGAAAACTATTAGTCGTATCAATACCAAAATTCATATATAGTACTGTGGTGTGTGCTGTCAGAGTTGATTAGTTTTTCAAGTAAATCGGTAAACCGGAAGTCGAGCTTTATTCATCAAAGCTCATTTCCGGTTTTCAAAATATCTCCATAAATATGATATATAGGTATATTGTACACCGTATAAAAGTTTTAGATAATGTGTTTTACTATAACTTTTGTATTTAACATATTATTGTATCACCGGTTGATTAGGAGTTATTCATGAAATACTGATCAACCGGAAGTAGCTGATTATGTACTTTGTGGGCGCTCTAACATAAAAAGTATTTGTCGGATCAACACCAAATTTCATGTATAATATTTTATGTTGTGTGTTTAGAGTTGATTAGATTTTGGAGAAAATCGGTAAACCGGAAGTCGAGCTTCATTCTTCAAAGCTCATTTCCGGTTTTCAAAATATCTCCATAAATATGATATAAACGTATATTGTATACTTTATAAAAGTTTTAGAAAATGTAATTTACTATGACTTTTGTATGGAACATATTTTTGTATCACTGATTGTGTAGGAGTTATTTGTGAAATACTGATAAACCGGAAGTTGCTGATTATGTACGTTGTGCGCACTCTAGGTGCTGGGGCGAAAGGACAATTTCATCGTTTTTCATCGAACATGTCCTGAAAAACATTATTTATAATGTTTGTGACGTAAAAGATAATAATATATAAATTAATCACTCATATTCAAAGTTTAGATGGAATATAGAGTTCGAAATTACTATCGTAGATAAATATTTACATCTTATGTATGGAGAAAGTCATGTGCTGGCCACATCAGATTTTTTAGAATTATTTTGAACCCTTTTCCAATAATAAAGAAACTTGAAATTCGGCATACAGATAGAGATCATAAATAAATTTCAGAAACATGTTTTAGATTTCCAAGATCGTCCTTGGTTCGAATACAGAGAGCCTTTTACATTCGTGAAAATTAGAACGTTTTTTGAGGCAGTTGTAGCCAATATTTCTGCTTGAATTTTCACACATAGTTAGAGATGGTGATCTTTTATTTTGCTGCATAGTAAGTTCACCCTTAAAACCCAGGTTCGATGCCTGATGATGAAATTTCAGCGAATTTTAAGAAAAATTTCAATCCTTTTTACTTTCTCCATATACGAAGTATAGAGAAAGTATTGTTTTCATGAAAAAATTCGACTTCGAGATTTCAACGGAAATACATGTTTTGGGGTCCCTAGAACACGTTTTGACCATTTTCGGAATGATGTCTGTGTGTATGTGTGTGTGTGTGTGTGTGTGTGTGTGTGTGTGTGTGTGTGTGTGTGTGACAGTGGGCGCTCTAACGTGAAAACTATTAGTTGTATCAATACCAAACTTCATATATAGTACTGTGGTGTGTGCTGTCAGAGTTGATTAGTTTTTCAAGTAAATCGGTAAACCGGAAGTCGAGCTTTATTCATCAAAGCTCATTTCCGGTTTTCAAAATATCTCCATAAATATGATATATAGGTATATTGTATACCTTATAAAGTTTTAGATAATGTAACTTACTATAACTTTTGTATTTAACATATTTTTGTATAACCGGTTGATTAGGAGTTATTCGTGAAATACTGATAAACCGGAAGAAGATGATTATGTACTTTGTGGGCGCTCTAACATGAAAACTATTTGTCGGATCAACACCAAATTTCATATATAGTATTTTGGTTTGTGTCGTTAGAGTGGATTAGTTTTTGGAGTGAATCGGTAAACCGGAAGAGTAGCTTCATTCTTCAAAGCTCATTTCCGGTTTTCAAAATATCTCCATAAATATGATATGTAGGTATATACTATTATTTATAAATGTTTTAGAAAATGAAATATACTATAACTTTCGTATGAAACATATTTTTGTATCATTGATTGTTTAGGAGTTATTCATGAAATACTGATAAACTGGAAGTTGCTGATTATGTACATTGCGGGCGCTCTGGGCTCTATGGGCGAAAGGCCAAATTCATCGTTTTTCATCGAGCATGTCCCGAAAAACATTATTTATAATGTTAATGACGTTAAAGATAATAAATTAATCATTCATCTTCGAAGTTTAGATGGAATATAGATTCGAAATTACTGTCGTAGATAAATATTTACATCTTATGTATGGAGAAAGTCATGTGCTGGCCACATCAGATTTTTTTTTTTTGAGGACCGTCCCGATATGATGCCGATATGAAATTAGTATTGCCGATCTGCTTGCAGTATGCAAGCTACACTTTACTCGTATATATATATATATATATATAAAATATAAAAAGATTATAAAATATAACATATACAATGTCACTCGTGAGTTAGATTCTGGAACCTTTGCAAACGTAGTCTTCAAGGAGTAATGACCGCGGAAAAGATCAAAATAATTCTGGGATTTCCATAGGTAAAACCCAAGGCGAGAACTACACAAAGGTAAGCCCACACAGTCTTTCTTATATGATAAGACTGGTCACCATCACCACCTACTGAGCGTTAGGCACCTGCCCCTCAGCATGGGTGAGGTCGGAACTGTCGGATCCCTTGGATTTCCCCGAAACCCCTTTCATTTATGAAAATTGAATTTGAAATTTTTTAACGTTATTATTTACCATATAAATGGTATAAGCGTTATTATTTACCAATAGAATTTTATCATAGATATTCACGTAGATGAAGGAGTTAGTCATAATTCAGTGAAGTGAGATATCACACGTATCTGTTGGTTGAATTGAAGGTGAAATTCTTTGAAACTCCTCAAAATGATCCGAAAAAGAAATAGATTAGTGAGCATTTAAAATTTTATTTTTTTCTGATAGACATCGATTTTATATAAAAATACGTAAATGATTTTCATTCATTGTTTTCTTATTATAAAAACGGAATTTTTCTTTGATTGATACTTTGCATCCATTACGAAATGCGCAAAAAAAGAGGTTCAATTCGATCGTTCATTCTCATTTCGTCTTTCCTCATTTACATTAATGGAAATAATTATAAAAAAATTCAGTTTCGCCTTTCCAGATCAATTCACAGTGAGAATATTAATATTATGTATGTAAAAAAGAGAGCACGAGCGTCAAGGCTGCATCAATCAGATAACAAATATTTCAATATCCTTTCAGACATCCCGTAACGAAAGAAAGCCTTCGCTTTTGAATCGCGCGCGTACGTCAAAGACGATGATGACGTTACGGGTTCGACTGATTCAAACGGTGCGAGTTGGCTCAAACCGTATTTTGGCGGTTACGGGTCGACTCGTAACCCGTCCTTTTTGGGGACGGGTTGACCATACGGGTCAAAACTACTCATTTGCCGATCTCTAATTCGAAGCTTCGTTCTTTTAATTAACATAGTATTTTTGTTTACAAGATAATTTTTTATTGATTATTTTTAAATTTATACTTCAGAAATACGCTCGGATCTTTTCTCAATCATGGAAGGGCGAGAGTAGGAATGCAGAGATGCTGCGAGGAGATGTTCGGTCCACGGAAGGAGCACAGAATACGATGAGTACAAGTTTAATCAAGTATCTTTATAATTCCTATTTATGTATGATCTATAATGTGCATGTTTCTCATTCGTTAATGTTCTTTGATGTTAGCCGATTTACTTTCAATTTATTTTTATTTGGAAGTTTTTAAACAGTGCCTCAGTTTCAACGGCACTACTATGCTACATTCCTTAACGCACGGAGTACTACATAATTTGTTATTCATCCTAAATGTTTCGAGTAATTATCAGTGTTCTCCGTAAATACTGATGCAATCGATGTAAATACATTCTGGGAGAAAAAAACCGGAGCAACTGTTTAAGAGACCAATACTTAATTAAATGTATCGCAAATGGTTATTAAAATTGCTTCCTAAACTTAAAAAGAAATACACATCAAACAATTAAGGTAGAAGCGTTCCTTATTTATTTGTATAATGGCTTGCCTTTCTATCACAATGAAAGCCAACACTTTTCCATAAGATATTCATAAACTGCTAGTCATTGTAAAGGCTTTATTTTATATTTTGAAACTAAATTACCATGTATGCAAGGCCAATGGAAATAGAAGGTGCATTTAATTTTGATTCCTTTTATCGGTCGATTGATTTTTCATTCCGTTAAATGTTTTTAGAAATATTTAGTAACTATCGAAAATATTCTATATTTAACGATTAGAAAGAGTTTCGTTACCTTGCTGAACAACGCTATTGTAAACATCCTGTTACTAGATTTAGTTCGTAAATATATGCATTTCATGCGGTTTCAATGACTGCGAGGCCGGACAACCGCGATATTGATAACCATCATCATTAAAATTACCGACCTTTAGTTATTTGCAGATGAAGGATTTCATCTACACTAACAATCATTCATTTTTATGATCGAATTTTATTTTGTCTTTGTAAGTAGAGTTATATAAGATACTCGTTTTTACTTTCTCCATATACGAAGTATAGAGAAAGTATTGTTTTCATGAAAAAAATCGACTTCGAGATTTCAACGGAAATACATGTTTTGGGGTCCCTAGAACACGTTTTGACCATTTTCGGAATGATGTCTGTGTGTATGTGTGTGTGTGTGTGTGTGACAGTGGGCGCTCTAACGTGAAAACTATTAGTTGTATCAATACCAAACTTCATATTTAGTACTGTGGTGTGTGCTGTCAGAGTTGATTAGTTTTTGGAGTAAATCGATCAACCGGAAGTCGAGCTTTATTCATTAAAGCTCATTTCCGGTTTTCAAAATATCTCCATAAATATGATATATAGGTATATTGTATACCTTATAAAGTTTTAGGTAATGTAACTTACTATAACTTTTGTATTTAACATATTTTTGTATCATCGGTTGATTAGGAGTTATTCGTGAAATACCGATAAACCAGAAGTAGCAGTTTTGTACTTTGTGGGCGCTCTAACTTAAAAACTATTCATTATATCAACACCAAATTTCACATATAGTAGTTTGGTTAGTTTTTTTAGAGTTGATTAGTTTTTGGAAGGAATCGGTTAAGCGGAAGTTGAGCTTCATTCTTCAAAGCTCATTTCCGGTTTTCAAAATAGCTCCATAAATATGATATTTAGGTATATACTATTATTAATAAATGTTTTAGAAAATGTAATTAAATATAACTTTTGTATGAAACATATTTTTGTATCATTGATTTTTTAGGAGTTATTCATGAAATACTGATAAACTGGAAGTTGCTGATTATATACTTTGCGGGCGCTTTGGGCTCTATGGGCGAAAGGCCAAATTCATCGTTTTTCATCGAGCATGTCCCGAAAAACATTATTTATAAAGTTTGTGACGTCAAAGATAATAATATATAAATTAATCACTCATCTTCCAAGTTTAGATGGAATATAGAGTTCGAAATTACTGTCGTAGATAAATATTTACATCTTATGTATGGAGAAAGTCATGTGCTGGCCACATCAGATTTTTTCCAAAGCTTTCGAAACACTTGGTAAATGCTAACGTTCAAATCATTGTTTTCGAGCAAGATAATGCATGTTAAGAAATACTTCATCAATAAATTTCTATTCTCAGAGTCTTATTGGTCTTAATGCAAATGTTCCGCCTTCGAGATTCTTGCTTTGGTTGGCTCCTTAACTTTTTTTCGCGAAATGACAGAAAAACAAATCAATTATAAGGGATTCATACATTATGAGAATCTGGGTAAGTTATATATTGATGTATATTTTCATCATTATCTTCCACTGGATAATCTTCTATCTCTAAGTTGTTTCGCTAATACGCGCTTAGCATGTATTTAGTATGATTTTAAATAATGATCTTCCTAAATTTGGGTCAATACATGTATCATTATTGAGAGTATTCAGTAAAGATTCGAACTTATGAAATTTCAGATGAGGTAGTAGAAATATAATAGTGAAGCATGGGGATTCTCTAATTTAAGACGCACCCTGAATTTCCTTTTTGTGTACATTAATATCATGTTATATGTTATGCGTTATAACAAACTGTTGCGCTTTGCGGAGTCTCCTCTTATGCGATACATAAATAAAGTACCGGAAAATGCATGTCTTGACTAAGTTTCGTTTTTGGTGAATCATACAGATATTATCTTTCTAGAAGGACGGCGTCGGGGACGGAGTTGTGTTGCTGTGGCGGGGGACAGCATCGGGACAAATTTTAGATTAATAAGAATAAAATAAAAACTTCCTTGTGAAATAAAATCCGTGACTTTTGAAGTGAACTGAAGTTTCTCCGTGCAATGCAAATTCAAATCATATATTTACATTCTCAACTATTTAATGAACTATCAATTGAGCAATTAAGTGAATCTTTATCTATGTATACTATTTGAAGCTTTTCCAACTTTTAATTTTCAATGTGACAAATGGTGATGCAAGGTAAAAAATTATTTTTTAAAAGTTATGTTTTGTGTTAAACGTTATCTTTTTTGTGTTTATTCAATCTTTAGAGATTAAATTTCTTAATTGATCTATGGACATCTTTATATAATACGTAACATGAATAAAAAGTGAAATATTATCTTTATTTTCCGAACCAAAATATATTTTCAATCATGTATAGTTTAAAAATTGTAAGGCCAAAACTTGTATAGTTTCTCATTACTTGAAATGTATAAAATACGAATATAAAAATAACGTAAAATAACCCTGAACCAAATTAACTATTGCAGAATGTATAGATTTCTAAGGAAGTGTAAGGCAGGGTCATGTTTTATCTATATATTTTGTAACGTTTCATTGTATTGCTGATACTTTTCTTAGGAATAAATCTCATGGGGAAGGGGAGGACGGAGGAGGTTGATTAAGAGAGGGATTGAAAGGAATTATGGGTATGTGAGGGGAAGAGGGAAAGGGGAGGGTAACAAAAAAATGGGGTGGGAAGTAAGAGGGTGGGAACGGAGAGGGTGAGAAGGGAGAGAGTGGGAATGGAGATGGTGGGAAGGGATAGAGTGGGATGGGTGAGGGTTGGAAGGGTGCGGTTGGGAAGGTAGAGGATAGGAAGTGATAGGGTGATAAGGGAGAGGTTGGGAAAGAAGAGGGTGGGAATGGAGTAGTTGGGAAGGGAGAGGGTGGTGTAATCTAACCCTATCGTCTGCTTTTATTTAATCTGTTCAATTGCGATCCATTTAAAAAATATGCTCGGGCCATCGGAGTCCCAAGCAATCTGTTGGTTGCTAGTTGCATTATCCCTCAATTCTTGTCAAAATGAATATGCTAGGATTAAACGATAATAAAGACGAACGTCCAAATCGTAACCAAAAAATCGGAAGAATTAGATCTCTCAGCGACGGCAGAGCTAGCAGTAGTGATGCTTTTGAATTTTTAAGTGAAATCATAAATCTTAAAGATCGAAACAGCCAAGGTAGCGAGCCGATGACCCGATCGTCTCGGCGTACCGAGGTCCCTCGTGTCGGGATTGTTGGCATTTGTAAAGAAGCCTATAAACAAGTAAACAACTCTGTCAATTCTTTTAGCAAGGACGATCTCCCTGCCGTAGAACGCGGGTCGGCTGCTAAAGACAATGCGAGCGGAACTAGCTCTAAAGAGTACCCGAAAGAGTTATTCATATCAATCGATAATAACGGGAAAAATAAAAAGGGCCAAAAGAACCCGAAGTCAAATCCCTCTCAGGGAAGTAACCCTTCCGCTAAATCAAATTCAGTTTCGGTTAAATCTAATTTAAACGTCGGAAATTATTCCAATGGGGTCAGGGCGCGGGAGTTGTTTGGTGGCGACCGGAGGTCACCGGGAGGCGAGCCCGGTACCGCTGCGGCCTCCCCCCCACCAGTTACAAAAGCGCGGAGGCGCGGAAGTCGGGCGGAAATAGCCGTCCGCCCCCGCCACCCCCCAAGGTGACCGACTGCCCGAATAAGGCCATTGCCAAATTAATCAATCCACCCCCCAACCCTATACCTCAGAGAGGAGGGGGACGTAACGAAAATGATAAAAAGGCAGAAACGAGAAAAAGCAATTCCAGGCCCAGTGAAGGAGATCGGCGCCCGATGGGGTTGGACGGGGCCGGCGAAAAATCTAATGAAAGTAATAATAATGACTGGACCACAGTATTGGGGGGGAAGCGTAAGCGAAAGGCAGGGACTTCGCCGCCCACATCTCCGATCGCTACGAGAAATTCATTTGCACCCTTGTCCCCACCAAGTCTGACAAGACCTAGATTAGACATCAACTCAACAGCCGAAAACGTTCCAAATTTTTTCATCATAGATTTACCTATTAATGTTTTAACCTCAGACATTGAAGAATCGCTAGCAGATCAGAAAATTGTTTTTAGCATAGTGACGCAACTTAAAACAACCAGACCCACTAAAAAAGATATTTTAAATAACTTAAAGGCCGTCCCTCTCAGGCCGCTCCCCTTGCTTTTAATCAAAATCGACGACATGGAAAATTTTGAAATCTTTTGAATTATAAGAGCTGTATGCTGGTTTAAAGTCAAAATAAAGAAATTCAAACCTCCAAACGGGCCGCCGCAATGTCACAGATGCCAACAGTTTGGACATGTCGACAAGGCGTGCAATGTGCTGGCCAAATGCGTCAAATGCAGATCAAATTATTTCGCAAGAGAATGTAAAAATATCTTCCAAAGAGCCGGCCATATGTGCCAATTGCCACGGAGAACATCCGACTAGCTACCGTGGCTGCCCGGTTTACCAATCTCTTAAAAATAAAATGAAGTTAATTAAAGAAAAATCACGCTAAAAAATTCAAGTACCGAGAGAAGCAAATTTCAAATCACAGCCGGAAATTTTCCGCCGGTCCCGACGGTAGCGCCACAGAAAAGCTCTTCTTATGCAGCGGCGGCCGCCGGAACTAATTCTTCCGATCCGATTACGAGAGAAATTGAGAGAATGCGAGAAAGTCTGCCAAATTGCCCCGGGAATAGCCCATGAAACCTACCTTAAAGAATTTTAACGAATCGTAATTAAGGGAATAACTGGAGGAGCAATATTGAAAATTAGAGTATGCAACTACTCTTATTGCTCGCGGACGAAAGCACTTATAAGGCGAAATTCTTTGGGCACGCTAGAGAAACCACAAATGCATTCTTAAATGATGAGTGAAACCACGTTAAATGTACTAGATTGGAATGCCAATGGGATCCGCGGAAAACGAGTCGAATTTCTTAATTAGAAAAGCAATTCACGTAGTGCTCATGTGTGAAACCTGTCTATCCGCTGAAATAGATTTAATAATTCCAAATTACAACGTTTACAGAGGCGATGAAAAGACAGCTTGCCGCGGCACAGCAGTTTTGATACACAAAAATTTTATTTCCTCCCCGATAAAACTTCCTAAGTTTAAAAATATTAAAGCAGTCGCTGCCAAAATTACATTCGGAACGATAATAATTAATTTCATCGCGGTCTATAAACCACCACAAGACAGACTGTTGATTTAAGATTTAAAAAAGCTAAGGAACAAATTTAGTAACACGTTCACTTTAATTGGTGGCGATATGAATGCAAAAAACTTTAATTGGGGATGCAGAAAAGATAATCCTGCTGGAAGAACATTGTATAATTTTATTAATGACTCTGGTTTTACCCTACATGTCTCTGACGATCCCACACATTTTAGCGCGAGAGCCCGAGTTGGTGATATCTTAGATGTTTTTATTTCTACTTTTAGCACCTATGACCTTCAGGTCAAAGTAATTAATGATCTGGCGTCCGATCACTCTCCTGTTATTTTAACTCTTGACACAAATCTCAGATTTGGAAGTGATGAAGGCTTTAGAATTTTAAATGTTGAAAAAATTCAAACCCAATAAGAGACTTATTTGACGGTTTTAAATTAAATAATATTAATGATTTTAAAGATATCGACGTGGAAATAGAACGTTTTACTAATATCATCAACTCGGCTTATTTTAAAATTTCGAAGGCTGGAAAAAAACTTCCCCCAGGTAATATTAGAATCCCACCCTATTTAATTAATTTAATTAAAGAAAGGAACATAGCCAGAAAGGCATTCCAGAAAATAAAAATCGAATCAGCTGGGAGAAATTTAGAGAACTCAGAAAGTCAGTTCAGTCTGAAATTAAGAATATAAAAAATAAGAGAATCGAAAATTACCTCGACGAAGAAATTGAAGACGATCCGCATAACAAGGACCTGTGGAAGAAGACGAATAAGCTCCTCGGCAGGAAGGCGAACACAACAGCAAGCTTAAAGGTCAATGACAGTCTCCAATGAATTGGAAATCGCCGACATTTTCGCAAAGCATCTGGTAAGTCAATACAAGCCGTTTCCCGATGAATGTCCTTCACTTTCTCTAAAAGTGAAAGAAGAGGTTAGCAGTTTGGAGACATAACTCTTCTGCAAGGGTACGGAAGAGGGTTTGTCAATTTTTGGAGAATGTTTAACTCGCCGGCACTCGACACCCTAAATTTTGGAATTTTCTATCCGGGTATGACTGAAACAGGTAAAATACGAAAGTTATACTGTGCTAATTTCAAATGCCCTTCACCTCTCGTGGAGGGAAATTTTGATGGTGATCTTCTTTTTTCATAAATTTGTTCGTATTATTTATTAATTATTAATTTACGTACATTTATAAAGTCATTTCGGGTCCAAAAATGCTATATATTATTAGGAAAGTTATTTTATTTTTATTAAGTTGAGCCATACTGGTGGATAAAGTTCATTATGAGCCAGGTGCCACGAAAAATAGTATCCCCTGGGAGCGAAATGATGACTGACTGACAAGTTGCGTTAATTGCAAAACGGCTTGGGGGTTTTCATTTTGTTATAAAATCAAAGAGATCTGCCAAATTTGGTCAAAATCGGTTACCTCACGGGACATCACCTTGTCGAACTGGCATGGAATGACCCATTTGTAATTTCATTGTGGGTGGGTACCTTTTCCGGGTATTATATTTCGATCAGAAAGAATGTGGCAAAACGCACCAGCATTTTCGTTCTTCGCAGCCATCCCTGCTACTCCTCACGGCTGCGAAATGGCACTTAAACAGTATTTGTGGCAAAAGATGAAGAGTAATTGCACGGAAAACGTAATGCGAACGGCCTGAAAAGGCGTTTAGTTAGGATAATGCGATACTCATGATTTGGATCGACGCACGGTTTTGAGGAGGAGGAATGGGAGTACGGGAGAAAGAAAGGATGCCCATTCAAGTGAACTAGCTAATTATTTCAGTTGCGATCCTTTCATTTGCTGGTGCCACACATCTTCTCAAACAGGAAAATGAAAAATGGTCGGGATGCAATGATACGTTTTTCTCATTCACTTTTTACGTTTCTGTTTTTAATTGGCCCGTTCATTTAGTTTCTATTTTTGGAAGGGAGCTCATAATTATTCAATAAAGGAGTGTATTTAATTTGTAAATAGGAAAATACATTAAATAGACTTTTTGAACTAAAAGTGGGTTTGTAAATATTAGGGTGATTGTACTTTATCGTGGAGCAGCACTCACAAAAGCTCCTGTTTACATAAATAGAATGGAATGGTAGTAGTTCGTTGGTTAGAAACTGGAAGAGATGACCCACTTATGTCACTATTTTTCACATCTTGTTCAACCTTGAATTAACTCTATTAAGGCTAGGTGTTGGGCCCAAATTTGTATCTCTTCCACTTAACCTCAGATGCTAAAAATTTAATTAATTTAATGGAAGAAGGCAGCAACAACACATGAAATTTGAGCATTTTGCAACGAAAATCTAAATCATCCTACAGTGAGAAAAATGTTTATTTTTTATTCATTTTAACGAGAATTTATCAAAAAAAGCAAAAAATCGAATAATTTTAGCAAAATTTCATTTTTTTTCTCTTTCTCTTTTTTCCTTAAATTTCCTCATTCTATCGAGATATGATCGGCAAAAACCAACAATAACGAATGATTTTAGCGAATATTCATTTTTCTGATTAAGTTACCTAATTTAATCGAGATATGATCGAAAAAAGTAACAAAAACTAATATTTTTAGCGAAATTTCAATTTCTTTCCCCTTTTTTTCTCTTAATTGTCCTCATTTTATCGAGATATTATCGAAAAAGAAACGAAAACGAATAATTTTAGCGAAATTTCAATTTCTTTCCTCTTTTTTCTCCTTAAATATCCTCATTATATCGAGATATTATCGAAAAAAGCAATAAAAACTAATAACATCAGGGAAATTTGATTATAATCCTTTTTTTCCTTAATTTTCCTAATTTTTTCGAGATATTATCGAAGAAAGCAAAAAAAAACAAATAATTTTAGCGAAATTCTAATTGTTTTCCAACTTTTTAAAAATTTTCCTCATTTTATCGAGATGAGATCGAAAAAAAGCAACAAAAACAAATAATTATATCGAATTTTCAATTTTTTCCTCTTTTTTTTTCCTCAATTTTCCTTATTTTACCGAGATATTTTCGAAAAAAGCAACAAAAACGAATAATTTTATCGAAATTTATATTTTTATCCTTAATATTCCTCATTTTGTTTTGATATGATCGAACAAAAGCAACAAAAACGAATTATTTTAGCAAAATTACAATATTTTTCCTGCTTTATTTCCTTAATTTTCCTCATTTTATCGAGATATTATCGAAAAAAGAAACAAAAACAAATAATTTTGGCGAAATTTCTATTTTCTTTCCTCTTTTCTTCCCTTAATTGTCCTCGTTTTATCGAGTAATTATCGAAAAAAGGAAGCTTAAACCAATAATTCTAGCGAAATTTTAATTTTTTCCCTTGATTTTCCTTTTTTATCGAGATATAAGCGATAAAAGCAACACAAACGAGAAATTTTATCGAAATTTAAATTTTTTTCTCTTTTTTTCCTTAATTTTCCGCTGATTATGGAGATATGACCGAAAAAAAAACAAAAACGAATAATTTTAGGGGAATTTCATTTTGTTACCTCTTTTTTTCCTTAATATTCCTCATTTTATCGAGATATTATTGAAAAAACGAACAAAAACGAATAATTTTAGCGAAATTTCAATTTTTTTCCTTAATATTCTTCATAGTATTGAGATATGATCGAACAAAAACAACAAAAACGAATAATTTTAGCGAAATTTCAATTTTTTCCTCTTCTTTTTCTTAATTTTCTTCGTTTTATCGAGATATTATCGAAAATTACAACAAATACGAATAATTTTAGCGAACTTTTAATTATTTCCTCTTTTTTTTCTTTACTTTTCCTCATTTTATCGAGATATTATCGAAAAATGCATTAAAAACGAAATTGTTTTAAGAAATTTCAATTTTTATCAACTTTTTCTCCTTAATATTCTTCATTTTTTCAAGATATTATCGAGGAAAGCAAAAAAAGTAATAATTTTAGCGAAAGTTTAATTTTTTCCTTTTTCTCCTTAATATTCTTCATTTTTTCAAGATATTATCGAGGAAAGCAAAAAAAACTAATGATTTTAGCGAAAGTTTAATTTTTATCCTCTTTTTTACCTTAATTTTCCTCATTTTATCGAAAAATGACCGAAAAATGCAACAAAATCGAATAATTTTAGCGAAATTTCAATTTTTTTCCACTCATTTTTCTTTAATTTTCCTCTGTATACGGAGATATGACCGAAAAAAAACAAAAACGAATAATTTTGGGGGAATTTCAATTTTATTTCCTCTTTTTTTCCTTAGTTTTCCTCAAATTATCGAGAATTTGTCGAAAAAAGCAACTAAAACGAAAAATTCTAGCAAAATTTCATTTATTTTCCTGTTTTATTTTCATAAATTTTCCTCCTTCTATCGAGATATTATCGAAAAAAGCAACAAGAACGAATAATTTTTGCGAAATTTAAATTCTTTCCTCTTTTTTTCTTTATTTTTCCTCTTTTCACATAGATATTATCGGAAAAAGCAACTAGAACGAATAATTTTAACGAAATTTAAATTTTTCCTTACTCTTTTTTTTCCTTAATTTTCCTCATTTTATCGAGATATTATCGAAAAAAGGAAACTTAAACGAATAATTCTAGCGAAATTTTAATTATTTTCCTTTTTTATCGAGATATGACCGATAAAAGCAACAAAAACGAGAAATTTTAGTGAAATTTCAATTTTTTTCCTCTCTTTCCCTTAATTTTCCTCATTTATCGAGATATTTTCGAAAAAAGCACAATAAAACGAATAATTTTAGCAAAATTTCCATTTTTTCCTCTTTTTTTAATTTTCCTCATTTTATCGAGATAAGATCGAAAAAAAGCAACAAAAACGAATAATTATATCGGAATTTCAACTTTCTCCCCTTTTTTTCTAAATTTTCCTAATTTTATTGAGATAATATTTAAATAACAAACAAAAACGAATAATTTTAGCGAAATTTCAATTTTCTTCCCTTTTTTTTCCTTAATTTTCCTCATTATATCGAGATATTATCGAAAAAAGCAACAAGAAAGAATAATTTTTGCGAAATTACAATTTTTTCTTCTTTTTTTCTTTAATTTTCCTCTTTTCACCGAGATATTTTCGAAAAAAGCAACAAAATCGAATAATTTTAGTGAAATTTCAACTTTTTTCCTCTTTTTCCATTAATATTCCTCATTTTATGGAGAATATATTTAAAAAACAAATTTAAACCAATAATTCTAGCGAAATTTTAATTATTTCCCTTGATTTTCCTTTTTTATCGAGATATGACCGATAAAAGCAACAAAAACGAGAAATTGTAGTGAAATTTCAATTTTTTTCCTCTTTTTCCCTTAATTTTCCTCATTTTATCGAGAATGTATTTAAAATAACAAACAAAAACGAATAATTTTTGGGGAATTTCAATTTTATTTCCTCTTTTTTTCTATAATTTTCCTCATTTTATCGAGAATTTATCGAAAAAAGCCACTTAAACGTATAATTCTAGCAAAATTTCATTTTTTTACTTGTTTTTTTTTCCTAAATTTTCCTCCTTCTATCGAGATATTATCGAAAAATGCAACAAGAACGAATAATTTTTGCAAAATTACAATTTTTTCATACTTCTTTCTCTTTAATTTTCCTTTTTTCACATAGATATTATCAAAAAAGCAACTAAAACGAATAATTTTAGCGAAATTTAAATTTCTTTCCCCTTTTTTTTCCTTAATTTTCCTCATTTTATCGAGATATTATCGAAAAAAGGAAACTTAAACGAATAATTCTAGCGAAATTTTAATTATTTCCCTTGATTTTCCTTTTTTATCGAGATATGACCGATAAAAGCAACAAAAACAAGAAATATTTGTGAAATTTCAATTTTTTTCCTCTTTTTCCCTTAATTTTCCTAATTTTATCGAGATATTTTCGAAAAAAGCAACAAAAACGAATAATGTTTGCGAAATTTCAATATTTTTCTTAATTTTCTTCGTTTTATCGAGATATTATCGAAAAATACAACAAATACGAATAATTTTAGCGAAATTTTAATTTTTCCTCTTTTTTTTCCTAAATTTTCCTCATTTCATCGAGATATTATCGAAAAATTCATTAAAACGAAATTGATTTGAGAAATTTCAATTTTTTTCAATTTTTTCTCCTTAATAATCTTCATTTTTTCAAGATATTATCGAAGAAAGGAAAAAAAACTAATCATTTTAGCGAAAGTTTAATTTTTATCCCCTTTATTACCTTAAGTTTCCTCATTTTATCGAAAAATGACCGAAAAAAGCAAAAAAATCGAATAATTTTAGGGAAATTTCAATTTTTTTCCACTTTTTTCCTTAATTTTCCCCTGTTTATGGAGATATCACCGAAAAAAAAAACAAACACGAATAATTTTGGGGGAATTTCAATTTTATTTCCTCTTTTTTTCCTTAGTTTTCCTCATATTATCGAGAATTTATCGAAAAAAGCAACTAAAACGAATAATTCATGAAAAATTTCATTTATTTTCCTGTTTTTTTTTTCATAAATTTTCCTCCTTTTATCGAGATATAATCGAAAAAAGTAAAAGAAACGAATAACTTTAGCGAAATTTGAATTTTTTTCCTCTTTTTTTCCTTAATTTTCCACATTTTTTCGAGATATTATCGAAAAAAGCAACAAAAACGAATTATTTTAGCGAAATTTCAATATTTTTCTCTATTTTCTACGTTTTATCGAGATATTATCGAAAAAAACAACAAATACGAATAATTTTAGCGAAATTTTAATTTTTCCTCTTTTTTTTCCTAAATTTTCCTCATTTTACCGAGATATTATCGAAAAATTCATGAAAAACGAAATTGTTTTTAAGAAATTTCAATTTTTTTAAACTTTTTCTCCTTAATAATCTTCATTTTTTCAAGATATTATCGAAGAAAGCAAAAAAAAACTAATAATTATAGCAAAAGTTTAATTGTTATCCTCTTTTTTACCTTAATTTTCCTCATTTTATCGAAAAATGACCGAAACAAACTACTACAACAAAAACTAATATTTATAGCGAAATTTCAAATTGTTTCTCCTTTTTTTCTCTTAATTGTCCTCATTTTATCGAGATATTATCGAAAAAAGTAACAAAATCGAATAATTTTAGCGAAATTTCAATTTTTTTCCACTCACTTTTCTTTAATTTTCCTCTGTTTACGGAGATATGACCGAAAAAAATAAAAAACGAATAATTTTGGGGGAATTTAAATTTTATTTCCTCTTTTTTTCATTAGTTTTCCTCAAATTATCGAGAATTTGTCGAAAAAAGCAACTAAAACGAAAAATTCTAGCAAAATTTCATTTATTTTCCTGTTTTTTTTTTCATAAATTTTCCTCCTTTTATCGAGATATAATCGAGAAAAGTAAAAAAAACGAGTAACTTTAGCGAAATTTGAATTTTTTTCCATTAATTTTTCTTATTTTATCGAGATAATGTTTAAAAAAAAACAAAATCGAATCATTTTAGCTAAACTTCAATTTTTTTCCTCTGTTTTTCCCTTAATTTTACTCATTTTATCGAGATATTATCGAAGAAAGCACAATAAAACGAATAATTTTAGCAAAATTTCAATTTTTTCCTCTTTTTTTAAATATTCCTCATTTTATCGAGATAAGATCGAAAAAAAGCAGCAAAAACGAATAATTATATCGGAATTTCAATTTTCTCCCCTTTTTTTCTAAATTTTCCTTATTTTAATGAGATAATATTTAAATAACAAACAAGAACGAATAATTTTAGCGAAATTTCAATTTTTTCCCTTTTTTTCCTTAATTTTCCTCATTATATTGAGATATTATCGAAAAAAGCTACAATAACGAATAATTTTAGCGAAATTTCAATTTTTTCCTCTTTTATTTTCCTTAATTTTCATTATTTTAACGAGATATTTTCGAAAAAAGGCAAAAAAACGAATAATTTTAGCGAAATTTCAATTTTTTCCTCTTTTTTTAATTTTCTTCGTTTTATCGAGATATTATCGAACAAAGCAACGTATACGAATAATTTTAGCGAAAGTTTAATTTTTCCTCTTTTTCTCCTTAATTTTCCTAATTTTATCGAAGAATGCATTACAAAAAGAAATTGTTTTTAAGAAATTTCAAATTTTTTCAACTTTTTCTCCTTAATTTACCTCTGTTTATGGAGATATGACCGAAAAAAAAAACAAAGACGAATAATTTTAGCGGAATTTCAAATTTATTTCCCCTTTTTCTCCTTAAGTTTCCTCTTTTTATCGAGAATTTATCGAAAAAAGAGACAAGAACGAATAACTTCAGGGAACTTCTAATTTTTTCTTCTTTTTTTAAATTTTCCTCATTTTATCGAGATAAGGTCGAAAAAAGCAACAAAAACAAATAACTATATCGAAATTTCAATTTTTTCCCCTTTTTTTTCCTTTATTTTCCTTATTTGACCGAGATATTTTCGAAAAAAGGCAAAAAAACGAATAATTTTAGCGAAATTTCATTTATTTTCCTGTTTTTTTTTCATAAATTTTCCTCCTTTTATCGAGATATAATCGAGAAAAGTAAAAAAAACGAGTAACTTTAGCGAAATTTGAATTTTTTTCCCTTAATTTTCCTCATTTTATCGAGAATGTATTTAAAAAACAAACAAAAACGAATAATTTTTTGGGGAATTTCAATTTCATTTCCTCTTATTTTCCCTTAATTTTCCTTATTTTATTGAGAAAATGTTTAAAAAACAAACAAAAACGAATCATTCTAGCTAAATTTCAATTTTTTTCCTCTTTTTCTTCCTTAACTTTACTCATTTTATCGAGATATTATCGAAGAAAGCGCAATATATTGAATAATTTTAGCAAAATTTCAATTTTTTCCTCTTTTTTTTAATTTTCCTCATTTTATCGAGATAAGATCGCAAAACAGCAACAAAAACGAATAATTATATCGATATTTCCATTTTCTCCCCTTTTTTTCAAAATTTTCCTTATTTTATTGAGATAATATTAAAAAAAAACAAAAACGAATAATTTAAGCGAAATTTCAATTTTTTTCCCTTTTTTTTCCTTAATTTTCCTCATTATATCGAGAAATGACCGAAAAAAGCAACAAAAACGTATAATTTTAGCGAAATTTCAATTTTTTTCCAATCCTTTTTCTTTAATTTTCTTCTGTTTATGGAGATATGACCGAAAAAAAAACAAAAACGAATAATTCTGGATGAATTTCAATTTTATTTCCTCTTTTTTTCCTCAGTTTTCCTCAAATTATCGAGGATTTGTCGAAAAAAGCAACAAAAACGAAAAATTCTAGCAACATTTCATTTATATTCCTTTTTTTTCATAACTTTTCCTCCTTTTATCGAGATATAATCGAAAAAAGTAAAAAAACGAGTAACATTAGCGATATTTGAATTTTTTTCCTCATTTTTTCCCTTAATTTTCCTTATTTTATCAAGATAATGTTTAAAAAACAAACAAAAACGAATCATTTTAGCTAAATTTCAACTTTTTCCCTCTTTTTTTTTAATTTTCCTCATTTTATCGAGATAAGATCGAGAAAAAAGCAAAAAAAACGAATAATTATATTGGAATTTCAATTTTCTCCCTTTTTTTTTCTAAATTTTCCTTATTTTATTGAGATAATATTTAAATATCAAACAAAAACGAATAATTTGAGCGAAATTTCAATTTTTTTCCCTTTTTTTTCCTTAATTTTCCTCATTATATCGAGATATTATCGAAAAAAGCAACAAAAACGAATAATTTTAGCGAAAATTGAATTTTTTCATCTTTTTTTTTCCTTAATTTTCCTTATTTTACCGAGATATTTTCGAAAAAAGGCAACAAAAACGAATAATCTTAGTGAAATTTCAATTTTTTCCTCCTTTTTTTAATTTCCTTCGTTTTATCGAGATATTATCGAAAAAGCAACAAATACGAATAATTTTAGCGAAATTTTACTTTTTTCCTCTTTTTTTTCCCTTAATTTTCTTCATTTTATCGAGATATTATCGAAGAATGCATCAAAAACGAAATTGTTTTCTCCTTAATTTACCTCTGTTTATGGGGATATGACCGAAAAAAAAAACAAAATGAATAATTTTAGGGGAATTTCAAATTTATTTCCTCTTTTTCTCCTTAGTTTTCATCATATTATCGAGAATTTATCGAAAAAAGCAACTACAACGAATAATTCATGCAAAATTTCATTTATTTTCCTGTTTTTTTTTCATAATTTTTCCGACTTTTATCGAGATATAATCGAAAAAAGTAAAAGAAACGAATAACATAAGCGAAATTTGAATTTTTTTCCTCTTTTTATCGAGATAATGTTTAGAAAACAAACAAAAACGAACAGTTTAAGCAACATTTCAATTTTTTTCCTTAATTTTCCTAATTTTACGGAGATATTATCGAAAAAAAGCAACAAAATCGAATAATTTTAGTGAAATTTCAATTTTTTTCGCTTTTTCCATTAATTTTCCTCATTTTATCGAGAATATATTTAAATTACAAACAAAAACGAATAGTTTTAGGGGAATTTTAATTTTATTTCCTCTTTTTTTCCATAATTTTCCTCATTTTATCGAGAATTTATCGAAAAAAGCCACTTAAACGAATAATTCTAGCAAAATTTCATTTCTTTACTTGTTTTTTTTTCCTTAATTTTTCTCCTTCTATCGAGATATTATCGAAAAAGCAACAAGAACGAATAATTTTTGCGAAATTAAAATTTTTTCCTCTTTTTTTTCTTTAATTTTCCTCTTTTCAGCGAGATATTATCGAAAAAATTAACTAATACGAATACTTTTAGCGAAATTTAAATTTCTTTCCTCTTTTTTTTTCTTAATTTTCCTCATTTTATCGAGATATTATTGAAAAAAGAAACAAAAACAAATAATTTTAGCGAAATTTTTATTTCTTACCTCTTTTTTCTCCTTAATTTTCCTCATTTTATCGAGTTATCTCCGAAAAAAGCAACAAAAACGAATAATTTTAGCGAAATTTTAATTTTTATCCTCTTTTCTCTCCTTAATTTTCCTCATTTTATCGAGTTATTTTCGAAAAAAGCAACAAAAACGAATAATTTTAGCGAAATTTAAATTTTTCCTCTTTTTTTTCCTAAATAATCCTCATTTTATCGAGTTATTATCGAAAAATTCATTAGAAACGAAATTGATTTAAGAAATTTCAACTTTTTCTCCTTAATAATCTTCATTTTTTCAAGATATTATCGAAGAAAACAAAAAATAAACTAATAATTTTAGCGAAAAATTAATTTTTATCCTCTTTTTTACCTTAATTTTCCTCATTTTATCCAAAAATGACCGAAAAAAGCAACAAAAACGCATAATTTTAGCGAAATTTCAATTTTTTTCCACTCCTTTTTCTTTAATTTTCCTCTGTTTATGGAGATATGACCGAAAAAAAAAACCAAAACGAATAATTTTGGGGGAATTTCAATTTTATTTCCTCTTTTTTTCCTTAGTTTTCCTCAAATTATCGAGAATTTGTCGAAAAAAGCAACTAAAACGAAAAATTCTAGCAACATTTCATTTATTTTCCTTTTTTTTCATAACTTTTCCTCCTTCTACCGAGATATAATCGAAAAAAGTAAAAAAACGAGCAACTTTAGCGAAATTTGAATTTTGTTCCTCTTTTTTTCCTTAATTTTCCTCATTTTTTCGAGATATTATCAAAGAATGCAAAAAAAACAAATAATTTTTGCGGAAATTTAATTTTTCTCCTCTTTTTTTCCCTTAATTTTCCTTATTTTATCAAGATAATGTTTAAAAAACAAACAAAAACGAATCATTTTAGCTAAATTTCAATTTTTTCCCTCTTTTTTTCCCTTAATTTTACTCATTTTATCGAGATATTATCGAAGAAAGCATATTAAAACGAATAATTTTAGCAAAAATTCAATTTTTTCCTCTTTTTTTTAATTTTCCTCATTTTATCGAGATAAGATCGAAAAAAAGCAACAAAAATTAATAATTAAATTGGAATTTCAATTTTCTCCCCTTTTTTTTCTAAATTTTCCTTATTTTATGGAGATAATATTAAAATATCAAACAAAAACGAATAATTTTTGCGAAATTACAATTTTTTCCTCTTTTTTCTCCATAATTTTCCTCATTTTACGGAGATATTATCGAAAAAAAGCAACAAAATCGAATAATTTTAGTGAAATTTCAATTTTTTTCCGCTTTTTCCATTAATTTTCCTCATTTTATCGAGAATATATTTAAAAAACAAACAAAAACGAATAATTTTAGGGGAATTTTAATTTTATTTCCTCTTTTTTTCCATAATTTTCCTCATTTTATCGAGAATTTTTCGAAAAAAGCCACTTAAACGAATAATTCTAGCAAAATTTCATTTTTTTACTTGTTTTTTTTTTTCCAAAATTTTCCTCTTTCTATCGAGATATTATCGAAAAAGCAACAAGAACGAATAATTTTTGCGAAATTACAATTTTTTCCTCTTTTTTTCCTTAATTTTCCTAATTTTATCGAGATATTATCGAAAAAAGAAACAAAAACGAATAATTTTAGCGAAATTTTTATTTCTTACCTCTTTTATCTCCTTAATTTTCCTCATTTTATCGAGTTATCTCCGAAAAAGGCAACAAAAACGAATAATTTTAGCGAAATTTTAATTTTTATCCTCTTTTTTCTCCTTAATTTTCCTCATTTTATCGAGTTATTTTCGAAAAAAGCAACAAAAACGAATAATTTTAGCGAAATTTTACTTTTTTCTCTTCTTTTTCCTAAATTTTCCTCATTTTATCGAGATATTATCGAAAAATTCATTAAAAACGAAATCAATTTAAGAAATTTCAATTTTTTTGAACTTTTTCTCCTTAATTATCTTCATTTTCTCAAGATATTATCGAAGAAAGCAAAAAATAAACTAATAATTTTAGCGAATGTTTAATTTTTATCCTCTTTTTTACCTTAATTTTCCTCATTTTATCGAAAAATGAACGAAAAAAGCAACAAGTCGAATAACTTTAGCGAAATTTGAGTTTTTTTCCTCTTTTTTTCCTTAATTTTCCTAATTTTTTCGAGATATTACCGATGAATGCAAAAAAAAACATAATTTTTGCGGAATTTTCATTTTTTTCCTCTTTTTTCCCTTAATTTTTTCATATTTTATCGAGAAAATGTTTAAAAACCAAACAAAAACGAATCATTCTAGCTAAATTTAATTTTTTTCCTCTTTTTTTTCCTTAATTTTACTCATTTTACCGCGATATTATCGAAGAAAGTACAATAAATTGAATAATTTTAGCAAAATTTCAATTTTTTCCTCTTTTTTTAATTTTCCTCATTTTATCGAGATAAGATCGAAAAAAGCAACAAAAACGAATAATTAAATTGGAATTTCAATTTTCTCCCCTTTTTTTCTAAATTTTCCTTATTTAATGGAGATAATATTAAAATATCAAACAAAAACGAATAATTTTAGCGAAATTTCAATTTTTTTCCTTTTTTTTTCCTTAATTTTCCTTATTTTACCGAGATATTTTCGAAAAAAGGCAACAAAAACGAATAATTTTAGCGAAATTTCAATTTTTTCTCTTTTTATAAATTTTCTTCGTTTTATCGAGATACTATCGAAGAAAGCAACAAATACGAATAATTTTAGCGAAATTTTACTTTTTCTTTTTTTTCATTAATTTACTTCATTTTATCGAGTTATTATCGAAGAATGCATTAAAAACGATTTTCTTTTTAAGAAATTTCAATTTTTTTCAACTTTTTCTCCTTAATTTACCTCTGTTTATGGAGATATGAAAAAAAAACAAAAACGAATAATTTTGGGGGAATTACAATTTTATTTCCTCTTTTTTTCCCTTAATTTTACTCATTTTATCGAGATATTATCGAAGAAAGCACAATAAAACGAATAATTTTAGCAAAAATTCAATTTTTTCCTCTTTTTTTAAATTTTCCTCATTTTATCGAGATATTATCGAAAAAAGAAACAAAAACGAATAATTCTAGCAAAATTTCATATTTTTACCTGTATTTATTCCTAAATTTTCCTCCTTCTATCGAGATAATATCGAAAAAAAGCAACAAGAACGAATAATTTTTATCGAAATTAAAATTTTTTCCTCATTTTTTTCTTTAATTTTCTTCATTTTATCGAGGTATTATCGAAAAAAGCAAAAAAAAACGAATAATTTTAGCGAAATTTCAATTTTTTCCTTTTTCTCCTTAATATTCTTAATTTTTTCAAGATATTATCGAGGAAAGCAAAAAAAACTAATGATTTTAGCGAAAGTTTAATTTTTATCCTCTTTTTTACCTTAATTTTCCTCATTTTATCCAAAAATGACCGAAAAAAGCAACAAAATCGCATAATTTTAGCGAAATTTCAATTTTTTTCCACTCCTTTTTCTTTAATTTTCCTCTGTTTAAGGAGATATGACCGAAAAAAAAACAAAAACGAATAACTTTGGGGGAATTTCAATTTTATTTCCTCTTTTTTTCCTTAGTTTTCCTCAAATTATCGAGAATTTGTCGAAAAAAGCAACTAAAACGAAGAATTCTAGCAACATTTCATTTATTATCCTTTTTTTTCATAACTTTTCCTCCTTTTACCGAGATATAATCGAAAAAAGTAAAAAACGAGTAACTTTAGCGAAATTTGAATTTTTTTCCTCTTTTTTTCGAGATATTATCGAAGAATGCAAAAAAAACAAATAATTTTTGCGGAATTTTAATTTTTTTCCTCTTTTTTTCCCTTAATTTTCTTATTTTATCGAGATAATGTTTAAAAAACAAACAAAAACGAATCATTTTAGCTAAATTTCAATTTTTTCCTCTGTTTTTCCCTTAATTTTACTCATTTTATCGAGATATTATTGAAGAAAGCACAATAAAACGAATAATGTTAGCAAAATTTCCCTTTTCTCCTCTTTTTTTAAATTTTCCTCATTTTATCGATAGAAGATCGAAAAAAAGCAACAAAAACGAATAATTATATCGGAATTTCAATTTTATCCCCTTTTTTTCTTAATTTTCCTTATTTTATTGAGATAATATTTAAATAACAAACAAAAACGAATACTTTTAGCGAAATTTCAATTTTTTTCCCTTTTTTTTCCTTAATTTTCCTCATTATATCGAGATATTATCGAAAAAAGCAAAAAAAACGAATAATTTTAGCAAAATTTAAATTTCTTTCATCATTTTTTTCTTCGTTTTTTCGAGATATTATCGAAAATTGCATTTAAAATGAAATTGTTTTTAAGAAATTTCAATTTTTTTCAACTTTTTCTCCTAAATACTATTCATTTTTCCAAGATATTATCGAAGAAAGCCAAAAAAACTAATAATTTCTGCGAAAGTTTAATTTTTATCCTCTTTTTTCCCTCAATTTTCCTCATTATATCGAGAAATTATCGAAAAAAGCAACAAAAACGAATAATTTTAGCGAAATTTCAATTTTTTCATCTTTTTTTTCCTTAATTTTCCTTATTTTACCGAGATATTTTCGAAAAAAGCAACAAAATCGAATAATTCTAGCGAAATTTAAATTTTTTTCCCTTTTTTTCCTTAATTTCCCTTATTTTACCGAGATATTTTCGAAAAAAGCAACAAATACGAATAATTTTAGCGAAATATTAATTTTTATCCCCTTTTTTCCCTTAATTTTTCTCATTTTATCGAGAATATATTTTAAAAAACAAACAAAAACGAATAATTTTAGGAGAATATCAATTTTTTTCCTCTTTTTTTCCATAATTTTCCTCATTTTACCAAGAATTTATCAAAAAAAGACACTTAAACGAATAATTCTAGCAATATTTCATATTTTTACCTGTATTTATTCCTAAATTTTCCTCCTTCTATCGAGATAATATCGAAAAAAAGCAACAAGAACGAATAATTTTTATCGAAATTAAAATTTTTTCCTCATTTTTTTCTTGAATTTTCTTCATTTTATCGAGGTATTATCGAAAAAAGCAAAAAAAAACGAATAATTTTAGCGAAATTTCAATTTTTTCCTTTTTCTCCTTAATATTCTTAATTTTTTCAAGATATTATCGAGGAAAGCAGAAAAAACTAATGATTTTAGCGAAAGTTTAATTTTTATCCTCTTTTTTACCTTAATTTTCCTCATTTTATCCAAAAATGACCGAAAAAAGCAACAAAATCGCATAATTTTAGCGAAATTTCAATTTTTTTCCACTCCGTTTTCTTTAATTTTCCTCTGTTTAAGGAGATATGACCGAAAAAAAAACAAAAACGAATAACTTTGGGGGAATTTCAATTTTATTTCCTCTTTTTTTCCTTAGTTTTCCTCAAATTATCGAGAATTTGTCGAAAAAAGCAACTAAAACGAAGAATTCTAGCAACATTTCATTTATTATCCTTTTTTTTCATAACTTTTCCTCCTTTTACCGAGATATAATCGAAAAAAGTAAAAAACGAGTAACTTTAGCGAAATTTGAATTTTTTTCCTCTTTTTTTCGAGATATTATCGAAGAATGCAAAAAAAACAAATAATTTTTGCCGAATTTTAATTTTTTTCCTCTTTTTTTCCCTTAATTTTCTTATTTTATCGAGATAATGTTTAAAAAACAAACAAAAACGAATCATTTTAGCTAAATTTCAATTTTTTCCTCTGTTTTTCCCTTAATTTTACTCATTTTATCGAGATATTATTGAAGAAAGCACAATAAAACGAATAATGTTAGCAAAATTTCCCATTTCTCCTCTTTTTTTAAATTTTCCTCATTTTATCGATAGAAGATCGAAAAAAAGCAACAAAAACGAATAATTATATCGGAATTTCAATTTTATCCCCTTTTTTTCTTAATTTTCCTTATTTTATTGAGATAATATTTAAATAACAAACAAAAACGAATACTTTTAGCGAAATTTCAATTTTTTTCCCTTTTTTTTCCTTAATTTTCCTCATTATATCGAGATATTATCGAAAAAAGCAAAAAAAAACGAATAATTTTAGCAAAATTTAAATTTCTTTCATCATTTTTTTCTTCGTTTTTTCGAGATAATATCGAAAATTGCATTTAAAATGAAATTGTTTTTAAGAACTTTCAATTTTTTTCAACTTTTTCTCCTAAATACTATTCATTTTTCCAAGATATTATCGAAGAAAGCCAAAAAAACTAATAATTTCTGCGAAAGTTTAATTTTTATCCTCTTTTTTCCCTCAATTTTCCTCATTATATCGAGAAATTATCGAAAAAAGCAACAAAAACGAATAATTTTAGCGAAATTTCAATTTTTTCATCTTTTTTTTCCTTAATTTTCCTTATTTTACCGAGATATTTTCGAAAAAAGCAACAAAATCGAATAATTCTAGCGAAATTTAAATTTTTTTCCCTTTTTTTTCCTTAATTTCCCTTATTTTACCGAGATATTTTCGAAAAAAGCAACAAATACGAATAAATTTAGCGAAATATTAATTTTTATCCCCTTTTTTCCCTTAATTTTTCGCATTTTATCGAGAATATATTTAAAAAAACAAACAAAAACGAATAATTTTAGGAGAATATCAATTTTTTTCCTCTTTTTTTCCATAATTTTCCTCATTTTACCAAGAATTTATCAAAAAAAGACACTTAAACGAATAATTCTAGCAATATTTCATATTTTTACCTGTATTTATTCCTAAATTTTCCTCCTTCTATCGAGATAATATCGAAAAAAAGCAACAAGAACGAATAATTTTTATCGAAATTAAAATTTTTTGCTCATTTTTTTCTTTAATTTTCTTCATTTTATCGAGGTATTATCGAAAAAAGCAAAAAAAAAACGAATAATTTTAGCGAAATTTCAATTTTTTCCTTTTTCTCCTTAATATTCTGAATTTTTTCAAGATATTATCGAGGAAAGCAAAAAAAACTAATGATTTTAGCGAAAGTTTAATTTTTATCCTCTTTTTTACCTTAATTTTCCTCATTTTATCCAAAAATGACCGAAAAAAGCAACAAAATCGCATAATTTTAGCGAAATTTCAATTTTTTTCCACTCCTTTTTCTTTAATTTTCCTCTGTTTAAGGAGATATGACCGAAAAAAAAACAAAAACGATTAACTTTGGGGGAATTTCAATTTTATTTCCTCTTTTTTTCCTTAGTTTTCCTCAAATTATCGAGAATTTGTCGAAAAAAGCAACTAAAACGAAGAATTCTAGCAAAATTTCATTTATTTTCCTTTTTTTTTCATAACTTTTCCTCCTTTTACCGAGATATAATCGAAAAAAGTAAAAAACGAGTAACTTTAGCGAAATTTGAATTTTTTTCCTCTTTTTTTCGAGATATTATCGAAGAATGCAAAAAAAACAAATAATTTTTGCGGAATTTTAATTTTTTTCCTCTTTTTTTCCCTTAATTTTTCTTATTTTATCGAGATAATGTTTAAAAAACAAACAAAAACGAATCATTTTAGCTAAATTTCAATTTTTTCCTCTGTTTTTCCCTTAATTTTACTCATTTTATCGAGATATTATTGAAGAAAGCACAATAAAACGAATAATGTTAGCAAAATTTCCCTTTTCTCCTCTTTTTTTAAATTTTCCTCATTTTATCGATAGAAGATCGAAAAAAAGCAACAAAAACGAATAATTATATCGGAATTTCAATTTTATCCCCTTTTTTTCTAAATTTTCCTTATTTTATTGAGATAATATTTAAATAACAAACAAAAACGAATACTTTTAGCGAAATTTCAATTTTTTTCCCTTTTTTTTCCTTAATTTTCCTCATTATATCGAGATATTATCGAAAAAAGCAAAAAAAACGAATAATTTTAGCAAAATTTAAATTTCTTTCATCATTTTTTTCTTCGTTTTTTCGAGATATTATCGAAAATTGCATTTAAAATGAAATTGTTTTTAAGAAATTTCAATTTTTTTCAACTTTTTCTCCTAAATACTATTCATTTTTCCAAGATATTATCGAAGAAAGCCAAAAAAACTAATAATTTCTGCGAAAGTTTAATTTTTATCCTCTTTTTTCCCTCAATTTTCCTCATTATATCGAGAAATTATCGAAAAAAGCAACAAAAACGAATAATTTTAGCGAAATTTCAATTTTTTCATCTTTTTTTTCCTTAATTTTCCTTATTTTACCGAGATATTTTCGAAAAAAGCAACAAAATCGAATAATTCTAGCGAAATTTAAATTTTTTCCCTTTTTTTTCCTTAATTTCCCTTATTTTACCGAGATATTTTCGAAAAAAGCAACAAATACGAATAAATTTAGCGAAATATTAATTTTTATCCCCTTTTTTCCCTTAATTTTTCGCATTTTATCGAGAATATATTTAAAAAAACAAACAAAAACGAATAATTTTAGGAGAATATCAATTTTTTTCCTCTTTTTTTCCATAATTTTCCTCATTTTACCAAGAATTTATCAAAAAAAGACACTTAAACGAATAATTCTAGCAATATTTCATATTTTTACCTGTATTTATTCCTAAATTTTCCTCCTTCTATCGAGATAATATCGAAAAAAAGCAACAAGAACGAATAATTTTTATCGAAATTAAAATTTTTTCCTCATTTTTTTCTTTAATTTTCTTCATTTTATCGAGGTATTATCGAAAAAAGCAAAAAAAAACGAATAATTTTAGCGAAATTTCAATTTTTTCCTTTTTCTCCTTAATATTCTTAATTTTTTCAAGATATTATCGAGGAAAGCAAAAAAAACTAATGATTTTAGCGAAAGTTTAATTTTTATCCTCTTTTTTACCTTAATTTTCCTCATTTTATCCAAAAATGACTGAAAAAAGCAACAAAATCGCATAATTTTAGAGAACTTTCAATTTTTTTCCACTCCTTTTGCTTTAATTTTCCTCTGTTTATGGAGATATGACCGAAAAAAAAACAAAAACGAATAATTTCGGGGGAATTTCAATTTTATTATCTCTTTTTTTCCTTAATTTTCCTCATTTTATCGACATATTATCGAAAAAAGCAACAAATACGTATAATTTTAGCGAAATTTTAAATTTTTTCTCTTTTTTTTTTAATTTTCTCATTTTATCGAGATATTATCGAAAAATGCATTAAACACGAAATTGTTTTTAAAAATTTTCAATTTTTTTCTACTTTTTCTCCTTAATATTCTTCATTTATTTTCAAGACATTATCGAGGAAAGAAAAAAATATAATCATTTTAGCGAAAGTTTATTTTTTATCCTCTTTTTTACCTTAATTTTTCTCATTTTATCGAAAAATGACTGAAAAAAGCAACAAAATCGAATAATTTTAGCGAAATTTCAATTTTTAGTCCACTCTTTTTTCTAAAATATTACTCTGTTTATGGAGATATGTCCGAAAAAAAACAAAAACGAATAATTTTGGGGGAATTTCAATTTTATTTCATCTTTTTTTCCTTAATTTTCCTCATTTGTTCGAGATATGATCGAAGAATGCAAAAAAAAACAAATAATTTTTGCGGAATTTTAATTTTTTTCCTCTTTTTTTCCCTTAATTTTCCTTATTTTATCAAGATAATGTTTAAAAAACAAACAAAAACGAATCATTTTAGCTAAATTTCAATTTTTTCCCTCTTTTTTTCCCTTAATTTTACTAATTTTATCGAGATATTATCGAAGAAAGCACAATAAAACGAATAATTTTAGCAAAAATTCAATTTTTTCCTCTTTTTTTTAATTTTCCTTATTTTACCGAGATATTTTCGAAAAAAGCAACAAAATCGAATAATTCTAGCGAAATTTAAATTTTTTTCCCTTTTTTTTCCTTAATTTCCCTTATTTTACCGAGATATTATCGAAAAAAGCAACAAATACGAATAATTTTAGCGAAATATTAATTTTTATCCCCTTTTTTCCCTTAATTTTTCTCATTTTTTCGAGAATATATTTAAAAAACAAACAAAAACGAATAATTTTAGGAGAATATCAATTTTTTTCCTCTTTTTTTCCATAATTTTCCTCATTTTACCAAGAATTTATCAATAAAAGACACTTAAACGAATAATTCTAGCAATATTTCATATTTTTACCTGTATTTATTCCTAAATTTTCCTCCTTCTATCGAGATAATATCGAAAAAAAGCAACAAGAACGAATAATTTTTATCGAAATTAAAATTTTTTCCTCATTTTTTTCTTTAATTTTCTTCATTTTATCGAGGTATTATCGAAAAAAGCAAAAAAAACGAATAATTTTAGCGAAATTTCAATTTTTTCCTTTTTCTCCTTAATATTCTTCATTTTTTCAAGATATTATCGAGGAAAGCAAAAAAAACTAATGATTTTGGCGAAAGTTTAATTTTTATCCTCTTTTTTACATTAATTTTCCTCATTTTATCCAAAAATGACCGAAAAAAGCAACAAAATCGCATAATTTTAGAGAAATTTCAATTTTTTTCCACTCCTTTTTCTTTAATTTTCCTCTATTTATTGAGATATGACCGAAAAAAAAAACAAAAACGAATAATTTTGGGGGAAATTCAATTTTATTTCCTCTTTTTTTCCTTAGTTTTCCTCAAATTATCGAGAATTTGTCGAAAAAAGCAACTAAAACGAAAAATTCTAGCAACATTTCATTTATTTTCCTTTTTTTTCATAACTTTTCCTCCTTTTACCGAGATATAATCGAAAAAAGTAAAAAAAACGAGTAACTTTAGCGAAAGTTGAATTTTTTTCCTCTTTTTTTCCTTAATTTTCCTCATTTTTTCGAGATATTATCGAAGAAAGCACAATAAAACGAATAATTTTAGCAAAAATTCAATTTTTTCCTCTTTTTTTTAATTTTCCTCATTTTATCGAGATAAGATCGAAAAAAAGCAACAAAAACGAATAATTAAATTGGAATTTCAATTTTCTCCCCTTTTTTTTCTAAATTTTCCTTATTTTATGGAGATAATATTAAAATATCAAACAAAAACGCATAATTTTAGCGAAATTTCAATTTTTTCCTCTTTTTTTTAATTATCTTCGTTTTATCGAGATACTATCGATGAAAGCAACAAATACGAATAATTTTATCGAAATTTCATTTATTTTCCTCTTTTTTTTCCTTAATTTTCTTCTTTTTATCGAGATATTATCGAAGAATGCATTAAAAACGATTTTCTTTTAAGAAATTTCAATTTTTTTCAACTTTTTCTCCTTAATTTACCTCTGTTTATGGAGATATGACCGAAAAAAAAACAAAATGAATAATTTTAGGGGAATTTCAAATTTATTTCCTCTTTTTCTCCTTAGTTTTCATCATATTATCGAGAATTTATCGAAAAAAGAAACTAAAACGAATAATTCATGCAAAATTTCATTTATTTTCCTGTTTTTTTTCATAAATCTTCCGACTTTTATCGAGATATTATCGAAAAAGCAACAAGAATGAAAATGTTTGCGAAATTATAATTTTTTCCTCTTTTTTCTCCTTAATTTTCCTCATTTTACGGAGATATTATCGAAAAAAAGCAACAAAATCGAATAATTTTAGTGAAATTTCAATTTTTTTCCGCTTTTTCCATTAATTTTCCTCATTTTATCGAGAATATATTTAAAAAACAAAAAAAAAAACGAATAATTTTAGGGGAATTTTAATTTTATTTCCTCTTTTATTCCATAATTTTCCTCATTTTATCGAGAATTTATCGAAAAAAGCCACTTAAACGAATAATTCTAGCAAAATTTCATTTTCTTACTTGTTTTTTTTTTCCAAAATTTTCCTCTTTCTATCGAAATATTATCGTAAAAGCAACAAGAACAAATCATTTTTGCGAAATTACAATTTTTTCCTTTTTTTTTACTTTAATTTTCCTCTTTTCACCGAGATATTATCGAAAAAAGAAACTAAAACGAATAATTTTAGCGAAATTTAAATTTCTTTCCTCTTTTTTTTCCTTAATTTTCCTCATTTTATCGAGATATTATCGAAAAAAGAAACAAAAACGAATAATTTTAGCGAAATTTTTATTTCTTACCTCTTTTATCTCCTTAATTTTCCTCATTTTATCGAGTTATCTCCGAAAAAAGCAACAAAAACGAATAATTTTAGCGAAATTTAAATTTTTTCCTCTTTTTTAATTTTCCTGATTTTATCGAGATAACATCGAAAAACAGCAACAAAAACGAATAATTATATCGAAATTTCCATTATCTCCCCTTTTTTTCTAAATTTTCCTTATTTTATTGAGATAATATTTAAAAAACAAACAAAAACGAATAATTTAAGCGAAATATCAATTTTTTTCCCTTTTTTTTCCTTAATTTTCCTCATTTTATCGAGATATTAACGAAAATAGCAACAAAAACGAATAATTTTAGCGAAATTTAAATTTCTTTCATCATTTTTTTCTTCGTTTTATCGAGATATTATCGAAAATTGCATTTAAAACGAAATTGTTTTTCAGAAATTTCAATTTTTTTCAACTTTTTCTCCTAAATACTATTCATTTTTCCAAGATATTATCGAAGAAAGCCAAAAAAACTAATAATTTCTGCGAAAGTTTAATTTTTATCCTCTTTTTTCCCTTAATTTTCCTCATTTTATCGAAAAATGACCGCAAAAAGCAACAAAATCGAATAATTCTAGCGAAATTTAAATTTTTTTCCCTTTTTTTTCCTTAATTTCCCTTATTTTACCGACATATTTTCGAAAAAAGGCAACAAAAACGAATAATTTTAGCGAAATTTCAATTTTTTCCTCCTTTTTTTAATTTTCTTCGTTTTATCGAGATATTATCGAAAAAGCAACAAATACGAATAATTTTAGCGAAATTTTACTTTTTCCTCTTTTTTTTCCTTAATTTTCTTCATTTTATCGAGATATTATCGAAGAATGCATTAAAAACGATTTTCTTTTAAGAAATTTCAATTTTTTTCAACTTTTTCTCCTAAATACTATTCATTTTTCCAAGATATTATCGAAGAAAGCCAAAAAAACTAATAATTTCTGCGAAAGTTTAATTTTTATCCTCTTTTTTCCCTTAATTTTCCTCATTTTATCGAAAAATGACCGCAAAAAGCAACAAAATCGAATAATTCTAGCGAAATTTAAATTTTTTTCCCTTTTTTTTCCTTAATTTCCCTTATTTTACCGACATATTTTCGAAAAAAGGCAACAAAAACGAATAATTTTAGCGAAATTTCAATTTTTTCCTCCTTTTTTTTAATTTTCTTTGTTTTATCGAGATATTATCGAAAAAGCAACAAATACGAATAATTTTAGCGAAATTTTACTTTTTCCTCTTTTTTTTCCTTAATTTTCTTCATTTTATCGAGATATTATCGAAGAATGCATCAAAAACGAAATTGTTTTTAAGAAATTTCAATTTTTTTCAACTTTTTCTCCTTAATTTACCTCTGTTTATGGGGATATGACCGAAAAAAAACAAAATGAATAATATTAGGGGAATTTCAAATTTATTTCCTCTTTTTCTCCTTAGTTTTCATCATATTATCGAGAATTTATCGTAAAAAGCAACTACAACGAATAATTCATGCAAAGTTTCATTTATTTTCCTGTTTTTTTTTCATAATTTTTCCGACTTTTATCGAGATATAATCGAAAAAAGTAAAAGAAACGATTAACTTAAGCGAAATTTGAATTTTTTTCCTCTTTTTTTCTTTAGTTTTCCTCATTTTATCGAGATAATGTTTAGAAAACAAACAAAAACGAACAGTTTAAGCAACATTTCAATTTTTTTCCTTAATTTTCCTCATTTTACCGAGATATTATCGAAAAAAAGCAACAAAATCGAATAATTTTAGTGAAATTTCAATTTTTTTCCGCTTTTTCCATTAATTTTCCTCATTTTATCGAGAATATATTTAAATTACAAACAAAAACGAATAATTTTAGGGGAATTTTAATTTTATTTCCTCTTTTTTTCCATAATTTTTCTCATTTTATCGAGAATTTATCGAAAAAAGCCACTTAAACGAATAATTCTAGCAAAATTTCATTTCTTTACTTGTTTTTTTTTTCCTAAATTTTTCTCCTTCTATCGAGATATTATCGAAAAAGCAACAAGTACGAATAATTTTTGCGAAATTAAAATTTTTTCCTCTTTTTTTTCTTTAATTTTCCTCTTTTCAGCGAGATATTATCGAAAAAATTAACTAAAACGAATACTTTTAGCGAAATTTAAATTTCTTTCCTCTTTTTTTCTTAATTTTCCTCATTTTATCGAGATATTATTGAAAAAAGAAACAAAAACAAATAATTTTAGCGAAATTTTTATTTCTTACCTCTTTTTTCTCCTTAATTTTCCTCATTTTATCGAGTTATCTCCGAAAAAAGCAACAAAAACGAATAATTTTAGCGAAATTTCCACTATCTCCCCTTTTTTTCTAAATTTTCCTTATTTTATTGAGATAATATTTAAAAAACAAACAAAAACGAATAATTTAAGCGAAATATCAATTTTTTTCCCTTTTTTTTCCTTAATTTTCCTCATTTTATCGAGATATTAACGAAAATAGCAACAAAAACGAATAATTTTAGCGAAATATAAATTTCTTTCATCATTTTTTTCTTCGTTTTATCGAGATATTATCGAAAATTGCATTTAAAACGAAATTGTTTTTAAGAAATTTCAATTTTTTTCAACTTTTTCTCCTAAATACTATTCATTTTTCCAAGATATTATCGAAGAAAGCCAAAAAAACTAATAATTTCTGCGAAAGTTTAATTTTTATCCTCTTTTTTCCCTTAATTTTCCTCATTTTATCGAAAAATGACCGCAAAAAGCAACAAAATCGAATAATTCTAGCGAAATTTAAATTTTTTTCCCTTTTTTTTCCTTAATTTCCCTTATTTTACCGACATATTTTCGAAAAAAGGCAACAAAAACGAATAATTTTAGCGAAATTTCAATTTTTTCCTCCTTTTTTTAATTTTCTTCGTTTTATCGAGATATTATCGAAAAAGCAACAAATACGAATAATTTTAGCGAAATTTTACTTTTTCCTCTTTTTTTTCCTTAATTTTCTTCATTTTATCGAGATATTATCGAAGAATGCATCAAAAACGAAATTGTTTTTAAGAAATTTCAATTTTTTTCAACTTTTTCTCCTTAATTTACCTCTGTTTATGGGGATATGACCGAAAAAAAAAACAAAATGAATAATATTAGGGGAATTTCAAATTTATTTCCTCTTTTTCTCCTTAGTTTTCATCATATTATCGAGAATTTATCGAAAAAAGCAACTACAACGAATAATTCATGCAAAGTTTCATTTATTTTCCTGTTTTTTTTTTCATAATTTTTCCGACTTTTATCGAGATATAATCGAAAAAAGTAAAAGAAACGAATAACTTAAGCGAAATTTGAATTTTTTTCCTCTTTTTTTCTTTAGTTTTCCTCATTTTATCGAGATAATGTTTAGAAAACAAACAAAAACGAACAGTTTAAGCAACATTTCAATTTTTTTCCTTAATTTTCCTCATTTTACCGAGATATTATCGAAAAAAAGCAACAAAATCGAATAATTTTAGTGAAATTTCAATTTTTTTCCGCTTTTTCCATTAATTTTCCTCATTTTATCGAGAATATATTTAAATTACAAACAAAAACGAATAATTTTAGGGGAATTTTAATTTTATTTCCTCTTTTTTTCCATAATTTTCCTCATTTTATCGAGAATTTATCGAAAAAAGCCACTTAAACGAATAATTCTAGCAAAATTTCATTTCTTTACTTGTTTTTTTTTTCCTAAATTTTTCTCCTTCTATCGAGATATTATCGAAAAAGCAACAAGAACGAATAATTTTTGCGAAATTAAAATTTTTTCCTCTTTTTTTTCTTTAATTTTCCTCTTTTCAGCGAGATATTATCGAAAAAATTAACTAAAACGAATACTTTTAGCGAAATTTAAATTTCTTTCCTCTTTTCTTCTTAATTTTCCTCATTTTATCGAGATATTATTGAAAAAAGAAACAAAAACAAATAATTTTAGCGAAATTTTTATTTCTTACCTTTTTTTCTCCTTAATTTTCCTCATTTTATCGAGTTATTTTCGAAAAAAGCAACAAAAACGAATAATTTTAGCGAAATTTTAATTTTTCCTCTTTTTTTTCCTAAATATTCCTCATTTTATCGAGTTATTATCGAAAAATGCATTAGAAACGAGATTGATTTAAGAAATTTCAATTTTTTTCAACTTTTTCTCCTTAATAATCTTCATTTTTTCAAGATATTATCGAAGAAAACAAAAAATAAACTAATAATTTTAGCGAAAGTTTATTTTTTATCCTCTTTTTACCTTAATTTTCCACATTTTATCCAAAAATGACCGAAAAAAGCAACAAAAACGCATAATTTTAGCGAAATTTCAATTTTTTTCCACTCCTTTTTCTTTAATTTTCCTCTGTTTATGGAGATATGACCGAAAAAAAAAACCAAAACGAATAATTTTGGGGGAATTTCAATTTTATTTCCTCTTTTTTTCCTTAGTTTTCCTCAAATTATCGAGAATTTGTCGAAAAAAGCAACTAAAACGAAAAATTCTAGCAACATTTCATTTATTTTCCTTTTTTTTCATAACTTTTCCTCCTTCTACCGAGATATAATCGAAAAAAGTAAAAAAACGAGTAACTAGCGAAATTTGAATTTTTTTCCTCTTTTTTTCCTTAATTTTCCTCATTTTTTCGAGATATTATCGAAGAATGCAAAAAAAAAACAAATAATTATTGCGGAATTTTAATTTTTTTCCTCTTTTTTTCCCTTAATTTTCCTTATTTTATCAAGATAATGTTTAAAAAACAAATAAAAACGAATCATTTTAGCTAAATTTCAATTTTTTCCCTCTTTTTTTCCCTTAATTTTACTCATTTTATCGAGATATTATCGAAGAAAGCACAATAAAACGAATGATTTTAGCAAAAATTCAATTTTTTCCTCTTTTTTTTAATTTTCCTCATTTTATCGATATAAGATCGAAAAAAAGCAACAAAAAGGAATAATTAAATTGGAATTTCAATTTTCTCCCAATTTTTTTCTAAATTTTCCTTATTCTATGGAGATAATATTAAAATATCAAACAAAAACGAATAATTTTTGCGAAATTACAATTTTTTCCTCTTTTTTCTCCTTAATTTTCCTCATTTTACGGAGATATTATCGAAAAAAAGCAACAAAATCGAATAATTTTAGTGAAATATCAATTTTTTTCCTCTTTTTTTCCATAATTTTCCTCATTTTACCAAGAATTTATCAAAAAAAGACACTTAAACGAATAATTCTAGCAAAATTTCATATTTTTACCTGTATTTATTCCTAAATTTTCCTCCTTCTATCGAGATAATATCGAAAAAAAGCAACAAGAACGAATAATTTTTATCGAAATTAAAATTTTTTCCTCATTTTTTTCTTTAATTTTCTTCATTTTATCGAGGTATTATCGAAAAAAGCAAAAAAAAACGAATAATTTTAGCGAAATTTCAATATTTTCCTTTTTCTCCTTAATATTCTTCATTTTTTCAAGATATTATCGAGGAAAGCAAAAAAAACTAATGATTTTAGCGAAAGTTTAATTTTTATCCTCTTTTTTACATTAATTTTCCTCATTTTATCCAAAAATGACCGAAAAAAGCAACAAAATCGCATAATTTTAGAGAAATTTCAATTTTTTTCCACTCCTTTTTCTTTAATTTTCCTCTGTTTATGGAGATATGACCGAAAAAAAAAACAAAAACGAATAATTAGGGGGAATTTCAATTTTATTTCCTCTTTTTTTCCTTAGTTTTCCTCAAATTATCGAGAATTTGTCGAAAAAAGCAACTAAAACGAAAAATTCTAGCAACATTTCATTTATTTTCCTTTTTTTTCATAACTTTTCCTCCTTTTACCGAGATATAATCGAAAAAAGTAAAAAAAACGAGTAACTTTAGCGAAAGTTGAATTTTTTTCTCCTTTTTTTCCTTAATTTTCCTCATTTTTTCGAGATATTATCGAAGAATGCAAAAAAAACAAATAATTTTTGCGGAATTTTATTTTTTTTCTCTTTTTTTCCCTTAATTTTCCTTATTTTATGAAGATAATGTTTAAAAAACAAACAAAAACGAATCATTTTAGCTAAATTTCAATTTTTCCCTCTTTTTTCCCTTAATTTTACTCATTTTATCGAGATATTATCGAAGAAAGCACAATAAAACGAATAATTTTAGCAAAAATTCAATTTTTTCCTCTTTTTTTTAATTTTCCTCATTTTATCGAGATAAGATCGAAAAAAAGCAACAAAAACGAATAATTAAATTGGAATTTCAATTTTCTCCCCTTTTTTTTCTAAATTTTCCTTATTTTATGGAGATAATATTAAAATATCAAAAAAAAACGAATAATTTTAGCGAAATTTCAATTTTTTCCTCTTTTTTTTAATTATCTTCGTTTTATCGAGATACTATCGATGAAAGCAACAAATACGAATAATTTTAGCGAAATTTCATTTATTTTCCTCTTTTTTTTCCTTAATTTTCTTCTTTTTATCGAGATATTATCGAAGAATGCATTAAAAACGATTTTCTTTTAAGAAATTTCAATTTTTTTCAACTTTTTCTCCTAAATACTATTCATTTTTCCAAGATATTATCGAAGAAAGCCAAAAAAACTAATAATTTCTGCGAAAGTTTAATTTTTATCCTCTTTTTTCCCTTAATTTTCCTCATTTTATCGAAAAATGACCGCAAAAAGCAACAAAATCGAATAATTCTAGCGAAATTTAAATTTTTTTCCCTTTTTTTTCCTTAATTTCCCTTATTTTACCGACATATTTTCGAAAAAAGGCAACAAAAACGAATAATTTTAGCGAAATTTCAATTTTTTCCTCCTTTTTTTAAATTTTCTTCGTTTTATCGAGATATTATCGAAAAAGCAACAAATACGAATAATTTTAGCGAAATTTTACTTTTTCCTCTTTTTTTTCCTTAATTTTCTTCATTTTATCGAGATATTATCGAAGAATGCATCAAAAACGAAATTGTTTTTAAGAAATTTCAATTTTTTTCAACTTTTTCTCCTTAATTTACCTCTGTTTATGGGGATATGACCGAAAAAAAAACAAAATGAATAAAATTAGGGGAATTTCAAATTTATTTCCTCTTTTTCTCCTTAGTTTTCATCATATTATCGAGAATTTATCGAAAAAAGCAACTACAACGAATAATTCATGCAAAGTTTCATTTATTTTCCTGTTTTTTTTTCATAATTTTTCCGACTTTTATCGAGATATAATCGAAAAAAGTAAAAGAACCGAATAACTTAAGCGAAATTTGAATTTTTTTCCTCTTTTTTTCTTTAGTTTTCCTCATTTTATCGAGATAATGTTTAGAAAACAAACAAAAACGAACAGTTTAAGCAACATTTCAATTTTTTTCCTTAATTTTCCTCATTTTACCGAGATATTATCGAAAAAAAGCAACAAAATCGAATAATTTTAGTGAAATTTCAATTTTTTTCCGCTTTTTCCATTAATTTTCCTCATTTTATCGAGAATATATTTAAATTACAAACAAAAACGAATAATTTTAGGGGAATTTTAATTTTATTTCCTCTTTTTTTCCATAATTTTCCTCATTTTATCGAGAATTTATCGAAAAAAGCCACTTAAACGAATAATTCTAGCAAAATTTCATTTCTTTACTTGTTTTTTTTCCTAAATTTTTCTCCTTCTATCGAGATATTATCGAAAAAGCAACAAGAACGAATAATTTTTGCGAAATTAAAATTTTTTCCTCTTTTTTTTCTTTAATTTTCCTCTTTTCAGCGAGATATTATCGAAAAAATTAACTAAAACGAATACTTTTAGCGAAATTTAAATTTCTTTCCTCTTTTCTTCTTAATTTTCCTCATTTTATCGAGATATTATTGAAAAAAGAAACAAAAACAAATAATTTTAGCGAAATTTTTATTTCTTACCTTTTTTTCTCCTTAATTATCCTCATTTTATCGAGTTATTTTCGAAAAAAGCAACAAAAACGAATAATTTTAGCGAAATTTAAATTTTGCCTCTTTTTTTTCCTAAATATTCCTCATTTTATCGAGTTATTATCGAAAAATTCATTAGAAACGAGATTGATTTAAGAAATTTCAATTTTTTTCAACTTTTTCTCCTTAATAATCTTCATTTTTTCAAGATATTATCGAAGAAAACAAAAAATAAACTAATAATTTTAGCGAAAGTTTATTTTTTATCCTCTTTTTACCTTAATTTTCCACATTTTATCCAAAAATGACCGAAAAAAGCAACAAAAACGCATAATTTTAGCGAAATTTCAATTTTTTTCCACTCCTTTTTCTTTAATTTTCCTCTGTTTATGGAGATATGACCGAAAAAAAAAACCAAAACGAATAATTTTGGGGGAATTTCAATTTTATTTCCTCTTTTTTTCCTTAGTTTTCCTCAAATTATCGAGAATTTGTCGAAAAAAGCAACTAAAACGAAAAATTCTAGCAACATTTCATTTATTTTCCTTTTTTTTCATAACTTTTCCTCCTTCTACCGAGATATAATCGAAAAAAGTAAAAAAACGAGTAACTAGCGAAATTTGAATTTTTTTCCTCTTTTTTTCCTTAATTTTCCTCATTTTTTCGAGATATTATCGAAGAATGCAAAAAAAAACAAATAATTATTGCGGAATTTTAATTTTTTTCCTCTTTTTTTCCCTTAATTTTCCTTATTTTATCAAGATAATGTTTAAAAAACAAATAAAAACGAATCATTTTAGCTAAATTTCAATTTTTTCCCTCTTTTTTTCCCTTAATTTTACTCATTTTATCGAGATATTATCGAAGAAAGCACAATAAAACGAATAATTTTAGCAAAAATTCAATTTTTTCCTCTTTTTTTTAATTTTCCTCATTTTATCGATATAAGATCGAAAAAAAGCAACAAAAAGGAATAATTAAATTGGAATTTCAATTTTCTCCCAATTTTTTTCTAAATTTTCCTTATTCTATGGAGATAATATTAAAATATCAAACAAAAACGAATAATTTTTGCGAAATTACAATTTTTTCCTCTTTTTTCTCCTTAATTTTCCTCATTTTACGGAGATATTATCGAAAAAAAGCAACAAAATCGAATAATTTTAGTGAAATATCAATTTTTTTCCTCTTTTTTTCCATAATTTTCCTCATTTTACCAAGAATTTATCAAAAAAAGACACTTAAACGAATAATTCTAGCAAAATTTCATATTTTTACCTGTATTTATTCCTAAATTTTCCTCCTTCTATCGAGATAATATCGAAAAAAAGCAACAAGAACGAATAATTTTTATCGAAATTAAAATTTTTTCCTCATTTTTTTCTTTAATTTTCTTCATTTTATCGAGGTATTATCGAAAAAAGCAAAAAAAAACGAATAATTTTAGCGAAATTTCAATTTTTTCCTTTTTCTCCTTAATATTCTTCATTTTTTCAAGATATTATCGAGGAAAGCAAAAAAAAACTAATGATTTTAGCGAAAGTTTAATTTTTATCCTCTTTTTTACATTAATTTTCCTCATTTTATCCAAAAATGACCGAAAAAAGCAACAAAATCGCATAATTTTAGAGAAATTTCAATTTTTTTCCACTCCTTTTTCTTTAATTTTCCTCTGTTTATGGAGATATGACCGAAAAAAAAAACAAAAACGAATAATTAGGTGGAATTTCAATTTTATTTCCTCTTTTTTTCCTTAGTTTTCCTCAAATTATCGAGAATTTGTCGAAAAAAGCAACTAAAACGAAAAATTCTAGCAACATTTCATTTATTTTCCTTTTTTTTCATAACTTTTCCTCCTTTTACCGAGATATAATCGAAAAAAGTAAAAAAAACGAGTAACTTTAGCGAAAGTTGAATTTTTTTCTCCTTTTTTTCCTTAATTTTCCTCATTTTTTCGAGATATTATCGAAGAATGCAAAAAAAAACAAATAATTTTTGCGGAATTTTATTTTTTTTCTCTTTTTTCCCTTAATTTTCCTTATTTTATGAAGATAATGTTTAAAAAACAAACAAAAACGAATCATTTTAGCTAAATTTCAATTTTTCCCTCTTTTTTCCCTTAATTTTACTCATTTTATCGAGATATTATCGAAGAAAGCACAATAAAACGAATAATTTTAGCAAAAATTCAATTTTTTCCTCTTTTTTTAAATTTTCCTCATTTTATCGAGATAAGATCGAAAAAAAGCAACAAAAACGAATAATTAAATTGGAATTTCAATTTTCTCCCCTTTTTTTTCTAAATTTTCCTTATTTTATGGAGATAATATTAAAATATCAAACAAAAACGAATAATTTTAGCGAAATTTCAATTTTTTCCTCTTTTTTTTAATTATCTTCGTTTTATCGAGATACTATCGATGAAAGCAACAAATACGAATAATTTTAGCGAAATTTCATTTATTTTCCTCTATTTTTTTTCCTTAATTTTCTTCTTTTTATCGAGATATTATCGAAGAATGCATTAAAAACGATTTTCTTTTAAGAAATTTCAATTTTTTTCAACTTTTTCTCCTAAATACTATTCATTTTTCCAAGATATTATCGAAGAAAGCCAAAAAAACTAATAATTTCTGCGAAAGTTTAATTTTTATCCTCTTTTTTCCCTTAATTTTCCTCATTTTATCGAAAAATGACCGCAAAAAGCAACAAAATCGAATAATTCTAGCGAAATTTAAATTTTTTTCCCTTTTTTTTCCTTAATTTCCCTTATTTTACCGACATATTTTCGAAAAAAGGCAACAAAAACGAATAATTTTAGCGAAATTTCAATTTTTTCCTCCTTTTTTTTAATTTTCTTCGTTTTATCGAGATATTATCGAAAAAGCAACAAATACGAATAATTTTAGCGAAATTTTACTTTTTCCTCTTTTTTTTCCTTAATTTTCTTCATTTTATCAAGATATTATCGAAGAATGCATCAAAAACGAAATTGTTTTTAAGAAATTTCAATTTTTTTCAACTTTTTCTCCTTAATTTACCTCTGTTTATGGGGATATGACCGAAAAAAAACAAAATGAATAATATTAGGGGAATTTCAAATTTATTTCCTCTTTTTCTCCTTAGTTTTCATCATATTATCGAGAATTTATCGAAAAAAGCAACTACAACGAATAATTCATGCAAAGTTTCATTTATTTTCCTGTTTTTTTTTCATAATTTTTCCGACTTTTATCGAGATATAATCGAAAAAAGTAAAAGAAACGAATAACTTAAGCGAAATTTGAATTTTTTTCCTCTTTTTTTCTTTAGTTTTCCTCATTTTATCGAGATAATGTTTAGAAAACAAACAAAAACGAACAGTTTAAGCAACATTTCAATTTTTTTCCTTAATTTTCCTCATTTTACCGAGATATTATCGAAAAAAAGCAACAAAATCGAATAATTTTAGTGAAATTTCAATTTTTTTCCGCTTTTTCCATTAATTTTCCTCATTTTATCGAGAATATATTTAAAAAACAAACAAAAACGAATAATTTTAGGGGAATTTTAATTTTATTTCCTCTTTTTTTCCATAATTTTCCTCATTTTATCGAGAATTTATCGAAAAAAGCCACTTAAACGAATAATTCTAGCAAAATTTCATTTCTTTACTTGTTTTTTTTCCTAAATTTTTCTCCTTCTATCGAGATATTATCGAAAAAGCAACAAGAACGAATAATTTTTGCGAAATTAAAATTTTTTCCTCTTTTTTTTCTTTAATTTTCCTCTTTTCAGCGAGATATTATCGAAAAAATTAACTAAAACGAATACTTTTAGCGAAATTTAAATTTCTTTCCTCTTTTTTTCTTAATTTTCCTCATTTTATCGAGATATTATTGAAAAAAGAAACAAAAACAAATAATTTTAGCGAAATTTTTATTTCTTACCTTTTTTTCTCCTTAATTTTCCTCATTTTATTGAGCTATCTCCGAAAAAAGCAACAAAAACGAATAATTTTAGCGAAATTTTAATTTTTATCCTCTTTTCCCTCCTTAATTTTCCTCATTTTATCTAGTTATTTTCGAAAAAAGCAACAAAAACGAATAATTTTAGCGAAATTTAAATTTTTCCTCTTTTTTTTCCTAAATATTCCTCATTTTATCGAGTTATTATCGAAAAATTCATTAGAAACGAGATTGATTTAAGAAATTTCAATTTTTTTCAACTTTTTCTCCTTAATAATCTTCATTTTTTCAAGATATTATCGAAGAAAACAAAAAATAAACTAATAATTTTAGCGAAAGTTTATTTTTTATCCTCTTTTTACCTTAATTTTCCAAATTTTATCCAAAAATGACCGAAAAAAGCAACAGAAACGCATAATTTTAGCGAAATTTCAATTTTTTTCCACTCCTTTTTCTTTAATTTTCCTCTGTTTATGGAGATATGACCGAAAAAAAAAACCAAAACGAATAATTTTGGGGGAATTTCAATTTTATTTCCTCTTTTTTTCCTTAGTTTTCCTCAAATTATCGAGAATTTGTCGAAAAAAGCAACTAAAACGAAAAATTCTAGCAACATTTCATTTATTTTCCTTTTTTTTCATAACTTTTCATCCTTCTACCGAGATATAATCGAAAAAAGTAAAAAAACGAGTAACTAGCGAAATTTGAATTTTTTTCCTCTTTTTTTCCTTAATTTTCCTCATTTTTTCGAGATATTATCGAAGAATGCAAAAAAAAACAAATAATTATTGCGGAATTTTAATTTTTTTCCTCTTTTTTTCCCTTAATTTTCCTTATTTTATCAAGATAATGTTTAAAAAACAAACAAAAACGAATCATTTTAGCTAAATTTCAATTTTTTCCCTCTTTTTTTCCCTTAATTTTACTCATTTTATCGAGATATTATCGAAGAAAGCACAATAAAACGAATAATTTTAGCAAAAATTCAATTTTTTCCTCTTTTTTTTAATTTTCCTCATTTTATCGATATAAGATCGAAAAAAAGCAACAAAAAGGAATAATTAAATTGGAATTTCAATTTTCTCCCAATTTTTTTCTAAATTTTCCTTATTCTATGGAGATAATATTAAAATATCAAACAAAAACGAATAATTTTTGCGAAATTACAATTTTTTCCTCTTTTTTCTCCTTAATTTTCCTCATTTTACGGAGATATTATCGAAAAAAAGCAACAAAATCGAATAATTTTAGTGAAATTTCAATGTTTTTCCGCTTTTTCCATTAATTTTCCTCATTTTATCGAGAATATATTTAAAAAACAAACAAAAACGAATAATTTTAGGGGAATTTTAATTTTATTTCCTCTTTTTTTCCATAATTTTCCTCATTTTATCGAGAATTTATCGAAAAAAGCCACTTAAACGAATAATTCTAGCAAAATTTCACTTTTTTCCTGTTTTTTTTTTCCAAAATTTTCCTCTTTCTATCGAGATATTATCGAAAAAGCAACAAGAACGAATAATTGTTGCGAAATTACAATTTTTTCCTCTTTTTTTCTTTAATTTTCCTCTTTTCACCGAGATATTATCGAAAAAAGAAACTAAAACGAATAATATAAGCGAAATTTAAATTTCCTTCCTCTTTTTTTTCCTTAATCTTCCTCATTTTAACGAGATATTATCGAAAAAAGAAACAAATACGATTAATTTTAGCGAAATTTTTATTTCTTACCTCTTTTATCTCCTTAATTTTCCTCATTTTATCGAGTTATCTCCGAAAAAAGCAACAAAAACGAATAATTTTAGCGAAATTTTAATTTTTATCCTCTTTTCTCTCCTTAATTTTCCTCATTTTATCGAGTTATTTTCGAAAAAAGCAACAAAAACGAATAATTTTAGCGAAATTTTACTTTTTCCTCTTCTTTTTCCTAAATTTTCCTCATTTTATCGAGATATTATCGAAAAATTCATTAAAAACAAAATCTATTTAAAAAATTTCAATTTTTTTGAACTTTTTCTCCTTAATTATCTTCATTTTTTCAAGATATTATCGATGAAATCAAAAAAAACTAATAATTTTAGCGAAAGTTTAATTTTTATCCTCTTTTTTACCTTAATTTTCCTCATTTTATCAAAAATGAACGAAAAAAGCAACAAAATTGAATAACTTTAGCGAAATTTGAGTTTTTTTCCTCTTTTTTTCCTTAATTTTCCTAATTTTTTTCGAGATATTATTGATGAATGCAAAAAAAACATAATTTTTGCGGAATTTTCATTTTTTTCCTCTTTTTTCCCTTAATTTTTTCATATTTTATCGAGAAAATGTTTAAAAACCAAACAAAAACGAATCATTCTAGCTAAATTTCAATTTTTTTCCTCTTTTTTTTCCTTTATTTTACTCATTTTTTCGCGATATTATCGAAGAAAGCACAATAAATTGAATAATTTTAGCAAAATTTCAATTTTTTCCTCTTTTTACTTTCTCCATATACGAAGTATAGAGAAAGTATTGTTTTCATGAAAAAATTCGACTTCGAGATTTCAACGGAAATACATGTTTTTGGGTCCCTAGGACACATTTTGACCATTTTCGGAATGATGTCTGTGTGTATGTGTGTGTGTGTGTGTGTGTGTGTGTGTGTGTCTGTATGTGTGTGTGTGTTAGTGGGCGCTCTATCGTGAAAACTATTGGTCGTATTAATACCAAACTTCGTATATAGTACTGTAGTGTTGGCTGTCAGAGTTGATTAGTTTTTGGAGTAAATCGGTTGACCGGAAGTCGAGCTTTATTCATTAGAGCTCATTTCCGGTTTTCAAAATATCTCCATAAATATGATATATACGTGCATTGTATAACTTATAAAAGTTTTAGATTATGTAATTTACTATAACTTTTGTATGTTACATATTTTTGTACAACCGGTTGATTAGGAGTTATTCGTGAAATACCGATAAACCGGAAGTAGCCGTTATGTACTTTGTGGGCGCTCTAACTTAAAAACGATGCATTATATCAACATCAAATTTCATATATAGTACTTTATTTTGTTTCTTAAGAGTTGATTAGTTTTTGGAGTAAATCGGTTTACCGGAAGTCGAATTGTAAACTTCAAAGCCCATTTCCGGTTTTCAAAATATCTCCATAAACATGATATTTAGGTATATTTTATTATTTATAAAAGTTTTAGAAAATAGATCTACTATAACTTTTGTTTGAAACATTTTTTGTATCACTGATTGTGTAGGAGTTATTCATGAAATACTGATAAACCGGAAGTTGCTGATTATGTACTTTGTGGGCGCTCTGGGCTCTATGGGCGAAATGCCAATTTCAACGTTTTTCATTGATCATGTCCCGTAAAACATTATTATTCATGTTTTTGGCGTCAAAGATAATAATATATATATATATATATTAATCACTCATATTCCAAGTTTAGATGGAATATAGAGTTCGAAATTACTGCGGTAGATAAATATTTACATCTTATATATATGGAGAAAGTCATGTGCTGGCCACATCAGATTTTTTTAATTTTCCTCATTTTATCGAGATAAGATCGAAAAAAAGCAACAAAAACGAATAATTAAATTGGAATTTCAATTTTCTCCCCTTTTTTCTAAATTTTCCTTATTTAATGGAGATAATATTTAAATATCAAACAAAAACGAATAATTTTAGCGAAATTTCAATTTTTTTCCCTTTTTTTCCTTAATTTTCCTCATTATATCGAGAAATTATCGAAAAAAGCAACAAAAACGAATAATTTTAGCGAAATTTCAATTTTTTTATCTTTTTTTTTCCTTAATTTTCCTTATTTTACCGAGATATTTTCGAAAAAATGGCAACAAAAACGAATAATTTTAGCGAAATTTCAATTTTTTCCTCTTTTTTTAAATTTTCCTCGTTTTATCGAGATACTATCGAAGAAAGCAACAAATACGAATAATTTTAGCGAAATTTAACTTTTTCCTTTTTTTTTCATTAATTTTCTTCATTTTATCGAGATATTATCGAAGAATGCATTAAAAAACGATTTTCTTTTTAAGAAATTTCAATTTTTTTCAACTTTTTCTCCTTAATTTACCTCTGTTTATGGGGATATGACCGAAAAAAAAAACAAAATGAATAATATTAGGGGAATTTCAAATTTATTTCCTCTTTTCCTCCTTAGTTTTCATCATATTATCGAGAATTTATCGTAAAAAGCAACTACAACGAATAATTCATGCAAAGTTTCATTTATTTTCCTGTTTTTTTTTCATAATTTTTCCGACTTTTATCGAGATATAATCGAAAAAAGTAAAAGAAACGAATAACTTAAGCGAAATTTGAATTTTTTTCCTCTTTTTTTCTTTAGTTTTCCTCATTTTATCGAGATAATGTTTAGAAAACAAACAAAAACGAACAGTTTAAGCAACATTTCAATTTTTTTCCTTAATTTTCCTCATTTTACCGAGATATTATCGAAAAAAAGCAACAAAATCGAATAATTTTAGTGAAATTTCAATTTTTTTCCGCTTTTTCCATTAATTTTCCTCATTTTATCGAGAATATATTTAAATTACAAACAAAAACGAATAATTTTAGGGGAATTTTAATTTTATTTCCTCTTTTTTTCCATAATTTTCCTCATTTTATCGAGAATTTATCGAAAAAAGCCACTTAAACGAATAATTCTAGCAAAATTTCATTTCTTTACTTGTTTTTTTTTTCCTAAATTTTTCTCCTTCTATCGAGATATTATCGAAAAAGCAACAAGAACGAATAATTTTTGCGAAATTAAAATTTTTTCCTCTTTTTTTTCTTTAATTTTCCTCTTTTCAGCGAGATATTATCGAAAAAATTAACTAAAACGAATACTTTTAGCGAAATTTAAATTTCTTTCCTCTTTTTTTCTTAATTTTCCTCATTTTATCGAGATATTATTGAAAAAAGAAACAAAAACAAATAATTTTAGCGAAATATTTATTTCTTACCTTTTTTTCTCCTTAATTTTCCTCATTTTATTGAGCTATCTCCGAAAAAAGCAACAAAAACGAATAATTTTAGCGAAATTACAATTTTTTCCTCTTTTTTTCTTTAATTTTCCTCTTTTCACCGAGATATTATCGAAAAAAGAAACTAAAACGAATAATATAAGCGAAATTTAAATTTCCTTCCTCTTTTTTTTCCTTAATCTTCCTCATTTTAACGAGATATTATCGAAAAAAGAAACAAATACGATTAATTTTAGCGAAATTTTTATTTCTTACCTCTTTTATCTCCTTAATTTTCCTCATTTTATCGAGTTATCTCCGAAAAAAGCAACAAAAACGAATAATTTTAGCGAAATTTTAATTTTTATCCTCTTTTCTCTCCTTAATTTTCCTCATTTTATCGAGTTATTTTCGAAAAAAGCAACAAAAACGAATAATTTTAGCGAAATTTTACTTTTTCCTCTTCTTTTTCCTAAATTTTCCTCATTTTATCGAGATATTATCGAAAAATTCATTAAAAACAAAATCTATTTAAAAAATTTCAATTTTTTTGAACTTTTTCTCCTTAATTATCTTCATTTTTTCAAGATATTATCGATGAAAGCAAAAAAAACTAATAATTTTAGCGAAAGTTTAATTTTTATCCTCTTTTTTACCTTAATTTTCCTCATTTTATCAAAAATGAACGAAAAAAGCAACAAAATTGAATAACTTTAGCGAAATTTGAGTTTTTTTCCTCTTTTTTTCCTTAATTTTCCTAATTTTTTTCGAGATATTATTGATGAATGCAAAAAAAACATAATTTTTGCGGAATTTTCATTTTTTTCCTCTTTTTTCCCTTAATTTTTTCATATTTTATCGAGAAAATGTTTAAAAACCAAACAAAAACGAATCATTCTAGCTAAATTTCAATTTTTTTCCTCTTTTTTTTCCTTTATTTTACTCATTTTTTCGCGATATTATCGAAGAAAGCACAATAAATTGAATAATTTTAGCAAAATTTCAATTTTTTCCTCTTTTTTTAATTTTCCTCATTTTATCGAGATAAGATCGAAAAAAAGCAACAAAAACGAATAATTAAATTGGAATTTCAATTTTCTCCCCTTTTTTCTAAATTTTCCTTATTTAATGGAGATAATATTTAAATATCAAACAAAAACGAATAATTTTAGCGAAATTTCAATTTTTTTCCCTTTTTTTCCTTAATTTTCCTCATTATATCGAGAAATTATCGAAAAAAGCAACAAAAACGAATAATTTTAGCGAAATTTCAATTTTTTTATCTTTTTTTTTCCTTAATTTTCCTTATTTTACCGAGATATTTTCGAAAAAATGGCAACAAAAACGAATAATTTTAGCGAAATTTCAATTTTTTCCTCTTTTTTTAAATTTTCCTCGTTTTATCGAGATACTATCGAAGAAAGCAACAAATACGAATAATTTTAGCGAAATTTAACTTTTTCCTTTTTTTTTCATTAATTTTCTTCATTTTATCGAGATATTATCGAAGAATGCATTAAAAAACGATTTTCTTTTTAAGAAATTTCAATTTTTTTCAACTTTTTCTCCTTAATTTACCTCTGTTTATGGGGATATGACCGAAAAAAAAAACAAAATGAATAATATTAGGGGAATTTCAAATTTATTTCCTCTTTTCCTCCTTAGTTTTCATCATATTATCGAGAATTTATCGTAAAAAGCAACTACAACGAATAATTCATGCAAAGTTTCATTTATTTTCCTGTTTTTTTTTCATAATTTTTCCGACTTTTATCGAGATATAATCGAAAAAAGTAAAAGAAACGAATAACTTAAGCGAAATTTGAATTTTTTTCCTCTTTTTTTCTTTAGTTTTCCTCATTTTATCGAGATAATGTTTAGAAAACAAACAAAAACGAACAGTTTAAGCAACATTTCAATTTTTTTCCTTAATTTTCCTCATTTTACCGAGATATTATCGAAAAAAAGCAACAAAATCGAATAATTTTAGTGAAATTTCAATTTTTTTCCGCTTTTTCCATTAATTTTCCTCATTTTATCGAGAATATATTTAAATTACAAACAAAAACGAATAATTTTAGGGGAATTTTAATTTTATTTCCTCTTTTTTTCCATAATTTTCCTCATTTTATCGAGAATTTATCGAAAAAAGCCACTTAAACGAATAATTCTAGCAAAATTTCATTTCTTTACTTGTTTTTTTTTTCCTAAATTTTTCTCCTTCTATCGAGATATTATCGAAAAAGCAACAAGAACGAATAATTTTTGCGAAATTAAAATTTTTTCCTCTTTTTTTTCTTTAATTTTCCTCTTTTCAGCGAGATATTATCGAAAAAATTAACTAAAACGAATACTTTTAGCGAAATTTAAATTTCTTTCCTCTTTTTTTCTTAATTTTCCTCATTTTATCGAGATATTATTGAAAAAAGAAACAAAAACAAATAATTTTAGCGAAATATTTATTTCTTACCTTTTTTTCTCCTTAATTTTCCTCATTTTATTGAGCTATCTCCGAAAAAAGCAACAAAAACGAATAATTTTAGCGAAATTTTAATTTTTATCCTCTTTTCCCTCCTTAATTTTCCTCATTTTACCGAGATATTTTCGAAAAAAGCAACAAAATCGAATAATTCTAGCGAAATTTAAATTTTTTTCCCTTTTTTTTCCTTAATTTCCCTTATTTTACCGAGATATTTTCGAAAAAAGCAACAAATACGAATAAATTTAGCGAAATATTAATTTTTATCCCCTTTTTTCCCTTAATTTTTCGCATTTTATCGAGAATATATTTAAAAAAACAAACAAAAACGAATAATTTTAGGAGAATATCAATTTTTTTCCTCTTTTTTTCCATAATTTTCCTCATTTTACCAAGAATTTATCAAAAAAAGACACTTAAACGAATAATTCTAGCAATATTTCATATTTTTACCTGTATTTATTCCTAAATTTTCCTCCTTCTATCGAGATAATATCGAAAAAAAGCAACAAGAACGAATAATTTTTATCGAAATTAAAATTTTTTGCTCATTTTTTTCTTTAATTTTCTTCATTTTATCGAGGTATTATCGAAAAAAGCAAAAAAAAACGAATAATTTTAGCGAAATTTCAATTTTTTCCTTTTTCTCCTTAATATTCTTAATTTTTTCAAGATATTATCGAGGAAAGCAAAAAAAACTAATGATTTTAGCGAAAGTTTAATTTTTATCCTCTTTTTTACCTTAATTTTCCTCATTTTATCCAAAAATGACCGAAAAAAGCAACAAAATCGCATAATTTTAGCGAAATTTCAATTTTTTTCCACTCCTTTTTCTTTAATTTTCCTCTGTTTAAGGAGATATGACCGAAAAAAAAACAAAAACGATTAACTTTGGGGGAATTTCAATTTTATTTCCTCTTTTTTTCCTTAGTTTTCCTCAAATTATCGAGAATTTGTCGAAAAAAGCAACTAAAACGAAGAATTCTAGCAACATTTCATTTATTTTCCTTTTTTTTTCATAACTTTTCCTCCTTTTACCGAGATATAATCGAAAAAAGTAAAAAACGAGTAACTTTAGCGAAATTTGAATTTTTTTCCTCTTTTTTTCGAGATATTATCGAAGAATGCAAAAAAAACAAATAATTTTTGCGGAATTTTAATTTTTTTCCTCTTTTTTTCCCTTAATTTTTCTTATTTTATCGAGATAATGTTTAAAAAACAAACAAAAACGAATCATTTTAGCTAAATTTCAATTTTTTCCTCTGTTTTTCCCTTAATTTTACTCATTTTATCGAGATATTATTGAAGAAAGCACAATAAAACGAATAATGTTAGCAAAATTTCCCTTTTCTCCTCTTTTTTTAAATTTTCCTCATTTTATCGATAGAAGATCGAAAAAAAGCAACAAAAACGAATAATTATATCGGAATTTCAATTTTATCCCCTTTTTTTCTAAATTTTCCTTATTTTATTGAGATAATATTTAAATAACAAACAAAAACGAATACTTTTAGCGAAATTTCAATTTTTTTCCCTTTTTTTTCCTTAATTTTCCTCATTATATCGAGATATTATCGAAAAAAGCAAAAAAAACGAATAATTTTAGCAAAATTTAAATTTCTTTCATCATTTTTTTCTTCGTTTTTTCGAGATATTATCGAAAATTGCATTTAAAATGAAATTGTTTTTAAGAAATTTCAATTTTTTTCAACTTTTTCTCCTAAATACTATTCATTTTTCCAAGATATTATCGAAGAAAGCCAAAAAAACTAATAATTTCTGCGAAAGTTTAATTTTTATCCTCTTTTTTCCCTCAATTTTCCTCATTATATCGAGAAATTATCGAAAAAAGCAACAAAAACGAATAATTTTAGCGAAATTTCAATTTTTTCATCTTTTTTTTCCTTAATTTTCCTTATTTTACCGAGATATTTTCGAAAAAAGCAACAAAATCGAATAATTCTAGCGAAATTTAAATTTTTTTCCCTTTTTTTTCCTTAATTTCCCTTATTTTACCGAGATATTTTCGAAAAAAGCAACAAATACGAATAAATTTAGCGAAATATTAATTTTTATCCCCTTTTTTCCCTTAATTTTTCGCATTTTATCGAGAATATATTTAAAAAAACAAACAAAAACGAATAATTTTAGGAGAATATCAATTTTTTTCCTCTTTTTTTCCATAATTTTCCTCATTTTACCAAGAATTTATCAAAAAAAGACACTTAAACGAATAATTCTAGCAATATTTCATATTTTTACCTGTATTTATTCCTAAATTTTCCTCCTTCTATCGAGATAATATCGAAAAAAAGCAACAAGAACGAATAATTTTTATCGAAATTAAAATTTTTTCCTCATTTTTTTCTTTAATTTTCTTCATTTTATCGAGGTATTATCGAAAAAAGCAAAAAAAAACGAATAATTTTAGCGAAATTTCAATTTTTTCCTTTTTCTCCTTAATATTCTTAATTTTTTCAAGATATTATCGAGGAAAGCAAAAAAAACTAATGATTTTAGCGAAAGTTTAATTTTTATCCTCTTTTTTACCTTAATTTTCCTCATTTTATCCAAAAATGACCGAAAAAAGCAACAAAATCGCATAATTTTAGAGAAATTTCAATTTTTTTCCACTCCTTTTTCTTTAATTTTCCTCTGTTTATGGAGATATGACCGAAAAAAAAACAAAAACGAATAATTTTGGGGGAATTTCAATTTTATTATCTCTTTTTTTCCTTAATTTTCCTCATTTTATCGACATATTATCGAAAAAAGCAACAAATACGTATAATTTTAGCGAAATTTTAAATTTTTTCTCTTTTTTTTTTAATTTTCTCATTTTATCGAGATATTATCGAAAAATGCATTAAACACGAAATTGTTTTTAAAAATTTTCAATTTTTTTCTACTTTTTCTCCTTAATATTCTTCATTTATTTTCAAGACATTATCGAGGAAAGAAAAAAAAATAATCATTTTAGCGAAAGTTTATTTTTTATCCTCTTTTTTACCTTAATTTTCCTCATTTTATCGAAAAATGACTGAAAAAAGCAACAAAATCGAATAATTTTAGCGAAATTTCAATTTTTTTTCCACTCTTTTTTCTAAAATATTACTCTGTTTATGGAGATATGTCCGAAAAAAAACAAAAACGAATAATTTTGGGGGAATTTCAATTTTATTTCATCTTTTTTTCCTTAATTTTCCTCATTTTTTCGAGATATGATCGAAGAATGCAAAAAAAAAACAAATAATTTTTGCGGAATTTTAATTTTTTTCCTCTTTTTTTCCCTTAATTTTCCTTATTTTATCAAGATAATGTTTAAAAAACAAACAAAAACGAATCATTTTAGCTAAATTTCAATTTTTTCCCTCTTTTTTTCCCTTAATTTTACTCATTTTATCGAGATATTATCGAAGAAAGCACAATAAAACGAATAATTTTAGCAAAAATTCAATTTTTTCCTCTTTTTTTTAATTTTCCTTATTTTACCGAGATATTTTCGAAAAAAGCAACAAAATCGAATAATTCTAGCGAAATTTAAATTTTTTTCCCTTTTTTTTCCTTAATTTCCCTTATTTTACCGAGATATTATCGAAAAAAGCAACAAATACGAATAATTTTAGCGAAATATTAATTTTTATCCCCTTTTTTCCCTTAATTTTTTCGAGAATATATTTAAAAAACAAACAAAAACGAATAATTTTAGGAGAATATCAATTTTTTTCCTCTTTTTTTCCATAATTTTCCTCATTTTACCAAGAATTTATCAATAAAAGACACTTAAACGAATAATTCTAGCAATATTTCATATTTTTACCTGTATTTATTCCTAAATTTTCCTCCTTCTATCGAGATAATATCGAAAAAAAGCAACAAGAACGAATAATTTTTATCGAAATTAAAATTTTTTCCTCATTTTTTTCTTTAATTTTCTTCATTTTATCGAGGTATTATCGAAAAAAGCAAAAAAAAACGAATAATTTTAGCGAAATTTCAATTTTTTCCTTTTTCTCCTTAATATTCTTCATTTTTTCAAGATATTATCGAGGAAAGCAAAAAAAACTAATGATTTTGGCGAAAGTTTAATTTTTATCCTCTTTTTTACATTAATTTTCCTCATTTTATCCAAAAATGACCGAAAAAAGCAACAAGATCGCATAATTTTAGAGAAATTTCAATTTTTTTCCACTCCTTCTTCTTTAATTTTCCTCTATTTATTGAGATATGACCGAAAAAAAAAACAAAAACGAATAATTTTGGGGGAAATTCAATTTTATTTCCTCTTTTTTTCCTTAGTTTTCCTCAAATTATCGAGAATTTGTCGAAAAAAGCAACTAAAACGAAAAATTCTAGCAACATTTCATTTATTTTCCTTTTTTTTCATAACTTTTCCTCCTTTTACCGAGATATAATCGAAAAAAGTAAAAAAAACGAGTAACTTTAGCGAAAGTTGAATTTTTTTCCTTATTTTTTCCTTAATTTTCCTCATTTTTTCGAGATATTATCGAAGAATGCTAAAAAAAAAATAATTTTTGCGGAATTTTATTTTTTTTTTCTCTTTTTTTCCCTTAATTTTCCTTATTTTATGAAGATAATGTTTAAAAAACAAACAAAAACGAATCATTTTAGCTAAATTTCAATTTTTCCCTATTTTTTTCCCTTAATTTTACTCATTTTATCGAGATATTATCGAAGAAAGCACAATAAAACGAATTAGTTTAGCAAAAATTCAATTTTTTCCCCTTTTTTTTAATTTTACTCATTTTACGGAGATATTATCGAAAAAAAGCAACAAAATCGAATAATTTTAGTGTAATTTCAATTTTTTTTCCGCTTTCTCCATTAATTTTCCTCATTTTATCGAGAATATATTTAAAAAACAAAAAAAACGAATAATTTTAGAGGAATTTTAATTTTATTTCCTCTTTTTTTCCCTTAGTTTTCCTTATTTTCCTCATATTTTCGAGATATTATCGAAGAATGCAAAAAAAAACAAATAATTTTTGCGGAATTTTAATTTTTTTCCTCTTTTTTTCCCTTAGTTTTCCTTATTTTACTCATTTTATCGAGATATTATCGAAAAAAGCAACAAAAACGAATAATTTTAGCGAAATTTCAATTTTTTCCCCTTTTTTTTCCTTAATTTCCCTTATTTTACCGAGATATTTTCGAAAAAAGCAACAAATACGAATAATTTTAGCGAAATATTAATTTTTATCCCCTTTTTTCCCTTAATTTTTCTCATTTTATCGAGAATATATTTAAAAAACAAACAAAAACGAATAATTTTAGGAGAATATCAATTTTTTTCCTCTTTTTTTCCATAATTTTCCTCATTTTACCAAGAATTTATCAAAAAAAGACACTTAAACGAATAATTCTAGCAATATTTCATATTTTTACCTGTATTTATTCCTAAATTTTCCTCCTTCTATCGAGATAATATCGAAAAAAAGCAACAAGAACGAATAATTTTTATCGAAATTAAAATTTTTTTTTCATTTTTTTCTTTAATTTTCTTCATTTTATCGAGGTATTATCGAAAAAAGCAAAAAAAAACGAATAATTTTAGCGAAATTTCAATTTTTTCCTTTTTCTCCTTAATATTCTTCATTTTTTCAAGATATTATCGAGGAAAGCAAAAAAAACTAATGATTTTAGCGAAAGTTCAATTTTTATCCTCTTTTTTACCTTAATTTTCCTCATTTTATCCAAAAATGACCGAAAAAAGCAACAAAATCGCATAATTTTAGAGAAATTTCAATTTTTTTCCACTCCTTTTTCTTTAATTTTCCTCTGTTTATGGAGATATGACCGAAAAAAAAACAAAAACGAATAATTTTGGGGGAATTTCAATTTTATTTCCTCTTTTTTTCCTTAGTTTTCCTCAAATTATCGAGAATTTGTCGAAACAAGCAACTAAAACGGAAAATTCTAGCAACATTTCATTTATTTTCCTTTTTTTTCATAACTTTTCCTCCTTTTACCGAGATATAATCGAAAAAAGTAAAAAAAACGAGTAACTTTAGCGAAAGTTGAATTTTTTTCCTCTTTTTTTCCTTAATTTTCCTCATTTTTTCGAGATATTATCGAAGAATGCAAAAAAAAACAAATCATTTTTGCGGAATTTTATTTTTTTTTCTCTTTTTTTCCCTTAATTTTCCTTATTTTATGAAGATAATGTTTAAAAAACAAACAAAAACGAATCATTTTAGCTAAATTTCAATTTTTCCCTCTTTTTTTCCCTTAATTTTACTCATTTTATCGAGATATTATCGAAGAAAGCACAATAAAACAAATAATTTTAGCAAAAATTCAATTTTTTCCTCTTTTTTTAATTTTCCTCATTTTATCGAGATAAGATCGAAAAAAAGCAACAAAAACGAATTATTAAATTGGAATTTCTATTTTCTCCCCTTTTTTTCTAAATTTTCCTTATTTTATGGAGATAATATTAAAATATCAAACAAAAACGAATAATTTTAGCGAAATTTCAATTTTTTCCTCTTTTTTTAATTATCTTCGTTTTATCGAGATACTATCAATGAAAGCAACAAATACGAATAATTTTAGCGAAATTTCATTTATTTTCCTCTTTTTTTTCCATAATTTTCTTCTTTTTATCGAGATATTATCGAAGAATGCATTAAAAACGATTTTCTTTTAAGAAATTTCAATTTTTTTCAACTTTTTCTCCTTAATTTACCTCTGTTTATGGAGATATGACCGAAAAAAAACAAAATGAATAATTTTAGGGGAATTTCAAATTTATTTCCTCTTTTTCTCCTTAGTTTTCATCATATTATCGAGAATTTATCGAAAAAAGAAACTAAAACGAATAATTCATGCAAAATTTCATTTATTTTCCTGTTTTTTTTTCATAAATCTTCCGACTTTTATCGAGATATTATCGAAAAAGAAAAAGAATGAAAATTTTTGCGAAATTACAATTTTTTCCTCTTTTTTCTCCTTAATTTTCCTCATTTTACGGAGATATTATCGAAAAAAAGAAACAAAATCGAATAATTTTAGTGTAATATTAATTTTTATCCCCTTTTTTCCCTTAATTTTTCTCATTTTATCGAGAATATATTTAAAAAACAAACAAAAACGAATAATTTTAGGAGAATATCAATTTTTTTCCTCTTTTTTTCCATAATTTTCCTCATTTTACCAAGAATTTATCAAAAAAAGACACTTAAACGAATAATTCTAGCAATATTTCATATTTTTACCTGTATTTATTCCTAAATTTTCCTCCTTCTATCGAGATAATATCGAAAAAAAGCAACAAGAACGAATAATTTTTATCGAAATTAAAATTTTTTTTTCATTTTTTTCTTTAATTTTCTTCATTTTATCGAGGTATTATCGAAAAAAGCAAAAAAAAAACGAATAATTTTAGCGAAATTTCAATTTTTTCCTTTTTCTCCTTAATATTCTTCATTTTTTCAAGATATTATCGAGGAAAGCAAAAAAAACTAATGATTTTAGCGAAAGTTCAATTTTTATCCTCTTTTTTACCTTAATTTTCCTCATTTTATCCAAAAATGACCGAAAAAAGCAACAAAATCGCATAATTTTAGAGAAATTTCAATTTTTTTCCACTCCTTTTTCTTTAATTTTCCTCTGTTTATGGAGATATGACCGAAAAAAAAACAAAAACGAATAATTTTGGGGGAATTTCAATTTTATTTCCTCTTTTTTTCCTTAGTTTTCCTCAAATTATCGAGAATTTGTCGAAACAAGCAACTAAAACGGAAAATTCTAGCAACATTTCATTTATTTTCCTTTTTTTTCATAACTTTTCCTCCTTTTACCGAGATATAATCGAAAAAAGTAAAAAAAACGAGTAACTTTAGCGAAAGTTGAATTTTTTTCCTCTTTTTTTCCTTAATTTTCCTCATTTTTTCGAGATATTATCGAAGAATGCAAAAAAAAACAAATCATTTTTGCGGAATTTTATTTTTTTTTCTCTTTTTTTCCCTTAATTTTCCTTATTTTATGAAGATAATGTTTAAAAAACAAACAAAAACGAATCATTTTAGCTAAATTTCAATTTTTCCCTCTTTTTTTCCCTTAATTTTACTCATTTTATCGAGATATTATCGAAGAAAGCACAATAAAACAAATAATTTTAGCAAAAATTCAATTTTTTCCTCTTTTTTTAATTTTCCTCATTTTATCGAGATAAGATCGAAAAAAAGCAACAAAAACGAATTATTAAATTGGAATTTCTATTTTCTCCCCTTTTTTCTAAATTTTCCTTATTTTATGGAGATAATATTAAAATATCAAACAAAAACGAATAATTTTAGCGAAATTTCAATTTTTTCCTCTTTTTTTAATTATCTTCGTTTTATCGAGATACTATCGATGAAAGCAACAAATACGAATAATTTTAGCGAAATTTCATTTATTTTCCTCTTTTTTTTCCATAATTTTCTTCTTTTTATCGAGATATTATCGAAGAATGCATTAAAAACGATTTTCTTTTAAGAAATTTCAATTTTTTTCAACTTTTTCTCCTTAATTTACCTCTGTTTATGGAGATATGACCGAAAAAAAAACAAAATGAATAATTTTAGGGGAATTTCAAATTTATTTCCTCTTTTTCTCCTTAGTTTTCATCATATTATCGAGAATTTATCGAAAAAAGAAACTAAAACGAATAATTCATGCAAAATTTCATTTATTTTCCTGTTTTTTTTTCATAAATCTTCCGACTTTTATCGAGATATTATCGAAAAAGAAAAAGAATGAAAATTTTTTCGAAATTACAATTTTTTCCTCTTTTTTCTCCTTAATTTTCCTCATTTTACGGAGATATTATCGAAAAAAAGAAACAAAATCGAATAATTTTAGTGTAATATTAATTTTTATCCCCTTTTTTCCCTTAATTTTTCTCATTTTATCGAGAATATATTTAAAAAACAAACAAAAACGAATAATTTTAGGAGAATATCAATTTTTTTCCTCTTTTTTTCCATAATTTTCCTCATTTTACCAAGAATTTATCAAAAAAAGACACTTAAACGAATAATTCTAGCAATATTTCATATTTTTACCTGTATTTATTCCTAAATTTTCCTCCTTCTATCGAGATAATATCGAAAAAAAGCAACAAGAACGAATAATTTTTATCGAAATTAATATTTTTTTTTCATTTTTTTCTTTAATTTTCTTCATTTTATCGAGGTATTATCGAAAAAAGCAAAAAAAAAACGAATAATTTTAGCGAAATTTCAATTTTTTCCTTTTTCTCCTTAATATTCTTCATTTTTTCAAGATATTATCGAGGAAAGCAAAAAAAACTAATGATTTTAGCGAAAGTTCAATTTTTATCCTCTTTTTTACCTTAATTTTCCTCATTTTATCCAAAAATGACCGAAAAAAGCAACAAAATCGCATAATTTTAGAGAAATTTCAATTTTTTTCCACTCCTTTTTCTTTAATTTTCCTCTGTTTATGGAGATATGACCGAAAAAAAAACAAAAACGAATAATTTTGGGGGAATTTCAATTTTATTTCCTCTTTGTTTCCTTAGTTTTCCTCAAATTATCGAGAATTTGTCGAAACAAGCAACTAAAACGGAAAATTCTAGCAACATTTCATTTATTTTCCTTTTTTTTCATAACTTTTCCTCCTTTTACCGAGATATAATCGAAAAAAGTAAAAAAAACGAGTAACTTTAGCGAAAGTTGAATTTTTTTCCTCTTTTTTTCCTTAATTTTCCTCATTTTTTCGAGATATTATCGAAGAATGCAAAAAAAACAAATCATTTTTGCGGAATTTTATTTTTTTTTCTCTTTTTTTCCCTTAATTTTCCTTATTTTATGAAGATAATGTTTAAAAAACAAACAAAAACGAATCATTTTAGCTAAATTTCAATTTTTCCCTCTTTTTTTCCCTTAATTTTACTCATTTTATCGAGATATTATCGAAGAAAGCACAATAAAACAAATAATTTTAGCAAAAATTCAATTTTTTCCTCTTTTTTTTAATTTTCCTCATTTTATCGAGATAAGATCGAAAAAAAGCAACAAAAACGAATTATTAAATTGGAATTTCTATTTTCTCCCCTTTTTTTCTAAATTTTCCTTATTTTATGGAGATAATATTAAAATATCAAACAAAAACGAATAATTTTAGCGAAATTTCAATTTTTTCCTCTTTTTTTAATTATCTTCGTTTTATCGAGATACTATCGATGAAAGCAACAAATACGAATAATTTTAGCGAAATTTCATTTATTTTCCTCTTTTTTTTCCATAATTTTCTTCTTTTTATCGAGATATTATCGAAGAATGCATTAAAAACGATTTTCTTTTAAGAAATTTCAATTTTTTTCAACTTTTTCTCCTTAATTTACCTCTGTTTATGGAGATATGACCGAAAAAAAAAACAAAATGAATAATTTTAGGGGAATTTCAAATTTATTTCCTCTTTCTCTCCTTAGTTTTCATCATATTATCGAGAATTTATCGAAAAAAGAAACTAAAACGAATAATTCATGCAAAATTTCATTTATTTTCCTGTTTTTTTTTCATAAATCTTCCGACTTTTATCGAGATATTATCGAAAAAGAAAAAGAATGAAAATTTTTGCGAAATTACAATTTTTTCCTCTTTTTTCTCCTTAATTTTCCTCATTTTACGGAGATATTATCGAAAAAAAGAAACAAAATCGAATAATTTTAGTGTAATTTCAATTTTTTTTCCGCTTTCTCCATTAATTTTCCTCATTTCATCGAGAATATATTTAAAAAACAAAAAAAAAAACGAATAATTTTAAGGGAATTTTAATTTTATTTCCTCATTTTTTCGAGATATTATCGAAGAATGCAAAAAAAAACAAATAATTTTTGCGGAATTTCAATTTTTTCCCTCTTTTTTTCCCTTAATTTTACTCATTTTATCGAGATATTATCGAAGAAAGCACAATAAAACGAATATTTGTAGCAAAATTTCAATTTTTTCCTCTTTTTTTTAATTTTCCTCATTATATCGAGAAATTATCGAAAAAAGCAACAAAAACGAATAATTTTAGCGAAATTTCAATTTTTTCCTTTTTCTCCTTAATATTCTTCATTTTTTCAAGATATTATCGAGGAAAGCAAAAAAAACTAATGATTTTAGCGAAAGTTTAATTTTTATCCTCTTTTTTACATTAATTTTCCTCATTTTATCCAAAAATGACCGAAAAAAGCAACAAAATCGAATATTTTTAGAGAAATTTCAATTTTTTTCCACTCCTTTTTCTTTAATTTTCCTCTGTTTATGGAGATATGACCGAAAAAAAAAAGAAAAACGAATAATTTTGGGGGAATTGCAATTTTATTTCCTCTTTTTTTCCTTAGTTTTCCTCAAATTATCGAGAATTTGTCGAAAAAAGCAACTAAAACGAAAAATTCTAGCAACATTTCATTTATTTTCCTTTTTTTCCTTAATTTTCCTCATTTTTTCGAGATATTATCGAAGAATGCAAAAAAAAAACAAATAATTTTTGCGGAATTTTATTTTTTTTCTCTTTTTTTCCCTTAATTTTCCTTATTTTATGAAGATAATGTTTAAAAAACAAACAAAAACGAATCATTTTAGCTAAATTTCAATTTTTCCCTCTTTTTTCCCTTAATTTTACTCATTTTATCGAGATATTATCGAAGAAAGCACAATAAAACGAATAATTTTAGCAAAAATTCAATTTTTTCCTCTTTTTTTTAATTTTCCTCATTTTATCGAGATAAGATCGAAAAAAAGCAACAAAAACGAATAATTAAATTGGAATTTCAATTTTCTTCCCTTTTTTTTCTAAATTTTCCTTATTTTATGGAGATAATATTAAAATATCAAACAAAAACGCATAATTTTAGCGAAATTTCAATTTTTTCCTCTTTTTTTTAATTATCTCCGTTTTATCGAGATACTATCGATGAAAGCAACAAATACGAATAATTTTAGCGAAATTTCATTTATTTTCCTCTTTTTTTTCCTTAATTTTCTTCTTTTTATCGAGATATTATCGAAGAATGCATTAAAAACGATTTTCTTTTAAGAAATTTCAATTTTTTTCAACTTTTTCTCCTTAATTTACCTCTGTTTATGGAGATATGACCGAAAAAAAAACAAAATGAATAATTTTAGGGGAATTTCAAATTTATTTCCTCTTTTTCTCCTTAGTTTTCATCATATTATCGAGAATTTATCGAAAAAAGAAACTAAAACGAATAATTCATGCAAAATTTCATTTATTTTCCTGTTTTTTTTCATAAATCTTCCGACTTTTATCGAGATATTATCGAAAAAGCAACAAGAATGAAAATGTTTGCGAAATTACAATTTTTTCCTCTTTTTTCTCCTTAATTTTCCTCATTTTACGGAGATATTATCGAAAAAAAGCAACAAAATCGAATAATTTTAGTGAAATTTCAATTTTTTTTCCGCTTTTTCCATTAATTTTCCTCATTTTATCGAGAATATATTTAAAAAACAAAAAAAAAACGAATAATTTTAGGGGAATTTTAATTTTATTTCCTCTTTTATTCCATAATTTTCCTCATTTTATCGAGAATTTATCGAAAAAAGCCACTTAAACGAATAATTCTAGCAAAATTTCATTTTCTTACTTGTTTTTTTTTTCCAAAATTTTCCTCTTTCTATCGAAATATTATCGTAAAAGCAACAAGAACAAATCATTTTTGCGAAATTACAATTTTTTCCTTTTTTTTTACTTTAATTTTCCTCTTTTCACCGAGATATTATCGAAAAAAGAAACTAAAACGAATAATTTTAGCGAAATTTAAATTTCTTTCCTCTTTTTTTTCCTTAATTTTCCTCATTTTATCGAGATATTATCGAAAAAAGAAACAAAAACGAATAATTTTAGCGAAATTTTTATTTCTTACCTCTTTTATCTCCTTAATTTTCCTCATTTTATCGAGTTATCTCCGAAAAAAGCAACAAAAACGAATAATTTTAGCGAAATTTAAATTTTTTCCTCTTTTTTAATTTTCCTGATTTTATCGAGATAACATCGAAAAACAGCAACAAAAACGAATAATTATATCGAAATTTCCATTATCTCCCCTTTTTTTCTAAATTTTCCTTATTTTATTGAGATAATATTTAAAAAACAAACAAAAACGAATAATTTAAGCGAAATATCAATTTTTTTCCCCTTTTTTTTCCTTAATTTTCCTCATTTTATCGAGATATTAACGAAAATAGCAACAAAAACGAATAATTTTAGCGAAATATAAATTTCTTTCATCATTTTTTTCTTCGTTTTATCGAGATATTATCGAAAATTGCATTTAAAACGAAATTGTTTTTAAGAAATTTCAATTTTTTTCAACTTTTTCTCCTAAATACTATTCATTTTTCCAAGATATTATCGAAGAAAGCCAAAAAAACTAATAATTTCTGCGAAAGTTTAATTTTTATCCTCTTTTTTCCCTTAATTTTCCTCATTTTATCGAAAAATGACCGCAAAAAGCAACAAAATCGAATAATTCTAGCGAAATTTAAATTTTTTTCCCTTTTTTTTCCTTAATTTCCCTTATTTTACCGACATATTTTCGAAAAAAGGCAACAAAAACGAATAATTTTAGCGAAATTTCAATTTTTTCCTCCTTTTTTTAATTTTCTTCGTTTTATCGAGATATTATCGAAAAAGCAACAAATACGAATAATTTTAGCGAAATTTTACTTTTTCCTCTTTTTTTTCCTTAATTTTCTTCATTTTATCGAGATATTATCGAAGAATGCATCAAAAACGAAATTGTTTTTAAGAAATTTCAATTTTTTTCAACTTTTTCTCCTTAATTTACCTCTGTTTATGGGGATATGACCGAAAAAAAAACAAAATGAATAATATTAGGGGAATTTCAAATTTATTTCCTCTTTTTCTCCTTAGTTTTCATCATATTATCGAGAATTTATCGAAAAAAGCAACTACAACGAATAATTCATGCAAAGTTTCATTTATTTTCCTGTTTTTTTTTTCATAATTTTTCCGACTTTTATCGAGATATAATCGAAAAAAGTAAAAGAAACGAATAACTTAAGCGAAATTTGAATTTTTTTCCTCTTTTTTTCTTTAGTTTTCCTCATTTTATCGAGATAATGTTTAGAAAACAAACAAAAACGAACAGTTTAAGCAACATTTCAATTTTTTTCCTTAATTTTCCTCATTTTACCGAGATATTATCGAAAAAAAGCAACAAAATCGAATAATTTTAGTGAAATTTCAATTTTTTTCCGCTTTTTCCATTAATTTTCCTCATTTTATCGAGAATATATTTAAATTACAAACAAAAACGAATAATTTTAGGGGAATTTTAATTTTATTTCCTCTTTTTTTCCATAATTTTCCTCATTTTATCGAGAATTTATCGAAAAAAGCCACTTAAACGAATAATTCTAGCAAAATTTCATTTCTTTACTTGTTTTTTTTTTCCTAAATTTTTCTCCTTCTATCGAGATATTATCGAAAAAGCAACAAGAACGAATAATTTTTGCGAAATTAAAATTTTTTCCTCTTTTTTTTCTTTAATTTTCCTCTTTATAGCGAGATATTATCGAAAAAATTAACTAAAACGAATACTTTTAGCGAAATTTAAATTTCTTTCCTCTTTTCTTCTTAATTTTCCTCATTTTATCGAGATATTATTGAAAAAAGAAACAAAAACAAATAATTTTAGCGAAATTTTTATTTCTTACCTTTTTTTCTCCTTAATTTTCCTCATTTTATCGAGTTATTTTCGAAAAAAGCAACAAAAACGAATAATTTTAGCGAAATTTTAATTTTTCCTCTTTTTTTTCCTAAATATTCCTCATTTTATCGAGTTATTATCGAAAAATTCATTAGAAACGAGATTGATTTAAGAAATTTCAATTTTTTTCAACTTTTTCTCCTTAATAATCTTCATTTTTTCAAGATATTATCGAAGAAAACAAAAAATAAACTAATAATTTTAGCGAAAGTTTATTTTTTATCCTCTTTTTACCTTAATTTTCCACATTTTATCCAAAAATGACCGAAAAAAGCAACAAAAACGCATAATTTTAGCGAAATTTCAATTTTTTTCCACTCCTTTTTCTTTAATTTTCCTCTGTTTATGGAGATATGACCGAAAAAAAAAACCAAAACGAATAATTTTGGGGGAATTTCAATTTTATTTCCTCTTTTTTTCCTTAGTTTTCCTCAAATTATCGAGAATTTGTCGAAAAAAGCAACTAAAACGAAAAATTCTAGCAACATTTCATTTATTTTCCTTTTTTTTCATAACTTTTCCTCCTTCTACCGAGATATAATCGAAAAAAGTAAAAAAACGAGTAACTAGCGAAATTTGAATTTTTTTCCTCTTTTTTTCCTTAATTTTCCTCATTTTTTCGAGATATTATCGAAGAATGCAAAAAAAAACAAATAATTATTGCGGAATTTTAATTTTTTTCCTCTTTTTTTCCCTTAATTTTCCTTATTTTATCAAGATAATGTTTAAAAAACAAATAAAAACGAATCATTTTAGCTAAATTTCAATTTTTTCCCTCTTTTTTTCCCTTAATTTTACTCATTTTATCGAGATATTATCGAAGAAAGCACAATAAAACGAATAATTTTAGCAAAAATTCAATTTTTTCCTCTTTTTTTTAATTTTCCTCATTTTATCGATATAAGATCGAAAAAAAGCAACAAAAAGGAATAATTAAATTGGAATTTCAATTTTCTCCCAATTTTTTTCTAAATTTTCCTTATTCTATGGAGATAATATTAAAATATCAAACAAAAACGAATAATTTTTGCGAAATTACAATTTTTTCCTCTTTTTTCTCCTTAATTTTCCTCATTTTACGGAGATATTATCGAAAAAAAGCAACAAAATCGAATAATTTTAGTGAAATATCAATTTTTTTCCTCTTTTTTTCCATAATTTTCCTCATTTTACCAAGAATTTATCAAAAAAAGACACTTAAACGAATAATTCTAGCAAAATTTCATATTTTTACCTGTATTTATTCCTAAATTTTCCTCCTTCTATCGAGATAATATCGAAAAAAAGCAACAAGAACGAATAATTTTTATCGAAATTAAAATTTTTTCCTCATTTTTTTCTTTAATTTTCTTCATTTTATCGAGGTATTATCGAAAAAAGCAAAAAAAAACGAATAATTTTAGCGAAATTTCAATATTTTCCTTTTTCTCCTTAATATTCTTCATTTTTTCAAGATATTATCGAGGAAAGCAAAAAAAACTAATGATTTTAGCGAAAGTTTAATTTTTATCCTCTTTTTTACATTAATTTTCCTCATTTTATCCAAAAATGACCGAAAAAAGCAACAAAATCGCATAATTTTAGAGAAATTTCAATTTTTTTCCACTCCTTTTTCTTTAATTTTCCTCTGTTTATGGAGATATGACCGAAAAAAAAAACAAAAACGAATAATTAGGGGGAATTTCAATTTTATTTCCTCTTTTTTTCCTTAGTTTTCCTCAAATTATCGAGAATTTGTCGAAAAAAGCAACTAAAACGAAAAATTCTAGCAACATTTCATTTATTTTCCTTTTTTTTCATAACTTTTCCTTCTTTTACCGAGATATAATCGAAAAAAGTAAAAAAAACGAGTAACTTTAGCGAAAGTTGAATTTTTTTCTCCTTTTTTTCCTTAATTTTCCTCATTTTTTCGAGATATTATCGAAGAATGCAAAAAAAAACAAATAATTTTTGCGGAATTTTATTTTTTTTCTCTTTTTTTCCCTTAATTTTCCTTATTTTATGAAGATAATGTTTAAAAAACAAACAAAAACGAATCATTTTAGCTAAATTTCAATTTTTCCCTCTTTTTTCCCTTAATTTTACTCATTTTATCGAGATATTATCGAAGAAAGCACAATAAAACGAATAATTTTAGCAAAAATTCAATTTTTTCCTCTTTTTTTTAATTTTCCTCATTTTATCGATATAAGATCGAAAAAAAGCAACAAAAAGGAATAATTAAATTGGAATTTCAATTTTCTCCCCTTTTTTTTCTAAATTTTCCTTATTTTATGGAGATAATATTAAAATATCAAACAAAAACGAATAATTTTAGCGAAATTTCAATTTTTTCCTCTTTTTTTTAATTATCTTCGTTTTATCGAGATACTATCGATGAAAGCAACAAATACGAATAATTTTAGCGAAATTTCATTTATTTTCCTCTTTTTTTTCCTTAATTTTCTTCTTTTTATCGAGATATTATCGAAGAATGCATTAAAAACGATTTTCTTTTAAGAAATTTCAATTTTTTTCAACTTTTTCTCCTAAATACTATTCATTTTTCCAAGATATTATCGAAGAAAGCCAAAAAAACTAATAATTTCTGCGAAAGTTTAATTTTTATCCTCTTTTTTCCCTTAATTTTCCTCATTTTATCGAAAAATGACCGCAAAAAGCAACAAAATCGAATAATTCTAGCGAAATTTAAATTTTTTTCCCTTTTTTTTCCTTAATTTCCCTTATTTTACCGACATATTATCGAAAAAAGCAAAAAAAAACGAATAATTTTAGCGAAATTTCAATTTTTTCCTTTTTCTCCTTAATATTCTTCATTTTTTCAAGATATTATCGAGGAAAGCAAAAAAAACTAATGATTTTAGCGAAAGTTTAATTTTTATCCTCTTTTTTACATTAATTTTCCTCATTTTATCCAAAAATGACCGAAAAAAGCAACAAAATCGCATAATTTTAGAGAAATTTCAATTTTTTTCCACTCCTTTTTCTTTAATTTTCCTCTGTTTATGGAGATATGACCGAAAAAAAAAACAAAAACGAATAATTAGGGGGAATTTCAATTTTATTTCCTCTTTTTTTCCTTAGTTTTCCTCAAATTATCGAGAATTTGTCGAAAAAAGCAACTAAAACGAAAAATTCTAGCAACATTTCATTTATTTTCCTTTTTTTTCATAACTTTTCCTCCTTTTACCGAGATATAATCGAAAAAAGTAAAAAAAACGAATAACTTTAGCGAAAGTTGAATTTTTTTCTCCTTTTTTTCCTTAATTTTCCTCATTTTTTCGAGATATTATCGAAGAATGCAAAAAAAAACAAATAATTTTTGCGGAATTTTATTTTTTTTCTCTTTTTTTCCCTTAATTTTCCTTATTTTATGAAGATAATGTTTAAAAAACAAACAAAAACGAATCATTTTAGCTAAATTTCAATTTTTCCCTCTTTTTTCCCTTAATTTTACTCATTTTATCGAGATATTATCGAAGAAAGCACAATAAAACGAATAATTTTAGCAAAAATTCAATTTTTTCCTCTTTTTTTTAATTTTCCTCATTTTATCGAGATAAGATCGAAAAAAAGCAACAAAAACGAATAATTAAATTGGAATTTCAATTTTCTCCCCTTTTTTTTCTAAATTTTCCTTATTTTATGGAGATAATATTAAAATATCAAACAAAAACGAATAATTTTAGCGAAATTTCAATTTTTTCCTCTTTTTTTTAATTATCTTCGTTTTATCGAGATACTATCGATGAAAGCAACAAATACGAATAATTTTAGCGAAATTTCATTTATTTTCCTCTTTTTTTTCCTTAATTTTCTTCTTTTTATCGAGATATTATCGAAGAATGCATTAAAAACGATTTTCTTTTAAGAAATTTCAATTTTTTTCAACTTTTTCTCCTAAATACTATTCATTTTTCCAAGATATTATCGAAGAAAGCCAAAAAAACTAATAATTTCTGCGAAAGTTTAATTTTTATCCTCTTTTTTCCCTTAATTTTCCTCATTTTATCGAAAAATGACCGCAAAAAGCAACAAAATCGAATAATTCTAGCGAAATTTAAATTTTTTTCCCTTTTTTTTCCTTAATTTCCCTTATTTTACCGACATATTTTCGAAAAAAGGCAACAAAAACGAATAATTTTAGCGAAATTTCAATTTTTTCCTCCTTTTTTTTAATTTTCTTCGTTTTATCGAGATATTATCGAAAAAGCAACAAATACGAATAATTTTAGCGAAATTTTACTTTTTCCTCTTTTTTTTCCTTAATTTTCTTCATTTTATCGAGATATTATCGAAGAATGCATCAAAAACGAAATTGTTTTTAAGAAATTTCAATTTTTTTCAACTTTTTCTCCTTAATTTACCTCTGTTTATGGGGATATGACCGAAAAAAAAACAAAATGAATAATATTAGGGGAATTTCAAATTTATTTCCTCTTTTTCTCCTTAGTTTTCATCATATTATCTAGAATTTATCGAAAAAAGCAACTACAACGAATAATTCATGCAAAGTTTCATTTATTTTCCTGTTTTTTTTTTCATAATTTTTCCGACTTTTATCGAGATATAATCGAAAAAAGTAAAAGAAACGAATAACTTAAGCGAAATTTGAATTTTTTTCCTCTTTTTTTCTTTAGTTTTCCTCATTTTATCGAGATAATGTTTAGAAAACAAACAAAAACGAACAGTTTAAGCAACATTTCAATTTTTTTCCTTAATTTTCCTCATTTTACCGAGATATTATCGAAAAAAAGCAACAAAATCGAATAATTTTAGTGAAATTTCAATTTTTTTCCGCTTTTTCCATTAATTTTCCTCATTTTATCGAGAATATATTTAAATTACAAACAAAAACGAATAATTTTAGGGGAATTTTAATTTTATTTCCTCTTTTTTTCCATAATTTTCCTCATTTTATCGAGAATTTATCGAAAAAAGGCACTTAAACGAATAATTCTAGCAAAATTTCATTTCTTTACTTGTTTTTTTTCCTAAATTTTTCTCCTTCTATCGAGATATTTTCGAAAAAGCAACAAGAACGAATAATTTTTGCGAAATTAAAATTTTTTCCTCTTTTTTTTCTTTAATTTTCCTCTTTATAGCGAGATATTATCGAAAAAATTAACTAAAACGAATACTTTTAGCGAAATTTAAATTTCTTTCCTCTTTTCTTCTTAATTTTCCTCATTTTATCGAGTTATTTTCGAAAAAAGCAACAAAAACGAATAATTTTAGCGAAATTTTAATTTTTCCTCTTTTTTTTCCTAAATATTCCTCATTTTATCGAGTTATTATCGAAAAATTCATTAGAAACGAGATTGATTTAAGAAATTTCAATTTTTTTCAACTTTTTCTCCTTAATAATCTTCATTTTTTCAAGATATTATCGAAGAAAACAAAAAATAAACTAATAATTTTAGCGAAAGTTTATTTTTTATCCTCTTTTTACCTTAATTTTCCACATTTTATCCAAAAATGACCGAAAAAAGCAACAAAAACGCATAATTTTAGCGAAATTTCAATTTTTTTCCACTCCTTTTTCTTTAATTTTCCTCTGTTTATGGAGATATGACCGAAAAAAAAAAACCAAAACGAATAATTTTGGGGGAATTTCAATTTTATTTCCTCTTTTTTTCCTTAGTTTTCCTCAAATTATCGAGAATTTGTCGAAAAAAGCAACTAAAACGAAAAATTCTAGCAACATTTCATTTATTTTCCTTTTTTTTCATAACTTTTCCTCCTTCTACCGAGATATAATCGAAAAAAGTAAAAAAACGAGTAACTAGCGAAATTTGAATTTTTTTCCTCTTTTTTTCCTTAATTTTCCTCATTTTTTCGAGATATTATCGAAGAATGCAAAAAAAAACAAATAATTATTGCGGAATTTTAATTTTTTTCCTCTTTTTTTCCCTTAATTTTCCTTATTTTATCAAGATAATGTTTAAAAAACAAATAAAAACGAATCATTTTAGCTAAATTTCAATTTTTTCCCTCTTTTTTTCCCTTAATTTTACTCATTTTATCGAGATATTATCGAAGAAAGCACAATAAAACGAATAATTTTAGCAAAAATTCAATTTTTTCCTCTTTTTTTTAATTTTCCTCATTTTATCGATATAAGATCGAAAAAAAGCAACAAAAAGGAATAATTAAATTGGAATTTCAATTTTCTCCCAATTTTTTTCTAAATTTTCCTTATTCTATGGAGATAATATTAAAATATCAAACAAAAACGAATAATTTTTGCGAAATTAAAATTTTTTCCTGTTTTTTCTCCTTAATTTTCCTCATTTTACGGAGATATTATCGAAAAAAAGCAACAAAATCGAATAATTTTAGTGAAATATCAATTTTTTTCCTCTTTTTTTCCATAATTTTCCTCATTTTACCAAGAATTTATCAAAAAAAGACACTTAAACGAATAATTCTAGCAAAATTTCATATTTTTACCTGTATTTATTCCTAAATTTTCCTCCTTCTATCGAGATAATATCGAAAAAAAGCAACAAGAACGAATAATTTTTATCGAAATTAAAATTTTTTCCTCATTTTTTTCTTTAATTTTCTTCATTTTATCGAGGTATTATCGAAAAAAGCAAAAAAAAACGAATAATTTTAGCGAAATTTCAATTTTTTCCTTTTTCTCCTTAATATTCTTCATTTTTTCAAGATATTATCGAGGAAAGCAAAAAAAACTAATGATTTTAGCGAAAGTTTAATTTTTATCCTCTTTTTTACATTAATTTTCCTCATTTTATCCAAAAATGACCGAAAAAAGCAACAAAATCGCATAATTTTAGAGAAATTTCAATTTTTTTCCACTCCTTTTTCTTTAATTTTCCTCTGTTTATGGAGATATGACCGAAAAAAAAAACAAAAACGAATAATTAGGGGGAATTTCAATTTTATTTCCTCTTTTTTTCCTTAGTTTTCCTCAAATTATCGAGAATTTGTCGAAAAAAGCAACTAAAACGAAAAATTCTAGCAACATTTCATTTATTTTCCTTTTTTTTCATAACTTTTCCTCCTTTTACCGAGATATAATCGAAAAAAGTAAAAAAAACGAGTAACTTTAGCGAAAGTTGAATTTTTTTCTCCTTTTTTTCCTTAATTTTCCTCATTTTTTCGAGATATTATCGAAGAATGCAAAAAAAAAACAAATAATTTTTGCGGAATTTTATTTTTTTTCTCTTTTTTCCCTTAATTTTCCTTATTTTATGAAGATAATGTTTAAAAAACAAACAAAAACGAATCATTTTAGCTAAATTTCAATTTTTCCCTCTTTTTTCCCTTAATTTTACTCATTTTATCGAGATATTATCGAAGAAAGCACAATAAAACGAATAATTTTAGCAAAAATTCAATTTTTTCCTCTTTTTTTTAATTTTCCTCATTTTATCGAGATAAGATCGAAAAAAAGCAACAAAAACGAATAATTAAATTGGAATTTCAATTTTCTCCCCTTTTTTTTCTAAATTTTCCTTATTTTATGGAGATAATATTAAAATATCAAACAAAAACGAATAATTTTAGCGAAATTTCAATTTTTTCCTCTTTTTTTTAATTATCTTCGTTTTATCGAGATACTATCGATGAAAGCAACAAATACGAATAATTTTAGCGAAATTTCATTTATTTTCCTCTTTTTTTTTCCTTAATTTTCTTCTTTTTATCGAGATATTATCGAAGAATGCATTAAAAACGATTTTCTTTTAAGAAATTTCAATTTATTTCAACTTTTTCTCCTAAATACTATTCATTTTTCCAAGATATTATCGAAGAAAGCCAAAAAAACTAATAATTTCTGCGAAAGTTTAATTTTTATCCTCTTTTTTCCCTTAATTTTCCTCATTTTATCGAAAAATGACCGCAAAAAGCAACAAAATCGAATAATTCTAGCGAAATTTAAATTTTTTTCCCTTTTTTTTCCTTAATTTCCCTTATTTTACCGACATATTTTCGAAAAAAGGCAACAAAAACGAATAATTTTAGCGAAATTTCAATTTTTTCCTCCTTTTTTTTAATTTTCTTCGTTTTATCGAGATATTATCGAAAAAGCAACAAATACGAATAATTTTAGCGAAATTTTACTTTTTCCTCTTTTTTTTCCTTAATTTTCTTCATTTTATCGAGATATTATCGAAGAATGCATCAAAAACGAAATTGTTTTTAAGAAATTTCAATTTTTTTCAACTTTTTCTCCTTAATTTACCTCTGTTTATGGGGATATGACCGAAAAAAAAACAAAATGAATAATATTAGGGGAATTTCAAATTTATTTCCTCTTTTTCTCCTTAGTTTTCATCATATTATCGAGAATTTATCGAAAAAAGCAACTACAACGAATAATTCATGCAAAGTTTCATTTATTTTCCTGTTTTTTTTTCATAATTTTTCCGACTTTTATCGAGATATAATCGAAAAAAGTAAAAGAAACGAATAACTTAAGCGAAATTTGAATTTTTTTCCTCTTTTTTTCTTTAGTTTTCCTCATTTTATCGAGATAATGTTTAGAAAACAAACAAAAACGAACAGTTTAAGCAACATTTCAATTTTTTTCCTTAATTTTCCTCATTTTACCGAGATATTATCGAAAAAAAGCAGCAAAATCGAATAATTTTAGTGAAATTTCAATTTTTTTCCGCTTTTTCCATTAATTTTCCTCATTTTATCGAGAATATATTTAAAAAACAAACAAAAACGAATAATTTTAGGGGAATTTTAATTTTATTTCCTCTTTTTTTCCATAATTTTCCTCATTTTATCGAGAATTTATCGAAAAAAGCCACTTAAACGAATAATTCTAGCAAAATTTCACTTTTTTCCTGTTTTTTTTTTCCAAAATTTTCCTCTTTCTATCGAGATATTATCGAAAAAGCAACAAGAACGAATAATTTTTGCGAAATTACAATTTTTTCCTCTTTTTTTCTTTAATTTTCCTCTTTTCACCGAGATATTATCGAAAAAAGAAACTAAAACGAATAATATAAGCGAAATTTAAATTTCCTTCCTCTTTTTTTCCCTTAATTTTCCTTATTTTATCAAGATAATGTTTAAAAAACAAACAAAAACGAATCATTTTAGCTAAATTTCAATTTTTTCCCTCTTTTTTTCCCTTAATTTTACTCATTTTATCGAGATATTATCGAAGAAAGCACAATAAAACGAATAATTTTAGCAAAAATTCAATTTTTTCCTCTTTTTTTTAATTTTCCTCATTTTATCGATATAAGATCGAAAAAAAGCAACAAAAAGGAATAATTAAATTGGAATTTCAAATTTCTCCCAATTTTTTTCTAAATTTTCCTTATTCTATGGAGATAATATTAAAATATCAAACAAAAACGAATAATTTTTGCGAAATTACAATTTTTTCCTCTTTTTTCTCCTTAATTTTCCTCATTTTACGGAGATATTATCGAAAAAAAGCAGCAAAATCGAATAATTTTAGTGAAATTTCAATTTTTTTCCGCTTTTTCCATTAATTTTCCTCATTTTATCGAGAATATATTTAAAAAACAAACAAAAACGAATAATTTTAGGGGAATTTTAATTTTATTTCCTCTTTTTTTCCATAATTTTCCTCATTTTATCGAGAATTTATCGAAAAAAGCCACTTAAACGAATAATTCTAGCAAAATTTCACTTTTTTCCTGTTTTTTTTTTCCAAAATTTTCCTCTTTCTATCGAGATATTATCGAAAAAGCAACAAGAACGAATAATTTTTGCGAAATTACAATTTTTTCCTCTTTTTTTTCTTTAATTTTCCTCTTTTCACCGAGATATTATCGAAAAAAGAAACTAAAACGAATAATATAAGCGAAATTTAAATTTCCTTCCTCTTTTTTTTCCTTAATCTTCCTCATTTTAACGAGATATTATCGAAAAAAGAAACAAATACGATTAATTTTAGCGAAATTTTTATTTCTTACCTCTTTTATCTCCTTAATTTTCCTCATTTTATCGAGTTATCTCCGAAAAAAGCAACAAAAACGAATAATTTTAGGGAAATTTTAATTTTTATCCTCTTTTCTCTTCTTAATTTTCCTCATTTTATCGAGTTATTTTCGAAAAAAGCAACAAAAACGAATAATTTTAGCGAAATTTTACTTTTTCCTCTTCTTTTTCCTAAATTTTCCTCATTTTATCGAGATATTATCGAAAAATTCATTAAAAAAAAATCTATTTAAAAAATTTCAATTTTTTTGAACTTTTTCTCCTTAATTATCTTCATTTTTTCAAGATATTATCGATGAAAGCAAAAAAAACTAATAATTTTAGCGAAAGTTTAATTTTTATCCTCTTTTTTACCTTAATCTTCCTCATTCTATCAAAAATGAACGAAAAAAGCAACAAAATTGAATAACTTTAGCGAAATTTGAGTTTTTTTTCCTCTTTTTTTCCTTAATTTTCCTAATTTTTTCGAGATATTATTGATGAATGCAAAAAAAACATAATTTTTGCGGAATTTTCATTTTTTTCCTCTTTTTTCCCTTAATTTTTTCATATTTTATCGAGAAAATGTTTAAAAACCAAACAAAAACGAATCATTCTAGCTAAATTTCAATTTTTTTCCACTTTTTTTTCCTTTATTTTACTCATTTTTTCGCGATATTATCGAAGAAAGCACAATAAATTGAATAATTTTAGCAAAATTTCAATTTTTTCCTCTTTTTTTAATTTTCCTCATTTTATCGAGATAAGATCGAAAAAAAGCAACAAAAACGAATAATTAAATTGGAATTTCAATTTTCTCCCCTTTTTTCTAAATTTTCCTTATTTAATGGAGATAATATTTAAATATCAAACAAAAACGAATAATTTTAGCGAAATTTCAATTTTTTTCCCTTTTTTTCCTTAATTTTCCTCATTATATCGAGATATTTTCGAAAAAATGGCAACAAAAACGAATAATTTTAGCGAAATTTCAATTTTTTCCTCTTTTTTTAAATTTTCCTCGTTTTATCGAGATACTATCGAAGAAAGCAACAAATACGAATAATTTTAGCGAAATTTTACTTTTTCCTTTTTTTTTTCATTAATTTTCTTCATTTTATCGAGATATTTTTGAAGAATGCATTAAAAAACGATTTTCTTTTTAAGAAATTTCAATTTTTTTCAACTTTTTCTCCTTAATTTACCTCTGTTTATGGAGATATGACCGAAAAAAAAAACAAAAACGAATAATTTTGGGGGAATTTCAAATTTATTTCCTCTATTTCTCCTTAGTTTTCATCATATTATCGAGAATTTATCGAAAAAAGCAACTAAAACGAATAATTCATGCAAAATTTCATTTATTTTCCTGTTTTTTTTTTCATAAATTTTCCGACTTTTATCGAGATATTATCGAAAAAGCAACAAAAATGAAAATTTTTGCGAAATTACAATTTTTTCCTCTTTTTTCTCCTTAATTTTCCTCATTTTACGGAGATATTATCGAAAAAAAGCAACAAAATCGAAAAATTTTAGTGAAATTTCAATTTTTTTTCCGATTTTTCCATAAATTTTCCTCATTTTATCGAGAATATATTTAAAAAACAAACAAAAACGAATAATTTTAGGGGAATTTTAATTATATTTCCTCTTTTTTTACATAATTTTCCTCATTTTATCGAGAATTTATCGAAAAAAGCCACTTAAACGAATAATTCTAGCAAAATTTCATTTTTTTACTTGTTTTTTTTTCCAAAATTTTCCTCTTTCTATCGAGATATTATCGAAAAAGCAACAAGAACGAATAATTTTTTCGAAATTACAATTTTTTCCTCTTTTTTTTCTTTAATTTTCCTCTTTTCACCGAGATATCATCGAAAAAAGAAACTAAAACGAATAATATAAGCGAAATTTAAATTTCTTTCCTCTTTTTTTTCCTTAATTTTCCTCATTTTATCGAGATATTATCGAAAAAAGAAACAAAAACGAATAATTCTAGCAAAATTTCATATTTTTACCTGTATTTATTCCTAAATTTTCCTCCTTCTATCGAGATAATATCGAAAAAAAGCAACAAGAACGAATAATTTTTATCGAAATTAAAATTTTTTCCTCATTTTTTTCTTTAATTTTCTTTATTTTATCGAGGTATTATCGAAAAAAGCAAAAAAAAACGAATAATTTTAGCGAAATTTCAATTTTTTCCTTTTTCTTCTTAATATTCTTCATTTTTTCAAGATATTATCGAGGAAAGCAAAAAAAACTAATCATTTTAGCGAAAGTTTAATTTTTATCCTCTTTTTTACCTTAATTTTCCTCATTTTATCCAAAAATTACCGAAAAAAGCAACAAAATCGCATAATTTTAGAGAAATTTCAATTTTTTTCCACTCCTTTTTCTTTAATTTTCCTCTGTTTATGTAGATATGACCGAAAAAAAAACAAAAACGAATAATTTTGGGGGAATTTAAATTTTATTTCCTCTTTTTTTCCTTAATTTTCCTCATTTTATCGAAAAATGACTGAAAAAAGCAACAAAATCGAATAATTTTAGCGAAATTTCAATTTTTTTTCCACTCTTTTTTCTAAAATATTCCTCTGTTTATGGAGATATGACCGAAAAAAAACAAAAACGAATAATTTTGGGGGAATTTCAATTTTATTTCCTCTTTTTTTCCTTAATTTTCCTCATTTTTTCGAGATATTATCGAAGAATGCAAAAAAAAACAAATAATTTTTGCGGAATTTTAATTTTTTTCCTCTTTTTTTCCCTAAATTTTCCTTATTTTATCAAGATAATGTTTAAAAAACAAACAAAAACGAATCATTTTAGCTAAATTTCAATTTTTTCCCTCTTTTTTTCCCTTAATTTTACTCATTTTATCGAGATATTATCGAAGAAAGCACAATAAAAAGAATAATTTTAGCAAAAATTCAATTCTTTCCTCTTTTTTTTAATTTTCCTCATTTTATCGTGATAAGATCGAAAAAAAGCAACAAAAACGAATAATTAAATTGGAATTTCAATTATCTCCCCTTTTTTTTTCTAAATTTTCCTTATTTTATGGAGATAATATTAAAATATCAAACAAAAACGAATAATTTTAGCGAAATTTCAATTTTTTTCCCTTTTTTTTCCTTAATATTCCTCATTATATCAATATATTAACGAAAATAGCAACAAAAACGAATAATTTTAGCGAAATTTAAATTTCTTTCATCATTTTTTTCTTCGTTTTATCGAGATATTATCGAAAATTGCATTTAAAACGGAATTGTTTTTAAGAAATTTCAATTTTTTTCAACTTTTTCTCCTAAATACTATTCATTTTTCCAAGATATTATCGAAGAAAGCCAAAAAAACTAATAATTTCTGCGAAAGTTTAATTTTTATCCTCTTTTTTCTAAATTTTCCTTATTTAATGGAGATAATATTTAAATATCAAACAAAAACGAATAATTTTAGCGAAATTTCAATTTTTTTCCCTTTTTTTCCTTAATTTTCCTCATTATATCGAGAAATTATCGAAAAAAGCAACAAAAACGAATAATTTTAGCGAAATTTCAATTTTTTTATCTTTTTTTTTCCTTAATTTTCCTTATTTTACCGAGATATTTTCGAAAAAATGGCAACAAAAACGAATAATTTTAGCGAAATTTCAATTTTTTCCTCTTTTTTTAAATTTTCCTCGTTTTATCGAGATACTATCGAAGAAAGCAACAAATACGAATAATTTTAGCGAAATTTTACTTTTTCCTTTTTTTTTTCATTAATTTTCTTCATTTTATCGAGATATTATTGAAGAATGCATTAAAAAACGATTTTCTTTTTAAGAAATTTCAATTTTTTTCAACTTTTTCTCCTTAATTTACCTCTGTTTATGGAGATATGACCGGAAAAAAAAAACAAAAACGAATAATTTTGGGGGAATTTCAAATTTATTTCCTCTATTTCTCCTTAGTTTTCATCATATTATCGAGAATTTATCGAAAAAAGCAACTAAAACGAATAATTCATGCAAAATTTCATTTATTTTCCTGTTTTTTTTTTCATAAATTTTCCGACTTTTATCGAGATATTATCGAAAAAGCAACAAAAATGAAAATTTTTGCGAAATTACAATTTTTTCCTCTTTTTTCTCCTTAATTTTCCTCATTTTACGGTGATATTATCGAAAAAAAGCAACAAAATCGAAAAATTTTAGTGAAATTTCAATTTTTTTTCCGATTTTTCCATAAATTTTCCTCATTTTATCGAGAATATATTTAAAAAACAAACAAAATCGAATAATTTTAGGGGAATTTTAATTATATTTCCTCTTTTTTTACATAATTTTCCTCATTTTATCGAGAATTTATCGAAAAAAGCCACTTAAACGAATAATTCTAGCAAAATTTCATTTTTTTACTTGTTTTTTTTTTCCAAAATTTTCCTCTTTCTATCGAGATATTAACGAAAAAGCAACAAGAACGAATAATTTTTTCGAAATTACAATTTTTTCCTCTTTTTTTTCTTTAATTTTCCTCTTTTCACCGAGATATTATCGAAAAAAGAAACTAAAACGAATAATATAAGCGAAATTTAAATTTCTTTCCTCTTTTTTTTCCTTAATTTTCCTCATTTTATCGAGATATTATCGAAAAAAGAAACAAAAACGAATAATTCTAGCAAAATTTCATATTTTTACCTGTATTTATTCCTAAATTTTCCTCCTTCTATCGAGATAATATCGAAAAAAAGCAACAAGAACGAATAATTTTTATCGAAATTAAAATTTTTTCCTCATTTTTTTCTTTGATTTTCTTTATTTTATCGAGGTATTATCGAAAAAAGCAAAAAAAAACGAATAATTTTAGCGAAATTTCAATTTTTTCCTTTTTCTTCTTAATATTCTTCATTTTTTCAAGATATTATCGAGGAAAGCAAAAAAAACTAATCATTTTAGCGAAAGTTTAATTTTTATCCTCTTTTTTACCTTAATTTTCCTCATTTTATCCAAAAATTACCGAAAAAAGCAACAAAATCGAATAATTTTAGCGAAATTTTACTTTTTCCTTTTTTTTTCATTAATTTTCTTCATTTTATCGAGATATTTTTGAAGAATGCATTAAAAAACGATTTTCTTTTTAAGAAATTTCAATTTTTTTCAACTTTTTCTCCTTAATTTACCTCTGTTTATGGAGATATGACCGAAAAAAAAAACAAAAACGAATAATTTTGGGGGAATTTCAAATTTATTTCCTCTATTTCTCCTTAGTTTTCATCATATTATCGAGAATTTATCGAAAAAAAGCAACTAAAACGAATAATTCATGCAAAATTTCATTTATTTTCCTGTTTTTTTTTCATAAATTTTCCGACTTTTATCGAGATATTATCGAAAAAGCAACAAAAATGAAAATTTTTGCGAAATTACAATTTTTTCCTCTTTTTTCTCCTTAATTTTCCTCATTTTACGGAGATATTATCGAAAAAAAGCAACAAAATCGAAAAATTTTAGTGAAATTTCAATTTTTTTTCCGATTTTTCCATAAATTTTCCTCATTTTATCGAGAATATATTTAAAAAACAAACAAAAACGAATAATTTTAGGGGAATTTTAATTATATTTCCTCTTTTTTTACATAATTTTCCTCATTTTATCGAGAATTTATCGAAAAAAGCCACTTAAACGAATAATTCTAGCAAAATTTCATTTTTTTACTTGTTTTTTTTTTCCAAAATTTTCCTCTTTCTATCGAGATATTATCGAAAAAGCAACAAGAACGAATAATTTTTTCGAAATTACAATTTTTTCCTCTTTTTTTTCTTTAATTTTCCTCTTTTCACCGAGATATTATCGAAAAAAGAAACTAAAACGAATAATATAAGCGAAATTTAAATTTCTTTCCTCTTTTTTTTCCTTAATTTTCCTCATTTTATCGAGATATTATCGAAAAAAGAAACAAAAACGAATAATTCTAGCAAAATTTCATATTTTTACCTGTATTTATTCCTAAATTTTCCTCCTTCTATCGAGATAATATCGAAAAAAAGCAACAAGAACGAATAATTTTTATCGAAATTAAAATTTTTTCCTCATTTTTTTCTTTGATTTTCTTTATTTTATCGAGGTATTATCGAAAAAAGCAAAAAAAAACGAATAATTTTAGCGAAATTTCAATTTTTTCCTTTTTCTTCTTAATATTCTTCATTTTTTCAAGATATTATCGAGGAAAGCAAAAAAAACTAATCATTTTAGCGAAAGTTTAATTTTTATCCTCTTTTTTACCTTAATTTTCCTCATTTTATCCAAAAATTACCGAAAAAAGCAACAAAATCGAATAATTTTAGCGAAATTTTACTTTTTCCTTTTTTTTTCATTAATTTTCTTCATTTTATCGAGATATTTTTGAAGAATGCATTAAAAAACGATTTTCTTTTTAAGAAATTTCAATTTTTTTCAACTTTTTCTCCTTAATTTACCTCTGTTTATGGAGATATGACCGAAAAAAAAAACAAAAACGAATAATTTTGGGGGAATTTCAAATTTATTTCCTCTATTTCTCCTTAGTTTTCATCATATTATCGAGAATTTATCGAAAAAAGCAACTAAAACGAATAATTCATGCAAAATTTCATTTATTTTCCTGTTTTTTTTTCATAAATTTTCCGACTTTTATCGATATATTATCGAAAAAGCAACAAAAATGAAAATTTTTGCGAAATTACAATTTTTTCCTCTTTTTTCTCCTTAATTTTCCTCATTTTACGGAGATATTATCGAAAAAAAGCAACAAAATCGAAAAATTTTAGTGAAATTTCAATTTTTTTTCCGATTTTTCCATAAATTTTCCTCATTTTATCGAGAATATATTTAAAAAACAAACAAAAACGAATAATTTTAGGGGAATTTTAATTATATTTCCTCTTTTTTTACATAATTTTCCTCATTTTATCGAGAATTTATCGAAAAAAGCCACTTAAACGAATAATTCTAGCAAAATTTCATTTTTTTACTTGTTTTTTTTTTCCAAAATTTTCCTCTTTCTATCGAGATATTATCGAAAAAGCAACAAGAACGAATAATTTTTTCGAAATTACAATTTTTTCCTCTTTTTTTTTCTTTAATTTTCCTCTTTTCACCGAGATATTATCGAAAAAAGAAACTAAAACGAATAATATAAGCGAAATTTAAATTTCTTTCCTCTTTTTTTTCCTTAATTTTCCTCATTTTATCGAGATATTATCGAAAAAAGAAACAAAAACGAATAATTCTAGCAAAATTTCATATTTTTACCTGTATTTATTCCTAAATTTTCCTCCTTCTATCGAGATAATATCGAAAAAAAGCAACAAGAACGAATAATTTTTATCGAAATTAAAATTTTTTCCTCATTTTTTTCTTTAATTTTCTTTATTTTATCGAGGTATTATCGAAAAAAGCAAAAAAAAACGAATAATTTTAGCGAAATTTCAATTTTTTCCTTTTTCTTCTTAATATTCTTCATTTTTTCAAGATATTATCGAGGAAAGCAAAAAAAACTAATCATTTTAGCGAAAGTTTAATTTTTATCCTCTTTTTTACCTTAATTTTCCTCATTTTATCCAAAAATTACCGAAAAAAGCAACAAAATCGCATAATTTTAGAGAAATTTCAATTTTTTTCCACTCCTTTTTCTTTAATTTTCCTCTGTTTATGTAGATATGACCGAAAAAAAAAACAAAAACGAATAATTTTGGGGGAATTTAAATTTTATTTCCTCTTTTTTTCCTTAATTTTCCTCATTTTATCGAAAAATGACTGAAAAAAGCAACAAAATCGAATAATTTTAGCGAAATTTCAATTTTTTTTCCACTCTTTTTTCTAAAATATTCCTCTGTTTATGGAGATATGACCGAAAAAAAACAAAAACGAATAATTTTGGGGGAATTTCAATTTTATTTCCTCTTTTTTTCCTTAATTTTCCTCATTTTTTCGAGATATTATCGAAGAATGCAAAAAAAAACAAATAATTTTTGCGGAATTTTAATTTTTTTCCTCTTTTTTTCCCTAAATTTTCCTTATTTTATCAAGATAATGTTTAAAAAACAAACAAAAACGAATCATTTTAGCTAAATTTCAATTTTTTCCCTCTTTTTTTCCCTTAATTTTACTCATATTATCGAGATATTATCGAAGAAAGCACAATAAAAAGAATAATTTTAGCAAAAATTCAATTCTTTCCTCTTTTTTTTAATTTTCCTCATTTTATCGAGATAAGATCGAAAAAAAGCAACAAAAACGAATAATTAAATTGGAATTTCAATTATCTCCCCTTTTTTTTCTAAATTTTCCTTATTTTATGGAGATAATATTAAAATATCAAACAAAAACGAATAATTTTAGCGAAATTTCAATTTTTTTCCCTTTTTTTTTCCTTAATATTCCTCATTATATCAATATATTAACGAAAATAGCAACAAAAACGAATAATTTTAGCGAAATTTAAATTTCTTTCATCATTTTTTTCTTCGTTTTATCGAGATATTATCGAAAATTGCATTTAAAACGGAATTGTTTTTAAGAAATTTCAATTTTTTTCAACTTTTTCTCCTAAATACTATTCATTTTTCCAAGATATTATCGAAGAAAGCCAAAAAAACTAATAATTTCTGCGAAAGTTTAATTTTTATCCTCTTTTTTCTAAATTTTCCTTATTTAATGGAGATAATATTTAAATATCAAACAAAAACGAATAATTTTAGCGAAATTTCAATTTTTTTCCCTTTTTTTCCTTAATTTTCCTCATTATATCGAGAAATTATCGAAAAAAGCAACAAAAACGAATAATTTTAGCGAAATTTCAATTTTTTTATCTTTTTTTTTCCTTAATTTTCCTTATTTTACCGAGATATTTTCGAAAAAATGGCAACAAAAACGAATAATTTTAGCGAAATTTCAATTTTTTCCTCTTTTTTGAAATTTTCCTCGTTTTATCGAGATACTATCGAAGAAAGCAACAAATACGAATAATTTTAGCGAAATTTTACTTTTTCCTTTTTTTTTTCATTAATTTTCTTCATTTTATCGAGATATTTTTGAAGAATGCATTAAAAAACGATTTTCTTTTTAAGAAATTTCAATTTTTTTCAACTTTTTCTCCTTAATTTACCTCTGTTTATGGAGATATGACCGAAAAAAAAAACAAAAACGAATAATTTTGGGGGAATTTCAAATTTATTTCCTCTATTTCTCCTTAGTTTTCATCATATTATCGAGAATTTATCGAAAAAAGCAACTAAAACGAATAATTCATGCAAAATTTCATTTATTTTCCTGTTTTTTTTTCATAAATTTTCCGACTTTTATCGAGATATTATCGAAAAAGCAACAAAAATGAAAATTTTTTCGAAATTACAATTTTTTCCTCTTTTTTCTCCTTAATTTTCCTCATTTTACGGAGATATTATCGAAAAAAAGCAACAAAATCGAAAAATTTTAGTGAAATTTCAATTTTTTTTCCGATTTTTCCATAAATTTTCCTCATTTTATCGAGAATATATTTAAAAAACAAACAAAAACGAATAATTTTAGGGGAATTTTAATTATATTTCCTCTTTTTTTACATAATTTTCCTCATTTTATCGAGAATTTATCGAAAAAAGCCACTTAAACGAATAATTCTAGCAAAATTTCATTTTTTTACTTGTTTTTTTTTTCCAAAATTTTCCTCTTTCTATCGAGATATTATCGAAAAAGCAACAAGAACGAATAATTTTTTCGAAATTACAATTTTTTCCTCTTTTTTTTCTTTAATTTTCCTCTTTTCACCGAGATATTATCGAAAAAAGAAACTAAAACGAATAATATAAGCGAAATTTAAATTTCTTTCCTCTTTTTTTTCCTTAATTTTCCTCATTTTATCGAGATATTATCGAAAAAAGAAACAAAAACGAATAATTCTAGCAAAATTTCATATTTTTACCTGTATTTATTCCTAAATTTTCCTCCTTCTATCGAGATAATATCGAAAAAAAGCAACAAGAACGAATAATTTTTATCGAAATTAAAATTTTTTCCTCATTTTTTTCTTTAATTTTCTTTATTTTATCGAGGTATTATCGAAAAAAGCAAAAAAAAAACGAATAATTTTAGCGAAATTTCAATTTTTTCCTTTTTCTTCTTAATATTCTTCATTTTTTCAAGATATTATCGAGGAAAGCAAAAAAAACTAATCATTTTAGCGAAAGTTTAATTTTTATCCTCTTTTTTACCTTAATTTTCCTCATTTTATCCAAAAATTACCGAAAAAAGCAACAAAATCGCATAATTTTAGAGAAATTTCAATTTTTTTCCACTCCTTTTTCTTTAATTTTCCTCTGTTTATGTAGATATGACCGAAAAAAAAACAAAAACGAATAATTTTGGGGGAATTTAAATTTTATTTCCTCTTTTTTTCCTTAATTTTCCTCATTTTATCGAAAAATGACTGAAAAAAGCAACAAAATCGAATAATTTTAGCGAAATTTCAATTTTTTTTCCACTCTTTTTTCTAAAATATTCCTCTGTTTATGGAGATATGACCGAAAAAAAACAAAAACGAATAATTTTGGGGGAATTTCAATTTTATTTCCTCTTTTTTTCCTTAATTTTCCTCATTTTTTCGAGATATTATCGAAGAATGCAAAAAAAAACAAATAATTTTTGCGGAATTTTAATTTTTTTCCTCTTTTTTTCCCTAAATTTTCCTTATTTTATCAAGAAAATGTTTAAAAAACAAACAAAAACGAATCATTTTAGCTAAATTTCAATTTTTTCCCTCTTTTTTTCCCTTAATTTTACTCATTTTATCGAGATATTATCAAAGAAAGCACAATAAAAAGAATAATTTTAGCAAAAATTCAATTCTTTCCTCTTTTTTTTAATTTTCCTCATTTTATCGAGATAAGATCGAAAAAAAGCAACAAAAACGAATAATTAAATTGGAATTTCAATTATCTCCCCTTTTTTTTCTAAATTTTCCTTATTTTATGGAGATAATATTAAAATATCAAACAAAAACGAATAATTTTAGCGAAATTTCAATTTTTTTCCCTTTTTTTTCCTTAATATTCCTCATTATATCAATATATTAACGAAAATAGCAACAAAAACGAATAATTTTAGCGAAATTTAAATTTCTTTCATCATTTTTTTCTTCGTTTTATCGAGATATTATCGAAAATTGCATTTAAAACGGAATTGTTTTTAAGAAATTTCAATTTTTTTCAACTTTTTCTCCTAAATACTATTCATTTTTCCAAGATATTATCGAAGAAAGCCAAAAAAACTAATAATTTCTGCGAAAGTTTAATTTTTATCCTCTTTTTTCCCTTAATTTTCCTCATTTTATCGAAAAATGACCGAAAAAAGCAACAAAATCGAATAATTCTAGCGAAATTTAAATTTTTTTCCCTTTTTTTTCCTTAATTTCCCTTATTTTACCGAGATATTTTCGAAAAAAGGCAACAAAAACGAATAATTTTAGCGAAATTTCAATTTTTTCCTCTTTTTTTTAAATTTTCTTCGTTTTATCGAGATATTATCGAAAAAAGCAACAAATACGAATAATTTTAGCGAAATATTATTTTTTATCCCCTTTTTTCCCTTAATTTTTCTCATTTTATCGAGAATATATTTAAAAAACAAACAAAAACGAATAATTTTAGGAGAATATCAATTTTTTTCCTCTTTTTTTCCATAATTTTCCTCATTTTACCAAGAACTTATCAAAAAAAGACACTTAAACGAATAATTCTAGCAAAATTTCATATTTTTACCTGTATTTATTCCTAAATTTTCCTCCTTCTATCGAGATAATATCGAAAAAAAGCAACAAGAACGAATAATTTTTATCGACATTAAAATTTTTTCCTCATTTTTTCTTTAATTTTCTTCCGTTTATCGAGGTATTATCGAAAAAAGCAAAAAAAACGAATAATTTTAGCGAAATTTCAATTTTTTCCTTTTTCTCCTTAATATTCTTCATTTTTTCAAGATATTATCGAGGAAAGCAAATAAAACTAATGATTTTAGCGAAAGTTTAATTTTTATCCTCTTTTTTACCTTAATTTTCCTCATTTTATCCAAAAATGACCGAAAAAAGCAACAACATCGCATAATTTTAGAGAAATTTCAATTTTTTTCCACTCCTTTTCTTTAATTTTCGTCTGTTTATGGAGATATGACCGAAAAAAAAACAAAAACGTATAATTTTGGGGGAATTTCAATTTTATTTCCTCTTTTTTTCCTTAGTTTTCCTCAAATTATCGAGAATTTGTCGAAAAAAGCAACTAAAACGAAAATTTCTAGCAACATTTCATTTATTTTCCTGTTTTTTTTTTCATAAATTTTCCCTCTTTTACCGAGATATAATCGAAAAAAGTAAAAAAAAACGAGTAACTTTAGCGAAAGTTGAATTTTTTTCCTCTTTTTTTCCTTAATTTTCCTCATTTTTTCGAGATATTATCGAAGAATGCAAAAAAAAAACAAATAATTTTTGCGGAATTTTAATTTTTTTCCTCTTTTTTTCCCTTAATTTTCCTTATTTTATGAAGATAATGTTTAAAAAACAAACAAAAACGAATCATTTTAGCTAAATTTCAATTTTTTCCCTCTTTTTTTCACTTAATTTTATTCATTTTATCGAGATATTATCGAAGAAAGTCAAAAAAACTAATAATTTCTGCGAAAGTTTAATTTTTATCCTCTTTCTTCCCTTAATTTTCCTCATTTTATCGAAAAATGACCGAAAAAAGCAAAAAAAAACGAATAATTTTAGCGAAATTTCAATTTTTTCCTTTTTCTCCTTAATATTCTTCATTTTTTCAATATATTATCGAGGTAAGCAAAAAAAACTAATAATTTTAGCGAAAGTTTAATTTTTATCCTCTTTTTTACCTTAATTTTCCTCATTTTATCCAAAAATGACCGAAAAAAGCAACAAAATCGCATAATTTTAGAGAAATTTCAATTTTTTTCCACTCCTTTTTCTTTAATTTTCGTCAGTTTATGGAGATATGACCGAAAAAAAAAACAAAAACGAATAATTTTGGGGGAATTTCAATTTTATTTCCTCTTTTTTTCCTTAGTTTTCCTCAAATTATCGAGAATTTGTCGAAAAAAGCAACTAAAACGAGAAATTCTAGCAACATTTCATTTATTTTCCTCTTTTTTTTAATTTTCCTCATTTTATCGAGATAAGATCGAAAAAAAGCAACAAATACGAATAATTAAATTGGAATTTTAATTTTCTCCCCTTTTTTTTCTAAATTTTCCTTATTTTATGGAGATAATATTAAAATATCAAACAAAAACGAATAATTTTAGCGAAATTTCAATTTTTTTCCCTTTATTTTCCTTAATTTTCCTCATTATATCGAGAAATTATCGAAAAAAGCAACATAAACGAATAATTTTAGCGAAATTTCAATTTTTTCATCTTTTTTTTTCTTTAATTTTCCTTATTTTACCGAGATATTTTCGAAAAAAGGCAACAAAAACGAATAATTTTAGTGAAATTTCTTTTTTTTTTCCGCTTTTTCCATTAATTTTCCTCATTTTATCGAGAATATATTTAAAAAACAAACAAAAACGAATAATTTTAGGGGAATTTTAATTTTATTACCTCTTTTTTTCCATAATTTTCCTCATTTTATCGAGAATTTATCGAAAAAAGCCACTTAAACGAATAATTTTAGCAAAATTTCATTTTCTTACTTGTTTTTTTTTCCAAAATTTTCCTCTTTCTATCGAGATATTATCGTAAAAGCAACAAGAACGAATCATTTTTGCGAAATTTGAATTTTTTCCTTAATTTTCCTCATTTTTTCGAGATATTATGGAAGAATGCAAAAAAAAACAAATAATTTTTGCGGAATTTTTATTTTTTTCCTCTTTTTTTCCCTTAATTTTCCTTATTTTATGAAGATAATGTTTAAAAAACAAACAAAAACGAATCATTTTAGCTAAATTTCAATTTTTTCACTCTTTTTTTCACTTAATTTTACTCATTTTATCGAGATATTATCGAAGAAAGCACAATAAAACGATAATTTTAGCAAAAATTCAATTTTTTCCTCATTTTTTTAATTTTCTAAAATTCTAACAACATTTCATTTATTTTCCTTTTTTTTCATAACTTTTCCTCCTTCTACCGAGATATAATCGAAAAAAGTAAAAAAAACGAGTAACTTTAGCGAAAGTTGAATTTTTTTCCTCTTTTTTCCTTAATTTTCCTCATTTTTTTGAGATATTTTCGAAGAATGCAAAAAAAAACATATAATTTTTGCGGAATTTCAATTTTTTTCCTCTTTTTTTCCCTTAATTTTCCTTATTTTATGAAGATAATGTTTAAAAAACAAACAAAAACGAATAATTTTAGCTAAATTTCAATTTTTTCCCTCTTTTTTTCACTTAATTTTATTCATTTTATCGAGATATTATCGAAGAAAGTCAAAAAAACTAATAATTTCTGCGAAAGTTTAATTTTTATCCTCTTTCTTCCCTTAATTTTCCTCATTTTATCGAAAAATGACCGAAAAAAGCAAATAAAACGAATAATTTTAGCGAAATTTCAATTTTTTCCTTTTTCTCCTTAATATTCTTCATTCTTTCAAGATATTATCGAGGAAAGCAAAAAAAACTAATGATTTTAGCGAAAGTTTAATTTTTATCCTCTTTTTTACCTTAATTTTCCTCATTTTATCCAAAAATGACCGAAAAAAGCAACAAAATCGCATAATTTTAGAGAAATTTCAATTTTATTCCACTCCTTTTCTTTAATCTTCCTCTGTTTATGGAGATATGACCGAAAAAAAAAACAAAAACGAATAATTTTGGGGGAATTTCAATTTTATTTCCTCTTTTTTTCCTTAGTTTTCCTCAAATTATCGAGAATTTGTCGAAAAAAGCAACTAAAACGAAAAATTCTAGCAACATTTCATTTATTTTCCTTTTTTTTTCATAACTTTTCCTCCTTTTACCGAGATATAATCGAAAAAAGTAAAAAAAACGAGTAACTTTAGCGAAAGTTGAATTTTTTTCCTCTTTTTTTCCTTAATTTTCCTCATTTTTTCGAGATATTATCGAAGAATGCAAAAAAAAAACATAATTTTTGCGGAATTTTAATTTTCTTCCTCTTTTTTTCCCTTAATTTTCCTTATTTTATGAAGATAATGTTTAAAAAACAAACAAAAACGAATCATTTTAGCTAAATTTCAATTTTTTCCCTCTTTTTTTCCCTTAATTTTACTCATTTTATCGAGATATTATCGAAGAAAGCACAATAAAACGAATAATTTTAGCAAAAATTCAATTTTTTCCTCTTTTTTTAAATTTTCCTCATTTTATCGAGATAAGATCGAAAAAAAGCAAATAAAACGAATAATTTTAGCGAAATTTCAATTTTTTCCTTTTTCTCCTTAATATTCTTCATTCTTTCAAGATATTATATTAAACGAATAATTAAATTGGAATTTCAATTATCTCCCCTTTTTTTTCTAAATTTTCCTTATTTTATGGAAATAATATTAAAATATCAAACAAAAACGAATAATTTTAGCGAAATTTCAATTTTTTTCCCTTTTTTTTCCTTAATATTCCTCATTATATCAATATATTAACGAAAATAGCAACAAAAACGAATAATTTTAGCGAAATTTAAATTTCTTTCATCATTTTTTTCTTCGTTTTATCGAGATATTATCGAAAATTGCATTTAAAACGGAATTGTTTTTAAGAAATTTCAATTTTTTTCAACTTTTTCTCCTAAATACTATTCATTTTTCCAAGATATTATCGAAGAAAGCCAAAAAAACTAATAATTTCTGCGAAAGTTTAATTTTTATCCTCTTTTTTCTAAATTTTCCTTATTTAATGGAGATAATATTTAAATATCAAACAAAAACGAATAATTTTAGCGAAATTTCAATTTTTTTCCCTTTTTTTCCTTAATTTTCCTCATTATATCGAGAAATTATCGAAAAAAGCAACAAAAACGAATAATTTTAGCGAAATTTCAATTTTTTTATCTTTTTTTTTCCTTAATTTTCCTTATTTTACCGAGATATTTTCGAAAAAATGGCAACAAAAACGAATAATTTTAGCGAAATTTCAATTTTTTCCTCTTTTTTTAAATTTTCCTCGTTTTATCGAGATACTATCGAAGAAAGCAACAAATACGAATAATTTTAGCGAAATTTTACTTTTTCCTTTTTTTTTCATTAATTTTCTTCATTTTATCGAGATATTTTTGAAGAATGCATTAAAAAACGATTTTCTTTTTAAGAAATTTCAATTTTTTTCAACTTTTTCTCCTTAATTTACCTCTGTTTATGGAGATATGACCGAAAAAAAAAACAAAAACGAATAATTTTGGGGGAATTTCAAATTTATTTCCTCTATTTCTCCTTAGTTTTCATCATATTATCGAGAATTTATCGAAAAAAGCAACTAAAACGAATAATTCATGCAAAATTTCATTTATTTTCCTGTTTTTTTTTTCATAAATTTTCCGACTTTTATCGAGATATTATCGAAAAAGCAACAAAAATGAAAATTTTTGCGAAATTACAATTTTTTCCTCTTTTTTCTCCTTAATTTTCCTCATTTTACGGAGATATTATCGAAAAAAAGCAACAAAATCGAAAAATTTTAGTGAAATTTCAATTTTTTTTCCGATTTTTCCATAAATTTTCCTCATTTTATCGAGAATATATTTAAAAAACAAACAAAAACGAATAATTTTAGGGGAATTTTAATTATATTTCCTCTTTTTTTACATAATTTTCCTCATTTTATCGAGAATTTATCGAAAAAAGCCACTTAAACGAATAATTCTAGCAAAATTTCATTTTTTTACTTGTTTTTTTTTCCAAAATTTTCCTCTTTCTATCGAGATATTATCGAAAAAGCAACAAGAACGAATAATTTTTTCGAAATTACAATTTTTTCCTCTTTTTTTTCTTTAATTTTCCTCTTTTCACCGAGATATTATCGAAAAAAGAAACTAAAACGAATAATATAAGCGAAATTTAAATTTCTTTCCTCTTTTTTTTCCTTAATTTTCCTCATTTTATCGAGATATTATCGAAAAAAGAAACAAAAACGAATAATTCTAGCAAAATTTCATATTTTTACCTGTATTTATTCCTAAATTTTCCTCCTTCTATCGAGATAATATCGAAAAAAAGCAACAAGAACGAATAATTTTTATCGAAATTAAAATTTTTTCCTCATTTTTTTCTTTAATTTTCTTTATTTTATCGAGGTATTATCGAAAAAAGCAAAAAAAAACGAATAATTTTAGCGAAATTTCAATTTTTTCCTTATTCTTCTTAATATTCTTCATTTTTTCAAGATATTATCGAGGAAAGCAAAAAAAACTAATCATTTTAGCGAAAGTTTAATTTTTATCCTCTTTTTTACCTTAATTTTCCTCATTTTATCCAAAAATTACCGAAAAAAGCAACAAAATCGCATAATTTTAGAGAAATTTCAATTTTTTTCCACTCCTTTTTCTTTAATTTTCCTCTGTTTATGTAGATATGACCGAAAAAAAAACAAAAACGAATAATTTTGGGGGAATTTAAATTTTATTTCCTCTTTTTTTCCTTAATTTTCCTCATTTTATCGAAAAATGACTGAAAAAAGCAACAAAATCGAATAATTTTAGCGAAATTTCAATTTTTTTTCCACTCTTTTTTCTAAAATATTCCTCTGTTTATGGAGATATGACCGAAAAAAAACAAAAACGAATAATTTTGGGGGAATTTCAATTTTATTTCCTCTTTTTTTCCTTAATTTTCCTCATTTTTTCGAGATATTATCGAAGAATGCAAAAAAAAACAAATAATTTTTGCGGAATTTTAATTTTTTTCCTCTTTTTTTCCCTAAATTTTCCTTATTTTATCAAGAAAATGTTTAAAAAACAAACAAAAACGAATCATTTTAGCTAAATTTCAATTTTTTCCCTCTTTTTTTCCCTTAATTTTACTCATTTTATCGAGATATTATCGAAGAAAGCACAATAAAAAGAATAATTTTAGCAAAAATTCAATTCTTTCCTCTTTTTTTTAATTTTCCTCATTTTATCGAGATAAGATCGAAAAAAAGCAACAAAAACGAATAATTAAATTGGAATTTCAATTATCTCCCCTTTTTTTTCTAAATTTTCCTTATTTTATGGAGATAATATTAAAATATCAAACAAAAACGAATAATTTTAGCGAAATTTCAATTTTTTTCCCTTTTTTTTCCTTAATATTCCTCATTATATCAATATATTAACGAAAATAGCAACAAAAACGAATAATTTTAGCGAAATTTAAATTTCTTTCATCATTTTTTTCTTCGTTTTATCGAGATATTATCGAAAATTGCATTTAAAACGGAATTGTTTTTAAGAAATTTCAATTTTTTTCAACTTTTTCTCCTAAATACTATTCATTTTTCCAAGATATTATCGAAGAAAGCCAAAAAAACTAATAATTTCTGCGAAAGTTTAATTTTTATCCTCTTTTTTCCCTTAATTTTCCTCATTTTATCGAAAAATGACCGAAAAAAGCAACAAAATCGAATAATTCTAGCGAAATTTAAATTTTTTTCCCTTTTTTTTCCTTAATTTCCCTTATTTTACCGAGATATTTTCGAAAAAAGGCAACAAAAACGAATAATTTTAGCGAAATTTCAATTTTTTCCTCTTTTTTTTAAATTTTCTTCGTTTTATCGAGATATTATCGAAAAAAGCAACAAATACGAATAATTTTAGCGAAATATTATTTTTTATCCCCTTTTTTCCCTTAATTTTTCTCATTTTATCGAGAATATATTTAAAAAACAAACAAAAACGAATAATTTTAGGAGAATATCAATTTTTTTCCTCTTTTTTTCCATAATTTTCCTCATTTTACCAAGAACTTATCAAAAAAAGACACTTAAACGAATAATTCTAGGAAAATTTCATATTTTTACCTGTATTTATTCCTAAATTTTCCTCCTTCTATCGAGATAATATCGAAAAAAAGCAACAAGAACGAATAATTTTTATCGACATTAAAATTTTTTCCTCATTTTTTCTTTAATTTTCTTCCGTTTATCGAGGTATTATCGAAAAAAGCAAAAAAAACGAATAATTTTAGCGAAATTTCAATTTTTTCCTTTTTCTCCTTAATATTCTTCATTTTTTCAAGATATTATCGAGGAAAGCAAATAAAACTAATGATTTTAGCGAAAGTTTAATTTTTATCCTCTTTTTTACCTTAATTTTCCTCATTTTATCCAAAAATGACCGAAAAAAGCAACAACATCGCATAATTTTAGAGAAATTTCAATTTTTTTCCACTCCTTTTCTTTAATTTTCGTCTGTTTATGGAGATATGACCGAAAAAAAAACAAAAACGTATAATTTTGGGGGAATTTCAATTTTATTTCCTCTTTTTTTCCTTAGTTTTCCTCAAATTATCGAGAATTTGTCGAAAAAAGCAACTAAAACGAAAATTTCTAGCAACATTTCATTTATTTTCCTGTTTTTTTTTTCATAAATTTTCCCTCTTTTACCGAGATATAATCGAAAAAAGTAAAAAAAAACGAGTAACTTTAGCGAAAGTTGAATTTTTTTCCTATTTTTTTCCTTAATTTTCCTCATTTTTTCGAGATATTATCGAAGAATGCAAAAAAAAAACAAATAATTTTTGCGGAATTTTAATTTTTTTCCTCTTTTTTTCCCTTAATTTTCCTTATTTTATGAAGATAATGTTTAAAAAACAAACAAAAACGAATCATTTTAGCTAAATTTCAATTTTTTCCCTCTTTTTTTCACTTAATTTTATTCATTTTATCGAGATATTATCGAAGAAAGTCAAAAAAACTAATAATTTCTGCGAAAGTTTAATTTTTATCCTCTTTCTTCCCTTAATTTTCCTCATTTTATCGAAAAATGACCGAAAAAAGCAAAAAAAAACGAATAATTTTAGCGAAATTTCAATTTTTTCCTTTTTCTCCTTAATATTCTTCATTTTTTCAATATATTATCGAGGTAAGCAAAAAAAACTAATAATTTTAGCGAAAGTTTAATTTTTATCCTCTTTTTTACCTTAATTTTCCTCATTTTATCCAAAAATGACCGAAAAAAGCAACAAAATCGCATAATTTTAGAGAAATTTCAATTTTTTTCCACTCCTTTTTCTTTAATTTTCGTCAGTTTATGGAGATATGACCGAAAAAAAAAACAAAAACGAATAATTTTGGGGGAATTTCAATTTTATTTCCTCTTTTTTTCCTTAGTTTTCCTCAAATTATCGAGAATTTGTCGAAAAAAGCAACTAAAACGAGAAATTCTAGCAACATTTCATTTATTTTCCTCTTTTTTTTAATTTTCCTCATTTTATCGAGATAAGATCGAAAAAAAGCAACAAATACGAATAATTAAATTGGAATTTTAATTTTCTCCCCTTTTTTTTCTAAATTTTCCTTATTTTATGGAGATAATATTAAAATATCAAACAAAAACGAATAATTTTAGCGAAATTTCAATTTTTTTCCCTTTATTTTCCTTAATTTTCCTCATTATATCGAGAAATTATCGAAAAAAGCAACATAAACGAATAATTTTAGCGAAATTTCAATTTTTTCATCTTTTTTTTTCTTTAATTTTCCTTATTTTACCGAGATATTTTCGAAAAAAGGCAACAAAAACGAATAATTTTAGTGAAATTTCTTTTTTTTTTCCGCTTTTTCCATTAATTTTCCTCATTTTATCGAGAATATATTTAAAAAACAAACAAAAACGAATAATTTTAGGGGAATTTTAATTTTATTACCTCTTTTTTTCCATAATTTTCCTCATTTTATCGAGAATTTATCGAAAAAAGCCACTTAAACGAATAATTTTAGCAAAATTTCATTTTCTTACTTGTTTTTTTTTCCAAAATTTTCCTCTTTCTATCGAGATATTATCGTAAAAGCAACAAGAACGAATCATTTTTGCGAAATTTGAATTTTTTCCTCTTTTTTTCCTTAATTTTCCTCATTTTTTCGAGATATTATCGAAGAATGCAAAAAAAAACAAATAATTTTTGCGGAATTTTTATTTTTTTCCTCTTTTTTTCCCTTAATTTTCCTTATTTTATGAAGATAATGTTTAAAAAACAAACAAAAACGAATCATTTTAGCTAAATTTCAATTTTTTCACTTAATTTTACTCATTTTATCGAGATATTATCGAAGAAAGCACAATAAAACGATAATTTTAGCAAAAATTCAATTTTTTCCTCATTTTTTTAATTTTCTAAAATTCTAACAACATTTCATTTATTTTCCTTTTTTTTCATAACTTTTCCTCCTTCTACCGAGATATAATCGAAAAAAGTAAAAAAAACGAGTAACTTTAGCGAAAGTTGAATTTTTTTCCTCTTTTTTCCTTAATTTTCCTCATTTTTTCGAGATATTATCGAAGAATGCAAAAAAAAACATATAATTTTTGCGGAAATTCAATTTTTTTCCTCTTTTTTTCCCTTAATTTTCCTTATTTTATGAAGATAATGTTTAAAAAACAAACAAAAACGAATAATTTTAGCTAAATTTCAATTTTTTCCCTTTTTTTTTCACTTAATTTTATTCATTTTATCGAGATATTATCGAAGAAAGTCAAAAAAACTAATAATTTCTGCGAAAGTTTAATTTTTATCCTCTTTCTTCCCTTATTTTCCTCATTTTATCGAAAAATGACCGAAAAAAGCAAATAAAACGAATAATTTTAGCGAAATTTCAATTTTTTCCTTTTTCTCCTTAATATTCTTCATTCTTTCAAGATATTATCGAGGAAAGCAAAAAAAACTAATGATTTTAGCGAAAGTTTAATTTTTATCCTCTTTTTTACCTTAATTTTCCTCATTTTATCCAAAAATGACCGAAAAAAGCAACAAAATCGCATAATTTTAGAGAAATTTCAATTTTATTCCACTCCTTTTCTTTAATCTTCCTCTGTTTATGGAGATATGACCGAAAAAAAAAACAAAAACGAATAATTTTGGGGGAATTTCAATTTTATTTCCTCTTTTTTTCCTTAGTTTTCCTCAAATTATCGAGAATTTGTCGAAAAAAGCAACTAAAACGAAAAATTCTAGCAACATTTCATTTATTTTCCTTTTTTTTCATAACTTTTCCTCCTTTTACCGAGATATAATCGAAAAAAGTAAAAAAAACGAGTAACTTTAGCGAAAGTTGAATTTTTTTCCTCTTTTTTTCCTTAATTTTCCTCATTTTTTCGAGATATTATCGAAGAATGCAAAAAAAAACATAATTTTTGCGGAATTTTAATTTTTTTTCCTCTTTTTTTCCCTTAATTTTCCTTATTTTATGAAGATAATGTTTAAAAAACAAACAAAAACGAATCATTTTAGCTAAATTTCAATTTTTTCCCTCTTTTTTCCCTTAATTTTACTCATTTTATCGAGATATTATCGAAGAAAGCACAATAAAACGAATAATTTTAGCAAAAATTCAATTTTTTCCTCTTTTTTTAAATTTTCCTCATTTTATCGAGATAAGATCGAAAAAAAGCAACAAAAACGAATAATTAAATTGGAATTTCAATTTTCTCCCCTTTTTTTTCTAAATTTTCCTTATATTATGGAGATAATATTAAAATATCAAACAAAAACGAATAATTTTAGCGAAATTTAAATTTTTTTCCCTTTTTTTTCCTTAATTTCCCTTATTTTACCGAGATATTTTCGAAAAAAGGCATCAAAAACGAATAATTTTAGCGAAATTTCAATTTTTTTCCCTTTTTTTCCCTTAATATTCCTCATTATATCAAGATATTAACGAAAATAGCAACAAAAACGAATAATTTTAGCGAAATTTAAATTTCTTTCATCATTTTTTTCTTCGTTTTATCGAGATATTATCGAAAATTGCATTTAAAACGGAATTGTCTTTAAGAAATTTCAATTTTTTTCAACTTTTTCTCCTAAATAATATTCATTTTTCCAAGATATTATCGAAGAAAGCCAAAAAAACTAATAATTTCTGCGAAAGTTTAATTTTTATCCTCATTTTTCCCTTAATTTTCCTCATTTTATCGAAAAATGACCGAAAAAAGCAAAAAAAAACGAATAATTTTAGCGAAATTTCAATTTTTTCCTTTTTCTCCTTAATATTCTTCATTTTTTCAAGATATTATCGAGGAAAGCAAAAAAAAACTAATGATTTTAGCGAAAGTTTAATTTTTATCCTCTTTTTTACCTTAATTTTCCTCATTTTATCCAAAAATGACCAAAAAAGGCAACAAAATCGCATAATTTTAGAGAAATTTCAATATTTTTCCACTCCTTTTTCTTTAATTTTCGTCTTTTTATGGAGATATGACCGAAAAAAAAACAAAAACGAATAATTTTGGGGGAATTTCAATTTTATTTCCTCTTTTTTTCCTTAGTTTTCCTCAAATTATCGAGAATTTGTCGAAAAAAGCAACTAAAACGAAAAATTCTAGCAACATTTCATTTATTTTCCATTTTTTTCATAACTTTTCCTCCTTTTACCGAGATATAATCGAAAAAAGTAAAAAAAACGAGTAACTTTAGCGAAAGTTAAATTTTTTTCCTCTTTTTTTCCTTAATTTTCCTCATTTTTTCGAGATATTATCGAAGAATGCAAAAAAAAAACAAATAATTTTTGCGGAATTTTAATTTTTTTCCTCTTTTTTTCCCTTAATTTTACTCATTTTATCGAGATATTATCGAAGAAAGCACAATAAAACGAATAATTTTAGCAAAAATTCAATTTTTTCCTCTTTTTTTAAATTTTCCTCATTTTATCGAGATAAGATCGAAAAAAAGCAACAAAAACGAATAATTAAATTGGAATTTCAATTTTCTCCCCTTTTTTTCTAAATTTTCCTTATTTTATGGAGATAATATTAAAATATCAAACAAAAACGAATAATTTTAGCGAAATTTAAATTTTTTTCCCTTTTTTTTCCTTAATTTCCCTTATTTTACCGAGATATTTTCGAAAAAAGGCAACAAAAACAATAATTTTAGCGAAATTTCAATTTTTTCCTCTTTTTTTTAATTATCTTCGTTTTATCGAGATACTATCGAAGAAAGCAACAAATACGAATAATTTTAGCGAAATTTAGTTTATTTATTTTCCTCTTTTTTTTCCTTAATTTTCTTCTTTTTATCGAGATATTATTGAAGAATGCATTAAAAACGATTTTCTTTTTAAGAAATTTCAATTTTTTTCAACTTTTTCTCCTTAATTTACCTCTGTTTATGGAGATATGACCGAAAAAAAAAACAAAATGAATAATTTTAGGGGAATTTGAAATTTATTTCCTCTTTTTCTGCTTAGTTTTCATCATATTATCGAGAATTTATCGAAAAAAGAAACTAAAACGAATAATTCATGCAAAATTTCATTTATTTTCCTGTTTTTTTTCATAAATCTTCCGACTTTTATCGAGATATTATCGAAAAAGCAACAAGAATGAAAATGTTTGCGAAATTTCAATGTTTTTCCGCTTTTTCCATTAATTTTCCTCATTTTATCGAGAATATATTTAAAAAACAAACAAAAACGAATAATTTTAGGGGAATTTTAATTTTATTTCCTCTTTTTTTCCATAATTTTCCTCATTTTATCGAGAATTTATCGAAAAAAGCCACTTAAACGAATAATTCTAGCAAAATTTCATTTTCTTACTTGTTTTTTTTTTTCCAAAATTTTCCTCTTTTTATCGAGATATTATCGTAAAAGTAACAAGAACGAATCATTTTTGCGAAATTACAATTTTTTCCTCTTTTTTTTCTTTAATTTTCCTCTTTTCACCGAGATATTATCGAAAAAAGAAACTAAAACGAATAATTTTAGCGAAATTTAAATTTCTTTCCTCTTTTTTTTCCTTAATTTTCCTCATTTTATCGAGATATTATCGAAAAAAGAAACAAAAACGAATAATTTTAGCGAAATTTTTATTTCTTACCTCTTTTATCTCCTTAACTTTCCTCATTTTATCGAGATATCTCCGAAAAAAGCAACAAAAACGAATAATTTTAGCGACATTTTAATTTTTATCCTCTTTTCTCTCCTTAATTTTCCTCATTTTATCGAGTTATTTTCGAAAAAAGCAACAAAAACGAATAATTTTAGCAAAATTTTAATTTTTCCTCTTTTTTTCTTAAATTTTCCTCATTTTATCGAGATATTATCGAAAAATTCATTAAAAACGAAATTGATTTAAGAAATTTCAATTTTTTTTAACTTTTTCTCCTTAATCATCTTCATTTTTTCAAGATATTATCAAAGAAAGCAAAAAATAAACTAATAATTTTAGCGAAAGTTTAATTTTTATCCTCTTTTTTACCTTAATTTTCCTCATTTTACCAAGAATTTATCAAAAAAAGACACTTAAACGAATAATTCTAGCAAAATTTCATATTTTTACCTGTATTTATTCCTAATTTTCCTCCTTCTATCGAGATAAAATCGAAAAAAAGCAACAAGAACGAATAAGTTTTATCGAAATTAAAATTTTTTCCTCATTTTTTTCTTTCATTTTCTTCATTTTATCGAGGTATTATCGAAAAAAGCAAAAAAAAACGAATAATTTTAGCGAAATTTCAATTTTTTCCTTTTTCTCCTTAATTTTCCTCATTTTACGGAGATATTATCGAAAAAAAGCAACAAAATCGAATAATTTTAGTGAAATTTCAATTTTTTTTCCGCTTTTTCCATTAATTTTCCTCATTTTATCGAGAATATATTTAAAAAACAAACAAAAACGAATAATTTTAGGGGAATTTTAATTTTATTTCCTCTTTTTTTCCATAATTTTCCTCATTTTATCGATAATTTATCGAAAAAAGCCACTTAAACGAATAATTCTAGCAAAATTTCATTTTCTTACTTGTTTTTTTTTCCAAAATTTTCCTCTTTCCATCGAGATATTATCGTAAAAGCAACAAGAACGAATCATTTTTGCGAAATTACAATTTTTTCCTCTTTTTTTTCTTTAATTTTCCTCTTTTCACCGAGATATTATCGAAAAAAGAAACTAAAACGAATAATTTTAGCGAAATTTAAATTTCTTTCCTCTTTTTTTCCTTAATTTTCCTCATTTTATCGAGATATTATCGAAAAAAGAAACAAAAACGAATAATTTTAGCGAAATTTTTATTTCTTACCTCTTTTATCTCCTTAATTTTCCTCATTTTATCGAGATATCTCCGAAAAAAGCAACAAAAACGAATAATTTTAGCGACATTTTAATTTTTATCCTCTTTTCTCTCCTTAATTTTCCTCATTTTATCGAGTTATTTTCGAAAAAAGCAACAAAAACGAATAATTTTAGCAAAATTTTAATTTTTCCTCTTTTTTTTCCTAAATTTTCCTCATTTTATCGAGATATTATCGAAAAATTCATTAAAAACGAAATTGATTTAAGAAATTTCAATTTTTTTAACTTTTTCTCCTTAATAATCTTCATTTTTTCAAGATATTATCAAAGAAAGCAAAAAATAAACTAATAATTTTAGCGAAAGTTTAATTTTTATCCTCTTTTTTACCTTAATTTTCCTCATATTATCGAAAAATTACCGAAAAAAGCAACAAAATCGAATAATTTTAGCGAAATTTCAATTTTTTTCCCTTTTTTTCCCTTAATTTCCCATATTTTACCGAGATATTATCGAAAAAAGCAAAAAAAACGAATAATTTTAGCGAAATTTCAATTTTTTCCTTTTTTTCTTAATTTTCTTCGTTTTATCGAGATATTATCAAAAAAAACAACAAATACGAATAATTTTAGCGAAATTTTAATTTTTTCCTCTTTTTTTTCCTTAATTTTCCTCAATTTATCGAGATATTATCGAAAAATGCATTAAAAACGAAATTGTTTTTAAGAAATTTCGATTTTTTTAAACTTTTTCTCCTTAATATTCTTCATTTTTTCAAGATATTATCGAGGAAAGCAAAAAAAACTAATAATTTTATCGAAAGTTTAATTTTTATCCTCTTTTTTACCTTAATTTTCCTCATTTTATCGAAAAATGACCGAAAAAAGCAAAAAATCGCATAATTTTAGCGAAATTTCAATTTTTTTCCACTCCTTTTTCTTTAATTTTCCTCTGTTAATGGAGATATGACCGAAAAAAAAACAAAAACGAATAATTTTGGGGGAATTTCAATTTTATTTCCTCTTTTTTTCCTAAGTTTTCCTCAAATTATCGAGAATTTGTCGAAAAAAGCAACTAAAACGAAACATTATAGCAACATTTCATTTATTTTCCCCTTTTTTTTCATAAATTTTCCCCCTTTTATCGAGATATAATCGGGAAAAGTAAAAAAAACGAGTAACTTTAGCGAAATTTGATTTTTTTTCCTCTGTTTTTCCTTAATTTTCCTCATTTTTTCGAGATATTATCGAAGAATGCAAAAAAAAACAAATAATTTTTGCGGAATTTTAATTTTTTTCCTCCTTTTTTCCCTTAATTTTTCTTATTTTATCGAGATAATGTTTAAAAAACAAACAAAAACGAATCATTTTTGTTAAATTTCAATTTTTTTCCTCTGTTTTTCCCTTAATTTTACTCATTTTATCGAGATATTATCGAAGAAAGCACAATAAATTGAATAATTTTCGCAAAATTTCAATTTTTTCCTCTTTTTTAATTTTCCTGATTTTATCGAGATAACATCGAAAAAAAGCAACAAAAACGAATAATTAAATTGGAATTTCAAATTTCTCCCCTTTTTTTCTAAATTTTCCTTATTTTATGGAGATAATATTAAAATATCAAACAAAAACGAATAATTTTAGCGAAATTTCAATTTTTTCCTCTTTTTTTGATTATCTTCGTTTTATCGAGATACTATCGAAGAAAGCAACAAATACGAATAATTTTAGCGAAATTTTATTTATTTTCCTCTTTTTTTTCCTTAATTTTCTTCTTTTTATCGAGATATTATAGAAGAATGCATTAAAAATGATTTTCTTTTTAAGAAATTTCAATTTTTTTCAACTTTTTCTCCTTAATTTACCTCTGTTTATTGAGATATGACCGAAAAAAAAACAAAATGAATAATTTTAGGGGAATTTCAAATTTATTTCCTCTTTTTCTCCTTAGTTTTCAGCATATTATCGAGAATTTATCGAAAAAAGAAACTAAAACGAATAATTCATGCAAAATTTCATTTATTTTCCTGTTTTTTTTTCATAAATCTTCCGACTTTTATCGAGATATTATCGAAAAAGCAACAAGAATGAAAATTTTTACGAAATTACAATTTTTTCCTCTTTTTTCTCCTTAATTTTCCTCATTTTACGGAGATATTATCGAAAAAGAGCAACAAAATCGAATAATTTTAGTGAAATTTCAATTTTTTTTCCGCTTTTTCCATTAATTTTCCTCATTTTATCGAGAATATATTTAAAAAACAAAAAAATAACGAATAATTTTAGGGGAAAGTTAATTTTATTTCCTCTTTTTTTCCATAATTTTCCTCATATTATCGAGAATTTATCGAAAAAAGCCACTTAAACGAATAATTCTAGCAAAATTTCATTTTCTTACTTGTTTTTTTTTCCAAAATTTTCCTCCTTCTTTTTTTCACTTAATTTTATTCATTTTATCGAGATATTATCGAAGAAAGTCAAAAAAACTAATAATTTCTGCGAAAGTTTAATTTTTATCCTCTTTCTTCCCTTAATTTTCCTCATTTTATCGAAAAATGACCGAAAAAAGCAAAAAAAACGAATAATTTTAGCGAAATTTCAATTTTTTCCTTTTTCTCCTTAATATTCTTCATTCTTTCAAGATATTATCGAGGAAAGCAAAAAAAACTAATGATTTTAGCGAAATTTTAATTTTTATCCTCTTTTTTACCTTAATTTTTCTCATTTTATCCAAAAATGACCGAAAAAAGCAACAAAATCGCATAATTTTAGAGAAATTTCAATTTTTTTCCACTCCTTTTCTTTAATCTTCCTCTGTTTATGGAGATATGACCGAAAAAAAAAACAAAAACGAATAATTTTGGGGGAATTTCAATTTTATTTCCTCTTTTTTTCCTTAGTTTTCCTCAAATTATCGAGAATTTGTCGAAAAAAGCAACTAAAACGAAAAATTCTAGCAACATTTCATTTATTTTCCTTTTTTTTCATAACTTTTCCTCCTTTTACCGAGATATAATCGAAGAAAGTAAAAAAAACGAGTAACTTTAGCGAAAGTTGAATTTTTTTCCTCTTTTTTTCCTTAATTTTCCTCATTTTTTCGAGATATTATCGAAGAATGCAAAAAAAAACAAATAATTTTTGCGGAATTTTAATTTTTTTCCTCTTTTTTTCCCTTAATTTTCCTTATTTTATGAAGATAATGTTTAAAAAACAAACAAAAACGAATCATTTTAGCTAAATTTCAATTTTTTCCCTCTTTTTTCCCTTAATTTTACTCATTTTATCGAGATATTATCGAAGAAAGCACAATAAAACGAATAATTTTAGCAAAAATTCAATTTTTTCCTCTTTTTTTAAATTTTCCTCATTTTATCGAGATAAGATCGAAAAAAAGCAACAAAAACGAATAATTAAATTGGAATTTCAATTTTCTCCCCTTTTTTTTCTAAATTTTCCTTATTTTATGGAGATAATATTAAAATATCAAACAAAAACGAATAATTTTAGCGAAATTTAAATTTTTTTCCCTTTTTTTTCATTAATTTCCCTTATTTTACCGAGATATTTTCGAAAAAAGGCAACAAAAACGAATAATTTTAGCGAAATTTCAATTTTTTTCCCTTTTTTTCCCTTAATATTCCTCATTATATCAAGATATTAACGAAAATAGCAACAAAAACGAATAATTTTAGCGAAATTAAATTTCTTTCATCATTTTTTTCTTCGTTTTATCGTGATATTATCGAAAATTGCATTTAAAACGGATTTGTCTTTAAGAAATTTAAATTTTTTTCAACATTTTCTCCTAAATACTATTCATTTTTCCAAGATATTATCGAAGAAAGCCAAAAAAACTAATAATTTCTGTTAAAGTTTAATTTTTATCCTCTTTTTTCCCTTAATTTTCCTCATTTTATCGAAAAATGACCGAAAAAAGCAAAAAAAAACGAATAATTTTAGCGAAATTTCAATTTTTTCCTTTTTCTCCTTAATATTCTTCATTTTTTCAAGATATTATCGAGGAAAGCAAAAAAACTAATGATTTTAGCGAAAGTTTAATTTTTATCCTCTTTTTTACCTTAATTTTCCTGATTTTATCCAAAAATGACCGAAAAAAGCAACAAAATCGCATAATTTTAGAGAAATTTCAATTTTTTTCCACTCCTTTTCTTTAATCTTCCTCTGTTTATGGAGATATGACCGAAAAAAAAAACAAAAACGAATAATTTTGGGGGAATTTCAATTTTATTTCCTCTTTTTCCTTAGTTTTCCTCAAATTATCGAGAATTTGTCGAAAAAAGCAACTAAAACGAAAAATTCTAGCAACATTTCATTTATTTTCCTTTTTTTTCATAACTTTTCCTCCTTTTACCGAGATATAATCGAAAAAAGTAAAAAAAACGAGTAACTTTAACGAAAGTTGAATTTTTTTCCTCTTTTTTTCCTTAATTTTCCTCATTTTTTCGAGATATTATCGAAGAATGCAAAAAAAAACATAATTTTTGCGGAATTTTAATTTTTTTCCTCTTTTTTTCCCTTAATTTTCCTTATTTTATGAAGATAATGTTTAAAAAACAAACAAAAACGAATCATTTTAGCTAAATTTCAATTTTTTCCCTCTTTTTTTCCCTTAATTTTACTCATTTTATCGAGATATTATCGAAGAAAGCACAATAAAACGAATAATTTTAGCAAAAATTCAATGTTTTCCTCTTTTTTTAAATTTTCCTCATTTTATCGAGATAAGATCGAAAAAAAGCAACAAAAACGAATAATTAAATTGGAATTTCAATTTTCTCCCCTTTTTTTTCTAAATTTTCCTTATTTTATGGAGATAATATTAAAATATCAAACAAAAACGAATAATTTTAGCGAAATTTCAATTTTTTTCCCTTTATTTTCCTTAATTTTCCTCATTATATCGAGAAATTATCGAAAAAAGCAACAAAAACGAATAATTTTAGCGAAATATCAATTTTTTCATCTTTTTTTTCTTTAATTTTCCTTATTTTACCGAGATATTTTCGAAAAAAGGCAACAAAAACGAATAATTTTAGTGAAATTTCAATTTTTTTTCCGCTGTTTCCATTAATTTTCCTCATTTTATCGAGAATTTATCGGAAAAAGCCACACATTTTCTTACTTGTTTTTTTTTCCAAAGTTTCCTCTTTCTATCGAGATATTATCGTAAAAGCAACAAGAACGAATCATTTTTGCGAAATTACAATTTTTTCCTCTTTTTTTTCTTTAATTTTCCTCTTTTCACCGAGATATTATCGAAAAAAGAAACTAAAACGAATAATTTTAGCGAAATTTAAATTTCTTTCCTCTTTTTTTTCCTTAATTTTCCTCATTTTATCGAGATATTATCGAAAAAAGAAACAAAAACGAATAATTTTAGCGACATTTTAATTTTTATCCTCTTTTCTCTCCTTAATTTTCCTCATTTTATCGAGTTATATTCGAAAAAAGCAACAAAAACGAATAATTTTAGCAAAATTTTAATATTTCCTCTTTTTTTTCCTAAATTTTCCTCATTTTATCGAGATATTATCGAAAAATTCATTAAAAACGAAATTGATTTAAGAAATTTCAATATTTTTAAACTTTTTCTCCTTAATAATCTTCATTTTTTCAAGATATTATCAAAGAAAGCAAAAAATAAACTAATAATTTTAGCGAAAGTTTAATTTTTATCCTCTTTTTTACCTTAATTTTCCTCATTTTACCAAGAATTTATCAAAAAAAGACACTTAAACGAATAATTCTAGCAAAATTTCATATTTTTACCTGTATTTATTCCTAAATTTTCCGCCTTCTATCGAGATAATATCGAAAAAAAGCAACAAGAACGAATAATTTTTATCGAAATTAAAATTTTTTCCTCATTTTTTTCTTTAATTTTCTTCATTCTTTCCGAGAATAATTTTAGCACAAATTCAATTTTTTCCTCTTTTTTTTAATTTTCCTCATTTTATCGAGATAAGATCGATAAAAAGCAACAAAAACGAATAATTAAATTGGAATTTCAATTTTCTCCCCTTTTTTTTCTAAATTTTCCTTATTTTATGGAGATAATATTAAAATATCAAACAAAAACGAATAATTTTAGCGAAATTTCAATTTTTTTCCCTTTTTTTCCTTAATATTCCTCATTATATCAAGATATTAACGAAAATAGCAACAAAAACGAATAATTTTAGTGAAATTTAAATTTCTTTCATCATTTTTACTTCGTTTTATCGAGATATTATCGAAAATTGCATTTAAAACGGAATTGTTTTTAAGAAATTTCAATTTTTTTCAACTATTTTCTCCTAAATAGTATTCATTTTTCCAAGATATTATCGAAGAAAGCCAAAAAAACTAATAATTTCTGCGAAAGTTTAATTTTTATCCTCTTTTTTCCCTTAATTTTCCTCATTTTATCGAAAAATGACCGAAAAAAGCAACAAAATCGAATAATTCTAGCGAAATTTAAATTTTTTTCCCTTTTTTTTCCTTAATTTCCCTTATTTTACCGAGATATTTTCGAAGAAAGGCAACAAAAACGAATAATTTTAGCGAAATTTCAATTTTTTCCTCTTTTTTTTAAATTTTCTTCGTTTTATCGAGATATTATCGAAAAAAGCTTACAAATACGAATAATTTTAGCGAAATATTAATTTTTATCCCCTTTTTTCCCTTAATTTTTCTCATTTTATCGAGAATATATTTAAAAAACAAACAAAAACGAATAATTTTAGGAGAATATCAATTTTTTTCCTCTTTTTTTCCATAATTTTCCTCATTTTACCAAGAATTTATCAAAAAAGACAAAAGAGAAAAAAGATCAAAACGAATAATTCTAGCAAAATTTCATATTTTTACCTGTATTTATTCCTAAATTTTCCTCCTTCTATCGAGATAATATCGAAAAAAAAGCAACAAGAACGAATAATTTTTATAGAAATTAAAATTTGTTCCTCATAATTTTTCTTTAATTTTCTTCCGTTTATCGAGGTATTATCGAAAAAAGCAAAAAAAAACGAATAATTTTAGCGAAATTTCAATTTTTTCCTTTTTCTCCTTAATATTCTTCATTTTTTCAAGATATTATCGAGGAAAGCAAAAAAAACTAATGATTTTAGCGAAAGTTTAATTTTTATCCTCTTTTTTACCTTAATAATTCCTCATTTTATCCAAAAATGACCAAAAAAGGCAACAAAATCGCATAATTTTAGAGAAATTTCAATATTTTTCCACTCCTTTTTCTTTAATTTTCGTCTTTTTATGGAGATATGACCGAAAAAAAAACAAAAACGAATAATTTTGGGGGAATTTCAATTTTATTTCCTCTTTTTTTCCTTAGTTTTCCTCAAATTATCGAGAATTTGTCGAAAAAAGCAACTAAAACGAAAAATTCTAGCAACATTTCATTTATTTTCCTTTTTTTTCATAACTTTTCCTCCTTTTACCGAGATATAATCGAAAAAAGTAAAAAAAACGAGTAACTTTAGCGAAAGTTGAATTTTTTTCCTCTTTTTTTCCTTAATTTTCCTCATTTTTTCGAGATATTATCGAAGAATGCAAAAAAAAACAAATAATTTTTGCGGAATTTTAATTTTCTTCCTCTTTTTTTCCCTTAATTTTCCTTATTTTATGAAGATAATGTTTAAAAAACAAACAAAAATGAATCATTTTAGCTAAATTTCAATTTTTTCCCTCTTTTTTTCCCTTAATTTTACTCATTTTATCGAGATATTATCGAAGAAAGCACAATAAAACGAATAATTTTAGCAAAAATTCAATTTTTTCCTCTTTTTTTAAATTTTCCTCATTTTATCGAGATAAGATCGAAAAAAAGCAACAAAAACGAATAATTAAATTGGAATTTCAATTTTCTCCCCTTTTTTTCTAAATTTTCCTTATTTTATGGAGATATTTTCGAAAAAAGGCAACAAAAACGAATAATTTTAGCGAAATTTCAATTTTTTCCTCTTTTTTTTAATTATCTTCGTTTTATCGAGATACTATCGAAGAAAGCAGCAAATACGAATAATTTTAGCGAAATTTCATTTATTTTCCTCTTTTTTTTCTTTAATTTTCTTCTTTTTATCGAGATATTATCGAAGAATGCATTAAAAACGATTTTCTTTTTAAGAAATTTCAATTTTTTTCAACTTTTTCTCCTTTATTTACCTGTTTATGGAGATATGACCGGAAAAAAAACAAAATGAATAATTTTAGGGGAATTTCAAATTTATTTCCTCTTTTTCTCCTTAGTTTTCATCATATTATCGAGAATTTATCGAAAAAAGAAACTAAAACGAATAATTCATGCAAAATTTCATTTATTTTCCTGTTTTTTTTCATAAATCTTCCGACTTATATCGAGATATTATCAAAAAAGCAACAAGAATGAAAATTTATCGAAAAAAGCTTACAAATACGAATAATTTTAGTGAAATTTCAATTTTTTTTCCGCTTTTTCCATTAATTTTCCTCATTTTATCGAGAATATATTTAAAAAACAAACAAAAACGAATAATTTTAGGGGAATTTTAATTTTCTTTCCTCTTTTTTTCCATAATTTTCCTCATTTTATCGAGAATTTATCGAAAAAAGCCACTTAAACGAATAATTCTAGCAAAATTTCATTTTCTTACTTGTTTTTTTTTCCAAAATTTTCCTCTTTCTATCGAGATATTATCGTAAAAGCAACAAGAACGAATCATTTTTGCGAAATTACAATTTTTTCCTCTTTTTTTTCTTTAATTTTCCTCTTTTCACCGAGATATTATCGAAAAAAGAAACTAAAACGAATAATATTAGCGAAATTTAAATTTCTTTCCTCTTTTTTTCCTTAATTTTCCTCATTTTATCGAGATATTATCGAAAAAAGAAACAAAAACGAATAATTTTAGCGAAATTTTTATTTCTTACCTCTTTTATCTCCTTAATTTTCCTCATTTTATCGAGATATCTCCGAAAAAAGCAACAAAAACGAATAATTTTAGCGACATTTTAATTTTTATCCTCTTTTCTCTCCTTAATTTTCCTCATTTTATCGAGTTATTTTCGAAAAAAGCAACAAAAACGAATAATTTTAGCAAAATTTTAATTTTTCCTCTTTTTTTTCCTAAATTTTCCTCATTTTATCGAGATATTATCGAAAAATTCATTAAAAACGAAATTGATTTAAGAAATTTCAATTTTTTAAACTTTTTCTCCTTAATAATCTTCATTTTTTCAAGATATTATCAAAGAAAGCAAAAAATAAACTAATAATTTTAGCGAAAGTTTAATTTTTATCCTCTTTTTTACCTTAATTTTCCTCATTTTATCGAAAAATGAACGAAAAAAGCAACAAAATCGAATAACTTTAGCGAAATTTGAGTTTTTTTCCTCTTTTTTTCCTTAATTTTCCTAATTTTTTCGAGATATTATCGATGAATGCAAAAAAAACATAATTTTTGCGGAATTTTAATTTTTTTCCTCTTTTTTCCCTTATTTTTTTCTTATTTTATGGAGAAAATGTTTAAAAACCAAACAAAAACGAATCATTCTAGCTAAATAACAATTTTTTTCCTCTTTTTTTTTCCTTAATTTTACTCATTTTATCGAGATATTATCGAAGAAAGCACAATAAATTGAATAATTTTAGAAAAATTTCGATTTTTTCCTCTTTTTTAATTTTCCTGATTTTATCGAGATAAGATCGAAAAACAGCAACAAAAACGAATAATTATATCGAAATTTCCATTATCTCCCCTTTTTTCTAAATTTTCCTTATTTTATTGAGATAATATTTAAAAAACAAACAAAAACGAATAATTTAAGCGAAATATCAATTTTTTTCCTTTTTTTCCTTAATTTTCCTCATTTTATCGAGATATTAACGAAAATAGCAACAATAACGAATGATTTTAGCGAAATTTAATATTTTCCCTTAATTTTCCTCATTTTATCGATAAATGACAGAAAAAAGCAACAAAAACAACAATTTTAGCGAATTTTCAATCTTTTTACTCTTTTTTTTCCTAAATTTTCCTCATTTTATCGAGAATTTATCGAAAAAAGAAACTAAAACCAATAATTCTAGCAAAAGTTCTTTTATTTTCCTTAACTTTCCTCATTTTATTGACATATTATCGAAAAAAGCAACTATAACGAATAATTTTTTTCGAAGTTACAATTTTTTCCACTTTTTTTCCTTAATTTTCCTCATTTTATCGAGATATTATCGATAAAAGCAACAAATACGTATAATTTTAGCGAAATTTTAATTTTTTTCTCTTTTTTTTTAATTTTCTCATTTTATCGAGATATTATCGAAAAATGCATTAAACACGAAATTGTTTCTAAGAAATTTCTATTTTTTTCTACTTTTTCTCCTTAATATTCTTCATTTATTTTCAAGATATTATCGAGGAAAAAAAAATAGTCATTTTAGCGAAAGTTTAATTTTTATCCTCTTTTTTACCTTAATTTACCTCATTTTATCGAAAAATGACCGAAAAAAGCAACAAAATCGAATAATTTTATCGAAATTTCAATTATTTTTCCACTCTTTTTTCTTAAATTTTCCTCTGTTTATGGAGAGATGACCGAAAAAAAAACAAAAACGAATAATTTTGGGGGAATTTAATTTTATTTCCTCTTTTTTTCCTTTGTTTTCCTCAAATTATCAAGAATTTGTCGAAAAAAGCAACTAAAACAAAAAATTCTAGCAAAATTACATTTATTTTCCTGTTTTTTTTTTCATAAATTTTCCTCCTTTTATCGAGATATAATCGAAAAAAGTAAAAAACTAGTAACTTTAGCGAAATTTGAATTTTTTTCCACTCCTTTTTCTTTAATTTTCCTCTGTTTAAGGAGATATGACCGAAAAAAAAAAACAAAAACGAATAATTTTGGGGGAATTTCAATTTTATTTCCTCTTTTTTTCCTTAGTTTTCCTCAAATTATCGAGAATTTGTCGAAAAAAGCAACTTAAACGAAGAATTCTAGCAACATTTCATTTATTTTCCTTTTTTTTCATAACTTTTCCTCCTTTTACCGAGATATAATCGAAAAAAGTAAAAAACGAGTAACTTTAGCGAAATTTGAATTTTTTTCCTCTTTTTTTCCTTAATTTTCCTCATTTTTTCGAGATATTATCGAAGAATGCAAAAAAAAACAAATAATTTTTGCGGAATTTTAATTTTTTCCCTCTTTTTTTCCCTTAATTTTTCTTATTTTATCGAGATAATGTTTAAAAAACAAACAAAAACGAATCATTTTAGCTAAATTTCAATATTTTCCTCTGTTTTTCCCTTAATTTTACTCATTTTATCGAGATATTATTGAAGAAAGAACAATAAAACGAATAATGTTAGCAATATTTCCATTTTCTCCTCTTTTTTTTAATTTTCCTCATTTTAACGATAGAAGATCGAAAGAAAGCAACAAATACAAATAATTTTATCGGAATTTCAATTTTATCCCTTTTTTTTCTAAATTTTCCTTATTTTATGGAGATAATATTTAAATAACAAACAAAAACGAATAATTTTAGCGAAATTTCAATTTTTTTCCCTTTTTTTTCCTTAATTTTCCTCATTATATCGAGATATTATCGAAAAAAGCAAAAAAAACTAATAATTTCAGCGAAAGTTTAATTTTTATCCTCTTTTTTCCCTTAATTTTCCTCATTTTATCGAAAAATGACCGAAAAAAACAACAAAGTCGAATAATTTTAGCGAAATTTAAATTTTTTTCCCTTTTTTTCCTTAATTTCCCTTATTTTACCGAGATATTATCGAAAAAAGCAACAAATACGAATAATTTTAGCGAAATATTAATTTTAATCCCCTTTTTTCCCTTAATTTTCCTCATTTTATCGAGAATATATTTAAAAAACAAACAAAAACGAATAATTTTAGGAGAATATCAATTTTTTTCCTCTTTTTTTCCATAATTTTCCTCATTTTATGGGGAATATATTTAAAAACAAACAAAAACGATTAATTTTAGGGGAATATCAATTTTTTTCCTCTTTTTTTCCATAATTTTCCTCATTTTACCAAGAATTTAAAAAAAAAAGCCACTTAAACGAATAATTTTAGCAAAATTTCATTTTTTTACCTGTATTTTTTTCCTAAATTTTCCTCCTTCTATCGAGATATTATCGAAAAAAGCAAAAAAAACGAATAATTTTAGCGAAATTTCAATTTTTTCCTCTTTTTTTCCTTAATTTTCCTCAATTTATCGAGATATTATCGAAAAATGCATTAAAAACGAAATTGTTTTTAAGAAATTTCGATTTTTTTAAACTTTTTCTCCTTAATATTCTTCATTTTTTCAAGATATTGTCGAGGAAAACAAAAAAACTAATAATTTTAGCGAAAGTTTAATTTTTATCCACTCCTTTTTCTTTAATTTTCCTCTGTTTATGGAGATATGACCGAAAAAAAAACAAAAACGAATAATTTTGGGGGAATTTCAATTTTATTTCCTCTTCTTTTTCTTAGTTTTCCTCAAATTATCGAGAATTTGTCGAAAAAAGCAACTAAAACGAAAAATGCTAGCAAAATTTCATTTATTTTCCTGTTTATTTTTCATAAATTTTCCTCCTTTTATCGAGATATAATCGAGAAGAATAAATAAAACGTGTAACTTTAGCGAAATTTGAATTTTTTTCCTCTTTTTCTCCTTAATTTTCCTCATTTTTTCGAGATATTATCGAAGAATGCAAAAAAATACAAATAATTTTTGCGGAATTTTAATTTTTTTCTTCTTTTTTCCCTTAATTTTCCTCATTATATCGAGATATTATCGAAAAAAGCAACAAAAACGAATAATTTTAGCGAAATTTTCATTTCTTTCCTCTTTTTTTCCTTAATTTTCCTCAATTTATCGAGATATTATCGAAGAATGCAAAAAAAAACAAATAATTTTTATGGAATTTTAATTTTTTTCCTCCTTTTTTCCCTTAATTTTTCTTATTTTATCGAGATAATGTTTAAAAAACAAACAAAAACGAATCATTTTAGTTAAATTTCAATTTTTTTCCTCTGTTTTTCCCTTAATTTTACTCATTTTATCGAGATATTATTGAAGAAAGCACAATTAAACGAATAATTTTAGCAAAATTTCAATTTTTTTCCCTTATTTTTTCCTTAATTTTCCTCATTATATCGAGATATTATCGAAAAAAGCAACAAAAACCAATAATTTTAGCTAAATTTTAATTTATTTCATCATTTTTTTTTCGTTTTATTGAAATATTATCGAAAAAGGAACAAAAACGAATAATTTTAGCGAAATTTAAATTTTTTCCTGTTTTTATCGAGATATTATGGAAAAATGCATTAAAAACGAAATTGTTTTTAAGAAATTTCAATTTTTTCAACTTTTTCTCCTTAATACTCTTCATTTTTCCAAGATATTATCGAAGAAAATAAAAAAAACTAATAATTTTTGCGAAAGTTTAATTTTTATCCTCATTTTTCCCTTAATTTTCCTCATTTTATCGAAAAATTACCGAAAAAAGCAACAAAATCGAATAATTTTAGCGAAATTTCAATTTTTTTCCCTTTTTTTCCCTTAATTTCCCATATTTTACCGAGATATTATCGAAAAAAGCAAAAAAAACGAATAATTTTAGCGAAATTTCAATTTTTCCTTTTTTTCCTTAATTTTCTTCGTTTTATCGAGATATTATCAAAAAAAACAACAAATACGAATAATTTTAGCGAAATTTTAATTTTTTCCTCTTTTTTTCCCTAATTTTCCTCCATTTATCGAGATATTATCGAAAAATGCATTAAAAACGAAATTGTTTTTAAGAAATTTCGATTTTTTTAAACTTTTTCTCCTTACTATTCCTCATTTTTTCAAGATATTATCGAGGAAAGAAAAAAAAACTAATAATTTTAGCGAATTATAAATTTTTTTCCACTCCTTTTTCTTTAATTTTCTTCTGTTTATGGATATATGACCGAAAAAAAAAAACGAATAATTTTGGGGGAATTTCAATTTCATTTCCTCTTCTTTTTCTTAGTTTTCCTCAAATTATCGAGAATTTGTCGAAAAAAGCAACTAAAACGAAAACTTCTAGCAAAATTTCATTTATTTTCCTGTTTATTTTTCATAAATTTTCCTCCTTTTATCGAGATATAATCGAGAAGAGTAAAAAAAACGTGTAACTTTAGCGAAATTTGAATTTTTTTCCTCTTTTTCTCCTTAATTTTCCTCATTTTTTCGAGAAATTATCGAAGAATGCAAAAAAAAACAAATAATTTTTGCGGAATTTTAATTTTTTTCCTCTTTTTTCCCTTAATTTTCCTCATTATATCGAGATATTATCGAAAAAAGCAACAAAAACGAATAATTTAAGCGAAATTTTTATTTCTTTCATCATTTTTTTCTTCGTTTTATCGAGATATTGTCGAAAAAGCAACAAAAACGAATAATTTTAGCTAAATTTAAATTTTTTCCTGTTTTTATCGAGATATTATGGAAAAATGCATTAAAAACGAAATTGTTTTTAAGAAATTTCAATTTTTTTCAACTTTTTCTCCTTAATACTCTTCATTTTTCCAAGATATTATCGAAGAAAGCAAAAAAAAATTAATAATTTTAGCGAAAGTTTAATTTTTATCCTCTTTTTTCCCTTAATTTTCCTCATTTTATCGAAAAATGACCGAAAAAAGCAACAAAATCGAATAATTTTAGCGAAATTTCATTTCTTTTCCCTTTTTTTTCCCTTAATTTCCCATATTTTACCAAGATATTTTCGAAAAAAGGCAACAAAAACGAATAATTTTAGCGAAATTTCAATTTTTTCCTCTTTTTTTTTAATTTTCTTCGTTTTATCGACGTATTATCGAAAAAAGCAACAAATACGAATAATTTTAGCGAAATATTAATTTTTATCCCCTTTTTTCCCTTAATTTTTCTCATTTTATGGAGAATATATTTAAAAACAAACAAAAACGAATAATTTTAGGGGAATATCAACTTTTTTCCTCTTTTTTCCATAATTTTCCTCATTTTACCAAGAATTTATCAAAAAAAGCCACTTAAACGAATAATTTTAGCAAAATTTCATTTTTTTACCTGTATTTTTTTCCTAAATTTTCCTCCTTCTATCGAGATATTATCGAAAAAAGCAAAAAAAAACGAATAATTTTAGCGAAATTTCAATTTTTTCCTCTTTTTTTCCTTAATTTTCCTCAATTTATCGAGATATTATCGAAAAATGCATTAAAAACGAAATTGTTTTTAAGAAATTTCGATTTTTTTAAACTTTTTCTCCTTAATATTCTTCATTTTTTCAAGATATTATCGAGGAAAGCAAAAAAAACTAATAATTTTATCGAAAGTTTAATTTTTATCCTCTTTTTTACCTTAATTTTCCTCATTTTATCGAAAAATGACCGAAAAAAGCAACAAAATCGCATAATTTTAGCGAAATTTCAATTTTTTTCCACTCCTTTTTCTTTAATTTTCCTCTGTTTATGGAGATATGACCGAAAAAAAAACAAAAACGATTAATTTTGGGGGAATTTCAATTTTATTTCCTCTTTTTTTCCTAAGTTTTCCTCAAATTATCGAGAATTTGTCGAAAAAAGCAACTAAAACGAAACATTATAGCAACATTTCATTTATTTTCCCCTTTTTTTTCATAAATTTTCCTCCTTTTATCGAGATATAATCGGGAAAAGTAAAAAAAAACGAGTAACTTTAGCGAAATTTGATTTTTTTTCCTCTGTTTTTCCTTAATTTTCCTCATTTTTTCGAGATATTATCGAAGAATGCAAAAAAAAAACAAATAATTTTTGCGGAATTTTAATTTTTTTCCTCCTTTTTTCCCTTAATTTTTCTTATTTTATCGAGATAATGTTTAAAAAACAAACAAAAACGAATCATTTTAGTAAAATTTCAATTTTTTTCCTCTGTTTTTCCCTTAATTTTACTCATTTTATCGAGATATTATTGAAGAAAGCACAATTAAACGAATAATTTTAGCAAAATTTCAATTTTTTTCCCTTATTTTTTCCTTAATTTTCCTCATTATATCGAGATATTATCGAAAAAAGCAACAAAAACCAATAATTTTAGCTAAATTTTAATTTATTTCATCATTTTTTTTTCGTTTTATTGAAAAATATCGAAAAAGGAACAAAAACGAATAATTTTAGCGAAATTTAAATTTTTTCCTCTTTTTATCGAGATATTATGGAAAAATGCATTAAAAACGAAATTGTTTTTAAGAAATTTCAATTTTTTTCAACTTTTTCTCCTTAATACTCTTCATTTTTCCAAGATATTATCGAAGAAAGCAATAAAAAATTAATAATTTTAGCGAAAGTTTAATTTTTATCCTCTTTTTTCCCTTAATTTTCCTCATTTTATCGAAAAATGACCGAAAAAAGCAACAAAATCGAATAATTTTAGCGAAATTTCATTTCTTTTCCCTTTTTTTCCCTTAATTTCCCATATTTTACCAAGATATTTTCGAAAAAAGGCAACAAAAACGAATAATTTTAGCGAAATTTCAATTTTTTCCTCTTTTTTTTTAATTTTCTTCGTTTTATCGAGGTATGACCGAAAAAAAAACAAAAACGAATAATTTTGGGGGAATTTCAATTTTATTTCCTCTTCTTTTTCTTAGTTTTCCTCAAATTATCGAGAATTTGTCGAAAAAAGCAACTAAAACGAAAAATGCTAGCAAAATTTCATTTATTTTCCTGTTTATTTTACATAAATTTTCCTCCTTTTATCGAGATATAATCGAGAAGAATAAATAAAACGTGTAACTTTAGCGAAATTTGAATTTTTTTCCTCTTTTTCTCCTTAATTTTCCTCATTTTTTCGAGATATTATCGAAGAATGCAAAAAAATACAAATAATTTTTGCGGAATTTTAATTTTTTTCTTCTTTTTTCCCTTAATTTTCCTCATTATATCGAGATATTATCGAAAAAAGCAACAAAAACGAATAATTTTAGCGAAATTTTCATTTCTTTCATCATTTTTTTCTTCGTTTTATCGAGATATTGTCGAAAAAGCAACAAAAACGAATAATTTTATCTAAATTTAAATTTTTTCCTGTTTTTATCGAGATATTATGGAAAAATGCATTAAAAACGAAATTGTTTTTAAGAAATTTCAATTTTTTCAACTTTTTCTCCTTAATACTCTTCATTTTTCCAAGATATTATCGAAGAAAATAAAAAAAACTAATAATTTTTGCGAAAGTTTAATTTTTATCCTCATTTTTCCCTTAATTTTCCTCATTTTATCGAAAAATTACCGAAAAAAGCAACAAAATCGAATAATTTTAGCGAAATTTCAATTTTTTTCCCTTTTTTTCCCTTAATTTCCCATATTTTACCGAGATATTATCGAAAAAAGCAAAAAAAACGAATAATTTTAGCGAAATTTCAGTTTTTCCTTTTTTTCCTTAATTTTCTTCGTTTTATCGAGATATTATCAAAAAAAACAACAAATACGAATAATTTTAGCGAAATTTTAATTATTTCCTCTTTTTTTCCCTAATTTTCCTCCATTTATCGAGATATTATCGAAAAATGCATTAAAAACGAAATTGTTTTTAAGAAATTTCGATTTTTTTAAACTTTTTCTCCTTACTATTCCTCATTTTTTCAAGATATTATCGAGGAAAGAAAAAAAAACTAATAATTTTAGCGAATTATAAATTTTTTTCCACTCCTTTTTCTTTAATTTTCTTCTGTTTATGGATATATGACCGAAAAAAAAAAAACGAATAATTTTGGGGGAATTTCAATTTCATTTCCTCTTCTTTTTCTTAGTTTTCCTCAAATTATCGAGAATTTGTCGAAAAAAGCAACTAAAACGAAAACTTCTAGCAAAATTTCATTTATTTTCCTGTTTATTTTTCATAAATTTTCCTCCTTTTATCGAGATATAATCGAGAAGAGTAAAAAAAACGTGTAACTTTAGCGAAATTTGAATTTTTTTCCTCTTTTTCTCCTTAATTTTCCTCATTTTTTCGAGAAATTATCGAAGAATGCAAAAAAAAACAAATAATTTTTGCGGAATTTTAATTTTTTTCCTCTTTTTTCCCTTAATTTTCCTCATTATATCGAGATATTATCGAAAAAAGCAACAAAAACGAATAATTTAAGCGAAATTTTTATTTCTTTCATCATTTTTTTCTTCGTTTTATCGAGATATTGTCGAAAAAGCAACAAAAACGAATAATTTTAGCTAAATTTAAATTTTTTCCTGTTTTTATCGAGATATTATGGAAAAATGCATTAAAAACGAAATTGTTTTTAAGAAATTTCAATTTTTTTCAACTTTTTCTCCTTAATACTCTTCATTTTTCCAAGATATTATCGAAGAAACCAAAAAAAAATTAATAATTTTAGCGAAAGTTTAATTTTTATCCTCTTTTTTCCCTTAATTTTCCTCATTTTATCGAAAAATGACCGAAAAAAGCAACAAAATCGAATAATTTTAGCGAAATTTCATTTCTTTTCCCTTTTTTTCCCTTAATTTCCCATATTTTACCAAGATATTTTCGAAAAAAGGCAACAAAAACGAATAATTTTAGCGAAATTTCAATTTTTTCCTCTTTTTTTTAAATTTTCTTCGTTTTATCGAGGTATTATCGAAAAAAGCAACAAATACGAATAATTTTAGCGAAATATTAATTTTTATCCCCTTTTTTCCCTTAATTTTTCTCATTTTATGGAGAATATATTTAAAAACAAACAAAAACGAATAATTTTAGGGGAATATCAACTTTTTTCCTCTTTTTTCCATAATTTTCCTCATTTTACCAAGAATTTATCAAAAAAAGCCACTTAAACGAATAATTTTAGCAAAATTTCATTTTTTTACCTGTATTTTTTTCCTAAATTTTCCTCCTTCTATCGAGATATTATCGAAAAAAGCAAAAAAAACGAATAATTTTAGCGAAATTTCAATTTTTTCCTCTTTTTTTCCTTAATTTTCCTCAATTTATCGAGATATTATCGAAAAATGCATTAAAAACGAAATTGTTTTTAAGAAATTTCGATTTTTTTAAACTTTTTCTCCTTAATATTCTTCATTTTTTCAAGATATTATCGAGGAAAGCAAAAAAAACTAATAATTTTATCGAAAGTTTAATTTTTATCCTCTTTTTTACCTTAATTTTCCTCATTTTATCGAAAAATGACCGAAAAAAGCAACAAAATCGCATAATTTTAGCGAAATTTCAATTTTTTTCCACTCCTTTTTCTTTAATTTTCCTCTGTTTATGGAGATATGACCGAAAAAAAAACAAAAACGATTAATTTTGGGGGAATTTCAATTTTATTTCCTCTTTTTTTCCTAAGTTTTCCTCAAATTATCGAGAATTTGTCGAAAAAAGCAACTAAAACGAAACATTATAGCAACATTTCATTTATTTTCCCCTTTTTTTTCATAAATTTTCCTCCTTTTATCGAGATATAATCGGGAAAAGTAAAAAAAAACGAGTAACTTTAGCGAAATTTGATTTTTTTTCCTCTGTTTTTCCTTAATTTTCCTCATTTTTTCGAGATATTATCGAAGAATGCAAAAAAAAACAAATAATTTTTGCGGAATTTTAATTTTTTTCCTCCTTTTTTCCCTTAATTTTTCTTATTTTATCGAGATAATGTTTAAAAAACAAACAAAAACGAATCATTTTAGTAAAATTTCAATTTTTTTCCTCTGTTTTTCCCTTAATTTTACTCATTTTATCGAGATATTATTGAAGAAAGCACAATTAAACGAATAATTTTAGCAAAATTTCAATTTTTTTCCCTTATTTTTTCCTTAATTTTCCTCATTATATCGAGATATTATCGAAAAAAGCAACAAAAACCAATAATTTTAGCTAAATTTTAATTTATTTCATCATTTTTTTTTTCGTTTTATTGAAAAATATCGAAAAAGGAACAAAAACGAATAATTTTAGCGAAATTTAAATTTTTTCCTCTTTTTATCGAGATATTATGGAAAAATGCATTAAAAACGAAATTGTTTTTAAGAAATTTCAATTTTTTTCAACTTTTTCTCCTTAATACTCTTCATTTTTCCAAGATATTATCGAAGAAAGCAAAAAAAAATTAATAATTTTAGCGAAAGTTTAATTTTTATCCTCTTTTTTCCCTTAATTTTCCTCATTTTATCGAAAAATGACCGAAAAAAGCAACAAAATCGAATAATTTTAGCGAAATTTCATTTCTTTTCCCTTTTTTTCCCTTAATTTCCCATATTTTACCAAGATATTTTCGAAAAAAGGCAACAAAAACGAATAATTTTAGCGAAATTTCAATTTTTTCCTCTTTTTTTTAAATTTTCTTCGTTTTATCGAGGTATTATCGAAAAAAGCAACAAATACGAATAATTTTGGCGAAATATTAATTTTTATCCCCTTTTTTCCCTTAATTTTTCTCATTTTATGGAGAATATATTTAAAAACAAACAAAAACGAATAATTTTAGGGGAATATCAATTTTTTTCCTCTTTTTTTCCATAATTTTTATCATTTTACCAAGAATTTATCAAAAAAAGCCACTTAAACGAATAATTTTAGCAAAATTTCATTTTTTTACCTGTATTTTTTTCCTAAATTTTCCTCCTTCTATCGAGATATTATCGAAAAAAGCAAAAAAAACGAATAATTTTAGCGAAATTTCAATTTTTTCCTTTTTTTCTTAATTTTCTTCGTTTTATCGAGATATTATAAAAAAACAACAAATACGAATAATTTTAGCGAAATTTTAATTTTTTCCTCTTTTTTTCCTTAATTTTCCTCAATTTATCGAGATATTATCGAAAAATGCATTAAAAACGAAATTGTTTTTAAGAAATTTCGATTTTTTTAAACTTTTTCTCCATAATATTCTTCATTTTTTCAAGATATTATCGAGGAAGCAAAAAAAACTAATAATTTTATCGAAAGTTTAATTTTTATCCTCTTTTTTACCTTAATTTTCCTCATTTTATCGTAAAATGACCGAAAAAAGCAACAAAATCGCATAATTTTAGCGAAATTTCAACTTTTTTCCACTCATTTTTCTTTAATTTTCCTCTGTTTATGGAGATATGACCGAAAAAAAACAAAAACGAATAATTTTGGGGGAATTTCAATTTTATTTCGTCTTTTTTTCCTTAGTTTTCCTCAAATTATCGAGAATTTGTCGAAAAAAGCAACTAAAACGAAACATTATAGCAACATTTCATTTATTTTCCTGTTTTTTTTTCATAAATTTTCCTCCTTTTATCGAGATATAATCGGGAAAAGTAAAAAAAACGAGTAACTTTAGCGAAATTTGAATTTTTTTCCTTCTTTTTTCCCTTAATTTTTCTTATTTTATCGAGATAATGTTTAAAAAACAAACAAAAACGAATCATTTTAGTTAAATTTCAATTTTTTTCCTCTGTTTTTCCCTTAATTTTCCTCATTATATCGAGACATTATCGAAAAAAGCAACAAAAACGAACAATTTTAGCGAAATTTTAATTTATTTCATCATTTTTTGTTTCGTTTTATTGAAATATTATCGAAAAAGCAACAAAAACGAATAATTTTAGCGAAATTTAAATTTTTTCCTCTTTTTATCGAGATATTATGGAAAAATGCATTAATAACGAAATTGTTTTTAAGAAATTTCAATTTTTTTCAACTTTTTCTCCTTAATACTCTTCATTTTTCCAAGATATTATCGAGGAAAGCAAAAAAAACTAATAATTTCTGCGAAAGTTTAATTTTTATCCTCTTTTTTCCCTTAATTTTCCTCATTTTATCGAAAAATGACCGAAAAAAGCAACAAATACGAATAATTTTAGCGAGATATTAATTTTTATCCCCTTTTTTCCATTGATTTTCCTCATTTTATGGAGAATATATTTAAAAACAAACAAAAACGAATAATTTTAGGGGAATATCAATTTTTTTCCTCATTTTTCCATAATTTTCCTCATTTTACCAAGAATTTATCAAAAAAAGCCACTTAAACGAATAATTCTAGCAAAATTTCATTTTTTTACCTGTATTTTTTTCCTAAATTTTCCTCCTTCTATCGAGATATTATCGAAAAAAGCAAAAAAAAACGAATAATTTTAGCGAAATTTCAATTTTTCCTTTTTTTCCTTAATTTTCTTCGTTTTATCGAGATATTATCAAAAATAACAACAAATACGAATAATTTTAGCGAAATTTTAATTTTTTCCTCTTTTTTTCCCTAATTTTCCTCCATTTATCGAGATATTATCGAAAAATGCATTAAAAACGAAATTGTTTTTAAGAAATTTCGATTTTTTTAAACTTTTTCTCCTTACTATTCCTCATTTTTTCAAGATATTATCGAAAAAGGAACAAAAACGAATAATTTTAGCGAAATTTAAATTTTTTCCTCTTTTTATCGAGATATTATGGAAAAATGCATTAAAAACGAAATTGTTTTTAAGAAATTTCAATTTTTTTCAACTTTTTCTCCTTAATACTCTTCATTTTTCCAAGATATTATCGAGGAAAGCAAAAAAAACTAATAATTTTAGCGAAAGTTTAATTTTTATCCTCTTTTTTCCCTTAATTTTCCTCATTTTATCTAAAAATGACCGACAAAAGCAACAAAATCGAATAATGTTTGCGAAATTTCAATTTTTTCCCTTTTTTTCACTTAATTTCCCATATTTTACCGAGATATTTTCGAAAAAAGGCAACAAAAACAATAATTTTAGCGAAATTTCAATTTTTTCCTCTTTTTTTTAAATTTTCTTCGTTTTATCGAGGTATTATCGAAAAAAGCAACAAATACGAATAATTTTAGCGAAATATTAATTTTATCCCCTTTTTTCCCTTAAGTTTTCTCATTTTATGGAGAATATATTTCAAAACAAACAAAAACGAATAATTTAAGGGGAATATCAATTTTTTTCCTCATTTTTTCCATAATTTTCCTCATTTTACCAAGAATTTATCAAAAAAAGCCACTTAAACGAATAATTCTAGCAAAATTTCATTTTTTTACCTGTATTTTTTTCCTAAATTTTCCTCCTTCTATCGAGATATTATCGAAAAAAGCAAAAAAAAAACGAATAATTCTAGCGAAATTTCAATTATTCCTTTTTTTTCTTAATTTTCTTCGTTTTATCGAGATATTATCAAAAAAAAACAACAAATACGAATAATTTTAGCGAAATTTTAATTTTTTCCTCTTTTTTTTCCTTAATTTTCCCCAATTTATCGAGATATTATCGAAAAATGCATAAAAAACGAAATTGTTTTTAAGAAATTTCGATTTTTTTAAACTTTTTCTCCTAAATATTCCTCATTTTTTCAAGATATTATCGAGGAAAGCAAAAAAAACTAGTAATTTTAGCGAAAGCTTAATTTTTATCCTCTTTTTTACCTTAATTTTCCTCATTTTATCGAAAAATGACCGAAAAAAGCAACAAAATCGCATAATTTTAGCGAAATTTCAATTTTTTTCCACTCCTTTTTCTTTAATTTTCCTCTGTTTATGGAGATATGACCGAAAAAAAAACAAAAACGAATAATTTTGGGGGAATTTCAATTTTATTTCCTCTTTTTTTCCTTAGTTTTCCTCAAATTATCGAGAATTTGTAGAAAAAAGCAACTAAAACGAAACATTATAGCAACATTTCATTTATTTTCCTCTTTTTTTTCATAAATTTTCCTCCTTTTATCGAGATATAATCGGGAAAAGTAAAAAAAACGAGTAACTTTAGCGAAATTTGAATTTTTTTCCTCTTTTTTTCCTTAATTTTCCTCATTTTTTCGAGATATTATCGAAGAATGCAAAAAAAAACAAATAATTGTTGCGGAATTTTAATTTTTTTCCTCCTTTTTTCCTTCAATTTTTCTTATTTTATCGAGATAATGTTTAAAAAACAAACAAAAACGAATCATTTTAGCTAAATTTCAATTTTTTTCCTCTGTTTTTCCCTTAATTTTCCTCATTATATCGAGATATTATCGAAAAAAGCAACATAAACGAATAATTTTAGCGAAATTTAAATTTCTTTCATCATTTTTTTCTTCGTTTTATCGAGATATTATCGAAAAAAGCAACAAAAACGAATAATTTTAGCGAAAATTTAATTTTTTTCCCTTTTTTTCCCTTAATTTCCCATATTTTACCGAGATATTTTCGAAAAAAGGCAACAAATACGAATAATTTTAGCGAAATTTCAATTTTTTCCTCTTTTTTTTAAATTTTCTTCGTTTTATCGAGGTATTATCGAGAAAAGCAACAAAAACGAATAATTTTAGCGAAATATTAATTTTTATCCCCTTTTTTCCCGTAATTTTCCTCAATTTATGGAGAATATATTTAAAAACAAACAATAACGAATAATTTTAGGGGAATATCAATTTTTTTCCTCTTTTTTTCCATAATTTTCCTCATTTTACCGAGAATTTATCAAAAAAAGACACTTAAACGAATAATTCTAGCAAAATTTCATATTTTTACCTGTATTTATTCCTAAATTTTCCTCCTTCTATCGAGATAATATCGAAAAAAAGCAACAAGAACGAATAATTTTTATCGAAATTAAAATTTGTTCCTCATTTTTTTCTTTAATTTTCTTCTGTTTATCGAGGTATTATCGAAAAAAGCAAAAACAAACGGATAATTTTAGCGAAATTTCAATTTTTTCCTTTTTCTCCTTAATATTCTTCATTTTTTCAAGATATTATCGAGGAAAGCAAAAAAAAAACTAATGATTTTAGCAAAAGTTTAATTTTTATCCTCTTTTTTCCCTTAATTTTTCTTATTTTATCTAGATAATGTTTAAAAAACAAACAAAAACGAATCATTTTAGCTAAATTTCAATTTTTTTCCTCTGTTTTTCCCTTAATTTTACTCATTTTATCGAGATATTACTGAAGGAAGCACAATAAAACGAATAATTTTAGCAAAATTTCAATTTTTTTTACCTTTTTTTTCCTTAATTTTCCTCATTATATCGAGATATTATCGAAAAAAGCAACAAAAACGAATAATTTTAGCGAAATTTAAATTTCTTTCATCAATTTTTTCTTCGTTTTATCGAGATATTATCGAAAAAGCAACAAAAACGAATAATTTTAGCTAAATTTAAATTTTTTCCTGTTTTTATCGAGATATTATGGAAAAATGCATTAAAAACGAAATTGTTTTTAAGAAATTTCAATTTTTTTCAACTTTTTCTCCTTAATACTCTTCAATTTTCCAAGATATTATCGAAGAAAGCAAAAAAAACTAATAATTTTAGCGAAACTTTAATTTTTATCCTTTTTTTCCCTTAATTTTCCTCATTTTATCGAAAAATGACCGAAAAAAGCAACAAAATCGAATAATTTTAGCGAAATTTCAATTTTTTCCTCTTTTTTTTTAATTTTCCTCGTTTTATCGAGGTATAATCGAAAAAAGCAACAAATACGAATAATTTTAGCGAAATATTAATTTTTATCCCCTTTTTTCCCTTAATTTTCCTCATTTTATGGAGAATATATTTAAAAACAAACAAAAACGAATAATTTTAGGGGAATATCAACTTTTTTCCTCTTTTTTCCATAATTTTCCTCATTTTACCGAGAATTTATCAAAAATAGCCACTTAAACGAATAATTTTAGCAAAATTTCATTTTTTTACCTGTATTTTTTTCCTAAATTTTCCTCCTTCTATCGAGATATTATCGAAAAAAGCAAAAAAATCGAATAATTTTAGCGAAATTTTAATTTTTTCCTCTTTTTTTTCCTTAATTTTCCTCAATTTATCGAGATATTATCGAAAAATGCATTAAAAACGAAATTGTTTTTAAGAAATTTCGATTTTTTTTAACTTTTTCTCCTTAATATTCTTCATATTTTCAATATATTATCGAGGAAAGCAAAAGAAACTAATAATTTTATCGAAAGTTTAATTTTTATCTTCTTTTTTACCTTAATTTTCCTCATTTTATCGAAAAATGACCGAAAAAAGCAACAAAATCGCATAATTTTAGCGAAATTTCAATTTTTTTCATCTCCATTTTCTTTAATTTTCCTCTGGTTATGGAGATATGACCGAAAAAAAAACAAAAACGAATAATTTTGGGGGAATTTCAATTTTATTTCCTCTTTTTTTCCTTAGTTTTCCTCAAATTATCGAGAATTTGTCGAAAAAAGCAACTAAAACGAAACATTATAGCAACATTTCATTTATTTTCCTCTTTTTTTTCATAAATTTTCCTCCTTTTATCGAGATATAGTCGGGAAAAGTAAAAAAAAACGAGTAACTTTAGCGAAATTTGAATTTTTTTCCTCTATTTTTCCTTAATTTTCCTCATTTTTTCGAGATATTATCGAAGAATGCAAAAAAAACAAATAATTTTTGCGGAATTTTAATTTTTTTCCTCCTTTTTTCCCTTAATATTTCTTATTTTATCGAGATAATGTTTAAAAAACAAACAAAAACGAATCATTTTTGCTAAATTTCAATTTTTTTTCCTCTGTTTTTCCCTTAATTTTACTCATTTTATCGAGATATTATTGAAGAAAGCACAATAAAACGAATAATTTTAACAAAATTTCAATTTTTTTCCCTTTTTTATTCCTTAATTATCCTCATTATATCGAGATATTATCGAAAAAAGCAACAAAAACGAACAATTTTAGCGAAATATTAATTTATTTCATAATTTTTTTTTTCGTTTTATTGAAATATTATCGAAAAAGCAACAAAAACGAATAATTTTAGCTAAATTTAAATTTTTTCCTCTCCTTATCGAGATATTATGGAAAAATGCATTAAAAACGAAATTGATTTTAAGAAATTTCAATATTTTTCAACTTTTTCTCCTTAATACTCTTCATTTTTCCAAGATATTATCGAGGAAACAAAAAAAACTAATAATTTTAGCGGAAGTTTAATTTTTATCCTCTTTTTTCCCTTAATTTTCCTCATTTTATCGAAAAATGACCGACAAAAGCAACAAAATCGAATAATTTTAGCGAAATTTCAATTTTTTTCTCTTTTTTTAAATTTTCTTCGTTTTATCGAGGTATTTTCGGAAAAAGCAACAAAATCGCATAATTTTAGCGAAATTTCAATTTTTTTCCACTGCTTTTTCTTTAATTTTCTTCTGTTTATGGAGATATGACCGAAAAAGAAAAAAAACGAATAATTTTGGGGGAATTTCAATTTTATTTCCTCTTCTTTTTCTTAGTTTTCCTCAAATTATCGAGAATTTGTCGAAATAAGCAACTAAAACGAAAAATTCTAGCAAAATTTCATTTATTTTCCTGTTTATTTTTTAAAAATTTTCCTCCTTTTATCGAGATATTATCGAGAAGAGTAAAAAAAACGTGTAACTTTAGCGAAATTTGAATTTTTTTCCGCTTTTTCTCCTTAATTTTCCTCATTTTTTCGAGATATTATCGAAGAATGCAAAAAAAAAACAAATAATTTTTGCGGAATTTTAATTTTTTTCCTCTCTTTTCCCTTAATTTTTCTTATTTTATCTAGATAATGTTTAAAAAAGAAACAAAAACGAATCATTTTAGCTAAATTTCAATTTTTTTCCTCTGTTTTTCTCTTAATTTTACTCATTTTATCGAGATATTACTGAAGAAAGCACAATAAAACGAATAATTTTAGCAAAATTTCAATTTTTTTCCCTCTTTTTTCCTTAATTTTTCTCATTATATCCAGATATTATCGAAAAAAGCAACAAAAACGAATAATTTTAGCGAAATTGAAATTTCTTTCATCATTTTTTTGTTCGTTTTTTCGAGATATTATCGAAAAAGCAACAAAAATGAATAATTTTAGCTACATTTAAATTTTTTCCTGTTTTTATCGAGATATTATGGATAAATGCATTAAAAACGAAATTGTATTTAAGAAATTTCAATTATTTTCAACTTTTTCTCCTAAATACTCTTCAATTTTCCAAGATATTATCGAAGAAAGCAAAAAAAACTAATAATTTTAGCGAAAGTTTAATTTTTTTCCCTTTTTTCCCTTAATTTCCCATATTTTACCGAGATATTTTCGAAAAAAGGCAACAAATACGAATAATTTTAGCGAAATTTCAATTTTTTCCTCTTTTTTTTATTTTCTTCGTTTTATCGAGGTATTATCGAAAAAAGCAACAAATACGAATAATTTTAGCGAAATATTAATTTTTATCCCCTTTTTTCCCTTAATTTTCCTCATTTTATGGAGAATATATTTAAAAACAAACAAAAACGAATAATTTTAGGGGAATATCAATTTTTTTCCTCTTTTTTTCCATAATTTTCCTCATTTTACCGAGAATTTATCAAAAAAAGCCTCTTAAACGAATAATTCTAGCAAAATTTCATTTTTTTACCTGTACTTTTTTTCCTAAATTTTACTCCTTCTACCGAGATATTATCGAAAAAAGCAAAAAAAACGAATAATTTTAGCGAAATTTCAATTTTTTCCTTTTTTTTCTTAATTTTCTTCGTTTAATCGAGATATTATCAAAAAAACAACAAAAACGAATAATTTTACTAAATTTTAATTTTTCCTCTTTTTTTTCCTTAATTTTCCTCAATTTATCGAGATATTACCGAAAAATGCATTGAAAACGAAATTGTTTTTAAGAAATTTCGATTTTTTTAAGCTTTTTCTCCTTAATATCCTTCATCTTTTCAAGATATAATCGAGGAAAGCAAAAAAAACTAATAATTTTTGCGAAAGTTTAATTTTTATCCTCTTTTTTACCTTAAATTTCCTCATTTTATCGAAAAATGACCGAAAAAAGCAACAAAATCGCATATTTTTAGCGAAATTTCAATTTTTTTCCACTCCTTTTTCTTGAATTTTCTTCTGTTTATGGAGATATGACCGAAAAACAAAAACGAATAATTTTGGGGGAATTTCAATTTTATTTCCTCTTTTTTACTTTCTCCATATACGAAGTATAGAGAAAGTATTGTTTTCATGAAAAAATTCGACTTCGAGATTTCAACGGAAATACACGTTTTGGGGTCCCTAGAACACGTTTTGACCATTTTCTGAATGATGTCTGTGTGTATGTGTGTGTGTGTGTGTGTGTGTGTGTGTGTGTGTGTGTGTGTGTGTGTGTGTGTGTGAGTGTGTGTGTGTGTATGTGTGTGTGTGATAATGGGCGTTCTAACTCGAAAACTAAAAGTCGTATCAATACCAAACTTCATATATAGTACTGTTGTGTGTGCTGTCAGAGTTGATTAGTTTTTGGAGTAAATCCGTTAACCGGAAGTCGAGCTTTATTCATTAAAGCTCATTTCCGGTTTTCAAAATATCTCCATAAATATGATATATACGTCTATTGAATTAACTATAAAAGTTTTAGATAGTATTATTTACTATAACTTTTGTATTTAACATATTTTTGTATCACCGGTTCATTAGGAGTTATTCGTGAAATACTGATAAACCGGAAGAAGATAATTATGTACTTTGTGGGCGCTCTAACTTGAAAACTATTTGTCGGATCAACACCAAATTTCATACATAGTACTTTTATTACAGTCGTTAGAGTTGATTAGTTTTTGGAGTAAATCGGCTGACCGGAAGTCGAGCTTCATTCTTCAAAGCTCATTTCCGGTTTTCAAAATATCTCCATTAATATGATATTTAGGTATATACTATTATATAAAAATGTTGTAGAAAATTTATTTTACTATAACTTTTGTATGAAACATATTTTTGCATCACTGATTGTTTAGGAGTTATCCATGAAATACTGATAAACCGGAAGTTGCTGATTATGTACGTTGTGTAAAGCTCATTTCTGGTTTTCCAAATATATCCATAAATATGAAATATTGGTATATTGTATTCCTTATAAAAGTTTTAGATAATATAATATACTATAACTTTTGTATTTAACATATTTTTGTATAACCGGTTGATTAGGAGTTATTCGTGAAATACTGATAAACCGGAGGAAGATGATTATGTACTTTGTGGGCGCTCTAACATGAGAACTATTTGTCGGATCAACACCAAATTTCATATATAGTATTTTGGTTTGTGTCGTTAGAGTTGATTACTTTTTGGAGTGAATCGGTTAACAGGAAGTTGAGCTTAATTCTTCAAAACTCATTTCCGGTTTTCAAAATATCTCCATAAATATGGTATTTAGGTATATACTATAAATCGTAAAAGTTTTAGAAAATGTAATGTACTATAACTTTTGGTTGAAACATATTTTTGTATCACTGATTGTGTAGGAGTTATTCATGAAATACTGATAATCCGTAAGTTGCTGATTATGTACTTTGTGGGCGCTCTGGGCTCTATGGGCGAAAGGCAAATTAAATCGTTTTTCATCGATCATGTCCCGTAAAAATTATTTATCATGTTTTTAGCATCAAAGATAATATATAATATTAATAACTCAAATTCCAAGTTTAGATGGAATATAGAGTTCGAAATTATTGCGGTAGATAAATATTTACATCTTATATATATGGAGAAAGTCATGTGCTGGCCACATCAGATTTTTTCCTTAGTTTTCCTCAAATTATCGAGAATTTGTCGAAAAAAGCAACTAAAACGAAACATTCTAGCAACATTTCATTTAATTTCCTGTTGTTTTTCATAAATTTTCCTCCTTTTATCGAGATATAATCGGGAAAAGTAAAAAAAACGAGTAACTTTAGCAAAATTTGAATTTTTTTCCTTTTTTTTTACTTAATTTTTCTCATTTTTTCGAGATATTATCGAAGAATGCCAAAAAAAAAAAACAAATAATTTTTGCAGAATTTTAATTTTTTTCCTCCTTTTTTCCCTTAATTTTTCTTATTTTATCGAGATAATGTTTAAAAAACAAACAAAAACGAATCATTTTAGCTAAATTTCAATTTTTTTCCTGTTTTTCCCTTAATTTTACTCATTTTATCGAGATATTACTGAAGAAAGCACAATAAAACGAATAATTTTAGCAAAATTTCAATTTTTTTCCCTTTTTTTTCCTTAATTTTCCTCATTATATCGAGATATTATCGAAAAAGGCAACAAAAACGAATAATTTTAGCGAAATTTAAATTTCTTTCATCATTTTTTTCTTCGGTTTATCGAAATATTATCGAAAAAGCAACAAAAACGAATAATTTTAGCTAAATTTAAATTTTTTCCTGTTTTTATCGAGATAATATGGAAAAATGCATTAAAAACGAAATTGTTTTTAAGAAATTTCAATTTTTTTCAACTCTTTCTCCTTAATACTCTTCAATTTTCCAAGATATTATCGAAGAAAGCAAAAAAAACTAATAATTTTAGCGAAACTTTAATTTTTATCCTCTTTTTTCCCTTAATTTTCCTCATTTTATCGAAAAATGACCGAAAAAAGCAACAAAATCGAATAATTTTAGCGAAATTTCAATTTTTTCCGATTTTTTTTTAATTTTCTTCGTTTTATCGAGGTATTATCGAAAAAAGCAACAAATACGAATAATTTTTGCGAAATTTCATTATTTTTCCCTTGTTTTTTCCATAATTTCCCTTATTTTACCGAGATATTTTCGAAAAAAGCAACAAAAACTGATAATTTTTGCGAAATTACAATTTTTTCCTCTTTTTTCTCCTTAATTTTCCTCATTTTACGGAGATATTATCGAAAAAAAGGAACAAAATCGAATAATTTTAGTGAAATTTCAATTTTTTTTCCTCTCTTTCCATTAATTCTCCTCATTTTATCGAGAATATATTTAAAAAACAAACAAAAACGAATAATTTTAGGGGAATTTCCATTTTATTTCCTCTTTTTTTCCATAATTTTCCTCATTTTATCGAGAATTTATCGAAAAAAGCCACTTAAAGGAATAATTCTAGCGAAATTTCATTTTTTACCTGTTTTTTTTACTAAATTTTCCTCTTTCTATCGACATATTATCGAAAAAAGCAACAAGAACGAATAAATTTGGCGAAATTACAATTTTTTCCTCTTTTTCTTCTTTAATTTTCCTCTTTTCACCGAGATATTATCGAAAAAAGAAACTAAAACGAATAATTTTATCGAAATTTAAATTTCTTTTTTTTTTCCTTAATTTTCCTCATTTTATCGAGATATTACCAAAAAAAGAAACAAAAACGAGTAATTTTAGCGAAATTTTTATTTCTTACCTATTTTTTCACGTTAATTGTCCTCATTATATCGAGCTATTATCGAAAAAAGCAACAAAAACGAATAATTTTAGCGAAATTTCAATTTTTATCCTCTTTTTACTTTCTCCATATACGAAGTAAAGAGAAAGTATTGTTTTCATGAAAAAATTCGACTTCGAGATTTCAACGGAAATACACGTTTTGGGGTTCCTAGAACACGTTTTGACCATTTTCGGAATGATGTCTGTGTGTATGTGTGTGTGTGTGTGTGTGTGTGTGTGTATGTGTGTGTGTGATAGTGGGCGCTCTAACGTAAAAACTGTTAGTCGTATCAATACCAAACTTCGTATATAGTACTGTGGTGTGTGCTGTCAGAGTTGATTAGTTTTTGGAGTCAATCGGTCTACCGGAAGTCGAGCTTTATTCATTAAAGCTCATTTCCGGTTTTCAAAATATCTCCATTAATATGATACATAAGTACGTTGTATTACTTGTGAACGTTTTAGATAATGTAATTTACTATAACTTTTGTATTTAAGATATTTTTGTATCACCGGTTGATTAGGAGTTATTCGTGAAGTACTGATAAAACGGAAGTATCTGATTATGTACTTTGTGGGCGCTCTAACATGAAAAGTATTCGTTGGATCAACACCAAATTTTATAAATAGTATTTTGGTTGATTTCTTTAGAGTTGATTAGTTTTTTGATTAAATCGGTAACCGGAAGTCGAGCTTCATTCTTCTAAGCTCATTTCCGGTTTTCAAAATATCTCCGTAAATATGATATTAAGGTATATACTATTAATTATAATTGTTTTAGTAAATTAAATTTACTATAACTTTTGTTTGAAACATATTTAAGTATCACTGATTGTTTAGGAGTTATTCATGAAATACTGATAAACCGGAAGTCGCTGATTATGTACTTTGTGGGCGCTCTGGGCTCTATGGGCGAAAGGCCAATTTCATCGTTTTTCATCGATCATGTCCCGAAAAACATTATTTATAATGTTTTTCACGTCAAAGATAATAATATATATATTAATCACTCATCTTCCGAGATTAGATGGAATTTAGAGTTCGAAATTACTGCCGTAGATAAATATTTACATCTTATATATGGAGAAAGTCATGTGCTGTGCTACATCGGATTTTTTACCTTAATTTTCCTCATTTTATCGAGAATATATTTAAAAAACAAAACAAAAACGAAGAATTTTAGGGGAATTTCAATTTTATTTCCTTTTTTTTCCATAATTTTCCTCATTTTACCGAGAATTTATCGAAAAAAGCCACTTAAACGAATAATTCTAGCAAAATTTCATTTTTTTACCTGTTTTTTTTTTTCACTAAATTTTCCTCCTTCTATCGAGATATTGTCGAAAAAAGCAACAAGAACGAATAATTTTTGCGAAATTACAATTTTTTTCTCTTTTTTTTCTTTAATTTTCCTCTTTTCACCGAGATATTATCGAAAAAAGAAACTAAAACGAATAATTTTAGCGAAATTTAAATTTTTTCCTGTTTTTATTCCTTAATTTTCCTCATTTTATCGAAATATTATCTATAAAAGAAACAAAAACGAATTTTTTTAGCGAAATTTTAATTTTTATCCTTTTTTCTCTCCTTAATTGTCCTCATTTTATCGAGATATTTTCGAAAAAAGCAACAAAAACGAATAATTTTAGCAAAATTTCAATATTTTTCTTAATTTTCTTCGTTTTATCGAGATATTATCGAAAAATGTAACAAATACGAATAATTTTAGCAAAAGTTTAATTTTATCCTCTTTTCTACCTTCACTATCCTCATTTTATCGAAAAATGACCGAAAAAAGCAAATAAATCGAATAATTTTAGGGAAATTTCAATTTTTTTCCACTTTTTTCCTTAATTTTCCCGTTTATGGAGATGTGACCGAAAAAAAACAAACACGAATAATTTTGGGGGAATTTCAATTTTATTTCCTCTTTTTTCCTTAGTTTTCCTCATATTATCGAGAATTTATCGAAAAAAGCAACTAAAACGAATAATTCATGCAAAATTTCATTTATTTTCCTGTTTTTTTCTATAAATTTTCCTCCTTTTATCGAGATATAACCGAAAAAAGTAAAAGAAACGAATAATTTTAACGAAATTTAAATTTTTTCCTCTTTTTTTTAAATTTTCTTCGTTTTATCGAAAAATGACCGAAAAAAGCAACAAAATCCAAAAATTTTAGGGAAATTTCAATTTTTTTCCACTTTTTTCCTTAATTTTCCCCTGTTTATGGAGATGTGACCGAAAAAAAACCAATCACGAATAATTTTTGCGAAATTACAATTTCTTACCTCTTTTTTCACCTTAATTTTCCTCATTTTATCGAGTTATTTTCGAACAAAGCAACAAAAACGAATAATTTTAGCGAAATTTTAATTTTTATCCTCTTTTCTCTCCTTAATTGTCCTCATTTTATCGAGATATTTTTTCGAAAAAAGCAACAAAAACGAATAATTTTAGCGAAATTTCAATATTTTTCTTAATTTTCTTCGTTTTATCGAGATATTATCGAAAAATGTAACAAATACGAATAATTTTTGCGAAAGTTTAATTTTTATCCTCTTTTTTACCTTAACTTTCCTCATTTTATCGAAAAATGACCGAAAAAAGCAACAAAATCGAATAATTTTAGGGAAATTTCAATTTTTTTCCACTTTTTTCCTTAATTTTCCCCTGTTTATGGAGATGTGACCGAAAAAAAAAACAATCACGAATAGTTTTTGCGAAATTACAATTTTTTCCTCTTTTTTCTCCTTAATTATCCTTATTTTACGGAGATATTATCGAAAAAAAGCAACAAAATCGAATAATTTTAGTGAAATTTCAATTTTTTTTCCTCTTTTTCCATTAATTTTCCTCATTTTATCGAGAATATATTTAAAAAACAAACAAAAACGAATAATTTTAGGGGAATTTCAATTTTATTTCCTCTTTTTTTCCATAATTTTCCTCATTTTATCGAGAATTTATCGAAAAAAGCCACTTAAAGGAATAATTCTAGCAAAATTTCATTTTTCTACCTGTTTTTTTTTCCTAAATTTTCCTCCTTCTATCGGAATATTATCGAAAAAAAGCAACAAGAACATATAATTTTTTGCGAAATTACAATTTTTTCCTCTTTTTTTACTTTCTCCATATACGAAGTATAGAGAAAGTATTGTTTTCATGAAAAAATTCGACTTCGAGATTTCAACGGAAATACACGTTTTGGGGTCCCTAGAACACGTTTTGACCATTTTCGGAATGATGTCTGTGTGTATGTGTGTGTGTGTGTGTGTGTGTGTGTGTGTGTGTGTGTGTGTGTGTGAGTGTGTGTGTGTGTATGTGTGTGTGTGATAATGGGCGAACTAACTCGAAAACTAAAAGTAGTATCAATACCAAACTTCATATATAGTACTGTTGTGTGTGCTGTCAGAGTTGATTAGTTTTTGGAGTAAATCCGTTGACCGGAAGTCGAGCTTTATTCATTAAAGCTCATTTCCGGTTTTCAAAATATCTCCATAAATATGATATATACGTCTATTGTATTACTTATAAAAGTTTTAGATAATGTATTTTACTATAACTTTTGTATTTAACATATTTTTGTATCACCGGTTCATTAGCAGTTATTCGTGAAATACTGATAAACCGGAAGAAGATGATTATGTACTTTGTGGGCGCTCTAACATGAAAACTATTTGTTGGATCAACACCAAATTTCATACATAGTACTTTTATTACAGTCGTTAGAGTTGATTAGTTTTTGGAGTAAATCGGCTGACCGGAAGTCGAGCTTCATTCTTCAAAGCTCATTTCCGGTTTTCAAAATATCTCCATAAATATGATATTTAGGTATATACTATTATTTATAAATGTTGTTGAAAATTTAATTTACTATAACGTTTGTATGAAACATATTTTTGCATCACAGATTGTTTAGGAGTTATCCATGAAATACTGTTAAACCGGAAGTTGCTGATTATGTACGTTGTGTAAAGCTCATTTCTGGTTTTCAAAATATATCCATAAATATGATATATTGGTATATTGTATTCCTTATAAAAGTTTTAGATAATATAATTTACTATAACTTTTGTATTTAATATATTTTTGTATCACCGGTTGATTAAGAGTTATTCGTGTAATACCGATAACCCGGGAAGTAGCTGTTATGTCTTTTGTGGGCGCTCTAACATGAAAACCATTCGTTGTATCAACTTTAAATTCCACATATAGTGTTTTTGTTGGTGTCGTTAGAGTTGATTAGTTTTTGGAGTAAATCGGTTGACCGGAAGTCGAGCTTCATTCTACAAAGCTCATTTCCGGTTTTCAAAATATCTCCATAAATATGATATTTAGGTATATACTATTAATTATAAATGTTTTAGAAAATTTATCTTACTATAACTTTTGTATGAAATATACTTTTATATCACCGATTGTTTAGGAGTTATTCATGAAATACCGATAAACCGGAATTTGCTTAGTATGTACTTTGTGGGCGCTCTCACAATAAACTATTTGTCGTTTCAACACCAAATTTCATGTATATTACTTTGGTTGTTGTGATTAGAGTTTATTATTTTTTAGAGTATATCATTGAACCGGAAGTTGAGCTTTACTCTTCGAAGCTTATTTCCGATTTTGCAAATTACCTCTATAAATATGATATTTAGGTATATACTATTATTTTTAAAAGTTTTAGAAAAATTACTCTCCTACACCTTTTGTATTAAACATATTTTTGTATCACTGATTGTTTAGGAGTTATTCGTGAAATACCGATAAACCGGAAGTTGCTGATTATTTACTTTGTGGGCGCTCTTACCTGAAAACTATTTGTCGTATCAACAACAAATTTCGTACATTTTATTTTGGTTGGTGTCATCAAAGTTGATTAGGTTTTCTAGGATATCGGTTTACCAGAAGTCGATCTTTATTTTTGGAAGCTCATTTCCGTTTTTGAAACATTTCACCATTAAACCTTAAGTAGTCTCGTGGGGTCAATGTGACATCAGGCGCTATATTACCGTCGGGATCACAGAAACTAATGAAGATATTTCAACCAAATTTTCGTTTTGTAAAAATGTTGTCCATGTTATGATTATCTGAGGATTTTCTTAATGTCAAGTTATAAGAAGTATGCAATTTTAGCAGTGCTACCAAATTTACTGAAATAAATTTTAATAATTATCTAAACATTATTTCAAAAATTTTTAAGCACCTATACATAAAATAATTCATAGGTATTTTAAAGATTTACTGAATATTTTAGGAATGAATCTATAATGTTTAAAATGCTATTACAGTTCACAGAATACCTTACTAATGCTCACTGAGTAAATATGTGTTGATATAGTTTCAATATAGTAACAAAGAGCTACGCATTAATTTGTTTTTTTACTTTCTCCATATACGAAGTATAGAGAAAGTATTGTTTTCACGAAAATATTCGACTTCGAGATTTCAACGGAAATACATGTTTTGGGGTCCCTAGAACACGTTTTGACCATTTTCGGAATGATGTCTGTGTGTGTGTGTGTGTGTGTTTGTATGTGTGAGTGTGATAGTGGGCGCTCTAACGTGAAAACTATTGGTCGTATCAATACCAAACTTCATGTATAGTAGTGGTGTGTGTGCTGTCAGAGTTCATTAGTTTTTAGAGTAAATCGGTCAACCGGAAGTCGAGCTTTATTGATTAAAGCTCATTTCCGGTTTTCAAAATATCTCCATAAATATGATATATACGTATATTGTATTACTTATAAAAGTTTTAGATAATGTATTTTACTATAAATTTTGTATTTAATATATTTTTGTATCTGCGGTTGATTAGGAGTTATTCGTGAAATACTGATAAACCGGAAGAAGATGATTATGTACTTTGTGGGCGCTCTAACATGAAAACTAATTGTCGGATCAACACCATATTTCATAAATGTTACTTTTATTACAGTCGTTAGAGTTGATTAGTTTTTGGAGTAGATCGGTCACCCGGAAGTTGAGCTTCATTCTTCAAAGCTTATTTCCGGTTTTCAAAATATCTCCATAAATATGATATAAAGGTATATACTATTATTTATAAATGTTTTAGAAAATAATATTTACTATAACTTTTGTTTGAAACATATTTTTTTATCACTGATTGTTTAGGAGTTATTCATGAAATACTGATAAACCGGAAGTTGCTGATTATGTACGTTGTGGGCGCTCTGGGCTCTATGGGCGAAAGGCCAAATTCATCTTTTTTCATCGAGCATGTCCCGAAAAACATTATTTATAATTTTTGTGACGTAAAAGATAATAATATATAAATTAATCACTCATCTTCCAAGTTTATATTGAATATAGAGTTCGAAATTACTGTCGTAGATAAATATTTACATCTTACATATGGAGAAAGTCATGTGCTGGCCACATCAGATTTTTTCTTTAATTTTTCTCATTTTATCGAGAATTTATCGAAAACAGCAACTTAAACGAATAATTCTAGCAAATATCATTTTTTTACCTGTTTTTTTACTAAATTTTCCTCTTTCTATCGTCATATTATCGAAAAAAGCAACAAGGACGAATAATTTTTGTAAAATTACAATTTTTTCCTCTTTTTTTTTAATTTAACTCTTTTCACCGAGATATTATCGAAAAAAGAAACTAAAACGAATAATTTAAGCGAAATTTAAATTTCTTTCCACTTTTTTTTCCTTAACTTTCCTCATTTTATCGAGATATTATCGAAAAAAGGAACAAAAACGAATAATTTTAGCGAAATTTTTATTTCTTACCTCTTTTTTCTCCTTAATTGTCCTCATTATATCGAGCTATTATCGAAAAAAAGCAACAAATACGAATAATTTTAGCGGAATTTAAATTTTTTCCTCTTTTTTCCCTTACTTTTCCTCATTTTATCGAGAATATATTTAACAAACAAACAAAAAAGAATAATTTTAGGGGAATTTCAATTTTATTTCCTCTTTTTTTCCATAATTTTCCTCATTTTACCAAGAATTTATCGAATAAAGCCACTTAAACGAATAATTCTAGCAAAATTTCATTTTTTTACCTGTTTTTTTTTACTAAATTTTCCTCCTTCTATCGAGATATTGTCAAAAAAAGCAACAAGAACGAATAATTTTTGCGAAATTACAATTTTTTCCTCTTTTTTTTCTTTAATTTTCCTCTTTTCACCGAGATATTATCGAAAAAAGAAACTAAAACGAATAATTTTAGCGAAATTTAAATTTTTTCCTCTTTTTATTCCTTAATTTTCCTCATTTTATCGAGATATTTTCGAAAAAAGCAACAAAAACGAATAATTTTAGCGAAATTTCAATATTTTTCTTAATTTTCTTCGTTTTATCGAGATATTATCGAAAAATGTAACAAATACGAATAATTTTAGCGAAAGTTTAATTTTTATCCTCTTTTCAACCTTAACTTTCCTCATTTCATCGAAAAATAACCGAAAAAAGCAAATAAATCGAATAATTTTAGGGAAATTTCAATTTTTTTCCACTTTTTTCCTTAATTTTCCCGTTTATGGAGATGTGACCGAAAAAAAACAAACACGAATAATTTTGGGGGAATTTCAATTTTATTTCCTCTTTTTGCCTTAGTTTTCCTCATATTATCTTGAATTTATCGAAAAAAGAAACTAAAACGAATAATTATAGCGAAATTTAAATTTCCTTCCTCAGTTTTTTCCTTAATTTTCCTCATTTTATCGAGATATTATCGAAAAAAGAAACAAAAACGAATAATTTTAGCGAAATTTTTATTTCTTACCTCTTTCTTCTCCTTAATTTTCCTCATTTTATCGAGTTATTTTCGAAAAAAGCAACAAAAACGAAAAAATTTAACGAAATATTAATTTTTATCCTCTTTTCTCTCCTTAATTTTCCTCATTTTATCGAGATATTTTCGATAAAAGCAACAAAAACGAATTATTTTAGCGAAATTTCAATATTTTTCTTAATTTTCTTCGTTTTATCGAGATATTATCGAAAAAACAACAAATACGAATATTTTAGCGAAAATTTAATTTTTCCTCTTTTTTTCCTATATGATCCTCATTTTATCGAGATATTATCGAAAAATTCATTTAAAACGAAATGGATTTGAGAAATTTCAATTTTTTTCAACTTTTTCTCCTTAATAATCTCCATTTTTTCAAGATATTATCGAAGAAAGCAAAAAAAAACTAATAATTTTAGCGAAAGTTTAATTTTTATCCTCTTTTTTACCTTAACTTTCCTCATTTTATCGAAAAATGACCGAAAAAAGCAACAAAATCGAATAATTTTAGCGAAATTTTTATTTTTTCCTCTTTTTTTCCCTTAATTTTCCTTATTTTATCGAGAAAATGTTTAAAAAACAAACAAAAACGAATCATTCTAGCTAAATTTCAATTCTTTTCCTCTTTTTTTTCCTTAATTTTACTCATTTTATCGAATTATTATCGAAGAAAGCACAATATATTGAATAATTTAAGCAAAATTTCAATTTTTTCCTTTTTTTTTAATTTTCCTCATTTTATCGAGATATTATCGTAAAATGCATTAAAAACGAAATTGTTTTTAAGAACTTACAATTTTTTTCAACTTTTTCTCCTTAATATTCTTCATTTTTTCAAGATATTATCGACGAAAGCAAATAAAACTAATAATTTTTGCGAAAGTTTAATTTTTAACCTCTTTTTTACCTTAATTTTCCTCATTTTATCGAAATATGACCAAAAAAAAGCAACAAAATAGAATAATTTTAGCGAAATTTCAATTTTTTCCTCTTTTTCTTCTTTAATTTTCCTCTTTTCACCGAGATATTATCGAAAAAAGAAACTAAAACGAATAATTTTAGCGAAATTAAAATTTCTTTCCTCTTTTTTTTCCGTAATTTTCCTCATTTTAACGAGATATTATCGGAAATAGAAACAAAAACGAATAATTTTAGCGAAATTTTAATTTTATCCTCTTTTTTCCCTTAATTTTCATCATTTTATCGAGAATATATTAAAAAAACAAACAAAAACGAATAATTTTAGGGGAATTTCAATTTTATTTCCTCTTTTTTTCCATAATTTTCCTCACTTTACCGAGAATTTATCGAAAAAAGCCACTTACACGCATAATTTTAGCAAAATTTCATTTTTTTACCTATTTTTTTTCCTAAATTTTCCTCCTTCTATCGAGATATTATCGAAAAAAAGCAACAGAAACGAATAATTTTTTGCGAAATTACAATTTTTTCCTCATTTTTTTCTTTAATTTTCCTCATTATTTCGAGATATAATCGAAAAATGCAACAAAAACGAATAATTTTAGTGAAATTTCAATTTCTTACCTCTTTTCTCTCCTTGATTTACCTCATTTTATCGAGATATTTTCGAAAAAAGCAACAAAATCGAATAATTTTAGTGAAATTTCAATTCTTTTTCCTCTTTTCCATTAATATTCCTCATTTTATCGAGAATATTTAAAAAAAAAAACAAAAACTAATATAATTAGCGAAATTTCAATTTGTTCCCCCTGTTTTTCCTTAATTGTCCTCATTTTATCGAGATATTATCGAAAAAAGGGAACTTAAACGATTAATTTTAGCGAAATTTTAATCATTTCCCTTGATTTTCCTCTTTTATCGAGATATAACCGATAAAAGCAACAAAAACGAGAAATTTTAGTGAAATTTCTACTTTTTTCCTCTTTTTCCCTTAATTTTCCTCATTTTATCGAGAATAAATTCTAAAAAACAAACAAAAACGAATAATTTTTGGGGAATTTCATTTATTTCCTCTTTTTTTCTATAATTTTCCTCATTTTATCGAGAATTTATCAAAAAAAGCCACTTAAACAAATAATTCTAGCAAAATTTCATATTTTTACTTGTTTTTTTTTCCTAAATTTTCCTCCTTCTATCGAAATATTATCGCAAAAAGCAACAAGAACGAATAATTTTTGCGAAATTACAATTTTTTCCTCTTTTTTTTCTTTAATTTTCCTCTTTTCACCGAGATATTATCGAAAAAAGAAACTAAAACGAATAATTTTAGCGAAATTAAAATTTCTCTCCACTTTTTTTTCCTTAATTTTCCTCATTTTATCGAGATATTATCGAAAAAAGAAACAAAAACGAATAATTTTAGCGAAATTTTTATATCTTACCTCTTTTTTCTCCTTAATATTCCTCATTTTATCGAGTTATTTTCGAAAAAAGCAACAAAAACGAATAATTTTAGCGGAATTTCAATATTTTTCTTAATTTTCTTCGTTTTATCGAGATATTATCGAAAAAACAACAAATACGAATAATTTTAGCGAAAATTCAATTTTTCCTCTTTTTTTCCTAAATTTTCCTCATTTTATCGAGATATTATCGAAAAATTCATTAAAAACGAAATTGATTTGAGCAATTTCAATTTTTTTCAATTTTTTCTCCTTAATAATCTCAATTTTTCAAGATATTATCGAAGAAAGCAAAAAAAACTAATAATTTTAGCGAAAGTTTAATTTTTATCCTCTATTTTCCCTTAATTTTCCTCATTTTATCGAAAAATGACCGAAAAAAGCAACAAAATCGAATAATTTTAGCGAAATTTTTATTTTTTCCTCTTTTTTTCCCTTTATTTTCCTTATTTTATCGAGAAAATGTTTAAAAAACAAACAAAATCGAATCATTCTAGCTAAATTTCATTTTCTCCCCTTTTTTTCTATATTTTCATTATTTTATTGAGATAATATTTAAAAAACAAACAAAAACGAATAATTTAAGCGAAATTTCAATTTTTTTCCCTTTTTTTTCCTTAATTTTCCTCATTATATCGAGATATTATCGAAAATAGCAACAATAACGAATGATTTTAGCGAAATTCAATTTTTCCCTTAATTTCCTCATCTTATCGAGAAATTACCGAAAAAAGCAACAAAAAAGGAACAATTTTAGCGAATTTTCAATTATTTTACTCTTTTTTTTTCCTAAATTTTCCTCATTTTATCGAGAATTTTTCGAAAAAGAAACTAAAACGAATAATTCTAGCAGAAGCTCTTTTATTTTCCTTAACTTTCCTCATTTTATTGACATATTATCGAAAAAAGCAATAAAAGCGAATAATTTTTGCGAAATTACAATTTTTTCCACTTTTTTTCCTTAATTTTCCGCATTTTATCGAGATATTATCGAAAAAAGCAACAAATACGAATAATTTTAGCGAAATTTAAATTTTTTCCTCTTTTTTTTCTTTAATTCTCCTCATTTTATCGAGATATTTTCGAAAAAAGAAACATAAACGAATATTTTTAGCGAAATTTCAATTTTATTTCCCCTTTTTTTCCATAATTTTCCTCCTTCTATCGAGATATTATCGCAAAAAAACAACAAAAACGAATAATTTTTTGCGAAATTACAATTTCTTCCACTTTTTTTTCTTTTATTTTCCTCATTTTATCGAGATATTATCGATAAAAGAAACATAAACGAATAATTTTAGCGAAATTTCAATTTCATACCTCTTTTCTCTTTTTAATTTTCCTCATTTTATCGAGATATTTTCGAAAAAAGCAACAAAATCGAATAATTTTAGTGAAATTTCAATTTTTTTCTCCTTTTTCCCTTAATTTTCCTTATTTTATCGAGAATAAATTTAAAAAAACAAACAAAAGCGAATAATTTTTGGGGAATTTCAATTTTATTTCCTCTTTTTTTCTATAATTTTCCTCATTTTATCGAGAATTTATCGAAAAAAGACACTTAAACGAATAATTCTAGCAAAATTTAAATTTCTATCCTCTTTTTTTTCTTTAATTTTCCTCTTTTCACCGAGTTATTATCGAAAAAAGAAACTAAAACGAATAATTTTAGCGAAATTTAAATTTCTTTCCACTTTTTTTTCCTTAATTTTCCTCATTTTATCGAGATATTATCGAAAAAAGAAACAAAAACGAATAATTTTAGCGAAATTTTTATTTCTTACCTCTTTTTTCTCCTTAATTTTCCTCATTTTATCGAGTTATATTCGAAAAAAGCAACAAAAACGAATAATTTTAGCGAAAGTTTAATTTTTACCCTCTTTTTTACCTTAATTTTCCTCATTTTATCGAAAATGACCGAAAAAAGCAACAAAATCGAATAATTTAAGCGAAATTTTAATTTTTTTCCTCTTTTTTTCCCTTAATTTTCCTTATTTTATCGAGAAAATGTTTCAAAAACAAACAAAAACGAATCATTCTAGCTAAATTTCAATTTTTTTCCTCTTTTTTTTCTAAATTTTACTCATTCTATCGAGATATTATCGAAGAAAGCACAATGTATAGAATAATTTTAGCAAAATTTCAATTTTTTCCTCTTTTTTTTCTTTAATTTTCCTCATTTTATCGAGATATTATCGAAACTGCATTAAAAACGAAATTGTTTTTAAGAAATTTCAATTTTTTTCAACTTTTTCTCCTTAATATTCTTCATATTTTCAAGATATTATCGAGGAAAGCAAAAAAAACTAATAATCTTAGCGAAAATTTAATTTTTATCCTCTTTTTTACCTTAATTTTATTCATTTAATCGAAAAATTACCGAAAAAAGCAAAAAATCGAATAATTTTAGCGAAATTACAATTTTTTCCTCTTTTTTTTCTTTAATTATCCTCCTTTCACCGAGATATTATCGAAAAAAGAAACTAAAACGAATAATTTTAGCGAAATTTAAATTTCTATCCTCTTTTTTTTCCTTAATTTTCCTCATTTTATCGAGATATTATCGAAAAAAGAAACAAAAACGAATAATTTTAGCGAAATTTTAATTTTTATCCTCTTTTTTCCCTTAATTTTCCTCATTTTATCGAGAATATATTTAAAAAACAAACAAAAACGAATAATTTTAGGGGAATTTCAATTTTATTTCCTCTTTTTTTCCATAATTTTCCTCATTTCACCGAGAATTTATCGAAGAAAGCCACTTAAACGCATAATTTTAGCAAAATTTCATTTTTTTACCTGTTTTTTTTTCCTAAATTTTCCTCCTTCTATGGAGATATTATCGAAAAAAAGCAATAAAAACGAATAATTTTTTGCCAAATTACAATTTTTTCCTCTTTTTTTTCTTTAATTTTCCTCATTTTATCGACATATTATCGAAAAAAGAAAAAAAAACGAATTATTTTAGCGAAATTTCAATTTCTTACCTCTTTTCTCTCCTTAATTTTCCTCATTTTATCGAGATATTTTCGAAAAAAGCAATAAAATCGAATAATTTTAGTGAAATTTCAATTCTTTTTACTCTTTTTCCGTTAATGTTCCTCATTTTATCGAGAATATATTTAAAAAACAAACAAAAACTAATATATTTAGAGAAATTTCAATTTATTCCCCCTTTTTTCCCTTAATTGTCCTCATTTTATCGAGATATTATCGAAAAAAGGAAGCTTAAACGAATAATTCTAGCGAAATTTTAATTATTTCCCTTGATTTTCCTCTTTTATCGAGATATGACCGATAAAAGCAACAAAAACGAGAAATTTTAGTGAAATTTCAATTTTTTTCCTCTTTTTCCCTTAATTCTCCTCGTTTTATCGAGAATAAATTTAAAAAAACAAACAAAAACGAATAATTTTTGGTGAATTTCAATTTTATTTCCTCTTTTTCTATAATTTCCCTCCTTTTATCGAGAGTTTATCGAAAAAAGCCACTTAAACGAATAATTCTAGCAAAATTTCATTATTTTACTTGTTTTTTTTTCCTAAATTTTCCTCCTTCTATCGAGATATTATCGAGAAAAGCAACAAGAACGAATAATTTTTGCGAAATTTCAATTTTTTCCTTTTTTTTCTTAATTTTCTTCGTTTTATCGAGATATTATAAAAAAAACAACAAATACGAATAATTTTAGCGAAATTTTAATTTTTTCCTCTTTTTTTCCTTAATTTTCCTCAATTTATCGAGATATTATCGAAAAATGCATTAAAAACGAAATTGTTTTTAAGAAATTTCGATTTTTTTCAACTTTTTCTCCTTAATATTCTTTATTTTTTCAAGATATTATCGAGAAAAGCAAATAAACCTAATAATCTTTGCGAAAGTTTAATTTTTATCCTCTTTTTTACCTTAATTTTCCTCTTCACCGAGATATTATCGAAATAAGAAACTAAAGCGTATAATTTTAGCGAAATTTAAATTTCTTACCTCTTTTTTCTCCTTAATTTTCCTCATTTTATCGAGTTACTTTCGAAAAAAGCAACAAAAACGAATAATTTTAGCGAAAGTTTAATTTTTATCCTCTTTTTTACCTTAATTTTCCTCATTTTATCGAAAAATGACCGAAAAAAGCAACAAAATCGAATAATTTAAGCGAAATTTTAATTTTTTTCCTCTTTTTTTCCCTTATTTTCCTTATTTTATCGATAAAATGTTTTAAAAAAAAACAAAAACGAATCATTCTAGCTAAATTTCAATTTTTTTCCTCTTTTTTTTCTAAATTTTACTCATCTTATCGAGATATTATCGAAGAAAGCACAATATATAGAATAATTTAAGCAAAATTTCAATTTTTTCCTCTTTTTTTCCATAATTTTCCTCATTTTACCGAGAATTTATCGAAAAAAGCCACTTAAACGCATAATTTTAGCAAAATTTGATTTTTTTCCCTGTTTTTTTTTCCTAAATTTTCCTCCTTCTATCGAGATATTATCGAAAAAAAGCAATAAAAACGAATAATTTTTTCCGAAATTACAATTTTTTCCTCTTTTTTTCTTTAATTTTCCTCATTTTATCAAGATATTATCGAAAAAAGAAACAAAAACGAATTATATTAGCGAAATTTCAATTTCTTACGTCTTTTCTCTCCTTAATTTTCCTCATTTTATCGAGGTATTATCGAAAAAAGCAACAAAAACGAAAACTTTTTGCGAAATTACAATTTTTTTCCCTTTTTTTTCTTTAATTTTCCTCATTTTATCGAGTTATTATCGAAAAATGCATTAAAAACAAATTATTTTTAAGAAATTTCATTTTTTTTCAACTTTTTCTCCTTAATATTCTTCATTTTTTCATGATATTATCGAGGAAAGCAAAAAAAACTAATAATTTAGGCGAAAGTTTAATTTTTATCCTCATTTTTACCTTAATTTTCCTCATTTTATCGAAAAATGACCGAAAAAAGCAAAAAATCGAATAATTTTAGCGAAATTACAATTTTTTCCTCTTTTTTTTCTTTAATTTTTCTCTTTTCACCGAGATATTATCGAAAAAAGAAACTAAAACGAATAATTTTAGCGAAATTTAAATTTCTATCCTCTTTTTTTTCCTTAATTTTCCTCATTTTTTCGAGATATTATCGAAAAAAGAAACAAAAACGAATAATTTTAGCGAAATTTTAATTTTTATCCTCTTTTTTCCCTTAATTTTCTTCATTTTATCGAGAATATATTTAAAAAACAAACAAAAACGAATAATTTTAGGGGAATTTCAATTTTATTTCCTCTTTTTTTCCATAATTTTCATCATTTTACCGAGAATTTATCGAAAAGAGCCACTTAAACGCATAATTCTAGCAAAATTTCATTATTTTAGTTGTTTTTTTTTCCTAAATTTTCCTCCTTCTATCGAGATATTATCGAGAAAAGCAACAAGAACGAATAATTTTTGCGAAATTACAATTTTTTTTTTTTCTTTAATTTTCCTCTTCACCGAGATATTATCGAAAAAAGAAACTAAAGCGTATAATTTTGGCAAAATTTAAATTTCTTTCCTCTTTTTTTTCCTTAATTTTCCTCATTTTATCGAGATATTATCGAAAAAAGAATCAAAAACGAATAATTTTAGCGAAATTTTAATTTTTATCCTCTTTTTTCCCTTAATTTTCCTCATTTTATCGAGAATATATTTAAAAAACAAACAAAAACGAATAATTATAGGGGAATTTCAATTTTATTTGCTCTTTTTTTCCATAATTTTCCTCATTTTACCGAGAATTTATCGAAAAAAGCCACTTAAACGCATAATTCTAGCAAAATTTCATTATTTTACTTGTTTTTTTTCCTAAATTTTCCTCCTTCTATCGAGATATTATCGAGAAAAGCAACAAGAACGAATAATTTTTGCGAAATTACAATTTTTTCCTCTTTTTTTTCTTTAATTTTGCTCTTCACCGAGATATTATCGAAAAAAGAAACTAAAGCGTATAATTTTAGCGAAATTTAAATTTCTTTCCTCTTTTTTTACCTTAATTTTCCTCATTTTATCGAGATATTATCGAAAAAAGAATCAAAAACGAATAATTTTTGCAAAATTTTTATTTCTTACCTCTTTTTTCTCCTTAATTTTCCTCATTTTATCGAGTTATTTTCGAAAAAAGCAACAAAAACGAATAATTTTAGCGAAAGTTTAATTTTTATCCTCTTTTTTACCTTAATTTTCCTCATTTTATCGAAAAATGACCGAAAAAAGCAACAAAATCGAATAATTTTAGCGAAATTTTAATTTTTTTCCTCTTTTTTTCCCTTAATTTTCCTCTTCACCGAGATATTATCGAAAAAAGAAACTAAAGCGTATAATTTTAGCGAAATTTAAATTTCTTTCCTCTTTTTTTTCCTTAATTTTCCTCATTTTATCGAGATATTATCGAAAAAAGAATCAAAAACGAATAATTTTAGCAAAATTTTTATTTCTTACCTCTTTTTTCTCCTTAATTTTCCTCATTTTATCGAGTTATTTTCGAAAAAAGCAACAAAAACGAATAATTTTAGCGAAATTTTAATTTTTTTCCTCTTTTTTTCCCTTAATTTTCCTTATTTTATCGAGGAAATGTTTAAAAAACAAACAAAAACGAATCATTCTAGCTAACTTTCAATTTTTTTCCTCTTTTTTTCCTAAATTTTACTCATTTTATCGAGATATTATCGAAGAAAGCACAATATATTGAATAATTTTAGCAATATTTCAATTCTTTCCTCTTTTTTTTAATTATCCTCATTTTATCGAGATAAGATCGAAAAAAAGCAACAAAAACTAATAATTATATCGAAATTTCCATTTTCTCCCCTTTTTTTCTAAATTTTCCTTATTTTATTGAGATAATATTTAAAAAACAAACAAGAACGAATAATTTAAGCGAAATTTCAATTTTTTTCCCTTTTTTTTCCTTAATTTTCCTCTGTTTACGGAGATATGAGCGAAAAAAAAAACAAAAACGAATAATTTTGGGGGAATTTCAATTTTATTTCCTCTTTTTTTCCTTAGTTTTCCTCAAATTATCGAGAATTTGTCGAAAAAAGCAACTAAAACAAAAAATTCTAGAAATATTTCATTTATTTTCCTGTTTTTTTTCATAAATTTTCCTCCTTTTATTGAGATATAATCGAGAAAAGAAAAAAAAACTAGTAACTTTAGCGAAATTTGATTTTTTTTCCTCTTTTTTTCCTCATTTTTTTGAGATATTATCGAAGAATGCAAAAAAAAAATAATTTCTGCGGAATTTTAATTTTTTTCCTTTTTTTTCCCTTAATTTTTCTTATTTAATCGAGATAATGTTTAAAAAAAAAATAAAAACGAATCATTTTTGCTAAATTTCAATTTTTTTCCTCTGTTTTTCCCTTAATTTTACTCATTTTATCGAAATATTATCGAAGAAAGCACAATAAAACGAATAATTTTAGCAAAATTTCCACTTTTTCCGCTTTTATTTAATTTTCCTCATTTTATCGAGATATTATCGAAAAAAGCAACAAATACGAATAATTTTAGCGAAATTTTGATTTTTCCTCTTTGTTTTCCTAAAATTTCCTCATTTTATCGAGATATTATCAAAGAATTCATTAATAACGAAATTGTTTTTAAGAAATTTCAATTTTTTTCAACTTTTTCTCCTTAATTTACCTCTGTTTATGGAGATATGACCGAAAAAAAAAACGAAAACGAATAATTTTAGGGGAATTTCAATTTATTTCCTTTTTTTTCTCCTTATATTTCCTCATTTTATCGAGATAAGATCGAAAAAAAGCAACAAGCACAAATAACTATATCGAAATTTCAATTTTTTTCCCTTTTTTTTCCTTAATTTTCCTTATTTTACCGAGATATTGTCGAAAAAAGGCAACAAAAACGAATAATTTAAGCGAAATTTCAATTTTCTCCTCTTTTTTTTATTTTCTTTCTTTTATCGAGATAATATCGAAAAAAGCAACAAATATGAATAATTTTAGCGAAATTTTAATTTTTTTTCCAGTTTTTTCCCTTAATTTTCCTCGTTTTATCGAGAATATATTTAACAAACAAACAAAAACGAATAATTTTAGGGGAATATCAATTTTATTTCCCCTTTTCTCCATAATTTTCCTCATTTTACGAAGAATTTATCAAAAAAAGCCACTTAAACGAATAATTCTAGCAAAATTTCATTTTTTTACCTGTTTTTTTTTCCTAAATTTTCCTCTTTCTATCGACATATTATCGACAAAAGCAACAAAAACGAATAATTTTTGCGAAAGTTTAACTTTTTTTCCTCTTATTTACCTTAATTTTCCTCATTTTATCGAAAAATGACCGAAAAAAGCAACAAAATCGAATAATTTTAGCGAAATTTCAACTTTTTTCCACTCTATTTTCTTTAATATTACTCTGTTTATGGAGATATGACCGGAAAAAAAAACAAAAACGAATAATTATGGAGGAATTTAAATTTTATTTCCTCTTTTTTTCCTTAGTTTTCCTCATATTATTTAGAATTTATCGAAAAAAGCAACTAAAACGAATAATTCTAGCAAAATTTTATTTTATTTTCCTGTTTTTTTTGATAAATTTTCCTCCTTTTATCGAGATATAATCGAAAAAAGGAAAAAAAAGAGTAACTTTAGCGAAATTTTAAATTTTTTCCTCTTTTTTTTCCTTAATTTTCCTCATTTTATTGAGATATTATCGAAAAAAGAAACAAAAACGAATAATTTCAGCGAAATTTTAATTTTTATCCTTTTTTTTCCCTTAATTTTCCTCATTTTATCGAGAATATATTTAAAAAACAAACAAAAACGAATAATTTTAGGGGAATTCCAATTTTTTTCCTTAATGTTCCTCATTTCATTGAGATATGATCGAACAAAAGCAACAAAAACGAATAATTTTAGCGAAATAACAATATTTTTCCTGCTTCATTTCCTTAACTTTCCTCATTTTATCGAGATATTATCGAAAAAAGCAACAAAAACGAATAATTTTGGCGAAATTTCTACTTTTTTCCTCTTTTCTTCCCATAATTGTCCTCGTTCTATCGAGTTATTATCGAAAAAAGCAACAAAAACGAATGATTTTAGAGAAGTTTTAAATTTTTCTCTTTTTTTTCCTTAAATTTCCTCATTTTATCGAGATATGACCGAAAAACGCAACAAAAACGAATAACTTTAGCGAATTTTCAATTTTTTTCCTTTTTATCCTAAGTTTTCCTCATTTTTTCGAGATATTATCGATGAAAGGCAAACAATCGAAAATGTTTAGCGAAATTTCATTTTTTTCCCCTTTTTTTCCTTAATTTTCCTCATTTTATCGAGATATTATTGCAAAAACAAACAAAAACGAATAATTATAGCAACATTTCAATTATCTTCCATTATTTTCCTCATTTTTCGAGATATTATCGAAAAAAAGAAACAAAAACGAATATTTTTAGGGGAATATCAATTTTATTTCTTCTTTTTTTCCATGATTTTCCTCATTTCATCCAGAATTTATCAAAAAAAGCCACTTAAAAGAATAATTTTAGCGAAATTTGTATTTTTTTCCTCTTTTTTCCCTTAATTTTCCTCATTTTATCGAGATATTATCGAAAAAAGCAACAAAATCGAATAATTTTATTTAAATTTCAATTTTTTCCCTCTTTTTCCCTTAACTTTCCACATTTTATCGAGAATATATTTTAAACAACAAACAAAAATGAATAATTTTAGGGGAATATCAATTTTATTTCCTCTTTTTTCCATCATTTTCCTCATTTCATCCAGAATTTATCAAAAAAAGCCACTTAAAAGAATAATTTTAGCGAAAATTTTATTTTTTTCCTCTTTTTTCCCTTAATTTTCCTCATTTTATCGAGATATTATCGAAAAAAAGGAAAAAAATCGAATAATTTTATTTCAATTTCAATTTTTTTTCCTCTTTTTCCCTTAATTTTCCTCATTTTATCGAGATATTATCGAAAAAAAGCAACAAAATCGAATAATTTTATTTAAATTTCAATTTTTTTCCCTCTTTTTCCCTTAATTTTCCACATTTTATCGAGAATATATTTTAAACAACAAACAAAAACGAATAATTTTAGCGAAATTTTAATTTTTTCCTCTTTTTTTTCCTTAATTTTCCTCAATTTATCGAGATATTATCGAAAAATGCATTAAAAACGAAATTGTTTTTAAGAAATTTCAATTTTTTTCAACTTTTTCTCCTTAATATTCTTTATTTTTTCAAGATATTATCGAGGAAAGCAAATAAACCTAATAATTTTTGCGAAAGTTTAATTTTTATCCTCTTTTTTACCTTAATTTTCCTCATTTTATCAAAAATTACCGATAAAAGCAACAAAATGGAATAATTTTAGTGAAATTTCCATTTTTTTCCACTCTTTTTTCTTTAATTTTAATCGAGGTATAATCGACAAAACTAAAAAAAAAAACGAATCACTTAAGAGAAATTTGAATTTTTTTTCCTTAATTTTCCTCATTTTTTCAAGATATTATCGAAGAATGCAAAAAAAACAAATAATATTTGCGGAATTTTATTTTTTTTTTAACTTTTTCCCTTAATTTTCCTCATTTTATCGAGAATATATTTAAAAAACCTAAAAAAAAACGAATAATTTTAGCGAAATTACAATTTTTTCCTCTTTTATTCCTTAATTTTCCTCTGTTTATGGAGATATGACCGAAAAAAAAAAAATCAAATAATTTTAGAGGAATTTCAATTTTATTTCCTCTTTTTTTCCTTAATTTTCCTCATTTTATCAAGAATTTATCGAAAAATCAACTTAAACGAATAATTCTAGCAAAATTTCATTTATTTTCCTGTTTTTTTTCCTAAATTTTCCTCTTTTTATCGATATATAATCGAAAAAAGAAAGAAAAACGAATAACTTTAGCGAAATTTAAATTTTTTTCCTCTTATTTTTCCTTCATTTACCTCATTTTTTCGAGATATTATCGAAGAAAGCTAAAAAACAAATAATTTTAGCGAAATTTTAAATTTTTTCCTCTTTTTTTCCTTAATTTTCCTCATTTTATTGAGATATTATCGAAAAAAGAAACAAAAACGAATAATTTTAGCGAAATTTTTTTTTTCTTACCTATTTCTTATCCTTAAATTTCCTCATTTTATCGAGTTATTATCGAAAAAAGCAACAAAAACTAATAATTTTTGCGAAATTAAAATTTTTTCCTCTTTTTTTTCTTTAATTTTCCTCATTTTATCGAGATATTATCGAAAAGTGCATTAAAAACGAAATTGTTTTTAAGAAATTTCAATTTTTTTCAACTTTTTCTCCTTAATACTCTTCATTTTTTCAGGATATTATCGAAGAAAGCATAAAAAACTAATAATTATAGCGAAAGTTTAATATTTATCCTCTTTTTTCCCTTAATTTTCCTCATTTTATCGAGATATTATCGAAAAAAGCCACTTAAACGAATAATTCTAGCAAAATTTCAGTTTTTTACCTGTTTTTTTTTTCCTAAATTTTCCTCCTTCTATCGAGATATTATTTTTAAAAAATTCAACAAGAACGAATAATATTTTGCGAAATTACTATTTTTTCCTCTTTTTTTCTTTAATTTTCCTCATTTTATCGAGATATTATCGAAAAAAGAAACAAAAACGAATAATTTTAGCGAAATTTCAATTTCTTACCTCTTATTTCTCCTTCATTTTCCTCATTTTATCGAGATATTTTCGAAAAAAGCATACAAATACGAATAATTTTTGCAAAAGGTAAAATTTTTTCCACTCTATTTTCTTTAATATTCCTCTGTTCACGGAGATATGACCGAAAAAAAAGCAAAAACGAATAATTTTGGGGGAATTTAAATTTTATTTCCTCTTTTTTTCCTAAGTTTTCCCCATATTATCGAGAATTTATCGAAGAAAGCCACTAAAACGAATAATTCTAGTAAAATTTCGTTTTTTTACCTGATTTTTTTCCTAAATTTTCCTCCTATTATCGAGATATAATCGAAAAAACAGCAAAAACGAATAATTTTAGCGAATTTTCAATATTTTTCCTTTTTTTCCTAAGTTTTCCTCATTTTTTCGAGATATTATCGAAGAAAGGCAAACAATCGAAAATGTTTAGCGAAATTTCATTTTTTTTCCCCTTTTTTTCCTTAATTTTCCTCATTTTATCGAGATATTATTGCAAAAACAAACAAAAACGAATAATTATAGCAACATTTCAATTATCTTCCATTATTTTCCTCATTTTTCGAGATATTATCGAAAAAAAGAAACAAAAACGAATATTTTTGCAAATTACAATTTTTTTCCTTTATTTTTTCCTTAATTTTCCTCATTTATTTAAGATATTTTCGAAATAAGTAACAAAAACTAATAGTTTTAGCGAAATTTCAATTTCTTCTTCTTTTTTTCCCTTAATTGTCCTCATTATATTGAGATATTTTCGAAAAAAGAAACTAAAACGAATAATTTTAGCAAAATTTCGTTTTTCTTTCCTCTTTTTTTTCCCTAATTTTCCTCATTTTATCGAGATAGAATCGAAAAAGAAACAAAAACGAATAATTGTAGCGAAATTTTAATTTTTTCCTCTTTTTTTTCTTAAATTTCCTCATGTTATCGAGATATTATCGAAAAATGCAACAAAAACGAAATTGTTTTAAAGAAATTTAAATTTTTTTCAACTTTTTCTCCTTAATACTCTTCATTTTTTCAAGATATTATCGCAGAAATAAAAAAAAACTAATAATTTTAGCGAAATTTTTAGTTTTTTCCTCTTTTTTTCCCTTAATTTTCCTCATTTTATCGAGATATTATCGAAAAAAAGCAAGAAAATCGAATAATTTTATTTAAATTTCAATTTTTTTCCTCTTTTTCCCTTAATTTTCCACATTTTATCGAGAATATATTTAAAAAACAAACAAAAACGAATAATTTTAGGGGAATATCAATTTTATTTCCTCTTTTTTTCCATGATTTTCCTCATTTCATCCAGAATTTATCAAAAAAAGCCACTTAAAAGAATAATTTTAGCGAAATTTTTATTTATTTCCTCTTTTTTCCCTTAATTTTCCTCATTTTATCGAGATATTATCGAAAAAAAGCAAAAAAAACTAATAATTATAGCGAAAGTTTAATATTTATCCTCTTTTTTCCCTTAATTTTACTCATTTTATCGAGATATTATCGAAAAAAGCCACTTAAACGAATAATTCTAGCAAAATTTCAGTTTTTTACCTGTTTTTTTTTCCTAAATTTTCCTCCTTCTATCGAGATATTATCGAAAAAATTCAACAAGAACGAATAATATTTTGCGAAATTACTATTTTTTCCTCTTTTTTTCTTTAATTTTCCTCATTTTATCGAGATATTATCGAAAAAAGAAACAAAAACGAATAATTTTAGCGAAATTTCAATTTCTTACCTCTTTTTTCTCCTTAGTTTTCCTCATTTTTATCGAGATATTTTCGAAAAAAGCATACAAATACGAATAATTTTTGCGAAAGTTTAATTTTTTTCCACTCTATTTTCTTTAATATTCCTCTGTTCACGGAGATATGACCGAAAAAAAAACAAAAACGAATAATTTTGGGGGAATTTAAATTTTATTTACTCTTTTTTTCCTAAGTTTTCCCCATATTATCGAGAATTTATCGAAGAAAGCCACTAAAACAAATAATTCTAGTAAAATTTCGTTTTTTTACCTGATTTTTTTCCTAAATTTTCCTCCTATTATCGAGATATAATCGAAAAAATAGCAAAAACGAATAACTTTAGCGAATTTTCAATATTTTTCCTTTTTTTCCTAAGTTTTCCTCATTTTTTCGAGATATTATTGCAAAAACAAACAAAAACGAATAATTATAGCAACATTTCAATTATCTTCCATTATTTTCCTCATTTTTCGAGATATTATCGAAAAAAAGAAACAAAAACGAATATTTTTGCAAATTACAATTTTTTCCCTTTATTTTTTCCTTAATTTTCCTCATTTTATTAAGATATTTTCGAAATAAGTAACAAAAACTAATAGTTTTAGCGAAATTTCAATTTCTTCTTCTTTTTTTCCCTTAATTGTCCTCATTATATTGAGATATTTTCGAAAAAAGAAACTAAAACGAATAATTTTAGCAAAATTTCGTTTTTCTTTCCTCTTTTTTTTTCTTGATTTTCCTCATTTTATCGAGATAGAATCGAAAAAGAAACAAAAACGAATAATTGTAGCGAAATTTTAATTTTTTCCTCTTTTTTTTTCTTAAATTTCCTCATGTTATCGAGATATTATCGAAAAATGCAACAAAAACGAAAATGTTTTAAAGAAATTTAAATTTTTTTCAACTTTTTCTCCTTAATACTCTTCATTTTTTCAAGATATTATCGCAGAAATTTAAAAAAACTAATAATTTTAGCGAAATGTTTAGTTTTTTCCTCTTTTTTCCCTTAATTTTCCTCATTTTATCGAGATATTATCGAAAAAAAGCAAGAAAATCGAATAATTTTATTTAAATTTCAATTTTTTTTCCTCTTTTTCCCTTAATTTTCCACATTTTATCGAGAATATATTTAAAAAACAAACAAAAACGAATAATTTTAGGGGAATATCAATTTTATTTCCTCTTTTTTTCCATGATTTTCCTCATTTCATCCAGAATTTATCAAAAAAAGCCACTTAAAAGAATAATTTTAGCGAAATTTTTATTTCTTACCTCTTTTTTCTCCTTAATTTTCCTCATTTTATCGAGTTATTTTCGAAAAAAGCAACAGAAACGAATAATTTTAGCGAAAGTTTAATTTTTATCCTCTTTTTTACCTTAATTTTCCTCATTTTATCGAAAAATGACCGAAAAAAGCAACAAAATCGAATAATTTTAGCGAAATTTTAATTTTTTTCCTCTTTTTTTCCCTTTATTTTCCTCTTCACCGAGATATTATCGAAAAAAGAAACTAAAGCGTATAATTTTAGCGAAATTTAAATTTCTTTCCTCTTTTTTTTCCTTAATTTTCCTCATTTTATCGAGATATTATCGAAAAAAGAATCAAAAACGAATAATTTTAGCAAAATTTTTATTTCTTACCTCTTTTTTCTCCTTAATTTTCCTCATTTTATCGAGTTATTTTCGAAAAAAGCAACAAAAACGAATAATTTTAGCGAAATTTTAATTTTTTTCCTCTTTTTTTCTCTTAATTTTCCTTATTTTATCGAGGAAATGTTTAAAAAACAAACAAAAACGAATCATTCTAGCTAACTTTCAATTTTTTTCCTCTTTTTTTCCTAAATTTTACTCATTTTATCGAGATATTATCGAAGAAAGCACAATATATTGAATAATTTTAGCAATATTTCAATTCTTTCCTCTTTTTTTTAATTATCCTCATTTTATCGAGATAAGATCGAAAAAAAGCAACAAAAACTAATAATTATATCGAAATTTCCATTTTCTCCCCTTTTTTTCTAAATTTTCCTTATTTTATTGAGATAATATTTAAAAAACAAACAAGAACGAATAATTTAAGCGAAATTTCAATTTTTTTCCCTTTTTTTTCCTTAATTTTCCTCTGTTTACGGAGATATGAGCGAAAAAAAAAAACAAAAACGAATAATTTTGGGGGAATTTCAATTTTATTTCCTCTTTTTTTCCTTAGTTTTCCTCAAATTATCGAGAATTTGTCGAAAAAAGCAACTAAAACAAAAAATTCTAGAAATATTTCATTTATTTTCCTGTTTTTTTTCATAAATTTTCCTCCTTTTATTGAGATATAATCGAGAAAAGAAAAAAAAACTAGTAACTTTAGCGAAATTTGATTTTTTTTCCTCTTTTTTTCCTCATTTTTTTGAGATATTATCGAAGAATGCAAAAAAAAAATAATTTCTGCGGAATTTTAATTTTTTTCCTTTTTTTTCCCTTAATTTTTCTTATTTAATCGAGATAATGTTTAAAAAAAAAATAAAAACGAATCATTTTTGCTAAATTTCAATTTTTTTCCTCTGTTTTTCCCTTAATTTTACTCATTTTATCGAAATATTATCGAAGAAAGCACAATAAAACGAATAATTTTAGCAAAATTTCCACTTTTTCCGCTTTTATTTAATTTTCCTCATTTTATCGAGATATTATCGAAAAAAGCAACAAATACGAATAATTTTAGCGAAATTTTGATTTTTCCTCTTTGTTTTCCTAAAATTTCCTCATTTTATCGAGATATTATCAAAGAATTCATTAATAACGAAATTGTTTTTAAGAAATTTCAATTTTTTTCAACTTTTTCTCCTTAATTTACCTCTGTTTATGGAGATATGACCGAAAAAAAAAAACGAAAACGAATAATTTTAGGGGAATTTCAATTTATTTCCTTTTTTTCTCCTTATATTTCCTCATTTTATCGAGATAAGATCGAAAAAAAGCAACAAGCACAAATAACTATATCGAAATTTCAATTTTTTTCCCTTTTTTTTCCTTAATTTTCCTTATTTTACCGAGATATTGTCGAAAAAAGGCAACAAAAACGAATAATTTAAGCGAAATTTCAATTTTCTCCTCTTTTTTTTATTTTCTTTCTTTTATCGAGATAATATCGAAAAAAGCAACAAATATGAATAATTTTAGCGAAATTTTAATTTTTTTTCCAGTTTTTTCCCTTAATTTTCCTCGTTTTATCGAGAATATATTTAACAAACAAACAAAAACGAATAATTTTAGGGGAATATCAATTTTATTTCCTCTTTTCTCCATAATTTTCCTCATTTTACGAAGAATTTATCAAAAAAAGCCACTTAAACGAATAATTCTAGCAAAATTTCATTTTTTTACCTGTTTTTTTTTCCTAAATTTTCCTCTTTCTATCGACATATTATCGACAAAAGCAACAAAAACGAATAATTTTTGCGAAAGTTTAACTTTTTTTCCTCTTATTTACCTTAATTTTCCTCATTTTATCGAAAAATGACCGAAAAAAGCAACAAAATCGAATAATTTTAGCGAAATTTCAACTTTTTTCCACTCTATTTTCTTTAATATTACTCTGTTTATGGAGATATGACCGAAAAAAAAACAAAAACGAATAATTATGGAGGAATTTAAATTTTATTTCCTCTTTTTTTCCTTAGTTTTCCTCATATTATTTAGAATTTATCGAAAAAAGCAACTAAAACGAATAATTCTAGCAAAATTTTATTTTATTTTCCTGTTTTTTTTGATAAATTTTCCTCCTTTTATCGAGATATAATCGAAAAAAGGAAAAAAAAAGTAACTTTAGCGAAATTTGAATTTTTTTCCTCTTATTTTCCTTAATTTTCCTCATTTTTTCGAGATATTATCGAAAAATGCAAAAAAAAAACAAATCATTTTAGCTAAATTTAAGTTTTTTTCCTCTTTTTTCCCTTAATTTTACTCATTTTATCGAGATATTATAGAAGAAAGCAAAAAAAAACAAATAATTTTAGCGAAATTTCAATTTTTTCCTCTTTTTTCTCTAAATTTTCTTCGTTTTATCGAGATATTATCAGAAAAACCAACAAATACGAATAATTCTAGCGAAATTTTTACTTTTTCCTCTTTTTTTTCCTTAATTTTCCTCAATTTATCGAGATATTATCGAAAAATGCATTAAAAACGAAATTATTTTTAAGAAATTTCAATTTTTTTCAACTTTTTCTCCTTAATATTCTTCATTTTTTCATGATATTATCGAGGATAGCAAAAAAACTAATAATTTTAGCGAAAGTTTAATTTTTATCCTCTTTTTTACCTTAATTTTCCTCATTTTATCGAAAAATGACCGAAAAAAGCAACAAAATCGAATAATTTTAGCGAAATTTCAATTTTTTAAACTCCTTTTTCTTTAATTTTCCTCTGTTTGTGGAGATATGACCGAAAAAAAAACAAAAATGAATAATTTTGATGGAATTTCAATTTTATTTCCTCTTTTTTTCCTTAGTTTTCCTCAAATTATCGAGAATTTGTCAAAAAAAGCAACTAAAACGAAAAATTCTAGCAACATTTCATTTATTTTACTTTTTTTTCATAAATTTTCCTCATTTTTTCGAGATATTATCGAAAAATGCAAAAAAAAACATATCATTTTAGCTAAATTTCAGTTTTTTTCCTCTTTTTTCCCTTAATTTTACTCATTTTATCGAGATATTATCGAAGAAAGCACAATAAAACGAATAATTTTAGCAAAATTTTAATTTTTTCCTCTTTTTTTAAATTTTCCTCATTTTATCGAGATAAGATCGAAAAAAAGCAACAAAAACGAATAATTATATTGGAATTTCATTTTTCTTCCCTTTCTTTCTAAATTTTCCTTATTTTATTGAGATAATATTTAAATAACAAACAAAAACGAATAATTTTAGCGAAATTTCAATTTTTTTCCCTTTTCATTCCTTACTTTTCCTCATTATATCGAGATATTATCGAAAAAAGCAACAAAAACGAATAATTTTAGCGAAATTTCAATTTTTTCCCTTTTCATTCCTTAATTTTCCTCATTATATCGAGATATTATCGAAAAAAGCAACAAAAACGAATAATTTTAGCGAAATTTCAATTTTTTCCTCTTTTTTTATTTTTTTAATTTTCCTCATATTATCGAGATATTATCGAAAAATGCATTAAAAATGAAATTGTTTTTAAGAAATTTCAATTTTTTTCAACTTTTTCTCCTTAATATTTTTCATTCTTTCAAGATATTATAGAGGAAAGCAAAAATAACTAATAATTATAGGGGAATTTCAATTTTATTTCCTCTTTTTTCCTAAATTTTCCTCCTTCTATCGAGATATTATCGAAAAAAAGCAACAAAAACGAATAATTTTTTGCGAAATTACAATTTTTTCCTCTTTTTTTTAATTAATTTTCCTCATTTTATCGAGATATTATCGAAAAAAGAAACAAAAACGAATAATTTTAGCGAATTTTCAATTTCTTACCTCTTTTCTCTCCTTAATTTTCCTCATTTTATCGAGATATTTTCTAAGAAAGCAACAAAATCGAATAATTTTAGTGAAAATTCAATTCTTTTCCTCTTTTTCCATTTATATTCCTCATTTTATCGAGTATATATTTAAAAAACAAACAAAAACTAATATAATTAGCGAAATTTCAATTTATTCCCCCTTTTTTTTCCCTTAATTGTCCTCTTTTTATCGAGATATTATCGAAAGAAGGAAACATAAACGAATAATTCTAGCGAAATTTTAATTATTTCCCTTTATTTTCCTCTTTTACCGAGATATGACCGATAAAAGCAACAAAAACGAGAAATTTTAGTGAAATTTCAATTTTTTTCCTCTATTTCCCTTAATTTTCCTCATTTTATCGAGAATAAATTTTTAAAAAAACAAACAAAAACGACTAATTTTTTTGTGAATTTCAATTTTATTTCCTCTTTTTTTCTATAATTTTCCTCATTTTATCGAGATATTATCGAAAAAAGCAAAAAAAAAAACGAAAAATTTTAGTGAAATTTAAATTTTTTCTTCTTTTTTTTCCTTAATTTTCCTCATCTTATCGAGATGTTATCGAAGAAAGAAACAAAAACGAATAATTTTAGCGAAATTTTAATTTTTATCCTCTTTTCCCTCCTTTATTTTCCTCATTTTATCGAGATATTATCGAATAAAGCAAAAAAAAAAAACGAAAAATTTTAGCGAAATTTCAATTTTTTCCTCTTTTTTTACTTAATTTTCTTCGTTTTATCGAGATATTATAAAAAAAACAACAAATACGAATAATTTTAGCGAAATTTTAATTTTTTCCTCTTTTTTACATTCTCCATATACGAAGTAAAGAGAAAGTATTGTTTAGACTACTAGTCGTATCAATACCAAACTTCACATATAGTACTGTGGTGTGTGCTGTCAGAGTTTATTAGTTTTTGGAGTAAATCGATCAACCGGAAGTCGAGCTTTATTCATTAAAGCTCATTTCCGGTTTTCAAAATATCTCCATAATTATGATATATAGGTATATTGTATACCCTATAAAAGTTTTAGATAATGTTTTTTACTATAACTTTTGTATTTAACATATTTTTGTATAACCGGTTGATTAGGAGTTATTCGTGAAATACTGATAAACCGGAAGAAGATGATTACGTACTTTGTGGGCGCTCTAACATGAAAACTTTTTGTCGGATACACACCAAATTTCATATATAGTATTTTGGTTTGTGTCGTTAGAGATGATTAGTTTTTGGAGTGAATCGTTTAACCTGAAGTTGAGCTTCATTCTTCAAAGCTCATTTCCGGTTTTCAAAATATCTCCATAAATATGATATTTAGGTATATATTATTATTTTTAAATGTTTTAGAAAATGATATTTACCATAACTTTCGTATGAAACATATTTTTGTATCATTGATTTTTTAGGAGTTATTCATGAAATACTGATAAACTGGAAGTTGCTGATTATGTACATTGCGGGCGCTCTGGGCTCTATGGGCGAAAGGCCAAATTCATCGTTTTTCATCGAGCATGTCCCAAAAAACATTATTTATAATGTTTGTGACGTAAAAGATAATAATATATAAATTAATCATTCATCTTCCAAGTTTAGATGGAATATAGAGTTCGAAATTACTGTCGTAGATAAATATTTACATCTTATGTATGGAGAAAGTCATGTGCTGGCCACATCAGATTTTTTTCTTAATTTTCCTCAATTTATCGAGATATTATCGAAAAATGCATTAAAAACGAAATTGTTTTTAAGAAATTTCAATTTTTTTAACTTTTTCTCCTTAATATTCCTCATTTTTTCAAGATATTATCGAGGAAAGCAAAAAAAGCTAATAATTTTAGCGAAAGTTTAATTTTTAACCTCTTTTTTACCTTAATTTTCCTCTGTTTATGGAGATATGACCGAAAAAAAGCAACAAAAACGAATAATTTTGGGGGAATTTCAATTTTATTTCCTCTTTTTTTCCTTTGTTTTCCTCAAATTATCGAGAATTTGTCGAAAAAAGCAACTAAAACGAAAAATTCTAGCAACATTTCATTTATTTTTTTTTTCATAAATTTTCCTTATTTTACCGAGATATTTTCGAAAAAAGGCAACAAAAACGAATAATTTTAGCGAAATTTCAATTTTTTCATCTTTTTTTTAAATTTTCTTCGTTTTATCGAGATATTATCGAAAAAAGCAACAAATACGAATAATTTTAGCGAAATTTTAATTTTTCCTCTTTGTTTTCCTAAATTTTCCTCATTTTATCGAGATATTATCGAAAAATGCATTAAAAACGAAATTATTTTAAAGAAATTTCAATTTTTTTCAACTTTTTCTCCTTATTATTCTTCATTTTTTCATGATATTATCGAAGAATACAAAAAAACAAATAATATTTGCGGAATTTTAATTTTTTTCAACTTTTTCCCTTAATTTTCCTCATTTTATCGAGAATATATTTAAAAAACCTAAAAAAAAACAAATAACTTTAGCGAAATTTCAATTTTTTCCTCTTTTATTCCTTAATTTTCCTCTGTTTATGGAGATATGACCGAAAAAAACAAAAACAAATAATTTTATAGGAATTTCAATTTTATTTCCTCTTTTTTTCCTTAATTTTCCTCATTTTATCAAGAATTTATCGAAAAATCAACTTAAACGAATAATTCTAGCAAAATTTCATTTATTTTCCTGTTTTTTTTTCCTAAATTTTCGTCCTTTTATCGATATATAATCGAAAAAAGAAAGAAAAACGAATAACTTTAGCGAAATTTGAATTTTTTTCTTCTTATTTTTCTTCCATTTACCTCATTTTTTCGAGATATTATCGAAGAAAGCTAAAAAACAAATAATTTTAGCGAAATTTTAAATTTTTTCCTCTTTTTTTTCCTTAATTTTCCTCATTTTATTGAGATATTATCGAAAAAAGAAACAAAAACGAATAATTTCAGCGAAATTTTAATTTTTATCCTTTTTTTTCCCTTAATTTTCCTCATTTTATCGAGAATATATTTAAAAAACAAACAAAAACGAATAATTTTAGGGGAATTCCAATTTTTTTCCTTAATGTTCCTCATTTCATTGAGATATGATCGAACAAAAGCAACAAAAACGAATAATTTTAGCGAAATAACAATATTTTTCCTGCTTCATTTCCTTAACTTTCCTCATTTTATCGAGATATTATCGAAAAAAGCAACAAAAACGAATAATTTTGGCGAAATTTCTACTTTTTTCCTCTTTTCTTCCCATAATTGTCCTCGTTCTATCGAGTTATTATCGAAAAAAGCAACAAAAACGAATGATTTTAGAGAAGTTTTAAATTTTTCTCTTTTTTTTCCTTAAATTTCCTCATTTTATCGAGATATGACCGAAAAACGCAACAAAAACGAATAACTTTAGCGAATTTTCAATTTTTTTCCTTTTTATCCTAAGTTTTCCTCATTTTTTCGAGATATTATCGATGAAAGGCAAACAATCGAAAATGTTTAGCGAAATTTCATTTTTTTCCCCTTTTTTTCCTTAATTTTCCTCATTTTATCGAGATATTATTGCAAAAACAAACAAAAACGAATAATTATAGCAACATTTCAATTATCTTCCATTATTTTCCTCATTTTTCGAGATATTATCGAAAAAAAGAAACAAAAACGAATATTTTTAGGGGAATATCAATTTTATTTCTTCTTTTTTTCCATGATTTTCCTCATTTCATCCAGAATTTATCAAAAAAAGCCACTTAAAAGAATAATTTTAGCGAAATTTGTATTTTTTTCCTCTTTTTTCCCTTAATTTTCCTCATTTTATCGAGATATTATCGAAAAAAGCAACAAAATCGAATAATTTTATTTAAATTTCAATTTTTTCCCTCTTTTTCCCTTAACTTTCCACATTTTATCGAGAATATATTTTAAACAACAAACAAAAATGAATAATTTTAGGGGAATATCAATTTTATTTCCTCTTTTTTCCATCATTTTCCTCATTTCATCCAGAATTTATCAAAAAAAGCCACTTAAAAGAATAATTTTAGCGAAAATTTTATTTTTTTCCTCTTTTTTCCCTTAATTTTCCTCATTTTATCGAGATATTATCGAAAAAAAGGAAAAAAATCGAATAATTTTATTTCAATTTCAATTTTTTTTCCTCTTTTTCCCTTAATTTTCCTCATTTTATCGAGATATTATCGAAAAAAAGCAACAAAATCGAATAATTTTATTTAAATTTCAATTTTTTTCCCTCTTTTTCCCTTAATTTTCCACATTTTATCGAGAATATATTTTAAACAACAAACAAAAACGAATAATTTTAGCGAAATTTTAATTTTTTCCTCTTTTTTTTCCTTAATTTTCCTCAATTTATCGAGATATTATCGAAAAATGCATTAAAAACGAAATTGTTTTTAAGAAATTTCAATTTTTTTCAACTTTTTCTCCTTAATATTCTTTATTTTTTCAAGATATTATCGAGGAAAGCAAATAAACCTAATAATTTTTGCGAAAGTTTAATTTTTATCCTCTTTTTTACCTTAATTTTCCTCATTTTATCAAAAATTACCGATAAAAGCAACAAAATGGAATAATTTTAGTGAAATTTCCATTTTTTTCCACTCTTTTTTCTTTAATTTTAATCGAGGTATAATCGACAAAACTAAAAAAAAAAACGAATCACTTAAGAGAAATTTGAATTTTTTTTCCTTAATTTTCCTCATTTTTTCAAGATATTATCGAAGAATGCAAAAAAAACAAATAATATTTGCGGAATTTTATTTTTTTTTTAACTTTTTCCCTTAATTTTCCTCATTTTATCGAGAATATATTTAAAAAACCTAAAAAAAACGAATAATTTTAGCGAAATTACAATTTTTTCCTCTTTTATTCCTTAATTTTCCTCTGTTTATGGAGATATGACCGAAAAAAAAAAATCAAATAATTTTAGAGGAATTTCAATTTTATTTCCTCTTTTTTTCCTTAATTTTCCTCATTTTATCAAGAATTTATCGAAAAATCAACTTAAACGAATAATTCTAGCAAAATTTCATTTATTTTCCTGTTTTTTTTCCTAAATTTTCCTCTTTTTATCGATATATAATCGAAAAAAGAAAGAAAAACAAATAACTTTAGCGAAATTTAAATTTTTTTCCTCTTATTTTTCCTTCATTTACCTCATTTTTTCGAGATATTATCGAAGAAAGCTAAAAAACAAATAATTTTAGCGAAATTTTAAATTTTTTCCTCTTTTTTTCCTTAATTTTCCTCATTTTATTGAGATATTATCGAAAAAAGAAACAAAAACGAATAATTTTAGCGAAATTTTTTTTTTCTTACCTATTTCTTATCCTTAAATTTCCTCATTTTATCGAGTTATTATCGAAAAAAGCAACAAAAACTAATAATTTTTGCGAAATTAAAATTTTTTCCTCTTTTTTTTCTTTAATTTTCCTCATTTTATCGAGATATTATCGAAAAGTGCATTAAAAACGAAATTGTTTTTAAGAAATTTCAATTTTTTTCAACTTTTTCTCCTTAATACTCTTCATTTTTTCAGGATATTATCGAAGAAAGCATAAAAAACTAATAATTATAGCGAAAGTTTAATATTTATCCTCTTTTTTCCCTTAATTTTCCTCATTTTATCGAGATATTATCGAAAAAAGCCACTTAAACGAATAATTCTAGCAAAATTTCAGTTTTTTACCTGTTTTTTTTTTCCTAAATTTTCCTCCTTCTATCGAGATATTATTTTTAAAAAATTCAACAAGAACGAATAATATTTTGCGAAATTACTATTTTTTCCTCTTTTTTTCTTTAATTTTCCTCATTTTATCGAGATATTATCGAAAAAAGAAACAAAAACGAATAATTTTAGCGAAATTTCAATTTCTTACCTCTTATTTCTCCTTCATTTTCCTCATTTTATCGAGATATTTTCGAAAAAAGCATACAAATACGAATAATTTTTGCAAAAGGTAAAATTTTTTCCACTCTATTTTCTTTAATATTCCTCTGTTCACGGAGATATGACCGAAAAAAAAGCAAAAACGAATAATTTTGGGGGAATTTAAATTTTATTTCCTCTTTTTTTCCTAAGTTTTCCCCATATTATCGAGAATTTATCGAAGAAAGCCACTAAAACGAATAATTCTAGTAAAATTTCGTTTTTTTACCTGATTTTTTTCCTAAATTTTCCTCCTATTATCGAGATATAATCGAAAAAACAGCAAAAACGAATAATTTTAGCGAATTTTCAATATTTTTCCTTTTTTTCCTAAGTTTTCCTCATTTTTTCGAGATATTATCGAAGAAAGGCAAACAATCGAAAATGTTTAGCGAAATTTCATTTTTTTTCCCCTTTTTTTCCTTAATTTTCCTCATTTTATCGAGATATTATTGCAAAAACAAACAAAAACGAATAATTATAGCAACATTTCAATTATCTTCCATTATTTTCCTCATTTTTCGAGATATTATCGAAAAAAAGAAACAAAAACGAATATTTTTGCAAATTACAATTTTTTTCCTTTATTTTTTCCTTAATTTTCCTCATTATTTTAAGATATTTTCGAAATAAGTAACAAAAACTAATAGTTTTAGCGAAATTTCAATTTCTTCTTCTTTTTTTCCCTTAATTGTCCTCATTATATTGAGATATTTTCGAAAAAAGAAACTAAAACGAATAATTTTAGCAAAATTTCGTTTTTCTTTCCTCTTTTTTTTCCCTAATTTTCCTCATTTTATCGAGATAGAATCGAAAAAGAAACAAAAACGAATAATTGTAGCGAAATTTTAATTTTTTCCTCTTTTTTTTCTTAAATTTCCTCATGTTATCGAGATATTATCGAAAAATGCAACAAAAACGAAATTGTTTTAAAGAAATTTAAATTTTTTTCAACTTTTTCTCCTTAATACTCTTCATTTTTTCAAGATATTATCGCAGAAATAAAAAAAACTAATAATTTTAGCGAAATTTTTAGTTTTTTCCTCTTTTTTCCCTTAATTTTCCTCATTTTATCGAGATATTATCGAAAAAAAGCAAGAAAATCGAATAATTTTATTTAAATTTCAATTTTTTTCCTCTTTTTCCCTTAATTTTCCACATTTTATCGAGAATATATTTAAAAAACAAACAAAAACGAATAATTTTAGGGGAATATCAATTTTATTTCCTCTTTTTTTCCATGATTTTCCTCATTTCATCCAGAATTTATCAAAAAAAGCCACTTAAAAGAATAATTTTAGCGAAAGTTTAATATTTATCCTCTTTTTTCCCTTAATTTTACTCATTTTATCGAGATATTATCGAAAAAAGCCACTTAAACGAATAATTCTAGCAAAATTTCAGTTTTTTACCTGTTTTTTTTTCCTAAATTTTCCTCCTTCTATCGAGATATTATCGAAAAAATTCAACAAGAACGAATAATATTTTGCGAAATTACTATTTTTTCCTCTTTTTTTCTTTAATTTTCCTCATTTTATCGAAATATTATCGAAAAAAGAAACAAAAACGAATAATTTTAGCGAAATTTCAATTTCTTACCTCTTTTTTCTCCTTAGTTTTCCTCATTTTATCGAGATATTTTCGAAAAAAGCATACAAATACGAATAATTTTTGCGAAAGTTTAATTTTTTTCCACTCTATTTTCTTTAATATTCCTCTGTTCACGGAGATATGACCGAAAAAAAAACAAAAACGAATAATTTTGGGGGAATTTAAATTTTATTTCCTCTTTTTTTCCTAAGTTTTCCCCATATTATCGAGAATTTATCGAAGAAAGCCACTAAAACAAATAATTCTAGTAAAATTTCGTTTTTTTACCTGATTTTTTTCCTAAATTTTCCTCCTATTATCGAGATATAATCGAAAAAATAGCAAAAACGAATAACTTTAGCGAATTTTCAATATTTTTCCTTTTTTTCCTAAGTTTTCCTCATTTTTTCGAGATATTATTGCAAAAACAAACAAAAACGAATAATTATAGCAACATTTCAATTATCTTCCATTATTTTCCTCATTTTTCGAGATATTATCGAAAAAAAGAAACAAAAACGAATATTTTTGCAAATTACAATTTTTTCCCTTTATTTTTTCCTTAATTTTCCTCATTTTATTAAGATATTTTCGAAATAAGTAACAAAAACTAATAGTTTTAGCGAAATTTCAATTTCTTCTTCTTTTTTTCCCTTAATTGTCCTCATTATATTGAGATATTTTCGAAAAAAGAAACTAAAACGAATAATTTTAGCAAAATTTCGTTTTTCTTTCCTCTTTTTTTTTCTTGATTTTCCTCATTTTATCGAGATAGAATCGAAAAAGAAACAAAAACGAATAATTGTAGCGAAATTTTAATTTTTTCCTCTTTTTTTTTCTTAAATTTCCTCATGTTATCGAGATATTATCGAAAAATGCAACAAAAACGAAAATGTTTTAAAGAAATTTAAATTTTTTTCAACTTTTTCTCCTTAATACTCTTCATTTTTTCAAGATATTATCGCAGAAATTAAAAAAAACTAATAATTTTAGCGAAATGTTTAGTTTTTTCCTCTTTTTTCCCTTAATTTTCCTCATTTTATCGAGATATTATCGAAAAAAAGCAAGAAAATCGAATAATTTTATTTAAATTTCAATTTTTTTTCCTCTTTTTCCCTTAATTTTCCACATTTTATCGAGAATATATTTAAAAAACAAACAAAAACGAATAATTTTAGGGGAATATCAATTTAATTTCCTCTTTTTTTCCTTAATATTCCTCAATTTATCGAGATATTATCGAAAAATGCATTAAAAACAAAATGGTTTTTAAGAAATTTCAATTTTTTTCAACTTTTTCTCCTTAATATTCTTTATTTTTTCAAGATATTATCGAGAAAAGCAAATAAACCTAATAATCTTTGCGAAAGTTTAATTTTTATCCTCTTTTTTACCTTAATTTTCCTCATTTTATCAAAAATTACCGAAAAAAGCAACAAAATGGAATAATTTTGGTGAAATTTCAATTTTTTTCCACTCTTTTTTCTTTAATTTTAATCGAGGTATAATCGACAAAACTAAAAAAAAAACGAATCACTTAAGAGAAATTTGAATTTTTTTTCCTTAATTTTCCTCATTTTTTCAAGATATTATCGAAGAATGCAAAAAAACAAATAATATTTGCGGAATTTTAATTTTTTTCAACTTTTTCCCTTAATTTTCCTCATTTTATCGAGAATATATTTAAAAAACCTAAAAAAAAACGAATAAGTTTAGCGAAATTACAATTTTTTCCTCTTTTATTCCTTAATTTTCCTCTGTTTATGGAGATATGACCGAAAAAAACAAAAACAAATAATTTTAGAGGAATTTCAATTTTATATCCTCTTTTTTTCCTTAATTTTCCTCATTTTATCAAGAATTTATCGAAAAATCAACTTAAACGAATAATTCTAGCAAAATTTCATTTATTTTCCTGTTTTTTTTCCTAAATTTTCGTCCTTTTATCGATATATAATCGAAAAAAGAAAGAAAAACGAATTACTTTAGCGAAATTTGAATTTTTTTCTTCTTATTTTTCTTTCATTTACCTCATTTTTTCGAGATATTATCGAAGAAAGCTAAAATACAAATAATTTTAGCGAAATTTTAAATTTTTTCCTCTTTTTTTTCCTAAATTTTCCTCATTTTATTGAGATATTATCGAAAAAAGAAACAAAAACGAATAATTTTAGCGAAATTTTGTATTTCTTACCTATTTCTTATCCTTAAATTTCCTCATTTTATCGAGTTATTAACTATATTGTTCGATATATAAAATATCGAACCCATGCCACCGAGGTTCAAAGTCAGCTTTTTCCTGGAGGTTACACGTCATTATTGAATACTTGAAATTCGTTATGAGGTTAGATACCATAAAAATATATCATAATCAAATTTTACATATTCGCTGATGGTCCTTGGTTCGATCCCAGAGGGACATTTTAATTCCTCAATGCATTTCTTACGGAGATAACGGAAACAAATTTTAAGTACTTCCCGGCATGCTATCGACATCAAACTTTGTATGATAGAAGAGCAAGACTTAACAAATCAAACTGTGAATTCACAGCTACCAATGTTTCCTAGTTTCACCAACAGGCGTCTCTACAATCAGTAAATGATCCGATTTTTAAGAATATTTTGGAACCATTTCCCAAATATATAGAAACTTGAAATTCAGCATACAGATAGAAATTATAGATACATTTCAGGAACATGTACTAGATTCCCACGATCGTCCTTGGTTCGAATCCAGAGAGCCATTTACATTCGTGAAAAGTAGAACGTCGTTTGAAGCAGTTGTAGCAAATATTTCTGCTTGAATTTTCACACATAGTTAGATATAGTGATCTTCTATTGCGCCGCTTAGTAAGTTCACCAGGAAGACCCGGGTTCGTTACAAGACGCTAAAAATTGAAGCGAATTTTAAGAATATTTTCAATCCTTTTTTTTTCATTTGAGGACCGTCTCGATATGATGCCGAAATAATATAATATTGCCGATCTGCTTGCAGTATGCAAGCTACATTGCACTCGTATCTATTATATATAGACGCTTCTCCGGATATACCTATATATATACGAGTAAAATGTAGCTTGCATACTGCAAGCAGATCGGTATTACTAATTTCATATCGGCATCACATCGGGACGGTCCTCATAAGAAAAAAAATAATTATTTCATAAAATTCGCTGGAATTTCATCGTCTGGCATCGAACCCTGGTCTTACTGGTGAACTTACTATGCAGCACAAAAGAAGATCACCATCTCTAACAATGTGTGAAAATTCAAGCAGAAATATTGGCTACAGCTGCCTCAAAAGACGTTCTAATTTTCACGAATGTAAATGGCTCTCTGGATTTGAACCAAGGACAATCTCGGAAATCTAAAATTTGTTTCTGAAACCTATATATGATATCTATATATATACCGAATTTCAAGTTTCTATATTATTGAAAATTGTTTCAAAATAATTCCTAAAAATCGGATCAATTTCTGATTGCAGAGACACCTGGTGTCGAACCCAAGACGTATTGTAAGCTGTGAATGCACAGTTTGATTTGTAAAGACTTGCTCTTGTATCATGCAACGTTTGAAGTCGATAGCATGCCGGAAAGTACCTAAATTTTGTTTCCCTTATCTCCGTAAGAAATGCATTGAGAAGTGCAAATGGCCCTCTGGGATCGAACCAAGGACCATCAGCGAATATGTAAAATTTGATTTTGAAATATATTTATGATATCTATTAAGGTGCCGAGTTTCAAGTATCCATGCTATCGGGAAAGGATCCAAAAAATATCTTCAAAATCGCCGCAATGCATTTTAAACGGCCGATATTTGCCCCGACCTAGCATCGAACCAAGGATAATCTTCGATGATATCCTAATGGTTTTCGTTGGATATGCATGGCTTCTAGTGATCCCTAGAATTTCAACTCCGTACTTTTCCGGGATTTGCCTCAAAAAAATTTTTTTAAATCCCCACCATGTATCCTTATGGAGAAAATCAGGACTTTGGGGCCTTCTGGAATCGAACCCATGACGATAAGGATCAAAGTCGCTTTTTTCCTGGGGATTTCACGTTATGGCCAATACGTCGTAAAAATTTCAACTCAATCACGCTTGTGGTTTAGGCTGTGAATTTGTATCCTCCCTATCTATCTATCTATCTATCTATCTAGTTACATGAATGAATCCGGAGAAGCATCTATATATAATAGATATACGAGTAAAATGTAGCTTGCATACTGCAAGCAGATCGGCAATAATGATTTCATATTAACATCATATCGGGACGGTGCTCAAAAGAAAAAAAAAAAGAATTGAAAATATTCTTAGAATTAGCTTCAATTTAAGTGTCTGGCATCGAACCTGGGTCTTTCTGGTGAAATTACTATGCAGCACAACAAAAGATCACCATCTATAACTAAGTGTGAAAATTCAAGCAGAAATATTGGCTGTAACCGCTTCAAACTACGTTCTACTTTTCACGAATTTAAATGGCTCTCGGGACTCGAACCAAGGACGATCTTGGAAATTTAAAAAATGTTTCTGAAAGTTATTATTGATCTCAATCGATATGCCAAATTTTAAGTTTCTATATTATTGGGAAAGTTTTCAAAAAAATTCCTAAAAATCGGATCAACTTCTGATTGCATAGACACCTGGTGTCGAACCCAGGACACATTGATAGCTATGAATGCATAGTTTGATTTGATAAGACTGGTTCTTCTTTCGTTATGGCCAATACGCCGTAAAAATTTCAGCTCAATCACTCTTGTGGTTTAGGCTGTGAGTTTGTATCGGATCAACTTCTGATTGTAGAGACGCCTGGTGGCGAAACCAGGTAACATTGGTAGCTGTGAATTCACAGTTTGATTAGTAATGACTAGTAACTTGATCTTATCTTATGCAAAGTTTCAAGTAGATATAATATCGGGAAGCACCTAAAATGTGTTTCCGTAATCTCCATAAGAAATGCATTGAGAAATGTAAATGGCCCTCTGGGATCGAACCAAGGACAATAAGGGAAAATATAAAATTTGATTATGAAATATGATTATGATATCTAACGCCATGCCGAATTTCAAGTTTCTATGCCATCGGAAAAGGGTTCAAAAAAATCTTAACAATCGCCGCAATGCATTTCAAACGGCAGATTTTCGCCCCGACCTAGAATCGAACCAAGGATAATATTCGTAGATATCTTTATGGTTTCCTTTTGATATGCACGGCATCTAGCGATCCCTCGAGTTTCAACTCTCTCCTTTTCCGGGAAGTGCCTCAAATAAATTTTCGAAAATCCCTGCCATGTATCCCTATGGAGAAAATCGCGACTTTGGGGCCTTCTGGAATCAAACCCATGACACCGTTGTTCAAAGTCGGTTTTTTTCCTGGAGATTACACGTTATGGCCAATATGTCGTAAAAATTTCAAGTCAGTGGCACTTGTGGAACATGGTTAGACTTTTGATCCCCTATGAATGAGTGTATCTATCTATTATACGAGTAAAATGTACGACAACACTAATTTCATGTCGGCATCATATCGGGAAGGCCGTCAAAAGAAAAAAAAAATGGATTGAAAATATTCTTAAAATTCGCTGCAATTTATTCGTCCAGCATCGAACCCGGGTCTTCCTGGTGATACTCACTATGCAGCACAATAGAAGATCACCATCTCTAACTATTTGTGAAAATTCAAGCAGAAATATTATCTGCAACTGCCTCAAACGACGTCCTACTTTTCCCTTATATTTCTTATGAGAGAAATGTTAATGTGCTCTGGCATCGAACCCAGGAATAGTACAGTCTTAAGAAAACTGTTTTCTTAAACCAGTTTTAACCATATATCTTCCAGCCAAGCACGAACTTCCTATCATTTCGATAAGTGCATCAAAAAAATAATGAAATACTAACCCTATGTATTTTAAACAGGAGACATATTTACCGCCCGGCATCGAACCCAGGTCTTTCTGGTAAAACTTCCTATGCAACATAATAGAAGATATTAATATTTAACTATGTGCGAATATTCAAGCAGAAATATTATCTGCAACTGCCTCAATCGAAGTCTTACTTTTCCCTTATATTCCTTATGAGAGAAATGTTAATGTGCTCTGGCATCGAACCCAGGAATAGAACAGTCTTATGAAAATTTTTTTCTTAAACCAATTCATATCTTACACTTTCCAGCTAAGCACGAACTTCCTATTATTTCGAAAAGTGCATCAAAAAAAATAATGAAAAACAGCTCCCATGTATTTTAAAGGGCAGATCTTTGCATCGTCCTAGCATCGAACCCAGGATGTTTTTTGTGAAAGTCATTGATGTTTTCGAAAGTCCAAGACCATAAATATAGGCACCTTGAGTTTTATTTCTCTACCTATCCGAAAAGTATTTTTTAAATATTCCCGAAAATCACGGCAATGCATTTAAACGGGAAAAATCGGGATTTTGGGGCCCTCTCGAATCGAACCTATGACACTGAGAATCAAAGTCGCTTTTTTCCTGGAGGTTTCACGTTATGGCCAATATGTCATAACAATTTCAAGTCAATGACGCTTGTGGTTTAGCCTGTGAATTAGTATCCTATCTATATACCTTAATAGCTATACGAGTAAAATGTAGCTTGCATACTGCAAGCAGATCGACAACAATAATTTAAAATCGGCATTATATCGGGACGGTCCTCATAAGAAAAAAATCTGATGTGGCCAGCACATGACTTTCTCCATATATAAGATGAAAATATTTATCTAAGACAGTAATTTCGAACTCTATATTCCATCTAAACTTGGAAGATGAGTAATTAATTTATATATTATTATCTTTTACGTCTCAAACATTATAAATAATGTTTTTCGGGAAATGCTCGATGAAAAAAGATGAATTTGACCTTGCGCCCATAGAGCCCAGAGCATCCACAAAGTACATAATCAGCAACTTCCGGTTTATCAGTATTTCATGAATAACTCTTAAACAATCAGTGATACAAAAATATGTTTCATACAAAAGTTATAGTAAATTTAATTTTATAAAACATTTGTAAAAAATAGTATATACCTAAATATCATATTTATGGAGATATTTTGAAAACCGGAAATGAGCTTTGAAGAATGAAGCTCAACTTCCGGTTGCCCGATTTACTCCAAAAACTAATCAACTCTAACGACTATAATAAAAGTACTATATATGAAATTTGGTGTTGATCCAACAAATAGTTTTCATGTTAGAGCGCCCACAAAGTACATAATCATCTTCTTCCGGTTTATCAGTATTTCACGAATAACTCCTAATCGACCGGTGATACAAAAATATGTTAAATACAAAAGTTATAGTAAATTACATTATCTAAAACTTTTATAAGGAATACAATATACCTATACATCATATTTATGGAGATATTTTGAAAACCGGAAATGAGCTTTAATGAATAAAGCTCGACTTCCGGTTGGCCGATTTACTCCAAAAACTAATCAACTCTGACAGCACACACCACAGTACTATATATGAAGTTTGGTATTGATACGACTTATAGTTTTCACGTTAGAGCGCCCACTATCACACACACACACACACACACATACACACAGACATCATTCCGAAAATGGTCAAAACGTGTTCTAGGGACCCCAAAACATGTATTTCCGTTGAAATCTCGAAGTCGAATTTTTTCATGAAAACAATACTTTCTCTATACTTCGTATATGGAGAAAGTAAAAAAGGATTGAAAATACTCTTAAAATTCGCTTCAATTTAATCGTCTGGCATCGAACTCGGGTCTTACTGGTGAACTTACTATGCACCACAATAGAAGATCACCGTATCTAACTATGTGTGAAAATTCAAGTTGAAATATTTGCTGCAACTACCTCAAACGACGTTCTAATTTTCACGAATGTAAATGGCTCCCTGGATTCGAACCAAGGACGATCTTGGAAATTTAAAACCTGTTTCTGAAAGTAAATTATGATCTCTATCTATATGCCGAATTTCAAGTTTATATATTATTGGAAAAGGTTTCAAAATAATTCCTAAAAATCGGATCAACTTCTGATTGCAGAGACACCTGGTGTCGAACCCAGGACATATTGTAAGCTGTGAATAGACAGTTTGATTCTCAAGGACTTGGTCTTGTATCACGCAAAGTTTGAAGTCGATAGCATGCCGGGAAGTACCTAAATTTTGTTTCCCTTATCTCCGTAAGAAATGCAGGCTCTAACTATGTGTGAAAATTCAAGCAGAAATATGGGCTACAACTGCCTCAAAAGACGTTCTAATTTTCACGAATTTAAATGGCTCTCTGGATTCGAACCAAGGACGATCTTGGAAATCTAAAAAATGTTTCTGAAAGTTATTTATGATCTCTATCTATATGCCGAATTTGCAGTTTCTATATTATTGGCAAAGGTTTCAAAATAATTCCTAAGAATCGGATCAACTTTTGATTGCAGAGACACCTGGTGTTGAACCCAGGACCCATTAATAGCTGTAAATGCACTGTTTGTTTTTTTATGGATTTGATCTTTCTATATGCAAAGTTTGAAGTCGATATCGTGCCGGGAAGTACCTAAAATTTGTTTCCGTTATCTCCGTAAGAAACGCATTGAGGAATTAAAATGTCCCTCTGGGATCGAACCAAGGACCATCAGCGAATATGTAAAATTTGATTATGATATATTTTTATGGTATCTAACTTCATACCGAATTTCAAGTTTCTATGCCATCGGAAAAGGGTCCAAAAAAAATCTTAAAAATCGCCACAGTGCATTTTAAACGGCCGATTTTTGCCCCGACCTAGCATCGAACCAAGGATAAAATTCGTAGATGTCTTTATGGTTTCCTTTTGATATGCGCGGCATCTAGCGATCCCTCGAGTTTCAACTCTCTCCTTTTCCGGGAAGTGCCTCAAATAAATTTTGGAAAATCCCCGCCATGTAATCTTATGGGGAAAATCGCGACTTTGGGGCCCGCTGGAATCGAACCCATGACATCGAGGTTCAAAGTCGGCTTTTTCCTGGAGGTTACACGTTATGGCCAATTTGTCGTAAAAATTTCAAGGCATTGGCACTTGTGGAACATGGTTAGAATTTTGATCCCCTATTAATGTATATATATCTATTATATACGAGTAAAATGTAGCTTGCATACTGCAAGCAGATCGACAACACTAATTTCATCTCGGCATTATATCGGGACGGTCTTCAAAACAAAAAAAAGGGGATTTAAAATATTCTTTAAATTCGCTGCAAGTTATTCGTCCGGCATCGAACCCGGATCTTTTTGGTGATACACACTATGCAGCACAATAGAATTTCTCCATCTCTAATTATGTGTGAAAATTAAAGCAAAAATATTGGGCGCAGCTGCCTCAAAAGACGGTCTAATGTTCACGAATGTAAATGGTTCTCGGGACTCGAACCAAGGACGATCGTGGAAATTTAAAAAAAGTTTCTGAAAGTTATTAATGATGTCAATCCATATGCCAAATTTCAAGTTTCTATATTATTGGGAAAGGTTTCAAAATAATTCCTAAAAATCGGATCAACTTCTGATTGCAGAGACACCTGGTGTCGAACACAGGAAATATTGTAAGTTGTGAATGTGCAGTTTTATTTGTAATGACTTGCTCTTCTATCATGCAAAGTTTGAAGTCGATGGCATGCCGAAAAGTACCTAAATTTTGTTTCCGTTATCTCCGTAAGAAATGCATTGAGAAATGCAAACGGCCCTCTGGGATCGAACCAAGGACCCTCAGCGAATATGTAAAATTTGATTATGAAATATATTTATGATTTCTAACCCCATGCCAAATTTCAAGTTTCCATGCATTCGGAAAGGGGTCCAAAAAAAATCTTAAAAATCACCACAACGCATTTTAAACGGCCGATTTTTGCCCCGACCTAGCATCGAACCCAGGATATTTTCCGTAAAACTCATTTATGTTTTCGATAGATCATGTTCATATACATAGGCTCCTTGAGTTTTAATTCTCTACCTATACGGGAAGTAATTTTTTTTAATTCCCGAAAATCAAAGCAATGCATTTAAACGGGAAAAATCGGGACTTTGGGGCCCTCTGGAATCGAACCCATGACACTGAGGTTCCAAATCGCAATGTTTCTGGAGGTTATACGTTATGGCCAATATGTCGTAAAAATTTCAAGCCATTGACGCTAGTGGTTTAGCCTGCGACTTTATATCCTCCCTATATATATATATATATATATATATATATATATATATATATATATATATATATATATATATATATATATATATGAATATACATATATATATGATACGAGTAAAATGTAGCTTGCATACTGCAAGCAGATTGGTAATACAAATTTCATATCGGCATCATATCGGGAAGGTCCTCAAAAGAAAAAAAAAGGATTGAAATTTTTCTTAAAATTCGCTGAAATTTCATCGTCTGGCATCGAACCCGGGTCTTACTGGTGAACTTACTATGCAGCACGAAAGAAGATCACCATCTCTAACAATGTGTGAAAATTCAAGCAGAAATATTGGCTACAGCTGCCTCAAAAGACGTTCTAATTTTCACGAATGTAAATGGCTCTCTGGATTTGAACCAAGGACAATCTTGGAAATCTAAAATTTGTTTCTGAAACCTATATATGATATCTATATATATACCGAATTTCAAGTTTCTATATTATTGAAAATTGTTTCAAAATAATTCCTAAAAATCGGATCAATTTCTGATTGCAGAGACACCTGGTGTCGAACCCAAGACGTATTGTAAGCTGTGAATGCACAGTTTGATTTGTAAAGACTTGCTCTTGTATCATGCAACGTTTGAAGTCGATAGCATGCCGGAAAGTACCTAAATTTTGTTTCCCTTATCTCCGTAAGAAATGCATTGAGAAGTGCAAATGGCCCTCTGGGATCGAACCAAGGACCATCAGCGAATATGTAAAATTTGATTTTGAAATATATTTATGATATCTATTAAGGTGCCGAGTTTCAAGTATCCATGCTATCGGGAAAGGATCCAAAAAATATCTTCAAAATCGCCGCAATGCATTTTAAACGGCCGATATTTGCCCCGACCTAGCATCGAACCAAGGATAATCTTCGATGATATCCTAATGGTTTTCGTTGGATATGCATGGCTTCTAGTGATCCCTAGAATTTCAACTCCGTACTTTTCCGGGATTTGCCTCAAAAAAATTTTTTTAAATCCCCACCATGTATCCTTATGGAGAAAATCAGGACTTTGGGGCCTTCTGGAATCGAACCCATGACGATAAGGATCAAAGTCGCTTTTTTCCTGGGGATTTCACGTTATGGCCAATACGTCGTAAAAATTTCAACTCAATCACGCTTGTGGTTTAGGCTGTGAATTTGTATCCTCCCTATCTATCTATCTATCTATCTATCTAGTTACATGAATGAATCCGGAGAAGCATCTATATATAATAGATATACGAGTAAAATGTAGCTTGCATACTGCAAGCAGATCGGCAATAATGATATCATATTAACATCATATCGGGACGGTGCTCAAAAGAAAAAAAAAAAGAATTGAAAATATTCTTAGAATTCGCTGAAATTTAAGTGTCTGGCATCGAACCTGGGTCTTTCTGGTGAAATTACTATGCAGCACAACAAAAGATCACCATCTATAACTAAGTGTGAAAATTCAAACAGAAATATTGGCTGTAACCGCTTCAAACTACGTTCTACTTTTCACGAATTTAAATGGCTCTCGGGACTCGAACCAAGGACGATCTTGGAAATTTAAAAAATGTTTCTGAAAGTTATTATTGATCTCAATCGATATGCCAAATTTTAAGTTTCTATATTATTGGGAAAGTTTTCAAAAAAATTCCTAAAAATCGGATCAACTTCTGATTGCATAGACACCTGGTGTCGAACCCAGGACACATTGATAGCTATGAATGCATAGTTTGATTTGATAAGACTGGTTCTTCTTTCGTTATGGCCAATACGCCGTAAAAATTTCAGCTCAATCACTCTTGTGGTTTAGGCTGTGAGTTTGTATCGGATCAACTTCTGATTGTAGAGACGCCTGGTGGCGAAACCAGGTAACATTGGTAGCTGTGAATTCACAGTTTGATTAGTAATGACTAGTAACTTGATCTTATCTTATGCAAAGTTTCAAGTAGATATAATATCGGGAAGCACCTAAAATGTGTTTCCGTAATCTCCATAAGAAATGCATTGAGAAATGTAAATGGCCCTCTGGGATCGAACCAAGGACAATAAGGGAAAATATAAAATTTGATTATGAAATATGATTATGATATCTAACGCCATGCCGAATTTCAAGTTTCTATGCCATCGGAAAAGGGTTAAAAAAAATCTTAAAAATCGCCGCAATGCATTTCAAACGGCAGATTTTCGCCCCGACCTAGAATCGAACCAAGGATAATATTCGTAGATATCTTTATGGTTTCCTTTTGATATGCACGGCATCTAGCGATCCCTCGAGTTTCAACTCTCTCCTTTTCCGGGAAGTGCCTCAAATAAATTTTCGAAAATCCCTGCCATGTATCCTTATGGAGAAAATCGCGACTTTGGGGCCTTCTGGAATCAAACCCATGACACCGAGGTTCAAAGTCGGTTTTTTTCCTGGAGATGACACGTTATGGCCAATATGTCGTAAAAATTTCAAGTCAGTGGCACTTGTGGAACATGGTTAGACTTTTGATCCCCTATGAATGAGTGTATCTATCTATTATACGAGTAAAATGTACGACAACACTAATTTCATGTCGGCATCATATCGGGAAGGCCGTCAAAAGAAAAAAAAAATGGATTGAAAATATTCTTAAAATTCGCTGCAATTTATTCGTCCAGCATCGAACCCGGGTCTTCCTGGTGATACTCACTATGCAGCACAATAGAAGATCACCATCTCTAACTATTTGTGAAAATTCAAGCAGAAATATTATCTGCAACTGCCTCAAACGACGTCCTACTTTTCCCTTATATTTCTTATGAGAGAAATGTTAATGTGCTCTGGCATCGAACCCAGGAATAGTACAGTCTTAAGAAAACTGTTTTCTTAAACCAGTTTTAACCATATATCTTCCAGCCAAGCACGAACTTCCTATCATTTCGATAAGTGCATCAAAAAAATAATGAAATACTAACCCTATGTATTTTAAACAGGAGACATATTTACCACCCGGCATCGAACCCAGGTCTTTCTGGTAAAACTTCCTATGCAACATAATAGAAGATATTAATATTTAACTATGTGCGAATATTCAAGCAGAAATATTATCTGCAACTGCCTCAATCGAAGTCTTACTTTTCCCTTATATTCCTTATGAGAGAAATGTTAATGTGCTCTGGCATCGAACCCAGGAATAGAACAGTCTTATGAAAATTTTTTTCTTAAACCAATTCATATCTTACACTTTCCAGCTAAGCACGAACTTCCTATTATTTCGAAAAGTGCATCAAAAAAAATAATGAAAAACAGCTCCCATGTATTTTAAAGGGCAGATCTTTGCATCGTCCTAGCATCGAACCCAGGATGTTTTTTGTGAAAGTCATTGATGTTTTCGAAAGTCCAAGACCATAAATATAGGCACCTTGAGTTTTATTTCTCTACCTATCCGAAAAGTATTTTTTAAATATTCCCGAAAATCACGGCAATGCATTTAAACGGGAAAAATCGGGATTTTGGGGCCCTCTCGAATCGAACCTATGACACTGAGAATCAAAGTCGCTTTTTTCCTGGAGGTTTCACGTTATGGCCAATATGTCATAACAATTTCAAGTCAATGACGCTTGTGGTTTAGCCTGTGAATTAGTATCCTATCTATATACCTTAATAGCTATACGAGTAAAATGTAGCTTGCATACTGCAAGCAGATCGACAACAATAATTTAAAATCGGCATTATATCGGGACGGTCCTCATAAGAAAAAAATCTGATGTGGCCAGCACATGACTTTCTCCATATATAAGATGAAAATATTTATCTAAGACAGTAATTTCGAACTCTATATTCCATCTAAACTTGGAAGATGAGTAATTAATTTATATATTATTATCTTTTACGTCTCAAACATTATAAATAATGTTTTTCGGGAAATGCTCGATGAAAAAAGATGAATTTGACCTTGCGCCCATAGAGCCCAGAGCATCCACAAAGTACATAATCAGCAACTTCCGGTTTATCAGTATTTCATGAATAACTCTTAAACAATCAGTGATACAAAAATATGTTTCATACAAAAGTTATAGTAAATTTAATTTTATAAAACATTTGTAAAAAATAGTATATACCTAAATATCATATTTATGGAGATATTTTGAAAACCGGAAATGAGCTTTGAAGAATGAAGCTCAACTTCCGGTTGCCCGATTTACTCCAAAAACTAATCAACTCTAACGACTATAATAAAAGTACTATATATGAAATTTGGTGTTGATCCAACAAATAGTTTTCATGTTAGAGCGCCCACAAAGTACATAATCATCTTCTTCCGGTTTATCAGTATTTCACGAATAACTCCTAATCGACCGGTGATACAAAAATATGTTAAATACAAAAGTTATAGTAAATTACATTATCTAAAACTTTTATAAGGAATACAATATACCTATACATCATATTTATGGAGATATTTTGAAAACCGGAAATGAGCTTTAATGAATAAAGCTCGACTTCCGGTTGGCCGATTTACTCCAAAAACTAATCAACTCTGACAGCACACACCACAGTACTATATATGAAGTTTGGTATTGATACGACTTATAGTTTTCACGTTAGAGCGCCCACTATCACACACACACACACACACACATACACACAGACATCATTCCGAAAATGGTCAAAACGTGTTCTAGGGACCCCAAAACATGTATTTCCGTTGAAATCTCGAAGTCGAATTTTTTCATGAAAACAATACTTTCTCTATACTTCGTATATGGAGAAAGTAAAAAAGGATTGAAAATACTCTTAAAATTCGCTTCAATTTAATCGTCTGGCATCGAACTCGGGTCTTACTGGTGAACTTACTATGCACCACAATAGAAGATCACCGTATCTAACTATGTGTGAAAATTCAAGTTGAAATATTTGCTGCAACTACCTCAAACGACGTTCTAATTTTCACGAATGTAAATGGCTCCCTGGATTCGAACCAAGGACGATCTTGGAAATTTAAAACCTGTTTCTGAAAGTAAATTATGATCTCTATCTATATGCCGAATTTCAAGTTTATATATTATTGGAAAAGGTTTCAAAATAATTCCTAAAAATCGGATCAACTTCTGATTGCAGAGACACCTGGTGACGAACCCAGGACATATTGTAAGCTGTGAATAGACAGTTTGATTCTCAAGGACTTGGTCTTGTATCACGCAAAGTTTGAAGTCGATAGCATGCCGGGAAGTACCTAAATTTTGTTTCCCTTATCTCCGTAAGAAATGCAGGCTCTAACTATGTGTGAAAATTCAAGCAGAAATATGGGCTACAACTGCCTCAAAAGACGTTCTAATTTTCACGAATTTAAATGGCTCTCTGGATTCGAACCAAGGACGATCTTGGAAATCTAAAAAATGTTTCTGAAAGTTATTTATGATCTCTATCTATATGCCGAATTTGCAGTTTCTATATTATTGGCAAAGGTTTCAAAATAATTCCTAAGAATCGGATCAACTTTTGATTGCAGAGACACCTGGTGTTGAACCCAGGACCCATTAATAGCTGTAAATGCACTGTTTGTTTTTTTATGGATTTGATCTTTCTATATGCAAAGTTTGAAGTCGATATCGTGCCGGGAAGTACCTAAAATTTGTTTCCGTTATCTCCGTAAGAAACGCATTGAGGAATTAAAATGTCCCTCTGGGATCGAACCAAGGACCATCAGCGAATATGTAAAATTTGATTATGATATATTTTTATGGTACGAGGGTCGTTCAATAAGTCCTTAGAAAAAGATGGAAAAACACTTTTTTTTGGGGTAAATTTTTTTTATTTCTCAACATAATCTCCTTTTAGCTCTATACGTTTTTCTAAACGTTTTTGAAAAATTTTTATGCCGTCCAAAAATAGGATTTTGGAAGTTCTTCAAAATACTCATTCGTTTGCTTAATGATCTCCTCGTTGGAAGTGAACCGTCGTCCGCTAAGCCATTTTTTTCTAATTCGGTAACAGGAGATATTCACTTGGGGCCAAATCTGGTGAATAAGGTGGATTTTGCAACAATTCCATTTTTAATTCCATAATTTTGGCCATCGAAACAGCACAGGTGTGCAAACGCACATTGTTCTGATGCAAGAGGATTTTTTTCCGCTTCAAATGAGGACGTTTTTCTTTGATTTCATCGCTCAACCGGTTCAATAATGACGCATAATACGTCCCTGTTATCGTTTTTCCTTTTTCCAAGTAATCAATAAAGATGATGCTGTGTGCATTCCAAAAGACCGTGGCCATCTCCTTGCCGGCCGATGCCACCGTTTTCGTCTTCTTCGGAGCCCGTTCACCCTTAAAAATCCACTGTTGTGACTGTATCTTTGTTTCTGGAGTGTAGTAATGAATCCAGGTTTCATCCACAGTTATATATCGACGAAGAAAATCGGAAGGATTGCGACGGAAGAGCGCCAAAATAACCTCAGAGTCGACCACACGATTGTGCTTATTCTACTCTGTGAGTAAACGCGGCACCCATCTTGCAGAAATTTTTTCACAGACAGTTTTTCATGCAAAATTGAAGCGACTATATCTTGCGATATGCCTGTGGCCTCAACTATTTCGCGCACTTTAATCCATCGATCACTCAAAATCATATCGTGGATTTTGTCGATCGTTTTGGAAGTAGTCACTTCCTCTGGGCGTTCCGAACGATATTCAACTTTTGTGGATGAACGGCTACGTTTAAACTCATTCATCCAATTGTAAACAGTTGCAAACACAGGAGCAGATGTGCCATGAACTGCATCTAACTCAGCTTTGATTTCTTTCGGCGTTAAACCTTTCAAATACTAATGTTTAATCACAGCCCGAAATTCATTTTTCTCCATTGTTATAAACAAACAATAGTTGTTCACATCAATCCTATTTTTGGACGGCATAAAAATTTTTCAAAAACGTTTAGAAAAATGTATAGAGCTGAAAGGAGATTATGTTGAGAAATAAAAAATAATAACCCCCAAAAAAGTGTTTTTCCATCTTTTTCTAAGGACTTATTGAACGACCCTCGTATCTAACTTCATACCGAATTTCAAGTTTCTATGCCATCGGAAAAGGGTCCAAAAAAAATCTTAAAAATCGCCACAGTGCATTTTAAACGGCCGATTTTTGCCCCGACCTAGCATCGAACCAAGGATAAAATTCGTAGATGTCTTTATGGTTTCCTTTTGATATGCGCGGCATCTAGCGATCCCTCGAGTTTCAACTCTCTCCTTTTCCGGGAAGTGCCTCAAATAAATTTTCGAAGATCCCCGCCATGTAATCTTATGGGGAAAATCGCGACTTTGGGGCCCGCTGGAATCGAACCCATGACATCGAGGTTCAAAGTCGGCTTTTTCCTGGAGGTTACACGTTATGGCCAATTTGTCGTAAAAATTTCAAGGCATTGGCACTTGTGGAACATGGTTAGAATTTTGATCCCCTATTAATGTATATATATCTATTATATACGAGTAAAATGTAGCTTGCATACTGCAAGCAGATCGACAACACTAATTTCATCTCGGCATTATATCGGGACGGTCTTCAAAACAAAAAAAAAGGGGATTTAAAATATTCTTTAAATTCGCTGCAAGTTATTCGTCCGGCATCGAACCCGGATCTTTTTGGTGATACACACTATGCAGCACAATAGAATTTCTCCATCTCTAATTATGTGTGAAAATTAAAGCAAAAATATTGGGCGCAGCTGCCTCAAAAGACGGTCTAATGTTCACGAATGTAAATGGTTCTCGGGACTCGAACCAAGGACGATCGTGGAAATTTAAAAAAAGTTTCTGAAAGTTATTAATGATGTCAATCCATATGCCAAATTTCAAGTTTCTATATTATTGGGAAAGGTTTCAAAATAATTCCTAAAAATCGGATCAACTTCTGATTGCAGAGACACCTGGTGTCAAACGCAGGACACATTGATAGCTATGAATGCATAGTTTGATTTGTTAAGACTGGTTCTTCTATCACGCTAAGTTTTAAGTCGATAGCATGCCGGGAAGAACCTAAAATTTGTTTCCGTTATCTCCTTAAGAAATGCATTGAGAAATGTAAATGGGATCGAACCAAGGACCATCAGCGAATATATAAAATTTGATTATGAAATATATTTATAATCTCCAACTCCATGCCGAATTTCAAGTTTCCATGCCATCGGGAAGGGGTCCAAAAAAAATCTTAAAAATCGCCACAATACATTTTAAACGGCCGATGTTTGCCTCGACCTAGCATCGAACCCAGGATATTTTCCGTAAAACTAATTTATGTTTTCGATAGATCATAACCATATATAAAGGCTCCTAGAGTTTCGATTCTCTACCTATCCGGGAAGTATTTTTTAAAAATTCCCGAAAATCTAAGCAATGCATTTAAACGGGAAAAATCGGGACTTTGGGGCCCTCTGGAATCGAACCCATGACACTGAGGTTCAAGATGCTTCTCCGGATTCATTCATATATCTATTATATATAGATGCTTCTCCGGATTCATTCATATATCATATATATATATATATATAGAGAGGATACAAACTCACAGGCCAAACCACAAGCGTCATTGACTTGAAATTTTTACGACAGATTGGCCAAAACGTGTAACCACCAGAAAAATTGCGATTTTGTACCTCAGTGTCATGGGTTTGATTCTAGAGGGCCCCAAAGTCCCAATTTTTCCCGTTTAAATGCATTGCTTTGATTTTCGGGAATTTTTAAAAAATACTTGCCGGATAGGTAGGGACTTTAAACTCAAGGAGCTGATATATATGGTCATGATCTATTGAAATAATAAATGAGTTTTACTTAAAATATCCTGGGTTCGATGCTAGGTCGAGGCAAAAATCGGCCGTTTAAAATGCATTGTGGCGATTTTTATGATTTTTTTTGGACCCTTTCCCGATGGAATGGAAACTTGAAATTCGGCATGGGTTTATATATTATAAATATATTTAATAATCAAATTTTACATTTTCGCTGATGGTCCTTGGTTCGATCCCAGAGAGCCATTTACATTCCTTTATGCATTTCTTATGGAGATGAAAGAAAGAAGTTTTAGGTACTTCCCGGCATCATATCGACTTCAAACTTTGTAAGAAATAAGATAAAGTCCTAATAAGTCATACGGTGCATTCACAGCTACCAATATTTCCTAGGTTCGACACCAGGCGTCTCTGCAATCAGAAGTTGATACGATTTTTAGGAATTATTTTGAAACCTTTCCCAATAATATAGAAACTTGAAATTCGGCATATAGATAGAGATCATAAATAACTTTCAAAAACATGTTTTAGATTTCTACGATCGTCCTTGGTTCGAATCCAGAGAGCCATTTACATTATTGAAAAGTAGCACGTCTTTTGAGGTAGTTGCACAAATATTTCTGCTTGAATTTTCACACATAGTCAGAGATGGTGATCCAGAGCATATTAAAATTTCTCTCATAAGGAATATATGGGAAAAGTAGGACGTCGTTTGAGGCAGTTGAAGCCAATATTTCTGCCTGAATGTTCACACATAGTAAGAGAGGGTGATCTCCTGTTGTGATGAATAGAAAATATTGCCGTGAAGACCCGGGTTCGATGCCAAACCATTAAAATGCAGCGAATTTTAAAAATATTTTCAATTTTTTGTTTCTTTTGAGGACCGTCCCGAAATGATGCCGATATGAAATTAGTGTTGTCGATCTGCTTGCAGTATGCAAGCTACATTTTACTCGTATACCTATATATATGATCATGATCTATCGTAAACATAAATGAATTTTGCGAAAAATATCTTGGGTTCGATGCTAGGTCGGGGCAAAAATCGGCCGTTTAAAATGCATTGCGGCGATTTTTCAGATTTTTTTTAACCCTTTTCCGATGGCATAGAAACTTGAAATTCGGCATGGGGTTAGATATCATAATTATATTTCATAATCAAATTTTACATATTCCTTTATGGTCCTTGGTTCGATCCCAGAGGGCCATTTACATTCCTCAATGCATTTCTTATGGAGATTACGGAAACACATTTTAGGTGCTTCCCGATATTATATCTACTTGAAACTTTGCATAAGATAAGATTAAGTCATTACTAATCAAACTGTGAATTCACAGCTACCAATGTTTCCTGTTAACACCACCAGGCGTCTCTAAAATCCGTAAATGATCCGATTTTTAAGAATTTTTTGCAACCATTTCCCAATTATATAGAAACTTGAAATTAATCATACAGATAGAAATTATAGATACATTTCAGGAACATGTTCTAGATTCCCACGATCGTCCTTGGTTCGAATCCAGAGAGCCATTTACATTCGTGAAAAGCAGAACGTCGTTTGAAGCAGTTGTAGCAAATATTTCTGCTTGAATTTTCACACATAGTTAGATATAGTGATCTTCTATTGTGCCGCTTAGTAATTTCACCAGTAAGACCCGGGTTCGATGCCAGACGATGAAATTGAAGCGAATCTTCAGAATATTTTCAATCCTTTTTTTTTTCTTTTGAGGACCGTCTCGATATGATGCCGAAATAAAATAATATTGCCGATCTGCTTGCAGTATGCAAGCTACATTGCACTCGTATATTCATATATATATACGAGTAAAATGTTGCTTGCATACTGCAAGCAGATCGACAACACTATTTTCATGTCGGCATCATATCCGGACGGCCATCAAAAGAAAAACAAAGATTGAAATTTTTCTTAAAATTTGCCTAAATTCCATCGTCCGGCATCGAACCCGGGTCTTTACTGTGAACTTACTATGCAGCACAATAGAACATCACCATCTCTAACGATGTGTGAAAATTCAAGCAGAAATATGGGCTACAACTGCCTCAAAAGACGTTCTAATTTTTACGAATTTAAATGGCTCTCTGGATTCGAACCAAGGACGATCTTGGAAATCTAAAAAATGTTTCTGAAAGTTATTTATGATCTCTATCTATGTGCCGAATTTGAAGTTTCTATATTATTGGCAAAGGTTTCAAAATAATTCCTAAAAATCGGATTAACTTCTGATTGCAGAGACACCTGGTGTCGAACCCAGGACTCTTTGATAGCTGTGAATGCACTGTTTGATTTGTCTGGACTTGATATTTGTACATGCAAAGTTTGAAGTTGATATCGTGCCGGGAAGTACCTAAAATTTGTTTCCGTTATCTCCGTAAGAAAAGCATTGGGAAGTGCAAATGGTCCTCTGGGATCGAACCAAGGACCATAAGCTAATATGTAAAATTCGATTATGAAATAAATTCATGATATCTATCGACGTGCCGAGTTTCAATAATCCATGTTATCGGGAAAGGATCCAAAAAAAATCTTAAAAATCGCCGCAATGCATTTTAAACGGCCGATTTTTGCCCCGGCCTAGCATCGAACCAAGGACAATATTCGAAGATGTCTTTCGGATTTTCGTTGGCTATGCACGGCATTTAGCGGTCCCTCGAGTTTCAACTCTCTGCTTTTCCGGGAAGTGCCTCAAAAAAATTTTCGAAAATCCCCGCCATGTAATCTTATGGGGAAAATCGCGACTTTGGGGCCCTCTGGAATCGAACCCATGACACTGAGGTTCAAAATCGCAATTTTTCTGGAGGTTATACGTTATGGCCAATATGTCGTAAAAATTTCAAGCCATTGACGCTAGTGGTTTAGCCTGTGACTTTGTATCCTCTCTATATCTATTATATAAAGATGCTTCTCCGGATTCATTCATATATATATATAGATAGGTATATAGATAGGATACTAATTCACAGCCTAAACCACAAGTGTCATCGGCTTGAAATTTTTACGACGTATTGGCCATATCGTGTAACCACCAGAAAAATTGTGATTTTGAACCTCAGTGTCATGGGTTCGATTCCAGAGGGCCCCAAAGTCCCGATTTTTCCCGTTTAAATGTATTGCGTTGATTTTCGGGAAATTAAAAATAATACTTTCCGGATAGGTAGCGAATCAAAATTAAAGGAGCCTATATATATGGTCATGATCTATCTAAAACATAAATGAGTTTTACGGAAAATATCCTTGGTTCGATGCTAGGTCGGGGTAAAAATCGGCCGTTTAAATTGCATTGTGGCGATTTTTAAGATTTATTTTGGACCCTTTCCCGATGGCATGGAAACTTGAAATTCGGCATGGAGTTGGAGATCAATGATAAATTTCAGGATCAAATTTTATATATTCGCTGATGGTCCTAGGTTCGATCCCAGAGGGCCATTTAAATTCCTCAATGCATTTCTTACGGAGATAACGGAAACATATTAAAGGTACTTCCCAGCACGATAAAGACTTCAAACTTTGCACTAAGAAAGATTTAGTGTATACAAATCAAACTGTGCATTCCCAGCTGTCAATGTGTCCTGGGTTCGACACCAGGTGTCTCTACAATCAGTAACTGATCCGATTTTCAATACTTATTTTGAACCCTTTCCCAACAATATAGATACTTGAAATTCGGCATGTAGATAGAGATCATAAATAACTTTCAAAATCATGTTTTAGATTTGCAAGTTCGTCCTTGGCTCGAATCCAGAGAGCAATTTAAATTCGTGAAAATTAGAACGTCTTTTGACGCAGTTGTAGCCCATATTTCTGCTTATATTTTCACACATAGTTAGAGATGGCGATGTTCTATTGTGCTGCATAGTAAGTTCAACAGTAAAGACCCGGGTTCGATGCCAGACGATGGAATTGCAGCGAATTTTAAGAAAAATTTCAATCCATTTTTTTCTTTTGATGGCGGTCCCGATATGATGCCGACATGAAAATAGTGTTGTCAAAAATCGGCCGTTTAAAATGCGTTGTGGCGATTTTTAAGATTTTTTTTGGACCCCTTTCCGAATGCATGGAAACTTGAAATTTGGCATGGGGTTAGAAATCATAAATATATTTCATTATAAAATTTTACATATTCGCTGAGGGTCCTTGGTTCGATCCCAGAGGGCCATTCGCACTCCTCAATGCATTACTTATGGGGATAACGGAAACACATTTTAGGTACTTCCCGGTATGATATCGACTTCAAACTTTGTATGAAATTAGATCAAGTCCTAGCAAGACATTTTGTGCATTTACAGCTTCCAATACGTCCAGGGTTCGACACCAGGCGTCTCTACAATCAGTCACTGATCCGATTTTTAAGAATTATTTTGAACCTCTTCCCAATAATATTAAAACTTGAAATTCGGCATATATATAGAACTTATAGATACATTTCGAAAACACATTTTATATTTCCTAGATCGTCCTTGGTTCGAATCCAGAGAGCTATTAACATTCGTGAAAAGTAGGTCTTCGTTTGAGGCAGTTGCAGCCAATATTTCTGCTTGAATTTTCACACGTATTTAGAGAAGATGATCTTCTGATGTGCTGCATAGAAATTTCACCAAAAAGACCTGGGCTCGAGGCCAGACGATCAAATTGAAGCGAATTTTAAGAATATTTTCGGTCCTTTTTTTCCTTTCCGGGACCATCCCGATATAATGCCGTTCTGAAATTAATGTTGTCGATCTGCTTGCAGTATGCAAGCTACATTTTACTCGTATATATATATATATATGAATATATGATATATGAATGAATCCGGAGAAGCATCTATATATAATAGATATATATATAGAGAGGATACAAAGTCACAGGCTAAACCACTAGCGTCAATGGCTTGAAATTTTTACGACATATTGGCCATAACGTATAACCTCCAGAAAAATTGCGATTTTGAACCTCGATGTCATGGGTTCGATTCCAGAGGGCCTCAAAGTCCCGATTTTTCCCGTTTAAATGCATTGCTTTGATTTTCGGGAATTAAAAAAAAATACTTTCCGGATAGGTATCGAATCAAAACTCAAGGAGCCTATATATATGGTCATGATCTATCGAAAACATAAATGAGTTTTACGGAAAATATCCTGGGTTCGATGCTATATCGGGGCAAAAATCGGCCGTTTAAATTGCATTGTGGCGATTTTTAAGATTTTTTTTGAACCCTTTCCCGATGGCATGGAAACTTGAAATTCGGCATGGGTTTAGATATCATAAATATATTTAATAAACAAATTTTATGAATTCGCTGATGGTCCTTGGTTCGATCCCAGAGAGCCATTTACATTCCTCAATGCATTTCTTATGGAGATAAAAGAAACATGTTTTAGGTACTTCCCGGCAGGATACCGACTTCAAACTTTGTATGAAATAAGATGAAGTCCTAATAAATCATACTGTGCATTTACAGCTAAAAATATGTCCTGGGTTCGACACCAGGCGTCTCTGCAATCAGAAGTTAATCCGATTTTTAGGAATTATTTTGAAACCTTTGCCAATAATAAAGAAACTTCAAATTCGGCATATAGATAGAAACCATAAATAACTTTCAGAAACCTTTTTTAGATTTCCAAAATCGTCCTTGGTTCGAATCCAGAGAGCCATTTAAATTCGTGAAAATTAGAACGACTTTTGAGGCAGTTGTAGCCCATATTACTGCTTGAATTTTCACACATAGTTGGAGATGGTGATGTTCTACTGTGCTGCATAGTAAGTTCACAGTAACGACCCAGGTTCGATGCCAGACGATGGAATTTCAGCGAATTTTAAGAAAAATTTCAATCCATTTTTTTCTTTTGATGGCCGTCCCGATATGATGCCGACATTAAAATAGTGTTGTCGATCTGCTTGCAGTATGCAAGCAACATTTTACTCGTATATATGAATGAATCCGGAGAAGCATCTATATATAATAGATATATATATAGAGAGGATACAAACTCACAGGCCAAACCACAAGCGTCATTGACTTGAAATCTTTACGACATATTGGCCATAACGTGTAACCACCAGAAAAATTGCGATTTTGAACCTCAGTGTCATGGGTTCGATTCCAGAGGCCCCCAAAGTCCCGATTTTTCCCGTTTAAATGCATTGCTTTGATTTTCGGGAATTTTTAAAAAATACTTGCCGGATAGGTAGGGACTTAAAACTCAAGGAGCCGATATATATGGTCATGATCTATCGAAAACATAAATGAGTTTTACTGAATATATCCTGGGTTCGATGCTAGGTCGAGGCAAAAATCGGCCGTTTAAAATGCATTGTGGCGATTTTTAAGATTTATTTTGGACCCTTTTCCGATGGCATGGAAACTTGAAATTCGGCAAGGGTTTATATATCATAAATATATTTCATAATAGAATTTTACATATTCGCTGAGGGTCCTTGGTTCGATCCCAGAGGGCCATTTGCACTCCACAATGCATTTCTTATGGGGATAACGGAAACACATTTTAGGTACTTCCCGGCATGATATCGACTTCAAACTTTGTATGAAATAAGATGAAGTCCTAATAAGTCATACTGTCCACTCGCAGCTACCAATATTTCCTGGGTTCGACACCAGGCGTCACTACAATCAGTAAATTATCCGATTTTTAAGAATGAATTTAAACCCCTTCCCAATAATCTTAAAACATGTTGTTAGGCATATAGATAGAGAACATAGAGACATTATAAAAACATGTTTTAGATTTCGTAGATCGTCCTTGGTTCGAATCCAGAGAGCCATTTAAATTCGTGAAAATTAGAACGTCTTTTGAGGCAATTGTAGCCCATATTTCTGCTTAAATTTTCACACTTAGTTAGAGATGGTTATGTTCTATTGTGCTGCATAGTAAGTTCACAGTAAAGACCCGGGTTCGATGCCAGACGATGGAATTTCAGCGAATTTTAAGAAAAATTTCAATCCATTTTTTTCTTTTGATGGCCGTCCCGATATGATGCCGACATGAAAATAGTCTTGTCGATCTGCTTGCAGTATGCAAGCAACATTTTACTCGTATACCTATATAGATAGATAGGATACAAATTCACAGCCTAAACTACAAGCGTCATTGATCTGAAATTTTTATGACATATTGGCCATAACGTGAAACCCCCAGGAAAAAAGAGACTTTGATCCTCAGTGTCATAGGTTCGATTCCAGAGGGCCCCAAAGTCCCGATTTTTCCCGTTTGAATGCATTGCCGTGATTTTCGGGAATTTTTAAAAAATACTTTCCGGATAGGTAGAGAAGTAAAACTCAAGGTGCCTATATTTATGGTCTTGGACTTTCAAAAACATCAATGACTTTTACAAAAGTTATCCTGGGTTCGATGCTAGGACGATGCAAAGATCTGCCCTTTAAAATACATGGGAGCCGTTTTTCATTATTTTTTTAGATGCACTTATCGAAATGATAGGATGTTCGTGCTTGGCTGGAAGATGTATGGTACGAATAAGTTTTAGAAAAAAATTTTCATAAGACCGTACTGTTCCTGGGTTCGAAGCCAGAGCACAATAACGTTTCTCTCATAAGGAATATAAAGGAAAAGTAGGACGTCATTTGAGGCAGTAGTAACCAATATTTCTGCTTGAATCTGCATACGCGGTTAGAGATGGTGTTTTTCTGTTGTGCTGCATAGAAAGTATTGCCTGAAAGACCCGGGTTCGATGCCGGGCGGTAAAAATATCCCCCATATATAATACTATGGGGTATCTTTTCATAATTTTTTTATGCATTTATCGATATGTAAGGGAGCTCTAGCTTAGATGGAAGATGTATATTAACACTTTGTTTAAGAAAAAAAATAGATAAGACCATGCTGTTCCTGGGTTCGATGCCAGAGCACATTATAATTTCTCAAATAAGGAGTGTATGTGAATAGTAGGACGTCGTTTGAGGTAGTTGCACCTAATAGGTTTGCTTGAATTTCACACATAGTTTGATATGGTAATCTTCTATTTTGCTGCATAGTAAGTACACCAGGAAGACCGGGGTTCGCTGCCAGGTGATTAAATTGCAGCGAATTCTACGAATATTTTGAATTTTTTTTTCTTTTGATGTCCGTCCCGATATGATGCCTATATGAAATTAGTGTTGTCGATCTGCTTGCAGTATGCAAGCAACATTTTACTCGTATATAATAGATACCCAGATACCCAGATATCCAGATAGGATACTAATTCACAGGCTAAACTACTGGCGTCATTGACTCGAAATTTTTACGACGTATTGGCCATAACGTACAACCGCCAGAAAAATTGCGATTGTGAACCTCAGTGTTATGGGTTCGATTCCAGAGGGCCCCAAAGTCGCGATTTTCTCCGTAAGGACACATGGCGGGGATTTTCAAAATTTTTTTTGGTGCACTTCCCGGAAAACTAGAGCTTTGAAATTATAGGGATAGCTAGAAGCCGTGCAACTCCAACGTAAATCAGAAAGACATTGCCGAATATGGTCCATGGTTCGATGCTAGGTCGGGGCAAATATCTGCCGTTTAAAATGCATTGCGGCGATATTGAAGATTTATTTTGGATCCTTTCCCGATAACATGGATTCTTGAAACTCGGCACGTCGATAGATATTATAAATATATTTTATAATCAAATTTTACATGTTCGCTGATGGTCCTTGGTTCGATCCCAGAGGACCATTTGCACTTCTCAATGCATTTCTTACGGAGATAACGGAAACAAAATTTAGGTACTTCCCTGCATGCTATCGACTTCAAACTTTGCATGATAGAAGACCAAGTCTTTACAAATCAATCTATGCATTCACCGCTTACAATATGTCCTGGGTTCGACACCAGGTGTCTCTGCAATCAGAAGTTGATCCGATTTTTAGGAATTATTTTGAAACCTTTGCCAATAAAATAGAAACGTGAAATTCCGCATATAGATGGAAATCATAGATACATTTCAAGAACATATTTTAGAATTCCTATATATCCTTGGTTCGAATCCCGAGAGCCATTTACATTCGTGAAAATTAGAACGTCTTTTGAGGCAGTTGTGGCCAATATTTCTGCTTGAATTTTCACACATAGTTTGAGATGGTGATCTTCTGTTGTGCTGCATAGTAAGTTCACAGTAAAGACCCGGGTTCGATGCGAGACGATGAAAAATCAGCGAATTTTAAGAAAAATTTCAATGCTTTTTTTTTCTATTGAGGACCGTTCCGATATGATGCCGATATAAAATAGTATTGCCAATCTGCTTGCAGTATGCAAGCTACATTTTACTCGTATATATATATTCATATATTCATATATATATATATAGAGAGAGGATACAAAGTCACAGGCTAAACCACTAGCGTCAATGGCTTGAAATTTTTACGACATATTGGCCATAACGTATAACCTCCAGAAAAATTGCGACTTTGAACCTCAGTGTCATGGGTTCGATTCCAGAGGGCCCCAAAGTCCCGATTTTTCCCGTTTAAATTCATTGCTTTGATATTCGGGAATTTTTAAAAAATACTTTCCGTATAGGTAGAGAATCGAAACTCAAGGAGCCTATATATATGGTCATCATCTATTGAAAACATAACCGAGTTTTACGGAAAATATCCTGGGTTCGATGCTAGGTCGGGGCAAAAATCGGCCGTTTAAAATGCATTGCGGTGATTTTGAAGATTTTTTTTTGGATCCTTTCCCGATAACATGGATACTTGAAACTCGGCACGTGGATAGATATCATAAATATATTTCATAATAAAATTTTACATGTTCGCTGATGGTCCTTGGTTCGATCCCAGAAGACCATTTGCACTTCTCAATGCATTTCTTACGGAGATAACGGAAACAAAATTTAGGTACTTCCCGGCACGATAATGATTTCAAACTTTGCACTTAGAAAGAGCAAGTCTATACAAATCAAACTGTGCATTCACAGCTGTCAATGTGTCCTGGGTTCGACACCAGGCGTCTCTACAATCAGTAACTGATCCGATTTTCAATAATTATTTTGAACCCTTTCCCAACAATATAGAAACTTGAAATTCGGCATGTAGGTAGAAATCGTAGATACATTTCAAAATCATGTTTTAGATTTCCAAGATCGTCCTTGGTTCGTATCCAGAGAGCCATTTACATTCGTGAAAATTAGAACGTCTTTTGAGGCAGTTGTAGCCAATATTTCTGCTTGAATTTTCACACATTGTTAGAGATGGTGATCTTCTTTCGTGCTGCATAGTAAGTTCACCAGTAAGACCCGGGTTCGATGCCAGACGATGAAATTTCAGCGAATTTTAAGAAAAATTTCAATCCTTTTTTTTTCTTTTGAGGACCTTCCCGATATGATGCCGATATGAAATTTGTATTACCAATCTGCTTGCAGTATGCAAGCTACATTTTACTCGTATCATATATATATGTATATTCATATATATATATATATATATATATATATATATATATATATATATATATATATATATAGGGAGGATATAAAGTCGCAGGCTAAACCACTAGCGTCAATGGCTTGAAATTTTTACGACATATTGGCCATAACGTATAACCTCCAGAAAAATTGCGACTTTGAACCTCAGTGTCATGGGTTCGATTCCAGAGGGCCCCAAAGTCCCGATTTTTCCCGTTTAAATGCATTGCTTTGATTTTCGGGAATTAAAAAAAATTACTTCCCGTATAGGTAGAGAATTAAAACTCAAGGAGCCTATGTATATGAACATGATCTATCGAAAACATAAATGAGTTTTACGGAAAATATCCTGGGTTCGATGCTAGGTCGGGGCAAAAATCGGCCGTTTAAAATGCGTTGTGGTGATTTTTAAGATTTTTTTTGGACCCCTTTCCGAATGCATGGAAACTTGAAATTTGGCATGGGGTTATAAATCATAAATATATTTCATAATCAAATTTTACATATTCGCTGAGGGTCCTTGGTTCGATCCCAGAGGGCCGTTTGCATTTCTCAATGCATTTCTTACGGAGATAACGGAAACAATATTTAGGTACTTTTCGGCATGCCATCGACTTCAAACTTTGCATGATAGAAGAGCAAGTCATTACAAATAAAACTGCACATTCACAACTTACAATATTTCCTGTGTTCGACACCAGGTGTCTCTGCAATCAGAAGTTGATCCGATTTTTAGGAATTATTTTGAAACCTTTCCCAATAATATAGAAACTTGAAATTTGGCATATGGATTGACATCATTAATAACTTTCAGAAACTTTTTTTAAATTTCCACGATCGTCCTTGGTTCGAGTCCCGAGAACCATTTACATTCGTGAACATTAGACCGTCTTTTGAGGCAGCTGCGCCCAATATTTTTGCTTTAATTTTCACACATAATTAGAGATGGAGAAATTCTATTGTGCTGCATAGTGTGTATCACCAAAAAGATCCGGGTTCGATGCCGGACGAATAACTTGCAGCGAATTTAAAGAATATTTTAAATCCCCTTTTTTTTGTTTTGAAGACCGTCCCGATATAATGCCGAGATGAAATTAGTGTTGTCGATCTGCTTGCAGTATGCAAGCTACATTTTACTCGTATATAATAGATATATATACATTAATAGGGGATCAAAATTCTAACCATGTTCCACAAGTGCCAATGCCTTGAAATTTTTACGACAAATTGGCCATAACGTGTAACCTCCAGGAAAAAGCCGACTTTGAACCTCGATGTCATGGGTTCGATTCCAGCGGGCCCCAAAGTCGCGATTTTCCCTATAAGATTACATGGCGGGGATTTTCGAAAATTTATTTGAGGCACTTCCCGGAAAAGGAGAGAGTTGAAACTCGAGGGATCGCTAGATGCCGCGCATATCAAAAGGAAACCATAAAGACATCTACGAATTTTATCCTTGGTTCGATGCTAGGTCGGGGCAAAAATCGGCCGTTTAAAATGCACTGTGGCGATTTTTAAGATTTTTTTTGGACCCTTTTCCGATGGCATAGAAACTTGAAATTCGGTATGAAGTTAGATACCATAAAAATATATCATAATCAAATTTTACATATTCGCTGATGGTCCTTGGTTCGATCCCAGAGGGACATTTTAATTCCTCAATGCGTTTCTTACGGAGATAACGGAAACAAATTTTAGGTACTTCCCGGCACGATATCGACTTCAAACTTTGCATATAGAAAGATCAAATCCATAAAAAAACAAACAGTGCATTTACAGCTATTAATGGGTCCTGGGTTCAACACCAGGTGTCTCTGCAATCAAAAGTTGATCCGATTCTTAGGAATTAATTTGAAACCTTTGCCAATAATATAGAAACTGCAAATTCGGCATATAGATAGAGATCATAAATAACTTTCAGAAACATTTTTTAGATTTCCAAGATCGTCCTTGGTTCGAATCCAGAGAGCCATTTAAATTCGTGAAAATTAGAACGTCTTTTGAGGCAGTTGTAGCCCATATTTCTGCTTGAATTTTCACACATAGTTAGAGCCTGCATTTCTTACGGAGATAAGGGAAACAAAATTTAGGTACTTCCCGGCATGCTATCGACTTCAAACTTTGCGTGATACAAGACCAAGTCCTTGAGAATCAAACTGTCTATTCACAGCTTACAATATGTCCTGGGTTCGACACCAGGTGTCTCTGCAATCAGAAGTTGATCCGATTTTTAGGAATTATTTTGAAACCTTTTCCAATAATATATAAACTTGAAATTCGGCATATAGATAGAGATCATAATTTACTTTCAGAAACAGGTTTTAAATTTCCAAGATCGTCCTTGGTTCGAATCCAGGGAGCCATTTACATTCGTGAAAATTAGAACGTCGTTTGAGGTAGTTGCAGCAAATATTTCAACTTGAATTTTCACACATAGTTAGATACGGTGATCTTCTATTGTGGTGCATAGTAAGTTCACCAGTAAGACCCGAGTTCGATGCCAGACGATTAAATTGAAGCGAATTTTAAGAGTATTTTCAATCCTTTTTTACTTTCTCCATATACGAAGTATAGAGAAAGTATTGTTTTCATGAAAAAATTCGACTTCGAGATTTCAACGGAAATACATGTTTTGGGGTCCCTAGAACACGTTTTGACCATTTTCGGAATGATGTCTGTGTGTATGTGTGTGTGTGTGTGTGTGTGATAGTGGGCGCTCTAACGTGAAAACTATAAGTCGTATCAATACCAAACTTCATATATAGTACTGTGGTGTGTGCTGTCAGAGTTGATTAGTTTTTGGAGTAAATCGGCCAACCGGAAGTCGAGCTTTATTCATTAAAGCTCATTTCCGGTTTTCAAAATATCTCCATAAATATGATGTATAGGTATATTGTATTCCTTATAAAAGTTTTAGATAATGTAATTTACTATAACTTTTGTATTTAACATATTTTTGTATCACCGGTCGATTAGGAGTTATTCGTGAAATACTGATAAACCGGAAGAAGATGATTATGTACTTTGTGGGCGCTCTAACATGAAAACTATTTGTTGGATCAACACCAAATTTCATATATAGTACTTTTATTATAGTCGTTAGAGTTGATTAGTTTTTGGAGTAAATCGGGCAACCGGAAGTTGAGCTTCATTCTTCAAAGCTCATTTCCGGTTTTCAAAATATCTCCATAAATATGATATTTAGGTATATACTATTTTTTACAAATGTTTTATAAAATTAAATTTACTATAACTTTTGTATGAAACATATTTTTGTATCACTGATTGTTTAAGAGTTATTCATGAAATACTGATAAACCGGAAGTTGCTGATTATGTACTTTGTGGATGCTCTGGGCTCTATGGGCGCAAGGTCAAATTCATCTTTTTTCATCGAGCATTTCCCGAAAAACATTATTTATAATGTTTGAGACGTAAAAGATAATAATATATAAATTAATTACTCATCTTCCAAGTTTAGATGGAATATAGAGTTCGAAATTACTGTCTTAGATAAATATTTTCATCTTATATATGGAGAAAGTCATGTGCTGGCCACATCAGATTTTTTTCTTATGAGGACCGTCCCGATATAATGCCGATTTTAAATTATTGTTGTCGATCTGCTTGCAGTATGCAAGCTACATTTTACTCGTATAGCTATTAAGGTATATAGATAGGATACTAATTCACAGGCTAAACCACAAGCGTCATTGACTTGAAATTGTTATGACATATTGGCCATAACGTGAAACCTCCAGGAAAAAAGCGACTTTGATTCTCAGTGTCATAGGTTCGATTCGAGAGGGCCCCAAAATCCCGATTTTTCCCGTTTAAATGCATTGCCGTGATTTTCGGGAATATTTAAAAAATACTTTTCGGATAGGTAGAGAAATAAAACTCAAGGTGCCTATATTTATGGTCTTGGACTTTCGAAAACATCAATGACTTTCACAAAAAACATCCTGGGTTCGATGCTAGGACGATGCAAAGATCTGCCCTTTAAAATACATGGGAGCTGTTTTTCATTATTTTTTTTGATGCACTTTTCGAAATAATAGGAAGTTCGTGCTTAGCTGGAAAGTGTAAGATATGAATTGGTTTAAGAAAAAAATTTTCATAAGACTGTTCTATTCCTGGGTTCGATGCCAGAGCACATTAACATTTCTCTCATAAGGAATATAAGGGAAAAGTAAGACTTCGATTGAGGCAGTTGCAGATAATATTTCTGCTTGAATATTCGCACATAGTTAAATATTAATATCTTCTATTATGTTGCATAGGAAGTTTTACCAGAAAGACCTGGGTTCGATGCCGGGCGGTAAATATGTCTCCTGTTTAAAATACATAGGGTTAGTATTTCATTATTTTTTTGATGCACTTATCGAAATGATAGGAAGTTCGTGCTTGGCTGGAAGATATATGGTTAAAACTGGTTTAAGAAAACAGTTTTCTTAAGACTGTACTATTCCTGGGTTCGATGCCAGAGCACATTAACATTTCTCTCATAAGAAATATAAGGGAAAAGTAGGACGTCGTTTGAGGCAGTTGCAGATAATATTTCTGCTTGAATTTTCACAAATAGTTAGAGATGGTGATCTTCTATTGTGCTGCATAGTGAGTATCACCAGGAAGACCCGGGTTCGATGCTGGACGAATAAATTGCAGCGAATTTTAAGAATATTTTCAATCCATTTTTTTTTTCTTTTGACGGCCTTCCCGATATGATGCCGACATGAAATTAGTGTTGTCGTACATTTTACTCGTATAATAGATAGATACACTCATTCATAGGGGATCAAAAGTCTAACCATGTTCCACAAGTGCCACTGACTTGAAATTTTTACGACATATTGGCCATAACGTGTAATCTCCAGGAAAAAAACCGACTTTGAACCTCGGTGTCATGGGTTTGATTCCAGAAGGTCCAAATTCGCTATTTTCTCCATAAGAATGAATGGCAGGGATTTTCGAAAATTTTTTTGAGCAACTTCCCGGGAAAGGAGAGAGCTGAAATTCGAGGGATCGCTAAAAGACGTGTATATCTAACGAAAATCAAAAAGACATCTTCGAATATTGTCCATGGTTCGATGCTAGGTCGGGGCAAAAATCGGCCGTTTAAAATGCATTGTGGCGATTTTTAAGATTTTTTTGGACCCTTTCCCGAAATCATGGAAACTTAAAATTCGGCATGGGGTTAGATATTATAAATATATTTCTTAATAAAATTTTACATATTCCCTGATAGTCCTTGGTTCGATCCCAGAGGGTAATTTAGATTCCTCAATGCATTTGTTATGGAGATAATGGAATCACATTTTAGATACTTCCCGCCACGATATTGATATCAAACTTTGTACGAAATAAGATCAATATCTAACAAGTCATACTGTGCATTCTTAGCTGCCAATATGTCCTGGGTTTGACACCAGGCGTCTCTACAATCAGTAACTTATCCGATTTTTAAGAATTGTTTTGAACCCTTCCCTTTAATATTTAAACTTGAATTTCGGTGCATAGAAGGAAATAATAGATAAATTTCGAATGCATGTTTTAGATTACAATTATCGTACTTGGTTCGAATCCAGAGAGCCATTTACATTCGTGAAAAGTAGAACGTCTTTTGAGGCAGTTGTAGCCAATATTTCTGCTTGAATTTTCACACAGAGTTAGAGATGGTGATCTTCTATTGTGCTGCATAGTAAGTTCACCAGGAAGACCAAGTTTCGATGACAGACGATTACATTTAAGCGAATTTTAAGAGTATTTTCAATCTTTTTTTTTTTCTTTTGAGGACTGTCCCGATATAATGCTGATTTTAAATTATTGTTGTCGATCTGCTTGCAGTATGCAAGCTACATTTTACTCGTACTATATATAGATGTAAAGAGATATTAGCTATCTAGCTATATATCTAAAGAATAAGAAGAGGGTCAATTTTTCTAAAAAAAATTAATTTGATCACGATTTTATTCCAAAAGCAAAACCACTTTACTGCTGCCTAGAAAGGTACTAAGACGCTGAGCGAAAGATAGAATCTATCCTGTGACGCTTGGCTCTGCAATTGGCCAGCAAAGGTAATGAGAACCATGCCTTGTGGGTCAAAGGAGGGATAAAAAAAGTAAATTGAAATGTATACCCATTAAAACCATTTTAAAATAAAACAAATCATTCAACAATTAATTTACAACTATTTTGTTACATGGCAATAGTAAAAAAATTTAAATATTAAAAGTTATGTTAATATTACTGAATGCTTCATTTAGTTTGAATTTTTGCAAAACTTGCAAGAAGATAGAAAATGAAATTTATTCACGGTAGAAATTACGAATAGGATGTACATAATTCCAAACACACCGTACAGCAGAGGTGTCCAACCTTTTGATGGCAGAGGGTCACATAACAAATTTTCTCAGCATTTCAATCCAGAAGGGACCCCTTGATTTAGGCAACCCTTGCAAGATTAGACCCTATAATTTTCGCATTTGTAAGTGTTATTTCTATTGGTAGATTCCAATTAAGCAACTCATTAACTTTATAAATAGCAATCAATTAAGTATTAGCAGCAGCAGGAAGAAATGTATTTTTTTTAATCTGAATAAAATTTTTACTAATTTGGACTATTGATAAGAAAGAAATAGGATTAACATAGTTTCACTTAGTCAGTTGTAGTGAAAATATGTTGGTTTTGGACACTTCATGACACATTTTTCTTGAGTCTGTTACATGTTCTGAAAATTACTAAGTTTTGCAAACATTATTGAGAGGGTTAAAGAAAGTCACTTTATTCAAATAATCTATCATACCTTTTCCAAAGAGAAATCTCCATTCATATCAACTAATACTTAGTCATTCACAATTTGATACTGTTTGTCTTTAACATATTGGGTGAGAGAACAGTTAGCGCTCATTCAGGCATCAGCGGTCATTTCTTAAGGAAAAAGACAAACTTCTCTACTACTCCTCTAGCTTATCTATTGTCCTAAGAAGAACTTAACTGCTAGCAGCAAGGAATATCCTTATCCTGAAAAATACTTAATTCCTCCATTCATAAGCACATTGGTAATTAAATACTGCTTCCTCTCTAATGCTGGATCTATGCTATTTGATTGGCAATTACAAAAGACCTCAAACAAAAAGTGGAATTATTTTAGATTAGAAAAAATAAATATCAAGTTTTTAGTACTTTAATACTACTACCATCCTATTATAATTACTTAATGTCCTTCCTTGGTATAAATGTATTAATTTAAATCCTTATCAAAGAAACCAAATACAATCAAGGTAGGAATGAAAACTACTTCAGAATACAACAGAGCACTAACAGTACCATTATTGATGAGGAAACCTCCTCATCCCAAATGATGTTAATAAAAATCTCAACAACTTTGGAATAGAATGTTATTATAAAGAAAGATGCAAAAATGAAACACCTTCATTTTTATTGATAACAATTTTGGTAAATCATTAACATGGTCAATAGCAATTACCAAGACATAGAGGAACAATTTATAATATTTTAAGATTGACAGAAGTCTAGTACTGAAACAGCAAAAATATCTAGAATATCAATGTCTATATTTTGAATAAATGTGTTCCACAGAGGAAATTAGTTAGTGTTAGTTTCTTTAAACAGTGTTAAGTAGGGTTACCCAATAAAATAAATAGCCTGCCATTTTCCCTCAAAAGTTTATTTATACATTTATACACATTAGTAAGTTTCAATAAAATTGCCTATTTTCAAAATTGGAAGTAACAATTGCTTTGTCATTTATACAGCTGCCAATTTTTTAATCTTATTTGCGACACCCACACCTTCATATGTGACTAGAACTTGCTTAATATCTTACAAGAGAGATTGACTCAGAAATTTCAAATATCAATACTTCACTACCAAATTTTCAATGAAGGTCAAGGCATATAGGAACATGTTAAATAGAGAATTGACAAGGCCTTTCTTATATAATTACATATTACTCTAATATGCAGAAATATAAGACAATAGTATTCCACACTGTAAATACACAGTCACGAAATAGATTAAATATATTTGGTTATTTCTATGGTCAGGTTTACAGAAATTGAAATATATGTTAATACTATGTGCTTTGTGAGATCTATTGATTTGCAGTATCTATATTAAAATTTCATGATATGACTTTGCAAGACACTAACAAAACATTATAATGTTTTGTAGTGAGGAAAAAGGAAAATATCTTACTTGGACACAGAGATCTTTCATAATAAATTATTACACTGGCAGTGTGTTATTATTACTACAAGTTCTATAAATTAACTATAGAAAATTACTTGTGTAAATGACTACAGAGAATAAATACATCAATAAAAATAAACTATTTGAGAACTATACAAACAACAATAGACATTTCAATATCATGCAACATTGGTTTGAGGCCGTTTTTATGATAGTGGTTTAACAAGGACTAGCATTAAGAATGGAGTTTGTCACTGATATATGACATTCCATTACTTGATTTCTCACAGAAATTTAAATTATACTTCGGCAGAAAAATCTCAAACCAAGTTGTACATAAAAATAAAAAAATTGCCGTATTGCATTTAAAAATAGTAAATTTAATGATTCAAAAATATAGTAATGGATAACCATACATATAAATTGAACCAATTCTTAATAATTGAATTGATATAAAGATTATGAATATTTTCAAAAATTGAAACTTGTACTTTGTAATCCAGTGTTTTGACACAATCACTGGCAATCACTATAAAGCTGTTTGCTAGTGAGTTTCACATGAGATTCACTTGTGCAAATCATACCTAAGCCAAAAACTGATCAAAAATAGATTTTATATAAAGAGCATATTCATTAGTTTATAAATAACTTGAGCCGCATCTTTAGCCAAGAGTTTGGAAACTGGAGAATTTCCAGGATTCCCAAAACAGACAGTCACATAACCTCTCTGTATATCAATGTGAATGACAATAAAGGAAAACCTATGAGTTGCTTGATTTCGCTATCATGTTTTTGTCCTCAACAAGAACAATGATAATGATTACAAATTTTCACAATATTAATTCATCACAGACAGTATTTAATTCTTGGGCAATCAAGCTATTGAAACATAAAACTGAACAAATGTATGGTTAAACACTTGAATTTTGAAAGTATAAATTATACTGGAACTTACGCTTTCAGAATATGAAAGGATATGATGGATTAAGACCAACTGATAGGGGTAGATCAAGGAGAGGAGTCTATGTTTATGATATTCTTCCTTTGTTAAGAAAGGGGAAATATTTCCTTCTGTCTGCAGCTTCAGGTCATTTCAAAAGACAATAACACCTGACAGTTACTTGCTATTGCCAAATTGTAATAAATCATTTACACAAAACCATTAAATGGAATTAAGAGAAAGAATGACTGAAAAAATAAATGACATTAATTGGTAATTATAGCCAAAAGAGCTATTCCTACATTATATTGTAAAGCTACCCAGTAGAATGAAGTCTAAACTAAATTTAACTCACAGACAGGAAACTTATCTAGAATAATCTTGTATTCACATTTTACAACATTTAAGATTTTAAAATCACAATCATTTTCTAATTAATTACCAATAACATGAAATACATGGTAAAAAAAGAGGGTAAAATAAGTTTTAAGAAGATGGAACCTTAAGATCCAAGTTTGGGGTTGGATGGCTTCATTATTACCTAAACATATACAACTGCAACAAATTTACTTGCATCCTAATAAAAATTTTAGATATAAAATTTCAATGGTGCAGAAAATACTATGATATACGGTGGTCTTTCCAAAGTTTGCAAATCCTATGAGAAATACTTCCATTGATTATTCTATAAGATTTTCCATCTGAGTTCTACTCCTCAGCTTGAAACTGTTAAGGTATTTGAATAAAATTTGATTTTTCCTTATTCCAGACTATTTTGATGGTGGCTGACTGGAAATTGAAGTCTGTAATTTTTTCCAAAATCTTACATGACTTTACGAAAGAAATTGATCTCTTTTAATATTTCCTCTAAATTATTTGCTAATAACTGAAACTTCTCAAGAAGATATAGATTAATCTATCAGGTATCAATTGTGAAATACTGCCGACAGATTCACTGTTACTCACTTCGTTGTGAATGTATTCATAATTATGAATGAGCAAGGGACAAAGGATGAATCACAACAACTTTGATACATGAGTACAAAGACAACCTAACAATGATGACAGGATGGTATATGAGTAATACATTCCGCAGAATGAAATAAATACTTTAAAATGCAATATCCATGCCAAAAATTTATACAACAGTATATGAAGACATTCTCCTTTACATGGTATACTTATACTTCACAATAAATGACTATTTAGTACTAACATTTTAACTGAACTTTAAATGTCTTTCCTAAGTATTTACTTAGAAACTACGCACATCAGGCAAAATAGTAAGCTGGGTTGATAAGAAATCAAACACAGAGGTGTAAGAGATGCTTGGAGAAGAAAGGGTTGTAGTTGAAGTAATTAGGAGTTGGCAGAGGATATGTGGATCAAATATTGAGAGGAGAGGGACTGCAAAAAGTAACTGAAGGAAGAATGAAAGGGAAATAGTTCAGTGGAAGACAAAGGGAAAAGATATTAGATGACATAAAGGGTGGGGTTAATTACCAAGTAGCAAAAGAAATTGCATTGGTTAGGGAATATTGAGGCACGTGAGCCTATCGAAAGGTAGTACATTAATGTATGTAATTATGTACATCAGGCACTGATATTCACAGTTAATAAAGCCTTGTATTAAGTAAATTTAATGGATCATAATTTAGACAGACAGCATGGAATGGTGATCACTTTAGAAATACAAGACTTCCAGTTTTAGCTGTTAATAGAATCTGAGTTGTAACAAAATAAAGCAATTTCAAGATTCATAACATAATTTGCAAATTATTCAAACCACAGTTAAAATGGAGAATTTGCACATACACATTCTTGGATCTGAAGAGTAAAAATTAGGATGAAAACCCAAAACATTTATAAAATTTTGAAGGATGGGGAAATGTTCTTGTTAGGAAAGTATTCTTTCCTAAGCCATAATGAGTATCACGCGAAAAAGATTTGTAAGACAAAAGGCATTGAAGATGGAATATTTTTGGGAAAAGTATCAAACAACCAATGATTTATTTTGGATTTTTTTCAAGAATATGTGTTCCAATATTAATACGAAGCTCAACATTGTATCACATAAATTACAAAAATAAATAGAAAAACATACGAGGAAGTTTAATACGGATGGAAAGTAAAGAATGAGTCATCTGCAACCAATTCCCAAGGAGAAGGATTTTCATAAAAAAGATGCTGGAGCAGGTAAATAGAAAGGTAAAATTACATAAATGCAAGTAAATGATATTACAGATAAGCTAATTATCATTAGGTGTGTATGACATTGGCAACTGTAGGACAATATTAGAACTACTTGAACCTAATTGAACTTCTAAGATGCAGAATAAGTATAGGGGATCAAATACCTAGCAAACAAGATCCTTGCACTGAAGATTCAAATACACAATATGTTAAATGGGGTGTTTATGATTCATAGGAATACATAAATTAATGGGATATGGGCATCAATAATAACCTCTTCCAAAATGAGACACATGAAATGACACGTTCTTTCTTCCAGAATAACAACAGAGGAAATATTTTGAATCTTCCAAACTATTAATGAGTCCACATTGATACTTTTTGACATTAAAAAGTGTTAGTTGAACCCTAATTGGGATGGTAAATATACACTAAAAAGGAATTCTATTTTAGAAACATGATTCAGTTCTTCCATGTCATCGCTGAAAACCCAAACTTTAAAAATTAATAACATATAAATAAATACAACACACAACAAAAAGACAAATAAATTACATTCCTTTAAAATTTATCTCATTCAGAGAGAATTGCTCAGATCTGTCATTGAATGATAACCATACTGTTTGCTCAACTCTATGTATCTTACGCCATTCCATGAAATGACTGTATGCAATTAATCAATAGAGCACCTTCATACTTTGGCTTGACAAAATTTCTAATCATATGTTGCATTACATTTTCCGATTGAAATTTTCAATTTCCTTCTTCACCAACACACCCACTTTAATGACAGCTTTCTAGAGAAGGAAATGCCAATTCTGAAAAATTCAAACAAGGAAAACATTTTACCTTTCTGACTGGAATGCAAATTTTTTTCCAGAGAAATGAGCCAAACTTTGAAATCAAGCTATGATGTTGGTTGTGAACACACGGGGCCTTGCTCTGCTGAGGGAGGAGGTTGATCCAAATAATTGTACAGGGGGAATTCACAGCACAATACAAACTTCAAGAATTTCGGCACTTCGACATAGATAGCAGGAGGTATGGGAAGAAGTGGTGAAGTGGATGACTTATAATATCGATAATCAGGATTACTGAAAATAATAAAGTTTGAATGAGTGTCACAATTACTCTCATAGATAAATAACATGAAAAAAAGTAAAATTACTTACTCTCTGTATTTTTCATCTGCTGCCTTTTCAAGCAAAGGAATTCCAGAAAGAAACAGAATGATAAGGGTGGTAAATATAGGGGACAGCACCGCAAACCACTGAAAACCTTTGAGGACATTAGCAGATATAATAAAAATACCCCACCAAAGAAGAACCTCGCCAAAATAATTAGGATGTCTTGAGAGCCTCCAAAGACCTATCAAAGAAACGAACCGTTAGTATTCTGTTTTCGAGTTATGTTTCAAGCTACAAAGAGAAAAACTTACCATCATTGCACCACTTTCCTTTATTAGCAGGATCTGCCCTAAAGGAAAATTTCTGAAGATCAGCATATGTTTCAGCTAATAACCCAATGACAAAGAGACCTGTGCCAGCAGAATCTAAAGTAGTCATAGTTTTTGGCGCCGGAGGAATTGCACTCCGGGGTGAATTGATGAATATAACTGGAAGACTCACTACGTACACCCATACAGCCTAAAATGAATTGTTAAAATTTTAGACAAGATACATATACACATAAATTTAGGAGAAACATGCACAATCATTTACCTGGAAGGTCCAGAAAATGGCAAAACGTATTATATTGCTACGTTTGTCGTCGAATTGAGCATCTCTTCCTATTTTTAAAATGCGATAAATTAGGTAGCCAGAAAGTCGAGCTCCCCATATGCATACGAAGGTCGTTACCATTAGTTGCCGGCTGTCGTACGTCTGAATAATGAATGAGATGATGATGTGTGAGATAGTATCATAAACTTAACTTGTATATTAGTCATTAGAAGGAAATCCTGTTTAAAGTATTGCTTACTTGAGATAGGAAGAAGGTCAACAAGGCCAGTATCATGAAGTTGGTTCCCCCAGCGAAGTCTGTAACTTTGTCAAAATCGAAAGTCGCAGCTATAGTGAAGAAAATTATTTGCATTCCTACTGTCACAATAGCACTTATTGCTAGGTGATCTTTGTCGAGAATTTCAATCACCATTGTATCAGTAATTTTACGTGACACTTCGAAGACTAAGTTATAGCACTTAATGCCTTATGCCGTTCAGCAATATCTAGAGACTAAGATAAACTCAACATGCCATAATGTAAGATATAACACACTGTTTTAGATGATCATATTTCAATCTAAATTGCAAAAGGGTACCCGGAAATCCCTAAATTTGCCAAGAATCGACAGAAAACATAGCAAGTTAGTGCGCTTCTGCTCTTCAACGATGAGCTAGCCAATCACCAGTGTGCAAGCGGGCAAGTTAACTCCGTGGCCGGCAAGATGTGTTACATTTAAGCCGTATTATTACATAACAAGGTTAATATTGATGTCGACAACTCATTTAAGCTCTCTTCCTGGTGACTAACTTAGTATTGGTGTCCTGTGGTGGCTAATTTAATTTCTATGGAGGATACTTGAATGCCAAGTAAAATTTTATAAAATATGTGTTTATTTGGTGTTCACACTTCTAAAATATTTGTCAGTGATGTTCAAGTTAAAACATTTAGGATAAAGGACGTGATAATGTTTTCTATAATACAATGAAAGATATGTTTTATTTTAAATGTGAATCTTTTTTTGATAAACAACCCTAATCTGGTATGTATCAAGGTTTAATATTTTTATCTACTAATGTTTTTCTTTAGTTTAAAACTTGAAACGTTTCATATTTTTTCATCATTAAGATAATTAATGTAATATTACCTACCCTCAGGGAAATTTATTATCTTAATCTTCAGAGAAAATATATTCTTTAGAGTTGAAGATCATTGGATTGGTTGGAGTTATAAATAGCTTTTAAAACTAAGTTAACTACTTCATATTGGCAAGTGCTCTTAAATTACTGCTATTTGTGTAATATTATTATTTTTGATACCTAATAACACCCAAATCCTAAAGGATAAGTGAATGATGATTTGTACATTGATTGAGAAAAACAAGGTTTAAAATAAAACATAATCAATACTCAGTACACTTGGTACATTGAGTAAATTAAGTAGGTAGGTATGTAAAAAACTTTAAATTTTTGCCATAGAGATAAGACTTATTGTTATACTTGAAATATTTTGTGCTCATTTTTAATTTTCTGAGTTTTTTTAAATCAAATCATTTAGATTTTTTCAATTAAAAGGAAAATATCGCATACTATGTGATGCAATATTTAGTCAATATTTTATTACTGAGGGCTTTAACTCTGAGTAACACACATGGTTAGTGAATTAGTATTAGCCTATTTGTCGTCTCTGGAGCGCATCATGTGAGGCATTAGTAAGAGGAGGATTGCTGACAAAGAAAGTTTTTGGAGAACTCAAACCTCTAATTCATTAACAGCTCTGTTCCAAGATTTCTTTCTTTACTACTACCTATTCATTCATATTTTTACCAATTCCAGACAAACACTGCCCCACCTGAAATTGATCCTGGAAACTCTTTAAGTAAAGATAAACATATCATCCATTTGTCCATTTTAGGATGAGAGTATAAATTCTATTAATTAGGAGGCAATTACCTAATGAAGTAATTTCATTATGGTTCCTAATTATCTAAATTAAAAAGGAATTTTTTGAAAATCAACAGATATTGGGCTGATTTCCCATTGGAATTTTATAATTTTTTAAGCAAAATGTAATTATTTATGGAAAAGTTATGACAAAAAAAATCTCTGCAACCCTGGTACTCATTAAAATCCTTCCTGTTTATAGATTTGAGTTTAAAATGAAATATGTATTGATAAATTAATATGTACAAGCAATTTGCTCAGACATTCTCTTGCCTACTTATTTTCTTTATGTCTCACCATTTCTGTTGCAAGATGAGAAATTTAGTCAAAATACAATATTATGAGTACACTCCATATACTTTATTGTGTCTATAAGTAAAAGTAAGTTTTTACCTTCTGTGATGTCTTTGTGTATTGAAAATATTAAATGAATTTATTTCTGTGTTGTATGAAACATGTTTTACAGCTACATTTCCAACCTGCAAGCCACCAAGTATGGCTATGGGGTGCATAAACAACAGCACGCCTGTCTAGTCCAATATGTTAACTTCTCTAACATTCTGTGGAAAACAATATCCAGAAATAACTTATATGACCTCATGTAGCCTGTGGGTCACATGTCAGACAGTCTCTAGGTTTAGATAAGGGTGCTAAATAAAATCATTGAATCAATTACATTTTCAATGCAGTGACCTGCAATTCTTTAATGGAAATTAAGTGCGAATATTCTATTTAAAAATTCAGTTTCAGCATTTCATAATTTCTCCTTGCTAATTTATCATTATTTAAGAGAGATTTCAATCCATACTTTAAGAAGCTCAATGAAGTAATAGTTGAACAATACAAGTGCCAGGTGTGATTAAATAAGAGAGTTGCATGTAAATGCAGTGCCTAATTATAGTGTAATGTGCTGACATTATACAGTATTTGACGGCATATAAGACACACCCTCATTAAGTTGGCCACTCACAAGGAAAAAAGTTTTAATAGTCCGTGCGAAAGCGCGGTACCACAATAACTTAAATTGTTGTTTCTTTTAGTTGTCACGTTTCCTAAAAGCCAAATATTAACACAATCATTGAATGCAATTATGAAATAGGTAGTATAGACCATCTGGGCTAAAAATAGCATTCAGTATTGAAAGTTAACCTGTGGAGGTTGAACCTTCACATATAAGACACAGGGAAATTTTTTGAGACATAATTTAGGAAATAAGGTGCATCTTATATGCCGTCAAATATAGTAACTTTTATTGTAGACTGAAAGTTGTTGTTATTTACTATCCCATTCCTGACTTTTGAAAAACAAAAAAAATGTCCCTGGTTTCATTTAGCATAAATGGTCTGTTCAACTTCAGACCTTCTGTGTTTTATTACGCTTAGCATAAGTCTGAATAAGCTTATAAATCATACATTTTCTCAAAAGTAAACAAAGGAAATTTTGAATAAAAAATTTTGATATAGAATCAATTTGATATTGAATTTGATTTATAATATAGAATTAATAGAAAAGAAATTATATTCTTCTCCCTTAAAAAGTGTACGGCTAAAATAATGCTGAGTTTCTGACTGGTTTAGCTGAGGGTTTTTGTAAATATTGTTTGTGAGTTCCGCCATGCTTAAATTAGGGGTAACCAGCTCTAACAGTTTTATGGAGAAGTTGTTATAAAACTGAAAGATCTGATTTAGCAGTCTGTTGATGATGTAGGTAAGGAGTCTGAAAACAACCATCCTTTGGGCCGGATCCAGTATATGGTCCAGTTATTATATCATATGCAAGAAAATGATATATTACAAGGATAATCTCAACACCCTTATGGGCGAGAGTGTCTTATTTCTTTGTTTATTAATTTTTTTATTCATATCATATACCCCACAAACATCCATTTTCTGGACTTTTACAGTGGTAGGTATTAACAACAACAACCACACAAGACCATTCCCTAATCTGAAAAATCCGACTAGCCAGGATTTGAACCCGGGACCGTGGGGTTGGAGCAACACCTTGCGAGCATGCTAACCACTCGGTATTTGCAAATACTTAACTACAATAGAGTATGTTCCAAGAATTTTTACTTCAAGGATCAGAATAAGCAAAGGTTTCCATCACTATTTTTCTGTAATTAGAAAAAAATGGTAAGTTAAGTAAAGTGAGTATCAATATCTATATTTAATGTTGAAGTTGCATAACCTATTCTAATAGTAAAAGCTCCCTTATAAGTCAATCTAAATATTTTCCTGAATTGACTATGATGCCACAACATGAGGAATCAATCTAGCACATCAGTCTCATAGCACACGTATGAAATTACAGTGATTAGGAAGTATTAGACTATTACAGCAGCATTTCATATCCCTTGATCCGCATAAAGCTCTTTAATTATTTCTCAATCCGTTGCTCACGAGAGATCACATGTGTATTTTCTTTGCCATTCATAAATTTCCGAATTTCGTTAGGAATTACAAATTTCAGCAAAGCATTAAAATATACCAAAAAATTTAATCCGGTACTGATACTAAATACCATCAAAATTAAAGGAATAAACAAGCAACAGTAGTAAGTAAAATTCTTTCCGGTCCAATGAATCCAAATGGAATCACGTCGTATCCATTCATATTGCCCGCTGACTCCATTCGGGCGCTTTGGCTGAAGCGCTGAAATGCATAATTCCAGAAGTAGGTTTCATGACTCGCCGTTCAAGAAAAATTATGATCATCAGCAGTAGATTAATATTGCTTTACTCATGCTCGCGAATTATATATTGTTCATGTGTATCGGTGGTGGTGTTCACGTTATAGAAAAACTGACTGTAAGTGGAATATTTTCACGTCTAAAAATTTAAAACTCTTTTAATAATGTTCAACATTGTATGTGTAAGGATTTAAGTAGTAACCCCGAAAAATGTTTCAACAATTATTTTCACTAAATACAAATCGATTCCATTTAGAATTATGTTAGAAATTTTGGCTCTAATTACATTTGAACTAAATAAACATTTTCTTCACATACATGGCACTTTCGAAGTCCTTTAAGTAGAATAAATACATTTCTTCGCTACTTTTTCAAAATTAGGACTGGAAAGGGTAAAATAAACTGAAATAGATTGCCTGCAACCACTGAAAATTTTCCAAAAATTATTACGGTCACTCAGAAGCTATATGACACTTCTGTTTGTCTTTTAGGCACCCAAAGGAGCTCACGTCTAAATATCAAAGAAAATTTTACAACTCATAAATCACCCGCGAGATTTTGCAGAATATTTGGTTAATGGTAGATATCTGGGGGTTTCACTGTTAATTTTTTTCAGGTAGAAATTTAGAGGGTCTCCATCCTAATCCGGACCCTTAGCTCGCCTTCGCAGCTCAGAAGCGCCCAACCTTCGCATAAGGGGGGACCATAAAAAACTGACCGCGTGGAATACGATTTAAAAAGTTATAAACAATTCAAATGAGCAACAATTTATTATCTTCGTCTCCCACTCGTCCAAAGAGATATACAAGCGTCTTTTGATCGACGTTCTACGATGAAAATTAAGATTTTTCGTGATTTTACTAGAAATGACCCGTTGACACATGGCAACGTTGCTGTTGGATTGGGTTGGGGGTGGATTTCTAGCAAAAATCTAGAAATCCTTCCCCCCAACCCAACCGAACCCCCGGCCCCGTTGAGATTCAACAGGTACCTCAGCTAGTTGATAATAAGACAGCAAACCAAACCATGTGGGCCAGTGAGCTATTTAAAATACCCACCTATGTGACTGAGCAACGTTGCCGTGCGTCAACGGGTAATTTCTAGCAAAATCACGAAAAATCTTAATTTTCATCGTAGAACGTCGATCAAAAGACGCTTGTATATCTCTTTGGACGAGTGAGACGACGAAGATAATAAATTGTTGCTCATTAGATTTGTTTATAACTATTTAAATCGCATTCCACGCGGTAAGTTTCTTAATGATCCCCCCTGATGGGAAGGTCGGGCGCTCTTGAGCTGCGAAGGCGAGCTAAGGGTCCGGATTAGGATGGAGACCCTCCCAATTTCTACCTGAAAAAAGTAATGGTGAAACCCCCAGATATCTACCATTAACGGAATATTTTGCTATTTAGTAATATGAAAAAATTATCCAATAATGCCTCGCTAACTTGAATTAGTTGCCTGCGGTCTCCTCGTTTTACCCCTATTTCAATCCTCTTCTGCCTTTGTTTCCTTCTCAGTGCATTCGGTGTGTATTTTTTTAAAGTGCACAGTTTTGCAACACGAAAGTTATCCGTTAACTAACTATTCGAGAAGTGTCCTTCGCAATACTAATTCTTTCTCATCAGCAGTGGCGTAACTACATGCTGTGGGATCCCTCAAAAATTTTGAGCTGCCCTCTTTACACAATCGTACTTCGCCAAATATCGGGGCACAAACTGTCAATTTAAATGAGAATGTTTGTCAATTCAGGGGCAGGTTATCTGTGAAAGGAAATACAGGTACCAATACATGGAATTCATACAGGTACCAATAATACATTAAATCAAACCGAACCATTTCTCTCCCATACATTGATAACAAAAGAGGTATTATACTTCTATTTCCAGATTAAATTCCGCATGGATATTACTTAAATGATTTATATATTTCTTTGAGATAATAAATTATTTCTTGTTTAAGATTTATTGAATCTTCCTCTTGAGATGCAGCGAGTTGTTTCTTCTTAAGACTTGCAACAAGCAAAATGAGTGAAATATAACTGATGAATTCCACCTGACTGTTTATAAACTCCAATAATAAATTTATAACGAATCTTCATTGTCAGCATCGCTCCATCGTCCATCTGATGGATCGGCGATTTAAAAATTCCTGGCGATTACCAAAATTATTTTCAGTTTCAATTTTCAATTCAATTTTTTAAATTTTGTTTAATTTATCCTGCTCTAGGGTAATTTCCTCAGAGAAAATAAAAATAAATGAATAAATAATAATGATTATTATTCGTAAATGATAAGAAAACTTGAAAAACGTAGAAACGAACTCTCGCAAAAAATCGTGTGCGGGGGAGCATTGATTGAATGTGTGCATTGATCAAATGTTTTATTAGATATTAATCATTCTTTTTTTAAGTAATGGGATAGAAGATCATGACAGAATTTCCAGTGACTAAGACGATTCAACATCCTTCAAGTCACATATTTTTCGGGCTGACTGTCCTCTTTGAATGTCGGATGGGTTTGTAAGAAACGAGCATCCAGTCCTCTGAACGACGAGAATTCATAAAATGAATTTACTAGCAAAAATTTGTTATGAGTTTTCATGAATAGGTCACCGTAGAAACAGAGAAAGTGAGAGTTAATTGAATGAGATGCAGATTCCATAGAAAGTTAGGTACAGGAACTTGATTTTGTTATGTCGGCCATTCGCGGGGGTTCCCTCCTTTCTATATGCAAAACAGGATGAGCAAATAGATATCTTAGTGCGGCATTTCCCTCCAATCAATCTCTTCTGCTAAGTTGTAGCTCTATTGCATTGGCTGATGATCTTAAATGGGAAAGGTTATGAATCTCTACTCTTCCCAACCATTAAACCACCAGTGAACGTCATTTATGGAGTCCCCATCTTTTCTTCCCTTGATAAGATAGACTTGTTAAATAGTATATGCTCTTCAAGGCCTATTTATTTCAATTAAGAAGAAAACTTAGAGCGTCCATTAGATTTTTAAAAAGTTTCCATTTATTGAGGGTTGATAATACCAAATATTTTCCTAACTATATTTATCAACTGCAAGTCGCTTTTTCATATTATGTATCTTCTTAGAGAGATAATACATAAATGAAGAATGGCCTGATAGTTGCATTTTAATATTTCAAATGAACTCTCAATTCACATTAAAATTATACAGCAATTCCGTTACATCGAAAGTCAATTATTGTTCAGGCTGATTCACAGCATTATCAGATAATGCCATCGGATCATTGCTTTAATTACGTCAGGGAAGTTGACAACATTATCCTGAAGGGAGGCGAAAATGTTACGAAGTTTAGGATATCAAATGTGTAAATAAGAAAGAATTTGTTTACTGTTATATCACCATTAAGAAAACTTTTGTATTATGATTTTCGAAATTTATAAGTTAACTCATCATCGCGAAGACTACGTTAATGACGTCTTTGTTTTTTTTATCTTTTTCACTTTTGAAAACTACTTCGTTTTACTGAAACTTCAAACCGATAGTCTGATACCTACTGAGAACCACAGCCTCTGAAAAATACTCTTTTTGGCAAGCGTAGCTACCTAAAATGGTTCTGTTTTTTATATATGACCATGAAATTTCTTTTTTTCCTGCGTCACCCATATTTTTTATTAGTTTAATGAGATTTTATCGACTGTGAAACCATCCAACATAATTTATTACTTCACTAAGAAGTCGTCTCATATAAGGTGATTCCGGGAGAGATGCCCTACCTGAGGAAATGACTTCGGTGATAACAAGATTGTGAAACTGCGTGATATAATAGAACATTTATTGATTATTAACAGAATATAAACAAATTTTGTTTAAAAACATTTTCACACTATATACTAAAGTTTTTCTGCATCCATGCATTTGGCCTCCCGAGTGTCCGGGTGAGATCTCTGTGGGAGAGGTACCCCATTAGCTTAAACTGAATTTAATCTGGAAAGCGCTTGTTATGTACAAAATTGTTAAATATTACTTAAAGTCAGAACCTAGGAAAACGTTTAAGTTAACTCTAAAACCTATTTAAAAGTTTCATTTTCAAAAAGTTTTGGAGGCATCTCAGCCCACTCTAGAGGCATATAAATAGCATATTGAGACTTGGTCATCAGTTTTTTCGCAAGTAACATCTTCTCACGCAAACATATTGTCGATTCAACCGAAAAAAATGACAATTTTGATGATTTTGTCGAAACTTCAAGGCAAAAATTCTCACAAATATATTTGTAATTTCAATGTGGGTGGGCCACCTTTTCCGGGTATAATATTTCGATCAGAAAGAAAGTGGCGAAACGCACCACCTTAGTGCTTACTAAACTCTGCAACATCTTTTGATCGTGGTTTTAAATTTGAATTGAAATTTAAATGTAGATTACAAACGTTTTCTTGAAAAAAGCCTTAATCAGTATCACCTTGAAGTTAAATTGATACTAATAGGGCACATACACCTAAAGATAGCACTGGGGCATCTATCCCGAGAAGAGGTGTGGGGTATCCTTTCAGTACAGGAGAGATACCCTATTGCAAGTGGGGCAACACTTTGTCCAAGATGGCTTGTCACTGCACGTGGATAATAGATGAACCTATTGCTACACGTTTTCACCCTTTAATTCAAAATATTCAAACATTTAAACTGATGCCAACCAGAAACATTATACGCTATATTATAACAGGGCGGAGAAAAAAATTGCCTACTTGAAATGATGTTATAAAACTACGTAAAAAGAATTAATAGCCGTGAAACTCTTGCAGATAGACGGTTGCCCTCCAACTGACTGAAGCACACCGTCAGTAGAGCAATCTTGTGGTTTTCCTTAAAAATACTGCGACTGGGGCTTCTCTCCCGGTGGGGCATCTCACCCGGATTTACCTTAGGATATAATTTTAATGTAACTTCCCTATGAGAATCTACGATGTGATGTCGAGATGTTGCTTTTTTCAGCAGTACAATCCTCGACGCCTCACCAAAACTCGGACGAACAGCATTTTTCGCTTCGTAGACGTTCTAAATATCATTCTTCAATCCTATAGATTAATAAAAAAAGAGGTATTACCTTATATATTCATTTAATTAAAGAGTTTTTGTTGTTATCTAACGCCCTACAATATGCGAAATTAAAGTATATCGTTTAACACATTCTCTAAGGCGAAAATTTCGTTTCGGAGTCTTTGTTAGTGGAAATTTTATCCGCTGAAAAGTTACCGACATCTGGAGATTCAGCTTAAAAGATGCTGCGTAATTATAAGTGTATCTCTTTTAGATCAGTATCATTCTCATTATACTCTTCATCTCAAGCTCGCGTAATTGGCTGTACTTTGTCTATTGATTTCATCAACCTTTCGTCCTTCTCGCGACCCTCACATGAATAAAAGGACAAGTCACGAGCAGGTGTAAATAAGAGCAAAACATCGTTTCGATTGCGTACCAAAAGAATAAGTCACTAATTATAAGCGCGAAGGTATTTTGCGCATGAGCGATACTACGGAATCGGAGGAAACTGATTGAGAAATATTTGGGGTTGAATGCGCTCATGCTTTTCAGTACAGTTTTGGCCGTTTCGATGAACATAGTTTTGCGCGTAACTTCTTAGCATTTATCATCGACGCCTTGTTTATTTCATGCAGACATCTCTTCTCATACATATTATTGAGATCATGTTCGTCCTTGGCGTGGCAGATTCTCTTCCTACCTCATTGTCAAGGTCGTCTCCTTTGATTCTAAAAGCTAAACTTCCCATTCTGAAACAACTTTGATAGTCCCTCGCACGTTCGATCTCTATATTTAACCCTACTGTTTTTAAATGTATTCTAGATTTGCGTAATTCCAAATTGTGTATTATCACTCGATGGCAGGAATTTATTCGTAGATAAAAATGTCTAGAAAGAATGTAACACTTCGTGATAATTCAATTAGGAGAATTTACGTATGCTGAAGACCTTGATGATATAAATAGATCATGGTGTGTCATTATCTTTTCGGTGAAGCATTTTTGGGAATGTTTTCTCAAGTTTGGCCATTATATTTAAAATGTTTGAATGTTTTATCTTATGCTTTTGTCATATTTATTATTTTCTCATTGTTTACTTTTGCAATTTTTCCTGTTTCTGATTTTAGCACTGCTTTTGTAATGTCCGTGTTACACACAGCTGTCTTTTACAACTTTTAGCTTGTACTATCACTAGGTTTGCGCAGGTTTTTCACACACCCCTTCTTTGTGGGTGTTTTCCTGCTGTGGATCTTTTTGACCTAAGATATCACTTCAGATTTTTTTACATCCACTCCTCCTAAAGATTTCCTCTCTATTTCTATTCACCTATACACAACTTTTTATCTATATTCTATCATTGACGAAAGGCTAGATGGAAGAAGAGACTTTTCAGTCTCAATCTCGCCTTAATAAAGACCTTATATATTTGGTTGTAAGGTTAGCATTGAAAAAACTTATCATACATGCCTTCCATTTTGGCTGCTAAATGTATCATTTTCTAAATAACAAAACAGTGCTTCATTTAGCCTTTCGCTATGCCGCTTAATCAACTTCAATTTGACAATGGATAATTAGTTCCCTGAAGTTAATTTTCATATATTATGTCATCGAATTTGTAAAAATAAATATTTTCTCCATCAATTCATCGGACTAACAATATTCTTTCTAGGTCATAGCGCAAAAACTCAATCTGACCTGCCGCAGTGCGCTTAGTAATTATTGGTGAAATCATTTGTGAAACCATATTATCTTTAATTAACTTTTCGGTTATTCCTGATGAACGATTTCCTACCAGTTATATGTCCCTTTTTATATCTCGTCTTTTTATCTTTCGTAATGGGAAAGTTTATGTTCATATGTTTAGTTTATATTCATTTTTCTTTTACATAGTTAAATTATCACATTTCGTCATTAATCTAAGTTATTAATGTTAGTCCTAAAAAATAACTTGTTACAAACAATATTTAAAAAGTGACAGCTTATTCCGCTTATTCCTCTGCTCTAAAGATCAGTCCATCTATGAAAACAAAGGTTTTGATGAATATAAACATTTGAAATAAGAGAAACAAGCGACTTATAAAAACGACAAAATTTACCAACACGAAGGGAAATAAAAGAATGGGTATGGGATGACCTGGCACTATAAGGCTAATTTTAACTGAAATCCTGCCAACTATGTAGTGGCTTTCTATAATAAATACATAAATTGAGTGAAAATATTACTTACCTTCTAATTTATCAGTATATAATCAGTATATCTTACTATTCCGATTTTCCGCGGTAGTTTGTTCGTAGCTGAAATTCCATTATGATAAAAGGAATATATTAGCATTAAATTATAAGTATGCTTTATTTTTCTGTATCCTAAAAGGGGAGAACGATTAAGGATTGCAAAACTCAAATATATACACAAATCTGTCAATATACTAAAATCAGCAAACTGTACGCCAATACTCATCGTAGCAGAAAGAGAAAGGGACCATGACAACCGTCATACTTCATATTCCAGATCTTCACCTCTCACATAAGTTTTCCTAAATTTTTTCTGCTAAATTTCCTCAATTGCATAAATTATTGATATAATGATGATTAATTTTTGGGAACGAAATGATTGTGTAACACGTGAAATAAGGCAACTCAGTTTAACGCAATAAGAAAGTAAACAATTATTCTTAAGTTCTATTCCGTGTTAGCAAGTAGTTATGATTTACTCATTAATTATGTATAACTCATGGTTTTATACGATTAGATTTTATAATGCATTATATAAGTGTAATAAATCTTTCCTTCGTATTTGTTTATTTATATATGTTTAAACATTACTCTTCTTTGAAGTAGTTTCATCTTGGGTATATTACCTCCATCCAGAAACTATAGGTATAGATTTGTGGTAAGACTGGACGGAAATATTTTGTTCCCTTCATATGGTGGTTATATGCAAATCTCTAAAAAAGAAACAGGTGCAGTCCTCCTGCCTCCGTAAAATTTATTTTTCTTCTAAATTGAGATGTATCAGCGGTAATTATTTTGAAGATATGTTAATTCAAGAAAAGTTGTCACTGACGATTGAGAACTTGAACAATCAATTTTTTGTTGATGGTTTCCACCTTCGAAGGAAATTAGTCTTTGCAAATTTTCTGTATTTGTTAATTTAATTTCTGTTGGAAATATTTTTCATTATGTTCATATTTTAGGAATATAATCTGAAAATTAAATGAAGACATAACAGTGATATATTCATATAACTATCATTGAGTAATTGAATGCGATAAATGTCGTTTTCTAACAACTTTCTCAAACTCAGGATCTATTGATTTTACAGGAATAAATGAACATTCAAGGAATAATAACCCAACCTCCCCTATAAGGGACCTAAAACTACTATTCAATCAAGAAGAAATTCGAGGGTTTCGGAATCACTAAATATTTAATTGAAAAAATAAACAAAAATTATTAGTTTTAGCGTAATATGAAATATGAGGTCAGGTTATATTATTTACGTAGAAGGGAAAAATAGAAGAAAATATTTGTCTTGGTGTTAAAAAATATTCAATAAATCTGAAATAAGATAACTCAATTAAGTTTCGTTGATGATTATTTATGAAATAAATAGAAGGAAATATAGAAGTCAGATATTAGAATTGCCTGACAGAAGATATTACCTTGGGCATAGTTTAATTTTAAATTCTTTACTATAAAGGAGACAGAGTGCAAATAAATATGTATATAAATTTAAAATGGTATTACCTTTGTGGAGGCAAAACTCACAATTTTGAAATCCAGCAAGGATCCGATCTATAATTTATGATCGTGAGCTTCAAATATCTTTTAATCTTATGCCAATGTATGAGTGGTTCTCAGGATTCTGTTTTGATCTCAAAATAGGCCTGAAAATATTATCACTTCTTCCATACACATTTTTAAAGCTAAATATGAAAAACTGCTTACAGTAGAGTTTAGAAAGCTGAGATCATCCCTAAACCTAGGCAAGAAAAATTTTCAAAACGCAATCTCGAATCATTGTATCGATATATTATGCCCAAAATGCTAATGTGGGTCAGAATTCGTGGTTTAGTGCTTGTTATGTTTTGAGCGGGTTAAGAAATTACGAGTGACAAGCATCACATTTTTTTCAATTACGTCCTATTTCAGCTGATATTTCCTAACACCTCTTTGCATGTACGAACTCTCCATCGATGCAGAAAATAAAAGGTATTGCCAAACTGATTCGTCTTATTTTCTAAAATGATATATCTAAGAGGAATTATTTTATGGGGTTTTTTTACACTTTTATAAGTACCAGAATGAGATTACCCTGTATGATTCGGGAGCCTTGATGATTGATACATTGAAAAGATTATAAACATTAAAATGTAAAACAAAAAAGGTAACTAAGATAAAACAAAAAAGGTAATGGCTTTCCACAAAGTAACGCCTGATCATCTAGATTTCAAAGGTAACTAAGTTCGATTCAGAAGAAACATTAATTTGATTCTAGTTTTAGCTTCCAGATTTTAATTTTAAAGAAGAATTATAAAAACTTTTACCCATCGCGTAATCGAGTAAGCAATGAATATTAAACTTGTTAATAATATTCATTTTTAAAGAATAAATATCAAGGAACAATAATTACGTTTTATGTCAAATAAATTATGGATCAAATTTTTGCCCGCCATGCTCCCGTTATATCAACTTAATATTGTCCCAAGATAATATATCGCTGAACATTTACTTTCGAAAACTAAAAGAATCATACGCAAAGCCAGCTTAGATTAAAAAATTTAGAATTAAACTAAAATAAGAAAATGGTAAGAAAGTTCGTTGTTTATTCAACAGATTTATTCTTCAAATTCAGATTTTTAGCATAGGATAGTTTATTTTGATGTATTTCCAAAAATAAATAAACATAGTAATACTATCGTATCGTATGTTTTACTTTGTATTTACTGGAATATAAACGATGATAGTGATATCAACGTTTTAATATTTAATTGGTATTTTATTGGTTAATTCGCTGTATTTCATATTTTATAATCAATTCTTCTCTAATTGTTCTTATTTATATTGGATTTAAATCATTTTTTAGTATTAATTTTAAATATTTATTCTACAACTCTGCCACCGGACTCTTGTCTACCTGCAACGGAAAAGAAGAAAATAAATAAATATGGATGACCAGCGGAAATATTTAAATATGTGCTGCAGATTATTCATCAGACATATCCTGTTTCAATACATACTCAACGATCTGTGTGTTCTGTTTTTTATGTTTTTTGAACATTTTATCGATTATTACGCTCATCATTCTGCCTTATTTCACCGTGCTGTTTCATCGTAGGCACTGTATTGTTATATGGCAAACGAGAGGATTAAATTAGAACTGCTCGATGAACATAATAAGGTTGGTCCAAATTCAATCAACCATCAAATTCTGACCGGTAGGAGATATTGGAAAGCGCCGTTACCTATGGAAGGATAAAGGGGGCGAGGACAATAGGGGAAAGAAAACGGTGGATGAATCGCCTCTGGAGGACACGCCACGATCAGCCGTGACCCACGCCAAAGTGACTACGTTCGTCCGCAATTCTGCTTGCAAATGTGTGGGAGTAACTTCGGTCAAGGGCGTTTGGAGGCGGCGTGTGCAGTATACAACAGGAGGGTCTCTTCCTTGCAGGACCCTCAGGAGGGTCTGAATTCTCAATGAATATTAAAGCACTAAAATTTATTTTCTAATTTAAGGCCTCTAAAGAGAGCACGTGGACCAGATGAGGGCCAATGCGCTAATACCTCACGTCCTGCCCGTATGACACAGACGGTGATATCAAGTTAACCACGAATTTTTACCCATTCGTAAATGTTATTGTTTCCTAAATACGCCTGAAGATTATGAAATATAGAAATACGCCTATGTGTACTCACTTTGTTTATAATAAATTATATAATATATATATGCGTAGTAAATTATATTCACACATTGTCATTTTTAGCCATTTGATTTTTGTTTTTAAACACAGAAACAACCAAGCTTCGTTTAACTTTCTTGCGTTATTCTAATTTTTGTCTTTCTCTATTTAATTTTTTCCTTCTCTCAGAATTCCATGTCGTGTATGATGGAAATTTTTTATCTTTACCTTCTGTGTACTATAGCTGAATTTCTCTCAATTGGTTAAGCGAATGAAACAAAGGCGTCCATTTTGGAAAGCGATACCTACAATCGGAGAAACCGCGTTTTAACTTTTGCTCTCTAAGAAAAAGTTTTTTTTTTCAGATGAGTCCGCGATCAACTGTAGCTATTAATGATGGTTTTCCTTTGAATCTTCTGCGAGATTCGAGATTTTATAACTTTTTTCAAAGCCTTACCTGTATTAAAGTTATGCAATAGTCTCGGTGATTATTTTTATGGAATTATATTTTATATGGAAAATGTTGGGAAACATGGATAGTCTCGCAGCTTATCCAACTTAACCACATATGCAAAAGTTGCCAATCTGTCTGCCATTGCTGAAAATGGGTATTCTTAGTGTAATTGTATACATAAAACGCTCAACTTTACTTTTCACTCTATTGACACCGGTGATAAATTACTTAAGCGTTATGGAGAAAAATGGAAACATTTTGAAGTTCTCTTATAAAAGTTAGACTATTTTTTCAGCTGTTTGGGGATAAATTAGCAAAGAATTTGGAATATAAGATGCGTGTCAAACTTTCTCATATCAGCTTATTTTGATCTATGTTAGGTAGATGTGAGTTATTACAAAAATAAATCTCAATTTCTCAATTTGTACATCCTTATGCTGATCATCTTCACAGTATTTTTTCCCTTTTTATTGATAGTTGAAGGCCAACACACGCTTCTTCCGGTTATCTCTGTCTCACATCTCCTTTCTCAATGTTACCATTAAACTACTTACAGCATCGCAGTTCCATTTATCTTACTTCTAGCTTATCTTAATCTCAATATCCTTCAGTACCCTTTCATCAAATAGAATACCCAGTGTTGATAATTTCCTCTTAGGTCGCATACAGTCAGTTACTATTTCAAAGATCTTACCTCCCATATTGTATCTGTCACTATTCACAGCATGTTTTTATCCATGTTTCCACTCGTGGTCTTCAGACGCCAGATGTTATAATTATTCAATGTATCCATTTTTAAGCAGGTTAAGGCAGAAAGATCACATTTATGGAATGGATTCCTCTTCAACAACATTTGGGTTATGGCGCAAATAACCTAAGGGTTGAGGCGCCTTAATCTAATTCTACTACTACATTTGGGTTGGTTAATTCTTATTGGAGTTGGATTTTATCGTTCTTAGATTGCTACTTTAACCCTTTAGATATTTCAACTCACATGACATAAGTGTGTGATAACGCGTGCTTTCGTGTTGTTTTTACACCCCTTTTTATTGGTGTTATTACTCACGGTGGATTTTTGCGTCATTTAGTTTTTAGTTGAGAAGATTTCCCCAACGAACTCGAACTTTTTGTTTTGCTCCAGCTCGAGTTGTTGTACGCTTGGTAAACTCCCCAGTTTTGTTTCTATTCGAAATGCGTGTTGCTCGAATTATCTATTTCTTTTAGAAGCCCATTGTTTTTTTATACGTATCTTGCACGTATTTTAGGAGGGTATTTTAAAATCTATATCTTCTAGTTTTTGTTTGTCTTTTCCGTTTTTCACTAATTTATGTACATAATACGTTTAGAAAGAACGAAGACAAAGCCACCGAAAAATTTCTTTAATAAAAGTAAGCTCTACAACACTGGTAGATGGGCTAAAATATTAAATCTTTCATTGGTAAGAGTATTATATAAGATGGAAGATTCATAATGCATCTGAAAATTGATAATATGAAATGTGCCAATTTATTATTGAAGCTCCATATATTTTTTAGCGATCTACCCTCCTAATTCAATGTGAGAGGCTAAAATCTGAAGTCACAGGCAGTCTCGCATATTTTATCCCAATAATACTGTCCTCATTTAAAGAAGGAATAAATCACTCTCAAAAAGAAGGTGGGTGGCATACGATGGAGTTGGGAAAGTGTTCTTTTTTGGCATATCCTGGCCTCGAGATGTAGGTCTAAAGATTCGCAAAGTATTTTCACTGCATAACATCTATGGACATTTTTTCTGAACGGATTGTAATACGTTTCCATGACAGAACAACGTGGAAGTCGTAAAGAAATCCTAAAAACGTAATAACTGTCATTTGAATATAGAGTCGAAGAACGAAGACCCCGGGAGGGCTCTAAATATCGTAAAATGACAAAAAATATATACTACCCCAAACGGGTCCGAAACAACCATTTATATGAACTCAGACACTAACCGTACCTGAATCTCCCAGTTCCAAGATTTCCATGTATTTCTCACGGGGGAAATTTTAAAACACCCTGGCATCGAACCATGGTTCAATTTGCGAAAGGTCAAACATGTTTCTATAGTAACTCTACGTCTTCTATCCACATGCTGGAAAGTTTTCCAAAAAGTATTGAATTACAATGATAATTTTCCTGCTACCATACCCTGATGAACGGAATAGTTTTCAGTTATCTAACAATTCCTGGTCCAAAATACAAAAAAATGTCTTCAATTAGTATTTGCCGCAGTCTTGTTTATGATTGAGATTACACGAAAGCTACTGAGGTATGCGTGATGCCAAATAATTACACTAATAAAGGTCTCTCCTCATGGAATGTTAATAAAAGTGTTTAGTAGAGTCATCGTACGAAAATCGAACGCTGTTACAACAACAAAATTGCTATTCAAGATTCTTAAAAATGTTTATTAATTGCATATTTAGGAATAGAAGATTATTAAAATATTAAAGTAATTGACTTACCCCCAGCTCCTCAGCCCCTATCGTAGCTTGTGAAATATAGTCAAATATATAATAAAAAATATCAAAGCAAACGTATATTTATACGATTAAGAATAATATTTTAAATCACTCCCCGATTCATTTATTTGATAAGGGTCAATTTTAAAGAGATTTATGAGTACGAATAGTTACAAAATTGAATTTTACGGAACACATCGAATGCGTAAAAAGAAAAGCTTCCTAATTTAGGTATCTTGTACCGTTTCACTCATACGAAGCACCCACATTCACTGAAATTGTATTTCACATCTTTTGTATGTAAATATTATCTGTCTTTTCATGCTGCTCTCCAATCAACCAGTTCAAATATTATCTCCCTAAGTCAAATAAATTATTTTGATTGCTAATAATGTGAAAACTCGTGTGTCCCTAACTACAAAATTATTCCACAGATACTAAAATATCTTTTCCCAAGATCCCTAAATGAAATATTGAAATTATGAAATCAGATCTTTCTTTCATAATATTTTAAACTCCCATATCAATTTTCCCGAGATCGTTTCACTATTTAAATATCACCTTCCACCCTGGTCAACTAGGCTTACTCCTCTTCTTCATACCCTAAAATTTAGATTATCCATTGCGCAACGTTCTCTCTTATATCGACTTCCTAACCTTCTGAACTCCCTACCTCCCTCCATAGACACTTACAGACTGACACATACGAGAAATAGGTAGAAGAATTTATTTTTTTTATTTTTGAAATTTAAACTGTGGGCTTTACAGAATGTACAGTTTTGTCAAGTTATAAAATAAAGAGAACGTGATAGAATAAAAAAGATACACTAAAACTCAACAGGATAGCATTAAAAAATGACATTCAATATTTTATAATATAATATTCAATATAAGACAATCAATTATTCATCGATGAATAAATTTTCCTGTAAATTTATCAAGTAAATAGTTGTGATCTTAAACCTATTTGGAGAATGTTTTGTCAATATTAAAATTTATTGTTTTTTAATAATGTTACTCTTAATGTTAGCTATACATCTCTTGCTAATGAATTCATTCTAACATCAGTGTACGTGAATCTTGTAAACCAACAAGTATAAAACAATAATTCATTTCAATAATCACGAAATTTGTAGATGTTTCTTATGCTATTGGTAGTATTATCATTAGTTAAAATCACGGTTATAACAGAAATTCATTTAACGATTCTGGAACCAAATAGGCGGAACTATCATCTTTGACACAATGTACTCAGTTTACGCACATATACTTTGGAAAACAAAATATATATCAGGATGTGGGAAAAAACGTTTAACCTCGAAGCAATTACATTAATTATATAAGGGAACACTTGAGTTAATTATGAGTCGTTAAGAATAGCCTTTACATATCGGTAGTTGTATCGTGTGGGCCAAAACGCTCACCAATAAATTGAGGAGAGACCTTGAAAATTTATATTGTAAACGGATAGAGAACAAACTATTAACCCTGAAATTTTAGCAGTACTTAATTTTAATACAAATTTTATAATCCCCTTTGAATTAATTTTGCTGAAAGCATTTCTCTTATATTTTACCTTTTGAAAGACAATTCGTACAGATTCAAAATATGATTGCATAAGTTAAATTCGAATCTCATCCTAAGCTGCCTTTATTTCGCTATACTTACAGTCATTTACGCATCGTAGGCGAGGACTGGATTGCAAGTATCTGGAAGACAGTGTGTGCGCAAAAGGGTTTTCGAGGAACTGGATGAGGAAGATATGTTACGGAAAGAACTGGAAAGAAAACGTGAGGTCAAGGGAAACTCCCAGAAACAAGTTTGGTTGCAAAGGGCTCACTAAAAGCAGCCTCTTCGACACACTCAACTTCCCTCAAATATGAACTGGAAAACATAATTGTAAGAATAGAGACAATACCACCGCAATCAAAGATTGATAGCGACGAAAGCCCAACTACATTCGGTTCGGGCTGTTTCAAATAACACTTTTTGCGAAGTGGCATACGAATCTATATGTTACTTCATGTCACACTCATCGGAATTCCTTAAAGTGAATGAGAGACTCTAGAGAGAAATTTCTCATTATGTCATAATGCATATTTCGAATCTCAAACATTCCATTATAGAGAAGATACTTTTAAAGAGCTTCAATTGCATTACTTTTTTTTCCTCCCTGGGGACAGTATTTAATATTGAATACTGCCGTAGAAGTAAATAAAAAACACTTAAATTTAAACATCGAAATTTTAGATTTAATACGTAAATGAAGAAAAAACTTACTCAAATATTCAGATCTATATGTAAAACATGAAAATTTTTTAGGTTTTTCTATCATGTTGAAAATAAAGGAAAGGAAAACTACGAATTAAATTTTAATTGGTGGTCTCTCCACCGTAGACGTTAAGATTCGACAATGTAAGGTGCTTCGATAATGAAATAAGAGCGACTTATATTCAAGCAACTGGAACATCTAGCGATAGAAGGCATATTCAATTGGCTTCCTTTTGCCGTTTACATAACTTAAACATTCGCAGTCGTATTTCCTTCCTCTCTCCTTGCTACATGACCCCATTATTTGGCATTCAAACCTAGAGGAAGTTTGCTGTTGCCATTCGCGTACCTTTTTCCATATGTTACATATGAATGAACGAAATAGGGGTGATCTTGGTGTGAGCAAATCGTGAGATGATTACCTGATTAATATCTTTAGAGAGTGAACTTTTATTTTATTTTCGGGACGAAAGAAATATTCAAAGAATACTTGCTCTTATACCGGTCGAACGGGCTTATAAAGGCTTCATTGCAGCTATATTTTAGTGTTGATTTGATAAGGCTATAAAACAAAACGGTGACCTAAAGATAACCTAAATAGCGAAATTATACGACAGAAATATATATTTTTTTAATATGCATTCATCCAGGGACTGGAAACGTAAGGAAAAATTTGAAAATTTTTCCGAGAGATGAAAACCCCGTCTGTCCTTTTTCCCTGCCGTTAGATTAAATTCAAACTTCGGTATTCTTATGGGATTTATCATAATGGCAGCTGCAATGTGGACGACGTTTATGTGATGGAGAACTGAGCAAATAACAAAAATATGCTACATAAGCACATGATAGTAAAGAACCGTCTTTAAAAAAATAATTCATAATGTCCTCCCTTGAGTATTCCGAAGAAATACTTTCTACAGAAGATATTAAGCGAAAATGAAATGAGTTTTAAATTAGCAATGCTGATAAGTTTCAACTCACTATGTTTCCTCTTCCGTCAGTCGGATCCATAAACCACGACGTTGTTTTGGAGTAAAACCGGCTCCATCTGGCTGAATTTGGTATCTCTTACATTCCAATACCAAAGGAAGAGAATAGTTTGATTTTGGCAGTATCGCGAAGTCTAAATTTAGATTGAAACAGTGAGTTAAAAAGTGGGTTCCTGCAATGGATATTTTTTTACCTAAGAATTGTTTAGGTGTTTTGCATCAAAAATTCTTCTTATTTTTCATACTATTCTCTTTAAATTAATTATTCTATAATTAATGACGATGGGTTGGATGGGAGAAGAGACTTTTATCCTCAATTTCTCTCAAATTTAAACTATTATGAATATTAGTATAAAAAATATTTCCCATACGCCCTATCTTCATTCATTGCATACAACCAAATTGATAAAACGCTGAGCTTATGGAACTGATATATTATGTAGATTCTTGAATTCATGATAACGTCATCCGTCCTAAATTAATTACTAATGTCCGTTAACAACGCAAAAGTTTCGATTTAATGATTTTTATTAAGTTGAATCGTAACCGTTAAGGGAGTATGACAGAAAACCCCTAATGAAAATAAATAAGCATGTATTGAAATCATTATAACGAAAACTTATATAAATTTTAAATAATTAGGTTATTATATGTTTTATGATTAGCGATATTACATCTTTTTTATCTCCTTGAAAATTTGCCAATACTTTTCGCGAACCGAGTGAGCCTTTTCTAAACGTGAAACATCTTACATACATTCTTCAGGAGCTAAATCGTCGTTTCCATGAATCAAAGAACATAAAGACAAACTAAAATAACTGAAAAGTGAGAGAAGAGAGAGAAAAGAGACAAAGTAGTCTGAGGTGCTATGAATAGATCATATGTTTTCTAGAACGGCAAAATGGCAATTCGCGATCGAGTCGTAGACAGAATGACGAATTTGGGAGAAAGATGGAAAAATTATTGAAAGAATTCGTCAACGGAAGATCAAGTCGTCAATCTTGTTTATTAAACCAGCATCTGATCCATGTTCCGTAAAATGAGGAAACATTGCTCTGTATTTTTGCCCCAATATTTTCCAGCTGCCTACCCTTTCACTTGGAGGTTGAGGAGGTTATTCAACCATAACTTAACTAATTGCAGACGCGGACCTAATTCCCAAATTGTTGCGATGACAATGCTAAATTGAAACGTCCCTTGAAGTGTCACTTGCTACGATGAAAAAACTGACGAGCGGTGAATTGAGGAAGGGGAAACGGGGAAGGGAGGGATATCCCATGGGAAGGGCAGAGGAAGGAGTAACACCATAGAGTAGGAAGCGCTTCTCTAAGACAGGAGGACCGGAGCGTTTGATGCGTTGCGACAGGTGGGCTGGAAGGGGGAAGAAAGTCGAGGCGCGAATGGGATACGTCGAAAAGCGTCGACCAATCAGAAGCCTTTTCATTTGCCGTGTAAATAGTGCACGAGTTATTCCTCCAAGTTTCATACCTCAACCAGCGAAAGTTGACTGAGGTCTAGTGAGGAGGCACCGTTCATCCTGCAAACAACAGCGAGCGACGGGGTTCTCGCCAAAGATTGTCGGTAAGTGGCATCTTGATACGTAAATGATTTTCCTTTCATGTTTCGATCATACTCAATGCACATTAGGCATTACAATTTTCGAGATAAATATTCTACAGTATTGAAGAAATGCAAATTATTTAGTGGACTATATTTGTTTTATTTCGTATGTATCTACAACGAATAACGAACGTGTGGCATAATAATATGCATCAAAATACGTTGATAATTTTGATATAATTTTAGGGAGATTTTTCTCGCAAAAGGTATAGCTAACTTATCATTATTTTTATCGCTTTTACTTATAGCACATATTTGGTACACAAGCTTTAAAAATACAGTTAATATTCCTCACATCTCTAATTATCAACTACTGGCTTTCGAAAAGCGTTTATGCTTCGGAAACTTAATTGTTTTATGTTTATTCTGTTTGAATCAATTTCCATTGTGACGTCATTGGAATTGAGCCATTATTTGAAGAGGAAATGCTGAAAATTTTACCATCAATTCTGAATACTTCCATTTATATTCATATCCCATCGATATCATTATTTCCTGATTAAGAAATAGAAATCCATCCGATTCCGACATGGCATTTCCTGCAAACGAGAAATATCTCCCATAGATTGTGTCTACATGTAAAAATGATAACCTGCGGCAACCAGTGTATAAAAGGTATGGCAGTTCAATTGCAAATAGTAATAAACCAAAAAAAACAGGACCCAGGTAAAGTACCTGAAAAATACGCTCGTAAATGTTCGCGCCCGCTCTTAACAAGCGTGTCAACTTATGACACTTGAATGTGTTGCCAAAAGGGTTGGACGAGAGCCAAGTCGAGCGGGCAGTTGAGAAACTCCCAATCCCACTTGTTAAATGCGACTCTTCAAACGGACGCTGTTGAACATATTTCTGCGAAGGATCACGTGGACCTCAGCATCCCTTTCGAGAGGATCCTTCGAAGCGCGGAATTGACTTCGGAGCAAACTTCTCCTACCCGCGTCACAGACGTCTGAACCTCTCAATTTCACGCGTTCAGTGATCGTCAGGGTGAGAACAACAGCCGCTCAAGGCCTTGCATCAATTGATGTTTCCCACTCGGCAAAATATTTTGAAGAGCTCGCATTCGCTGTCGGCGAGAAGAGACGATTAACCTCGGTAAACACGCAGCACGCGAACGTCTCTTTCGTGCGCGACGAATTTGTTTTCGGATTATTAAATTGACCCAGATCCGGGAGAAAATGCGACCGAATGCTTTCGTTCCGATGAAAGTGAAACTTTCGGGCCTGCTCGTGGTTGGATGCTGGAACAAAGGTTCGTGGAAGTTCTGAAGATGACATTTTCGCATACATATTTTTTGCGGAAGAGGATCGAGCGTTGATTCCCACCTTTGTGAAAACTGAAAGTGATGTCGCTTTATGCAATCGAGCATCGTTTTACGGTCGTACCGGTCGTACCATTGCTGCAATAACATTTTTACGCGTACGCTGGAAAACGTTTTCCCTCTTGCGGGGAATGATTCCGGGAACTTGACATTCAAGTGACCAACTAAAACGCGTTACTTGGGATTTACGGCAGGAAAGAAGGTCGAATAAACGGGTCGATTTCCATCCCGCACGAGAGCGAATTTGACTATTTTATGCGTGTGGAAATAGCGTTTGAGACTGATCGGAAAGGAATGAAAGTAACATGTGCCGTTTACGCGATAATTTGTGACCCGAATGCGCCACGGATGAATTTGGGATCGTCGTTGGTGTAACAAATTACGGTTTTTAATAGGAGCGAAGAAATATCCATTCTCTTTTCCTCGACATAGGAAGGAAAACAAAATAATAGCGGCTACTTGATTTTCATAGTTTCATATCGAATTATTTTTATTTAGTATCTAAGTAAAACTGTAGTTCTTATTAAATCGCCTTGTTGAAATTATAGCAAATGAAGTAAGGAACCGTATTAAAGTTTTATCCATGATAAATACAGATATAACATGTACTTCAATGTCCCAAGGAATATTAGCGGGAACTACTATGTATCATTTGCTTTAATGATGAATGAAATATTTATGTAACACAAAGTAAAGCCTACGTTAATTTCGATCCTTTGGTCGTAATTTGTGTTTGCGTTTCATGAAACAGAATTTCGCTGCAGTATAGTTTTTAAGTCCTCAGAAATATAACGAAATAATTTATGTCATCTGCTATTCCTTTTTGAAATTTCCTTCGGATATCCGAAGAAGACGATGATCCGTAACGTCAGATTACTGAGATTTCCGCTCCACGAGAAGCGGAGTGGATATGGTAAAGAATACAGTTATTTGGCTGTGTTCAACGGTTTAAGATGCCTTCTAAGATAAACAGTAGCAGTACGAACAACTTTCTACTACTGCTACTAAGTTCCTCTCAGTTTTAAACACCTACTCACGTTGTAACGCGGGAACATTTCAACTCAAAATATTACGACAATCTCGCAGCTCCATAACAGACGAGAGGAACATTTTAATGGCTTAAATTGTTATTAATAATACTAATTAAGTATTTGGGGGAGATTGCCTTGCACATCTATTGCCAAACCCCGAGCAGATCCTCATTCGTTTACTCAATTTCATCAATGAATACCATGGAAAAAGAACTACTTCAATAATGCCCAGGAAATGAAGTTTAAAAAGTTAATGTACTACTCATAGAACACGGGTGGGTGATGAAACATATTTGGTAATGTAATTGTCTGTATTTCTAAAAACTTTTCTGAGTTTACTTGCTAGCTTGGATTCATAGTGTTTTGCAAATCAGTTTCCCCTCACAGGAAAGCAAACTCCAATGGATGAACATAACATGAAGTTAAGTCAAATTTATTTCGATTCATATGAGTGCTTTTGGGTGATATATCAGTTTATCATGACTGCCAATCGATATAGGCGATGAAATATTACCAGAAAGCGATTTCTGCGCAGTGAATCGATATGAAAACTTTCATTTTCATCCTTGAAATGCAGATCTTTTTGCTTGGGGGAGTAAGAGAAACGAATTCAATGCGAGGCGACTGTTTATGCTCCGGAGAAGAAATTCAGCATCAAAAACTTAAGAAACTTTCACGTCAAAAGGTTGATTGTGTCACGATCAACTTTCACACCCCATCGACTTTTCATAATTGGACATAGAACCACATTCTCGGGGAAAAGGGGTGCCACTGGGTGACATGTTCGAAGCTTCTAGATTCAATTATACGCTCCTCTTAAGTGCAATTCTTCGCTTCATCGCCTTGTCACCTTGAATTATGCTGGAACAGTTTGTTTACGAGAACAGTGATTAGATCCAGAGAAATAGTTTCATTTCGAGTCTATAGGAAGGGGTTGGCGGACTTTCTCTCACAGGAAGGTCCGCCTCTCATATGCCCGCGTATGATGCATCAGGGCGTACGCGAAATCCCGGGATTGATTAAAGTCTTGCATATATTCAAATAGTCCAGCATCAGAAGCGTGCATCCTAAATTTATTTAGAATTTCAAAAATAGTTACTATAAACCCTGTCCCATGAATTTCATAAGGGCCGCCCATTCTTTCTTACTTTAGGAAAAGCGGTAGTTTTCCGGTGTTTTGAATGCGTGTTTTACACCAGGGTAAATTAATTTTTGGCTGACGACAGTGATATTAAAAAGATTAATCTTCTTCAGCCGATGAGTTAAGGCCATAAACGAATTCAATGGATAATAAAACTGATGTAACATATTTTTCACTGGCTAAAATATTTGAATAGTTTGATTTGTTTATAAAAGTTAAGGTAAAAGGCCTCACCGATCCCCAGAAAAGACCGCTAGTACTGAAGGACGCAAGATCCCCATCTGCAGCGAAGGAATAGCTTTCAGAAAGAAAAGAGTAAATGGAGAAAATACTCTCGCAAGATTCCAGCTAATTTATCGCTTGTAGCAGATCACTTTCTTCTCTTTCACCCGTGACAAAGTATTTATATTAAGTTAATCGCTCAGCGTTACATCTGTAGCTTAATCATCGAGGTCATAGCTAACACCAATATCAGTGTGTATGTTCGTCAATACCATTGGCACATATATACACGTACTATAGGTGGGGATTTCTAGATTCCTACATCTTCGAAAATCCTGACTTTCGTTCACCCTTCCTAAATTTTATTTGAAGTGAAAAACAGATATAATTTCCTAAATTTTACTGGAAATAAACAGAGAAAACAATGAGGTACTTGTTGAAATTTAGCATTCTTAAATATGATTTATTAACGATGTTTCAAGGAGAAGAACTCTGTCTTTACTTTACTAGGCAATTTAATTGTATGTTTTGCTAAGGTAAGGACATTTGTCGTTTCCATATATGCTTTTTACTTCAAGAAAGATGATTTGAGTCAAGAAATTTTTAAAACATATTTAAATAGTATCGAATCATTGAAAACGTACAAAAATTTTGAAGCCAGTGATAGTTTAGAGATTTACTTTTGGTTAGCGTATTTTTTCTCTTATGTCTATTCTGGGCTATTAACGATTAAAGAGAGAATGCAGATTAGTATTGTCTAATACTCATCGGTTTTTTCTGTCCATTGGAATTTGATATGGGCCACATCTTAGCACAACTCTTCAAGTAAAAAATATCCATCAAATAATCTTCCATATGAATATATTCCTATAGTGCAAATTTTTATCTTCGCTAAGGTTAGAGGTAAAGATAAAACAAATTAAACGAAAATAATTTAACAAATTTAATAAAAAAAGGGTGATAGACTCTTAGCTCTGGGTGAAAATGGAATCATTACGGATAATTGCAATATGTTTACTTTTCATCCTCAAAAATTTTAAAGGCAAAAGTTCAACTTTAGCCTGCAGATTGTGAGAAAGATGTTACTCCATCGTGACACCAAAGCGATTAAAAAGGTAATAGCAGCCCGAGTTTCGCAGCAGCGCTGCATCAAGTAACAATAAAAATGTTGCATTGCATCTTGATGACGCAACATTGCTGCGAAACCGCATCATTACTGCCTTTCTAAGTGGTTCAATAAAAGTTTAATGTTGATTTCGCTCAATTTAAATTTATGATTGATGCATTCATTTGAACTAGCTTTCACTCTGAAATCGATGAAATCTTTGTTAGAAACATGGCATCTTAAGCCACTAAGAATTAAATATAAGATGATGGTTTTTAATTATCGTGTTAAATTTTGAATTCTCTTACAGGTAAAAAATGGGAACGAAGCAGAATGTTCGGCGAATACTTATTTTTACAATCCTCTCCTCACTGGCCTTGTCAGCAAGATCTTGGGCTTCATACAGACTGCCCTCACACCTCGTTCCAGAAAAATACACCCTGAAAATCCTCACTCATCTAGAGGTAAGAAAAGTAGACTTCCTCCGGTTACGCACATACACTTTTTAAAATTTTTAACACTAATAACTCAATATGTCCGCAGAAGTATTTTCCTAAGCTTGCGCTCGAAGTAACTCGTTGCACAGACCCCAATCTGTTACCCAATTTTCATTCTTTCCGAAGTTAGCCCGTATTACGTTGACCCTTTTCCTGAACCGTAAAAAAGCTGTTACAGCAAAAACTGGAGGCAGCCGTCGAGATTGAGCGCTAAGTTCAACCGGCGGGTGTGCGGAGATAATGTGACGCCCGAAACCCAGGTCACGGGCAACCTTGTCCTCGAATAGCGGAATCATAACGGCAGCTGAAACGTTCTTCCATATTCAATCCACAGGATGAAAACAACTTCGTTTTCGAAGGGAGCGTCGACATCCGAGTCCGATGCCTTCAAGACAGCACCAACGTGACCGTGCACGTCAAGGATCCCCTAAAGGTGGTGGAGGAACGGGTGAAGGTGAAGGCGGCGTCCGGAGAGGAGGAAGGCCAGGAACTGGGCATCGCGTCGCACGATCACGACTTGGACAACGACTTTTACGTGATCGGCTTGTCGGATGAGCTGAAGCAGGGAATGACCTACATCGTCCACGTTCCCTTTCACGGAAAACTTACGCAGTCGCTGGCCGGCTATTACTTAAGCAGCTACGAAGACCGGGCCACGGGGCAGAAGAGGTTTGTGAATTGGTTAAAGGGAACCGGATCCGCCGTCAGCTGTTCGGCAGTTTTCGGAGGGGTCCCGTAAATTTCTATCGATGTCAGGACATTGATAATTGAAGGGATGAGAATGCGAAAGTTGTAATGCGCTTACGTCACAGTCGGAAATGTAATTGCTTCCTGTCGTTGGAAATATTTGCGGAATTTGATGCGATGGAATTCGCGAGGAGCTCCGAACTGCTGATTCCACGATTGAAAATGACCGCGCCCGCATTTTTCGTGTCTGCGCGCGAATGGAATGGGAGGAAAACAGTTGCTCAAGTTTCCTCACGTATCAATTCCGTCATCGAGCTGTGTTTAACCATGAGATTAAATTATAGAGTAAACAGAATTCAAAATAAACGAAGGAAGGAATTTAAAACAAAAACAATCCGGAGAAGAAAGAATTAGCTGGTAAACACCTGATTAAAACATTAGTTGGCTTCTACAAACAACAATAAAAAATAGAGATTAATAGTCACAACTTTTACTAAAACCACAGAATAACATAGATGCGACATAGGTTTCGCAGCGAAGCCGATATCATCGCGACTTATATTCTGTGGTTTTAGTAAAATTAGTGCCTATGAATTTCTATGTTTCAAACTACCACAAAATTAAGCCTGAACTCATTAGATGTAACAATAAAAATAATGACTTAAGGTATTTGTTTCAGTATCTGAAGCGAAACAAATAAATAATTATTTTACAATAAATCTATTTTCTATCTTATAGACTGGCGTAAAAAGTTTTCTAGGATAAAGTGCGCATCTGGTGCCGAAATGAATGTTTTTATTAAATTTAATATTTTGTATGATTAGATTCCTAATCTTTCGAGACCAAAATGATAAATAGTTATGTTGCTGGATTCGACGGCATTTTAGATGCACTGAAATTCTTAAGGGAGATTCCTTTGGTTAAATTCCTAAAGTAATGTTTCTATAAAATTATCACATGCTCTAAAAATACAAAACTTTTAATTATTGGAAAATTTTAACAAAAATCAAGGGGATAAATGTATAATATTCTTTAAATTAAGAATCAAATTAAGTTAACAATAATTGGTTATTTAAGTACATTTTCCTCTTAATCTATAGAGGATATTATCTCAATTTGTGAAGAGAACTTCGCTAAAATAGCCTCAGTATTTCATTTCAGCATGTGCTGCATAATGATTACCCAGTTGATTTAATGTTGAAATTCGGCTAAAATTTTAACGAAAAATGGTTGATTGGTTAGAAGCTTTATATTAATGTATGGAGGCATGCTATACTACATTCTGGGGAAAAAAGTATCAAGTATGGTACATCTAATTTTGGCATTCAAATTATTTGGCCATTAGAGCAATTCCTTAAATTTTAGGGGCGCAAAAATTGCCCCGTCGGTTGTGTATTCTGGCAAGAATAATTCATGCCAAGATTTTAATTAAACTAATTGAAAGATTCTCTGCTATTCAATATGTGCCTGAAATCATAATTGCAGATGGGTGGCTACGACCCAATTTGAGCCCACGGACGCACGCAGGGCTTTCCCGTGCTTCGACGAGCCAGCTATGAAGGCCCGTTTCAGCGTCATCCTTGGAAGGCCAAATAACCTGACCTCTCTCAGCAACATGCCGCTAAACTCGACAGAGCCTATGTAAGTACTTGTCATCATACATCCGACACTTGTCAGCATCACAGTGGTTTTCCTTAAAGATTTCAATCGACTACGGCTTAACGGACTTTGAAGATTTCTGCAAAGCTTCGTTTGAATTCATGAAAATAACACTGCGCAATTTTTTTCCTATTTTCTTCATTTTGATCAAATAAAGCTTAAAATTATATATTAAGGGGAAATGATTAACATCAAGCTAGTAATTATTTACCTTCTATCTTTCAGTAAGGCGTTGTCAAGAGATATTTAGTTGTCTTATTTTTTACTTTTTATACTTATCAAACGTAACCCTTGATTCATGTGAAATCACATGCACTTCTTCAGTAAAAATTAATGGAAGAAAATATTGCGAAGCATGGCGCTAAATTAGTTGTTAAATTTCCCACAAAATTCATACGAAACAATGGGAAGAAAAAAATTATTAATTAAAGTTAGCTATTAATTTTTATTAAGTTAGTTTAAAGCACATAAATCAAATTTGCTCATCTTTTCCTTAATCTGCAAACTAACGTATTTATGGAATAAACGGACATACATCACCCCTGTAAACCAATTTTAGAGAGGATTTTTTACGAAAATTATTATCTACTTGAATTCCTATTTAAATAAACTTGTAATAGCCTACGATATATTCGTTCAACTTATAGAATTAAGATAAGACGATGTCCATCGAAAATTTTTAATCCCTGAACAATAATCAATAATATACTCAAAGTAACTAAAAATATGCCTTATTAAAAGATAAAAAAAGAATAAAATTTTACATACACAGGTCCGTGACCCAATACGGAAGACGTCCCAGTTTTGTCACTATTTTACTCTTCTGTCTTTATTTGGCAATTAAGACGCAAACCTCATACAATGTGCAAACCCTCTTTCTTAGAAATTTAAAATTTTAGCTTTCATGTTGTGTGACAAACCGATCTTATTATGCCAGAATGCAAAGATGTAAAACTGAAGTTAAGATCTTAAAAAATTATAGTTCAACAGAGCTTTAGAAGTAGAAGATTCGCCCAGATAAACTTTACCATCAACACCATTTGTATCTGTTCAAGAATCATCAAATTAAAATTAAGATTCAGGGAGGCTTTTACTTGAGGTGAGAGAATTTCGCGTTCATAAATCGGTGGGGAATATTCCTATCAAGAAAGTTCGAACGACACGTAAAATTCCGAACATTAATAGAAACCACAGAGGCAAGTGATTATGTGACACAACTGAGGTTCCGTAGGACATTTTTTAAATGTGAAGTACTTGGACATATTGCTTTTTTTTCTTCTAGTGGAAAAAAGACAAACAAACAATATCCATTTTCCTGTTTGAATCTTCCGGCCGGTACGATAAAGAATGTAAACATCATCCCAACCTTGATCGGTAGAGTAATTATACTGGTGAAACCATAAATGATTCATAGCCATGATAAAAAAGAATTGAGCACTGCGGGAGTTTCATATCAGGAAATTTCATTCTTCTGCAAACTGTAGAAATCTGGGCGGAAGTCTTGGATATTGTTCGAAAAGTGTTAAAAATCCTACATCGTTCTTCATCGATCCCGATTCTAGAAGCACAATTGTCACATCTATAGGGAATTCTAAAGAAGCCACTGAAGAAAAGAAAATTACGTGATCAGATGCATCTATCTCTCTATATTTGGAATTTCCAACTAGAAAAAGGTTTCCTGTCATTATTCCTCCTTTTTTTCGTGCGACATTCGTAATTCGATAAAAACTAATTGTAAGTTTTTGTGGCAGTAAAAAAGCACCGACAAAACATCACTAAAGAGAGAAGATAAACAAAGCATCGACATAAAATTTAATTTATATCCTTGAGGCATTTGAAGATGTCGTAATGCAGTCTTGAAAATGAACCGAACTGTGGAAAGAAGATAAATTTTAGAAAAATATTCGAAATTTACGTAACACTTATACCCGTGTGTATCATCCTCTATTTGCCGGCAATCTCTCCAGAAAAGTAGAGTGACTGATGTGAGTGACGTAAATTTCTAAGGTATTCCTATTATTTCCACGTTACGTAATACATTCGTAAGTCCGAGCGAAAGAAAAATGCTGCAAAAATGCGGTCTGCATCGATCAGATCTATAATAATGGCAAAATGAGGAAAAAGCCTGAAATATCTGTGGCTTTTGTACATTTTTTTACTACATTGTTTTCTTCGTGGGTCGAGCAGTTAGTGAAACGTGACTTCGGTGGCTCCCGGAAGCGAGATAGATGAAATCTTAGTGGCGGTGTCATGAAAAAGGCCACATCCTGCGACTGCTCCTCTTCCCTGAATTTTTAAAAGCTACTACCTCGTGGAAAAATATTTTTTTATTTCAAAATATTACCCTTTGATGATGAAATAGATGTCGAATAAGGAGAGGTACGATTTATTCATGAATAGCCACGCGCAAAATGAAGGCAACTCTCTTCAATTGCCACCTAAGTTAGCAGCACCTCCAAGTGACTTTAATGTAACAACTTAACGACAGGTTAGATGGAAGAGGAGACTTTTTAGTCTCAATCTCGCCTAATAAAGACCCTAATAATAATAATAATAATAATAATAATAACAATTTGACAAGTGAAAATAACACGTTAAGGGAAAATCGTGACGATTTATGTACTAGTGTTGGGCGATACCAGCCAGGGGTATCGATACTCGATACTTTCGGTATCGAAAATGTCTAGTACCGATACCCGATACCTGCACTGACGGAAGTATCGATACTTTTTATTTTGCATCTGTATTTTTTCTTTTTTATTGCGTTTTTTTTGTTCGTCGTTGTCGTTTTAAAGTGTTTTATGCACTTTTTTATTAAGAAGGAATAGGTTTCATCAAATAATAATAATAACTCCAAATTCAAAATACAAAATTTATTCTCTACAATTCTTATAGGTCTACATCAGATAGTCTATGCACAATATTTCTAAACAGATATTTACAGATTTGCCCGTTTACAATTTTTCCAATTATAAATCCCAATACTTCAAGTCGAGAGATTTCAAAAATGTTAGTGCTTGAACATTTTTTGGTTTCAACCTATTACGGCTCTCTGTGACAATTTTACCCGTTTTAGAAAATAACCTCTCAGCCGGAACTGAAGTAGCCATCATCGTCATATGTTGACAATAAACCCATCGACTTCAATTGGTGACTGCATTTTGCCCGAATATCAAAAATCTACAGGATTTTCAGGTACGACCACTCATGACTCTGAGAAAAATATTTTTATTACCGCTCATTGTATCGAAACCATTCAATAGGCAATATTTTCAAAGAAAATGATTGATAAGGAGGGCGATTGATGCTTTTTATTTCAATTTTCTAATGATTTATTCCTAAAACTAAAGACCCTCTGAACAAGTTGTCGTATAAGACACATTCAATGAATACTTTAATTTGCTAAAATTAAAAATGATGTATAGGTTACTTGGAGGTATTAGAATTTTAAAGGGATAAGACGACCGGGGTATGACGAAAAAAAGAGTTGGGTAACACTCACCTTGCGTAAAGAAGAAGACCGATAGAGAAGAGAGTGTACAAATTCAATCACTTCACTTAGTGGAACTTCATCTTAACACACTTTGTGATTTCTTACGCTTTTTGTCTTTGTGCTCTTTCTAAATTCTTTCTTTGTATCCTATTCTCTTAGGAGTCTTTCCACAAAATCACGCCTTTTCGTAATGATAGAAGACTTATTATTGTACTACTTATGTCCTATAAAGTGCTGATGAGCTCAAAGAAAATTGTATCGGATTTCTTACCCTGTGCCGTAGGTGAAACCAGGTATGTCCAACCCGCGGCCCGCATACGGCCCTCGAAGCCTATTCGTGCGACCCGCGTCGCATAACCGGAAAATAAACGGTACTGGTATCGAAGCAACAGGCATAGAGTCCACATTAAAAATTTTATGCTCTCTTGTTTGAAAAATAAACGTTGTTTTATTATGCTTATTTGCACTTGGGTTAAATTTTAAATAAATATTGTACTCTATATCTTTTTTTTTGTAAACTGTAGAAGAAGTACAAAGGTTTTTTTCTTTAGTTTTGTTAATACAAGGGTTGCCAAAATCAAGAGGTAATTTATGGCCCGCGCGCCTGAGAAAATTTGCGAAGCGGCCCTAGGCCACCAAAAGGTTGGACACCCCTGCTTTAAGCTATCACGACTTTCCTTTTCTTAGCTTATGCAAATACCGCTTCATTTTTATCACTGGTGTATATGTCTGCGGATAATATTCAAGAGAGCTTGAGAGGACCACAAAAAAGGAAATTGGCTAAGACCGCGAAGATGAAGTTTGCGTTATTTGAGATATCATCAATCTCACGAAAAACGCCTTTTGTGAATTACCGCGTCTTTCTAGGGAAGAATGGATGTAAAAAGTTTTACTTGCTAACATTGATGTAAAAATAGAATACTTTTTGTTTTTAATGAGTGAATTTCCTTATGGATCATTTCAAGGTAATATCGATGTGTTCATAATGCTGGAAATGATTTCTTGATTGCAGTGAAAATATGCCTGGCTGGGTTTGGGACCACTTTTCAGAGTCTGTTCCGATGTCGACGTATTTGGTGGCTTTCATTGTATCAGACTTTGAACACCGAGTAGCTCCACCCTTGGGCCCTGGACATAACGACGTAAGCTTCCGCATCTGGGCTAGAAAAGACGCCATGGACCAAGTTCAACTGGCAATTGACGTCGGACCTCAAGCCTTGTCTTACTTCGAAGAATACTTCGACGTTCCTTATCCTCTGCCTAAGCAAGACATGTTGGCTTTACCAGACTTCAACTCCGGCGCGATGGAGAATTGGGGCCTCATCACTTACAGGTGAGTTGGATTTTAACTTATGATTGATCTATAACATGAGAAACCTCTCAAAATATCGAATTTTACCATGAGATATAAAAATAAAATAGATATGGATGGAATTAAAATCCGTCAAAAAGAAAATTAATCCAACTTGATCCTTCCCGACTTTTTACTAACCGAACTCCGGATGTAGGTAAGGAACTAACTCTCCTATTAATATAAATTCACATTCACCCTCTAAGTTGAAAATTTAAGATCTTAGACATATTTATGGAATAAATAACACGATGCATGTTCAAAATGTCATAGTAATTTTCAGTTTCTCATTAATATCGAGCGATATCTTATTTTGATCGAATAATAATATCTTTCAAATTTATTTTATAAAATACGTCTCATTAAAATTCATAATTGGGATTGTTTTCCGTTATCAATTCCTGAAATATTTTAAGTCTTCCTCTTTCCGAATAAAACATTTCGATCTAATGATACCAACATTTTTAAGTTAAACTCACAATTCCTATATTCAAATCATACATCTGCTGGGGCTAATCTCTCTCAGCTTGTGTTGAAAAGCAACACCTTTAGGTACGATCAATAGGCCTCTGCTAGGTCACACTTTCCACAATTAGTAACCAGAGTTCAACGTCATTTTTCATTGACCTCTATTTGGGGTTATCACCTACGTCGAGAAAAATTCCTTAGCGGATCTCAGTTGTGTACGGGAAAATTTGAGCTGATTTTCGGAAGCAAGGTTGAAAGAGGCAGAGAATTTTCATTCATTGATACGTTTGTAAACCTTTCTTAAGCGAATTTGTAAGGTAGACTCTCTCGGATAAGGGAACCCGGATGAACTCCGATCAGAGACACAAACACATAGATTCACGAAAGTTTCGGAATTAACCTATAAATTCCCGGACTGAGACGAATTCTAATTTTATGCCAGAGGGTTGATTTCGAATCGCCATTCTGGGCTTATAGAAACATTTTTGACTTTAGATGACGGATCACAATTTTTTTTCACACCCGCACCGTGTTACAATGAGAGATTCAGGAAAGAAAAACAAAAGGAAGCAGATACTAATTCGGTAATTATGCTGATAGGGATGCTTTTTCACATTTCTGATGTATGAAAGGGAAATAGGAATGTACCCCAAGTGAAAAGAGGCATTTGTTTTCACCAACTGACTGAAATTTCTTGGAAGACAGTTTTGAGGTCAGGTGAAAAAGAAAATTAATGAGAGAAAACAGGAGTGCCTAAGAGCGACATGCATAGGAATTACTTTCGAACACGTATATTCCCCTGTAGAAGAGCGTATTTTCCACATCCTAGAAGATTTTAAGCCTCTGTCCATCTCACCAATCAATTTCATTTCAAATCTTCACTAGATACGTTTTTTCGTAGCGAGCGAAGATTTTAAATACATTTATGGTTTTACCTTAATACACAGTAATGGTTTTCTTCGGAAATTTTCTATGCTAAATTGATATCTTCATTTTTATATTTCTCATTATTTTCTTTTGCATCGCTGTGAAAAATATTTGGTATTTGTAAAGTAGCGACTCTTTAATTTACTGACTCATCATTATTTCCGAATAAGCGAATAGCAGCTCACTGATGTGACGCTATAAGATCTTGTTGCGCCAGAAAACGTTTAAGAGTTCATGCTTCCGACTTAACATTACAGGAGCACTTTATTTTCCATCATATTTATCGCTGCAAAATGTCATCATTTATCAACGTTAAAATTAAAATTAATCTTCCTACGCCTACTGTTATCTTCTTCCTTTCGTTCAACTTCTTCGGAAACTAAATTTATACACAACGTTGAGTTTAGAGCGAATTGTACGTTTCTGCAAAGGCTTGTCGTGGAAGAAAAACCCTGTAAAGCCCTACTATCTTGTACCTGCCGGTAAAAGGAACCTTTTCTTGCAAGCCTACATTTGACCCATAGTTTACGTTGATTTTTATCACGTCATTGGGAGGAAAGAAAAGTTTGTTGGGCGATTTCGGAAATGGACTTACAGATTGGCACGATTGCTTAAGTGTAATATAAAATAATAGGAGAGAATTATAGGATTTTCCTGATTTCTTCTTGGTCTATTCTCATATATCCTTTTAGGAATACTAATGACAAATTTAACTATGAATTACTGTTGCGTTCACAGAGAGTAATGATATAAAGAGTGAGTAAAAACTAAGGCCGAAAGTTTTCAAATTTCTCATAGTGAAGCGGGAGATCGAAATAGTTGGACAGCCAGCTTAGGGGGATCCATAAGTTAAGAGATTAATTAATTAAATCATCCCCGTCATTTTACCATGGTTTTACTACACACTAGGCTCCTTTCCTTCAATTATATTCCTATTATATTATAATTTCTGTTTTCAACAATTTAATTTTAAAAGTTTAGTTTGTAAGACCTTTTAAGAAAGATGTGGTAAATATTTTTTGTGATCAAAATTATCTGATGTTGCTGATTTAAGGAATTAAAATTAGAAGGCTGAGTCAATTGAGAGATAATGCAAAACGAACATTCACACAAAGTACTTACAGTTGGCTAACGTCTTGATTATTAATTAATTTAAGTCTTGTCAGAGATATTCAGAGTGGATCTTTTACTACATCTAAAACCAAAATTTTATTCCATAAAACCTAGCGAGGACATACTTTGAAGACTCCATCACTTCTTAAATCATGGCAAATGAACAATAAACAATTTCTATTAATAGGGTTGGTTAATGATATCAGTTGTGATAACAGACAAATTTTTGAAGGCATACATTTAAAAGCTTTTTGAATATATAATATAATTTTGACGTCTGGACTATTTACTCATAATAAAAAATAATTTGTAATAAATTTTATTTGTAACATATTCTAAACCTAAGATCTTAAATAGTTAATATTTTTTAAATTTGTTGTAGTATGTACAACAATAGTAAATGTTTTATTCAGAATTCAATGAATACTCATCATTATCCAACTTCTTTTAAACAGAGAAAGTAATTTGCTGTTTGATCCTGCAATATCAACTATCAACAACAAACAACGTGTAATTAGTGTGATAGCTCATGAATTAGCTCATCAGTGGTTTGGCAATTTGGTGACAATGAAATGGTGGACTGATTTATGGCTCAATGAAGGATTTGCAACATACGCAGCATCACTTGCAACAAATCATGTAATTAATGAAAATTCATATAGTACTGCATCAAGTATTTAATGATCCTATGTGTTAACTTAAAACTATTTTAAATATTTGCTTTATAGATAGTACCTTCTTGGAACCACTTGGATGAAAATGCAGTTGAAGGTTATATGATAGTCACTAACTTGGATTCTTTAAAGTCCTCTCATCCTGTATCTGTTCCTATTGGAAATCCATCAGAAATTTCTCAAATATTTGACACAATTTCTTATAAAAAAGGTGAGTTAAAAACAGAGTTGGAAGGAGACCATTTAACATTGAATGCCATTGTCTTGAATATTCTCCCAAAGAAAGTATTGACTATTTATTAGTATGTGAATGTGTTATAAAAGGTTTTGAAATTTCATAAATAGGTTCATTCCTTCTACGGATGATGAGCATGTTCTTAGGAGAACATACTTTCCGCAAAGGAGTAACATCTTACCTGAAAACCAACCGATACAAAAATGCAGAACAAGATGACCTTTGGAGAGCTTTGACTACACAAGCACATCTTGATGATTCTTTGCCAGAACAAGTGAAAGTGAAAGATATAATGGATACATGGACACTTCAGACTGGCTATCCCATCTTAACTGTTACCAGAAATTATGATAATGGCTCTGCAACAGTAAAACAAGTACGTTATTCTATTATTACACAGAAGATGAACATTAAAGTTTTGAATTTTGTTGGCAGTTATAAACTTTCAATGATGACATTCCACAGATTCAGTCTAACTTAAAATGATCAAGTCATCCAATTTATTGGAAGATGTACAGCCTTAGTAAAACACAGGACTGCGCCAAAACAGAGTTAGGTCCATAAAAGTGTAAATTTCATTTGAAATTCTTGGCTAACAATTAATTCATTGTAAAATTGAGATGACTTTCCTAATGGGAAAACTTTCGGGTTCTGTTGACTTCATTTACATTGTGGAAGGAAATTTTAAGAGAAAAGAAAATCCTCTTTTTCTCTCATGGGCATACTCCGAGGGCTAATTCATCAGTGCTTGACAGTGATTCTCAAATGTTATTCCATTTGTATGATTAACTTTCAACAGCATTAAATTTTTGATGGACATGTACTTACCTTAACTCTAATGGAAGCTAAAACCTTTCATGTTGATGCCAAGTTCTTTAGATATGTTAATAATTAGACTAATTGCCAAGAAAAGTCAATATGTTAGTGTGGGTGTCAATGTACTGAACTCTTTTCACCTACTAAATGCTGCCTGACTAGGTCATATCCCTTACACAATGTCGTTCCAAGGTAAAAAATATCATCAAAACATAAAATGAACATGGACATGGATCGCTCATTTTATAAAATGATTTGAGAGTCTTATATCAAAAGAAAAACCAATAAGCATTTTAGCATTAATAACTGGCCTTGGTGGCCGAGTGGATAGCATGCCATCTAAGCTATCGCTCCTACCCCAAGGTCCCGGGTTCGAATCCCGGCTGATCGGATTTTTCCGATTCAGGGAATGGTCGTATGTGTTCTTTGTTGCTGTTGCCTCGGTGAAGCACCTCCTGAAAAGTTCATCAGAGCTTAGGAGGACTACACCGGTGAAGGGCAACAGTAGCTAGGCAAGGGAAAAAAAAAGGTCATATTGATAACAATAAATACTAACAAAAAGTATACCAAATAAAACTAAAGTTATTACATATTTCCATTGAAGGAGCGATATTTTGGACACAGTCATCATCAAGACCAAACTCAACATTGGTGGGTTCCTCTCAGCTATACCACTCAAGATGAAGCAAATTTTGAGGATGCATCGCCTAAGCATTGGTTGCCCAACACATCTTCAATGGAAATATTTGATCTTCCTGCACCTGACAAATGGGTGATGTTCAACATAAGAGCTTCAGGTAGAGTTAAAATTCATCAAGTAAGACAGGTATGACGAAATTCTTTAAGTCAATACAAGTTATGCTTAATCAATTGATCTCATGACAGGACTGTACAGAGTAAATTATGATGAGAAAAACTGGGAAATGCTGGTGGAAGCTTTCAATAGTGACAAATTCAAGAACATAAATGTAGTGAACCGAGCCCATATTATTGATGATGCTATGAATCTAGCACGAGTAGGAAAACTGTCATATGATATTGCTTTTGGATTGTTGAACTATTTAAAGAATGAAAAAGAATACCTCCCATGGAGAGCAGCTCTCAGTAATCTGGGATATATAGAGAACATGATGAGAAGAACAGGACAATATGGTGTATTCAAGGTAATTAATCCCTGCAGTTTTTCATTCCGGACAGGAAAATGAAAACAAACTTATGAATGATGATTAAAGATCAACTTTAAAAATTATATTTCATTCTGTAGGAATTTATGAAGAAGTTGCTGACTCCTGTGTATGATGAAGTTACACAATCATCTCCTAAAAATAAGACTGTCTTTATGGTTAAACAACACACTCAAATTATAGCCTGGGCATGTGCATATGGTGTTGGAGACTGTGTAGACCAAGCTAAAGCAGCTTTTAAGAGCTGGCAAAAAATGTCAGATCCAGATGCGAATAATCCGTAAGTATTGAATATTTTTATCAATTTAAAAAGAATTTATAGGGATTTCTGACGATAAAATGTATATGATAAATTTCATAAAAGAATTTTTAGCACAGTAAATAACTCTTAGTTATTTCCTCAGCAATTTCATACAATAAATAATTTAAGACGAAAATTTAAGATATTGCAATTATTTCGCAAAAGAATATATTTTTATTTTGCTTACAACCCTTAACAATATTCCATTAAATTTTTGGAGCTTCCCTTTAAATTTTAAATAAATTATATTTTCTGTGTTGAAATAGTTTATATTTTTGTTGAAGATAATTAAATAATTTTAATTTGATAAGGTAATGTTACTGATAAACAATTTAAAAGAGATATAGCAATAGGAATAAAGAAATTGAACTAAGGAAGACAACTTCCTTTTGATTCCAAGCTTGTTTAAACTGAGCTGACACAAAGTAAGATAAAGATAGCTATCAATACCTTCTAAGAATATAATTTATATTTCTTTGAAGAAATGGATATTTGAGCAGATGCAAACCACTAGCTTAACATGGGCAAGAATCATGTTTAGGCATGTGTTTTTTAATTATGATTTAGTTTTGAATGCTTATTTATATGAAAGGAAAGGGAAGATAGCCTAGGTATTTTCTGTTTCTATCGAATTTATAAACTATTTTTATGATTATCAAAAATATTATAGTTTGACTAAACCTTTTCAAACATTACAGAATTTCAATAAATCTGCGAGCAATAATTTATTGTACTGCTATTAAGTATGGAGATGAGGATGAGTGGAACTTTGCCTGGGAAAGGTATAAGAAATCAAATCTCGGCTCAGAGAAACACCTTATACTAGGGTCTCTTGGATGTTCAAGAGAGGAATGGATTTTGAGGAGGTATGAAGTCATTACTTTTTATAATTTTGAACATAATAGAAATATTCTTTTTTAAAATATTTTGAGCAATATACCAACATTCAAAGTATGCTCTAAATTAGCCCCTTAAAATTTTAAATTCACATTTTGATATTATTTTTCAGTTCATCTTTGAAATATTTTGTTTGGAATTTAAATTTTATAAAACATCCAATGGATAATGATTGAGTCCATTATTTGATAAGTAAATCTGTTATGGTTTCAAATACTGTTTTAAAAATTAATTTAAACATTTTCCCATATCTTTGCAAGGGTATTTTATATGTGTAATATTGTACAAAATTATACTTTTTACTTTGATTCCCAGATTTCATTCTATATTTTTATTTTGGTTCAAACCACAAAAGCCACAGAAGCAAAAATTTATTTTGTCCTAGAAAGATATAAGAGCAATTACATCTAAATGAAAACTTTCTATCTATTTTCAATTATTTCTCTGAAACTTCAGATACTTAGACTGGGCAATGGAAGACAGCTCTGGCATAAGAAGACAAGATAGTTACACAGCCTTTGATAGCTCAGCAAATGGCAATGTAGGATACCATGTGGCCTACAACTTTCTGAAAAATCATCATAAAGACTTGTTTGATTAGTAAGTAAAGAACTTAAAATACATAATAGTCTTAGTTAATTTACAGGTATCAAAGAACATTTGTATCATATCTTCAATCATAAAATTCTGGTAGCTTTACTGCAGTTGTTGAGGTATTTTCTTTCAATTACAAATATTTATTTTTAAATTCTTAGAAAAATTGTGAAATATATAATGGTGAAATTCTTTATATTATACATACACCAACTTTTTCACTCCTTTTCCCTTCCGTGAGCTTTTCTTTCCAAAGAATGTTATTTCCAATTTCATATTGTGTGGATGATCTTTTAAAACCAAAAGTGAAGGGATTTACCCTATATGAACTGATCCTAATAAATTATCTTCTAAGTCGTTTCTAAATCAATGCAAATAAATGTCAACATAAATAAGTAACAATGAACTCTTTCCTTAGTTATGGACCAAAGGCAAATCGTTTGGGTAGATATTTTGCAGCTGTTGGAAAATCAATGAATACTATGCCAGAATTAAAAGAGGTAAGGACATTCTGCTTTACTATTTATTGGTGACTTACTATTTATTTGTATGCACTTATACAAACTTTCATGGTTGATTAAATCAGAAAATCTTAAATAAATATCATAGCCAATTGTTAGCTGGCTATAATTAATAACAGTGAACTGATTTCTCAAAAACAAATTATCATTTCATACGACAACGTCCTGCATTATATTATAAATCTTTTTTAATTTGTAACTGAAAGGGACAATGCATTAGTTTGCCATGAAGATATACCAGCTGAGAATTTACTAAATAGAAATAAAGCTTTAATTGGTTAAAACAAAATATCAATTTTGTAAATGAATATACAACTTGACACAAACTAGTTTGTATTACATGTTCAATTTCATTCACAATCTAATTTAATGTTGTTATTTTCCCAGCTGAAGACCATAGGTGAAAAACCATCTTTCACTCTATCAAAATTGGCTGTGGAAATAACTGAAGAAAGAGTTCTGAATAACATTGAATGGAGGACTAAGTACTTTGATGAAATTGTACTCCTGTTGAAAGGACTACTGAAAAGTACATGATAAATGTCAAACTTAAACCACAAAAACTACTAAAATTGAAGTATTCATGTTAAATATGGTATTATATCACATCTTTACAATAAAATACATCTAAAAATCAAGTTTTTTTAATTTTCTCCATAAACAACAAATAACCCGATTTACATAGCATGTACATAAATATATTCTGGTAAATCTATTAAGGATTAAGTCCATAGAATGGATGTGAGAGCATATACATTTGTGCTTATACATTAACATGCATGCACACATATTGACACTCATATTTCTGAAAGTGTTCTACATGCAATCACAAAGGAGCCAAACCAAATTTTTCATTCTTTAAAAATTATGCAAAATTTTCATAAACTGGTCGTAGATTGTACCTTTCATCCTATTAACTAATACTAAAGCTACTGCTATCAAAATACTTCTATTAATATAAATTTGATCACAGTATGTAGAAAGGCAGCACCTGTTGTACCTACAATTTTGAAGACATTTGAAAAATGCTCATTTAAATCCAATAAGCAGCTAGATGTGATTACTATGTAGCTAAAAGACACCAGAAAAAAATTTTCCTAAAATACTTTCAACTATGTAGTTACAATCATTTACTAATTTGAACAAGTCAGTATGAGTAAAAAATTTTTAATTCTCTCACCTCTGTTTTTCCATGCATACTAGCATATAATTCAATTTATGCCAATTCCACATTCATCACACAATATACATATGTTATCTTGCATTATTGCTTCCAGATTAACCTAAAAATATTGTAACATGTATTCATAGAATACTAAAAATTAATCATCAACTTAATTAATCCAAACAGAATAAATGTATTGCTACTTCAATTGTGATTTAACAACTCAATAAAGGCAGACAAATTTTTCAAAGGGGAGATTTAATGCTCCTCTTATTCATTTAGTCTGATGTTTAGATAGATAAATATAGATAGAGACTAGATAAAATATAGATATCTACATTTGATCTCTTGCATTTAAATTATCCTTCGTTACATTGATAATCAAAGAAGCAGAGATAATAGATACCATGCTATTGAGATGAATGATCTGTAACAAAGATACTTCCAAATGCTAACATTCTGCCCAAATCGTTCAAGCTTTATCATTTTAAGTACAGGTAATTTTAAATAACACTAGATATTCCATCATAAGTATTGATTATTTAACAAAATTAACCTAGTAAAACAAAATATTGATTTTAAAACTACTATTAATAAGCAGGAATGATAATGTAAAGTATAATATTTATACCAGTGTGAATTTGAATTAGTAGTAGTATTATTGTTAAAAGTGCTTTGACAACTTAGGTCATTTTGCATGTGAGCTACCACTGAAATTGAACCCAAGATCACTTTCACCAAGGCTGAAAGTGCTTCCCTCTTTCCCATCCGGAAGACAATTTTTAATAATATAATTAAATTAACCCATCATATAACTGCAAGTGAGACATATTTTTAGATACTGAAGTTAAAGACAGAATGATAAAAGGTCTGAACATCACATTCAGTGCTAAGTGATGAACTGTGGCTGATAATCAATTCAAAATATAAGACAGGTGACAAACAAAGCAACATTATAAGAAATTCCCTCAAGGAAAATATACAAATGATGGAAATAAATTATAAATCGACACAGGAAAGGGTTGAACAAGAAGTGAAGAATAGTAACTAAACTGGGACTCAAACCCATGTCTCCTAATTTCCTTAACATACAGAAATTCTCTCTGTTAATGAAAATCAGGTTGCATGGACAAATTTACTGGTTTACTGAGTTTTGGTGCTAAATTAATCAGCTATAAATTAAATTAACTATGGTAAGAATAATTTTAAATATGCATATACATAAGCACAGCACATATAAAAAAATGTAAGGATATGACTACGTAACAAATTAAGAACAACTGTCTTTGACTGATAGAAACAAAACAATATAAAAAATTGACTAAGTCTCAACAGATGAACTCACCACATGGTGAATGTTTTATACAAAAGTTCCAATGTGCAAAAATTCATACAATGCACACAATTAACAATGAAACCCATTGCTTTACATATTTATCCCAAAATGTGTAATATTTTGAGACTTTATACCAAATGAACAGCTAATTTAAACACTATAACAACAACTTGTAAATTACAAGAGTGGATGATTATTTTCCTTTAAGTTATCTGATAAAAGGTTAATGATTCTTGTACTCTTCTGATTCATTAATTTTGACATAAAACTGGAAAATAAGGATAAAAATTAATCAAGGTATCAATAGGTTAATATTTTATTTTTAACTTTTGTTGATTGAATCATCAAGGTAATCTCCTAATTTATTGCTATCATCTTCAACATATAATCATTAAATTTAGTCAAGACGTTAATGACTATATCCTCTTGGCCTCTAATGTCCCCATTACTTTCACAGCCAAACAAGTTATTCCCATGTTTTAACCATTTAGGAATTCTGGTGTATAATAAATATTCCAAACAAATAAATAACGAATTCTTCTATTAAAAAAAAACAAATCCCATCCCTAATCACATGACGCTGGCTTTGTGCTGAGATACTTATAAATGGCCTTTTCATTGATATTAACTACCCTTTTTTAGAAAATTTACAATGAATAAGTATATCTCATAAGCAGATTTACTGGCTGATCTGAAACTAGCTTATGAAAGCTTAATCTTTTCCCAACTTTATTTATATTTTAATGTTACAAATCTTAGTCTACTTCACTACAAAATATTTCAGCAGATTCTTAATATTTTATTATATACATTGCATTACCTTTAAATTTTGACATTCTTACAACTCCCTTTATTTGATAATATTCATTAATTAATGTGCTTAATTTATACAATCTGTAAAAATGGAATATTAAAACTAATACCAGGTGCTCTCATATAACCTTTGATATGCTGTAAAACTAAAATACCCCCATCCAATAAATACAACAGAGATTAACCATCTAAATTCACTTAAAAAACAATAGCAAGAATTGAAAAGACTTTCAAAATAAAGTAGGATCTTTCATGGTACATAAATACATACAAGAAAAACTATTGAAAATAGGAAATGAAATAAAAATAAAGTCAGCAAGAATCCTTTACAGTTAAAGAGTAAAAAAATGTACTTAAGGCACTGTTTGCACATTTTTAAATAAGATAATGTTTTAAGATAAGGAGCAAACAGTAAAAACCTGTTTTACAATTACTAATGATTTGATTTGTATAGATGTATATCATGCCGTATATTCCTTCTCATAATATAACTCAAAGCAATAGGAATAATTCTAATTATGAAGCTTTTGGGGACAACCAGAAAAGATCTAAATTTCTGGTGAAAGATTATATGATAGAATTATTTGATTCCAATTTGGATAATGTAACTAGGACATATCACTTCCCAAAATTATTTTTTATTACATTGAACAGAAAACTGAAAAAATAAAAAAATTGACAACTAATTGTTCTTGATCAGATTCAGATCTCCATTTAATATAAATGGATTTACTCTAATTATTAATTTCAATATCAAAGCTGCATTTCTGTATAGGTGCTATATCTCCTCAATTCTGTACTTGAATCTTAAAACTTCTCATGACAACACCTGGTGTAATATTGTGTAATTGAAATGTTATATTAGAAGGTTACAAACATTTCAACATGTATCGCAAAGTAAAATGGGGACACAGTCAAATACTTATTCTTTCAGACAAATCACTTCAAAGCAAGAATTTTCTATTTTCATAGAAAAATAAAGATGAAGAGCGATACAAGAAATTAATCTGAGATGAAATCTTCACCATTTACAAAATAAAATATTATATTAATAGATAGATGTTTCCAAAATAATTGATACATACAAGCCTAAAATTGTGATTTGGAAGTGGAAGTAAATCTTGAAGGCCTAACAAAATACATTGTAATGTAACTTTCTTCAAAAAAAAACCCCCAATTACACTTTAGCATTCATAAATAATAAGTAACAACAATAAACAAATGGATAAAACATCCCATATATGTGACTTGATAAATTAAAATGCAAAAGAGTAGAATAGCTAACATCAAACAACTACACAAAGATGAGTTAATCAGTTTCATTCTTATCTAATTTCATAAATTAGTTTCTTCATTTCATTATCAGAGCAACTTTTTCTAAGAAGATGGTGCAATTCAGTAAACAGTAATGGAGAAGCTATGGTATGGCCAGATATAATTTTTAAAAATACATGGGTTGATCCTGCATTACCGTAAAAACTTACATAATTTTAAAGAATTTAAAATCTTGTTATAGCTAAGACAACTACAAAGAATGAGGACTAGTTTCATGCCTTATTCTGAGAGATTTTAGGACACTCAGAAAAATTAAATTTCAATTGGAACCAAGACCAATTACTAATTATCTAACCTAATTTTAAAACATTCCATTCAATTCCCCATCTAATTTATAATATTTAAAATTATCAGTCAAACTTGCTAACATTTACTTTTTGGTAATCATAATTGTTTCAAGCATTTAAAACTAATAGAAATTTTAACAGGTAAAATTTCATGGCTTCATTTGTGCTCCCTGTAAAAATTATGTTTCAGCACAGGTTTACAAATTGTTTTCATGGTAACTCATTCACTCCATAGAATTCTACTTCATTTTACTGTTCGCCTCATCTTCCTGACACTATTAGGCAATTGATGATTAACATGTTTTAAAAGGAATGCAATTGAGACATAGTGGATACATTAATAGTGTTAAAGACAAATTTACCAGAATTTATAGGCCTTAGAAGTTGAATATCAATTGAATAACATACCTGTATGATCAATTTAAAAATATCACATTCAACCTACCTAAACAATTCATTCTGATGTAAGTTACTTCATTAAGGAAAATTTTGGAAATAGGTAATATAAAATCTGTAAAGGCCAAGTGTACATTTGTGAGGCACTTCATAAAGTCAATAAACATAATCCTCCAATCAACCATTGCAAATTGAGTCTCAGACCATGATATCTCTTTCAGCTTTAAGAGATGTGAGCAGTTGTTGACAATTTTGATGAGTTTCTGTGATTTTCGTCAATGAATTTATAATTCATATATTTTTCTGAAATAAGATTTAACCATTAACATCAAAATAAAAGAGGCCACTTAATACAATTAAGTTAAACCACTTAATTTGATATTTACCAGTTCAAATGGCACATCAGTATTTGGTAATGAATTGTTTTTGACAAAATATTTTCTTCAAAACATTATCAATCTCCGCAAAGAGCAAATGACATATCATCAACAAGGCAAATGTAAAATTTCATTATTTCTAAAACAATCAAAATAATATAAAAAATATAATCTTTCCTATCCCAACGAAATACTTCAAAAATATTTTTGCAAGAAGATATGATGAGCAAATGTAAAATAAGTCAATTACTGAATCCAAATACAATAATAATGTAAAGGTTTCTGGAATATTTGAGAGCTAGGCTTAGTTGCAGTTTTCCAATAAAGGGATACCCCAAAACACCTATTTATGACACATTAAATTTCATCTTATAAACAAATAATGTGCATTAAAACTAGAAAAAAATATTTCATCAATGATGATAGACATAAGAATATAAAAAATCTCAACCAGTGCCTAATGTATAAAGCAAAGAAAATTTTTAACTAGAAATTGAAACTTAAAACACTAGCTTTATCAGCATATTTAAGCACACTGTTGTGTTTTACTTTAAATTTCATAGAAATTCCCTACTAATTTATTATTCTAATATTGCTCATTTAGGCATTATTAAGAAAAATTTCACGCCACTGAAATGATTCTTGTTAAAATTAAAAATTTAAATAAATAAAATGATGACAATAGAGAGTGCTAACTATGTACCTAAATATTGTGAAGCAAAGCACATTTGCCAAGATAATTCTTAGGATGAATATTTCCCCAAAAATAAAGTTTGCACAGCAAGATGAGAATGTACAGTTATAGAGATAGGGTAGATTAAAATCTTAGCTCACAAATAATACTTCATCAATGGAGCCAATCAGTACCAATCCCAAAGAAGGTACCTGAGAATCTCGAAATTATAAGGCAATATTTCCAGGAACTATGATAAAGTGTTACTCAAGGACATTTTGCGTAGAATAGTAAGTATGGAGTCAAAGCTGTAACTGTAGAGGCTCTGGGAGCAAGGATTTCTTCAAATTCTTTGCGTGTTAGAGGCTGGATTGTTTCATCATCACATACTAACCAAGGATCCTCAGGTACTGATGCATCAACAACAGAAGGAGATGGTTCCTTAAGATGAGTTTGGCGCATCCCTGATCTGTTCTCATTCATGTGACCGTAAGAAGAAGTGTTGGGTGAACGAACAAATGGACCACAGCCTCGACTGAAAGCAGCAAGTGCTGCTCGATTAATTTTCATGCTGCAACAATTGATACTACGACACATATTTCCTTGACCGCTGTGTCTTGTGAAATCAGCTTGTTTTGGCTTGAAAAATTTGAACAATCCACCAGTATCTGAAAAAAATTTCCATCACTTTAATTAGGATTCTAGTTCTGCTTTACAAAATAGCTATAATTACATTAGTAGATGCAAAATAAAATCATAAAATTCAGGAAAATATTCCAAACAGGTGAGATATATTTTTTATAACTGAATAAAGGGTCATTCATATTCACAATCTCTTCATTGAAGAATTTATTCTCCCTTTATAACTAAAACACAATTATAAGGAAATTGCTAGGATTCTAAAATGACATTTCGTATGAGACATGTAAAGAAAGAAGCAGAACCTTCATCGACAAGCAGAACTTTGCTGAAGTGTGACAATTTTTACCTAATAAGTTATAAATATGATATGCATTTATTTAACTCATACTATTTTGGCTTTCGATAAGTCAAAATAAATTGGAATATAGGGAACATGTATAATGTCCGTCTGTAATTGCACTAACAATATATACGTATAATAAGAAGACACTATCAAGGCAAGAATATGAAACTAAACAATACTATTAAACATTTAGGTTAATGTCTTCAAATTTTTTAATTCACAGAGCCCACTTCAGAAAGCTGCAAGTAAAGCAACTGATTTTGGATGGCCAACTTCATGGGCAACCAAAAATTGTTTTCCTTAAATTTAATTGAACTGTTAAACAATTTTCAACTGAGGTAATAGAGACAAGAATGACAGGTAGGCAGTCTTAAAAGGCTCACCAAATAAATTTACAACAATATTTATCCTGCCAATAATTTTTGGGTATTCATTTTACTTTTGAGCAAACTAAGGGCATAATTATAAATATGCATACTGCTACCAGGCAATCAATAGCCAGAAGTGATGTCATGTCATTTGTATAAGAAAAAACATACAGGAGAATATAAAGGAATAACCTATTTTGTAGAAATGAATCCCAAATGTATGGAATACTTGTGAAGTCCATCAGTGTTTTAACGTTAACACTCACTTGTGCTTCCAGTTCCACCCAATCTCTTGCCGCCATTCAAAACTCCTCCACTGCCTTCCACTCCTGTGCATTGATCATGATCACACTGGTAATAATCATATTCACTCTGGGAAGCCCGAACATAAGAAACGTAGTGACCAGAGGCAATAGTCGAACCTATGTGCATTATGACACCATATAAGCGATAAGAATGAGGAGGAGTTTCAGATTCACAGAGTCGGCAAGTCTCGCAGAAGCAATCTAATGTCAGAGGAGTGGGCATATAGTTCTTTACTTTGTACATGCAAGTCATTGGCCTGAAAAATAAATGATCAAAATCAGAAATATGAAAATTATTATGATTTAGATGCTGTAAATGAAAAATCAATGGACTATCAAAATTTTTCAGTATTTAAACCACACAGCCATAACACTTGACAACTAATGGCACCATAATATTACCTCCTTGACATCACTTGATGCATTATTTCACATGAATTATAATTTTGAGAAGAATAGGAAAAATTATTTGTGACATATACCTGAGGCATGCTTGTTTCTTATAGGCAGTATTAGAAAGAATAGTAGATAGAGGGATGGAATGGTAGATGAATTTCAAAGGAAGGCCTCAGATAAGTTATGATAGGCAGTTGATGGTAATAATTAAAGCTAAAAATTATGACGGAACAGAAGGATTTAAAGGCAAAAAGATTGCTTGAAGAGCTGAGTCAGACCAAGCCAAGTATTGATTACAAATCGTTATGACGAAAATAATAGGCAACTATTGTAGCCTTGAATCACAAATACACTAAAAGTAGTTTCTACTGAGTGAATTCCATTTATTAAATAATCATTTTCATAGATTATTTCATTTATATGTTTAATCTATAAAACAGCTAGAGATATTTACATCTATCAAATGGAATTTGCTTGAAATGTCAAATATGCTCAGCTATAGGGAAGGCTCTTACCAAATTCTACTACCAAGATGACTCCCAACATGCTCACTTGGCTGAGCAGAAAATCTCTTCAACTGTAGGATAAGCAACCGAGGTAGTGATTCATAGCGTACAGTTCTACAAGCTTCATTGTAGCTTAGGCACTGTTCACACCAATACTTATTCAAGTCACGTAAATTCTCACTTGCCAAGATAGCTGACCGAAAAATATCATTTGGTCTTATAGGAAGCTCTCCTAAAACAAAATTTGTAAAGTTTGCTCGTAAATGTTATACAGAAATACATCATCCTTTTTAGCGAAGATATGACAAAATATATTTATAAGTATCATAAATGGAAACTAACCTGACTCAGAGGTGTAATCTGTGGTAATGGGTACACATATGTCACAGAAGGTTTCCCTCTGCTCAGTTACGTGTTCACACTCAAGGCATTTGGTCCGTAGAAGTGTTACTCCTTCAAAGTCACCACTGATAAAATTTGAAACAGATGGGTTATGTACTGGGGACACTTTCTCCTTTGTATCTGAAGAATATGCAGATTGATCACAGTTAGCCTCTAATGCCAAAGACGGGTTAGGTGAGACTTCATCTATTGCCTTTTCTTCATATTTTTTCTTCCCTTTGAGGGATATACTAATCCCACTGCTTTTGTTCTTCTTTCTCTTCCAAGACTTATGCATTTTCCAGGCACCATGGGACGAAGAAGAAGAAGTTGTAGAAGATGAGGATGAGGAGCCTGGTAACTCCAAATCTAATGAAGGCCCTTGAAATTCTGCTTGAGCAGTGGCTAGTTGCTGGCACGTATCACGAATGTTGTTCAGAAGGCACATAAGTAACTCATGGGCATCATGCTGTTGATTACCTTCAAATATAGGGTTCACATCCCTAGTGAGAACAAGTAATCAGCATTAAGATAGGATAAATATTTTTTTTTATTTGATGTCCAGCAGAAAGGAAGCCATGTAATGTAATGTATGGATAAGAATCTACGATAGTGCAACTCAAAGACACCTTGAATAATTGAAGGAACAAATTTACATTATATCACAGATTTATACCTTCTAACTAATTTCAAGAGTTACTTCTGACCATCAGGCAAATGGAGCATTGGGGAGAAAGATGAACATGGTGCTATTAAGTTCAATGACTGTTATCCTTGAATTTATTGGCACCATTGTCATTTTTCTACCCCACTCACCCCATCCTTCTGCTTTACCTTTATAACCACTTGCTTGATGGTGAGAAGTAACTCTTGAAACCAGATACAAGATGAAAATCTATGTATGTATATATATCTATACAAAGTGACTAATAAAGAAAACATACCAACTTTGGAAATTTCAACTGAGCAATATCCATTTAGAAAACCACATGACAGAGCAAAAAATCTCATCTAAAAACTACCAAGCCTGCATAACAAAGAGAATACCTAGGTAACAAATGACAACATATTTCATTATTTTCAAAATTACCTCAAAGCATGGAGAAAGCTATCAGGCTGGAAGGGCTCATTGGACTCTTTCTTTTCTGCGTTATGTAATGATATATACAATTCATGCAGCTTCTCTGTAACAACTTGAATTTTGGATTTTTCAAATTTTCTTGATGTTTGGCCGCCATCCACTATGTTTTCTCGAATAGCTGAACGACCAAGGCTGCCACTTCCTTCTTTCCCATAAATTTTTTGTAGATCCATCACCAAATGATGCAGGTTATGAAGGAAACATGGGGCAAATCTCAAAGTGTATAAAACACTATTGAGGAAACAAGTATTTCCCAAGTTACACAATGAAGCTACCACTCCAAATTCTGAATTATCACTAGCTGAATTTCGATTTCCACCATGATCAGTTTCTAATCCAATATGATATGGATTTATTCGTCCATTGCTGCTATGGGCAGCATAAGGTGGAAAAAGATACCCAGAAGCAGCTGTTAGAGTGGTAAGCGATGTTTCAGGTCTACTACTGCTCGTCATTTCTTGATCTATCGAATGATTAGCAGAACCCTGAAGAACCCAGCTTCTCTTAGATGGACTAGGAGTTTCACAGCCTGATATTACCTCTGAAGATGAAGCAGAAAAAGCGATATTCTCCCTGGAAAATGGTTTTTCCAAGGATAATGAATTTTTAGAAAGCGAAAGGCAACTTTTCTTCTTAGGCGGTCCAACACTACTTCCACTCAACCTTTCATCACTAAATACTGTCATCTTGGTCCCTGTAAAAAAAACACATGACATGTTTAAAGCAGCAATTTATATCATTTGTCTCCAATGGTTTATAGCACATGTGTCAACTCAGATTTCATGAAAATAATGTAACCGTAAACACTGAAAAAGTCAGTTAAAAATAACATTTTAAAAGAGTAAATATTCTTTTATACAGTCATAACATACAAAAATATTCTACCTATCAATCAAATACTACTAAGAGTCCCAAATTAGTTACGATTAATTGTAATTAGAGTCGATAGTCAAAAGAACATAACATAGGTTTATACTCACTGTAACTCAAACATTGATCGACAAATAGTAGAAGGAATTCTTAAATTTCACCGTAACATAGTAGTTTAGTATTTTATGTATTTGAGGAGCTGAGGTCAATACAATGATAGTAAATTATAATCTTAGTCAGTTTATGAACTTAGATAAATGGCATAAAATCTCGTTTGGTTCCATATGTAATTTAGGGTGTATTATTCACGTTAGAGCTTTCCGTAAAATAATCTATAAGGTCATAAAATGGCGAACGTAAGAGATACGGCGCTCACTTAAGAAAATTTATCTTGCGACGTAATTCGCATTGTGAGTGGTGCGATATGTTTTCGATTACAAATTGTAAATGCTCCGGTGGAGAATCTGTGTTACGGAACGTAATTTAATTTGCTTTGCGCGTTTCTTTTTTCTTCCCGGGAAATTGGTATCATTTGTAGTGTTTATCGTGTTCGTATTCCTCTCATTCTATGTAATCCAAAAAATTAGCAACAGCCGTTTCTATTCTCGAGTTAATTTGATATATTGTTATTAAGAAAATCTTTGGTAATTAATGAATTATTCATAACTGTTTTGGTAATAAAATAATTAACGCGTCTTCGATCTGTTGTTTACTTAGCGCAGATCAATTATTCGTCCTCACCAAAAATAGTTTATTTTCAAAGTTCATAATGGAGTCTACTAATTAAATTTCCACAATAGATGATAGGAAAGTCGATTTATTTAAGTAAGAGAGACTAAAAAGTTTTTCCACAAGCTTTGGTCATGCAATAAATCTACCTTGATAACATATATAATCCCTATTATCTTCTGATTCATCCTTCTTGCATTAACTTACAGATTGTGTTCTTAAACTCCTTACACCAAAGTTACATTTATGTTGATGACCAAGGATGTAAAATCCCCCAAAGATCTGTAAATAATGATAACTACCTTGTTAAACCATATGTCCTAGTACTACATCCTATATATGAAAAGGGGTGCACAAGCTTATATATTTGCTACATCAAGTTCATATTTGTAAAGAGAAGCAATAAATGTTTTAAAACAGCGTCAGAGTATTTATCACCGAGTACGTATATCCATTAATTATGTAAGACCATTAATTTGGGTTTATGTCCTGTGTCAGCTAAATTACTGAATTGGCTATTCTCAAATTATTGCTTTGCAGAGCAGCAAAATTTACTTGATTGAGAAACTCTGAATGAACATTCATGCTGCATGTATACTAATAATGGGAATTAATTAACAATTTATTAAATGATGGAATGAATTTGAGAATTCATCCTGTGATATATCAACTTGTTTTATCTACCACTAAATGTACTGATTCAACTAAGTTGATATATCATAGGATGAATTCTCAAATTCATGTTCCATAGGACATGAAAATGCAAATGTCATTGAAAATGGGTCTTCTTGGGACTACACCCATATTGTGCTGGAAGGAGTTACCTATTTCTATGACCTTAACAGCTAAATGGGATACAATTTTATTTCTGGTTGTGTTACCCAAGCCAGAAAGGTAAGCCTATGGTGGAGGCCAGACAAAAGGTAGTGCATGTAGTCCATCTGTACCCCAGGTGGTATAATGAGTGATGGTTTCACATTAAAAAAGCTGTTGAGGGTGGCAAAGGGAGACCATATATTGACCATTAATCCCTCAAATATGATGTGCCAGGAAATGTTATAGGTAATGGCATGTATGAGACTCAGCCATCTATGGAGCGTGTCTGCCTGGCAGTGATGGGAGTAAGGCCATTTCAGTCGTCATTCTGCAAAATCCTTACCCAGCATATTAAAAGAAGGAAAAAAAAGAGGCAAGGGAATTGGGTGTAGGAACTGAGAATATAAGGACAATGCTTAGGAAAGGGAAGTTGGAAAATGCAAAGATGTCTAACATCTAAGAAAATGAAGAAGTCTAACATTAATATGCTAAAGCAATGCAAAGTATGACGGAAAGAAGGAAGGGATTTTTGGATTGATGATGAAAATTAAAATAACTCTCTAAATAACAACTGTTATTTAGAGAGTTATTTTCATTTGGGGGAAATACTTGCCAGAGGGAGGTTGCAGTAATATAAGACAAGAGAATGGAATAAGCCATGATAGCCACTGAGCTAAATAGCAACCAGAGGTTAAGTCAAAAGAAGTAAAGGCTGGGCCAGTTAACACTTGAAGTTCAGGTGCACTTGACCACTTCAGATTATAATGAGGAAGATGTAGGCTCAGCCGATAGACAGCTGAGCTTAAAGGCAATAAAAAGCCTGATAGTTATGGGAGACTGTTATGCAGGCAAAAGATAGAGGTACACAAGGAAAAGGCTGGGGGATACATATAGGTACCAAATCAATTACATTTTGGCAAGTAGAGGTTCAGAAATAGAGTTAGAAACTCAGTAAGTTATCCTGGTGCTGATATAGACTTGGATCATAAACTGGTAATGATTAGAACTGCGTTTCAATATAAAAGGATCTTTAAGGCAAAATCTGCATCCAAATTGGATTTAGGATCCATCAGAGAAGCGAAAGATAGAGTTTCTGGAGTCTGTTAGCAATGATCTCGAAGAAAAAGGAAGGGAACTCACCACAAGCAAGGAATGAGAAAATATTAAAAGAAGTGTCAGGGATAGGTTTCAAAGAACTATTGGGAGGCAAAAACAAAATAAGGAAACAATGAGTAATGGTAGAGATTCAAAATACAATTTATGAAAAAGGAAAAGTGTGAACACAACATACATGTATTACATAGAGAGCACTAAACAGCAGCTAAGATAAAAAAATGTGTTACAGCCGCTATATACAGTTAAGAAGCAAGTTTAACGAAATCAACTTCATGATCATTATTTGATGGTGGATTATACCACAGAGCTCAATAATTTTCCATTTACAATTTTCTGACGATAGTATATACATTAGAGAGGGAAAAGAGATGTTGTTTAATCTGACGGGGTTTTCAAAAATATCGTCGTTTTTCTGTTGCTTCAATTTTCCATGATATTGTATAGAGGAGAAACGATGTAAAGTGAAAACAAATATTTAAAAACCAAACCTTACTCTATACCTACCGGGTCATCCCAGCTCCATATAACATAATACTGATAATGAACGTATCAGAAACCGAAATTTGGCCTAGTGGAGTAGGTGTTCAGCGAACTTTGTTGATCTTCTTGCTCACAAAATTCCCGCGCACGCTCGAAGCCATGTTGTTTCGCTCTAGAAATCTCTCTTGTCTATCATTATTTTGATTATTTTCATCGAGTGTTTTCACTTACTGACTTATCATTAAATTCTCCTTTGTTTGTCTTTAAATTTTATTGCTTTTGTGGATTCATTCTTTGGTGAACGGGGATGTTATCTCTCATTATTTTTCTGAAAACTTCGTGATTAAATCAATTGCTGCTGATACATAGTTTTCGTAGATGAAGTTGTTGACATGTCGATGAAATTTGCCGAAAGAAGTTTTTGAGTGATGTCATCCTTGTCAACAAGTAACTCTTGAACAAGAGAAAATTGTAAGTATAATCCTGAGGCATCACAAGTTATTGAAAAGGCTATGGAGTGTAAATACTATTGGATTTTTAAAAGGAACATTTTATATTTTCAAGAATGATTATATTTATTAATAACGGTAAATATTTTATTCGCGTCATCAGTAAGCTTTTTTTACAAAGCATTATGTTAGATTTACTGTTTTTGATATTTTTTCTGCATACTTTTTCTCCAATAATTAAAATTTATGACATTTGCTAATTTTAAAATATTTCTCAGTCAAGTCACTTTCTTATAGAGAAAATGGGGAACTCTGTTTCCGCGTTGGCAATTGACTACCCTGTAAGATTATCTAGGAGTATTGTTGATACAATTAACAGAAAAAGAAAAAGAGATGAGGAATCGGATGAGGAAATTGATCCAATGATTAATGATACAATGCACTCACCAAAACGGTAAAGCTTTTAAAGATTTTTCGTAGTCTTTAAAGTTACTATTATGTAATTTATTTGTAAATATTTTAAAATTTTGTAGCTTCATATAGTTCGTATGTTTTTTTTCAGAAAAATGCTAGTCACTACTGCACATTATATCTATCAGACATTATTCAAGGAAGGGGTTAACAGCGATGTTACTGTCGTTGCTCTCGGTAAGGAATGGAAACTGCACAAAGTGTATCTAGCTCAGGTAGGATATGATATTCATGTAATGAAATTTTAAGTACCTTCAACAGAATAGTTGTTATTTCTTATTTTTTTCGCCAGAGTCCATATTTTAACAGTATGTTTTCCGGCTCTTGGAAAGAGTCGATGGAGACGCAAGTAAATATTCAGATCCTTGATCCGAACATCACTTTAGAAGGTAAGTGAAATATCATTATTTTATTTTATATTTATCGCTTCGTTTAAACTGAAGTGTATTTTTATTTTACAGCTCTTTATGTCGTACTTGGATCATTGTATCGTGACGAGTTTGTACTTAAACCTGCTGAAGTTATACCAGTCCTAGCTGCTGCTACGCTGTTTCAGTTAGATGGTATCATTACTGAATGTGTGGAGATCATGAAAGAGTCTACCAATGTTCAGGTTATTGCCATTCTCAGAAAGAATATCAAAGATACCCTTGTCTATCTTATATTTTTTAACACATATAAGTGTGTTAAAATATTTTATATCATCTCTTATTCCAGACAGTTGTGAGTTACTACAACACTGCATCGGAATATGGTGTTCCAATGGTTAAAGAAGCTTGCCTTAATTGGTTGAAGGTGAACTTACTCAGTAATATGTTGGAGTATCCAAAAAAGCTGAGAGAAATCAGGTATTCAGTTGTCATTTATATATCTATATACTCTTGAATATAGACCGAAGTGAAGGCTAATAATAACTTCATTCTGTTCACTTTTAGCCCATTGGGAAAGTTGAATGTATCTAAAAAAATTTTCAAAAATTCTATTTATTTAAGTAGTCTCATGTTGAGAAAATGGGAGATGAGAGAATCAATGATGTCCTTTTTTAAGAGGCACTAATTTTCAGTCTTGTTGATCCTCTCTTTTTACAGTTCCACATTAATGACTCTGTTGGTTGCTAGTCCTGATCTTTTTGTAATGCAGACAGAATATTCTGTGTATATTATGCTGAAATTCTGGCTGTTCTTGCGGCTTCATGCCTCGTGGGAGGGAAGCTTTAGCAATGGTCTCCCAGAGGCACAGTCATTTTTCCAGAATCGAAAAGGTGAGATTCTATTCAGTCAGAAGGTGATATGTGTTTTTTTTCCAAAGGTAAGCTTATAAGTAGTGAAAATGGCAAATGAAGTCAAATATAATTATTATCAGTAGCTTTAGGAATTTTACATTTCGGAGAAGTCTCCTCCCTCCCATTTTGTACATACTTGCACTGAATGTCCAAGTGATAGCTCAAGACAGAGTTGTTATAAGATAAAAAGTCGGTTCATAAACATTGTGAAAGAAGTATGCAAAAATAATTTTCATTTACTAATTTCAGAGTTGTGGTGTTTATTCCAATAGTTATTCCATCCCTCTTATTTATTTGTAGGATGTGAAGCTTTTTTAGAGACTGAGCTTGGAGTTCCTTTCAAGGACGTGTTTGGGAAGTTGAGGATTGCTCACATAGTCACACACCACATTGATCTTGAAGTAATTCATTCCGACAACATACTTCCTTCGAGTTGGTTGGAGCCAGTGATAGTTCAGCAATGGTATCGGATGTTAAGAATTGATCAAGGAGTAGACAGAGGGTATGAAATGTTTTTTTTATATCTATTGAACTCAATAGGAAACCTTAAAATATACATATAATAAGCGCAATTATTGTAAAATCTATTCTTTATTTTTTTTGATTAATCTCTTGGATCTATCTTAACTCTTTCCATTTAACGCCATACTGGTTTATTTTCCTATGTAAATTATTCATTTTGTTGAAAAGTGTATTCTATTATCATCATAGATATATGTAGTGTCATTTTACTGTTTGAAATTTTTAGGATTAAAAAAGAATGTAGTGAAATGTTCAAAATTAGACTTTGTGTATGGAATTACATTCTTGAGAGAGGCCTAATTTTGAACTGGAAAGGGTTAACAAAAATTTACTGAGATGAAAGATATTTAGGGTTATTCAAAGTCTTTAGTATAATTTTGAAAATTTCATTTTGTCATGCAAAGGCAACTTTACTAAGGCATTGATTCTGTACTAATGAAATTGTGAGAGTCTCTTATGTTCCATCATTTACTGAATTAAGTCCTAGGGAGGTGAGTTCGGCCGAGTTCCATGAGCAGAGCTTGCGATGTGGTCGTATAATAGCCAATGAAGGACATCACTGTTGGCGGTGGACAGGATTTAACTTTGGACTTGATGTCATAATGAATCTCACCAACAGAAAGTTAAAGTTAAAGAGGAATCATCGAGGAGATTGTGCAGCATTATTAAGTCACCAACCAATTAGAAATCTTCTTATAAGGTATGTAAATTCAAAATAATCTGGCTGAAGAACTCTTATAATCACAAAATATTTTTCAAACAGTACCCATGTTAAAATCACAAATCTCCTTTGGAAAATTGATAAGCAAATGTCTTGTTTTACCTTAGTGTAGATTTATCCTGTTGGCAGGTACTTCTCTGTTGTTGATGGTTGTTTTCTCCTGATAAAATTATTATCAATCCAAATCATCCTATAATCAATAATAATCCTATATTTAAGTTCTCATTTAAAATTCAAGACATTTGAGGTAATTGTTAAGTATTTCATAGTATCATGTGGGTATATTTTTTAAATTACTGCAGTATTGATTCATTTCAAGTCGGCTAGTTAGATTATGCAAATAACTTCAAAACAATTCCATTGCAGGGTGACTGTAGTCTCCTTAGATGGCCAATTGCAAGTGACCAGTTCCCAGAAAACTGAAGTTTTAACATTTTCTCTCACCCAAGGAGAAGAGGTAATAACTATTTGTCATTAAAGAATTAGATGATATCTTTTAATGTAAGGTTTACTGTTTCATCCTACTTATCAAATAGAATAGTTGTGGTCAGACCTTTAGATGATAAGAAAGCTAAAAATTCCTAAGGTGATTCAGAATAGTATTTATTGAAATGGAAATGTCTCTCTCTTTTTTAGGCAAAAGTGTTGCAGCTGGACAGCAAACTCAGATACCCTCTTCTTATGTCTTTCAACTTTCTGGTTGTCATGTCCAGCAGATTAGGAGGCTCAAATACAACTGCAGAAAATTCAGAAGCAGAATCATAGCAATAATATTCATCGTTCAAAGTTTATTAGCCATTGAACTACCATGTTTCATTCCAAAGGTCTATTTTGTGTTGGGAGCTCATTAACGATTTTTATGTACGACCATTGTGGCCTTAGTAAGCTTTATATACTAATGTAATTTGCTGAAATAGTAAATTTCCTCTTTCTTCAAAGATATTTAGCGCTGTTTAACAATCATATAGTTAAAATTATATGCTAATTCTTAAATCTTTAAAAACTTTACTATACTAAAAAAATCAGTAAAATGTTGCCATTTGCTGTATATTGCTCTTTATACAGATTAAATTATTATTTTTGTAAGTCTAATTTCAATTTAAAATAAACTTTTATACATTTTGTGAGATTATGCATATTTTTTGGCTCATATTAGATTAATATAATACACCCATTAATTAGATTTTGTGAAGTATGTTGTATGATCACTGCATTGAAGGTGTAGTTGACAGTAGTTCTTTTTAAGAAAAGACAACCTTAGTGTTGATTATAACTATTAAATTCTAAGGGAAAAGGACCTAAAATATAAACAACTACCATTAACTCCTGTTTTATCTGATAACCAACCTAATTTTATGGGAATGTTTAAAGAGTAAACATTCAACTAATTCAAACCATATAACGTTCTGTACTCACTGAATTTTCAAGTTCATTATTATCATTAGAGTATTAAAATAGGTGATAGTAACTTCATATAAAATCCATACATGTTAGGAGCCATTCTCAATATTAATTTGTCATTTTTATTTCCTTTTACTATGGGGGAATTGGACTTCTTTACTCTTTCCTTTTCCTTTGGAATGTGTATTTTCCCCTTTCCTTCTTTAATATGAGGCTTACTGCCAAAGTAAGTTCTCCAAGCCCCTAGCACCCGACAGAAATACATTTTTCCAAATTTGACTTTATTACGTAGATTGGATCTTCCCCTTTCCCTGGGTACCAGAGCTGACCAGATGAGATATTTAGTTTGTTCATGTAACTTATTTGCGATTACTTCCATGTTGGCTGCCTCTACCTTCCTTCCAATATATGCTCAGTGTGAACTCTGTTCAATTATTGTTTCTTCAATTCAAGGGGTGAAACACTGATTCACATTCATGTTGCTCAACAAAAATTGAAGGATACATATTGACCAAGCTGTAATTCTCTCTAAGTCTGACAATAATTGTTAAAGATTGTTCTTAATTTTCTTTTCCTTTTATTGTTTTGTTTTTAATTATACATCATTCATGTCAATAAACTGTACAAATGACCCTTACATGAGAAAAGAAGACCTCAGGATTAAAAAAGTAACATATTTTAGAATAAACCAACAGTGTTCTCCTGTTTTCATTTCTTCCAAATCTCATAAAATTTAAAAATTATTGAAAGTCCAATCTCTAAAAAGAAAATAGGATGGATGATGTTAGATGCCTTTATTTAAACTTTATAGAGTTGAATTTTCAGTACATAACATTCAATATTCCTCAGTCATCCCATTCTGAAAAAGGGTTACATAACACATCAACCTCATATATTTTCTTAAAAAACATATGGGTAGTGCTAATTTATTTGACATGGTAGTGCTTAGGTTATGAGTGACATAGAAATATTTTTCTCTAGTTATTACATTTTCTATCTGTAATGCATCATGAATAAAGAGCTAAATCATGCAACAAACAAAAATAAGTTCTTATCTATTGAATTTTACAAAATAAAACTTTCATGGATTTTCATCCTGTATCTATTATAGCTTTTGTATAATGAACTTGAGATAAAATTATAAAATGGATACACTTAGTTTATCATTAATATAAAAAGATAATTTTTCATAGGCAGATTCCATTTCTAAATTTATGATTGGTTTTCCTTTAAATGAAAAAATATTAGTAGCTGATAGATTCATTCTTTAAAGCTCCTCATCCCTTTTGAAAAGCCTAATTCAGTGGGATGAAATATACTCATTTACCATTCAACAGTTTAATCTAATTATGTAACTCTTAAAACTAAGAGCAATTAGCACCTTTTTCTCTTTACATCCCACATAAGTAAAACAATCTTAAATCCAGTTCCACATCAAAATTTATAAATTTTCTCGTACAAAGGTGTAAATTGTAGGTAGCAAAGAATTCGTCTTTCCAATGAAACTGTCTTTTTCTCTTGATGATTATGCCATGTCTATCATGAGTATCTCCATCTCTCTGCCATAAGAAAATTTATAACAGTTTTGATGAAATTGAGCATTTTCCTCAATTAGGATAATATGGTCTTACATTATTTGTTTGAAAAAAGTATTTTACATTTTATTTTTGCCATGAGAAAATAGCTATGCTATATAATTCTTACATTTTAAATGATTACAAGGTCCATTGCCATTCATATATACAGTAAAACAAACCCACTTCAACTATTCTTCCAATTAGAACTCCATTAAAATGCAACATTTTGGATATATGGATAATATCCCATCAGTCCATAACATAATTAAATCTGCGAAGCAGGAAATAAGTTATGCAAAAGGGCTATATTACATCAACATGATAATGTTGAATTGAAAAATATTAATAACTTGCATTTTGAGTTAGAGAAGAAAGCAGATGAAACTGGTTTGTGTTGTTGAGAAACCAGAATGTGAGAGATGGACTCCAAATAATCATTCTTAAATATTTTAAATATCTCATTATCCAAAACCATCTTGTTCAAGTATTATAAACATTGCATATATACAAAAATTATGTACCCAACCACCACTAACTAAGTACCAGTTTGACAGTCATGCACTGATGATGAAATAGCAACCACCACCACCGATTTCAAAGTATTCACATAGGATGGGGACATTTGCCAATTTTTTAATCACATGAACTGAAGTTCATAATTATGATAATGTGGAATTAAGAGGCACTGGTGCTCCCACTACGAAATAAGAGGTGCAGAGCGGTCATTAGTTTTTGTTCTACGTAGTCTCACAGCTGCAAACACGTTTCCCCTGAAATCATACAAGACAATAAAGGTAGAAAAAATAGTATAAATTGAGAAATAATATTTACATTAATTGAGCTTAAATTCTTTATCTCAGATTATGCTAAAATCAAATAACTCTTGATTAGTGAATGAAAATAATTTGTGAGTAGCTATTGCATGCAATGATACATGTTAAAATGCAGAAAAGGAAGGATAAAGAGAAACACTCCACCCATAATTAATTTTTAAAAGATACACACCACAGCAAAACAAAGAGGTATTGTTATTTTACTCAAGAAACTAGGAGTAAATCAGGTTGCCCCTTAAGCATGTAACAACATGAATGCATAGTCTTATTTATCCTATAACAATGAACAACTGATGAGATATCTATTTATGAGAAGCACATTTGATCCATTGTGTGATTCTTTTCATTGTAGTTTATAATGAGTAATCCCATAAATCATCAACTTCTAAGTTATTTTCCAACAACAACTGATTGGTCAACTCCCCAGAGGTCATACCAAGGCCCACACATGTTGCCAGAGGCCTCAGACTTCTGATCAAACCTAGATCCTCTCTCAGGTTTATACAGGCGAGAATGAATCCTTTCTCCATATCGCTGTATGCTAAGATACTGAGTTGTATTTTTGGATGACGTTGCTATCCTAAGTGACCCTTTAATGTTTGCTCTCACCTCCTTGACTTCACCTTCCTTGACCTTTCTTTCATTGTCCTTTTCTTTCAGATCAAGTGTAGGGTGACCTTTGGGCAATGGTGGGGGAGAGGGAAGTGGAGGAGGTGGGGGAGGGGGTAGAGGTGGATGCTTGCGTCTTCCATGTTGAATAGCTTTGTATGCAACTTCCCTTCCATTCCCATTAGAATGAATCTTATTTGAGTCATCACTCTCTATGCCGTTTGTGTATTTATCTTTCTTTGAGTTGGAAGATATTCTTTCCTCAATGGTTTTTTCAGCAGAATGTGCAATTTCCATTTTCTTAGACTGAGTCATATATCCATCAACTGCTATCCAAGAGAAACTTTCAACATCACTTCTAACATGCTTAACGGTTCCCTCAGTTACTGCACTGGAAGCTATTGATGACTGTGATTTACTTTCTTTCAGCTGGGGCTTCATGGTTTCATTCCCATTCCTTGTCTTTCTTAGCTTATCATCAATGGGCAATTCTGTCAGTTTGACAATAGAATCATGACGCCATAATTGTGCCTCTGGAGCAATCTTGGGTTCTGGTTCTTGAAACGTGGAAGGAGTGATTTGTTTGGAGTCTTTGTTGGAGTTCCTCTTTCGACTGAGAGTTGGCCTTATTTTCCAGAATGACAGTGTCCTCTTTACAAGACTTCCTGTTTTTCCATTCCCCTTTTTGTTATTTTCATATTCATTGTTCATTCCATCTTGCGATGCTAACAAGTGATCAGCGCTAAATGAGGTCCTTCTATGAAGCTGCTGTAGCGCCCCACCTCCTCCTTGTCTCCCCAGTGTGGCAGCCACCATATCCTTTTGATTCGTCTCCTTTTGCTCATCTTCCATTGCTTGATTATTTACATCTTCCCAAAGCTCTAGGGCAGACTTATACAGGAGCCAACCCCTAACTACTGATGATAGATTCCCTGGTGTTTCATGAGTGGCTGCACTATCTCTGTTATGAAATGAAGGGACAAATAAATTTAAAAGAAAAATAAAGGTCCAGAAGTGAAAAGAACAAAATAATAAAATTATCACTTGAAAGCATAAGGAAAGTTAAATGATAAATCACAGGAAAGATTATAACAATTCCTATATCCCAGTATTTTAAAAAAGAGCAGAATTGATAATTTCTGAAGTTCCCCTGAATTAGATAATTTCTGTACATATGTCGTGTCTTGACTTATGGAAGATTAGAAAAATCTTTATTGTTTAGTACTTCTGCTTACTAAAGTTATGTATAGTATTTTAATTATATTATGTCCACTCTTTGAAACTGTTAGAACTTCACCATAAACAAGTAAAAATAATGGCACTGAATAAATTCATAATCATCAGGTAAGAAGATAAATTAATTTTTACAGCATAAAAATTTGGAGAGACAGTTAATAACACTTATAATATGCATATGACACAAACAATGACTTGAAAGAAGTTTAAAACATACAATCAATTTCCTACCCAATTCAAAAAATGTATTTAATAAAGCCAATCTATTTAAAGTATGAAAATCTGTGATAAATTAAAAAATCTGCAGTTCAGATGAAACAGTGACTTAAATGATTTCTTGAAGTGCTTGTTTTGATGGTTATAGCAGTTGGAATTTATGTTTGTACTCTTGACTAATTTTTGAGGATTTTATTTTTGATACAGAAAGGTTAAATTAATAAAATATGGTTATGTGCATTTCATGTTATGTCAGCCCTTTATGCCTTAATGTATAATTTTGCACAATTTGAATGACATTTGATGAAAAAAGTAATCACATAAAGCTGAGAATAAGTACATATCAGAAAATGTTTTAAAATTCCTTCCTTATTATATACATTATCATGAAATTGTACTTTACAGATGACACTGCTCAGATTGAAAAAAGTACGTTTACTGGCTGAGGAACTGTATTTATCTTAGTTACCAATTTAAAAAGAAATAGACCAAGATCAATTTTTGATTGGCATTAAATGCATTGGAAATGAAAATGGAGAAACATATGCCATAAAATCTACACCAAAGTTTTAGTTTTTAAGTTATATACATTGGTTTCTTTGCATGAGTTACAATTCATGTATGAATAAATATTTGATCCTTTGCATACATTTTATATCTGTGTGAAAATATCTTTCTTAAAAGGGTATCTTCACATAAGAGTAAATTAAAGTATTTAGAAAATATCTAAGATTCTTAATAATTCATGAAACATCTAAAATAGGAAATCATAATTAGTGCAAGATATTAATTATGCTCACATTCCACTTATGGATTTTTATTTATGGAGATATAAATTTTCTGATTAAGGTATTTTCAGTACGCTATCATTAAATGCGGCATGAATTTCTCCGACATGAGTATTAAAAACATGAGTAAATATTTCACATTCTGCTCATCATGGACTTCAAAATAGACCATCTGAAAATTTGTTTCTATGGATTAATGTAAGTATGGATTCTGCCTTGAATTTGTGGAGGTATAACTAAGTGCAACTTCTAATGTGCATGGATAATAACTCAATTTAAAAAATTGAGAAATCAGATGCATTTTTTATGAAGAAGAAAAATTATTCAATGAAAATATTGTTTTCAAGCTTAGTTTGCTTTAAAGAAAGCAAAGAAAATTTTTTCTATAGAACTCATTTTTTCGTAAACACATGATTAAAAAAATCCTAAATAGATGAAGAATATATTTTAGTAAATAACAGCATACATTTTCAGATGGCCAATTACTGAATGCAACCATTTTAATTTGCATAATGTTTTCTTATGCGGCTTTTTCCATTGTTTTCAATATACCAATGGAAAACTCTCTTCAAGCGAAATTTAGCTATGTTGGAGCAGAAAATATTTCTTGCAAGCATTTACTTTTTAATCATACTATCATTCCCATTAAAATTTCTTCATATTAAAGGTCAACTATCTGAACTCAAAGATAAAGGATAAATTTATTACCTTGGTGAGTCATCGTCTGAGTAATCAGCCTCTGGTTGTGGTGGTGGCAAACCCTCATTGCTGAAGCCACTGTCATTGCTGCTGTGTAAGCTTGCGTTTCCAATACCAACTGTGCCTGGGACAACTGGTACTGCTACTGGAGTGCCTGCTGCATTTGTCCTTAATTTTCCAAAAGGTGTGTTGGTCTGAGGCGTTCTTTGGGAATGTGATGAAGCTGTTGAGGAGGAAGATGATGAGGAAGAAGTAGAAGAGGCTGAGAAAGGGGAAGAGAAGGAAGTAAATGGGGGAAGGGATGAAAAGGCTGATGGTGCATGCCCCGGAGGAGGTGGTGGAGGAGGAGGGGGAGGGACATGGGGGTGCATGGAATGAGGTGGACGAGAGAGGGTCCGCACTGGTCCCCTTGCTTGGAATGTTTGGTGAGTATGGGAATAATTGGGTGGAATTGGAGGATTTGGGGCTCCAGAACCTGCTTCACTAGCAGTAGATGTAGTCGCCAGGCGTATCTGAAAGATGTGATAGTCCTCTGTTAGTGAGAATACTCAACTTATCAAATTTTATACACTATTATACTTTTGGAAGGCAAACTTCATCTTTGGGATTCTTATTTGAAGTTTCTGATATTATATTAGACATTGCGGATTCCATAATCGTTTTAGCATAATTATATAATTATCTGCTCAAAATTATGTTGAAGGATGTTTTCAGTCATTATGGGCATGCAATATCAAATAAAGTAGTTTTTTCGTTGCTTTTATAATGTTTTACTAATGGTAGAGCCCATTGTTTAGATCTTTAAAACAATTTAATGTGGAGTAATGATTAAATCTTTCCAAGAGCTATTGAGAGTTGAATTTGGAATCATCTCAAATTCATTTTATTTTATCACAGACTACATGAGAATGATTGCTAGAAGGTACTTATAGCTAGCCAACATTCTAGCAAATTATTTCCTAAATATTAAGGAAGAAATAAAAATTAATGTAATAAACTAAATTCAAAATACAAAGGAGAAGTTAGCATAGAGATAGCATAGGAAATCCAGCAAAAATTAGCACAGCATTGTGTCAGGAAAAGTATACTTACAGATAACCTACTATACCTTTGCCATAGGATGGATAATGAGTTTTAAGTTTTGTATTGATAATTTATTGCCATGTATTCTATGAGTATGACTTATGCTGAGGAAAATATTTCAAACATTTTTATTAACATGATAACCTTAGTGACTGAAAGATCTGTTTCAGTTGCCAAGTACAAGATACTTTGATAAATTTGTTTACATAGAAAGTAAAATACTTAACACCCTTTTCAGATTGTCATATGAAATAATTCATTTTTAGTTAATCAGATATTTACAAATGGATAACTATAAAAGATCACCTGTTCTCTCTATTAAAATGAAACTTCATTTTAATGACTTCAAGATTGAAATATAACTTGTCATTAAATAATATGATTGTCTTACTTCTATTCCCCATAATCAAACCATTAAAATGAACAATTCATTCCTCATGCAGTTAGATATCTCACATGCTTTGAAAAAGTATGGCAATTTTACCTTATCATGGCCTGTGACCCTTTGTAGAATAGTGTCTCCGAATGAGTTGGGATTTGCAGATACTATGGGTGGTGGAGGTGGTGGTTTTGGTGCAGAAGGTCGGTTGGCATTTGTACTAGCGATTGTAGGGTTTGTGGCACTGCTTCCTGAAGTAGGGCTGAGTAGTCCTACTAATTTACCAGAACTGCCATTTGCAACTCCTATCACTGCTGTGTCCACGCTGCTCATCCGGTGGTGGTGACGCTGGTGGGGCAACGTTCCCTGGCTTCTATTTCGTCTGCGGGATGGGCGGTTTGGCTGTCCAGGAGATCTACAATAAATAGTTCATTAAAATAATGTATATATTATAACAAATAAGTTTTATTGTATAAGCAATGCAATATCTTTGAAAATTTCTGCATAGAGACATTAAAACTACAAGAGTGTAGTTGAAAAGGTAAATGGTAACAGCACAAGAACTTTTGCATGGCTGTATACTCACCCACTTGTCCTGTCATCCTCTCCTCCTCCACCTTCTCTGTCATCGTCATCATCAACATCATCTTCAAGACTCCTTAGGCACTCATCATCAATGTCTTCATCACCTTCTCCTGCAGTCAGGACCACTTCTGTGTATGCAAGAGGGAACCATCCACTCCTTCTAGTTCTAAGGTTCTCTCCGAATTGCCAGCCCTTGTTGCGCTCACCCATCAACGAGATGAGGTCACCTTCCAGGAAGCTCAGCTGATTCTCTCCGCTGGATAGGTATGCATATAGAGCCCTGGCTACTTGACCACTGCTTCCTCCATCATTGTTCAAATCCTCTTCAGTCCTGCTCCTGGTGGCTCCACCTACCCTCCTTCCAGTACCAGTTTGAGAATCTGGAACAGCCATTGATTTAGGACGGACTGGTGGAGTCTCTTGCTCTACAATTGAAAAATGAAACCTTCCTGTGAAATTTCTACTCAGGGAAGATATATGTGATTAACACAGATGTAAGTCTGGTTCATAAAATCTTTTTTAAGTAACAAAAATGTAACATCTGGATGGTATATATAGGGAAAATTTAATTTAATAAAGGGAATTCTGGGAGTATCATGATTCTTATTCTAATTGACAGTTTACTGTTATTTTCTTATTAGAGTAAAATAAGTTAGTTTAACCATTGAGTTTTATCTCTTACCATGCACCAAAGAGTGAGTGGAAGCTGTTAAATTGAATTCAGATTTTGCACGTGATAGTGATCCAAGAAGTGTTGGTCTGCTTCCTCCCAATCCCATTCCTGGAACTCCTGCAGTGCTTCCCCTATTCCTGGGCACATTTTCTCCTGCTCCTGCTACTTCATTCATTGAGCGCAGTTCAAGGCAAGATGCATCCATGGATTTTGTTTTACGCAGCTGAGAAGTCAATGACAATCTGTCAGCATCAAGATTGGAACCAGATTTACCTCTGCTTGGCTGTGAGTAAATATCATCTTCATCATCCTCTTGCCAGAAGTTAACTTGCTGCATTAATCGAAAGAGAAAACAGAATTAAAGATCTGATTCATTTTTACTTATTGCATAATTATTTCTTATCCTATTATATATGCAAATCGGCAAGATAAATTCATCTGTATTATTATAAGGATGAATATACATATCTATTTTACTAAACTTCAATCAATAAAAGATATGGATGTGCTTACAGAAAGACGGTTGGCAAACATAGTGTCCACTGCTTCTGGTAGGAATTCACGGGTTCGAGCTACTTCTTGCCAGCTATCAAGATGTTGTTGGAAGAGTGCATGGCCATGATTATGGTATGCTAAGTAATGCTTGGCTAGTGAGCATTGGCGCTCTAACACAAAACCATATCTACGCCTCTCCTGAGTGATTGCCTGGAAAAGTTTAAGGCATGTAGTGTGTTCCCTTAGATGAGAAATGAATATTTGTTTAATATAATAATTGGGGAGCTATAAATACATTGAATTCATACATTGAAATACATTGAATAATTAATTGAAATTTGTTCAAATGCACATAATAACTTGAAATCCTACAATATAAAAAGCAATTAAGCTCTAAACATTCAGCTTCAAAGCTATTTTTTGACTTTCAGAAATAGAGCAAAATAATGCCTTCATATTGGCATAAAGACATTATATTGAGAAGAATTAAAATTATTATTATCATTGATGTAAGAATATTAAAAATCACCTGAAAAGAGGTAAATATCAGCTTCTGAAATCACATTATAACATGCATACTTTTACAGGATCATTAGATGTAGTCAGCAATCATCATCCAAAATGTACAAAAAACTAATAGTTGGGCAATAAAACTAGTTTATTATCAGAGTATTGGGTAAGAAAAACTAACTTACAGTCTTTAAGCTTTGCTCACAGAATCCATCCAATTTAGATTTTTCTTCCTCCATGATTTGCATGTTCTGTAATAAAATATTTAAAAAATTAATTGAAATGCATTGAAGAAATGATTTCTGACACAAAATACATGTGTTGAAGGTAAAAATTAGAATCAAAGACTAACAAAAGTATAGATTTAGGAGTGAAAACTTTATCCCTTGGGATGTTATAAACTATAAAGTTAGGAATCCTAATAATCCTGTATCGAATAGTTATACTGTACTTTAACTTATTCCATTATTATGATTCTAATTTATTTATTATCTCATTTGAAAGAGATCAACTTCCAAATATATTATGAAATATACCTTTAGTTCCTTATCCAAAGCTATTCCAGTTTTTGCTGTACTGCTGCTGGTACTTCCACCTTTAGTCTTCTTCCTCTGTTTTTTCATTGTTGCGGCTGCCTTGCTGTAAGTTTCATGTCTCTGTTTGTGCTGCTGAAGAAACTTCTTCTGCTCAGACTATAATTACAAAATATATATATACATTTCAATTGCAGATTTCCTCTGATTTAAGGCAGTAGAACAACAATTTCATTGAAATGTGGTCACTGATTTCCATGATCTTCATTAGATACTATTTCACACAATTGCCACATAAAACTCTCTCATTGTGTTGTTCAGCAGAATATTTACGGTTTTATTATGAGAATTTCTTTGAGACATTTACTTCACCTTGAGTTTACAAATTCATTTTTAATTTCAAGATCATTTTACTTGATTCAAAACTTGCTCTTATTATCAATCTGAACTGATACTGAGACCAAGGTCATTTTGCTTAGAAATTACAAACAATTGGAAAGGAATATTACCTTTCCTTGACACTAAATCTATGAACTATTTCTACAAAAAATAACTTACTTGAACTACTTTAGTGTCCTTTTCCAAATTTGTCTCCAGAGGAACGAGTAAGTCAACATAGAATGCCTTGAGCTGAAAGGAAGGAGGAGAAATAAATTAGAAAATGTAAGCACTTATTTTCAATTTTTTTACAGGTATATTGGACACCATTGTTAGCTCTCTTTTTCCAGGTGTTTTAACCAAAATCATATGAGAGAATGCCCTTATCCATATTTCCATTGAAATAGTGAAGCAGATAATAGAAGGCATATTCCTGTAACTCGAGTGTCCCTATACTTACCTATGAATGGAGGTATAGAACTGTACGATATGTTAAAAGTACAGTAAATTATATTTTTTCAGTTTTGTGTAGAGCTGAATAATCTTTGGCGGGGCTCAGATGTAGAAAAATTCATTCTTGAGCCAGCACAACTTTCTCAGCATTTAAAGGAAATAGCATAGTTCAGTAAGGTCAACTTTCAAACATTCATAAAATCATTTTTAACTATACTACGTCTGAAATTTATGAATTTTGGACAAATAGCTTTGATTGCATGATAAGCATGGTTGCAGAAAACAATTCCAGTGTTTACGTATTTCAGAGGAGATATCCACTATTCGAGATGTGAGAAACAGAAAACAGCTTCCTCCATCCAAAATGAAGCTATAGCTTCTTCATGTTTATAAACATGAAGAAAGCTCTACATTGACGAGAATGGCTTCGAATCGCAGACGAAAATGGTCAGTCTCATCACATCTCGGTGAAAATCTGTGACATCTGAAAAAGGGAAACAAAACAATCGCTCCTTAATAGACGCGAAGGAAAATAAAACTTCAGCGGTGGCGCTCGGACACGACTTCTGTGGTAAAATAAGAGGGCAATGAGGAAAGGGATAAATGGGACGAGAGAAGGGGGGAAGTTGGAGCGTCTGGCTCAAAGGGATTAAGTCTCGGACTGGGAAAAATGGCGTTGTTTTAAAGGGCTCTCTTACAGTTGTTAGGCCACGAGCCTTGATTCTCTTCTTCTGTACCCTCTATTCTTTGCCTTAAACCCCTACACACGCGGTATACTGCTCCTGTTATTCCCTACACTGGCTCACTGCCTTCTCTCTTTCCTTTCCAAGACTAAGCCCCACCATACTAGCCCAACCATTTTGGTCTTACTCCCTCGTAAAATAATAATAATAAAGAATTTATTACGGGTATCAAACCCATTTACATCATACATAATCATTATAAAAATACACAGAATAAAGCAAAACATACAAGTAATTTCAAACACATCAATAACAAAGAAAAGAATATAAAGCAATAAATGTATACTAATATCACATTTGCAAAAGAATAAGTCAATATACATCTTTCATCTTAATCACAACCTAAAGCCAACACACAAGTATATACATACATACATATACATAATATATATTTAAGTTTATGAATATACAATACAATCTTGCAATAATAACATATTAATGTACATATTCAGGTAGTTAAAACAGGCAATAAGTACAAGTAAAATCAAGTACAACAATAATTGAGAAATTTAGAAGGAAAAAAAAACATTCTAAAAGTAGAAGAGTATAAAAATAAAATCAATTCCATCGCAATCTTCTTCTTACGGTGTTTATACAGCAAAAATTCAAGAATTTCGTTAATTGTTTCAATATTTCTCTTCCAGTTTAGTCGTTTCTCATGTATATTTACTTTCACAGCCTTTTCTGTCTGAAATCCTCTACCTTCCTGTATTTGTTTTGCATCTAAGATTGTTCTTTTCTATTTATCATTTTACGCAATATTATTGCTATTTTTACATTGTTTAAAGCCAAACCTAAGTTCTTCCTTGAACAGTTTCCTCCTTTAAATTAAGTTAAAATATCATTAGATTGCGGGTTTTTGTAGAAGTTCTCCTTCTAGGGTGTATCTTTTCCTAAGAGTAAACTTTTAGTGTAATAGTAAAGTAAATTACTTAGTGGGCTTTTAAGCCAACTAAGACTCTTCAGTTTCAATTTCGTCTTATTAAGGACGTTTTAAGATTATTACCCTTCCATATCGTTTTGCTATAGTTTTGATTCTAATTCAACCACGGAGTATTCTATCAACGTTAGATTCACTGTCACGCAAGGACAAATATCAGAGTTGGCGATAAATTGTTAGATAAATAATAAATAAAATAATGGTCGATGACACTCCTTTTTTTCAATTTATTTTCTGCTGAAAACTGAATATTTTGCTAACGAAGTAGTGAAAGTGCTTTTATACCTTCCTATTAATATCCTTGATAAGAAAAACAGCAAAAGAGTAAAGAAAACTTAGTATTAAATATTAATAAAGATTAAGCTTAGTAATAAAAATTCCACAAGAAATTTATTTTGGAAATTACGAAGTTTTTCTACAACTTTTTATAATGTCGCTGTAACTTCTAAGTCCGGCCTACTGTGATAGATTTTATTGGTGACAGCCAAGTTGGCTTGATCTTGATAGAGGTTGAATGGATGCGGGAAATGAGAATGAAAGATAGAAGTGGGGAAGGATTAACTATCAATATTTTTAAGAAAACACAACTGAAAAGCATATTTAACCCTCAATTCACAAATTACTCACACTTCGATATCAAGGTCGTAAGAGGACCATCATCGGGTGTCTAACATCCTCAACTGAAGCCCTTTATACTTCCTCCTTGTAACCATTACTCTATTATCACTTCTCTGTTGCTCTGTATTACGTAACATCCATATTCCACCCTTTAGCTATCATCACAACAAGTTATCTCCACCTTACCTCCACAATCTTTCTACCATAACAGCCCCACTAGAAGGCCGTCCGTGGTCTAGATAGCGCGAAATTTGCTCAAACGGCGAGTGTGTTTGCGACCCGGAACTGGAAAGGGAGAAGAGCCCGAGGGAGTTAAAGAGGATTAGAGAGCGGTGGGCTATTTGCATACACTGCTCGGGGAGGGCACCTTGGGGAAAACTTCGGGGCGAAAGAGGCCGACGAAGGATGCCAGGAGAGTCTCTCGGGGTCGACGACTTTGAAATATTTAAAGCCTCGGGTTTTCGCGGAAGGGTTGGAAATCATAGCCACCGGATAAAAGAGCGTACCCTGACGAGGTTTTCCTTATCTCCATTCTTTCTCCATTCTGGGAAGCAGATGGTTTTTCAAAGGGTGTGATGTCGAGGGAGGGAAAGAAAGGTGATTACTTATGGAGAATAAAATGAGCGGTTCGATATGTATTTTAGCCTCGTCTCGAGGACAAGACATCTTATTTCGATCGACTTTTTGACGTCGATTCTTTTCTGCTTTAAAGAAGAGCTGAGAGAGATGATGAACACCACGCATTGCGGTAATGAGAATTTCGGGGGCTTTTTTTAAGTGAGGAATGTATAGTCGTTCGTGGAAAGAGAGATAATTCTGCATCCATTAACGAATAGATGAATGAATTGGTATTTCATTTATTTACTCGAGTGGAAAAAGATAGTGAAGTGTAATTGATTTCTAAATAAATATAAAAGTAATATTTTCCATATCTTTTCCAGAAACCCACGATCCACTGTCATTGACATGGACCCTCCCAAGGAATTGGAAGCGTACTCAAGCACACAGATAATAGTATTTCATTGTATAAAAATGATAAATGTTCAAACCGTAGTTAACTTCTATATTCTTGAAGTTATTATGAACTGGTAAAATTCGAAAATTACAATGTATCAAGCAATATTATACAGAATTTGTGAAGAAAGTAGGCTATTGACATTCATTTTAATCTTTTATTTCATCGCTAGAAAGGGTCACACTTCTTGAGGGCTAATGTTTAAGGCATTAAAATATTAAAACCATATTATTCTTTATACAAATTACGATAATGACTCTTAATCCTGGGAGTAATTCATATGTTTATTGATTTGGAGCGTTTATTTCTTTGAAATTTCTGGTTCAGGTTTCGTGTATTTCGCCTTGTAGAGATATTCATAATTTTCATATTTCATAACATTCATAAAACACACTAATAAACGCCAACTTTGCAAATTATAATGCAACCATCATCATGTATGTGTATTAAAATATTAAAGCGAGTCCCCGTTTTAAAAGAGCTAACTTCATTACATTAGAATCGTTATGAAATTCATGAAACTAAAATTATAATAATTAAAATTAGAAATCAAGGATAGCATTTCGACTAAAACTTTCAAAAAACTTTATTATCGACTACGCACGATTTATTAGAATTAATAATGGCGTGATGAAATAAATTATTATAATTAATTTATGATGATTATAACCACAATTTGGATAAAAATTTGGTCTTCGCGTGACAAAAATGTACTTTACCAAAAGCAATATTAAATTCCATAAGTGCGAGATAAATTTAATTGCAGACGTGATTTAACATTTTCTCCGCGTGATGACCACTTTCGAGAGAGCAACGACGTAAATACATCCAGCAAGCACGTTCCGCGAGTTTGAACAACCGAAGCTTATGGCTCTCGCAACAAAAGAAACAAGTAACGAGAAATTCACCGTGCAGAGCACATTCGTCGGAAAAAATAGAAGCGCGTGAGGGAAATACAAACGGAAAAAGTCGTCAAAAAGAAACTGGATGTAGGAGTACATAACGAGCGAAATGAATACGGTCAAACAAACGAAAAAGTTTGCTCGAAGAAGAAAAAACAGGACCGGGGAGATGATGGAAAGGGGGAGAGGAACGAAAAGAGTGGAAACAGAAGTTGTTTGGCAATGTTCCTGATAAACATTGGAGATGCTCGTGGGTGTGGGAAGAGGGGGGAAAGAATACACAGAGACATCACGATTTAGAATCCGTCGTAGAGATTCAGAGGGCACGTAAAGAGCGTCTCTCGGTCGAGAGTTGGAGATGGGAACGCGTGCGTGAAAGGGTTGCGTGCCTGCGAGGGCGGGTGAAGCAGATGGAAAGGGAAGGTGTGAAACACGGTAGGGGTAAAAGGATACGCGGTGGAGGGAGACACATCGTGGGGGGAATGGAATTTAGCTCAAAGAAGATGGGAGAAGGTTTCAAGTGAAGGGAAAGCGGGAAAGAATGGGATTATGAACGCATGAGTGCAGAGAGAGCGTTAACAAGAGACTTTAGAGCACGGGAAGTGCGGAGCGAATGAAAAACGCGAGAGGGTAAGAAATATAAACTCATTAGCCGCGTAATTGATTGTGTTTTACACTGAGGATGAATTAGGGTAATTCTTGTTTACTCCAATTTGTCGAAATGTGACTAAACGCAGAAAGTTCTTCTAGCGAATAGCATGGCGTACGTTGACGTCGATCCTGTTTTAGAAAAAACAGTACGCTTTATCACGAGAGTGACTAAAAGAGGTAAGTAGTGAGCTAAACACGTTGGAGAGTAATTTTTTACAACAACGCGAGCGGTAATTAGATGGACCTTAAATCGCTGATGAAAATCATCAAGGTCTTACTGTGAACAATATGACCCTAATTCTTTCGAAACTAGAGATTAATTCAAAGACGTTATTCACTTTGATCGTCAAAGGATTAAATTTTTATGGAATACGGAGAAACATTCTAGAAAGTTGAGCAAAGTTTCAATCTCCTGTGTTACGTTCTCGATGAAAACAAATTCTTTGGTTTTCTATCAGTTAACTTTAACAAATATGCTTGCGGTCATTTTCCTCCACTTTCGTTTTATTTACTGGAAGTTCAACTGATAGTCGGTAACCTGGAAAGGAAACTAATTCCAAGAAGTTACTGATGCTTTTTATTTTACGTCAATCCTCATTCTTATTTTTTATAGTAACGCTGTATATTTTACTGTTTCGCGTTTACAGTTGTGGTTCGAATTCAGACAGTATCTGAAGTCGCGTAAATTTTATTCCCTTTATGGCACTAGCCATAAATTTTATTTTCTCCTTAAAGAAATAAGTCAAGAGAGATGCCAATTCCCTATAAAGTTTACAAGATTGTATTTGACAAAAAAATTAAAAGGCTCTCGTAAAGTATTCAGCCAGAAGGCAGGTTTGTATCTCATCCCCTTTAACATTAATTACCAACAAGTAGTAGGAGAGAATGAGGAATTTTAGGGAAGATGAGGAGTGAGGTAGTTTGCCCTTGCTTTCCTCACCAAGCCCGAATACTATGACATTTCCACGTAAGTGAATCACAATGGCTCTACGAGTAACACTTTATTTGGCATTACATGAGGAGAGACCTTGATTAGTGTCAATATTCAACGTACTCATGCCTCTGTAGCTTTCATTTCATCACAGCCATGATCAAGACCATGACAAAAGGAAGTGAAATATAGATTTTCTCTATATTGTATTCGAATATATTAATCTGGTCTCGACTTTGCGGTAGTCCTCCATCATGAAGAATGAAGAAGAAAGTACTTACGCCTTTACCAAACTGTTACAGGGTGGTAAAGGTATATGTGCTCCCTTATATTTTCTCTATACTGTACCAAATGACAAATATTCGTCACCTTAATATGGTAGCAGGAGCTATAAGGTGGCAAGCATAATTTAAAGAATGTATTTGCTAATTTGAAGAGAAATTAAACGATACCACAGAAATAATTCATCTATCGCGGTCCGAATTGTAAGCTTAAAGATTCCCAGTGGATAATTTTAAAGCGTCGGTGAATGTAGTAATTTAATTTTTTGAGTGAAGAAATCAGTTGGGTTAGAAATAATATCGGATATCCATTTGATGTGAGATATTTTCAGATAAATATAACCACATTTTTATTAATTTATCTCGTTAAATTCCTTACCATTCTTTCATGGCACTATTTTTTATCATATCTCAATTTATCCCTCAAAAAAAGAAAATTTCCATCCTACGCTAAACAGAGATAGTTAGATAAATGTAGAATTTCCTCTTAACTTTCTTCTCTAGTCGACGGGAATGGGAATCGTCAAAATAATGGCTGAACTCTTGCGGTGATACGGAAAACCAGATTCATATTTAATTCCATAGTATTACCTAACCTATGGAAAATCTCAACGGAGTTCCGAAAGCATATTTTCCTGAAATTGTAAGAACTGAACTGAGAACCAGGAGCGAAGCCGTGCAGCGAAGGGCCTCAAACGCTTTTCCGAGGGGGCGAGTGAGCACACGTGGACACAGTTCGGGCTTTAAATGGCTAAAGTGAGTGGTTTAGAAGTTGCGCAAAGGAGTAGATGTTGGCTTTTCGGGGCGGAGGAGCCGACGATGGGATGAGGTTGCGTGCTTATGGAACGCGATGCAGAGAAAAGGGGAAAATGGCATTAAAAGGAGGGATGCGAAAAGAGTGTGGACGAAGGGACATTATGGAAGGCATGTGGTGGGACTCAGACAGCAGGCGACGTTGGGGGGAAAGAAGGGTGTCTGGCAGGGCGGAAAGATGGGGAGAGAAAAATGAACGCCGATATGTCCCGCTGCGTTTGAACAGCGTGAAAATACGGTGGGAAAGAGAAAGATTTGGAAACGGCTTCGAAAAGAGCAATAAAGGGCGTTAAAAATGCTAATCAGACAAAGTCGGGCTTAAAATGGGAAAAAATAAGAAAGATGGGGGAGGGATATTCGAGGAAGACTTCAGAAAGTGAGCATATTTTGAACGCTTGAGACGGATTAAAGCTTTTCCGAATCCGATGAATAAAAGTGGATTTGAGGCGTTCAGATGTGCGAACTTCGACTAATAATTTTGAGTTTTTCGAGGATATGGTAATATTATGAGGCATGATTCATGGTTTTGGAAAAAAACAGGCAAGCGTCGAATAATTATATTATCTTACGGTAAATTTTAATCCAATAATTTTGCTAGGAGATAAGCGATGATTTTTCAAATACGTTAGATTTTTAAATACAATATATTGAAGAAAAGAGAGTCAAAATTTGGGATAACGATAAAAATAACTTGTTCGATGATACTTGGATTTCCATCATACAAAATAATTAATCTCACCATTCTATACAATTTTATTGTATAAGCATTTTTGGCACCATGATTTACTTTTTAATATTTTAATGTTTAAATTCACATAGCTACAATATATTTCAGATAGGAATTAATGAAGAACAGCTAAGTTTAAAGCAAACTAATAACTTCCAGAAAATAAAAAAAATGACGGCTATGATGAGCAATTAATATTCCTCTAAGAATACGTGAGTGAAAGATATTGTACAGAGGTAATAAAAAAACTTTTGAGGCAAAATTCCGTTTGAAAAAGGCAAGAATCAGGAGAAAAAATATCGAGGTACTAAAGAAAAGGTATGATTACGCATGTGTGTATGTAAATATAAATTAAGACTACATATTAACAATACATATATTTCTACAATAATGATATTTATTTTACATTAGTTTATTGAATAATTACGTATAGAATCATTTTCTCAGGATATAAGCGATTGAAACAAAGAAAGACCTCCGTAAAGGAAGGAAGTGGAAGTTATTGAGGCTAGAATGACGAATCATGAATAGACGTGAGAATGACTAAATAAAATAAGAAAACTTAAGTGTTCTTAGGAGAGAAGGATACAAATTATTCCAGGTAACCGATAAAGTTGGCGATGGAAGCATAAAAGTATCGCCTTTTACAGCTTTTCGCACATATTGTAATTTCACGAGATGAGAAGGTACGTGACGACGAGACTCAACCGCAGTAAAAATAAAGCACCGCCGGAAATTTATTGAACTTTTAAGGAAAGTCATTATTTCGGAGGCGGAAAATGTATCGAGCAGCGGAATTCCGTCCGACGGTTATTGGCGCCATAAAAGCTGCCTTTCATCGTCTGAGCAATCGAAGTATCGCTTTTGGTCTGTAGTTTACGGAACTCAACAAACAACACCTGAACCCTAAAACTGATCAGCAATGAGCCGAACAACGTTGCCGATATGGAAGAAATTGACGAAAATTTTATGACGATGGGTACAAAAAGATTGGAATGGCTTTTTTTTACAACTTCGCAAAGTACAGAGAGTGTTTATAAAAACTCCACGAAGAAAATGAAATATCCTCAACAAATCATTTTCTAATACTTGCAGAACTAAAGAAATGTTGAGTAAAATATTTCGTTTACTGTAAGCTGTCTATGTATATGATACCTATCTTAGTCAGTCAAGAAAAGACCCCACTTATGTAATAGTGAGCACTTAATGAAGTTTTTTATAATGGATTAATGGATGATTATTTGGCAGTAGTATTGTTAAAACTGCTTTGACAGCTTGAATTATATTGCACATGGCCTCCCACCGGGAATCGAACCTAAAATCACCAAAGCCGAATGCGCAGCCCACATAGCTATCCCGAAGCCCCAAATGATCATTTACTTACTTTTAGCTTAATGTGTATAATTCAGATTCGTTATTTTAAAAAGCTGATAAAATAATTATGGAAACTAGTGATGAGAGAAAATTTGCACTCTAGAATTCCTTAACCGAAAATAGAGGGCGTTTTTTACACACTAAAGATTCTAACCTGATGGTTAAATATTACAAGAATAACACAAAATGATACAATAAAAATCAGAAAGATGGTGGACGAAAAAAGGGTGAAAAACTATAATGCATGACAATGGAGGCTCAGTAGATGTAGCTCAAAAAGGCTGGTCATAATTTAGAGAAGAACAATAGTAATATTTTTGACCACCAAACCCTAATTTTTACCACTCAATCCATTATGCCACTGACAATCCTTAATCCTTATTTAGTCATCAAACATATGTCTCAAACATCAACTTCGAAAGGAGAAAGGGAAAAAAGAATTGCCGCTTAATGTTCAAAACAGGCTACATTGGGAAATCAATCAACGAGCGTAAAAAATCACAAATTTATAGAGGGAGTGAGATAAAAAGAAACACGAGGAAAGGGAGTGAAAGAAAGAAGTGGAGGGTGTCAGACAGTGGATGAAGAGGAAGGGAGCCGAGTAAAAAGAATACAACGCCTAGAGAATGAAGGTTGTCAAAAAAGCTCGGGGGTGGTATCTGCAATGGAACGAAGTCTCCATCAGAGAGACGAAAGGGGGTAGTGCGAAAGGGGGAACATACTTTGGGAAGCGTGACAGAAAGGGAGGGTCAGAAGAGGCGGTGGTCCGACGGGGGTGAATGAGCAATCCAGAAGGGAAGGAGTGCGGTTAATCGATACAAAACAAGCCCCTCAAGGGTTTCATAACGGGGTCTTCCTCAGACACATGATCCCACGGCTTAAACACCACTCTTTTGGCCACGCTCTCCGGGGGAAAAAGCCACGAGAGAGTATAAATTAATGACTGGCGGAAAAATGAAAGGGGGAAGTTTAGGATTACTCTCGTGACGATTCTTTCGCCGGAGAATTGGATTGCGGTGGACGGAAATTAGCGCCGGATTCTGGATGGGCTTTTATTGGACGATTCTTCCGAACGAGGAATGACTCAGTGCGGGGATATATGAGAGCGAGTCAGGGTGAAACTGCTTCGGGAATGCAGGTGTTAAAGAGGAAGTCATAAGATCAATCACACCATATTTAGAATAAACTACATACGCTGACGAACATGATTTTAACAAGCGAAACTCAAATAACTACAGGTTTATTCGAATTTTGTCTTCACGCTATCTTTGTGTCACGTTAGTTTATATTTAAAATTACAACTCCTTTAGGAGCGAAAGTGAAACCAAGCAAGCAGTTGATTTTACAACTCTTTTACTAAACCCATAAATAAAAAGAAGTGAAAAATAGCAATAAAGTCGTCAAGAAGCCATTTCGCGCATCGACTTTCGTGCTTCACTCTATCGCGGTTTTGTTTAAATCATAGGTTCCCAAACTGTTTTTTCCTGTAGTAGTAGTATAGTTAATAGTGCTTCAACAGCTTTGGTCATTTCGCACATTGGCTCCCACCGGGGATCGAACCCGGGACCGCTTTCACCAAAGGCAAACGCGCTGTCCACATGACTATCTGGGAGCCATGTTTTTTCCTGTAGACCCCTATTTTCTATGGACCTCCTTGCATGCCTTATATTGAAATTTTCTGTTAAAAAGCCATATGTGGCTTCCGTTTGATTATTGTATCTTTTTAGTGGGATCAATGGCTATCAAACCATTAACACGACACCATTTTATTTTCTTTGACATGGACTCCTTGTAAATCTATACAGACTTCTGAAGGTCTATATAAACCACTTTGAGAACCTATGGTCTAGAGGCCCTAATCATGTTAAAAAACGTATTTAGGTCGCAAACAACTTTTCTACCCTCTAACTATGAAAATATTCGATTTATGAATAAGGAATCCTTCTTCGCGGAAATTCACCTATCGCAGTAGAATCGGGGAGTGATTAACCGCGACAAACGAGGGCAGACTGGTCCACGCTTATATTATGTGCAAAAATACTCATTACGTGATAAGAATGGTTTCCTGAGCTAACTAGACCCTATCAAAATATTAAATTCACTCGAACGCTACCACAACGCAACTTATCATCACCATAGATACCTGATTTAAGAATTGATCTATTGTTTGAGATAACAGGACAGATCGAGGTAATTAATTAGTCACATAATAGGAGACCTACTGGATGCGTAGGGATTTCTCAAAGCAATTCCTCTGGAATATGGCTCATAGAGAATAATGTCTCGGATCTATGTGCGAATCTGCCTGGCCACGATCACAGGGCGTTGATAAGGGATCCTATTAACAAGGAGATTTGGCTTCATTGTCCCTGCGCCAAAGCGGGCTTTCTCTCCATCTGACCTACGCGAGACTGAAGGCGCAAATGCCCAACGAAATGCCTAAAATTTACACGTATTTATTGGACGATATTGAGACTAGGAAGTTCAATCTTCCACTCTTTACCTAACATAAATACATAACAACAACAATATAGTAATTGATATGTATGGATTAAATATGGAAAGAAAGAATGTTTTTGGGGAAAAAATGACAAACTGAGTTAATGAAATCAATCAAAGAAGCTTTAACTTCGTGGAACTCCATCCTAATAAATGGGTGGAAATAACTGTGCAAAAATTCCACTTTAAAAGTTTTTAATACCGCGACCGAAAACAATTCTAAGGCAGGAAAATCCCACAAGGAGATAATGGTGTGAAAACCTGCGAAATGTGTAGGAAAGATTGAAAGAAAGAGAGAGATAGATGACAACATAAAAGATGACGAAATTTTCACAAGTTATATACAGTTAAGATAAACAGCGGAACAGATGTATTCCGACATATTATGATAGGAATGATTTTTTCCCTTTTATTTGCGTTAATTCTTAGATTGCTCATCTATGAAAATATAGAAGACTCAAAGGAGTCCAAATAATTTATTGTTATAATTTCAAGGATACGTAATATTTTCATCTTTGTAGTTAGAGGATTTTTATGTCGTTTGTTGGAAGTTTTTTTTCCAGAGGTTTGATAATATAAAGGTAAAATGTATTAAAGAAACAAGAAAAAGAAAATGGAGCGAGATTTTTCAATAACCTCCTGTATTCTTAGAAATCATTAAGGCCATTCGTGCTAAATGCCAATGTATCTCTTTCGCTTAGTTTTTTACATTAACTAAATTACCCTTGACTTTAATTCTTCGACGGAAATATCTATGTAAAAAGAATAAAATTTAATTTAAAAGGAGCTAAGGAAAGAGGAATAAGGAAGCGAAAAAATATACCTTTCAAGCACCTTGCGAATTTTATGATAAAAATAAAACACATATTCCTATTGCATAAATTACCCCATCTGTTTAGAAATATAATACCCACATCGAGTATTCCACTTAAAGTAATATTTTCATCTCTCTTCATCCCATCCATTCGACGCTACTAAGTATTCTCTTTCTAGTCGCTAGAGATCACGCGAGGCTAAGTAATTCTCAATTTTCCCATCGTCCTCTCTTCTGAAATTGGTTTCCTTTACATGATTACTTTGCTCACTCTGGTGGCCGCAATAAATGGCAGTCACCATTAATAAAGACACTCCCTATCTACTAGGGAAGAGAGTCAGGCTCGGCGGGCTAGACCATCTGGAGTCACCCGAGTTATGGGAGTCCCCTACGAAGTCTGCAACCCCCCATTCACGTAGAGTCGAGCGTGTGGTCTACACAGCAGGCGCTCTATTCCACGAAAGGGGAGATCGCGGAAGAAATGCGCGGGATTGTATGGGAGAGAAGTGGGGTTACCATTCACTCGGCCGTGAAATGGAGTTCCTAAATTGGTGGCGCGCTGTCGTGGACGCTCCGCATTCAGTGAACTGACCGTCCACGGTCCGCGTCCCCCGTAAGTTTACGGAAAAGAAGTAGCGGTCAAGGCGGAAGAGGGAAGCCATCGACGTAAGGAAAGGGTTGCGCAAAAAAAGAGAAATTTGGAGCTCAAGTCATCTACCTTGCTTAGTGCCTTGGGGGTCATCTATGCTGCACCACGTAGTGTTCATCGTCTGTCAACCTTTCGGTCTCCACTAACGTCCTAAATTTAAACTTTCAATTGACCCTTACCGTGTGAGCATGTTATCTGCATAATTTATCCATAATTTCATATCATTACTGGAATTTTTCGACTCAGATACGTCGACACATCTTTTCATCCATTCATTCTTAATTGGAGCGACTCATTTACTTTCTTTTCAATATCTCCGTTAGTAAACCAGATTTTCTCAGCCTTCCTCATCCATAACTACCACACATTTTCCTCGTACAAGATATTAGTTATTCTTATTTCAGTCATTCTTTCGAAATTCCAAAATATGCTAATCACCCCTTTTTTATTTATTGAAAATGGTTTATTATTTAGCTAAAGTTTTACTGCCTTATTTAAAGAAATACTTTAATTTTACGTATAAAATTACAACAAAAAACAAGAGGCGTGAGAATTAAAATACTTTTCTATAATCGTAATTACTTCTTTACAAGCTGTTAAATCTAACATACATACATGCGTAAAAAGACTATATTGGGCAAAACTGGGGCTAGGAAGCCCATTTCCCATTCAACCTTCATGTATTATTTGGCTTTATATATTACTTGGAGAAAACTCAACGATGATAATTCCTGCACTCCCTTGAGAACTTGCAAACCTGTGGACATACTTTACAACGGTGGATGAGGTGAAAGAAAAGTTATGACCGTTTACAGATACGAATTTTATCAGATAGGACGTAAGTGGGTATAAATCATTGGGATTTTTGTGGACTCGAGAACTTTTTAGACAGCGCTGCGGTGGTAAAATTAAGGTAACGTGAGTTTGTAGAAGGAAAGTGGGAGAGATGGTGAGATTGTAAAGTTAGTTAAGTTTGTTTGGAAGATGAGGAAAGTTGGAAGAAGCATAGAAATATGTTTACACTGCTCGTAGTTAAGGTGAAAGTGTGCGATTAACTCGAAAGTATATATGTATACTGTTCTAAAAGCGGTGAAGGAAAGGATTAAATTATACAGGCAAAATTTTCTTAGAGGAAAAAAAACTCGTGAATCTGAGAGAGTTGATAAATATAAGAAGATATTTTATAAGAGTCCAATGAATTAAGAACTCATTTTTTATTTTATATTCTATAGGGTTTATCTTAAGGGAAATTGAGACTGAAAAGTCTTTTTCCATCTAACCTGTCGTCAATGTTATTACTAAAACTAATATTTTATAGGCACATAAAAGTAAATACGAAAACTAGAGGGAATAAATGTACCTAAGGCAGAAACCCTTAAAGTGTAAAACCTAATGTATTATTTTATGGTAGAAATAGGAGATTCCGTATAAACATCTACTTTTAAAGATTAGTGGATACCGACCAACCAAGGACGAAGCAGTCTATATCATACTAGAAATTGATTCTTTAAAGTTATTCTCACCAGGAAAATTATATTCATTAAAAGCCCTTATTAAACCTTTGAGTTTAAGTTAAGTAAGTTTATAAGATAAGTTCTGGGATACTAACGATGGAACATCCTCTCTCGGCAAGTGCGTTATATTTTTTTTCAAAGATAGAACACTAATTAGCCGGCGCATTCCCGTATTCGACTCAATTATTCAATGGCGTCATGCTACTTAATTGAAATACGAGGATGGGTTTCCGTCATCGAAACATCCGCGAGCAGGAGCGACCCTTTCGGAGACACAATCCCTACTAGTCAATTTCACGCTGCGAGTATTCCACATCAATTTAGTCAGCGGATGTGAATAGGAACGACTACGCCCTACGCATGAGCGACGGAGAAATTAATAACGGAGAGAAAACTCTGGGGAGGGAAGACAAAGTAAAAAAGGACCCGGATTACGATGAAGGACGGTAAGTAAGGACGGGAAAGAATGGAAGAAGGAGCGATTCGTAGTGGGATGGAGTGGAATGGTACGTGGTCTTTTACTACGCAAGCGCGTTTGGGTGTTGAGAGAGAAACAACGGTCATCTGGCACCAGTCGAGATGATCCACACTCTGCTCTGAGAGAATTTTGCAATCACGTGTGGAAATGAGCTAAAATGGATTACTCGTAGTCCCACACGACAAAAGCACACACGACGGAACTCCAAATTGATAAAAGCCCACATTGACAAAATCATACATTAATAAAAGCCCACAATAATAAACGCCACAGGCACAAATGCAGACATGGATGGATGCCTAGAAATGCGCACATGAATAATTGTAAACATAAAAGAGAAATTAAGATGTAAACTGTTACTGTCGCTAATCAAGTTCTGTTGTTGTTAATGAAGAAATATATTAATAACTATTATTATTTATTTTCCGAAGTCCCATCAAAAATCTACTTATAGGACAATTACAATGGGAGACGGTAAACAATAACAACGGACACATATTCTATGAACAGAAAATTCGGAATAGCCGGGAATCGAACCCGGGACCTAAGGGTTGTAGCACTAGCACTAGGAGAAAAGGAACAATTTTGCTTGACCATCTAGATTGGGATTTCTAAAGGAAAATTTTTTTAAACATTGAATAGGAAATAAAGGAATATTCCGTCCTGATTAACCTAGTTAGTTACCCTGGATAGATTATTTGGAGAAAATTCAAAAATAGTAATTTTGGTTTTCTAATGAATCCTGCGCGGGGTTTTCCTGCACTCCCTCGAGAACCTCCAAACCTGTGGACATATGTTACAACGGTGGATGAGGTAAAAGAAAAGTTTGCCGTTTCACTATGATCGTCTATAAATACGAATTTGATCAGAAAGGGCCATAGCACTCCGCCTTCACTACCGGTCTGGCCAATTGTCGTAGAATGTTAGCTGTCATATATTAATTCTATGTTATTTGGCAGAATTCGTGGAAATACACACTGAAGAGTGAAGGGAAACTTATAAATATCCACACAATTTTTTATTTACTCGACCTGTTTCGGCTACGCAGCCATCATCAGATGATGATGGATCAGACCTGTGGACATTTGTGTGGACATTTGTGTGAATATTACTGTTTTTCTTCACTATTCTGATATATGTTATACATCGCAGCATCATAGTATAACCTTGTCGCTTTTGTCAATGTAGGGCTGGTCTAGGGTAGTGGTTTTGTCACTGTGGGGTTTTGTCACTGTGGGGTTTTGTCACTGTGAGGTTTTGTCTTGTGGGCATTTACGTCTGTGGGGTTCTGTCATGGAACCGAATAGAGAGGAGGGAAGGGAGAAAGATGAGATGCACGCCGAGTCGGCACGAAAAGCGGGAAGATTTGAGAGACGTGTTTTCGAAAAGCTGAAGCTCGGCGGCACTTTAAAATATGTATGAAATGGGACGGCGAGCGCACTCAGTCGAAATTAAAAAACTGGGGGCCGTTCATCGGGTGATAAATTATATGGGGCAGCGTGCTCGTTTGCGTACTTAGAATTATTGAGAAGTGAAGTAATACGCGGCGGAAGTAATTCCGCTGTGGGGGCAGCTTCCGAGAGACCGTTTCTCGATGGGACAGAATTTGTATGATGTTGCTTTGTCGACTATTTTAGGAACAGGAAAACTGCGCGATAACTTTGAAACGGCGTCTTTTTATTTGACGAGCCGCTCCACTGAAGTTAGTCTGCACGAGTGGAAAAGAGCAGGAAGTTATGCGTTGATGCACGAATGAAGTTTCACGTGAAAGAGCTATATGTTAAACATACAAGATATTTATTTTATTTACTAAAATAATAATAAAATTCTGAAAAATAATAAAATCTGTGAACTACATTTAAAATACTATAAAACAATATACGTTAATATGTCAAGCGTATAATGAAATACTACTAGATTGCACAACGTTTCCTGTTTATCTACAATTATAGGTTTGATGTGAGATGAAAGTTGTCTCAATCTCGCCACTTAATAAAGTAGTTATTATTATTATAATTAAGAGAGAAAAAATATTATCCCCTGATTCTGATCTTTAACTGTGGTTATTAGGGTACCAAAACTGTTTTATTGGGTTCCCGGAAAGCCAAGTTAGCAGTGCATCCGACTTGGATGAAAGCGTTTCAGGGTTCGATTCCCGGTGGGAACTCATGTCCGAAATGGCCTAAGCTGTTGAAGCAATTTTAAGAATGCTACTACTAACTATATTATAATTATTAGCACTTTATATATAATTGGGTGCGGGAAGACTGCACAACTTAGAGAATATACAGTTAACATTTCCTCTCTGAAATCGTCGAAGAATAGGGGAAATAGGGGAGCTAAATGATGTGGCAGGGATAAAAATGGAGAGTGAAAATATATATCTTACAGAGTAAATACAAATGAATAAATATTTTTATGTTTAATCTTAATGGACCTCTATAACTTTTGGTTCTGCATAGCGGTTTACGTTCGTATGAAATCCGAAATATTTTGTTTATCAGAGAAAACTTTTATTTTGTATTACGTTACGATTAGTTCGATGGACCAAGCGGCGACGGTCAAAACGGTCTTACAGCATTTCGATCATAAAATATTTCTCCATAATTTACACTTGTTCTAAACGTAAAACTTTTAATTTCATATAAATAAAGAAATACTATCGGATACATATCCATAAAAATCTATAGTCAGTTGGGATTAGTTCACATCCTTGTCAGTGTGTAATTGAGCTTTGAAAAGGTCTCCTCTTTAATCATTCATTAATGATTAACGGTGAATAGTTGGAAGAACAAAGGAAAACATCTCAACCATACAATGACCATACAAACATCAGAAGCATATCACCCGAACTAACTCACTCTCTGTAATCATGCCAATCTGAGCTTCTCATTTCATTACATTTCCTCTATAAACGCTCAGCTTCCTCTTTTCTTAGAAAGCTCAATCCACACTGCTTCACCTGTATTAATATCTCTTCACCCTTGGAATCACCAATGCAGAAAATTCGCCGTCGATTCCACCGAACTCACGGCCGCGAGTGATCGCGCTGCTCGAGGACAGATAAGGCGACAGATTATTGAAATAAGGAGAGAATGGGAGAGAAACGGGAGGCGGAATAGAAGTGTTCGAAATAGTGGAATAGATTGCCCTCGCGCGGCGAAATTCCAGTTAATAGAAACAAAAGAGGAGAGAAATTCCAGCCGGGTTTCTGGCTGTAGAGCGATATGAGGATTACAAAATACACTCAACGGCAGAGGTGGAGTGAGAGGGTAAAGTAGGCGGAGTTCTTAGGCGATGGAATACTTAGAGCCCTTAGGGGACGAAGGGTAAAAGGTCGTTGGCGTGGTTAAGTTTCGAAGCTGTATACGTTGCTCAAATCTAAGACTAATCCATTCCTCTCCATTCCCACGTGCCCTTATCTCGGAAACACCTCAGGTCACATTTGTTCTCGTTAATTATTTTCGTCAGCTCCGTTTGAGAAGGTTATGATGGATTTTACAAATTACGCTCTTCGCAGTATTTCAACAAAAATTACGGTGTATTCAAACTGATATAATATAAATTATATCTTAGCCATGGGGAAAATTTTTCAAGGTGAGTTTAGGGAGTCATTTATGACAGGATAAATTTTAAATCAACATTTAGAGTTAGAACGTTTCCAAACCCATGGTAACCTAACAGCTGAAAAGCATACCACGGTTTAAAAAAAACTGTGCTATTTTATTCAAGAATCCTATAGACTTCACTGAGTCCCATTCTTCCATTCAAAGCAACTTTTCCCTCAAAAAGTTAGCAAATTTATTATGTATGGATATTTTTTAAATTGAGCAATGAAAATTTCGTTGACGAAATGATGAATATTTTCATGCGAGAAGTAAATAATGACGATAATTTACTGAAGTCGTTCCGGATTAATATTTATATTAATCCGGGACGGGGATATTTTGTAAACGTGCCAAAAAAGAAATTTCAGGTAATAAATATTTAGATAGCAGGTACGTGATGAAATAAAAGTTTACTTTTTGGATAAATATAAAAAATCTATTTTTCAGTTAACCGCAAATTTAATTTTGAAACTAACGTTTAAACAAGAGCTTAACTTTTAAAATATATACTTCGAGACCATTGGAATTAGCATGTATTAACTTGACCGTAAACCTATGGGAAACAAATATCCTAAGGTGATTTTGAAGAAGAAAATATATATTTTTTATGCCTCAACTCAAGAGCTCTTTAACTGAAAATTTATTGAAAATAGAGAAAAGGAAATATTTCTGAATATTATTCAAGAAAAAAGTGACCAAGATATAAAATATTATATCTCTTCATTAAAACGTTTCGAGAATATTAGCAACACTTCAGATATTTTTTATTTCGTCAAACAAATATTTTATGAGGAGCCGATGCCGAGCCGACTCCACATATTGACAAAGAAAATTTAATATTAAATAAATAAGAAAGAACAAACCCTTACGGCTTACAGATACAGTACGCTATAAAGAGAATCATAGCTTCTCCCTGCGTAAGGTGATTTGCACTATATTTCAAATAGCAATGTTTGATAGTACAAGATACGTATACCAACGAATGTTAGGGTAGATGAACGTTTTACGTAAGAGATTTTATGGTTTCCATGTTACACATGAATATGTATTTCAGAATCAAACACGAAATCCAGGGTTGACGCAGTTTGAAAAAAAATAATCTATTCCACGTCATAAAGGTTAATGATGTATGTGAACTATAATTAACACACATATTCTCCTCATAATTTTCGAAGATAAATTTTTACCTGATTAAATTAGGAAATAAGAAGATTAGAGATCAGACATGACATTCACTATAAAGATGATCAGTTTGGTTTCGCGGTAATTGTTAGTTTACCAAATGACCATCTTTTACGACTCTTCTCTATCATTCAAACTAAAAGATCTACTAAGTGTGAATGGTATGAAACCCTCAGCAAAGACACTCTGCCCATTAACGAGGATGTAGAAGTTCTCAATGGATACTGAAAGAGAGAGATTGCTCTAAGAAATTCAGGCTTGGGGAAATGATTCCCGAAGTTCTTAAATTCTTTATGAGTCGCATATTTTCAACTGTTATACCCACTAAGAGAATCATAACTCAAAATTACCGACTTAAATATCTTTTGCTTTAATTTGCTTAGTGAAACGTGAAAAGTAGAATTCATTCCCAAAATTAAGGGTATTTTCAGAATGATAAGATAGATCATAATATGATTTATCTATGATATATCTATGATTTATTTATGATAAAATATGACAATATGACTCTTTAACGATGAATCTATCGTATTTTTATGAAACTTATTAAGTCGGAGAACCACGAATATTGCAATCTCAGGTAAATCTTAAGATGATTTTGTTAATATTCTTATCGTGCGATCTAAGATTACTAATTTTACCCAAAAACGCTTGGTACTAAATTAGAATTTAAATTTCCCAAATACGATTCTTTTATCTCTCTATCGTAGACGGTATTTCTTTAATTAGAATGCATAATTACATCGTGGGGGAGGCAGACTTTGCTCTAAAATTAACTATGTAATATCACAACCATATCAAATCAAATAAAATTATATTAAAATTAACTTATTATTATCTTTTTACGGTGGGTTTATAAGTTTATACTCACAATATTCATCTGCTGGGATTGTATCTCTTTATATACTTCCACAATCTGCATCAGGGCCGAACCTGGAAAGAAAGGTGAGGCTGATTAATTCCACTAATAAAATGCGTCCATTCAAATTAACATAATACACCAAATTCATTAAAAAGCTTGCGCTAAGCACACAGCTACTAGGTTCTAACATTATTAACTTAGATATTTTTCGAAAAAAATAAAGGAATCTCTGGCCTTCGTGTAAAAGCTGGAGTTCCATTGTCTCAGGCCTTCATTACTACACACAGCACCAAGGAGACACAAAAAATAATAACTTGGGAGACATGCCCAACGACGACAGGCATCGCGGGCCACAATTCCCCGATGAACTTCACATGCCACCAAATCCAATACCGAAACGCCACAGAAGGTTTAAAGGGGGCAACCGAATATAATAAAACGGGAGTCCTCGAATTCCTGAACGCATCGGCCGACGGTGCCGACTTGTAATCGCGGAGAATTCGAGAAAAACAAATCCTCCCCTTACTTTAATTTTTCATCACGGCGGAGCTTTTAACGGGCCGAGGAGAACCGTTCTTTTTTATCATATGACGTTCCCGGAGTAGCTTAATAATATTTCATTGCCTCGCGCCCGGCGGACGGAGGTTATGGAAGGAAGAGGCTCGGGGAGGGAGTAATGGGAGAGAGCCTTTCGGTCCAACTTTTTTAATGAAAGCCTCCCGCGGATGAAAGCAGCGCGGAAAGAAAGATTCGGAGAGAGAATGGAAAGAAACTGCGAGGGAGCTGGAGGAGAGACAAAGAGGAAGAGCTTGACTAATCCCCTTAATTTTTCTGCCTTCCTCCTCCGCGCCGTATTGGCGCTCCTACAGACGTGCGTCGTGAGTGACAAAGACATGGGAATTAAAGTTTTTAATTAAAATCCGAGTCTTGGGACGTGTATCGAGAAACGTGGAGTGGCGCGAGGAAGGAGTTTGGGGGTTGAGGGGAAATGGATGGCTGCTTAATCGTTTTGAAAGGGGGGAGGGGGGAGAAGGGGAAAGAAATGGGGAGGTGGAAATTCCAAAGAAAAAAGGAACGTGGAAAAAAAGGTTAGGCGCTTCCCCTGGGGAAGACAAAAACGCCGCAAATATCCAAAGAATGAGGCGGAGTGGGTGGCGCAAGTTTAAAATTCGACGGAAGTCCTCCCATCGACCTTTAAAAATGCAACCATCGAAGTGTTAAAATAGCCAATTCTGGGCTATTTTTGTTCCTGCTGACATTTCTTGATGAATGGAATAATTTGTCATTGGGTAAAAGATGTAGGAAAATGATCTTTCATTTAATTTTTATTCTAGTTCACGGTATTCATCTCGCTCACTCATAGAATGCTATGGTTTGGAACGTGGAGCTCGTTGGCTCATTGTGCTGTACTAACGTGGTCATTTCCACGTACTATTTTCTGGCTCATTGAGGGAAGCAAGGGCAAACTACCTTGCTTCTCATCTGGTAGAGCGATGCCCATTCTCTCTCCAAAGCTTTTGATATTTAATGGTGAAGGGATACAAACCCCCTCGGGCTGATGACTTCTCAGACAGACAGGCTATTTCTCTAAGTTGATGAATGACCATAAGGCATTATAAATAGGCGTTGTAATTACAGGACCAAAGGAGTTTATTATTAAGTACTACGTACTAACAGTTAATGCTAGAAATATGTCAACGTAAGCTTATGAATGCTAAATTTAATTATTTTCCGCTATTATAAAATAATTGAAAACATTTTGCGCAGAATTAAAGATAAGTTGTGTTATTCAAGTCCCAAAAAGTTAAATAAATAATTAATTAGATAGTTAGAAAGATTGATTATAAAAGGAGTTTTTACTAGCACCTCAAATATCAATATAAAATGATTAATTATAAATGAAAATTAAAACTTTTAAATTAGTTTAGATTATTCTAATGAGATTTTTATCTAAAGGTTCTTTAAGAGCCTTGATTCACCTCCTTCATAGAATTAAAAGGATATCATTTATCATATCAAGGAAGATATGCCAGTACTATAGATTCTTTTAGAAAAGGTTAAAAAATAATGTTTCCAAAATTATTGAAGAATTATGATTTAAAACAGAAAAAATAAAGAAAGTCATTTTGGGTATGAATGAAAGGTAATTTTTTCATTCTAAGAAATGAATGTCATTAATGCAATCCACTTCTTAATAAACTTGTTCTCCATATTTGACGAGCATTTACCGATTTAGATGCTAAATTAACCTTGAAGTAGGTGGATATTTACTTTTGCAAATATTTATTTTCATAATGAATCTATAATGGGAAAGTGATGAATGCGTAGTGCATAAGAATGCTAAAAACAACACGAAAACTGAATATAAATCATTTTTATAAAATGAATCACAATATTCCATAATTCCTAATCGCAGCCACTGAAAACAGTCGAGAATTAATTCACAACTGGAGAACGTATTTCAAGCAAGGTGCAGTATGGAGTAGAGAATAACATAGTCATCTAGATTAATAAGAGACGAACAGCGAGCATTTATATATAGAGTGACTTACTTTTAATAAGATCTGGGAGGGTTGATAGATTAAATAGAAGATAATACAGGGGTCGAGGTGAGGCAAAGATACGAAAAAACCGATGCAAAAAAGGATGATGAAGAATGGTAGCCATGGAAAACGAAAAGTTTACACCCTCAAGTTTCCAGTTACAAAAGCAACACCCAAATTCCTCCACCTTTTCTGCCGCGAAACGTCCCTTCTTAAAACCCGTCCCGTATCCGCTCGTTTATCTGTTTTCTTTTCCACCACACCCTCAAAATCATTATTTCTCTTATCTCCCCTTGCCTTCATCTCCAGCAATCCATCTCCCTCTCTCTCCATTTTAATTCTCCTCTTCTCAACATCGCCCTCTCTCTCTGACCTCTTCCAAATTAATTTCTTTGCTTTACCCTTCTCGTCTTAAGTCCCTCCAATCCCTTGCCGCATCACTTCCCCTTTCGCACCAATCTTTGTTTATTCTTCCATTTTCTTTCGCCCGTCTCCTCTTTCCCTCTTTATTTTCCCATCCTCTTCTCTTCCTAAAACCTCCATTAGCTTCAATCCTCACACAGCCTCTTTTCAGACTTCACGCCACTCTGTCTCCTGCAATCTCCTTCTGCAAACCAAAGCACGACTTTCTCGCTTTCATCCCACCAGGATCACACTTCTTTCCATATCACCGTCCATACTCTCTTTAACATTCTCTGTCATTTCCTCCGACCATATATACATTTGCACTATGTTCCTCTTTATCCTGTCTCTCTGTACCTTTCATCCAATGGCCATTCCCATGGGGGAATTCGTACGTGGGGAATTGATCTCCCGACAGATTGGTACGCGGGAAATTGATCCCCCGCGCTGATTTTATACTACTGTTATTCAGTCTTATGTTAATCTGCACGCCCTGATTATTGGTTAATGTTATATATAAATTAACCGGGGGGGTTGGGTTGGGTAAGGCTGGTAGTACAACATCAGCGAGGGAGATCAATTCCCCGCGTACCAATCTGTCGGGATATCAATTCCCCTCGTCATAATTCCCCGCGTACGAATTCCCCGCGTACGAATTCCCCTCGAACCAATTCACCGGGCGCCCTTTCATCCACATTAATGGCTTATCCATTCCTCATAACTAGCTCCATCCGCTCAATACATTTTCAACTCCTTACAGTATTATGATACCATGGCTATATATCATTATCTGCATAGAGTATTCAGGTTTGCATTTATAAAGGGCTGAATGCCATCTCATGCAGACTAATATGCAATATATACCCTCTCGAGCCGCAAGTGGTGTTCGGCAGGGGGTATAGTAACACCAATATTACATGTAAAGAAAGGAAAATTGGAACTCGGTAGTTAAGGAATTAGAGTTCCTCTTAGAGCTCCAATAGTCGTTTTTGTCGGCGTTTCTCTTCTCTCTCACCGTTATTTTGAGAGAACAAGAAAGAAAACCGCACTTTTTGAGACCACGTATTTCGAATGCGATGCATTCTTCGTCAGGAGTAAATAGATACTAGGAGTTCTCAAAAAGTGCGGTATCCTTTCTTTTTTTCTCGGAATGCCGGTGAATGAGATAAGGAACACCAAAAAAAACGCCTAATAGAGATTTTAAATCTCTAAAACCAATATCCCATATTCATGTATTTTTTTCACTTCCATGGTATAATGACGGTATCCTGAGACATGCTCCTCAGAATCTTCTTCTTACTTAGGAGTAAAACTTCATCATGAAAAATCAAAAATTCTGTATAATTTAGATGACAATGTGAATAATTAAGGATTTAACTTTGAGAATTATCATTTCCATTAATGATCTGACCTGAAATTGACGTAATAATACCAAGTCAATCTCAGAATTTGTAACTATCTGTATTATTTTGAGCTCGTGCGAGACAAAACCTTACCACTACGTATCGAAGCCTTATCTAGATTCTAAAGATTGGAACATCATTAAATACTCGCATTGAAAAAATTCATTAGTTTCTCAACCGTTTACTTAAATAGCAGTCGACAGCAGTAAGATATGCGAGAATTCCAATCTTAAAATGTTTTACGTGTTCTAGTATATTGTTTCAAATTTTATACGCTATAATAAGCAACGCCAGCCAAGAGGTAGGATTTCCCCCACAAGCAATTCCGTAAAGGGTTTACGATCATCTCTTGCACTTCGGCACAGGAGGGAAGGATGGCTTATTCGTCCAGCGAGAGTATTTATGGCTCATTATGCGAGATAATTCTGAAAAGTGGATACAGAGCGAGGTGGGACTCCAGAGTCTCGCGAGTAATTAAGTCGTTTGTTTGCTCATCTGTCTTCTTACTATCCGGCGCCCCTTCTAAATTGCTCCACCCATCATTACCGCTCCCTCCCCCTCTTCTTCCTCCCCCCTCTGCAGTCCGAACCTCCTCCACACCCATCGTAGTCATTCATCCACGTCCACTCTATGGATCTTTATTTCCTCATCCAACGGATGCAGCTTTTCCCCTCATTTCTAATCGTCTCCACCCGCTATCACTCTTTCATTCCTCCCATAAGTACCCCTCCTCAACGGCTCCATGAACTTTTTTCCTCCGGAGCCTGCGTGCGCAAAAAGATTAAACGAAGGTGAGAAAATGATCCCGAAGCTGCGGCGGCGATCACACGCCGTAATGGATTCCAGTCGAAACTTGAGGAGGAGAAAAATTTGGGAAATTCTTCCGGTGTTGATATCGCGGGTTAATCGCTCGCAACTTAATAAATGGCGAGCATTTTCTCTTACGTCATTCCGCGGAGTTATCGCTCACTTTATATTTCATTTAGGCGCCAGAGAGTGGGGGATGAGGGTTATTCATGATGAAGTGCCGGCGGATTTTGGCGGGGGAGGAGAAAAAACCGTGAAATAAAAATGTAAATCCTGAAATATCGTTTACGCTCCGGAGTTTTCCGAAAAGAGCGTTAAGGGATTTATTTCCCGCGGTGGTGATATCGGTCGAGGGTCACCGAGAGTTTCAATGATCGAGTTCGCTACTTCCTAATTATGCCTTAATGGAGCGTGGAGTTGTGGTTCAAAGCGGGTACAGACTTACTATTGCTCCGTCAGTTTCCGCGAATTAGACTCTTTCCGTAAGGGATTCAGCCCGAAGGCCGGTCGGTACCTCATCCCCTAGAGTATTAGCTAGAAGACTTAATAGGGGAAATGAGGCTTACTAGGCAGGATGAGGAGTGAGGTAGTTTGCCCTAACTTTCCTCACCAATTTCTCGTAAATCTCCCAACATCCCAACTCAACTCAGAATGCTATAGGCGGAACACGTTCATGTAAGTGAAGCGAAATCACTACGAGTAACATGTTACTTTGCATTCCATCAGGTGAGACCTTAATTAGTGTCACTATTCAGCGTACTCATACCTCGGTAGATTTCATGCAAACACAGCCGTGATCAAGGCTGTGAAAAAAGTAAATGAAATACACATTTGTCTCTATCCTGTTCTGAATGACAAATGGAGAAAATTTCATTAATCAGAATAAGGTAGCAGGAATACATTTAATTCAAATTTTTGATGAAATATTCGACAATTTACGCAATACTAGTTTAATTCACGACGAAATATTTCCACTGAGTCAAGGATTAAACTATTTCCTATAAAATTTCCATTTATCTCTTTCTTACGGAATTCATTCACGAGAGAAAAATAACCTACGAATATTTAAAGACACCACTGATAAGTATTAACCGCTAAGATATTTATATTTCATGCCATGTTACAACTGCCATCTAGGTCTAACCCATGAGGGATGCGGGATAAGAAATTACCAGCGAAGGCAAGATATATTATCAGAATTCCTGCAGAGATGAAGTTTGCGAAAGAATGTATCCTTTCCTAGCAAATATTCGACTAGCGAGAAAAATCGCCACCTTCCGACACCATCCTGCACGTGAAAAATGATCCTGCAAAATAACTTTGGCAGTGAAGTAAGACAAAAGAAATATCAAAAGAAGGAAGATCCCCCAAAAGTTCGCACGGAATTTTCTTTCCTTTCTTTCACAATAAACAAAAAATAATCGGAAAATGGAGAATGCGCGGATGGGAGTCAAGGAGGAGGGAAATGGAGAAGAGAGGAGATATTAAGAATGGATAAAGAAAAAAACGCGAAGGAAAGGGAAGAGAGAGAGAGAGAGAGAGTGGGCGAGTTCGAAATCCGACGAAAACTTTTCCGAGACTCAATACCAATTTCTGAAGTTTGTTCCAAACCCACCCCTCATCCGATACAGGCGAGTGCGGATTATTTCCTTCAGTTGTTATTCTTGCGACGGAGTGATGACTACTGCTTCAATACTTTTAGCGGATAAAGATCCTAAAGCCAGCCTCATTGGAGGAGACACAGATCGTATAATTCTACACGAAGTTCAACGGTATTGGGATTTTAACTTTCGCTGAAAATGGAGCTCTTGGTCTACTTATAGTTCGAGTTTCCTCACATTAGGTAGGAGTTAATATGATTTTATATTATTTCCTTACCTGGAAATATTTTAAGCGTAAGTTTATGATGTTTAGTATGATGCATTACTATTTTCTCTTCAATTTTTCTCTCTATTATTTCTTAAATTATTATTAATTATTAATATTATAACTATATTATTATTAATATTTTTTCTCTTCTTCTAAATCTATAGCCAATTTTCCTCTTTAAAATATTACTTCATGCACAGCACCAACATCATAGGTCTAAGAAAAGGGAATCCTGTAATTTACAGTTATTTTAATAAGTTAACTGTGACTCGAAAGGTATGAATTGTTCATGAAATAAAAAGCACTGATTTGATATTAGAAATTTTAGTCTATCTTAACTAATACGATAACAGTCATATACCAATAAATATTTAAGCAATTTAGAATATGTTTCATTTACTTTTCAGGGCTTAGCTTCCGAAGTTACTGACTATATTTTAGCTGACGATGTCTTCCAAATTGGTAAAATATTACGGCAGAAAAGGTGATAACTCTAAGAAGTTTTTCCCTCACTATTTCCAAATTTCGTGTCTCCAGTTATAGATATTGATTTAAGGAATGTGTTACCAAAGCCATTAGATTCCACTAGTAGGGTAATTTTAAATACGATAATGTGCTGGTCGTCGGGTACTCATTTTGAGTAAATACCAATTATCATCATTGTAATGAATAATTAGGAGTCGAAATGAATGAATAAAGGCAAATAATCAAGTAAATGGAGAAAGTCGGTTTTAATATCGCACATTAAACAGGACGGGATACTGAAAGGAAAAAAATAAAGAGAGTGGGAGGAAGGGAACATCGTCCAAGAAGTCTCCACTTTTATATTCCATACTCCCGCAATTCTATTACTTATCTCCACCCTACACCTCTTTATCGTCACTTCATGTCAATCGTATTTCTTCATCAGAACTCGTTTTCTTTCTCTCTATCCTCATTCTGATTCCAGCCATCGTCTCACGGCTCCATCTGTTCGCTGCCCCCATCTTATAAATTCTCGGTGCCTTCGCCACAAAACCTCAACCTTTCCCTGTCCCCTCCCTCTTCATAGCCATTCCATAGCTTCGTTTTCCACTTTACTCCCTCCCCCTCCCAGGCGCCAATCTCTCGCAACTCCCTTATCTTTTCCCTACATCTCTCCTTCCAACAGATAGCCGTTCCCCAACTCCTCGTGGTATGCTTGTCCTAAGGGTAAGAAGGCCACCTTTCCAAGCCAATGGCAAATCGGCATAGTTTAAAACGCAGAGATATTTCGATACAATTTCGCAGTTACGAACATCAGAGTTTTATTTCCTTTCCTCTGCAGGCGGGATCACGACCTACGACGGGATGAAATGGGAAATTTCATGATACCGATACCTGGTTAACGTAACTCTTTGTTTTTCTCCTATTCGATTTCATAAAAATAACAAGGTAGATGCTTCCCAGCCATTTTTACTAATATACAGAAATCAAAGTTATTTGGAATATCAAAGAAACTGGAAACAGCGATGGATCAAACTCTAATAATAACATTAATTTAAACCGTCTTAAATTCCATCTGAATAAGTATTAAATTGATGAAATTTGAAATAAAACTACCTTTTTAGACTTACTTGGATAGCTCTTACTTCATTACTGCAAAGTTTGACTTTTTTGAAACGTAAACATCAAAATTTTCAGGCCCGATTATTCTCACGAGATAAAATTTTCTTACTGCGATTCTTTCGCAGATTACATTATCATGAACGTATCATCTTGTTCATATATGCGAAACTGTACCTAATATCCAATAAAAATAAAGGAATGGAAGTAGATGAACAGCAAGCGGCTGACGAAAAGAAAAATTTCTCGAATTTACTCAATATCGAAGAAACTCGTAACTTGCCCTAAAGAGAACAAGTGATAGGTACTCTCTTTTCACGCATAGCTTCCTTCATGAAAATACTTCCAAATACCACATCGTGTATACGAGGGAGTAAATCCTTTCTTCGATTTTCCTCCGAGCGAAGAGGGAAGAATTAGCGAACAGGTAGAGTAGGAAGGGTGGGTGGGGGAGAAAGCAGATGACGCTTGCTTCCTGCTTACACTCCCTATTTACCTGACCATCACGCTCATTAGCCACGGCAATAGCCAACCTAACGCGCTCCCATTTCATCGTCTACTGACCCCATACCCGCCATGTTATCAAAACTTAATCCTGATCCTCACTCCATACTCTTTTCCTCCAGCTTGATACCATTCTGTCCAGCCATTACACCACAGCAACCCTCCCTTTTTCCGCTCGTTGCCTCTTCCAACCTAACCCTTTGCTCACCCATCGTATTATCCCTTCCCGCATTCAGCCACATTATTTTAATATTCTTCCAAGATTCGGATAAATTATTATTTCCTCGAAAAATTCTTCGGTCTTTCGCGTCTTGCCTCATTGGAGTACATAGCTTTCCTTTATCTTTTTTATTCCCGTGTCATATGTTTTCATTCGCAATATTTTTCTTTACTTATTAAATGTTAACTTATATTTCTACTTCATTAACCCCTCCCTCTTTTTATTTTCTTTTCACATAGTAATCTAAAACGCAGGGATAATTAACTCGCCTAAAACATGGAGCTTCTAATCATTCGATGAAAATGAGCTACTTTGAGATGTGTGCTGTTATTTGGAAAATAAACTGAAATAATTCATCTGTATGAAAAAAACTAATTAAAATATATATTAAATACATATAATTTAAAATATACATGAATATCAGCAATCATAAATTAATATGATTAAATTTAACCTGGTACTAATATAAAGATTCAATTGATTTCATTATCCGTATAATAAATTCAGTAACTAGAGAAATACTAAAAACTATAAAACTAAAGTACTAAATAAATAAAGAATGACCTTCATGGGAAACATCTAAACAAGCATAATTTTAATAAACAGACTAGCGGCTATTATTTTGATGGGTTACATATTGACATATTCTCTTTCAAAGCAAATATAAACATACTTGTTTGTGTCGTTTCTTTCAGAGATATCCAAATTATAGCTTGATTAATGAATATTAACCACCTTATCACCGGAGGCTTACGCATAAGTTAGCTTAATTACCATGGCAACAAATCGAGCGAATGTGGTTACTCATGACTTTAAGGCTGGAGCACCTCGGGCTTTTTAATCAAGCAATTATCATAGCCGAGCAAAAAGGCAACGTTATCATCCTCGCGTGGGCACACGGCAGTAAAAAAAATCTTATCTAATCAATACCGCCGCAAGGAGAATAAAGATGTAATTGAATGCGCTTCGATATGTAGGAATCGACACCACCAATGGATTCCACGATCAAAATTCCTATCGATGTGAATTAATATCGCGAACCGAAGTGATGCCCTCACGAAGAGCCGTTTGCGCTGCACTGCCGTAGTCGCGGTAAATAGGGCATCTGCATGCAATTGTACGGGTGACCAAACAGGCCCATTCGAGCGTGCTGCACAGTCGAACATCCATAATCCGCAAGGAAATCGTTTCAATAACCCAGTAATGGGAGCGCACGCGTATTTTTTTCTCGTCCTCGGATACGTCTCGCGCAAAGAATCCGCATCTTGTTCCGTGTTTTCCTTCTGCCCGAACGGAAATCCAGTGCTAACTAAAAACACATACAAAACTTACTAGCGTTTGCTATGTCCATGGCCTCCGGTCCGTGTATCCTCGACAATAAGGGAATTCAAATATCCTCTCATTTCCCAATATCTTCCGCCCTCCAAATATTTGCCCCTACTTTCGATCAGACTCCCCTTCAATATTCACCGGCCTATTCTCATTGCCCCCCCGCCGCTTTGGTTCCCTTCTTTTAATTCATCCACTCCACAACTCCCTCTCGTCAAATCCACTCCGTCTTTCCTCATCTCATTTGCCCATCCGCTCTCCGCCTCTCTTCCAATCCGCAATGATATTTACTTCCCCCTCCTCTCTCCTGTCCGTCCAGTCATTCCATATGGAAGGGGATTTCCCCAAATTAAAGGGGATGACGCTCTCGACGGAGGATGCGTGAGCATGGTTACCGGGGATTAAAGGCTGCTCTACCGCTTGGAGATTTCCGATTTTAACGGTCACTCCTCGGATCATACGCCATTTTTAGAACAAATGATGAGGGGGAAGAATAGGTCTGTATGCATGTACATGCATGCATGTCTGTATGTACTCAGCTCGAAGGTCGGTTGGTACCTCCTCTAACAAAAGCTAGCGGGAGTGGAGAAGGCTTACTAGGCAGGATGAGGAATGAGGTAGCTTGAAATTAAATACGTGAAAGATTTCCAAATTCCAGTGAAGTAGAAAGAATTCGAGTAAAATTTTTCTTGAATTCAGGCATTTCACATGGAGAGAACTTTAATTGTGCTAGTATTCAACGTATGTTCGAATAAATCGAAGTCGAATTTAACAAATAAGGTTTATTGCTTATATAACAATGAATGCTTCAAATCTGTGACTGAGTGACGATTGACTGTAAAGTGACTGATGGCTGCTGCCGACTGGTTGCCGAAAGACAACGGCTGGCTGCCGATTAACTGCCAATGACTGACTGAAGACTGGATAATGACTGCCACTGGCGGACTGTTGACTGGCAACTGACGACTGCAGGAAGAAGAATTAGAGTAGCAATCTCGCCAGGTGTCGCTTCCGTCTTCCAGCAGACGATACAAACAAAAGAGCGCTCGTTTGCGTGAACAACGTACTCAGGGTTAGATATAAGATGATACTTTCAAGTCTCAATATCGCTCATTAATAAAGTCGTTTAATATAATTATTATCACTCATACCTTAGAAACTTTCATGGTATCACATTCCATGAACAAGACTAGGACAAAAGTGAATAAAAAGCACTCTCCTATCTGTATTGTATCAAACAACAAATTAAAAATACTAAATTCATCAGAATATGTTAGCAGGAACAGAAAAATAGGTGTCTTTCTAATGGTAGACCTCCTGACCAACTCCCATCCCCAACTTTTGTGGCTACATAGAGGTGGCGCCACGTCCTAAATCGTAAATAGTCGTAACTTATATAAAAGATCATTGCCGATTTTGATTTTTTACTACCATAAATTTTCACAACACATTGTAATTCAAAGTTTGTAAATAAGCAACTTCTTTTTACTTTTTCAAGTGTGCTCTAAGTAAGGTAGTCAATTCGGCCGAAGAAGTAGCTATTTTTTCAAGATTTCAATAGTATTATGAAATATTTCTGTAACTTTAATTATAATCTAAAAAGAAAACGCATCGGTTGAATCTTTTTAATGGCAAATGTAGAATTTCGTAAAAGTCTCTGAAACAAAGTTTGAATATTTCCGACTTCTTTTTACTTTTCCAAGCACGCTTAAAAAAAATCGAATAATATTGGTCGAAAAATAGCTATTTTTTTACTTCAAACGTCTTTTGATATATTTTGTGACTTCATTTTACATTTAAAAAAGAGAACGCATTTCTTAAATCTTTATAATCGCAAATGCAGAAAACCGCACATCTCTTCGGGGATACTTGTTGTCTTAAAAGTTGAAAATAAAATGTGCTTGGATCGTCCGTTTCGTAGCGATAGGGTAACTTTCGCTACCCCTTTACTCTCTCTCTCTCCCGTTCTCCGGTCGCGTTACAATTGGCGGTTGCGACTGATTTGTTGCCTTCCCGATCCCGTTTCCCCGCTTAATGAAGTTAAGTTCACATTTACGGGGAGGCTTACGGGAGGATGATAAAGGTTGATTCATGGCTTCGTATGAAGAATCGCGCAATTTCGGGTGAACCGTAACTGCTGCCGGTGAAAGTCAATAGGCGGTTCTGCCGCCTTAACGACTGTGAGTTTCAAGGGCTCGGGTTCGGATCACCGGCAGATATATTCGGTTTAAAGGGTGCATGAGTATCAATGCCTCTCTCCCCGGGTTTGTCGAAAGCTGTTGATTCGAGACGGAAAGTAATTACGATCAAACAAGTTTCGCCGGCGAGAAGAACGTCGACTTGGTCCAAAGTTGATTCGCGCTCCTGTGAGAGTGACTTACCCGCTAACTGCTCCCAAACTTCTCAGTTTCCCCGCTGGAGGAAACTATGTAATTGCGCTAAAAGCATCAAATTTCCTACCGACGAATTACTTGAGAAGTCTAGTAAATGGAAGCTCTAGGGTAATTATATTTGAGACGCGTTATTTCATCAGCGCTGTATAGTCTCCCATCGAAAAATAATTAAGGCAGCCGATACATTAATTATTCAAGTCTCTCAGGTTTCCTATATATCCTTCTCGTAATAATATCCTTCTCAGTAAATCAAGCTAGAGTTATTTGAGTATGCATGATTAATTTCGTAATGAAAGCTTTGCAAACGATTACATTCCTTTCAATAGTAGGTTCAATCAACTTCAGAGGTTTAACAAGAAATATTTGAGTCAAGAAAGAAAAAGAAAATTTTCAGATTAGCTGAGGCCAAAGGACCACCTCATTAATCGGTAGCTTAAATTGCTGTAAATTGGAAGTATGTTTTAGACTAAAGGTGAACGTCTGGTAGATACTTCGGTTCCCTCTTAATGCACATACGCATCTATGTGCAAATGTATCTACATGAATACAAAGATGAAAAGTAATGGATGCAATTTTTATAAGTAATACAAGAATGGATACCAGTGAGAATGTTAGTGTGATGAAGTTCTAAGTCAGAGATAGAATGCAAGAGCAAATTATTTTCCAAATAATGGCTCGGTATTGTCTTCTTATTATTACCTGTACCCTTATTGTTGTATCTGACCAGGCTGAGAGATGAATTTAAATCTCTTTGATGAGGAAAGAAAATTTGAAATGAATTACGAAAGTTCTACATTCTCGTAGATTATTGCTGTTTGCATAAATTGACGTCAAAATAGCCATACTATTATTCGGCTAGTAACATAATTTCGTAATAATAAAATATCTAAGTGAAGGGAAAATTTAGGACAGTACAGAAGACAATTCTGCACCTCAATTAGTCCCGGAAACGGTACGAAACAAGACTGAAGACAGGAAAATAAAATGAACCGCTTTCACCTTTCATACACATCACCTCATATTTTCTTCATCGCGCGGATTACGGCAGAAGACGACTACGAGAAATGTTACCTTTTTTACAAGACAGGAAGAGAGCGAAAACAAAAACAAATTGAGGAGACAAGCGGAGGATGATGAGTGATGTAGAAAACCCTCTTGGGACGCAGATCCCTAAAGGGTTTTCTGAGAAAGGGTAAGAAGGTAGCGAAGGGAGTGTAAATGCGGTGATGAAGGGAAGGCGACAAGGATTCGGTAACAAGGAGGGTAAAGACAAAGTAATGTCTCTCGATGAAGGACGTTGAGGTTTGAATGGAGAACGGGCGGAACAAGAAAGGGAGAAATGGTACACGATTTTGAATGATGCTGCGGATGCTGTGGAATTAGAGTTGCATGAGGACAACGTGGATTATTTCGCAATACGCGGTTTCTAAGAATTTCCACTCGTGAAAAATGAATGGTGACTACGCGAAAAGAGTACATTTATAGGAAAGATAAATTAAATTTAAATAGATGAAAATAAAGATATAACCTTTTAGTAAAATAAGATCAATCGAAGATGCCAATACTACTGTAAGTCGGATTATCCAGGAAAGCGAGAGAATATTTTGTCCCAGTTCACGCAGGCTCCTCCGTAAGACTGTTTCAACTTTAGGTGTACCGCTTTACACAATATTCAAAGCCATCCACTCAATATATTCAGACTAAAATGGTTTTCATTTACCTACGAAGTTTAGATAGAATCTCTGTATTTACTAGATTTTCGGACAATTTTCTGAATCGTATAAATTTTAAGTGCAGAGTTTGATAAAAAATATCAAACTATATATCATTAGGATCATAATGAAATAAATATGCCAATTCCACAAAAACATAGTTATTGCATAGTTATTTCAATATGATCCCGATTATGGAATTCCACAAAATTGAGGCTTCTTCGATTGAATTTATATATAATTATATATACAAGTTATACAAATCTTTATATACGAAAACATTAATATAATTTGTCATATTAAAAAAAGAAACAGTTTAAACCGATAAACTTTAATTTGCTATACAATAAACACGTTTATGTATTCATATGGATGGATATATTTTATAAAATTCAATTAAAAAGCGTATGATGGGAAGTTGTTTTATTCATAAGATACTAGAGATCTGGTTAACCTCGTAACCAAATACAAACCCAGTTATTTACGATTGACATACGTTAGTTTCAGCCATAGTTCAACATAGTTAAATTTTTACGAGCACATATCCAATTTTGCAGCGCAAAGAAATTCGGTTATTTAGTAAAGAGTTTTTACGATCGTAATATTGTGACAGTTGATAGTTCATTGGGGAATGGGAACAAATGCGATATTTACTCGCGTCAAAAATTTTCCCGGTGACGTAATAAATAATGCTTAAATTCCATTTGTTTACCGACAGAAAATATTTGCACTCCATTTCCATGGTTCTGAATAATTTAACGGTCATTTATATTCGTCGGCTTATTCGACAGTCATGAAATGAGCTTTGCAGGGCTGAAATATGATCATCGACTTTCACTATCTTTGATAATAGATTCGAATTAATGAAAAAATTGAGCTATAACGAACTTTGCGTGGGATTTGAAATAAATGCAAAACTACCCAGCTTACGGAAAAGAATTCCTTGGAATAAAGTACTATATATTTATCGTCTTGTATTAAGTGTGTGAACCACGGATCCAAAGATCCACTGAAGGAAAACAACAGCAAAGAAGGCGGGTGAGAAAACCTTGCACAAACATACTCATATTATAAGTTAGAATACATAGAGAAAAGGTATATAACATGGAAGTTAGAAGTGCAGCACTATAACAAAAATTACATAAAATGTTATCAAAACTCGAAACATCGCAATCATCCACTTTGAGAGCACAATAAATCGCAGAAGAAAATTAGCATTTTAGACATAAAATATCTAAAAGTTAACATGGTTTGCAATATGAAATACTCAGTAGAATACGTCCTTACGAGAGATTTAGGTAATTAAACTTACTAAATTGGACATCCGAGAATATTCAACAGTATAGTAAAAATGACGAATCAGCAAATATATAAAAATGCTTTGGGCAAAAATAACTGGAAATATTTCCGGACAAGAACTGAAAAATGTTATTCAGTTCAGTGCGATAGGACAGTCGGCGTGAATTATGCTGGGGTAGGTTGAGTTGTTGACAGCAAGTACCATGTACAGCATATATAACCTGCCAACTTGACAGATTACTAATCACTGTATAAAATCTTGCCTTCGAATAAAACGCAATTTGTCGCGCACAGTGATTTCGGCATTGCTGCTAATCGAGCGAAAAATTAGTTTCGTTCCTATTTTTCAAGTCACGACAGGGTGAACTTTGGACCAGCGTTCATCAGTCCCGTCGGCACTGATTGTGATTGATGGGCGAGTCGAAATTTCCGGGAGGAACTCGTTTCCGCGAACGAATTTTAAAACGCCCTTTAAGAAAATGACGCGAGAGGAAGAAAAATGCGCGGATATTTTTAAGCCCCTAAAATTAGCGGAGAAAGGCGGCGTTTCGCCCGCATAAAAAGAGAGGCCGGAGAAAAGTTTTTATACAGTAAAATTAAGAGGGAAAAGGTTGAAGGAGGAGAGAGGCATTGGAGAGAATGACGCCGTGAGATGTATTCGGGGAGACGGATAGCGAGAAGATAGGTGGGACCGTCGGAGAATTTCTTCGAATAAATCATTCGGAATTCGGGGAAAATTTGAGAGTAAGTTGGATAGGCATCTGCTGAAAGGTCAGGAGAGAGGAAACTGGCGACGCAGTTTTTAATTTTTAATATGGAAGAGTGGGTCATAGAAATCGAATAAGGGTGGCTTTATTTGAGGTGGCGATTGATAAAATACGCTAGGCTTCGTAGGGAAATAGAGAAAAGGGTCCCTTTGGGATGAGAAACGGGGCTAGATTAATGGATCTAGATAGGAGTTAAAGCGGAATAGCTCTCAGATAAACCGTAAAACTCACTCGTTATCTGACCCTAGAGGCTTACTTCAATTACCATAGCAGAGGACCGTGAGAATCAATTAAAAAGGCCCTTTCCAATTTTTGAGATATAGAGGATAAAGAACGGAGTACCTCCACGGCAATGTCGCTTGAATAATTCCCAAGTTATATTGATGTTACTCGAGTATTCTATTAGAACTTTCAAATCTTGGGCATACATGGAAGGGAGATTTACTTCATCATCATCTACTATTATGTAATTTAAGTATAGCATCTACTGATACTAGTTACTTGTATAGTATAAATGTTTAAGAGTAACAAAAAATTAGATTGAATTTTAATAGTAATGGCATGTTTATAATTAAATAATTATTTTTTATTATTAATAACTGTGCATTGTGCCGATCTCGGAGGGGAAGGAATTAGTGTGCTAACCGTAGCAACTCCGAGGAACCGGGTTCAAATCCTAGTTAAGGCATGCTTTTTTGTGCTGTGATTTTCAAAGGTAAATTATAAGACTTATAGGACAACATTTACTCAGACGAAGTTCATTATAACATTACATGGTTACAACTTCTTTCATCGAGAAACAATAATTTATTTTCAGATTCATATTTTTTAAATCTCTAAAGAAAATGATTTCTCACCATTCAGAAGATTCAGTCTTCTGATAAAAATTCAATGGTGGTATTTAAACTTAAACGGAGGCATTTTGTCACGAAGAGCAGGAAACAAGTGGAATGGGGACATTAAAGAAGACGGAGGAATGAGATAGTACCATTAAAATCCTCTCCGTTAAGATGACAGATGGGGGATGAGCGCGGAGGGATTGAAGGCGTGGGGAGGGGGAAAAAGTTGTGGAATATCAGTGGGGGAGGGAGATAGAGCGAGAATTCCTTCTCCTCCCAATCATTTTCCCCTTGTCACCTCCCATTTATTTTTTCGCTTCCATGATTTCTTATCCCTAAGTCGGTTTCAAACCTTTCCGCTCTCCCTATGACCATTTTTCTCTTCCTCGATTATTCTTTTGCTCGCTTTCCACGCTTCCTCTCCCACTCCCCTGCAGATAGAATCATTTGTCGCTCTTATTAAATCCGTCAGCTAATTTTTTCTCGCTCCCTTCCGCTCCTCCGACAGTCGGATCAAATCTACGTTTAAGCAGCCTGAAGGACGTCCCTCCCACATTTTTCTCTCCGTCGTGCAATTCTGGTCGAAATGAATCGAGCCGTTTCGAAAGCTTAATTCTCAAACTTCTCACGGAGAGAGTTTCTTGACTGCAAACATTTTTTAAATAACGTACCTGAGGAATAGGATTCAAGATTTTCAATGTTTCCCATTACCTGGAAGGTATTATGTCTGTTGAAATTGCTAACGTATTTTCTAATGCGCTTAAAATATACCCTTTTGTATATTTTGGAAATTTCCTTTTCATTAAAATCTTACGTAAAACTATTAGATTAGAATCGTTACCATGAAAAGATATAACTCTGCGAATTTCCAAAAAAACTAATGCTTATGGGTCATAAGAAGTGTATCATTATTTTTGAGAACGGGAATTAATCACGAATTTCTATATTGTTTAGAACTGAAATAAGTTGAATCAGAATCGATCGAATTTGAACTCCATAATTAGCCTAATCAAGCTCCATCGTGCTTTATTCGAATTTCAACCTTACGATGACACGAATTTTACTCAAAGAGAATAATAAAATTTAAGTAAGCCTCCCTAAAACCCACCGATGTGCATTGCGCTTGCAGGGTATCAAATTTGACGTTGATATATAATATAGTAGCCATTTTTGTAAAATAAAGTAATTTCTAGTGTGATTCTCTTAAGTAAAATGGGATAAAATATTTTTATGCTAAGAAATATCATATTTATAAGAGTAAAGTCCATGCAATCAACAAAATAGTTAAATTACAGCCGAAAAAATAAGTTAAGTCGCTTCTTTAATTTCAGAGGGAGAAATTAAAGTAACAGCTTCATAATTGACTTCATGTTCAGAAGCCACCAGAAGTAAGCCTTGGATACTCGTATCGTCTCTCTATATGAAATCGTGAACAAATTTGATATTGAATTTGGTAAAGAGAAGGTAAAACGGTATTGAAACATCCTCCAATAAGACTGCCCTACGCCATATAAGACTACGGCTATCATATTTGCTCAAACTCCTCATTCATTGGAAAGAAACGTCTTGAAAGTTTCCTCCGGTATAAAATTGGAACCGAGAGCGGCGGTTCGGTGGCCCCAGAAGCTCCCTCGGAACAGACGTCGGCTCTCTCACGCTACAGGTTAATCAACGGACACGGAAACACATCTCGAGGGACACATGCGATCCTCTTCCCCCACAAACTCCCGGTGTTTTCAGGGACTAAAGCACTTCAGAGGGGTTTGCGAGTGGGGAAAATAAAAGGGGACGGACGGAGAAGAAATACTACGTCCCGTGGCTGCGCCTTGAGCAACTCTCGAAGGAAGAGGACACGGAAGTGGTGGGCGCTTCATTTCCTACGCTTACATTCTCTCTCCGTATAATTTGCTTAGGATGCCCGCCCTTACACGTGGCCCACTCGAGACTTCATAACTCAGAGACGTAGGAGTCTACTTGCGGGTATCGCAGTGGGGAGGTATTACGCGACACGACTCTCAGTCTTTCCTTTCCTTCTCCATCCACAGAGGGAGGTAGTCACGTTCTCCCGTTTCCTCTGCAGTCACCTAAGGGTGGCCCGCGAAGGGATGCGTTTGAACCAGATAAGAAACTTCACGTAAGGAAATATACGACTCGTGCTCGTCTCTTAGCAATGCGGGAAATTTCCTATTTGTTTAGAGGAAGCGGTCTGGCAGAATTTGCTCCCCGTCGCATCTGGGATTAAGAGGGTTGACTTCAGTTTTAGAGAATTTTCCAAGGTTGAAACCGGAGGTAATTTCGCGCGGCACCCTCTATTTGTCTAAATACACTGACGCGTACCTGGGAGGAGAGTAATTTGTAAACGCCATTGATTTATAAGCATTTAATTTTGGAATTTACTTACATAAATATAGCGCCGTAATTAACGATGATTAGGGAAAATGGGCTCCATGAATTAATTCCATACACAATATCCCGCAATCTTACACATATCTCACATGAGTTCCCGCCAGAATCCGAACCTGGGACCGCGTTCACGAATGAATATTCATTCCAAAATTTAATTTGTTTAGTAGGGTATATTTGCATGTATATTTTTGTTGCGTAACAGAATCAATCGAAGGAGGAAGACTTGGAATGAATTAATTAAATTTCTTGAAACTACTGGTTTAAAATGGATTGAATCCTAAAAATAACAAATAACGGACTTAAGATATTTTGCAATTGCACTGATTGCCAGAGTTTTAATCGAAGTAAGTTTTTTTGAAAAAAATATATTATCAGATATAGAAAGTAGTTTAACCTGCCCAGAAAGTAGGAGGCCTGGGTTCGAGTCCCAGCCAAGTCAATATTTTTCACTTCTCGTACAAAATTATATTATGATACATATTATTTTGATTTTTTAAATTATGTATTTCCGTTATTACTCGTAAATCCATGGTATAGCATGGCTCTATCTTATAAACTAATCGGAATTAAACATCAAAAAGATAAGGATGATCTATTTTAAGCACTTCCTCACTCTCATCCAATTCTTGGTTTTCCAAACTGCGAAATCGTTAGGAACTTTAAATTAATCTGAAGTAACGTAGGAATTTCAAAGAGCAAAAAGATTCAGCTCAACATCGCAATTATTGCTTGAGTTGTTTATGTTAGTAGGTAAATGGTTTTTCCTCCAACTCAAAACTTAGGAAAGGAGGAAATGCCGTCATTATTTCGAATCTTCGTAAAGTAAAATACACGAGTAAAAAGGCCTCGAAAGCAAGAGGGAAACCGAGAGAAAATCCTCAATAATTAAAAGGAATGGGAAATGATTCCTCACGAGCACGTGCGGTCCGGAAATACTTTCGAGGCGAAATTAATTTCAAATAAATTGGGAAGAGTAAGGAGCAGCTGGAATTACGAAGGAAGATCCCTCAATTATTCAACGGAGTGATAAAAAAGCACGCGGAAGTCAAACAGCGTCCGCAATTATTTGCAAGTTTTTGCCGCAAGATATCGTCATGTTTATGCAAATCTTATTAATTAGCAATGGACCGCGAGGGAGAGAAGAGTGCCTCGCGTAAACATCGCGACCCTATCCCTGTTTACTCGCCGCAGACTGCTATTTGGTCTCGATGTACAATCAATTTGCTTTCTCATTTCAAACCCTCGCTTCCTATCCCGCATTAAAACGGCCATAGCTCGGATGTTTGACTCTTTCCGTTTCGAATACTTCTCCTATTTTGACATTTCTTCTCTTACGCTTCTCTTTTCCGAGTGAATTTATCTCCTCTATTTTAGAGGGAGACTCGCATGCTCGCACTCCGCATATGCCTCTCCTTTATTGTAACGTTTATCTTCTTTTGTCAAATTCCGCATGTGCTTTCGTTGTAATCTGTCATTTTTGGCGTGTATTGGGGAACGACACGATGAAGGTAAAAAACACGTTGTGCATTGCATCTGATTTAATTAAAAAATACATAAAAGATTAATGAGAGAAAATTCATTCACAATTCGTAAAACACAAAATTTAGAATTTTTCCGTTAACTTGATAGAATATTATAGTGCTAACCAACGTGTCTATGGCGCAGCGGAGCTAGATTGGAATTAGAAGCTTAATAGACGCTACTACATATTTATATTGTTTCAAATTTATAGTAATTTGACATCTTTTGTAAGGCATTTTGTAATAATTTTGGAGATGAATAAATTTCAATACCACGGAGGAATTTGGATGCTACTATGAATAGAAAAAACCGTAGACTTAACTAATAATCCTTGGTGTTATTATTAATCTAAGTTTGTGGAAAATTCGACTCTCTTCCTTCAACATTCTTATTTCTTTCGAGTAAAAACCATAAGATGGGCTTTAAGTTACACACCACTCATGTACATAAATTTACTTCATAACTTCGAATTCTATATTCAATCAATCAATTTATGTATCTTCAGCAAAGGTAGGTATATCTCAACTTTAAAGCTTAAAATGGTTTTAATTGATAGGAAAAGTGATAAGGAATGAAACTGAAATGAATCTTAAGAAAAAATAGAATTCACATCTAAAGATAAATAACACATTTTTTATTAAATTAAGAATTTATCTATGAAATATTGGAAATGATATTGATAGAACCTTCCAATTCTCAAATTTATTTCGAGCTTGCAGATAATTCCTACTCCATTACCTCACGAAACTTTTAGCGGGTAGAGCTAACCGATTCATTTCAAATTGTGTCTCAACAGCGAAACGACTGGAAGGGTATTTGAAAGTTCCATTTTCCTTGCATTCAGACAAGATATCCGCAGCATCCATTTCCCAAGGTGTAAATGGAGGAAGAGAAAGAGGAGACAGAACAAAAGAGCCGCTCGATTGACATTCCGGAGAAGCTCTCGAGCAAGAATCTGTTTGGAAGATTGTGCAATCTTATCAGGATCTTCTCATTTGTTTCGAGACATCTCCTTTCTCATTTCCTTCCTCCACCGTCTTTCTCTCCACCTCATCCGCGAATGGGTAATTCTAAATACGACCTTTTTCTTACGCAAAAGATCACTCTTTCACGCCATCGCACTTCACTCAGTGAATGCTAGGTTTTTCCTCTTTCCTGGTGTAGAAATGATAACATTTTTCTATTCTTCCCTTTATGAGGATGCATGGCATGAAACTTAAAATGTTTCATTCGAGAAGTCCTCCTCCCGAATCTCTCCCAGAGGAAATTATTTTCCCTATGAAATATCGTTGAAATTTAATCGAGGGTAAGTATTGTAATTACCCATTATTAAGGTCACAACTTCACACAAGAACACAACCTATCCCACTCTCCTCACCCTTACGAACTCATACTCATTTTACTCATATTTGTCACTTTTGTATTCTCAGCAGTGGAACTTCTGATTCATACTTGCTTTATATATAATTTAAATATATTGTTAAATTTTTAACTGATGACGCAAAATTTCTATTTTTATTATTACGGATATTCTTATTACCTATTGTTATTATTAAAATTATTAAATTAACCGAAGAAAGTTCGCATAAAAATAGATAATTTGTGCTGTCGTGGTAACTAAGTGGTTAGAGCAACCGACCGGCAACTGGGAGAGTTCGATCCCCGGCTACGGCAGACTTTTTCTCTTGGCTTGACTCTTTTCTACGGCTTAGTAAAAGAAATCTTGATGGTTAAATCTGTGTGAGATTATATATATATACCTTATTACTATACGAGGTAATGACAGCTTCTTTTCCTTGCCGAGAAATATTTAACGTTCAAAATTCTTGCACACTGAATAGATACTTAATGTAATTTAAAATGAATTAGCTCAACACTGATTAATGTGTTTAAATGTCATCCTTTGGCCTACGGTGATGATCCTTTAGCTAATCCTTCAACGTATAAAATGTTATTTTTCTCCGATGAGATACTAAATAGTTAATTCAATAAGGCTTATACGTTTTGCATATGAAATTTGCACCAATTTTCTCCTTTAAGCTGTTTTACCGATTTTTTTCCCTAAATCAGGGAAAATAAGTTCGACATCATTTTCTTTTGTGAGCGTATACTATTTCATCTCACCCTCTTCTTTGCTTCTCAGACCCCGCTTATCGAAGAATCTTCGATAAAACGTAAAAAGGAAAACAGTCGAGGGAAGAACCGTCATGCAAACTGAAAGGGAGCAAGGCAGGAGAAAAGGGGGAGGCTTTTGATGCTCTCTCATGGCAACTTTTCGTATCGGTTCTCTTACTGTTTCGAAGGCTCCCCCGTCATCCCTTGTCGATGCTGTCATTTTTTCTCCATTTTGAAAGATGGAGAAGTATTACGGGTAAGTGGCACTGAGTAGTGGTGTTAGAGTATATAAATAAGGGACATGTGCTTCTTGGATACTCTGAGGAGGCTTATGACGGTTCCAAGTCAACTGACCGCGCGACAACTGACCGCATAACAACTGAGCGCTTTCAGGAAGCATTAATCGAAGGACAATACACAAAATAATATGAAATGTAGGAATTTTGAGGAACAATAGAGCGGTAGTCAATTTATCGAATACTGATTAAACTAGATTAGATACTTATATCACTAAATGTTTTTTTACCACGCATTCGTATAACAGTTTTGAGCAGGAATCTTATCAACCCAACCAGGGCTCAAAATTTTTTTCCTTCAATGCTTCCTGAAAACGAGACGCGATCAGTTGTTATGCGCTCTGTTGCTACGCGGTCAGTTGTCGGGCCACAGCTTATGATATGCAGCCACATTGGTTAAATAAAACCATCGTTAGAAATTATTTAGTTATTGGGAAGTAAATGTATCTTAAAATTCTGGAGATGATATCAGTAATACATTTGCATATAGTACAAATACATAAATATAAAAATTGATACATACATCAACACGCATATGTGTAAAATACGGATACTATCCTACTTCCTTGATCACTATCGCCTCCATTAAACCCCATCAAAACCTCCCGCATAGATTGGGGAGACTTCTCTCAAACGGCCGTGCAAATACCATTAATGGAATGCCAAATGATTTACCCTCTCCACTGTTCTGGAGAGGGTAGGAAGAGTGGGCAAAGAAGGGGAGAGAGAGAAGAGGTAACATTTGGAAGTTGATAGAAAGAGTGGGGAAGCTGGGGAAGGAACCCGCAATTTAGGGTCAAGTTCTAGATAGGATAGGAAAAAGAATATAGGAAGACGGCAAAGTTGGGGGTAGATGATACTCTCTATACTGAGACGATAGACAAAAGTATTAAAATGCTCATTGATCGGTCCACTAATGACTGTATATTTTATCCAGAAGGAGTTGTGATTTATAAGCTTCCATGATACAAAAATTATTTAATAATTGAACTAATACGATTCTGAAAGATTTTCGACTGATTGTGAGTGCATTTTCTGTTAAACAGCGGATGGTATCGTAATGAACTGATGAACAGACCTAATTTTGAAAATATTCTTTCAAACTAGAAGAGTTACGCCACCATACTGTTTTTTCGAAAGAAAATAATTCTGGGACGAAATTAAATTAATGTGATACTTTCCTGTCTCATAACATTCAATCACGTTCGTTAAGATGGTATGTTAAGAAATACTAACAGTAAGACGAAAATCAGTCGTAACAATAATTCGAATGTGATTATTAAGAAATATAAAGAAAGTGGTACTACATATTTATCATTTTAACAAAAATTTGCTAATCTGTTTCTTTCCCAATATATGGACATCTTAATGTCTATGTATAATGTAATTTTGACTAAATACTTTCCGAATTGCATTGATTATGTTTTAGTTATATGCATACATTTATGTATAATTGTATTTTGGACTTGATAATTCGTTACTATATTTTTCATATTTATTATTTAAGTTTCGTTTTGATATGTATATTTGCAACGCCTATTGAAGTTTTAACATGACTTTGCTTAATGATATTCCACAAGCAAGTAATAACTGATATCGAATTAATATATTTTGTCATATTTTCTCTCATCTTTTTGCTTGTAGGATTTTCACTCTCCTTTTGGGGTTGGTGTTTTCCTGCAGTGGCAATTTATTTCCTATGAATCTCTTAGTTATTACACATCCACAATCCTTCTCATTCTATCTTTTAAAATTAATCATTGAGCCATTTATGACAATAGGTTAGATGGAGGGAGAAATTTTTAATCTTAATTTCTCCCGATTGCAAACGTTTTATGATTATCATTATGGTGATGGAATTCGTCATTAACGATTATAATCATAGGAGAACCAATTCTGGACCGTGCAAGATCTGAGCACCTGAGAGGTTAAAAAGAAGCGAAGAATCTGAACAAATGACTATGCACAAGCCTCAGTAATGAACTAATGCAAGGGGAAGGAATGATATCATCTTTATATCATTCTATAGGTGTCCCGAGTGCCGAGAAGTGAGGCTTCGAGGGCTGCGGCTCGAGAAGGCGGCGAATGAGGGAGCGAAATGAGAAAACAGCGAAAATGAGTGGAGGAAAGATGAAATAGTGCTGGGAGCATGTCGGGTCCACGTGCGCGGAAAGAAGCAGAGCCGAAGGAGGACAAAGTAAGTGGAAAGTAAAATGGGATAGTCGTAAAAGAGAACGAGTGGGAGAGAAGGAAAGGGCTGCAGGAGGGAAACTAAGAGGTAAAGACGTTAACAGTGGCTATGAGAGGAGAAAGTGAGATGTAAAAATGGGAAATGGAGGAAATAAACACGTGCGAATCTCCCGAAAGACTTTTACGAGGAATTGTAGAAAATGACTGTTGAGACGGAAGTACGGAAACGGTTTTATTCCCTTTAAATATTTGTCTGATGGAATCGGTATAATTTCTCATTAGGAAAATGAGCGCCTATCTTTCTGATGTAATCAAAATGCGTGGAGGATGTTGGACGGAAAATAATTCTCTATAATTTAGAGTAAACAATTCAAAATGCCAGAAGTAGTGATTCGCAGAAGTACAAATCAATTTTTTTCCTCCGTAACTCATTTCTTTCACGGACATGGGAAAATATTAATTAAATCGCAAAATGCGTACTTTATTTCATTAAAAAATTTATTTCCGAACTGATCTTACTCGTGTACTAGTTTTATATATTTTATCATTAAACAACATTAAACAATGGTTTATTTTGCATACAAGATATTTTTAAATATCGTAAAAGCTAGAATTCATCGATGTCATAATATGAACGAAGTACAGGCAGTACGTTATAAATGTGTAACGCGCAGTTATCGAAAATGAAACACATTTGTATTCCTATCTCTTCTGTTTACGAATCTTTCGATTGGACACGTTCAAGGAAATTCTCATTTTTCATTCGCCGCAAGACTTAGTATAATAAACGTCATTCCACGCGAATAGATCTAATTATAACACACGTAACAGAATCATTTTACTCATGAATGTTTATTCTTGTTAAAAATGTTGGTGAGATGAGAGACGCTATTTGATTTAAGCGTATTTCATCGCGGGCCTTGTGCAAAGGTAATTTCATCGCAGCGTCCCCAAAAGCAATAAATTCGAATAAAGAGAAAATTAATGCATTCGTTATCATTCATTGGTTTCCAACGGCAGTTTAAAATTTCGCAGCGCCTTAAATATTCTCTTCGGTTTGATTTAGTACGAGCTAAAGAGAGGATGAAAGAGGAGGAATAAACAGGGGATGGCCTGGGGTGATATAGTGCATTCTATGACAACTTTAAATTCGTGCTCCCGACACATTTGGATTTATATACGAAACGGTAATTTGCTGGTGATTAAAATGAATATATGGAGCTTGACGCGATTTGCTAGTCAATTAATTACGCAATTGAGCCTCGCCGGGTGTTATATTTTTGCTAATAGCGTGTATATTTTCATTTTCTCTGAGCTAATTATAGGAATTACGTTAAATAATTGTTTGCCCGAAAACACGACTGGTTTCACGAATGATATTAATGTTACACGAATATTTAAAATTTTCATTAAAACTGGAGTGCACATAAAAATTTCTTGAATGGGATTCTGCATATTTTTTCATGTTTTCTTCGGTCAGTGCGAATTTTAACTGATGGTAGATGTCATTCCATTTCCACTATTGAATGTTTTTTAACGATTCATATTGTATTCACATTTATAACATAGCTTATACATGTATAACATTCACATTCCAAGTAGTCATATAGAGAAATATAACACACATAAAAAATAGCAGTTAAGGTCCCACTGAGCCGCCGTTGGATTCTCAAGAGATGCAATGTTACTAATTCCAAATAATTACATTCATACAAATTATACTTTAAGAGGTAGCGAAATGAATCATAGTAATTAGAAAGAGCAAATCAGTGAAATAAGCAATTTTGAGAGTTTTATATTGTTATAAATGTAATAAAAATATCGAATTCGGAAGTAGTATAGCTGAATATAAAATTGCATAATCAAGAGAGTATGTTTGGAAACAAAACTACAAGACTAAGGGTCACAGGAATGGCTGTGTACTTCCATAATAGTCTCCAGATTATATTATAAATGATTTAAAAAGGGAACGAAGTTTACTTTAGTTATTTACCCAAATATTTTTATTATAAAATATCGCTAACTTTGATGATGTCATAGAACACGTATTCATGTTCATTTTAACAGAAATAAACTTCTTATGTATGTATCATTTCAATTTACAGATTAAGTCGACCAGAGGAAACAGATGTTCCATCATTTCTTGTTTACAAGTTCGTTTTTTATTGGAAAATTACGTCCTTATTCATCTCACTCATTCATACAAATGCTCTATCCTACGGGCTCCCTAACTGCATACATAGTCATTACCTTAGCCAATACTTTCCTTTTGAAGTCAGATTCTAAGCTGTATTGTGTGTAACCTACATTAGGAATCAAAACACTTCGGCCTCATCCATTTTCATTTGAAGTTGATTCATATTACGGTTGATTCACGACTCGATGGGATTATAAAAGCTTTTGGTAGGCGAAACAGCAATATGTAAGGTCGAATTTTCACAGTCTACGGAATTTCATTCGATTTTTCCCTCGCGTAACTTGATGTACATACAAAAGGTATTAAAAGTGAAAGATTTATCGCTGCATTATGCAGGTTTCAATACATAATTTAAACCATAGAAACCTGAAATAGCCTGCTCCAAAGTTGCTTTTACTCAATGAATCACTACATAAATATTTACATGATCACTACATAAATATTTACATGCATATATCATCGACACGAAAGTCTGCATGAGTTCGCGAAATTTAAAATATCGCCAAATGACATTATTTTCAGAAATTAAACACGCATTAATTCTTCTTAAGGTTTCATTACTTCGTGTTTATTTATATTAATTTCTTTGTAATTAGTCTTGAAACACAAAAACAATCTTCTAATAATGGTTCCTGAATCCTTGGATGCAATATTTTTCGAACGTCAATTTTGTATTCAATTTGCATATTAAAGCGGACTGCCGTTAATTAAGATATCTTTCTCAACCCTTTAATGATAAATATTTAGTAATATCTAAATCCTAGGGAGGCTCATATCATTTTGTGTTTTCAAAATTTCTGAATCACACAGAAGTGATTAGTTACAGTCAGTCGGTTAAGGCTTATACTAAGATTAGGTACAGTTGGTTAAGTCGGTAGCATAGACGCAATGAAAATTAGATACATATATTTTTTGTTGTTATGCTATACTGTAAATAATGAACTAGCTATGACTATGTGTAATTGATGTAATAATTTCAAGCTAAAGATTCATCATGTATTCATGTGCACTGATAGTGTGTCCAGTGTGGGTTTCCCAATTGACATGTGTATTTATGTACAAGTAACATTCATGCATGTTTACACAAGGTTTGTTGTGTTTTGTATTGCATTAGGTAATTTGTTATATGATATATAATGCCGCGATAATGTTGAATAATTGAATTATTATTCATTGATATAATGGTTACAACGATAGATTATGTAATCTTTTGTGGTAGGGTAGATAGCGATATATAAAAATGTATAATGATGTTTCCATCTGTTTATATATAATTATAACTTTGATAAATAATTATATTATCTATGAGATAGGTCACTAAATCATTACTGTGCAACTTCTGCGTGTTTCGTTAGTTTAAATTAATTAAATACATTTTAATAAATCTGATTGGTCCAAGCTCAATTTTGGGGAAGGGAGCCATGCTATAAGAGTAAAACAAACTTAGTAATTTCCGATTTTCTATTCTGTAGAAATTAATAAGGGTATTTTACTCCTTTTGCTAAAATGGTAATGAGTTTTACAGTTGGAAATTTTCGATTGCGAAAGGTGGTTAGATTAGCTACGTCTATACTAAAGAACAGGGAAAGCTCACGAGGATAAAAGGGTTAACTCTCTGAACAATTTTTCCACAATCTTTAAACAATTAGTCGAGTTTTGAGGCTAATGAAGAAGGCGATAATACGAATGCAGTTAACCGAAGCGAGCTGTGACGGCACTCTGGGCGTGGATGGGAAGGGACTCACATGGTCGATTTTAGCACGATGAAAAGCCAGAGGTGGGCTTACTGTACTACCACTTCGGATATCGGCGCCGCTCTAGTTAAAAACGAGGATGGGCGAGGAAGCGGGAGAAAAGAAGAGGCTATGGTGTGAATGATGAAAAAGGAAGAGGTTTTGATCGACCTTGTTAAAGCGTCGTCCATTGTGGTCGCGAGAGACAATGAGCACTATTGCAGTTTGCCGCTTGATGTCGACTGAGGGCCACCGCCTGTAAACACAACGCCGAGGAGAAAGAAATTTCACTTGCGGAGGGGATGAAATCTATTGGCGATGGACGAAGCGGATAAGCGCTTCCATGAATTTCAAGCAGAGAAATTGTTTCGGGAACTATAGTCTATTGAATTTATCTTCACGAATGAGAAGGCGGGGAAAGAAAACTGAAGTCTATTCAGGTACGGGGAGGGAGACCACTCGAAGGTGAATATCTTAAAAAGACTTATTTTTAAACTCGGAGAGGCTCATTATCTCTCTAGAAGACAACCCATTAATTCTTGTTTTTAAATTAAAAATGGAAAGTTCATTGAAACTCACTATAGATGAAATTTATCTTTAACTTAACGTCATAAAATTTCATTATCTTGTTGCAGTATATTAATTGTATAATAATGGAAGGCCGCTGATGGTTGAAACATAGAATGAACGAAGCATCAAAAACCATAAAAAGAACCATCATCATTCTTTTGATGGTTTTTGATCCTTTATTCATTCTATAATTTTTGCCTGAGCTTACATGTCTACATAGAGTAACTTCTCCGGAGAGTTTTAAGAACGATTTAAATGTGAATCGATATTATACGGAAATAATTATTACTAATCACTAATAATAGGGCTTTTGGCTTATCTTCTCATTAAGATTCTCACTAGAAGCTAGATTTCTATTGCTTGATCAATTCAGAGAAAATACTTGAAAACGTAATCTGTATCAACCGCTCCCTCCCTTGCTGCTTCGGCCGATTGCGGAAAGGGCGGACAATAGGATATTAATGTAGATGTAGAATAAGAAGAAAGTCAAATGAAGTACACTTTTAAAACTACGACTGTATTACATTTACTACAACTATTTTGAAAAATTAGTGATTTAGAAGAATGTTAGAAATTAACTTAATTAAACCATCATTAATTTTCTTTCCTTGGCTGAATAGTCATAATTGATTGCTTTTACTCATTTTCATTCTATCCAAGTCACCTAACCCGGAAAAACTGCTCTTGGTGCAAAACCTCAAGATCCTTAAAGATGGTGCAGTTTACATAGAACGGGAAGTTTAAAGAATGATTCAGCATCCTCCTTGGCGAGAGATTAATGGACTGAATAATCGCCCAAAGTTACCTGAATGCGCGATTAATTTGGAAAAGTTATTCGACGGACTCTAATAGAATGACCTACATAGAGATGGAGACTCGGGGGCGGAAAAAATTCGTCTCCGCGGATTTTCCACTTCAACTTCCAAACTGCCATTTGATGCCGTACCTAGAAAAAGTACTCCCAAAATCTTCAGCAGGCAACGGTTCGCCTGTGGGGCAATTCTTACGCTCACCCCGACTCGTGAGCGATAAATACTACTTCCGGAGCACCTTAACTTCCGCACCAATGAATGGAACCTGAATTGGATGACCGCAAACGGTCTCTCCATAAAAAAACTCCCGTTTCTAGCACGGGGTCTAGGACGTCGTTTTGCGGGATTGGATTTCCCCGTATTAAGATCAAACTCCGGGAGTGGTAAAAATCCTAGCTTAGCTCCCGATCTTCCATCGAAGATTACCTTTGGAATACCTAATAAGGCCGTGGGTTGGAGTAAAAGGTATCCAAAATCGCGTCTTTATTTATTCTCAGAGATTTGTTCGGTTCCCTTTGTGGTGCAAGGCTCTCTGATCGCGGATAAGAGGAGAGAGTCGAAGGAGTGAGGTCCCTCTATGAAAGACCCCTTTTCCCATTTCTGAAATCGCTTCGCCACTTCTCTGCTTCCCCTGTGCTTCTGCTTTCCTCGGAGTGGGTAATCGAAACTTTTGAAAAGTGATTCGCTTTTATGGAGAGGTAAGGAATTGGAATGGAATCCTAGCGTTTGTAGGCAACGATCGCTGACATTCGGACTTTAAAATTGAATGGGAGTTGTAATTGGAGTGGGGTCATAAGGAGTTATGGATATAAGGAGATGCACACTGGAACACACTTGGTGCTTTCTCGACCTGAAAGACTTCTTTTCTGTTTGTGAAAGAGCCTTATATTTTCCATTGTTTGAATTCCAGGAAGGTAAAAAGATGAGGATCTGCGGTTAAATTATAATATTTTCCTAAACCATTATGGGAATGACCGTGTATCTTAGCCATTTGCTAAAAATAATGTTTTTTACGTAACGTTGTAAAATGTTTGCTTAGTTTTAAATAAACATAAAGAGTAACTTGTGTTGAGAGTTCTAATAACGATTTTAATGGACACTGATATTATACCGAAATATGAAAGACTTTATGGACCACTAGATAATAATAAGGCTGGCTCATCTACTGATTAAGATTCTCATTATAATATGCCGCATAAAAGGTTCAGAAAAAAACTTTTCTTATTATGGCTTCTCTATTATAGAATAATTTTGGTATGTTAAATTAAATTTGAATATACTAAAAATGCCTATTTCATAATTATACTATTGTAACAATTAGATGGAAAAAGCCATGCATCGTAAACTGAAATTAAATCTCCACAATGGTCAGATATGATGAAACAAGACATTAAAGACCACTTCGATAGGTTTTCAACGTTTACATGAATACAGGAAATGATATGCATGCGGTAATAAAAAATGGTGTAACTATTATTTCTTTCCGTCATGAACTATATTGCTACGTAGTTATCGAACCTTAGTTTTTAAGTAGCATGAAAGCATATACATGTTCTTTTGAAAATCTTCTTTTACAGTGATATTCATTAATTTTCTACTAAAAGAATCTGTTGATATCCTTGTAAAGAATTTTAAATACTGTGGAGAATATATAATCTTTATTTCACCTATACGAGCGCAGATTTTTATTGATATTACTTGAATTTGATTCTCAGATTTTCATATTAGAAAGTATTAATTTTTCCCCAGTGTACCAAGGGATAAATTTATCCAGGAGGAGATACGAGATCGCTTAAATAGTAAAAATCTGTTTTGGGGGTACGTGTAAAATATATTCCCGATCCGGTGCCAAGATAGCAGCGATCTTATTTGTAGAGCGTCTGATTTCAGAAATGATAAAAATTGCCTTATTTGTAGTGAAAGCCATTGCGAGATAAAAAGATTTTCCGAATCAAGTGGAAAATTGGTGGGACTTCAGGATTCCCTGGGATTCATTATCCACTCTCTTCCATTCTCAAACCGTACCCATTCTTTTCGTCATATTACTTCGTCATTCTTTCCGAATTTCTCTTTCTCTTTTACTAGTTCTCGTTCGAGGAATTGGTTCTCCCGAACCCTTTTTGTGATTAAAATCTCACCCCTTTCTCTTTCCCTTTTTCCTCCTCTTTCCCCTCAATGGTCTCTTCTGCTGGAAATCCACGCGCCCATAACCGGATCCCAAGACCGCAATTTTTCCGCCATATCTCAGTAATATTACAATGAGGAGGTTTATGAACCGTTTTTCATATGTGCAGAACTTGTTTGCATGCATGGAGGAAAACCGATGTTTCCTGCATTACGCTTAACATGGAATTTTTTTCTTGAATTTAGGAAATATAAAAAACTTTCACAAAACCAGTGAAGTCGAAGATAAAAACTTTTTAGAAATTGAAGAAGGGTCAGAATTTTATATTCTATGCCAAAAATTTAAAATAGCAAACACCAGTCTATGCTGAAAACTTACATTCATTCTTTGTAACTTTAACTTGTATCCTCAATCAGGAAAGGAAGTACCGTAATCTCGAGAGACTGTTTCAACTAGTACTAAGATAACTTATAGGAGCTGTTTATTTAGAAAGAGAAAAAGGTAATTTTTCTAACCTCGACGTGAATTTTAGACTTTCCTCTCCCTTGTGTTTAATCTATATTTTAACTAGTGGTATCCTGAAAAGTAAAAGAGCTACTCAAAAGCTACTTTATATTTATTTATTTATCATTATATACGCTTCAAGTAAAATTTCTTCTGGTGGCAGCCCCAACCATTGTCTATGAACAACGTATATCGTACAAATATTCCAATAATAACGTATATATATATACACATAGAAATTTTCAAACTGCTCCCCTGTACCCCCACCAAAATGCATCCTCTAAACACAAAAACAAGATTTCACAGTTTACAATGTTAGGTTTTAGGCCAAAATATAACTTTATCGTTTTTATATCGTCACGTTTAAATTTATCCAAACAATGCAAGAAATGTATTACGTATTCAATCCATTTAATACAAAAACTAAAGATTCTACTTTTAAACTCATTTTTTTCGGTAAGGGCTTGAAGACCTCTCCAGGGAACTTATTCCATTCTTTGAACACTCTGTTTATAAAAGAATACCTGGCGATGTCAGTTCTTTGATTCCTCAGCTTTAATTTTTGCGTGTGATCCCCTCGTGCAATATAATTCGGTTTCTCTATTCTGCTTTTAACTCTATCCATGCCTCTCCTCCGTTTCTAACCTGAAAGGTGCATATGAGTCGATTTACTATCTGCCATTTTTCTAACGTTTCCCAACCGAAAATCACTAGCAGCTTCGTAACTTCGTAATCGTAATATTAAGGATAACACCAAACAGCTAACGGCTTAAATTGTTTAACCGAATATAATTTTTTTATTACATAAATTATTATTATCATATTCTATAACAGCGTTTCAGTATCAGTGAAGAACCCAACAAATAATTATCAATAACAATAATTCAAATTCCAATACCAACAATATCAATAATCTAGGATAACATTCAATACGTAACGCCTTGAATTATTTGATTAGATAAAATATTTTTCGTACATATAAATTATGTATCAGTGTGGAATCCAAGAAATAATTACCACGTATAATAAGCGATTCATTTTTAACGAGAGGACTTTTCCGTAGGCATTTTAGGATAGTTTGATGCCAAAAATAACAGCTTCTGAGTAAGTGTTCCTGATTATATGCATACATCTTCATATCAAAGAAGCTCAGGTCTTAGAAACGTGTGCATAAGCGCTCGAGTTACATGAAACCAACGTCAGTCTTGTTACCGCCTCAATAAATGAAATCCATTAAAATATGTGGGTCATCAGCTACGGAACATTCTCGCATGCAATTTGCAATCCTTTCAAAATCGAGAGAACCGGAGCGAAATTCTTTCAGAGAGGAAGCCGGGCAGAAACTCAAACAAAGACGCGCATCAGGGAGCACCGAGGATGAAAGAGACAGGTTTGTATTTGAAGTCACGCAATTAAAGCCAAAGGTCACCTAAATTTACTCACTTCCCTCAGAAATAAGCTTCGGGTTCATTAGTTCCGCCCCAGACGAGAAAGCCTCGGATTAAATTCGAGAAACTTGAAGGAAAAATGGCGAAGGGAAGGCATATCCGGGCTATAAAAATGATAAACCCTCTCTCCCGGGCGGATAAAAAGATCGGAAAAGAAATCCCTCGTTGAATTATCGGACTATGATGTAAACACGGTTTTAAAAAAGGAAAAAGTCGCGCAGAGGAATGAGCTTGTTTTGGAATGCGGTCTCATTAGTGGGAGAGCTCGGCAGGAAGCCGCTCCGACGCGGGGATGAAATAAGGGCGATGGGCGGCGAGAAGACGGGGAAAAGATATCGAAGTTATGAAGGAGAGCGGGAGCCAAACGACAGGGAGACAATCGGGGGATGCGGAGGAGAACGGTTTGGACTGCAGCCACCGAAAAAGAGTTCGGAAGAAGAAGAGGAGGCACTTGAAAAATAACGCTCGTCGATATCGGATCTGGGTCCATTTTCTAATTTCCCTCGTTAGTCCTCCGGCGCCGACGGACGGTGGACGTCGTCCAATAGTCCCTTTTATTTGGGGATAAAACGGACGGTCCGCTCGTTTATCATGCTCCAAATGATCCTCAATGTCCCGGATCTACCATTCTTCCATCGAGATTCTTTCTCTACACAATTAATATGGCTATCGGAGACGGATTTCTATCCGTCCGCTTTTCGCAGATCTGCTTGCTGTGCGATTCATGCACCACTTTAGGTTTTGCGCTAATTCGGCTATCGTATTCCACACTGAACTAAATTCATATTCCTCACTTCCTTACCAGTCCATTTTATTAAAATTCGCAGGAATTCGATAAGTATGAAGTCTTGTGCAGGTATTTCGTATGGAATTTCACAGATAAGATTGAGTTCTCCCAGAAATATAAATTTAGTTATTTCTTCCGAGGATTCGTCCAGAGGGAAGAATCTATTTTCAATAACCTAAGAATAAATCTTAACGAACGTATTTTTTTTAATCACTTCATCACGAGTAGAATGGTAAACACAGTCTTGTACTAATTAGTACCGTTTTTCATAAACAAAACACTTCTTTTGTTGGTCGAATGTTTAGAGCGACATGGTTCCTTAATTTCTTTTAAAGTATTTGAAATAATTTCTATTTTCAGCGATCATGGAACAGTTACTAGCCTCTGTACATAGATTCATTTTTGATGAGTTTCAATTAGTTTGAAGAACATACTCATTTGTATCACTAGAGTAAATGATAATTAAGGCAATCGTAATGTGTTGATTGGTAATAATAAATAGATAAATGTAGATACAATTGGATGGTAATTATTTTGTTGTAGTGTCGTTGCTGGTGGATAATATATGTACTATATTATTCACTGAAACCTGTGTACTATATACCTTGTTTCCGTTTTTCCATCTCCCTAAGATCCAAGTTCTCTTGTATCCGAAAACTTATCAATTATCTCTTGTCTCTCACTCCTTCATTAGAACTATTTTCCCCAATCAATTCTTTCTTTTAATGCATAACTGAACCTCTCTGTCCTTAACTATGAATTATTTAAGATTCTCGTTTTTTCTCCTTTGTTATTATATTGTTTTCTTGTTTATTGTTTTGCCTGATACCATGATTCAATGTTATTGTCTTTAATTTTATTTGTGTTCTTTTAATCCAAACAAATAAATTGTTGTTGTAGAGTTGAATGTATTGAAGTTTCACGGAGTAGTAAATTTAAGTGAATTCCATTGCGACTGTTAGCACCGGAATATAAGTCCATCCGTAAAATTTAAATTATAATAATAATAATAATCTGAGGCTAACTTGTAACTAACGTTAACCCCTAATACCAAGAGCAGCGCTTTACTCTATGTAAACACACACACTGGTCCCCTAGATAGGCCGCCCTCTTGTCCACCACTCAATCACTCTTCCCGACGAATCTACTCTCATAGGATCGACCCATCTGCCACTCCTATCTCCTCTACCCAACTTATCCACCTTTCCGTTACTTTAGCAGAGATGAAATGAATCTTCCCTTAAAAACAAGCGAATAAGGAAGGACGGCGTAAAGCAGTAAAAAATGAGCGCGAAATGGAGTGGAAATTACACCAGAGAAGAAATAGAACAGTGAGGAACGAAGGGATAAAGAAAAGGAGAATAAAGAAGGGAAAGAAAGAAGAAGATAGGACGGTGTGATGAGGCGAGGGAAGGCGTTGGAGATGTGCAGCGTGAGCAAAATCGCTTGTCTTGAACGGGGAGAAGTTATGGGGAGGAGGAGGAGGTACTTTATGAAGGATCCCGTCGAAGTAAAAGTAAAGGATGGAAGATTCTGGAAAGTGGAAAACAGGGAAGCTATAGGGGAATTGGATTTGGAAATCGGAGGGCTGAGGTTTGCGTGAGCATCAAAGATATGCAGGAAAAATCGAGAGTGGATTCGGAGAATTGGAGGAATGTGGCGAGCGTTGGGATAAGTGTAAATCTGGAGCGTTTATTTGGGAAAAATCTTGAGTTCTTCGGACGAGAAAAAGGGATCCCATAAAACATTTATGAATCAATTACCTCCAGAAAAATATTTTCCTTGCGATGTCGATGAGAAAATTAAGTTCTTCTTCCTAAGAGAAATTTGAGTTAAAATAAAAAGAGGAATTAGAATTGAAACAACAATGAACGAGACATCAACTAAATCGTTTAGAGAACTAAAATTATCTCACAATATCAAAACATGTACAACTCAGTAGAATATGTTTGTGTATTTGATGACTCGGCTTACTGACTTACATAATTTTAGAGTTAGGACGTTTACCCATCTAACTTCTACTCGTCCCTCACTCTCTGAATAATGAATAAATATATAGATAGTACTGAAGTTTACATTTTTTTGAACGGTGCTAAAAATTCGTGACATTTGACGGAGCGACAATGTTATTGAAATAACGTACTAAAGTAGATCTTACGATTGAATACATTCACGATGACTTTTTAATTAACACTGGATCAGTTACATTACTTGTATCTGCTCAACTTATGAGAATGTATTTTGAAGTATAACTTATAGTATAAGTATAGTTTTGTCAACAATATCTTTCAAATATTGAGCCAACAATTCAACATTTATTTCTTGGCAGTTCAACGTTTAGTTCAAACGAGTATAAAATCTACAAAAGAAAGAAAGTCCATTTTAACTTAAAGGATACATAGTATTTTCTTTAAATTTAAAGTCAAACTCAAATTGTTCAGATTGAGAAATTTTTTTAAAGACTTTTAATTTTTTTTTAGGGAAATTGTGCAACTTCGACTATAAAAGTAGAATATTTTTTCTCAGATCAATCATAAAAATAATAATAAAGGAATTAATTAATGATGGATATTGGAACTTACAAGTCTCATACTACATCTAATCCGAATCAATAGATTTGGTCGAAACGATACCTCGGAAACTCCTCACGAAAAGATTGGTTTCCATTTCCTTACTTTAACATATTCCATTGAGAAATTACATCGGAAAGGAGTACATTGTATTAGACATACGTAGGAACTCGACATTTAGCAAACGTGAAAGACGGTCAAACAGTGTGCTTTGGCGAGTTGCATGATACACGAGATGTTAACGGAAGGTGGTGGGCGGCATATCTTTTGATATAATGGGAGAGGAAATAGAGGAAGAGAAGGAATATTCCAGTTTCTTATGGAAGCAGAGAGGGTCGGAAAGTGTTCTAATGCCACAGAGAAAAAGGGGAAGGAGGAGGGTGAATAAAATCATCATCGCTGTTAACGGAAATTTCAAACGGAAGGAAAACGGTCGTTGCCTCGCTCTTTCCTTGTCCTGCAGGAGGACTCTAAACCCTTCTCCCAACATCCTCCACTGCGCAACCGCTTTGATGACCCTCTTTCCAAGACCATTCCAGAGAGAGGAGAGCTAATAGACACTCTCCGCTATTCATCTATCTCACGCCGGAATCGCATCCCTCTTCCCGCCCTTCGACAGTATCTATATAACTTTCCCCGCCATTTTATTTTTTCCCCGTTAAGAAAATACATCATCCGTCGTAAGGAAACTTTGCTCGATCTCAATTTTTATCAATTGAGACCTCTCGGGAAGAAGATATAAAACGTGCATCGCTAGTCTTTCCTCTCTTCCCCTCCTGTGACGTAGGGACTCTTTTGGAACGTGTGATGTGGTTATATGGTCCAAGTTCAGCAGTTTGGACGGGCCGCTATCTCTTCGGCCGGTTTCAATTTCTGCGGGTTAATGCCTCCGAAAGCTGAAACTTTCCGTTGCCCTCCGCTGGTTTTTTTATCGTCCCCGAAAATGATGCGATTAGCCGTTTTTGAACCAACTTCCCACGGGCGGATGGCGCAATCGTAAAAGTTTATGGGTTTAAGGGACGTGTAATCCAAAGTCTCTGCACTAATAAAGGTGCCCATTGAAATGCATTTCCTCGTTCAAACGGAGACTGCAGAATAATAGATTTTCTTCAACGATACTCTTTCCTCGATCATAGCTATATGTTTCATGAAGATACCTCAATAGAAATTCGGCTTGATTGATTTCAGAAATTAAAAGATATCACATTGGATATAAATTTTGAGAGAAAACTTTGCACATTAAGGGGTGCATCTAAGTAAATTCTCAAATAAAGACGGACGAGAAAAATGTCTAACAGAATCGGCACTCATGCCGATACATTAAAAACTCTCCAGTAGCTGCTTGAAGTTTTTGGCTAAACTTTATGGCATGATCGGTGAAAACATTCACCTAAACAGTGGAAGATCCAGATTCGAATCTTGATCCTGTCAGTATACATCAAGTACTTTTTCCCTAGTTTTTCCTTATAAAGCTATAAGTTTAATTTGCTTATCATAATTTGAGTGATTGACAAAAATGAATTCAAGCAAAATATTTCGATTTACTTGATTTACTTTTTTCTTCTTTTCTTATAATTTACCGGATGCGGTGGCGGAGTGGTTAGCGTACTAGTACTCTAATGCCAGGGTACCGGGTTCGGATCCCGGTAGTCAGATTTTTCTGGCAAGGGAATGGATGTGTCTTGGTTAATAGTAATAATTATTGAAATGGATGTAATTGAGATTCTTCCTGTTTCCATTAGAGAAGTTATTATTATTAATCATAAAAATGTATTACATTTGGTTCACCGGCTGAAACTCAGCGACCTATAAATATTAATTGGGATTTATTGCTTTGCTAGATTTTCCATTGACTTTACCTAAATAAAAGCATTTTGGTGAAATCAAGAATTATAGATAAATAAAACAAAAATGCAATTTTCCCACAATAATGCATGGATAATTTAATGTAAATCTACCTAAATTTACGGGATCCTCCATGTGTTACGATTCGTGATAAATATTACATTTTTTGGGCGAAGTTAATCATCATCAAAGAAATATAAGTACACAGGTAATGTTTGTCCTTTAAATTATTAATCCTTTATAAAGAACGTGAAAACGAAGGTGATCATGCCACACTGAATCATACAAAGGAATTCCTCGTCAAATCCTCGACCAATCAGGAGCAAATCCCTAAATAATTCAGAATATAATCCCCTGAATATGTGATACAAACAGCCTGAACTTTGCAAACACATTTAGAGACGGGGGAACCGCTGACGTCCCCCTACAGCTACGACACTGTTTACACTCTTCAATCACCAATTCCGCTCCGATTCTTTTTTCCATTCTTCAGCCCTGTTAGCGCTCCAGATCGACCGTGGGCTCCCGTTGTCTTTCGCGATTAAAAATTCTGGACGCGGCCTAAGGATTAAGAGGAGGATTACCAAATGAAACGGCCTAAATGTGGTTCCATTAGAGATGGGATTGAAAGGGGGAGAGAGGATTAGGGGAGAACAGAAAGAAGCGATCATAATGTAAAGGGAAGAGAGATATAGGCAGCAAGAGGCGTTTAATGATACGGACGGAAAGAGAGAAAAATGTGGGGGGAAAATAAGGGGGCGTCCCGAGAGATAAGGAATACAGAAAGTGGCTAAAGTGGGGATCAATGCTAAAGGGAGATTGATAAAGGAGAGGGAATTTTAAGGAAAAGTAAATAAGAAAACATAAAATGCGGAAGTTTTGGTAAAAAGAGAGGAAAGAGGGGGGAAAGTTATGATGCGCAAGAACACTGGATGGATAAGGAAGATGTTTTAGAAATTGATAGATTATTTTTTAGATATTAAATTCTCGTTACATAGCGTGCCTTTCTAATTTCAGTTGCATTGGGATGAAGTAGAATTAGTTATGCTTACTATACAGATAGACTATGGTACTGGCACTATATCTAGTATCTAGCACACATTGTTATGTGTATCTTTATAACGATTCGAGCACTAGTCCTGTCAGACTTTTATCACGTCCTTTCTCCCACATATCCATATCTATCAAGAGCAAAATAAGTCAAATGAATCTCATAAAGTAGTCATAAAAATGAACTATTATAATTATTTCCTCTTTGAATAATCCAATATTTTTCGCAAATGTTTTTTAAATTAATTTTAATTTCTGCAACTTTTTAACTACTGAGAGAGACATCATAAATGCACTTTGATCTCATGTGGTGGAATATTGCTCCAATTACAACATTATACCACAAGGGAGGTACTAAAAATAATTAAACTATTTGAGAGTTAAAAGAGGTTTTAAGTGCCGCACCTCATTCCAGAGACAGTAGAAAATAAACTTATAGTTCAGAAAAATACCATATGCTACTGAATGAAAACCTGTATTATTTCTTTCCCTAAAAATTTAACCATCTTTTGCCATTAAATCACGTCCTACTGTTTGAATTGTGATAAGTATATATGGATATTAAAATACCGTGCGATAAATCTAGTACCATATGCTTGTTGGACTTCTAACTCATAGTTCGCGGCGGGATCCATCAGTACTATACGTCGACCAAAACAGTCCCTGACAATAAAATATTCACGGTAAGAAGCATCTTTAGCGTATGCAGAAGAAGGGAGATGAGAGAGGAGGTTCGCAGACAGAAAAGTGGTGGATACCGTGGCCCAAAATGATAGTCAACTCGAGCATTACGCTCACAATGGCGAAAGAGGTTTCCCTTGAGAACGGGATAAGGCCAGCCGCGGCACACGACGATGAATAAGTCAATTGCGGATTGATTTCCTCTCGGAAGCCGCAGTTCCTCCACGTGCCCCCCATGAATGATTCCCGAATGTGGGCATATCGAAAGACGAGGAAGGGATGGAAATAGGGTTTTGGAGCGCCGAAGGAATTAGCCTCGTAGAAGGGAAAGAATTGATGGATGTAAAGATTTATTTAAATCGTAAAGCTTAAGACCCCGTGGCGGGACCATTATTACGCGAGGGTACGTCGTGGGTGGCGGTCGTAGAATGGGAAAACAGGGAAATAGAGAGGGAAGTGTTATGGGACGCACATGGTGGAGGGGGGTTGACGCTGAGGGGACATGGGGTTGGAGTCTGTCTGTTCCGAGAGAGCAATATAAGTGCTAATGCGCGGCCTTCTCCCTCACTGTTCCTCTCAGGATCCGCGTCGCTTTTGTTTGAGATGCGGACTCGTTCCGGTCTGGGAGAATGGCGCTGGGAGGGTTTATTTTTTTTGGATCCCATGTCTTCGGAGAGGGGGAATTTGAATGTATGTAGAATGGGGATGCCAGGGGTACCGGGAAAAAGATTCTATTGGAAAGACTACATGTATTTAACCACCTAGGAAATCTGGAATAGAAGTAAAAGTGGAGGGATTTGTATTCGATTTAGCATGATGGATTTATGATTCCAATGGATAATGGAAGAAATAAAAAAATGATTACAATGTCTGCAACAAGAGGGAGATGTTAATTAGGAGTTAAAGTAAACATATTGCGATAAAGAGAATATTTTCATTGAAAAGTGATGATTCTTTTATTTAGCTCTCAAGGTTCTCACAAACGTCCAGTCACAGAAAAAACATAATAATACTCACGTCTTTATTTGGTGAATTTTAGTCATATGAGGTCAATCTTACAATTAAAACCTTTTTAAATAAGTGTCCTGAATCAGTTTAAGATAAAAAAATAAAATTAGACTTAAAGATTATTATTTTTAAGAACATTATTGGATAAAAACTGCCCTTTGTCCTGTAGCGATGACAAAAGATAAATCTGTTCGATATATTTTAGGAAATTTATACTGTAGGTTTTTATACCATATGGAATAGAAATACCCAAACATTTTCATATATAAGAGTATCTCGTTAATATTTTGTTTATTTTAACTAGCCTTAGAATTTATAAAAAATATGCTAATATGTAGTATAAGAAATTCAAACAAACTATTTTGAGTAATTTACAGTAATCAGCAATTGAGAAATTAAAGAAAACTGTAGGGCCATACAAATACCCCAGCTCGGTAAACAGCGTTGACAACCTAGGCTTGGTATGTTAAGGATTAAAGGTGTCTTCGTTAAAACCAACTGATAAACGCATTACTAAGAAAAGTAGCGCAAAAATGAGAAAATTGCTTTCCGAATTTCCCAACGAGGCTTTAATATAAAAACAGCAATGAAAATTTTTAATTTGAGCAGAAAACCTTTCGCATAAAGCCGAGGGGTATCTTTATCCACGTGTCAACGGTTCTGCGATCGCCGAATCTCGCTATTAAACCAAAAGATAAAGCTCCGTTCCTCGTTTCTTTGTTTAGTTCGCTTTTATGGTCGCTTTCGCAGCTTCCATCTCCAAATTCCTATTAAAATCCACTTTCCCATTTTCTCGACCCTAATCTCCGGTTTTCCCTCTTTTCGAATTCAACTCTGGGGGAGTTGCGGGGCAAAGCATGCGCTGAAAAACAATGGCAAATCTACGTTGTGCGAGGACAGTCGTAGTTAAAGTGGTGAACAAGATATCCATTTGGATTTTAAAATATCATTGATACGTTATTTTCTTCTAAAAAGATGGCAAATAAAAGATATGTATGTGAGAATGTTAAGAAAGTTTAATTTTATGTGTATGAAACAGAGAATTTAGGTAACATGTGAATATTAATATTCAAAAGTATGTACTATTACATAAATGTTGCAAAATACTTGTGTATGACGTTTATGACACAACATTTTCTACTTTGTAAAATTTATCATGAAAAGTCATCCTGAAAGCAAAACTTTCGATTTTGAATTTATTCCACAATATTTCAGAGATTCTGAGAGGATGTATGATGTAAAGTTGAAGAAACATGCAAATGAAAAATACAAAGTCGATAGACGCCAACAGTTCTCAGGTAGCATGAAAAACTAAAAATCAAGGTTTAAAAGAATACGTGAAATGTTTTAGAAAACTAAATTCATATCTAGTATAGGATCTTTATTTGAAGTCATATATTTTCAATTATATTACATATAATATTCAATATACAATACATAATAATTAATTTTAAATAATATTACATAGAATATATAAAAAGTCCATGGGGAACCTTGAATTTTTACTACTTAATTATAAAAAATATCACTTGCAAATTCGATCAACTAAATTTTTGCCAGTTCGAAGGCATACTTATGATCGGAAATTAATGAAAAATAATCCATGTTATGCATACGACTTTTCTATGATAGACATTTACGGACAGAAATGGGAAACAGTAACTAAACAGTGGGACTTGAAATGCTGCTAAGATGATTACAATGATTGAAATGTATGCACCTCTTTTAAAGCTGCGCAATACAATTTAAAGAAAAGATATGTAAAAATTCTCACTCCATTATAAAAATAGACTGAATTATCGTAATGAGGGAACGACAATTGTCATAAAAACACAGCGGCGGAAGCTTACATTTTGCGAATGCTATATTACGAAAAACATGCAAATTTGCAATTATTACTTCAAAACGTATAATGAAGGGTCCACATGAAGCAGCTGGCTTGGAACTTATTAACAGTTTTATAATTAAGCGTAATAAATACAACGGCGTTTTTTATTAAGTGCGTCGTGTATTCATTTCAACAGCTTTACACCGATCCTTGATATTAAGTACGAAGAGATTTGGCGCATAACACACTTATGCACTATCTGGAATTACGTTATGTCCTCCGTTTTTCACATTTAACGAGTTTATGGCCCTCGTTCACGCACTCGACCCTTCCAACTGCTCTTCTTTCCCACCAGGGTTCTTGCTTTCTTTAGTCCTCCTCTTTGAGACCCCTTTTCCGTCCCCTTCTCATTCTCTTTTCTGAAAATTCCGGAAAGGAGGAAAGGAAAACAGACTCATGCCCATGATTCCGACAATCTGAAACATTCTGACGTCCCCACGTTGGCAAATTTTACTTCGCAATAGAAAGTTTTATTTTTACTTGAAGCAGATCATTAGCGACTACGAAAAAAACGTACATAAGCATATACGTGTATATAATACAAAATACGAATTATAGGGTTCTAGAATTTCTGAAGCCTTAATAACTATCACTGTACCGGGTGTCTTACGAGGAAGATTTATGAAAGAGTAGATTCCCTGTACATCTGGTATGGCTAATGTCCCGTTTCGGTTCATGCTAAGATTAAATGAAGGGGCATAATTATCAGATTATTCATCGAACGTTAGTTAAAATTTCAATTAAATTAACATGCATTACAAAGTAATTACCATTACAATGGAGTATGCGTAATAAAGTACGCATTCACCACTTTGATGTTAAATGTGTCTATATTTACATATCACAGTACCATACACGCGTATGAAATGAAATAAACCATTCTTAAACGGTCTCTGCGTGAGAGAAATAATAGTTTATTTTCGAAAAACATTTTCTTAAATCGGCGTTCGTCTTTAGCAGATTCTATCACGCACATTTTCTTCCGCACGATCTCCTAGATCCAAATGTCTCGTCATAATTTTAATGCGTTCATGTATTATAGATGATATTCTAGGCTAACTAAATGAATAATTCAAAATGATATCAAAGAATGACTCCTAAACCATAGCCCATAATAATATGATGGCTTCCTTGCAAGCGAACGAAATTATGAAGAAAGAATACGAATTTGTATCATAAATGGCGCAGACTTCTCAAAACGAAAGAATGGAAGTAATCAGAACGAATCTGCGAATTCAAAAGACACTCTTTCTTCTCTTTTATGAGTCCTCAAAACGCTCTCTGCGATTCATTCGAGCGCCGAAATTTGAGGAGAAGCCATACGTCAACCTGTCAAATTAATCTCTTTCTCGCGAGGACGGTAACTTTCGAACATTTTATTAAGAATTCAAAACACAACATCTCTCGCCCGAAATCCCACCGGGGGAAACATTTCTTAGACGGTGTATACCGATCCTTTTTTTGGTATGTAAACGAAGGAAAAACAAGCAAGGGCAAGCAAAAATCGGGCGAGGTATGAAGCTGTCACGGTGCAAAGTTGGGATGAGAAATAGGTTCCGCATACATCTACATTTCTGGGATGTGCTTTCACTGATACACCGATAACGATACCTAGTCACGGGCGATTTATCTTCACGTCACCGATTCAATGACGGGAGAGAAACTCGAAAAAAACGGACCTTATGCGACAAATCGCTTCTCGTATTTCTATACCCTCCGCTCTCTCCTCAACTTTTTTCCATCCCTTTCGGTCGCAAGTTCGAGATGGGTTTCTGTTTTGGACCAGGCGACATTCTTCCACAGCGTCGGAGAGCGTTCTCTCGACCCAGCCTCCCACTCTCTCGCTACGTCTTTATCGGAAATTCATATCCCTCGCATCGCGAGCCGTAATTCCCTTCTCCTTCCGGCCGTTTCTTATCCACCGGCGGAATTTCGACCCGGCATTCCTTTTCCTCCGTCCGATAGCTTGTCATTTCGAAGCGTTTTTTTTATTTGCCGTTTCTTCTCACCTCTATCCACCGCCTCCTCTGTTTTCTTTTGTGCCCCACCGGGTCACTCAAGCAATATCGGATTGCCGGCAAAGTTTCCCCAACAGATTTTTCTCTCCACCGACTCCGCCCGCGGACGTCAGCGGAAAATTTTTAACGCCACCGGGATTGGATTCCTTGAACGATATATAACGAAGTCGGATCGTTGCCCTTTTTATGCCATTTAGGGAGAAAAAAGGAAAAATCGCGAAAAAGTGGCTCGTTACTGGGTGTTCCCGCAGAAGTATGACATAGACATTATCATTTCATGATTTACTGTACTTTTTGGATTAGATGCTCATTACAAGCTCATCTCTCTCGAAGGAAGAACGTGACATAATGCTGTAACGATTTCTTAAGTGAATGTTTATTACTAAACGAATGTCTCTTGAACATTAATTATTAAACTATCCAAAATAATATCTAAAATTATTAAATATTTGATAATATAAATAATAAATGTATAAAAATTTATTTATACCGTTAGTTTCTTTTCATTTATCTTACTACTGCAATTTTAAGAAGTGTCGTTTCATGCTGCTTGCAATTTTTTCTTTATAAGCAATTTGTTTTTAATGTATATTACAGTTGGTCTTCAGTATTATGAATTTTATGTATTCCAACTTTAATTGATGTAACTTTGTTTTTGTATAATGAGCTTTATATTGTGTTTGCCTTCAAATTTTTATGTGTGTTTTCTCAGATTCTTTAAAACCCCTTCTCTGTGATTTTTCCCCGCAACGTGAGTTTGTTTTCTTTGACAGCCTTAAGTTACAAGAATTTTTCCCACATACTCTTAATTTAATTTATAAGTTAATCTTTTTAAAAATTATAACGAAGTTTGAAGTTTCGAGGAAGAGAGATCCACATGGGCCTGACTTTGCCAAAAATGTTTAATCATTTTTCTATCATATTCATACACACTTTCCGGTGTAACATATGCGAGAGTATTTAAATAGTTTCAAAATGGAAAAACTAAGATTAAGATTGTCTCAATACGATAAATTATACAAATAAATTTGCATGTTTGAATCACATCGATTTCACTCATAAGTAATTTATTTGGATTAACAATAAAGGAAACAATCTCGAGAGTTTGCTATGGTATTTTCAAGATTAATTTGAAACAAATATGATAACATTTTTTCCATTAGAAGATAAATTACTAAAAAAGGTGGTTTAATGTTTGTTAGTATCCAAAATATCCTATAAAAGTGAAAAACATGGATTTGAGCTCCAGCCATGTCAATACTTTTCTTTCAAAACGAATTTCTTTAATGAAATTTATTTGTAGTTTCTTTGAGGTCGAGCTAGTGCAGATCCAGCAGTAAAAATCGAAAATTACGAGCAGATCTTAAATAAAAATATGACCTTTCCATCTTATTTTGTCTATTTTCCGTGCGTAATCTATAACTTGGATTTTTTTTATGAAGTAGCGCCTCGAAAGCCGATACTCGAGCCCCATTCATGCCCTCTCATCAATCACTAGCTTTATTAAGCCACCTCCACAAAAATGTAAATGATGTACGAATAGTTATCGGTCCATATTCACCGAAAACTGCCTATATTCCCCACGTATTCGCAAAGCAAAGCATTTTCCTTCCCTACCTTTAGAAAACCTTTAAAAACCGACCATAACTTATAACGGATCCCTTTTCCCAGCTACGGAATAGCACTCGTTCTGTTTTACTACGGGTCGTGAGGAAATTCTCGGAAAGGGGTTTTTACCGGAGCTAAAGGGGATATAAGTTGAAGAGAAGGGGGCGAAGGTGGCGTTTGAAGAAAAGAGATTCCTCCAAGGATATACAAAATATGGGAATCAGTAACTGAGGCTTTTGAAAGGTATTTCGTTTGAGGCCAGAGGAATACTCGGATGAAGGAGTAGAGGGTTAGTGAGGGAGAGGTATCCAAGCGTGGAAAATGGAGATGGATAAACACTCGTGGAGAAGTGAGTGTGGAAGAAAAACGCGTTATAATAGGGCACGGATGGGGAAGAGGTATATATTTATCGTTACAAGGAGGGAGTGTAAATGGAGAGAGGGGTTTTGAATCTCACGTATTATGTGTGACCGGTGCAAGAAGAAGTTGAACGGTCGTTTGGAGGGGAAGAGAAATAAGATTCGAGAAATAAAGGAGATTGCTTATGAAGCGATAGTCTTCTTAAAAGTTCCTAAAACACCATCACCACGACACGTTGTTATATATCACCAATAATGGAATCGTTTCAAATGAATGAAAGGAAATAATTCCCTTATGGTGTGATTCCACTGTTAAACTGCCAAGATGTGTGAGGATGTTGAATTGTAGTCCATGATACCGAATGAAAGAAGTAAATTAAGGAGGGATCTAATAGCTCCCTGCATTAGCTTTCGTGAAAGTAAAATTAGAGATACATATGTAGAGTCCAAAAAGGTGTTATCCAATTCCTTAGAACATTCAGATAGGGTCGGAAATATATCGTGATTGAACAAGAAGGCATTGAAAGCGCTAAAGCGTATTTTACGCACACTGAAGTTGTTCTGGCTTAATGTTAAATATTTACAGATGAAACATCCGGTTAAGTTCTCTTTTTACTTTCTCCATATACGAAGTATAGAGAAAGTATTGTTTTCATGAAAAAATTCGACTTCGAGATTTCAACGGAAATACATGTTTTGGGGTCCCTAGAACACGTTTTGACTATTTTCGGAATGATGTCTGTGTGTATGTGTGTGTGTGTGTGTGTCTGTATGTGTGTGTGTGTTTGTGGGCGCTCTAACGTGAAAACTATTGGTCGTATCAATACCAAACTTCATATATAGTACTGTGGTGTGTGCTGTCAGAGTTGATTAGTTTTTGGAGTAAATCGGTCAACCGGAAGTCGAGCTTCATTCATCAAAGCTCATTTCCGGTTTCCAAAATATCTTCATAAATATGATATATACGTATATTGTGTTACTTATAAAAGTTTTAGATAAAAAAATTTACTATAACTTTTGTATTTAACATATTTTTGTATCACCGGTTGATTAGGAGTTATTCGTGAAATACCGATAGACCGGAAGTAGCTGATATGTACTTTGTGGGCGCTCTAACATGAAAACCATTGGTTGTATCAACACCAAATTTCATATATAGTACTTTGGTTAATGTCATTAGAGTTGATTAGTTTTTGAAGTAAATCGGTCAACCGGAAGTTGAGCTTCATTCTTCAAAGCTCATTTCCGGTTTTCAAAATATCTCCATAAATATGATATTTAGCTATATACTATATTTTATAAACGTTTTAGAAAATAAAATATACTATAACTTTTGTTTGAAACATATTTTTGTATCACTGATTGTTTAGGAGTTATTCATGAAATACTGATAAACCGGAAGTTGCTGATTATTTACTTCTTGGGCGCTCTGGGCTCTATGGGCGAAAGGCCAATTTCATCGTTTTTCATCGATCATGTCCCGAAAATCATTATCTATAATGTTTGTGACGTCAAAGATAATAATATATAAATTAATCACTCATCTTCCAAGTTTAGATGGAATATAGAGTTCAAAATTACTGTCGTAGATAAATATTTCCACCTTATATATTGAGAAAGTCATGTGCTGGCCACATCAGATTTTTTATAATTAAAAACATTTCCAGGATTATTGATAAATAGGACTAAAAGAGGTTTATTTTTAAATAGTTAAAACACAGAAATTCACTTATATCAACTTATATCAACAACTAACAAATTCTATGAACACAAGCTGATGAAACTGAATATGAAATCTTCATATTTTGAGAATGCCATAAAATTCGCTAGTTTCTAGCTTGAATAACAGGAATTTCTAGTTTTTATTGAAGGCTTCCTCACTTGTCCACTGCCACAATAATAAATACGTAATATTTAAGAAGTGCTAGAAGTCAGTAAGTGCTAAATAAGTATAGGATGGTTATTCACGAGTTAATTACGAGATATGCGACGGGAAATATTCTTGTTGCTCTTTAAAGATTTAATGCGACGCCGTTTCATGAATTACTTTTCGGAGAAATGCTTCTATTGCCTCTCCAGAAATACGCCCGAAGTTACATAACGCTGAAAAAACATCGAAATGTGAAGAAGGATACTTGAGCAAATGAACCGTAATTCATGCATCCCGAAACAAAGACGGGCTTGAGACAGCGCGAGATGAGAACATAGCCTTCCGGCCTCCTCGATTTCTCTCCGAGGAGACGGCATTCCCCGTAACAACCGAAAACGTAAGCGTTGCAGGGTTTCTGTCTTTCTCAACATCTCCTAGACGTAAGGGAAAGGATTGAGAAGGTGAGGTGTTTGGGCCGCCTTCGAATAAGCACGGCGGAAGAGAGAGGGTTTGACGGCAGCGAGAGAAAAATCGAGAGGTCGCGGAGAAGAGGGTGCTAAAGATACAGGTGAGAGAGATGTGGCTAAGATGAGGGAGAGGAGAGGGAGAGAGAGAATATACGATAAAACAGAGAACGTCACTGTTGTAGCTGAAAATTAATCACAATCTTTCGAATATAATATGCAACATTGCAAAGGACTGGGAAAGAAATTATCAAGTAACGAGCAGCCATTCCTTTGGCATTACTGAAGGCTATAAAAGAATTTCTGAGATTATTTATAAATTCCGATCTATTACAAAAATATATGAACTTTCACTAGAACATATATTTATAATGAAATTATATCTATTAGGTTACTGTTACCATATCCTGATGGATGGAAAAATTTTCATGATTCTTTTAGTACAGTTTAGAGAAAAATGCATCTTTCATTTACTTCTACCCCAGTGTTGTCGGCGGCAGTGATGCTTTTAAAGCTACTGAAGTATGAGTACGCTGAATAATGGCTCTAATTAAGGTCTCTCCTTAAAGAAATTCCAGGAAAAGTGTTCATTGTGCTCCACTTACGAGTAAACATTCCACTTACAGTATTCTGGCTTGTTGAAGATAGCGAGGGTAATCTAAATCACTCCTCATCTTGCTTATTAAGCCTCATTGCCTCTGCTATTTCTTGATCGCCAATGTTAGAGGGGGCGAGGAACCTCCTGGCATTCGGTCTCAATACCTTACAAACATCTATTAAGCTTTTAACAATATTCTTTAGGACTTCTTCCGTACCCAAACGTAGATATGCAGTTTCTCGTCGTGTCAATCACCATGTTTCTTACACTTTTATTTCCTAGCAGGAGTTGCCATTAATTTCATGTGCTCTTAGTAAAAGCTGCAGTATTGGCGTCCCCAGCATCTTTTTTACTCAATTCAACCATTTAATGAAGTTTTCAAATATTCCTTACTAGTAATAATTGAGAGTTTCAGAGGGTCTTGTGGTTTAAGATTCTGGTTCTGAGATTTTCAATTTCATCCATCGTCTCCAATTCTACATTCGAGAGTTTCCTATACTTAAAGAACTTAGGTATTCATAATTGTGTACATCAATACGTAACAGACGATGTAGATGGAAGAAGAGCCATCAAAATACTGTAATCGATTGAATTATAGAAATATTCACTCAATTTAAGAAAATTATGAAAAACGCAAGATGGAAATATATGATTTAGAAATTTATGGAATAAACTAGCTCTGGGGAATATATTTGCAGCCTAATTTAATCCGGAAATATTTAAAAGAATCAGCCATTACCTATACCTATTGTACTTGTTAAAGAAATATCTCCTATATTCAAATTTTATCCGAAAGAAAATAATATTTTGCATAGCTCAACGGCAAAATGGTTTTCTGTTAACGCTAGAATTACAAATGAAGATTTTCTTCCGATATCTCGGCTTTAAATTTTAATAGGAAATATTTTACCGTAAGACTGATTCATGGCAAAGTGAGCTATGACTAACACCTTCAACACAAAAAATCTACGCGAGGAAAAAATACTTATGAATAGGAAGCGGGAGTAAAAAGGGTGGTTATCCCGCGATGAATATTTAAGGAGGAGCGAGGGATAGGATCGACGTAGAGCTGCAGGAGAGCACAGAGGAAGAAAGTAGAAGCGAAGGATCTTGAGAGAGACTTAAGAAGTAAGGAGAAACCGCCCGCGGAGGAAGATGTTAAGAAGGCGAAAAAACGTAAATATGAAAGAGAAAAAGTGAGAGATGGAGGGAGCCGAGATTTTTGGGGCGAGAGTGCGGGAGAAAGGGAAGCATGCCAACGACAGATGTCGCCCGCAAACGACGGCTTTCGGAGCACTTGGGAGGGAACGGAGACAAACGGAGAAAGAGGAAGGTGCAGCTATATAGCACCTCATATTAGATGAGAGAAAGAGGGAATAGAGGAGAGAAGGATGAAGAGGAAGGGAGGACGGGAATAAACGAAAGGAGGAGTATAAGAGAATATACACGTATATGTGTGTGTTTATTAAAATATAAAGTAAATATATACTAAAAATATATAAATAAAATATAATAAACAAAAAATACCGTAATGGGTTGCTAATGCGCTTTTTAAAACGAATAAAATATAAAAAATTCAAAAATATTAATTCATCTTAATATTTATGAATGTCATACTTTTGCTACAAAGAAAGAAAATTTATAACACGGCTGTTAAAGAATTAAAGATTTTAAACTAATACTTTTGGTTATTTTCCATTATTTTTCTTACCTAGCCATATATATTTTAGAGTTAATTACGTTGCTGATTATGTTAGTTTATGGCACATTATCCAAACCTGTATAACTTTTACAATAGCCTAATCTTAATACTGGAGTGTCTTTGCAATACTGGGATTGGATCTTGAAATAAAAGAAAAACTGCTCATATCAATATTACTAATGTCATTGGGCTGTAAAACCAAAGAGTCAGATCGAACCAGACAGATTAGAGAAATTCTCGATTGATGAACGTAAATATATGTACCTTTTTTTGGGCACCTTATATCTGCAAATAAGAATAGCACTAAAGGAGAGAAGGCTAAAAAGATGAGAAGAGAAGGGAGAAAACAGGAATAAACGAAAAAGAAACGCATAAGAAATTATAAGTAACAATTGCCGAGCAAACAAAGTGGAATTGACGAACGTAAATAATGAGTTACTTTAGGCTCCTTATGGTATGTTAGTAAATACGAATGGAATAAGAAAAAGTAATCTGCTATCTTTGAAATCACGAGGATTAATAAAAAATCGTTTTCGTTTGATCTTAGTTTCTTTCTTCTTTTTCCTTCCTTTTCCGTTCCCTTTCTTCTCTGCCGTATTCTTTCAAAATATTATATATTTCATCCAAATTTCACAAGCAATTGCTTCTGTTCTCTTCAACGTACGTAACCTTTTCTGCCTTAAAATAGCTACCTTAAAATTCCTCACCCAAGTATTTGACTTCTTACTGCCATTCAACAACAATACTCATATAATAATATTTGCGAAATAGAAAATAGAAGAGCTGAATGGTTATCCTTGAGATACTAATTTTTGGCAATGAATGAATGACAAATTCAATATAAGTAAATGAATTTAGTGTGGCCTGTTACTAGCGCAGGAAAAAAATTAACAGGAAGAAGAAATATGAAAGAAAACGTTGAAAATGTAGTGGGAAGGCTGGCAAAATGAAATGTATCAAAAGCCAAGGAGTGCAATAGAGGGAAAGAAAAAGCTGAGCGTATCGTAGTGTCGGGATGGAGGGAGACGGAATCTGAAGAGGGTGAAGTGTGGAGTGGCAAGAGGTGAATGGGAATGGTGACGAAATTGAACGTGTATCGAGAGGTTGTGGAGGGTGTGTGGAGGGGACTGTGTCTAGAGTGGCGGAATAGGGAAGGGGGAGGAATTCGAAAGCGGAACAGCGGGATCTCAGGAGAGAAATAAGCAAAGCGAATCGTAAGAATGAAAACGGTGGATGAAGTAAGCGTCGTAAATCAATTGTCATATTTCGTAGCGAATAAGATACTTGCATCGTTCGAGAGATGAAACCACTCCCTTCCTCTTGAAAATAAATCTTTGCGGATCCAATTGCATTGCATTATACATTCTTCCTTATCGTCGAGTACGCTATATCAAACTTACCGGATAGTCAATATTGCGGTTGAAAATCGCACGCAATATAAGCTACTGTTGACTGATAAATTGTTAAAATAGTCATTTGATTGTCATTGCCAATAGTCATTGCCGACCTTAGCCTGATGATGACTTCGTGGGAGTCGAAATACGTATAGCCGCTTTGCAAGTTTCTTGATGGTTTTTGGAGTTTATTTTATAGTATATAATTCATTTGATTAATGATGAAACGACTGGTCCGTAGAATATAACTGCAGAAAGTGTCCGTATGTGTTGTAAGACGCTGTAGAGGTCATGAAATTTTTGCTTCAGTTGGGAGGAATGCTGGAAATGAAGATTAGAAATCTCAGTAACTGGAACATTGCAACTTTGTAAGTCCCTTAAAAAGACATGACGAGTCAGAGCATCGAACGCAGCAATGGAACTTATTAAAGAAGATAGTCTGAGATTTTCTACTCTGAGAACGACGATTCAATTGATGGTTATCAAAACAGATTAGGATATCTGTGGATCAATTCGATCGAAGGAAATTAATTATACTGTCAACATTATGTAAATAAAGAGAGTACGAAGAAAACTTCTTGTTCACAATTCACATGGGAAAAATCCAAATGCACAAATTAATTTTTTTAAGAATGACAACTTCATCAACAAAATCACATGTATCTGGTATTTTCGTTCAAAATGTCAATTCGCTGGGAATTACTTCTCGCAATATAAAATATTGGGTGTCACTGAGCCCGCAATGATTGAAATGGCAATTGAGCATCAGTATAGACGATTAATAGCTTCTCTTTGGAATTTCATAAAGAAACACCACACGATTAATAAAGTAGTAACGTGCACTAGTCATTGTTTCGCCGATGAAAGATTCCGAGTTTCATGGTATCAGTTCGGTCCTCATTTAGAACGAAACCTTAAAATAACGCTCTCTGCCATGAACAAGGGATTTTTCCTTTAGTTTTTTGCTAATTTAAACTCAATCTACTTCATAAAAATACTAAATCTGAGATTTTCGCAAAATATGAACAGAAAAACTTTGAATAGACAATTTGTTTGAAATTTTGATTTTAATATAACTTCAATGCTAAAACATTATACCTGGTATAAGCGATAAATAATTGGGTCTGTTGTGTTTTGTAACTCCTAAATAACGCCATGAAAGGAAAATGTAAAATACGTAATTATTAAAATAGTTTTTGATTTGGTATTGTGCAGTTAATTTAAAAAAAGAAAATAAATGAGAGGAACAATATATAGATTCCAATTCTTAATAACTACCTTCATAATTATCTGCAGCTAAAATTACGACTTTAATCGAACTGTTTAAAAATAGTTTAAATATGTTTAATTTTATAAATCTATCGCTATTGTACGATTTCAAAGGGAACTGCAATTGCAGATTTTACGATCGTGGACGAAATTGACTTATTTTCGCCTAAGTTGAATAAACAGTTGGAGTCCAAAGGGTTTTATTTCATGCCATGGGAAAAAAATTCCGTTGATCTCTTCAAAGCGTGGAAAAGTCCTCTCGGCAGATTTATGGAGACTTAGGAAAATGCCATAAATATGCCGGAATTATGACACGATCCGAGAATAAATTAATACGGACCCGGCAAAGTTGCCACCATTGGGGCAAGGGCTGTGCCATTACTAAACAAGTTAAAGGTAATAAAGCAATCAGCTCATTTCGGTTTGAGAACTGAGAATTACCGCCGGAGTAAATTAAATTTCGCGAGAACTCCTAGAAATGCTACGGAAGGAACTCATAAGACCCTTCTTTATACACCTTGACAATATATGAACGGATGAGGAGTATATGTAAGGAAGTTCGAAAGGAAAACAAGGCAAGGGGAGCGGAAACAAATGAACAGGGGGGAAGGAGAGGGAAAAACGGGAAAGAAGAATGGGTAGGGATAGGAAGAAGATTAAATCACGAAAATATCCCTCTGAAGGATAAGCGGTTGAGTCGATTTTTGTATTAAACAACAACAAGAAGAAGGAAGAGATTTAATGAGGTATGGGATGAAAGAGGGTCGGAAATGGAAAGCGGGGGGAGAAGTTAAAAGAATGAAAGCAATTTCGCGAAGATAAGAAAAATGAAGAAGGAAATGAGGTATGAGGAGGTGAATAAGCCAGAGAATGGAGAACAGGGAGTGCGACGGTGGAATAAAGGATAACCCCGAACTTCCAGCTGAGACATTAGCCGAGTTCCTTAACCTAACCCATTCGTTTTGATCTGGTCTGGGCCCCTTCGCTTCCCAAGCTAAACTTTCCCTGACTGTCTTCTTTTATTTGACTCCTATTATTAGCTTACACGGTATTGATGTTTTCTCACAAAATAAATCTCAATTTGAGGGCATTAGGTATATTTTTCATTTACCATCGTATTGAGATGTGGGTTTGGATTACGATTAATGTCTCTATATAAATTTATACAAGAAGAGTTGAATGAAACATTTCAGATCTACTCCGAAATTACAGTTCTTGAAAGAGAAATTCAATATTTTCCTAATTTATAAATTAAAGAACTATTAATGTATGACTTTGACTCGTTTAAAATATGCATGTATATGCTATGATTGAATGAAACTAGTTGTTCAAACGATTTTTCAGTCGGTTTATTTCTAGATCGTTCAAGACGCTTTATTTGCAAGGTTTTAACTTATTCGAAAAGTTTAACTTAAATGTTTTATGGTGCCAATTTTGAGACTGTTCTTGTATCATATTGTAACCTTTTAACTGCTCAAAACCAACTATTACAAACCTTTGGTTTACTTGCGCATTTTAGCGTCTGCTTAAATTCACAAAATATCCGTTAACTGACTAATTGAGCAGAGAAGTAATGGAGTTAATCACTTGAATAATTTTATATCCTTAAAACTACAATAAAAAATATCAAACCCTAGAAATATTTTCATGAGCCTTGAAATAACCGCAATTCCTTCGGTTGCTACAACGGTCATTTTATAAACACGAGATTAAGTAAAGTAACCTATAATTTACTTTATCAATGAGATGCTTCTGTAGATGAATGCTATCAATGTAATAAAAATTTTAAAATACGAAAAATAATCTTACGTGATAGGACTGATTCAAGAAATACTAGATATATTATACGACTCAAACTTGCGTATTAAATAGGCAGAAAAGATTTTTTTAAAGACATTGCTGGAGTTACCTTGCAAATAAATTTACCTCCTGACGGACGGATAACTTGCAGGAAAAATATCCGCTAACCTCATGGTCTTCTCAATTTTTTCAAGTAGACAGGTTAAATCATCCTTTCTTATAGCAGCAAATGGTCGTTAAAGATATAATATGAAATAGAAAATATTCTAGAATAAGGGTATTGATATTTTTAAAACAACAGATTTCGGATCGTAGACAGAGGGATATCATGAAAGAGGTTATTTCTCAACAGTCACAATAGTATATCTGTCGTCTTGAAGGAATAAAAATTTCTAGAAAATCCGACCTAAATAGAGTTTTTGATTAGGACTCAAAGGCTTTTCGAATCCGCTGAGCCAGAGGAAGGCGTTTGAACCCATTTCTAGAAAGAAGTCACGTAGGAAACCCGGAAAACGTTACGTGATCGCATTAAAATTCGTAAAGGGAATTCAAAAACGCATATCCTGTTGAACAAGAAAAACGGTCGTGATCAAGAGTATAACACTCGGAGAGGAAAGAAATACGTAGAAAATGAGGATAAATTAAATGGCGTTCGAAGTATCATAAAATTCAAATGGACTCAAAGAAATACCCGTAGAGGAAGTAAGACTTATATTCTGAAAGAAAATAAAAATCACTGATTTGAGGGATATTGGTGGTGATATGATTAAAAAAAGTGGTACTTTCGTGTGCCAATTTTAAGATTGAATAATTTTTTCTCCACGTTAAAATACTTGCAAAAGAGTATATTTAAGAAATCTCATAGTAGTAGTAGTAATTTTAACATGTCATTTACCTTATTTCAGATAAAGTTTAGCCATTTCCATCCTAATATCGCTAATATAAAAATTAGATGTAAAATTTCCAAATGGCGTAGGTGGTTGTAATGTTCCTATAGTGCTACTACTATTACCCTCAGCAACACCAACATAGGGTTTTCACTAATTCTATCTCGGTAATTCATCGCCACTCCTGATATTATGAAGTTGCTTTTCAGCATGCTCAAATGTTAATATTTTTGGGCGCTCCACTAGAATTGAAATCTCTAAATTCAAACAATGACAAATTTTTAACTAAATATGTATTTCTACGAATAGGATTTAATAATTTATTTTCCAGCTGTGAGGTGGTTATTTTATAGATTGTATGCATAGATATATTAATTGACGTTGAATTTACAAAAGGGTATTTCATTGATCCATAAAAATGCTATCGTTGGCTTCAGACATCCATTAAATTGCAGTTGACGAAGTGTAAGATGAGTAGGAAAAGCCTTATCCTGGTAGGGAGAAATGAGGTAGTTGACTTGTCACCACTATACTTGTATTGATGTAACTATATGATATGTGCTCTTCAATAGTCTTATTGTTGAATTTATTGAAATTAGTACTGTATAAAGAGTTATAACAGTATTTAAAATAAATATTTTTGACGTAAGTCAGTTTAATTTTATCACGGGATTATTATTCTATCCGCAAATTTTGAATCAAATAATATTGGTGTGATTTCCTTTCACAAATTTCAGTAAATTCCGCAATCTATTTCCCCTCGAGATAAGGCTTCAAGTTGAACACTGAATTCCACGAATTACACCCATGAAGCGAGATCCATCTCCGGAATGCAGTTCGGAGGAGTATCCAGCGAAAGGCGAGGCCCAAAGTACGTCCGGGAATGGTTTCACCTGCTCCTAGTCCACTCCATATGTTGACGTTAAACATCGACCTTGTTGCTTCCAAGCTTCGCTTATCCTGAATAATTTTTCTTTGCTTTCGCAGGTGTGGCATGGATGTAAAGCTCTCACTAGCCCCGTCCTCGTTCGCTGTCCGGCTGCCTTCCTTCCCTAATGCCTCGACGATCCTTTCGGTCAACTCTCAGGAATGACGGCATACGCTCCCTTTCTCCAGCAAGTATCCCTCGCATATTTCCCTTATTTTTTGCATATCTTCATTCGGGAGATCTTTCTGCGTCGGGTGAATGCCTACCCGCCGGGGTTAATCCCCACCTCGCTTTGTTTCGCATTCATATAAATGATCACCTCGATGGGTGGAAGGCCAATAACAGAGCTGGCAATTTGATGGTCTAAACAAAGGCACCTGCGTCAATTCGTTTGCGTGAAATTTTGATCCCGAGCGCACCTCGCGTATGCGCGAATGTTTTCAAAGAATTTTAAATCGAGACGAGTCGTAAACTATGCTGCGTGAAATTCCGTACTCATTCAAATCATTTCGCTGATTGATTCATGCACTTTTGTAAATATGGTGGATGGGATCGTCATTCCTTTATGTTTAACGAGAGCGGGAGAATTCACGTCATTAGAATGGAAATAAATTTAATGTGAAATATCAATTTTCGGAAAATTTCGCTGCTGAGTTATCGGTGGAATGGATTTGGTGGCGTTTCGGTGTTGGTATGACGAGAATTTTTCATGGTCGAGGTCGAAAAGGGAAGGGAAGGGGTAAACAGACTGCGAGAATCGCCATGTTTATCAAAATTCGCATGTTTTCAGTCGGAGTTCATGGTGATTAAGCGGGTCCATGGTGTATTTTAAATATTTCATGATGAGTTTTAATGAGAGTACGACTATACTACCTGTGACTCGTTGAAGTATGAAAACTATTACCTCATTTAATAGTGTTAGCGCATTCACCAAGAAGTCCTAGAGTTCATGGTTCGTTAAGAAACTAATTGATGGTTGGTACATCTACAGAAGTATAGTAATACATGAAGATGCGTAGTGTGTTCTTAGAATACCGATTTGGCTGTTTTCGGGTTTCATTCATTCCTCATAATCATGAATCTGAGAGGTCCATCAAATCGAGTTTTTACTGACTATCCGAATTTCAAATTGAGAGTCGATGAAATCGATTTTTAATGTGTATTAAGAACGGAATTTGGCAGATACGGTAAGTTAAATAGATATGAAAATACCGCTAAGACTTTCGGAAAGAAAATTCAATTGGATATGAGCGAGCGATATATAAATATATGTCACCAAAATTTGACTTCTCTGAGTTTGTAAAAAAGGGTAGCATGAAGTGCTGAATGATATATAGTATGTTCAATACGTCGACGATAAAATAGTAACTACGTCGTCATTTCTGAAAGGGTTGCCGAAAATATAAAATATTCTCATATTGGAAGAAACTTCACTTAATGGCACTATTCCACTTGAAAATACAAAAAGAATAAAGTAGTGTGGGCTAAGGTTTGAAATGAGGATACCAATTTATTGAAAAGACCATTACGGTTTGCTTACAAGTATCACCAGGCTAAAAAAGCTTTAAAATTCCCCTCAGTAAATCTTGTTTTTTTTTTAGTGTAAAATGAGAGTGTAACATGCGAAGAAAGGGCAAACATGATCTCAACCTTTCGATAAGTCACTATCAGAGAATTTCCCATTTCTCATCCGAATCCTTCTAGTCTCCATCAATGTCTCAGTATCTTGTTTTCCCATTACTTTGTTTTCCCTTTGAAACCCTTCGAACTCTCGATGCGTACAACTTTCCCCTCCACCATTCCGCTTTCTTCGGAATAATGCGACTTGCACCCCGCGTAAACCAGTGAAAATCCCCTCCCGAACACAAAGATGGCTGTTAAACAAACAGAGGAAAATGGTATTGCGTCTCTCTCCATTTATCTAACCCTTCGCCTCTTCTTCATCCTCGATAACTCCATCCCTTAAGTCTGTTAGCCCTCTTAAGCTCTTACCTCCTTGTCTCTCCTAGCAACTCCTCCACTTTCCCTTTTGATTTATGTACACCGAATCGCGTCAAGATTGCACGTCATTGGTAAATCGTCACTCAGATTCTACTCCCTCCTCTCGGCACTGAAACTAATGAACTTGGGCAGTCTTAAGTCTCTTAATTGCGAACAATAATTGGCACCTTTCTATTATAGGCTGCAAAATAGGCATCACACAGAGTTGGTTCACTTGATCATACTAAAATGTTCATAAGCTGCAAGGATTGGGTGATAAGACAGGCAGCATCTCCATTTTATAAATCGAAAAAACGATTTTTCATGGAGTATTGCAATTTTATAGTGAGTAATTAAAGTACGGCCGTATATGATTCATCACAAAAATTGCTCCCACGAAGTGTACATCATTTTTTTCTCCCTTAAGTAAGATTCTATTGAATACACTCTCAGGAATATGGTTTTCTTTCTATCAAATTCAATACAGTATTTATAGAGTAAAGATTTACTCTGACTTTGTGAAATCCTTATTTAATTCCGATATTAGATGAAATAATTTCCTAAGAGAAAAAGTAACTGAAATAAATACAGTTCAGAATAAACATCTGCCATATTTTTGATACCTTTGATTTGGTTTTATAAGATGATACAAAAGACGAAAGAAAGCCTCAACCAAGGTGAAGCTAGATCTGACCTTAGAGAT